>LR999996.1:2419741-4819741 GCA_905220455.2 Deilephila porcellus | reverse complement strand
TGATGATGATGTGGGTCGCAAGCTTGTTTGCCTCCATAGTAGGATAAAAGTAGTATAAAAATAAGAATATTTTATGGTTTATAAATAATATTTCTTTGTAATAAATTAGTTGCGTAATAAGTAAAAAAGTTAAATTATAATAGGGTATTTGACTATCATCGAATTTTTGTATTATTTTGCGAACAAACACAAGTGCCAATAAAACAAAACATTTTTGTGAAAACAGTATTAAAGTAGCTTGTAACACGAGGCAAATATTAGTATTTTAAATGAAAGAGTGGGGACTTAGTGGGGACATTTTACCGTCTCTTTCACACCCGCACACTATAATGCATATTAAGATTGGTGACGTCACTATTTTTTTTTTGCATCCCTTTTCTTTTACCGCCACTACAAGATTTAAAACGTTTATAACTTGTTTAATTCTGAATGGACTTACAAAATTCTTTGTTTGCTAGATTTTGGATATGGATACTTTTTGATGAATACAATTAAAAAAAAATAGTCAAATACCCTATTTAAGATAGTCGCCTAGCCCTGATTACTTATAGTAGGATGTATGTATCACGTTACAGTTTTTCAATTGATAGTTAATAAGTTTCGTGATTAGAATACTGACAGATTTTTAAAACTAACATCTAATTACACCTATTAGGATCAAGATTACTTTCTCACTACTTTCCCTATCATGCATTTTCTTTCTCCATCCGACATTTTAATCTACATTTCTCATCAAAATACATTCTACCTTTAAATCACGAGCCCTAGTACCCATTTCAGTTCCGTTGTAGTACCAAAACATAATTCAACCAAACAACTTTATTACACACAACATGATCTATAAACAAGCGCACCTATTGTCCACAACGGCACACCCCTTACGCACGAAGGGTCCATAAAGGCACTATGATAATGAACCCTTAAGTACCTTTCTCCCTCATCACAAAATTCTATAGATGACCCACTAAATTTAAAGATAAGACTGTGCGATGTTCATGACTTGTTAGTAACTGATATTGCGTTTAGTTTTGAGTGGAGACCGCGCCTTGGCAAGCGTAGTGTAGGACGCCCTCCAGCTAGTGGAGTGACGATTTGCGAAAGGTCGCTGGCAGATGTTGGATGCGACAAGCCGAAGACAGGGTGAAAAGGCGCAATTTTGAGGAGACCTATGTCCAGCAGTGGACTAGTATAGGCTATATATATGATGATGATATGATGATGATTGCGTTTATGAAATCTTCGTGTAATAAGCTAAAGTAATAGGTTCTATTCGTTTCCCGCACCGAGACAAATGTTTGTGTGAACCACAGGTATTTGTTTCGGGTCCAGGTGTTTGTGAGACCGAAAAGTCTCTCGTAGTTCAGATACACGACACAAGTTTCAAACTTAGTGTGTGGTCAGGACTAGGTATGTAACTGTTGGGTGTATTTATTTATTTATAATCGAACTTACAAGGAGAACGGATGACCTGATAAAGATTGTAGTGGCACTGCTGTTACTTAAGACAATGAAGAAGAAAAAAATTAAGTACAAACAGCCTTGCTGTAGTTAGAGAGTTATAATATGTTCCATTTTTCTCCTTCTCATAAATCCATCCAATGGTTGTCTGGTAGAGATTACCTTAGTGCGATAAGAGTGCCATTTGTACTTTGTTGTTTTGTTGTCTCTATATACCTATTGTTCTATTTTGTGTACAATAAAGACTTTAAATAAATATGTAGAGGCTAACTTGACCTAAGTACTGGTATCTCACAGAAAACCCTCGTGACATTATTAGTTGTAGATTTTCTGTGACTGACAATGATAATGATGATGGTTCGATACCAACAAAATTTTATTTCTATTCTGTATTAGCCAATATGCGTCCCATTGCAGGGCGCCAGCCTCCTCTACGATCGAGAGTACGATTATTTCTATTCATCTCACTAATATTGGGTTTGATAAAATTCGTTGCGGGTTAAAGACAAGTTAGACATTCGCCGAGACTCGCTGAGCTTCAATGCTTGGTGTCCTTAAATGCGTGCTGTTGATCCTTGCTTACAGGAGTCACAGTGGCGGGTGTGACGGCGGGACAGTGTGTATACAAAAAAAGTAAAATAAAGTAAAATAAATGCTAGCCGTTTTGCTATTTCAATAGAGAACCTTCAATAGAAAATAGAGGGGGAATTCAAGAATACTTTTATATTTCTTGGAACACACGTGGGCGGGGAGACTGAAATCCGAAATCGATAACTTAACAACTTTCGAGATAAACAGGCGGGACGCAAAAAGAAATAGATCGCAAAGGATTACCGAGAAGTTTTTATAATTGTTCATATTCTACGAATTGAAAAATTAGAAAGATATTACACGTTCATTTTAGTACTTATTGAAAGAAATAAAAATCAGCTTAAGTCGATTAGTAAGGTACAATTAAAGAATATTTTTATCTTTATTTTTCTTTTCGTTAAATTCGGCATAGATAGCATTTTTTCACGGGATAATTAAGGCCGAAGTTCCAAACCATTTTAGAAAATATTTTTTCAAAAATAATTAAATTGCTAACCTTTTCACGTAAGGACAGACCATTACATATTTCGTATACCCCAAAACCGAATATCTTATATTATTTATAAGTTCTGCCTTCATACCACCCCACGCCCAACATTATTAAAAATAGATACCTCTCACAAATGCCATAATTCAATGCCAAAAATCCAATGAATTCTCATACATTTTTCTTTTGTACTCAGCTTTTGATAATGTAAGTGGTGCATTGTTAGACTGCCTCGGTGGCGTAGTTGTATTACGGTACGGTTACAAAGCTGAGGTCTCGGGTTCGAGTCCCGGGTCGGGCAAAGTGATATTGGATTTTTCTATTCATTATCAGTCCGGAGTCAGGAATTTGTGCCCGATATGGCGATAGGCTCGCCCCCTATCACATCGTGGGACGGAACATACAAGGCGAAATGTGGGTGTCCTAGTGGCACCTCTGCCTACCCCTTCGGGGATAAAGGCGTGAGTTTATGTATGTATGTATGTATGTATTGTTAGCGGATATGTATACGTTTTAGAACTTGAGTGAATTGTGTCTATAGGTTTTTTTATAGCCGTTATAGGCAGATGAGCTAGCGGTCCGCCTGATGGAAAGCGGCTACCGCTGACCATAGACCTTCGCAGTGCCAGGGGTCCAGCACAACAAAGTCGCTGCCTACCTTAAGGAGAGTACTCTCTTAAACCCTCGTTTGAAGAAGGACAGGTCAGCGCTCAGGAAACACTGATGCAGGGAGTATATTAATTTAAATAATTACTGGATTCTATAACAACCTTATAATGAAGTGCGTGGTGGCCTGTTGGTAACGGACCACACGCGGCTGCCTACATGTTCACGATGGTTGCGGGTTCAAATCACAGGGCACACCTCTGACTTTTCGGAGTTATGTGTGTATTGATAGTCAATCACCACGCACTTTAACGGTGAAGGAAAACATCGTGAGGAAACCTGCATACCGTAGCGATTTTAAAGAATTTCTAAGGTATGTACCTAAGTCCGCCAACCCGCACTAGGCCAGCGTGGTGGACTATATGGCCTAACCACTCTCAATCGATTCTCTCGATTGAAGAGTAGGCCTGTGCCCTGCAGTGGGACGTATATGGGCTGATATAGATAACAATATAAGCCATAGCTGAGCACATAGTGTGAAGAACTGATGGCCGTTGGGGCTGGAAGGTTCTGGAGTGGAGGCCACGGACAGGCAAACGAAGTGTCGGATGCCCGTCTACAAGGTGGACAGACGACCTGTTTGAGGTTGCAGGAAGTCGCTGGATGCTGGACGCTTCCAACAGATCGATGTGGAGGTCCATGGAGGAGGCTATGTTTACCAGTGGACTTCCTGTGGCTGAATGGATAGATTGCTGATCTCGGAAATTCTTTACTATCAACAGTTCGATACAGAGGATTTCATGGTTCAAGAGATTTCATCCACGATAAAGGTTCTTGTTTGTCATCACATAGCAGGTTATTATTGGTATGATATGAGGTAGAGGCTTGGTAAAGGAATTTTAACTTGCAATATCTTTTTTATACTGACTGACTACACTGACTGCCTTGGTGGCGTAGTTGTGCTATGGTATGACAAAGCTGAGGTCTCGGGTTCGAATCCCGGGTCAGGTAAAGTGATATTGGATTTTTCTATTCATTATCAGCCCCCTATCACATCATGGGACAGAACATACAAGGCGAAATGTGGGTGTCCTGGTGGCGCCTCTGCCTACCCCTTCTGGGAAAAAGGCGTGAGTTTATGTATGTATGTATGTATGCATCTTTTTTACACTAGCACGAATAAATCAAAGAAGCTCATGATTGCGATGCAATTCAAATGAAGTATCTACCGGCGAGAGACGTATCCCTCGAAATATCTATTATATATAGGCTGGATCTAAAAGGCGACCAATTTCCGTGGGTCAGTATGATGGGTTTTCCACCATTATACGGTGATTTTTATCCGGATTGATACAAATATCTAACCAGGAGCTAAACACGAATTTCGTGGAAGTTATAAATAAATAAATTCAACCAACAGTCACTTACATAGTCCTGACCCCACACTAAGATCGAGTCTTGTGCCGCGTGTATAAGGAACTACGAGAGATTTTTCGGTCTCACAAACACCCAGACCCGAAACAAATACTTGTGGTTCAAACAAACATTTGTCTCGGTGCGGGGATCGAACCCGCAGCCTCTCGTCTCACAGCCGGCGTCTAACCAACTGCGCCACGGAGGCTGTCAATCTTATCGACGTCTAGTTTCAAAACCAGACTCTCAGCATTATAAAGAAACTTGCAAGCACAAACGGAAAAATAAAACATTTCCAAAACCAGCAGACACATAGCGCGAATTATTTCTGAAAATCACTTTTCCACCGACATTTTCCCGTTAAAATGAGTAAACGTGTATTTAAGGGAACGCTTAGATCTCGCATTGTAGTCACGTAGCAACCTGTCGTTTGCATTCAAAACATTTAATATAAGTGTATGAGTATTTATCGCCATATTGAGGGTACAAAAGACCATTGACTATTGGGCGGTGTGAAGTGGAAGTTATTTACATGAAATTATTTAGTACATTGAATATTAGGCGGTCTTTATTTAAAGTAATTTAAGGGAAGCTATTCAGACTTAAGACAATATATACATAAACTCTCGCATTTTTCCTAGAAGGGGTAGGCAGAGGTGGTACCAAGACACCCTTATTATAGTATAGTATTTAAATTTTTAAATACTATATTTTATCGATGATTTCGAAAAAGTAGATTATGATAAATATCTACTACCTAATTTATGTTAGTACGGGAGCTAGCAACGTCTGGAAAACAAGCATTTCAGGTGGGCCAGTTTTTAGATATGCTATCTCTCTCACTCTCCCGGACGTCATACAGGCTATCTGGCTGGCGGTAGTGGTTGCGTTCGTCAGTGCGCAGCCTACCTATACAGGTAAAATATCGAATTTTAAAATCATTTTAAGAAGCTTTTTTCCTTTATTATTATTTTTATTGAACTTTTTGCAACATGAATCTATTATTGCCAGATATTTCTATTGTTGTTTAAACTATGCCAGACGCTAATTTTGAATTAAAAAAATATTATTTTTCAAAGTATTTCAGTATGGCTGTAAATTTTATATGATGTTATTTAAGTATCTAAAAACCTAAATTTAATTTGCCAGACATTAATTCGATTGTTAAACCTTCAGCCAGACCGACCTAAAAGTGAAAAGTGATGTGGTATCATTTTGCTTGATCTAGGAATAGTTGTCGAATAAATTACATAGAACTAATTAAAAACTATTGAATTAATGTGTGGATTAATATAGTATCAAAATAACTATTTATCGTTGTACAAAATAAGATAATAATCAATCTCAAGGATGAAAATAACCAAAAATTATATTTTTCAATCCATAATTTTATCACAAAAAAACGGAGGCATCTTGATAATTATCATCATCATCATCATCATCTTCAGCACTGTTGTCATTTTTATTGTCATCGTCGTCTTTTGAAATGTCATCGTCTTGTAATAAGTTATTATCTGTAAAAGAATGAAACATTTTATAATCTATCGGCAAATAAATTTATTAGTATTTTATTTTTAATTTTTACCTTTAATGATAATGTCGGCAACTAATGATGGCAATTGCTCTCCAACAAACCAGATAAAATCATATTTATGGTCCAGCCGGAAACTTGAGGTGATAGAGATGTTGGTTGTTGTAAATGATCATTTCTCCAAAACTTTGTAACGTAACGAACTCGTAGTAAATGCTGATAAAATTCAGCTTTGCATGGTGGTAGGCTTGATGGATCAAAATTACGATTTTGTTTTTTCAAAATTATCATCTGATTTTGTAGACCGATATGTGTTTGAAAACAGATGACACCGAACTTCATTGACGTTCCATGAATCCCGAGCTCCGTAAATATGACAAATTAACTTTTCTAAGATCTTAAATGTCTCATCCAGCAATTCTTCATCATCTGTTATAATATTTTGACAGGCTAATTGATACTCTTCTGATTGCTCTAACAGTTTAAAGATCGAAGTTTGCCTTTCCGGAAAAAACCTGGTGTGTAGTCGCATCCAGTGAGTGCATAAAAGCACGGTAGAGCTTTCGATAAAGAATTCTCTAGAATTTCGTGTACTTGATGACGCTTATAAATCGCTCATAATTCCCCACGCCCAAATTTACCCAGATTTTAGTGATGCATTCAAATGCTCCATGTTACCAAGAAGTATTAGGGGCATTTCACGTCAAGCGGACAACCAAAAAAATATGAGGTCGTGAATTTTGTTTATACTCTGGTCAGTTCTACTTCTAGGGGACGTGAATGAGTACACACAATTTTTTTTATCGTATGATGCTTAATTGCTGAGTTATGAGCTTTTAAAAAATGACTAACAATGAAATCACGAATTTTTGGATTTATATTATGTTTATCAATTAATTCGTAAAAAACACTAAAAAGTATTGTTTCTTATAGTTAAAAAGTTGAAGTTTTTATTTTTTTTATAGAATTCTAAATTTGAATTTTTTTGAGTATAGTAAACCGGAAGTGAACATTTCAAATCGATTTTTGAGTAACTCCGACACTTTTTTTTTTAAATATTTTATCCTTGAATTAAAGCTTTAAATGTACTTATTCTTCACAAAAAAAATTAAAACGTGATCTCCAATAGTTTAAGAATTAGAGCATATAGAGTACATACACATAGCTATGAAAACTTTCTAAGCAATCGGGTTTATGCGCTAACATGCTAAATTACTACGCAATTAGTATTTTATTCCTTCATTCTAACATGGATAAATATAAAAATAAACGATTTCTTTAATTCTTCACAAAAAAATTGCCAAATGTTTAAGGTTTCCACCAAGACCATCACATGGCCCTTTTCCATGAGCGGTGGCATGGAAGTGTAATTGCGTTTCTTTCTTAAAATCTTGTTTGAAGTAAATTAGGATCACAAATTATCCATCCCTAAAGGAGAAATTCTCGTTCAATGTGATTTTGCCGAAAATTATAGTTTTGTCGTACAAGATTATGCCCAATTATTTCATTGGAATAATGATGAAGCCACGCTTTTGACATCTGTTTATTATTGTAAAGATGGAAATGACATTAAACATGGAAGCATCATAATGATATCAGACGATTTAAAGCATGAAGATTTTAAGAAAGAAGCGCATTTACACCTCCATGCCACTGCTCATAGAAAAGGGCCATGTGATGGTCTTGGGAGAAACCTTAAACTTTTGGCAACCCGTGAAAGTTTACAGTCTACGAATAGCGCTATCACTACAGTTATAAGATTATATGAATGGCCCAATTCATAATTAACTGATACTTCTATTTATTGCTGCTCGAAGGAAAGTATTCAACAAAAGCGAGATTTCCTACGAGTCCGTTTTGCTTCCGCTATCACCGTTCCAGGAACTAAACAAATGTATGCTTTTATTCCAACCAACGAAGGCTTATGTGTAAAGAGAATTAGTGCTAGTGCGAATAGTAAAACTGTGAAAATTACAAAATAAATCTCTCCATTTTATTTTATACTATTTCAATCTCAATTAGTAAAACCGCTCTAAGTCTTAAACTATTGGCGATCATGTTTTAATACTTTGTAAAGAATTAAAGAAATCGTTTATTTTCATATTTTTCCATGTTAGAATGAAGGAATAAAACACTAATAGCGTAGTATTTTAGCATGTTAGCGCATAAACCCGATTGCTTAGAAAGTTGTCATAGCTATGTGTATGTACTCTATACGCTCGAATTCCTAAACTATTGGAGATCACGTTTTATTTTTTTTTGGGAAGAATAAGTACATTTAAAGCTTCAATTCAAGGTTAAAATATTAAAAAAAAAAAGTGTCGAAGTTACTCAAAAATCGATTTGAAATGTTCACTTCCGGTTTACTATACTCAAAAAAATTCAAATTTAGAATTCTATAAAAAAAATAAAAACTTCAACTTTTTAACTATAAGAAACAATACTATTTAGTTTTTTTTACAAATTAATTAATAAAGATAATATATATCCAAAAATTCGTGATTTCATTGTTAGTCATTTTTTAAAAGCTCATAACTCAGCAATTAAGCATCATACGATAAAAAAAATTGTGTGTACTCATTCACGTCCCCTAGAAGTAGAACTGACCAGAGTATAAACAAAATTCATGACCTCATTTTTTTTTGGTTGTCCGCTTGACGTGAAATGCCCCATTATTAAAATATCTGTGTCTGAGCAGCGTATCACAACTTCGCCATCGACATTTATTTGACAAATGTGATATATTATTATTTGAGAATCGGCTTCTTCTTGTTCTTCGCAAGACAGTACATCTTCAACAGTTTTAATAACCTTATTACTTTCAACCCGGTATGAAAAGCACTTGTTAATTGCATTAAAAGTGTCAATTTCTTGGATATTAACTTCTGTATGTGAATTCTGAGACGTATTATCTGGCAGGGTTTCGCTAACATCTACTGCAGTATTTGATAACGAAGTTGAACTAGATGTGCTGGGAAGATCTACTGTTGACGAGAAATTAATTTCAGATAAATTACGATATTTTGTCATAAGAGCTGTAAAACTGCTGTAACAATTTCTGTGATATCCATCAGTGTCATTAACTTGCTCTGGTAACTGTACACTATTATACCGGGTATATCAAGACTGCGACCGAAAACGAAGCCAGGTTGTAGTTTTAGTGGCTCCAAACACGATGCAAATAAAAATTTCGCCAAAACAGTGATAGATATATTTTTATATATTTTTTAAAATCATCGTGTTTTGGTGGAAAATACCTATTTTTTGCGAAAATACTAATTTAAACCCTTATGTACCATTGCGTGTTTAAAAATAAAGAGGTCTACATCTTTATTTTAGGAAAATTATGTTTTTATCACCCAAATACGACGATTAGTAGAAAATTACAAAAAAAAGTTGACGATTTTTTTTGCGAAATTTTTACTTGCATTGTGTCTGAAGTCACTAATACTACCACCTGGCTTCGTTTTCGGTCGCGGTCTTGATATACCCTGTATTTCAGTTTAAAATTTACACGTATTTGCAGAACTTCTTTACACTTTTTTAATGTATCTTCAACAAAAGTTATTATTTTTCCATTTCTGTCTTTACAAAAACCACATTTTAATTTTTCGCTAGCCATTGTAATACAATTTTGTTATACACATTAAAAATAACACGTGATTGTCTGTAGTCTTTCAACATGCCCAATCACTTTTCACTTTTAGATCGGTCTGGCTGAAGGTTTAACAATCGAATTATTGTCTGGCAAATTAAATTTAGGTTTTTAGATACTTAAATAACATCATATAAAAATTACAGCCATACTGAAATACTTTGAAAAATAATATTTTTATATTCAAAATTAGCGTCTGGCACAGTTTAAACAACAATAGAAATATCTGGCAATAATAGATTCATGTTGCAAAAAGTTCAATAAAAATAATAATAAAGGAAAAAAGCTTCTTAAAATGATTTTAAAATTCGATATTTTACCTGTATAGGTAGGCTGCGCACTGACGAACGCAACCACTACCGCCAGCCAGATAGCCTGTAAGACGTCCGGGAGAGTGAGAGAGATAGCATATCTAAAAACTGGCCTACCTAAAATTCTCTCTCAAAAACGTTGCTACCTCTTAGACTATGTTTTCTACGTAAATACTGCCACTCTTCACTACAAACACTATAATATGCAAAATGCCTTGTCAATTCATTGCTCCGTTATTGTCTGAAGGACAAACAAATAAAGAACATTTTCATACGATACACATGTCATTATAGTTGAGACATGTAGATTACAAATTGCACCATTTCATATTAAACACAAATACAATCGTAGCAGTCGAATGTAAAATTATTAATACAGATAGTATCCCTATAAAGTTACTATACTCTGCAATTCTAAAGGTTTATTTATATCTATGCGTTGCTAGATGAAAAAACCGTCTGGCCATCAGTCGCCTATTATTGACTTGGTCATAGTCAGACATTCGAAATTTAAAATATAGCTAGACACAAGGATTGCACCCCATCCTTGTTCATCTCAGTCGCCTGTCTGCCGTCGGTGTGACCGCACGCGCTCTCTCGCCGCCCCGCGCGTTCCAGACACAAAAAATACATAATCTGTGCGTGTTTTTTGCAATTTAACACCCGCCATTGCAGTGTGTGTGACTTTTTTTGGATTGTACTGACATTGGCATTACATCGTACAGCCTTGTAAGTTTTTATCGATTTATTTCTTTGCGTTTTATTCATGGTTTTTAATTTAATAATGGGTCTTTATAACGTCATTTTCGGCGTGCGTTTTTCGGTTGCACTTGGCAATGACATTGGGGTGTACAGCCTTGATTTTTCAGGGCTAGTTTGAGCGATGTAGATTAAAAATGTTTGATGTACCGATGAAGCTATTAGAATAAGAGCGGACTGGTGTAATGGAAAGGATATTTTACGATAAGGGACGCAAGGATTCATTGAATGCAGCCGGCGCCAGACCGCATGTTGGAAATGGCTTTCGTCTGCGTCTGGTTATAGATAATAGATGATTAGTCATATATTTTAGTGTTGCCATATTTTTAACGGAACGGCCTGGTTTTTATGGGGACTTTTTATGGGTATTGGCTCAGTGGGGCGTTGTGGCATCGTAATAATACCTTTGTGATATTATTACCAATGATTTGCAAATTTCTGAATATTTTTTTTTCATAAATTATATCTCGGGCGCGCACATTACTAATAAGCCTTGTATCTTCAACTGTATTTTTTAATGCTTCTTATTTAGTTTTCTTCATATGTATAATGGGTTATAGGTATGAGTGTTTGCATAATGTGTTAGACCCGACTTTTAGTTTTTATTAAATTATTATTTCCAATTCTTTTTGATTCAAAAATTGTCTTCTAAATTATTGTTTCGTTGTCGTCGTTTGTTTAACTTTTATCACCAATCTATTAATTTGATAAGTGCTTGCATGAAACATAATTATATATAGGGTGTGTCTACACACCTTATGTAGAATGACTGTGCAAATAAATGTGTACCTACGTTTATTATTGATTCGTAAACTGGGTTCCGTACATGAATGAAATGAAGGTTTTATGTCTTACGGCTGTTTTATGGGCGTAGGGTGGGTGTTACTACATAAATTCAATATTATATATTTTTTATGCATTTTGCCGAAATGTATTATTCAGGAAAACAGAAAAAACAGACGGCTTTTTTAAGGCTGGCAATATTTATTGACATGGATTAAGCTAAAACATAGAGTGATAAAAAAAATCAAATCAGTGTAGGACTTCAAATGATAAAACTTTCTATTAAAGGCACTGATGATTTTCTTAAGCTGCAATATTTTTTTTATTTTTCTTTTTTCAAATAATTCGTGTATGTTGGACAACCTATTAAATGTTACCCAATAAGAGGACAGACAAAGATGGTAAAGCTACCTTTTTATGTTTTTAAAGTACCAGCGCTCTCTCTGTATTATAAATACTCTAACAGCCTTATTCATAGACAGATTTAAAATCTATTTGAGTTGTCGAATGTTTTGTATCTTTCGAACGACTTTATAATTCACTTTGAACGAAGATGATAAAACATTCGAAAATCAAAATAGGTTTTAAAACTATCTATGAATAAGGCCGTAAGTGAAGGATTAGAATGGTTAAATATCTAATGAATTTTCGAACCATAATTTTGTTTTTCCTTATTATCATTTCAAAGACAGCTGGCGTTTGCTGTTGTTAGAATACACTACGCTTTGAAATAAAATTTATTTGTAAAACTTTAAGGAAATAGGGCATAAGTCTTCTCAATCCAACCTGGGATAGAGCACCGCTTCCAGTAGTGGGCATTTATGGTCTAGTTTTGTATCTGTATCAGCTCATATACGTCCCACTGCAGGGCTCGGGTCTCCTCTACAATGGAGAGAATGATTGAGAGTGGTTACGACATAGTCCACCACGCTGGCCTATTGCGATTTGCGGACTATACATACCATAGAAATTCTTGCAAACCTCTTTGGTATGCAACCTTCCTTACAATGCTTTCCTTTACCGTTATAGTGCATGGTGATTGAATATTAATATACCGCGGTCTTTATATTTTAAAGTAATTTATGGGAAATTATTCAGTACACTTAAGGAGAATTGTGTTTTTTTATAATGGCTGGTAGAGTCGAAACATACATACATAAACTCACGCCTTTTTCGAGAAGGGGTAGGTAGAGGTGCTACCACGACTTCCACGTTTCGCCTGGTATATTCTGTCCCACGATATAATAGGGGGCGAGCTTATCGCCATATCGAGCACAAATTCCTGACTCCGGGCTGATAATGAAAGAAATACACCATAGAAATTCTTACAAATCGCTATGGTATGGTTTCCTCATAATTTCCATCACAATAAGCTGATACAGTAAATTATTGTAGATTCAGATGTGCAAGAACAATTTACCTAACCTTTAAAGGTTGAATGTCCAATCTAGCTGCCAATTACCTAGTCTAGGTACCCTAGCCCCAGGTGAATACCTGGGATAAACGGTTATCGGCACAGCCTCTCGATTGAGCCGGTACGTATTAACATATTGAGAGAATTTTCAGAGGTGAAAATCTAGTGGATTATGTATTGACGGCCTGTTAGCGTAGCGTGTGAGAAATCATTTTCTTTTTGTGAGGTCGAGAGTTCGGTTTTCGTGAATATTTTATTTACGGCTAACGATTTTCCATTTTTTTTATTTGAATAATGTATGTTTTTGGGGTTAAGTTGTAATAATAGACACAAAGTTTCATAATCACTGTGGTAACTAAACACATAATAATTATGTTGAACACTTCCAGAATATATATTTATAAAAGGAAGCGGGGCTATCGCAAGGACACAAGTTCTACTCCCAGGCAATTCGTATAATTCCCAAAGTGAAAATCACATAAAGTGTTCGGTCGGAATATCTAACCCAAGAGGTCACGATTCACATTCCATATACGTTGCCACTAGGCTTATGTATTGACCAAATGATATAATTTTTTTTCATTGAATGGATTGTAGATCAAAAAATGACACTTTACTATGCACCATCAGAAATCATCTTTTTTTTAAATTTTACACAGATGAAGTCACGGGATAAATCTAGTCAAAGAGATTGGGTCGATAAAGTATTGGTTTCATAGTATTAAATTAATTGAGTACATTTTAAAGGTTTCAGTCGGCTTGGATTAAAATTCATGTTTTCATTACCGACTCGTCGAGCGATTATTGCCGGAAATTGGTAATTTCAGGGATCAAGATTAAATATGTACATAAATCATTTTAATTACGTTTGTTATAAAATATTGTAATATTCAGTGTATATTTAGACTCGTTTGAATATGTATTTTTATTGTTTCGAGAATAAGTGTGAACTTTTCAAGCTCAAGATAAAAGTTATTCGTTATAAAAGTTCTTGGCTGAAATGTGAGACTATAGAAATGTTTTATAAAACGTTTGGAGTTTTTAATTAGCTCACCTTTTTCATTTGTCGAATAAAGGATTCGTCGTTAAATACGTGAAATACGAATAAATACCCACTCGCCAACAATACGTTTTTTTATGAAACGATGTCAATTATTCATGAAACACAGCCATAAATCTCGTACAACATATGTGTAGTATTGATTTTCTTTTGTTTAAAAGCTTGTCCTAGTTAGTATGCAATGACACTGCATATACCGAGAAATGTCGGTTAAGGAGGCGAAGTGGAGTCGGTGTGAATTCCGTCACTGCATCTCATAATATATTTATACAGGGTATCTCAAGACCGCGACCGAAAACGAAGCCAGGTGGTATTATAAGTGACTTCAAACACAATGCAACTAAAAATTTCGCAAAAAAAATTGTCATCTATTTTTTTTTATTTGTTTCGTGATCATCGTATTCGGGTGATAAATACATAATTTGACTAAAATAATAATGTACACCTGTTTATTTTAAAAGACGTAATGGTATGCAAAGCAAAGGTTTAAATTACTATTTTCGCAAAAGCCAGGTATTTACCACCCAAACACGATGATGTTTACAACAAAAAAACTGTCACTTTTTGCGAAATTTTTTATTGCACTGTGTCTGTTACCACTAAAACTACCATCTGGCTTCGTTTTCGGTCGCAGTCTTGATATACCCGGTATATAGAAAGATTAATCAATAACATCTAATATAGGTCGCTAAAGTTTTGTAACTTCAACGGGATTGTTCCCACAAGCCTTATCAATCGTATTCTCGGTCGTAGAGAAATACCATGGTCAGACTACCTCGGTGGCGTAGTTGTACTACGGTACGACTACAAAGCTGAGGTCTCGGGTTCCAATCCCGGGTCGGGCAAAGTGATATTGTGTTTTTCTATTCATTATCGCCTCTTATTATATCGTGGGGCGGAACATACAAGGCGAAATGTGGGTGTCCTGGTGGCGCCTCTGCCGACCCCTTCTGGGATAAAGGCGTGAGTTTATGTATGTATGTATGTACCATGGTCAGCTGTGCGAATATGGTACCGTGGATAGGGTGGTACCACTGTCACGTTACGTCACAGTATAACTGCATTTCATTCAATGAAATTGTCGGAAAATCGAAAAATCCAATTTCACTTTACCCGACCTAGGATTCGAACTCGAGTCCTTAGCGTTGTAATCGTACCGTAGTACAACTGCGCTACCGTAGCAGTCACACTACAAAAATAGTGTTCATATAATATTTATAGTTTTTTCATACGTCATTGACTGTATTATCAAATTGAATCTAAATCTTCGCATACACGAACTGTCGCAAGACTTATTCCTCCGTATATCATCGAATCACATCATATGAGATAAATAAAGCTCAGTTTCATATCCAAAGATAAATTTCTATTCTCCGCACAACAATAACTCAAATGTATATTTATTACAGTACGCTAAATAAATCCGAATGTACGTCACTGTAGTCATAAATACTGGAATTCCAAGACTTCAGAGCAGTGATACGTCATTTTAGTAAAACTAAAGAGGATAGGAACATAACTTCACGCCCGTATCACTTAAGAGGTAGGCAGAAGTGGTATTAATGCCATACACAGTTCATCAAAATTATTTTCGCCTAAGATATGGTAGAGACCATCCTATCGTTATAGTGCGTAGTGATTGACTATCAATACAGACTCAGATAAATTAGAGCTGCGCCCTGGGATTGGAACCCGCGACCACCGACAAGGGTGCCAACATGTCACCACGCACTTCTAAAAAAGTGGTAACTCCTAATCCTAGATTTGAACCCACGTCCCTCCAGATATTACGACACGCATCTTATTTTATCTACAAGCACCTATTAAACCTTCAAATGTTAAATTTTCCAGTTAATTAATTTTACCCTTGTTGCCTCGTGAAAGGCCGTTGGAACCTTTCCGATGTCACAAAAATATTTTTAAGCGATCGATTTAAAGTCTAATTTTGTTCATCTAAAATTGTGTACTTATTTTGAACGGTTGATGGTAATAATTAAATAATTATAACCCTATTTACTTGATAACTACTAAGGAAGGAAAGGGTAAAAATAATTTTGATCAAGGTATAATCTATACATATAATAAGTTTGTAACCGATCAATGTCTGTACATGGAAGATAATTGAGATAAAATAATATGGGGGGCGGTATTAACGTAATAGAACCCAAAACAATGATTTTTAGAATTTTCGTCTGTTTGTTTGTGCGGTTGTACGCGATGAATTCACAAACGGCTTAACAGATTTCGATGAAATTTAGAATGGAGGTAGCTGACACCTTGGATTAACACTTAGGCTATTTTTTATCCCGAGAAATTTAGTGATCCCGTGGGATAATAAAGGAATACTGATAGATTTGTTACTTTTTATACACAAAAGGTTGGGATGGGACGAGATTACATGCCTTGAGTAAGAATGAGACGGGACGGGATAGTAAATTCCAAATAAAGATAATTTCAAATAAAGTTAAACACGCACACAAAATTTGCGGCAGAGGCTAGTCCATAATATATTCAGAAGTAGACCTGTAATGGTTAAAGACAATTGTGGTGATGATGTGTCTACTAATACGGAAAATAATTTTTTATAGCAATTGTCTTTATAAGCGAAATTGGAGAGGGATGGAAAGGAAAAAAGACCTTAGGAGGAAAACGATGGGCCTGTAGCAATTTCCATCCGGTAAGCATTATTATCGGACGTCCAAACGTAGCTATGGTTGAAGGAAATTGCTAGAATCAAGCCCTTTCAAATAAGTCGCCTGTTGCAGCGAATTTGGAAATACTTTGTAGGCCTACAGCAGCAGACTTCCTGTAGCCGAAATGAGAAAGAGAAAAGAAAAAAGCCTCCGTGGCGCAGTTGGTTAGACGCCGGCTGTGAAACGAGAGGCCGCGGGTTCGATCCCCGCACCGAAACAAATGTTTGTGTGATCCACAGGTATTTGTTTCGGGTCTGCGTATTTGTGAGACCGAAAAGTCTCTCGTAGTTTCTGATACCCACGACACAAGACTCGAGCTTAGTGTGGGGTCAGGACTATGTATGTGACTGTTGGGTGTATTTATTTATAATTTATTTATTTAAAAAATGAGAGAAACACAGAGAGAAGATTCGTTTTAAATTATTTCAGGATACTTACAAATGTAAAATATTTGAAACTAAAGATACCGGTTGACTCGTAGCGTTGTTTGAAGCGTGTTTGGTTCATTAAACTATTAACAGTTTTATTTTAATGGCGGTGAAACACGGCAGGTTGCTAGGGATATTTTAGTAGTTTAATAACCTTCGTATTGCTTGTAATAGTTTGGCGCAATGAGTAGAGTAATAAAACATTTACTTATTTTATTTATATACTCTTTATTTTACACCAGGAAAAAAACAGAGATCATAACTAAATTGATATAAAAACCGGTCCACGACCACGAAAGTCGTAAACGATCCGAATCAACGAACCAATCGAAACGTCGGGAAGTTAAAAAATGTATGAGATTTTAACTTTGCAGAATAGCATTGACATGCCTGTACAAAACTCCTTTCTATAATTTTAGAGTAAAAAGGGCGATAATTCTAAGGAATATACCAGTAGATAGATATAACTATCTAATTTTTAAAAATCATACATACATAAACTCACGCCTTTATCCCAGAAGGGGTAGGCAGAGGCGCCACCAGGACACCCACATTTCGCCTTTTATGTTCCGTCCCATGATGTGATAGGGGGCGAGCCTATCGCCGCCTTATTAAAAATCATCCTAGGAATAAACCCAAATAGCAATTCCTGCAATATATTCCGGTTACAAGTATTTATTTTTTAAAGGCTCACTAGGCTTTTAAAATAGTAGCAAATAGTCCTATTTTATATAACCTTACATTCTGTTCGGTAAAACAATTGTTAAATTAATTTCAACGTTATTAAATTTAATATTCCTCTTTTTAAAACTATGTAATCATTTTATAATAAAACTTTATACAATGGAAAACCAACCTTACACTTTCCGAAATAAAGTTCATACTTATTCAGAGACTACAAACACAGAAAATTTTACTTTGAAGCAAAAAATGAGCTTTATTTAACGTTTGAGAGAACACAATACATGCTTGTATTATTCAGTAACTTTGTTTCATACAATTTCAAAGTTACGAGGTCCATTTTAGTCATTTATGACGTCATAGGTTTAGTACCAGCGTGCTTGGGCTATGAAACAAGGAGTTGAAGACTCGATAACCAAGTTAGGCATTTTACGGGGTGTGTTTTAATTGGATACATTGTGATTTGTCTCTAAGTAGAATAAATAATTACACCCAATACAATTTTTACTGGTGGTAGGTCTCTCATATGTGAGAGGCCGCCTGGGTAGGTACCACCGCAATGTCTATTTCTCCCGCCAAACAGCAGTGTAAATGCGCTGTTGTGTTCCGGTTTGAAGGACATTGTAGCCAGAGTAACTACTGGACATATTGAGACTTAACATCTTATGTCTCAGGATGGCGAGCGCAGTGGAATTCCAAGCATTGCCTTGTAATTCATAGTGTTGGTTTTGCTACTGTCCATGAGCAGTCGTATCGCTTACCATCAGGCGAATGGCATGCTCGTCTCGCCATTCATTGCAATAAAAAAAATAAAAAAAACACCCAACAGACACATACATAGTTCTGACCCCACACTAAGATCGAGTCTTGTGTCGTGGGTATCAGGAACTACGAGAGACTTTTCGGTCTCACAAACACCCAGACTCAAAACAAATGCCTGTGGATCACACAAACATTTTCTCGGTGCGGGGATCGAACCCGCGGCCTCTCGTTTCACAGCCGGCGGCTAACCAACTACGCCATGGAGGCTGTCCACCAAATTATGAAGTCATTTTGTTATAATCGCTTCGAGACGACATATTGCAGATTGCTGGAGACCCTTTTAAATGACGAAGGTAGGATTTTTAGCAGCTTTAGGATAATAGTAGAAGATAATAGAAAACTCAAGTATAACTAGTTTCGGATTCAGTCTATGCATTACTCGGTCTTAGCAGGCCGGCAAAATTGTGTCGACCGACGATATTATCACCATATCATACTGTCTTAGAATTGCATTGCATTGTCATTTGCATTGTAGTCCCATTGTCTACAAATAAAATACTATTATCAGCCCATATACGTCCCACTGCAGGGCGCGGGCCTACTCTACAATCGAGGGTACGATTGAGAGTGGTTAGGTCATATAGTCAACCCCGCTGGGCTAGTGCGGGTTGGCGGACTTTACATACCATAGAAATTCTTACAAATCGCTGTGGTATGCAGGTTTCTTCGCGATGTTTTCCGTCACCGTTATAGTTCTAACCCAGTATCAACCGTGAAACAATGCCTACCAAAACTTTCGAAACACGAGTCCCTTACAAACAAGTTAGAGAAATAAAAGGATGTTAGATAGCACGCCTCGCGCCGATCCAGAAGTTCCAAGGCTGGTAACTTTACACGCTCGTGTATGGAATATTTCCGGGTAGATATGAGTAGGGGAGAGGGTGAATGTACTTATACATTTGACTTAGTTACCATTCTTCATTGAAAGGAAACAACAATGAAAACACATTATATATAACTTTGAAAAATCAAGAATCAATGTCTTGGAATTGTATCTACTACGTCCAATGTCCACACCAGAGTTTTATAGAGTAACAACTGGACATAATGAGACTTAACATCTTAAATCTCAGGATGGCGAGTGCAGTGGAATGCCAAGCATTGCTTTGTATTAATGGTGTTGTTTGGTTTTGCTATTGTCCATGAGCGGTCGTATTGCTTACCATCAGGATGGCATGCTCGTCTCGCCATTCATTGCAATAAAAAACAATAGCAATTTGTCTTAATCCGAACAAGGCTATAAGCTTCTACCCAACATTCCATAATAGGAGATAATAATTTTCTCTCCAACAACAAATATTAAGGCCGACGTTTTCGGCTAATCAAATTTTGTTTTCGTCCTCCCCAAATGCGGTGACCGCTTTAAAAATTAATTTCGGCTAACAGTTATGGTTTTTCGGTACATTACTTTTGGCGTTCCCTTCTTATTAGGTGAATTATTAACAGAAGGACGCGGAAATGAAAATGGAAGGAAGCGAGTATCTTAAAAATAAATTTCGATTACTGTTCATGTTGTTTATTGGTCTATTTATAGCTGAAAGGTCCTACGTTAACCTTATGAATGCAGTCTATAGATCAGTCCATATTCTGTAAACTTTTTCATTTGATTGGATTTAACGTAATATTTTTATTACGCCTCCCAATCTTACTCTCGATTGTAAAGAGGCCCGTGCCCTGCTGTGGGACGTATCTATATGGGCTGATAAAGATACGGAATGAAACCAAAATGTTATCTGATAATTATTTAAAGGACTTACTCGTACCTGAACAAGGTTCCTATTCGACCTTATAGCGACTATTCCATATTTCAATGAGAACCTTTACATATTACATCATGCATGTTTGTTGAGTGACGTGACTGCCTCAGTGGCGTAGTTGTATACAGTACGATTACAAAGCTGAGGTCTCAGGTTCGAATCCCGGATCGGGCAAAGTGATATTGGTTTTTAATATTTATTATCAGCCCGGAGTCAGGAATTTGTGCCCGATATGGCGATAGGCTCGCCGCCTATCATATCATGGAACGGAACATATAAGGTGAATTGTGAGTGTCCTGGTAGCACCTCTGCCTACCCCTTCTGGGATAAAGGCGTGAGTTTATGTATGTATGTAAGTTAGTTGAGTTTTGCTTCAGTCCGTGTGTCTGGTTTAAACCAGATCAGTATAAGTGTACTAATTACAGAAAGATAACTATTTCGCATAAGGTGTTGTATCTGTATCAGCCCATATACGTCCCACTGCAAGGCACGCGCCTCCTCAACGATTGTGAGGGGTTAGGCCGTATAGTCCACCACGCTGGCCTAGTGCGGGTTGGCGGACTATTACGTACTATAGAAACTCTTCCGAGTCGCTGTGTTATGCAGGTTTCCTCACGATGTTTTCCTTCACCGTTACCGTTTTCATTTTCATTTTCATCTAGCCATCCATTAAAGGTACTCATAAATTTCACAGAGTTTAATACCCAAGCGCCAATAAAACCGCAATTTCGTCTGATTGTTTAAAGTTTTATTTATTTTTTAAAGCCCGTAAACCTCTGGTTATGAAGAGTAATGCAATATCATTTGAACGCTTTGAGGCAAGTTTTCCAATCAACGGAAAGGTCGGCGCTGTCGGCCTTTATAAACAGGAAATTCTAAAGGAATTTAATATGCGATATTAATGTTATGAAATAACTAACTTGGATTGTTATTTTAATTGTGTCCTTTGATGGGCTATAATCGAATTACTGGTACTGATGCATGACATACTCGTAAAAACCACTATAGGTTTGAGTGATGTTTCATTTTGAAATTAAACTGTTTTTTACGGATTTTATCGTGATTTGATTTTTTTTTTACATTTTTTATCTTCCCGACGTTTCGATTACTTCGGACTTCCGACTACGGAAATCGGATCGCAAAAACTAGCTAACTTTTTTAATTAACTTTTAAATGTAATAATTGTAAATTAAGGGTAGTTAAATTGTAACAGTCACTGAGCGGATGACTAATACCTCAGTCCGCCCCGTGACCACGAAAGCTGTAAAGTAATCGAAACGTCGGGAAGTTAATAAATGTAAAAATTAAACCAAGTCGCGATAAAATCCGTAAAAAATAGTTTTATTTCAATGTGTAACATTCGCGTAAATCTATACAACCATTGTGATGTTTCATTGTTTATTAAGTGTAAAATAATTAGAAAAATATATAAGAAATGTATCCCATGGAGATAGGCAGAGACTATGGGACTCCAATTTGCGTGATCCTGACATACTGGTCGTAGCTGCATTATGTGAGAGGCCGCATGGGCAGGTATAACCGCAATGTTTTTTGTTCTGCCAAATTTTCTATGTTTTCCTGAAATCAGTAATGTTGGATACGTAATAAACAACATCCTTAGGACCTATATATACAAGGACAGATTCAATGGTGCTAGATCTCTCATTTGTGAGAGGCCGCCTGGGTAGGTACCACCGCAATGTCTTTTTCTTCTGCCAAACAACAATGTAAATGCACTGTTGTGTTTCGGTTTGAAGGACATTGTAGCCAGAGTAACTACTGGACATAATTAAAATCAAAGATCCGCGCTCTTACATCCAAGCAATTACCATACTTCTTAATAAAACCGAAGGGACACATAATAATGTTAAAAACTTCATATTCAAAGTACTATGAGGAAACTTACTTGTCCGTGGCACTTAATTAAATGGGAGCGCACCGCAGGCTTTAAAGTTAAATTGCCTAAAATTTTAGTAATTATATTACGATATCACAGTCTCTGGGATGACTAAGTGGTCTTGCAAGGAAATTTATGACGATGCGGCTTGGAATATATTTTTGGGGACTGGAAAAAGCTTGTGATGTTATGAAAGATTTTGCGATAGATAATTATGTTCAGATAGCTTATACGTTCAGATTTAGGCAGCCTCTGTGGCGCAGTTGGTTCGTCACCGGCTGTGAAACGAGAGGCCGCGGGTTCGATCCCTGCACCCTGACAAATGTTTGTTTGGAATACAGATATTTGTTTCGGGTCTGGGTGTTTATGAGACCGAATAGTCTCTCGTAGTTCCTGATACCCACGACGCAAGAATCGATCTTAGTGTGGGGTCAGGACTATGTATGTGACTGTTGGGTATATTTATTTATTTATGATATGTCTTTGTGTTTACTTACTGTCTGTTATTATCCTATCATTAATGTATGCGGGCTATTTAAGAATGGAACGCTGAAGTAATATACTATGTTTACTTGAGGTCTTTGCAAAATGATTTCATGTCAGCAATATGGTATGAAGTGTCAGCCAGTGGCTCATTAATAACAAATACACCCAACAGTCACATACATAGTCCTGACCCCACATCAAGATCAATTAAGTCTTATGTCGCAGGTATCAGAACTACGTGAGACTTTAAGGTCTCACAAACACCCAGACCCGAAAGAAATATTTGATAATTAAAATCACAATGAAATAAACTTGGACAATCTGGCTATCAATTTTCATGTAAATATTAAAAACACTATTTTGGGAGACAGAAAGAACCCTCAATTACTTTTTAAATTTTGTTTATAAACCACTTTGTACGTAAATATACTGGTAATAATAATATGGCGATAAGCTCGCCCCCTGTCACATCGTGGGACGGAACACAATATAAATCGAAACGTGGGTGTCTTGGTAGCACTTCTGCCTACCCCTTCTGGGAATAAGGTGTGAGTTTATGTATGTATGTAATATGTATGTTTACAAAGCACATGTATGAATACCACTTCAACCCTTCTCGGAATTTATAAGAGAAGCAAGCCACGCTGTTTCCAGGAAATATTTATTGGCGTTTCAATGTACATTTCGTAAGTATGACGCTGGGTGCGATATTAAACATCTTTTGACAACGTATTTTGTAACATGGTGCTTATATAATTGTGTATATATCCTTCTATATTCAATAAATATAAATATAAACCAGTCCATATAAATCCCACTGCCGTGTGCGGCCCTCCTTTATTACCGAGAGTTCGTTTGAGAGGGGTCATTGTCCACCACGCTCGAACATTGTGGGTTGGACTTCACATACCATATTCCATTCGATGTTCGATTCATCGTTTTCTCGTATCAAAATTCAGTTGGTTTCTTTGCGAGCGTAGTGGAATGCCAAGCATTGCTTTGTAATTCATGGTGTTGTTTGGTTTTGGTATTATCCATGAGCGGTCATATTGCTTACCATCAGGCGAATGGCATGCTCGTCTTGCCATTCATCGTAATAAAAAATAAACAAAAAACATAATTTATACACTTAAAAATATTTATAAAATACGTCTACGATATTTATTTTCATTAAGACAATATAATCATCATAAACCCATATTGAACATAGTTAAATAACGAGGAAAAAATAAACGTACCTCCAAAATTAGATGGGATTTTCAGAACAAAATGGCGACATAAGCTAAAATCGTTTGAGACATCAAAAGACTTCTAAAGAAGGGGACTACAAAAGAAAAAAATTGTGCTGAGCTGTTTTCCCGAGTTCGGTTCATCGATATTTAATAAACCCGGTGTGCGTCATTTAATTCACTTTGATGTTGTAATTCTGAATAAAATGGAACGTAATTAACGGTTTTCGGAATGCATTAAAATGTATTAATTATGGATGAAATTCGTATGTTGTTTAATTATTGTAGAATGGATTTTGCTGTTTTTTTTTGTCATTTGCTGATTTTGAGATTAATTTGTTTATTGTTGTACGTAAGTATGCTATATTTAAGTTACTTGTTATCTTTGTAATTAAACTCGCAACTACGTAGGCGTTGTGTTAATTAAAATATTTTACAGCATTCATGCACGTTTAAACTTTGAAAACATAAACTGATTTACATTCCAAGCTTAATTTGATTACAACTAATAATTCTAATATATAAAAATTACACCTAACAAGCAAATAAGTCAGCCTAAAAAAGGATACGTATATTGTGTCCTGGAATTAGAAATAGAATTAGTCTCAAAGCCCCTAATTCAAACAAATATTACTGAATAGGTTCTCAAACATTTGTCTTGTAGAAACCGATATTACAACCTTATATTTCAATCACGAATTTATAAAGCACTAAAGCTGTATAAACAATAAATCTAAGACAAAAATAATTCGATCATTCATCTTTCCAAACGTTTGATCAAAACCGAGTCCAATATTTGTCCCATCCCGTCCAATTTAATCTACAATCTGGTAGTTTCACGCTAGAAATGATCTATGTTCGCCAAACACCGTTGATATCCGCTTCTAACTGGGTCGAACTAGTTAGAACCAGTATCCCGGGCGTATTGAACAAACAAACGTACAGGTGAGACCTTGGGTATTTGTAGATACGAAATATTCGCTCTACAGATTAGTTTCAATCAGAGTATGGTTTTGAATGGATTTTAGTAACCGACCGAGGAAAGAGGGTTATGTTTCAAGTGGTTTACTAATGACCTCTTATATTATAATGGAGTACATTGGCATGACTGTCTCGGTGGGTTATTTATTTATTTATTTATTTTATTCTTAACTGCACATAAAAAAGGAAATAAAAAACACTTAAAGATATTACAGATTAACAAAAGTAAAAAAAGTACAGATGGCGGTCTTATCGGCTTAGTACTACGGTACTACGATACAACTACAAAGCTGAGGTCTCGGGTTCGAATCTCGGGTCGGGTAAAGTGATATTGGATTTTTCTATTCATTATCAGCCCGGAGTCAGGAATTTGTGCCCGATATGGCGATAGGCTCGCCCCCTATCACATCATGGGACGGAACATTCAAGGCGAAATGTGGGTGTTCTGGTGGCGCCTCTGCCTACCCCTTCTGTGATAAGAGTTTATGTATGTATGTAATGTAATACATTGGCATAGAAGCTCACGGCTCATAATCTTGGTCTGCTAACATAAGACTTATGAAGGCATACTTAAGATCATGCAGGTTAGCGTTCTAATTGTGTTAAGCACATAATTATTATGTAATGCAATTAACAAAGAATTAGAACATTTAACCCAACATATTTCATAGAAACTTTGTTACTCAACCCGCATGTAAGGGTCTAAAAGGCCGGGCCTAAACGACTTCGTCTAGACTCCTTATGCCGGGAACTGGTTAAGTAGTTTCACTCCGGCGGGAGTTTACGCAAAAATTATTCGGCAAAATTCGTTTGAATTTCTCGGCGGGGTATTAAGGTCCCTTTTCGGAATGTTTTCGCTTCAGCCAGGGTTAAAGGTTCGTTGGATATGTAGGTTTAAAACTTTAAATAGAAGATTTAAGTGACGATTTTAAAAAAAAATAGTACTAAGTATAGCATACCTACAAACATAATCACGCCTTTTACCCAGAAGGGGTAGGCAGAGGTGCTACCAGGACACTCATGTTTCTCCTTGTGTGTTCCGTCCCACTATGTGATAGGGGGCGAGCCTATTGCCATATCACACGTGCCATGCACACGTGATTCCGAAAAGTCAGAGGTGTGCTCTGGGATTTGTCCTACAAAAGTAAATTTATATTTTTATGTGATATTAAATAAATAAATACATAAATACACCCAACAGTTACATACATAGTGCTGACCCCACACTAATATCGAGTCTTGTGTCACTGATATCAGGAGCTACGAGAGACTTTTCGATCTCACAAGCACCCAGACCCGAAATAAATACCTGTGGTTCACACAAACACTTGTTTCGTGCGGGGTCGAACCCGCGGCCTCTCGTTTCAAAGCCGGCAATATATTAGCTTAAATAAACAAATATACTCCAGGAAACTCAAAATTTATTGCACGCAATATAAGATATATCGAACATGACCAAAACGTCCACGATGGTTAGTGAAGTCTAATCCAGGTAGAATACCCAAAAATGGCCATTCCTTTACCCTATGCCAAGTATCGATATCATCATCATCATCAGCCCTTCTGCGTCCACTGCTGGACAGAGGCCTCTCCCATAGCACGCCACTGGGCTCGATCTTCAGCCCATCTTCGCCAACCGCTACCAACCACCCCACGAATATCGTCGCTCCGCCTGGCTGGAGGGCGTCCTACACTATGACGTCAGAGAACCATGGTTATCGACATAGCCCAACGGATTAGCAAGTTGAAGTGGCAGTGGGCCGGTCACATTTGTCGGAGAACCGACAACCGTTGGGGTAGACGTGTTCTCGAGTGGAGACCGCGGCTTGGCAAACGTAGTATCGATATACGTGTATGCAAATAATCTTTGATATCCGATTGCATAACAATATACGTTGGAGAGATATCCGTGTTATCTAATATCGATCAGAGTTATCGCAATCAAACCACACTTTCAAATCAGATGGGTAAGCGGCGTGTTTCCGTCGATAATCTGAAGTTAAGCTTGTGTAGTGTTTATTTATAAAGGTGTATATCCGCCTCTAAACCAGTGTTTGACATACGAAAGGAACAACATTTTGTTATGGAATTATATACTTACTTATTTATTTATTTGGACTACCAGTGGTGGTTACAAAACTTACATTATATGAATACAAAAAATATTAAAATAAAAGTACATACATACATAAACTCGCGCCTTTTCTCAGAAGGCAGAGATGCTACCAAGACATCCACGATTCGCCTTGTATGTTCCGTCCCATGATTTGATAGGGGGCGAGCCTATTGCCATATTGGGCACAAATTTCTACCTCCAGGCTAATAATGAGCAGAAAAACCCAATAAGCACCATTTTTGCCCGACCCAGAATTCGCACCCGAGACCTCAGCTGTGTAATCGGCAGTCGAGGACTAGCAAGACCTATGTAATAAAGGAATATGAAAAAAAAAACGGAGTTCTTGTTGCAAAGCTAGTGTTTAAGAAAAGTACGGGCTATTGTAATCAGTTTTATCAGTCCGGAAGTACTGCTGGAATGAGCCGATTACACGGATGTTGCATGGAGTGGAAATTTCCGAGTTAATCTCAACGTTTAAGAGCTCCATCCATCTAGAATCTGGATAAGTACGTACTTTTTCTTCCTACCTATCCTCCTATCAAACTTGTGATAAGCGCATCATTTACTTATTTGATGGCCTCCGTGGCGCTGTTAGGTAGACGCTGACTATAAAACAAGAGGCTGCGGGATCGAACAAATGTTTGTGAAGCCCACAACTATTTATTTTATCTCTCGTAATTCCTGATACCCACGCCACAAGACTTAATTGATCTTAATGTGGGGTCAGGACTATGTATGTGACTGTTGGGTGTATTGTTATTGTTATTTACTGTAACTATAGAACGGTCAGAACCACCAAGAACACCAATAAATTGTAAATGTACTGTTTCTATACATATTCCATTATTTATATTGATTTGATCATAAATCCGACTCGATAAACTTTAGGCATTATTGAATTATGAATATTGTAATTCACAATATGACATGACATGACTTTCCGCTTCTTGTTGCATAACGATTTGCCTTTAATTTTACGTCCAGACTGTGAAATCTATCTATTCAGGAAAAATCCTTGATAGAAAAAGAATGCATTCCATCACATCAAAGACTAGTGAATAGTGATTAATAAATCATGTAGACATAATATAGCAGGTTTCTGTACAATGTAAAATGTCTTAACAAAACATCGATTCCCCATAATTTGCACTGTGACCTTGGTTGCAACAGAATCACGTTTTATGCGGGCATTTGTCATGTTTTACGACCATTCTGTTGGTAAACAAAGCTGTAGAACTGTTATGACTTTTACTGTGATTGGATTAATATCAGTGTTATTTATGTAAAATACTGAGGTGTAATCAGCATATTGTAGTAACAATGTATGTATTAGAATTGTTGTTCCATTGTATGTTATTTATAATATGTGTTATATATTTATTTAACTGCCTGACTGCCTCGGTGGCGTAGTTGTATTATGGTAGGGTTACAAAGCTGAGGTCTCGGGTTCGGGCCCGGGTTTTTCTATTCATTATCAGCCCGGAGTCAGGAATTTGTGCCAGATATGGCGATAGGCTCGCCCCCTATCACATCGTGGGACGGAACATACAAGGCGAAATGTGGGTGTCCTGGTGGCGCCTCTGCCTACCCCTTCGGGGATAAAGGCGTGAGTTTATGTATGTATGTATGTTATTTATTTAATAATTTATACATACATAAACTCACGCCTATGTCCCATTGGGGTAGGCTAAGACTATTGAGCGCCAAGTACCACGGTCCATACAAACCTCTTTCGCTTCATCAAATGTCATTAATCTATTCATACACGCTCGTTGGTTTCGAGAGCTCCTTATTTTTCAGTGTATTTTTTATTTATTAATATTTTGTTATTTCAGTTGATGAACACTAATAAATAAGATAAAATATACAAATATTATGCTCAATTGACGGTGAAGGAAAGTATCTCGAACCAACCATCCCTATCACAGAGATCTTAATAAGATTTTCCATGGTATTTGAGGTCCGCCAACGCTTGCCAATCTCGCGTGGTTCATTATGGCCTAACTCCTTTCAATTGAACTCTCAATTGCAGTAGAGTCAGTGCTCAGCGGCCGATTATGAGTTGACATACATACATACATACATAAACTCACGCCTTTATCCCCGAAGGGGTAGGCAGAGGCGCCACCAGGACACCCACATTTCGCCTTGTATGTTCCGTCCCTTGATGTGATAATGAATAGAAAAACCCAATATCACTTTGCCCGACCCAGGATTCGAACCCGAGACCTCAGCTTTGTAGTCATACCGTAGTACAAATACGCCACCGAGGCAGTCACACATGAGTTGACACAGTACAGTAATCTTTAGCAGTAATCCATCCAGTATTAGAATAATTGCTCCATAGTCTGTTATTTGTATGTAAATATGCGCCATTAAAATTACGAGCCATAGTTAGAATGCATGGAGATGGCTCCACCAGTACTGAAGGATTGTGTAATAGAAAATGTCGTATTTGATTGTCATATTGCCGCAGAAACTGTGCAATATTATGGAATTAAATGTCATCTACATCTTTGGGGATTAATAAATATAGAAAACAAATGAGTATTTTGAATAAGTATTAGTACAAAGATGAATATCTCTTCTAACTATACGCCTCTAATTTCGGAAGGTTCCTTTTACTTTCATAGTTAATTATTAACACTCGTTTTAATCATGACGGAAAAATCATGCATTCTTGATAATTTTAAAAATCCGAAAACCTCATCCATGTCCACTGCTGAACTAAAAACCTCTCCAAAAGGTTTCTACAACCTTTTGGTAACATGCATCCAACGACTTCCTACATCTTTGATCGTAAATTTATTACATTCAGTAATTTCTAGATTATAACATGTGTACGAAGCACAATGAAGTCTCTACATAAAAGTCTTTTACATGTACGTATAATGCATATTAAAAATTCATTGCATTGCACCGCTGTGCCAGCTCAGCTCGTTTTACTCCATTTAATTTACTGAAGCCAACGAACTTGGTTCAGGGATCCTTCTTTTAACAAAATAACTATTATATGGAATTTTAAAAGTGATATTGGATTTTTCTATTCACTATCAGTCCGGAGTCAGGATTTGTGCCTGATATGGCGATAGGCGTCCCCTATCATATCGTGGGACGGAACATACAAGGCGAAATGTGGGAGTCCTGGTGGAGCCTCTGCCTGCCCCTTCGGGGATAAGGGCGTGATTTTATGTATGTATTTCAAAAGTCGCTGGGTGCAAGCCGCTTCCAACAGGTTGATGTGGAGATCTTTGAGGCTTACGTTCAGCGGTAGACTCTCTGTGGCTAAAGAAAGAGAGAGAGAGAGGGTGCGAGGGAGCGAGAGAGCGAGAGAGAGAGAGAACAAACGGCACTGATGGTAGTAAGTTACGGCAGCTCTTAAAAACACAGTAGCAGAGAAATCAATGGTACGTTGTTTGCCTTATAGAAAATGTACTCTTTTATTTTTATGCTAACGAGAAATTTTTATTAATGTAATAATACAATAGTTATTGAAATAACCAAGCGGATTATCAAGTGGCTTTGGCGAGGGTTCATAAGGAAGTTATGGATAATATAGATCGGCCAAAAGGTAACGAAGAAGAGGCCACATAATAACAAGCAAAGCATCAGACGTCTATATGACATAGTGTGACATAGTTTAATTATGTAGAAGTGTGTAGAGACAAAAAGAAATTGTGGTATTGTACCACACTTAAGTAATAAACCTTTATTATCAAATACAACTTTATAATATATCAATGCGAGTATTTCTGAGCTGATATAAATAGAGATACGAGTAGGAGGAAAGATTAAATTCGTGTCTAATTTCATTGAAAAGGTCTTAAATATGTTTTCTTTTGTATGACATTAATTTATTTCCAGATTCCTATTTTTATAACATCTAAGGCTCTCGGGAGAGGAAATAAGGGCGAATTCCGGGCAACTGTCACTAAGAATCATATTTTTCTACGCGTTTATTTTTAATATAAATTGACGGTAAACGAATTCGTGTTGCTGAGGAAGTTTCTTGCGCCGTTTCTTCTTCACAGCTACAACACGTTCCGAAGCGGTGGTAGCAGTAATTAACTATTCAAAAGATCTTGTAAAATACTATTTGAATGAAGATTATATTAATTTGATTTGAATCATATTGTTCGTTCCTATTAAATTAGCTTGCAAATACATTTTTTATTCGTCCATCTTCAGACCCCTGTGTCACAGTGGGATAAATATTATACATCCGCCGTTTCCTTAGTATCTGTGATGTGGCGGATAAGCCTCAGGAATGTCCTTTAAGATGTATTGGCCACGAATAAAGAACTATCTACATAGGAGTGTGTTTTTTATCAGCACGAAAAATGACTGCCTCGGTGGCGCAGTTGTACTACAACGCTGAGGTCTCGGGTTCGAATTTCGGGTCGGGCAAAGTGATATTGGATTTTTCTCTTCACTATTACCAGCCCTCAGGAATTTGTGAATGAATCACATCGTGGGTCGGAACAAAAAAGGCGAAACGTAAATGTCCTAGGTTCACCTACTACCCTACTCGGTAAAATGCCTGAGTTTATGTATGTATGAAAAAAATGAACACAAAGAACCGTATTGTAAGTACACACTTTTTTGCATTGCAAATAGACGGTTCTTACAAGCCCATGGATACACCTGGTTGACCTGCTCGAAATTGAATGTACACTTGAAAATTCTGTCACATGAATTTACATGCGTGGATCACTCTGGGAGGTTTTACGTACACATGTACATATTATTATTAAAAGCTTATGTTATTTACGTGATACTTGACGTAGATATTTGAGATTAAGGGCCTCGTTCACCATCTTCAAGTAAATCGTTGATTAGGCTAGACATCAGTTAAAGTCATCCGTAAAATCATGTGTCGATTTCACCATGCTCCAGTAATACTAATCCTATGATTTCATTAATAAGTAACTTACTGGCTGCATCGTCTGCCGATTAGCGTATTTACTTAATGGTTATAATAAGTTTAAAACCTCCTTTTTTATTTTTTAAGATAAAAACACGTTGACACTTTAGCGGGAGGCAGGGCGAGGAACATTTGACGCAATATTGAATAAATGATTCGTTCAATTTCTTATGTCATTCACTTAACCAGCACTTTACTTTATTTTCACTTGTGAAATCGACGGAAGATACTCTGCACATTTGCTTGTCAAATAACGATAATCAAAAAGTAAGTAATCAATGGTTTACTTGAAGATGGTGAACGAGGCCCTTAATATCTGATTGCCGGATGCCCGATACTTTCCTCTTCCCATCCTTTTTGCTTTACGCTCCCCTCCTGATCTTATTTTTATTTTATTTTATTTTAAAGACCAGCCAACAATTGTTTACACTGAAACTTGTCTATATAATATAACTAGGCTAACAATGATTAAAGTGTAACAATTTCTTAAAGGCTATTTCCACATGCACAAATTAGAATAATATAGGTAACTCACATATGTAAATTATAATAATAACAATAACTAAATCTTATGGGTTTAGTTGCTTAGTGACTGCCTCGGTGGCGTAGTTGTATTACGGTACGACTACAAAGCTGAGGTCTCGGGTTCGAATCCCGGGTCGGGCAAAGTGGTATTGGGTTTTTCTATTCATTATCAGCCCGGAGTCAGGAATTTGTGCCCGATATGGCGATAGGCTCGCCCCCTATCACATCATGGGACGGAACATACAAGGCGAAATGTGGGTGTCCTAGTGGCGCCTCTGCCTACCCCTTCTGGGATAAAGGCGTGAGTTTATGTATGTATGTATGTATGTAAATCTTATGGGCCGGCAAGACATCTATAATAATTGTGGATGTTCATGGACGGCAGTGATCACTTACCATCACCTATGTGCTTGTTTGCTGGACCTATGGTAGACCTATTCTAGACTGCCCTTTTCTCTCCTTTCATTTATGTCCCTTCTAACGTTGCCTGGAAGAGATTGCCTCGTGCAATAAGGCTGCTAATAGCACTTATTTTAAATTTAGTTTTCTGTTTTTTTCCTGGTGTACAATAAATAGAAATAAATAAATTGTATATAAAAAAAATTGCGTCATCATTAGGAATAGAATATCTACTACTGCTGTACATAGGCATCCTTCAAGAATTTCCATTTTCACATAATGGAAGCAGCCTGCCAGCGACCTCCTACAATTTCACATTATCTGTCCACCCCGTCTATTTATTATACGGAACACATATTCCATAATTCCGTTTGCTTCTTAGCCAGCATACTTCAGAAAGCGTTAACTTTAGCGTGTTCTGAATACAAAATTAGTTATTTTTTTCGTGTTTACCATGTTGAGCGAGAGAATAAATTCTGTTAAAAACTTACCTCCTTTGTTATACCGAGTTTGTGAAAAATATAATTTTATTTTTCGATCGAAATTAAATTTGGAATTTGTTTTTTTTTCATCAACAGCCCGTAATTGTTAAATAAAGGAAACAGGCCTTTTTAAGATAACCTCATTGAGCGTTAATGAACAAAGATTTGCTTGTATGCCGAATCTAGGTAAATCTCTTAGGCCAGCAATTAAAATTTTTGAAGTAAAAATATAGATGGGAGCCCAAAATTGACCATTTATCAATGTTGACAATATTATGACGTATTCACATAATCTTTTAACCACCTTTTTAATATATTACAGTTTATATTCCCATGCAGAACTCAAATATTGGAATGCATGGAAGTAGCATTACTCGTACACCCCTCAACACAAGTACAGCCGTATATTCCTTCTATTTGGCCGGAACAAGTTGTCCTATCCACGGAGCGTTGTACAAAAGCCCGTTAAGCAGAATTGAATTATTGATCGCTGTGGGTTAACCATATGTAATTAAAATGGGTTCTGTGGCGCAGCGTACAGTTTTCACTGAGTAATTCTTTACCGAAAACGAGCTCGATTAGTTTCAATAATGGCTTCTGTTTTAAATAAAAAATTGGAGGATTTATTTTCGTAATTTTCATTGCTAAACTGGAAAGTAAATAATTGGTATCTGCCGAGATAGCGGAATTTTTCATAATATTGCGTTGTACGTATAATCGGTATAATTGTACTCATTTTAAAGTAGAACTTTCGGAAAATATCTTGGTAAAATACCCATTCGTGATAGTTATTTTGAAGTAAAGAATCTTTTTTAAATAAATCCATTCAGCGAGAAAACGGCTCTCATAATACACAATCATACGGCGATAAGCTCGCCCCCTATCACATCGTGGGACGGAAAACACAAAGCGAAACGTGGGTCATGCTTGCACCTCTGGTAACCCCTTCTGGGAAAAGGCGTGATTTATGTATGTATGTGTGTATGTGTGTATGTGTGTATATGTGTATGTATGTATGTGTGTATATGTGTATGTATGTATGTGTGTATTTGTGTATGTGTGTATGTGTGTATGTGTGTATGTATGTATGTATGTATGTGTGTATGTGTGTATGTGTGTGTATGTATGTATGTAATAAACAATCAAAGCATCCTGCGAACAACTACACCGTGTGGAAATATTTCCGGCCTCTAATTGATTGTGAAAGGAAATCCAATTAATATGTACAAATGTCTTGTGCTATTTTTGTACACGTAAGTAACTGTCTTACAGGAAACGATATGAAGCGACCGCTTTGCTTTCGTGTTTCGTTTAGTGAGTGAAAAACACAAAATTAGTGAAGTTATAGTATAGTACGGAATTGGCTAATGATAATAAAGAGATAATAAATACACCCAACAGTCACATTCATAGTCCTGACCCCACACTAAGATCGAGTCTTGTATCGTGGGTATCAGAAACTACGAGAGAATTTTCGGTCTCACATACTCATTACTTACTCATTAATTTTCAAATATTGTATTTATATTTGACACATCAATTTAAAATATTTTCATTGATTTCTCGAATCCGTCTTATACTTAAAATGTCTTCTACTCAATTAAAGAAAACTAAAACCAAATTACTCAGTAATAAAAGATCATGGATTTGAACCGGAGACCTTGCACCCGTGACTCATCCATTAGCCCAACCACGAGACATTAAATTACGTCAAATCAAGCTCAATGGAAACTATCACGCAAACTAGCGACATGCCTTGCTCTACCTCTGCTTATAATTAGCTACCTAAAATTAGATTATTGTAGTTTGTTATCAGTATTTAGAAAGCCTCCATGGCGCCGTTGGTTAGACGCCGCCTGTGCAGTGAGAGGCCGCAGGTTCGATCTCCGCACCGAAACATTGTTTTTTTGCGGTGAATGGCGAGATGAGCTTGCCATCCGCCTGGTGGTAAACGATACAACCGCTCATGGACAGTAGCAAAACCAAATTTGGTTTTCCTACTGTCCATGAGCGGTCGTATCGCTTAGCATAAGGTGAATGGCATGCTCGCCTCGCCATTCATCGCAATAAAATAAAAGCTTATATCGTATCCATATCTATGAATAAACCATACAATCTCACGTTATTATTTTCACTTGTCAAGCGAGTATAATCTCCTTTAGTCAGGGCTGCTAACTCTAACAGATAAGAATTCTTTTATTTATTGGATTTTGACTTAATACACGATACATTCGCCCGATATGATAATTTGGAGCCGATAGTTTTAGAGTGGAGGCCACGCACAAGCAAGCGAAGTGTCGGACGCCCACCCACAAGGCGGACGGATGGTTACGGTTGCAGGAAGTCGCTGATCACAGAACTCCTCAAAATTGAGTAGGATTCCAATGGTTCTTTATTTTATTTTTATTTATAATCCTTTATTGTACACAAAACATAGGAATAACATATATATGGAACTTAAATCTAAATATGAGTACAAACGGCGGTCTTATCGCTCACGGCGATCTCTTCCAGACAACCTTTGGATGGACTGGAATGAACAGGAGAAGGAAACCGAAGTTCTTTTTGCATTGTATAAGAGTTATTAGAAGTTTTCATTTATTTCCCTTATCGTTTTTTGGGATCTATGTTGTTTAAGGCGCGTACCTTTCGTATGCCTACTCATAGCTACTTTAACAATTACTATTTAATATATGACAATAAAAAGCAACCAAATAACTACCATAGTGTACCTGATGTAACCCAGAAAATACTGTAGTTTACAGAACAACCTATTACAGACACTAAAAAGTAAAAAACAAAAAGAACTACGTTTAAAATGCCAACTAAAAAAACTAATTTTTTACTTTTTAGTGTTTTTTTAAAGTCGGTTTTTTCAGGTTCTTGTATTTTGTCCTCGGATAAATTGTAGACGTGCTTTGTTTTCACTAGTGTACAGTGCCCCTAGCCGGAACATTTTGCAGTATCGTAATAGAATAGTAATAGTAAAATTTTGTATGGGAATTTAAACAGCGCCATTGTGAGCGTATTGGGAACTAACATTTCACAGCGGGAAACGTTTACTTTACTATTCGAGAATTACTATACGATACTTCAAAATGTTCCGGCTAGGGGCACAGTTTTCTTTATCTAGAAGGATACAACTACCCCCTATCTAAAACAAATGTTTTTGCTCTATGAAAACCAGGACATTTAACACGAACCACATTAGAAGGCCGAGATGTCGGAGTAGTTCAGTGGAACTTTCCCCAGGCTTCTGCCGTTGCGAAGGGCTGACGAATGCAAAACAGGCAATTTACATGCGTAGCCGTAGACAAAGAAATACGAATACCACTTCTAATGTACTGTCGGTGTTGCCAGCGAAAAGCTGTGATTTCTATTAGGTTTACAAAAGGTCTTGGGTTAATTTAAATAAAACGTAGATCTTAATGAATAGACGTTGTAAGGGTAGGTTTTTTCTATTCATTATCAGCCCGGAGTTGGGAATTTGTGCCAAATATAGCAATAGGCTCACCTCTATCACATCGTGGGACGGAACACATAAGGCGAAACGTGGGTGTTCTGGTAGTACCTCTGCCTACCTCTTCTGGGAAAAAGGCGTGAGTTTATGTATGTATGTATTTTTATGTAGTAAAAGAGTAAAACCATAACAAATAAGGCAACACTACATTATGCTCTACTTGGCAGAAACAAAGCCGGAATAGCATTCAATTTTTGTATTATTGTGTAAACAAGTTTGTACCCTCGCTAGTTATTATTACTACAAACAACCATACATAAACTCACGCCTTTTTCCCAGAAGGGGTAGGCAGAATTGCCACCCACCCACATTTCGCCTTGTCATGTCTTGTCGCCATCGCCATATCGTGCACAAATTTCTGACTCCGGGCTGATAACGAATAGAAATATCCAATATCACCATGTCCGACCCGGGATTCGAACTTGAGACCTCAGTTTTTGTATTCGTACCGTAGTAAAACTACGCCACCGAGACAGTTACTTATTTATTTATATATTCTTTATTGTACACCACGGAAAAAAGACACAGATAAAAACAAAACTAAACAATAAGTACAATCGGCGGCCTTATTGCACAAGGCAATCTCTTCCAGGCAACCTTGGGATGGACATAGAAGAAAGGAGAGAGAAAGGGCAGTCTAGGGTGTATAGTGACATAAATATAAATAGATAAATAATAATATTATAAATAGATAAAGAAACAATTAAATAAAACACAAATATAAACTCATACAACAAACATACATATTACATACATATATACATATTATATTAAATATATATATATATACATATAGATATATACACAATAAATGTTAAAGGAATAGTAAAAGCACAGCAATATGTGAGTTCAGTGAGAGAGATAGTGCTCCTTGACTTGTAATTTGAATGACGATAGTGTTCGGGCCCGTCTTACGACATCTGGAAGAGAGTTCCACAATCGAACAGCTTGTACGGAGAATGACTTGTCCATAAATGTCGTGGTGTGTACGGGCATTCTCAATTTCAGATTCTCCGATGACCTCAGGGATCTTTCGTGGGAATTATGGAGAAATACAAAACGATCTTTTAGATAAGAAGGGGTGAGAGGATTAAACAATATATTATAAAAGAGTGTGAGCATTCCGACGAAGCCGTATGGGTAACCACTTGAGCTTAACACGAAATTCAGAAACATGGTCAAATGTTATGGGAAAATAAGGCTGTATTAATTTATTTTAAAAAAAATGTACACTACTGTAAAACAGACTTTTCATGTTTATTTGATGTTCTTTGATTGTAGGTGAAATAATCCTTCGTGTTTTTCGATATCAAAAAGATAATTTCTCGGTATTTTGTTTTGTTTTTGTGTCACGCCGTGTTTGTAGAAAAATATCGCTTCATTGAAAAGTTTGTTGTATTTTGACTTTGAGTACTTTAATAATAACACAATCATATATTTATTTTATGAAGCATTATGTTTGAAAATTCTTTGTTTAAACTCCCTATCTTTCAAACAATATTCACCTTTAGGTTTTTATGGTTGAATTGCTTACATTATTTTCATATACTTTTATATCGATCCTGACATAGTCTTTAGATATTTTTAGATGTATCAGGCGATCATGATGTCCTATTTTCAGAGCTATAAATCGATGCTTTCACACACAGTTTTATCTCCATTTTTATCACTATATTTTCCTACATTAGTTCCTTAATCTTTGACATCGACCTGTCATAATCCTTACTTTTTTTACTGTACCAAAATACTCATTCATTTTTATCCTCTTATAGCCCTCACTATTTTTTCTTCCAATACTAAAACAGACGGGTATAGAAAGCATACCACAGCCCTGACACGGCCCACATAGCACAATACGTGTCTCAGGCCTTTATTCCATTGTATAAAGAAACGGCTCACCGCGACGCACGTGCGCCAATTCATGTGTTACGAGCTGGGGATTATGTTTATTTATCTATTGGAAAGTGGTTGATAGCTTAATGGGAAAAGGGTGGTAAATACAGTAAAACGTAAGTTTATCCCATAAGGATAAGGTGTTGAAAGGTAGGCTTTTGGGGCATTTTAAATATTAATAAATACACCAAACAGTTGCATACATAGCCCTGACCCCACAGTAAGATCAAATCTTGTGTCGAAGCTATCAGAAACTACGAAAACTTATCGATCTCACAATCACCCAGACCCGAAACAAATACCTGTGGATCACACAAACATTTGTTTACAGCCGGCGTCTAACCAACTGCGCCACGGAGGCTGTAAAAGTTTAGTTCTTTATGATGGCACGTCAAAGTGACTAAAATAAACTTGTGGGTAAGCAGAATATCCATCGACTAGAATATATTTCGCCTACAAGTCATAAGTCTTCGCCAATCTCATTCGCACAGTCATATTCGACATCAAAGCTGCTACTTCAATTGTTTTTGTGTGAGATAAAGGTTCATTAAAGACATTCTCTAAAGAGATACAGTCAAAGAGTCTACCGTTTTACATTTTTGTGCGTTTTTTGGTTGTGTAATAAGATATAAACAAGATGTTAGGATAGGATGTTTGGTTGATATAAGGTGTAGTTGATGAGAATCTGACGTTATTCTTCTAATATAATAAAGGCGAAAGTTTGAGAGTATGTTTGTCACATTTTCACGCTCCAACGGTTGGACAAATATTGATGAAATTTTGTATAGAGGTACCCGACACCTTGTATTAATACATAAGCAAATTTTCACTCCAATAAATGTAGTGTTCCTGTGGGATGGGCAAGGAATTCAAATATATTTGCTACTCCTTCAAACTTAAAAGGGATGGTGTGAGATAGAGTATAGAGCGAAAATTAATGGGTTTGAATGAAACGGGGCATGATGGGAGATAACGGGATAGGAGGCGAAAATTATTATAGAAATCGACATTCACGTCGAGTTTAAATATAAAAAAGTTACATGCACGAAATATATAATAAGTTTCTGACGTGGAATAGACTCAAAAAATATCTGCAGTCTGCACCCAGGCGAAGTTGGGCCGGGCCACTAGTTTTTAATAAATGTTTCATTACAATACTGGTTCTATTGTACTACAAACATGATGTGATCAATGTAACTTTCTTATTATTTACTTGTATGTATAAGCGGCTTACCGGCCCTCTGTACGGAAATAACAAGCTTCCTTACTTTCCGAACACAATGTCTTTCTCATTTCATACTTATAAGATTTATTACATTAACCATTACATCTGAAACCTAACTTAGAAATGGGGACTTTTGTAATTTATTTTTACATGAAGTTACTCTTGGTTTTTCTTTTATCCATCCATGTTTGTCTATAACTTATTACATAGAGTTTAAGGACCTCCATAATATATATTTATTGAATGTAGTTTTAAGTTTTCACTGTCTTTTAATGGGCAATAAATATGTATCTTTTTCTATGTTCTTCTCTCTCTCTCTCTCTCTCTCCCTTCAGCCACAGGAAGTCCATTGCTGTACATAGGCCTCCCCCATTGATCTCCACATAGACATGGAAGCGGCCAGCATCTATAATCCTAAAATAACTGAAAACGCTTATCAAATTTTGATCCGCTTCTTGTGACTACAATAGAATAATTGCTTGTCCTCCGTCGATAATTAAACCCAAGAACCGTCTTCAATCTTCAATGCCTTAGATTTCGTGTGTAGAAGTAGTAAGCGTCTGAACTAGACTCGAGACGGGCGCGCCGGCCCGCCCCTATGACGCTTACAATTAGCAGATTAAAATTGATATTAATATTCTAATTTACTTGGCTTTGTTTTGACAGATAGTGAATTGTGTTCTTCGGAGTATAGTACGAAATCTAATCACATTGTATTTAGTATTGTATCAGCCCATATACCACGGCAGGGCACGAGCCTACTCTACAATCGAGAGAACGAATGAAAGGGGTTAGGCCATATAGTCCATATAGCCAGATTACATTAGTCGTATAAAATCAAAGTTTATATAGATCAGAAATTTTTGTGATGCTCCTTTGTTTGAAAAAACCAATTTGTATTTGAATAACATTTTGATCGAAGACGGTTGGATCATTCCTATATAATTCAAATATAATTCAGTAGATATTTGAAGGCAAACTTAATTTGGAAACGTACTTTTAATCAAGCAATTGATACATAGCCTACAAACCTAACTTAACATAATATTTTTGCAAATATCTAAAAAACCTGAAGTTCCATAGCTTTGTAATTTTTCTGCAATAATCTTGGCTTAAACTAAATTCAAAGAACGCAAAATTCATTGATGTACATTAAATTTTAAGTACTAAGCACAGCCATACAGAAACTGGCCATTACAGTTGAAAATGGGATTTGTCGGTTATCTGCTTTCTATTGATGGCTAAATAACTATTAGTACTATTACAGTAGAAATTACTATTTCAAAGACCGATATAAATAAGAAGTAAAAAGGAGCCGATGTATTGAATACACATCTTTAGCACCTTTATACCACCGCACCTTAATGGCAGTGATGTCATGTAGCTTTAGGAGTCTTTTAATTTATAGTTCTCAATAAACTGTTGGGTGTATTTATTTATTATATGTCTGGCAAGAGGACATCCTATTCTCCGTTTGATGATCCTTCGTAAAATAAATAAACAGTATTCGCTATAATATAGTATAGGGTATTTGACTATCATCGAATTTTTGTATTGCAGACAAACACATGCCATTAAAACAAAACATTTTTGTGAAAACAGTATTGAAGTAGCTTGTAAAATGAGGCAAATATTAGTATTTTAAATGAAAGAGTGGGGACTTAGTGGGGACTTCTTACCGTCTCTTTCACACCCGCACACAATAATGCTTATTGAGATTAGTGACGTCACTAATTTTGTTTTGCATCCCTTTTCTTTTACTCCCACAACAAGATTTAAAACGTTTCTAACTTGTTTAATTCTGAATGGATTTACAATATTCTTTGTTTGCTAGATTTTGGATATGGATCATTTTTGATGAATACAATAAAAAAAATGAGTCAAGTACCCTATTTTGTTGTGGATCAAGACCAAACCACTCACCATCGTATCCTAGAAAACAATGGGCGTCATAAAAACAACGGAATCCTGCCAAGTAATACTTAACAGACTCCCGTAGAATACGATGTAGGTTAAAACAACCATATCGTACTTATCTACGTATTCATAGATATCTGGCACGAAACCGGCGTTAATCTCAATAAAGTCGGCGACATTTAGGACCCTTTTAGTATTGGGCAGTGTTTGGCCTTTTAGTGGGCTTTTTTTTTTTTTTTTTTTTTTTTTTTTCATGGGGAAAATCCTCTTGGATTTCTGCATTAAGCAGGAATGCCGGATTTTTACCGACTAAAAACCCCATGTTGCTCCATCAGCACATTGGAGAAACTCCGGGACCTCACAAAGAACACGCCGAAGTTCCTCCAGTGCGTAGCTTGTAAAAGCACAACTTGTAGGAAGCTGCTTCTTCCCCGTCCACAGCCTCATCTAGCCAGGGCGACTTGTAATACCACCTCGGCGTATTCGTCTCCGAGCGGGATCGACCCTCTCCCGATCCCGCTCAGCTGCCTCCTTCTTCACCATTACGGTTTCACAGAAGGAGGCTACGGCTTTCCATTGGCGTTCTCCCCCCAGCATTGCCAACACGACAGCTGGCAGGGAAAGGTTTTGGCCGATCTGATTCACTAGGACTCGCCGCTCAGCCTCCCATGCAGAACACTGCATGAGGGTGTGCGATGCGGAATCCTGGTCTCCATTACCGCAATGGTGGCAAATCGCCGTTGCCTCCCGTCCTATCTTATTTAGATAATCGCCGAAGCACCCATGCCCGGTGATTATCTGAGTAATTCTGTAAGTGAGTCGTCCGCTCTTGCGTTTCATCCAGGCTTCGAAGACCGGCAAGATTGCCTCAACGACGCGTTTGTTCACGTAAGGCTCCTCGTAGAGCCTCGACTGCCACGTCGCGAAGGCGTTTAGTCGTTCTTGCCGCCTAATTGACACTTCAATCGCAGTTATTGGCTGATCTTCGTATTCCTGACGGACGGCGCGAATTCGGTTGTAAACCGTTGCGTCCATAGCCGCCAGTATGTCCAAGGGAGGAAATCTTGCAAGAATTGTTGCCGCCTCAAAGGATATCGTACGGTATCCTCGTACGATCCGAATGGCCATCTTTACAGTCTGGCTTGGCTGGAGTCGGTACAGCTTTAGTCTGCAGCGACGGATGTTTAGTCTATTTGACCATACAGGCGCCCCGTAGAGGGCCATGGATCGCACGACCCCCGCATATAGGCGGCGAACTTCCTCCCTTGGTCCGCCAAGGTTGGGAAGTATCCTGTGCAAAGCACCTGCTACTCTCTCAATACGCAGAACTAGGCGATCAAAGTGTTCCTCGAAGCCCCAACGACCGTCAATAATGAGCCCCAAGTATTTTAAAGCCCGACCCACTTGGACTTCCGACTCACCTATACGGATTGGTGAGTTAGGTGGTTCCCTGCCTCGCCGTAGCTTATGGAACCATAGCGCTTCTGTTTTGTGAGGTGCTACTTGGAGACCCAACTCGCGAATCTTTGCAACGACGTTTGCCACTCCACGCTCGGCGAGCTCTATGGTTTTTTCGAAGCTCTCCCCGACAGCTACAACAAGGGTGTCATCTGCGTAACAGATAGTGTTAACCCCACTGGGGAGAGTGACACGAAGAACTGCATCATATGCAATGTTCCACAAGAGCGGACCCAACACGGATCCTTGTGGAACACCACAGTGCATCTCCCTCCGCTTATTTTGCCCATCCTGATTCACGAAGTGTATGCACCTGTCGCGTAAATAAGCCCCGACTATTGGCCTTTTAGTGGGCTATTCTGTATTGTAGTTTAGGTATTTTACTAATTAATTCTGTATTGAAAACAGGACTACCTCGGTGGCGTAGTTGAATTACGGTACGGTTACAAAGTTGAGGTCTCGGGTTCGAGTCCCGGGTTGGGCAAAGTGATATTGGATCTTTCTATTCATTATCAGCCTGGAGTCAGGAATTTGTGCCCGATATGGTGATAGGCTCGCCCCCTATCACATCATGGAACGGAACATACAAGGCGAAATGTGTTTGTCCTGGTGGCGCCTCTGCGTACCCCTTCGGGGATAAAGGCGTGAGATTATGTATGTATGAAAAAAAAAAAGGATTATATTGTAGAGCAGATATCAGAAATCCAGTACAATTTATAACGACACGAAAACTTAAACGCACCTGTTAATTTAAGGAAATCTAAATATCGAAAATCCTGTAACAAATGTACATAATTTATCACAACGAATTTCGCTTAATTAGATAAAACCGTAGTCAAATACTGGTAGTTGTAAATTCTATCGATTGAAAAAAATATTGCCATAATTATAAATATACTTTTACTTATTTTTTCCAAAATGAAATCATGGAAGTTGCATCAACATTTTTACTATGTAGCGATATCTTTATCTCTCGCCAGTCGTCACGATTATGCCGGCTTTCCCAGAAACGCTGGGAAAGTAACGCAACTCTTTAAAAGTGTTTCACCGTCATGTACGGAGGTCGCTGTCCAGGCGAACATTCTACTTGTAAAGTTAAACCAGGATACTCAATTCCTTCATATTACTCTAAGAATCCAAGGTTAAAATTCTTCAGCCAATTAACAATAATTACATCACAAGAAAATCTCTAATAGATTCCAGTGATTGAATTAAAAGCAAGGCTGATCGTAAACAAAGGAAATTAACAATTAGCCGAACGCTCCGGGTTCGTGAACCCGCGCGGTTGAGCTCAGTTTAAGCCTCAAAGCATTCGACTAACATTGTTAATTATAGGTTAATTAACTTATTTTTGGTTCATTATGTTATATTTCGTATACATCCGGATGGCGTTACAATAGCGGAAAAAATTTCATAAATGAAAATGATATGAAAATGAAAATAATTTATTGAATCCATAAATGCGATTATCGCATGACATCACCGCCATAGATTATCGTGTTGTGACAAATGTTTGCACGATGCAACTTTTTTATACGCTTTTATTAGCTTCAGACGTATGTATGTTAGTATGTAACGGAATCTTTGAACATGATTTTGACCCTCTTCAAAACGTCGGATTAACTCGAAATTTGGCATTCTTATTAAGGACCGATGACAATTCAATATTTTAAATTAAAAGTGAAAATAATTTATATCCTTACGACAATCGTATCTTTGAGGCGAGAAACAGTCCCCATATAAATGGGGCTTTGTAGATATCGGATAGCACTTATATTTTCCAATCTATCTATCTATCTATATCAGCCCATATACGTCCCACTGCAGGGCACGGGCCTACTCTACAATCGAGAGAATCGATTGAGAGTGGTTAGGCCATATAGTCCACCACGCTGGCCTAGTGCGGGTTGGCGGACTTACATACCGTAGAAATTCTTTAAAATCGCTACGGTATGCAGGTTTCCTCACGATGTTCTCATTCACCGTTAATACTGCTAACTATATTTGAAGTGAGATAATATATACAATTCCTTTCTAGCGTTGTCCAGCTAATCCAGCTCATAAATAGTTCATACCGTGGCGACACCCCAACCAACCCTTACAAATTAAGATATACGAGCATCCCTTACCGTCTGCCCGCAATTCTATAGATATATCAACATTCATTATAGAAATGACGGAAAATTTATCATATTTTGTTTAAACATTATGTATATTAATGGTTAGTAAATATTTATCTGGCGGTTTGCGATTATTCATAGTTACTTGTTTTTTCTTAGATCACTACGAGAGGAAAATAAATGCGTATAAAGTTTTGGTAACTTTATATTTACAAACAAGATTTATTAGCGACTGCCTCGGTGGCGTAATTGTACTACGATTACAAAGCTGAGGTCTAGGGTTCGAATCCCGGGTCGAGCAAAGATTAGATTTTTCTATTCATAATTAGCTCAGGGTCAGTTTGTGCCCGATATGGCGATAGGCTCGCCCCCTATCACATCATGGAACGGAACATACAAGGCGAACTGTGGGTGTCCTGGTGGCGCTTCTGCCTACCCTTTCGGGGATAAAGGCGTGAGTTTATGTATGTATGAAAAAAGGATTATATTGTAGAAAAGAATTGTAGAGCAGATATCAGAAATCTTATACAATTTATCAAGACACGAAAACTTGTTGTTAATATAGGGCAATCTAAATATCGAAAATCCTGTAACAACTGTACATAATTTAGCACAACGAATTTCGCTTGCCTGTAATAAGATAAAACCTTAGTCAAATACTGGTAGTTTTAAATTCTTTCGTTTAAAAAAATATTGCCATAGTTATAAATTTACTTAAATTACTTATTTTTTCCAAAATGAAATAATGGAAGTTGCATCTACATTTTTACTATGTAGCAATATCTTTATCTCTCGCCAGTCGTCACGATTATGCCGGCTTTCTGAAAAACGCTGGCAATGTAACACGACTCTTTAAAAGTTTTTCACCATCATGTACGGAGGTAGCTGTCCAGGCGAACATTCTACTTGTAAAGTTAAACCAGGATACTCAATTCCTTCATATTACTCTAAGAATCCAAGGTTAAAATTCTTCAGCCAATTAACAATAATTACATCACAAGAAAATCTCTAATAGATTCCAGTGATTGAATTAAAAGCAAGGCTGCTCATAAACAAAGGAAATTAACAATTAACCGAACGGTCCGGGTTCGTGAACCCGCGCGGTTGAGCTCAGTTTAAGCCTCAAAGCATTCGACGAACATTGTTAATTATAGGTTAATTAACTTATTTTTGGTTTATTAAGTTATAATATTTCGTGTACATCCGGATGACGTTACAATAGTGGAAAAATTTTCACAAATGAAAATGATATGAAAATAAAAATAATTTATTGAATCCATAAATAATCGTATGCGATTATCGCATGACATAACCGCCATAGATTATCGTGTTGTGACAAATGTTTACACGATGCAACTTTTTAATACGCTTTTATTAGCTTCAGACGTATGTATGTTAGTATGTAACGGAATCTTTGAACTTGATTTGACCCCCTTCAAAACGTCGGATTAACTCGAAATTTGGCATTCTTATTAAGGACCGATGACTATCTATCTATATCAGCCCATATACGTCCCACTGCAGGGCACGGGCTTACTCTACAATCGAGAGAATCGATTGATAGTGGTTAGGCCATATAGTCCACCACGCTGGCCTAGTGCGGGTTGGCGGACTTACATACCGTAGAAATTCTTTAAAATCGCTACGGTATGCAGGTTTCCTCACGATGTTTTCCTTCACCGTTAATACTGCTAACTATATTTGAAGTGAGATAATATATACAATTCCTTTCTAGCGTTGTCCAGCTAATCCAGCTCATAAATATTTCATACCGTGGCGACACCCCAACCAACCCTTTCAAATTAAGGTATACGAGCATCCCTGACTAAGGATGGCAACCTGACTAGGGATACATTGTATCTACCAAATAAATTTTTACATTTACTTGCTACACCTGTAGCTAATATATTAAACACAGTCATATGTAATATGACGAAGTCCTTATGTACTACCACTTTTAGTAATGTTACTAAAATAAATGTGGTAAATAATTTAAACTATTAAATTTGACAAAAGAGAATGGTGATAATTATCTAGTATTATCTCATCAAAATATAAACCGCTTCTCTGGCAAAATTTTGGAAATAGAACTTTTTAATGACATATTTAACATTAGTGTATTATGTTTCACAGAGACTTGGTTGAAGGCACACCTTATGAATTTCAATGTGAATGGCTTCAGGGTCGCCAGCTCATTTAATAGAGTATCGGCGGAAGGTGGAGGTGCGTTAATTCTAGTTCGCGATCATATCACATGTAGGGAAAGAAAAGACATCTCCTGCCTCTCTGTTGAACGAGTGTGTGAGGTCGCATGTGCAGAAACAAATTTATATGTCATATTATGTGTCTATAGACCTCCTTCATCAAACATTACGGCTTTCTTGTCAATAATGGAGGATATTTTAAATAAAATTGAACATAATAAAAATGTTTTAGTCTGTGGGGATTTTAATATAAATTTATTGGTTGATTCGGTTGATAAATGTAAGTTTGTGTCTTTATTTGGCTCATTTAATCTTACTTGTTTGTTTTTGGAGCCTACTAGAATAACGCCTGAAACTTCGACTTGTATTGACAACATTATAACTAACTTCGAAGTTCTTGAAAAATGTGTTAAGATAGGTGTTAGATCTGACCATAAATGCCAGTTAGTAAAATTAAATCATGTTGTAAATAAAACCGAAAGATTAATAACATATAGGCCGTTATCAAAGAACATCCTAGGGAAATTTAACAATAGTATTCAATCAAAAATAGGAAATTTAACACTTGATGTCAGTCCAAGCGATATGTACTCCTCATTATTTAATATTATATGCAAAGAGTTTAACCAAATATGTACTACGAAAACGGTTAAAATTAACGATAAAATAAAATTTTGTGCCTGGGCGACCACAGGCATTAAACGTAGTAGGGAAATCTTGTATGAGTTGTATGACAAAAGGTCCTATACACCTGATGTCAATTTCAAAAACTATGTTAGTACATATTCAAAAATATTTAAAAAAGTTTGCAGGCAGGCTAAATCAAATCATATAAGTGAAAAGCTTAGATTGTCCGACAATAAAATAAAAACAACCTGGCAAATTATTAATACTGAAACTGGAAAAAATAGAAAATTTGACAACAAAATTGCCCTCCGCATTAATGATGACCTAGTTTCAGATAAACTTATTATTGCGAATTATTTTGATAATTTTTTCACTAATATACCATTAGAATTGACTAAAAATTTAGAATCATCAGCAGATTTAGCAGAATCTTTTTTAAAGGAAAATGTCTTTGAAAATATGGCTCGGTTTGATTTTGAAACAGTAACCAGTTATCAAATAATAAAAGCTTTCAATCAACTCAAAATGAAGACTACAGAAGATATATGGGGACTGTCTGTTAAAGCTATAGAGGCTATTATTGTTGGTATTGCTCCGATAATGGCTTCTATTTTCAATTCCTGCATAAGTGCCGGTGTTTTTCCCAACCTAATGAAAATTAGTAAAGTTGTGCCCATTTTTAAGTCAGGTTGTTCAAATAATCCGTCGAATTTTAGACCCGTTTCTATACTACCAGCTCTTAGCAAAATTTTCGAGAAAATTATGCTTAATCAAATGCTAGCACATTTTGACAAACATAAGATATTACATAAGAATCAATTTGGTTTCACAAAGGGTCGCTCAACTCAAGATGCTGGGACGTCTTTAATCACATCGATCCTAGAGGCCTGGGAGGCATCTCAAGATGCTCTGGGAGTATTTTGTGATCTCTCTAAGGCATTCGACTGTGTTGACCACCAAACACTTATTATGAAGTTGCGTTACTACGGCGTCAGTGGTACGTCGCTTGATCTCGTAATGTCTTATTTATCGGGTCGTGAACATAAGGTTTCTTTGAACGGGATCAATTCGGTAGGATCAAAAGTTAAAATTGGGGTTCCTCAGGGTTCCATTTTGGGTCCCTTTTTGTTCCTAGTATACATAAATGACCTTCCTTACATGGTACAGAAATGGTCAGACATAGTTTTATTTGCTGACGACACATCGATTATATTTAAGGTCAGCCGGAAAGACAAAAATCTTGATACTCCGAACAATATTCTGAATTTAATTTCGAATTGGTTTTCAGCTAACAATCTGCTTTTAAATGCTGGAAAGACTAAATGTATTCGCTTTGCATTACCAAATGTGGCAAGCGTAAACTCGCGTATAGAACTAAATTCAGAAACACTAGATTTAGTTAGTTCTACAATTTTTTTAGGGATTACTTTAGATAAGAAGTTGCAATGGGGTCCTCAAATAGAGAGATTATCAGGTAAACTTAGTACTGCAGCCTTCGCTGTCCGAAAGATAAGAAAACTTACTGACGTTGCAACGGCTAGGTTGGTATATTTTGCATACTTTCACAGTATAATGTCCTATGGTATTCTACTGTGGGGATCGGCTGCTGATATTGAGTCCATATTTATTTTACAAAAAAGGGCAGTCCGCGCTATTTACGATCTTGGTAGTCGCGATTCTTTACGATCTGTTTTTAAGGAAAGTAATATACTAACCGTGCCATCTGAATATATATTTCAGAATATAATGCACGTTCGTAAAAATATCAATAGGTTTTTCAAGGTTAGTGACACCCACAGTATTAATACGAGAAATAAAAATAAATTAGCTATACCCTCCTTTAGATTAGAAAAGTCTAAAAAATCTTTCGCGGGTAACTGTATAAAATTTTATAATAAACTTCCCAATTCGATAACGCATCTGCCGGACAAATTATTTAAGACACATATTAAAAGCATACTTATGACTAGGGGCTATTATAGTATTAAACAATATATTGAGGATAAGGAAGCCTGGCGTTAGGTGTTTTCTTGCACTTTGCGACCTCCTGGGGCACTGAGGTATTCACTTATTACATTCTCATTTTAAAATAACTAAAATATATAAAATAAATAATTGTAAAATAAAAACTAATCAAAATGAGACAAATTAATTAATCAACAAGTTTATAAAATAAAATAAATAAAATTAAATAATGAATAAATAAAATACCTATTTAAATTATATGACGACCGATCGAGAAAAATAAATAATAACAAAAATAAGCAAGGCAAGCTTTGTAAGACAAGTCACAAATATCTATTTCAGTAACTTGACCAAAACCAAGCCCACTGAGTTTGACTCGCTGGATCTGCTCAGAACTGGGTCGCGCCGCGTAGTATCCAGTGGTAAAGTTAAGCCCGCTGAGTTTGTTCGCCGGGTCTTCTCAGTCGGGTCGCGTTGGATCCGGCAGTAAGCCTAAAATTACGGGACGTTTCGGAAATACTCATGGTCGTTATTTAATCAATTGGACCCAAAACAAGCCCACTGAGTACTATTCGCTGGATATACTCAGAATTGGGTCGCGTCGCGTAGTTTCCAGTGGTAATGGAAGCCCACTGAGTTTGTTTCGCCGGGTCTTCTCAGCCAGGGCCGCGTTAGATCCGGTGGTAACATTAAACCGCTACGCACCGCTTTAATTTAATACTTATGGTCCACTTAGACATCGATTATCGTAAATAATGTATTTCCTAAGGGAAAAAAAAAATTTACCATAAAATACTAATAAGTAATATAATACTTAATATAATAAAGTTAATATAAAAATTACAACGAATATCTTGTAAATAGAAAATAAGTACTATGTGTATTGACTTGTCATAAGAGCTATTTAATTGCCTACGTGACCAATAAACGAATTTCATTTCATTTCATAAACGAATTTCATTTCATTTCATTTCATTTCATTTCATAAACGAATTTCATTTCATTTCATTTCATTTCATTTCATTTCCCTTACCGTCTGCCCGCAATTCTATAGATATATCAATATTTATTATAGAAATGACGGAAAATTTATCATATTTTGTTTAAACATTATGTATATTAATGGTTAGTAAATATTTATCTGGCGGTTTGCGATTATTCATAGTTACTTGTTTTTTCTTAGATCACTACGAGAGGAAAATAAATGCGTATAAAGTTTTGGTAACTTTATATTTACAAACAAGATTTATTAGCGACTGCCTCGGTGGCGTAATTGTACTACGATTACAAAGCTGAGGTCTAGGGTTCGAATCCCGGGTCGAGCAAAGATTAGATTTTTCTATTCATAATTAGCTCAGGGTCAGTTTGTGCCCGATATGGCGATAGGTTCGCCCCTTATCACATCGTGGGACGGAACATACAAAGCGAAATGTGGGTGTCCTGGTAGCGCTCCTGCCTACACCTTTTTGGAAAAAGACGTGAGTTTATGTATGTATGTATTTACTAGCAAAAACATATGAAATTAAACAGGTAACAGCTTTCAATTATATTGAAGACTTTTTTAACATAAAAATTGATTTTTGATATTCTTGACTATTTTTTTCAGATTTCACACAAGTATACTGAATTTAATACAATGAAAGTATTTAAAAAACGCATACCTGCACACACACACACACACATCACAGTTCATTCAAAATGGGTTTTTACCTGCCTGACCTCTTTACACTACCCATTGCTAACCAAACGAGAGGTCATTTTAAATTGGTTGCTATAAAATTGGATACAATGGGGATTACGATTGTTACATTTGTGCGAGGGTTAGGGCCAGGCCAGACACCCTCGGAGAGGGGCTGACCCTTTCAATTGCAATTTAAAACAAATCTATACGTAAATATACAAATTACTATTGTGTTGGTGAAATCTCCTGTAACACAGATTATACTAGTACAGGAGATAGCGTTTCATAAACATAATGATGTCTGTAATCTTTTTCTGCAAATAAATATATTGTTATTAAATCTAAGCTTAATTTATTTTTTTATTTGGACAAACAGTAATGTTTACAAAACTTACACTTTAAGTATACTGGGTATATCAAGACTGCGCTCGAAAACGAAGCCAGGTGGTAGTTTTAGTGGTTAGTTTTTGCGAAAATAGTTATTTGAATCCTTGCGTACCATTGCGTCTTTAAAAATAAAAGGGTGTACATTATTATTTTAGGAAAACTACCCAAATACGACAATCTGTTAAAAAAATTCTGTTATACGATTTTTTTCGCAAATATTTTAGTTGCATTGTGTCTGAAGTCACTAATACTACCTGGCTTCATTTTCGGTCGCAGTCTTGATATACCTTGTATAAAAATATATAAAAGGTAAAACGCATACCTGAATAATCAATCGACACCGAGCAAACGATTCATTCGATTGCGGGCGAAATGACACGAAACTCGTTTACCACACCGAGTATCCAAGGAAAATGTGGAGTGAAATACGACTCGCTTTTATTATGCTTACGTGATACGTCTAGGTATAGGTATTAGGTATTGATATTCTAAATTAGATTTTTATAGGAGATTGCGGTCTGTACGGTCTGTGCTGCCTTGGTGGTCAATTGTAGGTACTACAGTATGAATAAAAAGCGTGAGTGACACAATGTTATCCGGGCGGAAACGAATTTCCTACTACCACCAAAACTTAGTTATAAATAGATAAATACATACAATAGCAACACATAATCTCTACCCGTAATGAGAAATATTTCTGACTTCTAGAAACTTTATACTTATACCAAAACTTTGTGTCTTTTTCCGGGAATCGAATTCACAGCCGTCCATTTCACGGACATCCTCTTATGCTCCTATACTTGCAATTCCTCAATTTATATTCCAGCATTTCATCTTCATCCAAGCTTCAAAAACCGTGCCGCAAGAACCAAAAACACGAACGGTATTAAACATCAAAGTGCGAAGTATTGCAAATTCCCAGCCCTTAATACATCAAGCAACCCTTACTTAAATTCCCCTATCTATCAATGGGGTTCATTAGTACCCCGGCAACCCTTTTGTTTCGCCCCCGGCAGCTCAACGGCGACGTTTAGAATTTTGGATTCTCTAGATTTTTGTCAAGTGGTATTTAATAGGTGCTTTGTTTGAAAATATGGTTAAATGGAAGGAATTAGGAGAAATGTTTTGGCTTTTCAATGGGGGACTTTAATTGGTCTTTGATGATGGTATTATTTATTTAAATCCTGAAAAGGAAACAGATATTTATATAATGAAATATATATAATGAAAAACAGAAACAACAAAAGCAACTTAAAAAATACAATCTAAACACGACACTTAAAAAGCAGCAAACACTTAAAAGGCAGCCTAAAGAAAAATATATTTTGAAAGCAAATTCATTTGTTATTACTTTTTTTTAGACGGATTATTCTGTCGCTGACAGGAACCGACTGGCGGCTATTCACGCAATAAATATATTTTTAATTTAATGAACAAAAATACCCCGAAAGATAGCAATAGATCCTGTTTTTTTAAGCACGGACCATAAAATTAAAGCACTCTATTGTGATACGAATGTTCTATGTAAAATAACATCTTACCTTTACGTAAACGATCAATTTACGCAGGCAGCTTTTCGGAAATACTTGAATCATCACCTACATAATTTTCTTTGTTCCAGATCTTCTAGCAGAGCGTGCTAGTCTCCCAATTATGTTATAGTGATATCGGTGCGACAGTAGCTGCCCGTAGTTTTTGATCTGACTGTCCAGTAGTTTAGTTTCAAAATGGGATGCAACACAAGCTCCGAAGCCAAGACCGACAAGACGAAAGACGAGAAGAACCAGACTCAAGAGAACAATGCCAATAATGCTACAGGTGAGTTTTAAAGAGAGATAAGTAGGTATAAAGAGAGAGAGAGAGGATAAGGCGATGATTTTTAGTTGAGTACGTCTGCTAATGAATATCTCGACAACAATTGAGAGTATTTTAAATTGTTTCTGCTGATAGATGGAGCTATTATCTAGGAAAATTATTGTGTAAAATACATAACAGTATTGTTATAATATACAAAGTTTATGTACAAAAACCTTCTACATACTTTAATAAATTTGGTAAATCTGATGTACTATTAAAATCGAAAAGATATGAATAGAAACAAAATAAAACCGCCTTATTCATAAACAGTATCAAAACCTTATTTAGATAATGAAATGTTTCGTCCCTTTCGAACGACTTTTGAATTCAGTTTGAGCGAAGAAGACAAAACATTCGATTACTAAAGTAGGTTTTAAAACTGTCTATGAATAAAGCCGTAACATAAATAAAGCAGTTAAATATATTTCCAAGAAAATGGCGGCGTAATACAAAGACGAACAGATCAATCACAAATCTCATAATAAATTGTATCACAGCCTCCACACGTGAACACCCAGTAGGTCAATGTAATATGTGTTTCCGGCGAAGGGAACGGAAGGGGAGGGGGCGGGGATGAGGATAATTGTTCCCCCGGAAATCTGATTGATTGGATGAAACGAAACGGCGTAGCTTTTACCTCAAATCTGTTTTTGTGAGATGGTTCTATAGTTCTTATAGTTTGAGCAAAACATTTTTGGTTAATGTTCAGTTATACGCTTTGTAATTTTTTTTTGGTATAAAATTAACATACATACATACATAAACTCACGCCTTTATCCCAGAAGGGGTAAACAGAGGCGCCACCAGGACACCTACATTTCGTCTTGTATGTTCCGTCCCATGATGTGATAGGGGGCGTGCCTATCGCTATAACCGGCACAAATTTTTGACTCCGGGCTGATAATGAATAGAAAAACCCAATATCACTAAGTATAAAACTAATTTTTAATAAGACCTATTAATATTATAACAAGGTTCCATACTCTGGGATTTTAAGCACAGAATCTAAACAGCAGTGTGACTGCAGTCATTGGAGACTTTTTTCGCCTTTCAGTTGTATGTGTAAAGATATTTATAAAACCAAGAATTTTAATAATATTAGCCGCCCTTAAAGCCCAAATGCACCGCACGGGTCTCCATTACTTTTAACTATGGGTTCCATATTATTCCACCTATATGGTATACTTAGTACCGGTGATGAACTTCTCATAATTTTCATGAAATTCTTTTTGACTCCTCAATTAAAACGGTTTGCGTGAGATTTTTCTTCAGTCAAAAAGTTCATAATTAATTGTCTTTTCATGGAGATTTTGTTTTTATTTCCATTCCGAAAGGGACCGAAAGGGTCGAGCTTTAAAACAAGCTTACTGGGTCAAGAGGTACCTTGTGAAAGGGCCTCATTTGAATATTCTAAAACAGGTTTCCGTTTCCTTCTCTGTAAATTTGTAATTGTCACGAGGAATTATGTGAAAGAGAAACGGGTTTATCTACCATTGGGTTTTATGTTTTTAGTACTTCTAAATATACAAGTTTTAAGAAGCGACGTCACAATAGTACAGTTTTTTTATTTTATTGCAATGAATTGCGAGACGAGCATGCCATTCGCCTGATGGTAAGCGATACGACCGCTCATGGGCAGTAGCAAAACCAAAGAATACTATGGTGCAAATGCGTGGCATTCCATTCACTCGCCATCCTGAGACATAAGATGTTAAGTCTCAATATGTCCAGTAGTTACTCTGGCTACAATGTCCTTCAAACCGGAACACAACAGTGCATTTACACTGCTGTTTGGCGGGAGAAATAGATATTGCGGTGGTACCTACCCAGGCGACCTCTCACATATTATGAGAGACCTACCACCAGTACAGTTTTAATGGCAGTGGTTTAAGTTTTATAAATTAGTGAAACGGGGCATTTTTATTCCCATCAATGTGACGATGTGATGATGTGGCGATAGCCTCGCCCTCTATCACATCATGGGAAGGAACATACAAGGCGAAATGTAAGTGTCCTGGTGGAACCTCTACCTACCCCTTCTGGGATAAAGGCGGGAGTTTATATAAGTATGCATCAATGTGACACGCAAGATTCTTTGGACCATAAAAGGAAAGAACCAAATAGTAATGTGTGGCGGCGACTCTGGATTTAACAATATATATTTTTAAAGAGCGCGTTTAGGATTAAATTCACAACTAAGTATAAAAAAAGATACAAAGAAAACTGACCTTTTTAGAAACCGAGAACTTTTAAACTTTATTAATCATACTGCAGAATACATGACGGTTTGAAAAATACCTCTTTCCAGCGCAAACCCCACTCTTTTTCTTTGTCTTATTGCCAATACACTGCGTGGATCATAATTTATTTATTTATTTATTTATTTATTGAGTCTTTATTGTACACAACAATGAAACACAATATACAGTAATAACAAAAAAAAGTACAAGTGGCGGTCTCATTGCTCTAGGCAATGTCTTCCAGACAACCATAGGATGAATTTAACAGAAGGAGAAAGAGAGGGCAGTGTAGAAATAAAGTTAAATAATACTAGTTTAACATAAATACACAAACATAATATACACATGACTCATAAATACATCATATATTAATATAAGATAAGATGGATGAACTAGCCACCACACAAGTATACACGTATGAGACTTATTACAAAAATGTTTTTAACCTTCTATTTGTTGTTTATTAGTATCGTATATTTTTATCAGTCACGCGCGAACATGAAATATCGCGTGTGTTTACAAGTACTCTTTTAGCCGTACATTCAACAATGAAATGCTATTATAATATATAAATTATTTGAGACTAGGTATTGAATTGTGTAGTATAACGACTTATTAACAAAATACATACATAAATACTTACTTAAACCCACGCCTTAATCCCAGAAGGGGTAGGTAGAGGCGCCACCAGGACACCCACATTTCGCCTTGTATGTTCCGTCCCATGATGTGATAGGGGGCGAGCCTATCGCCATATCAGGTACAAATTCCTGACTCCGAGCTGATAATGGATAGAAAAACCTTGCTAATATGAATGTGAGTTTGTTTGTTCCGTCTCCGTAGGTTAACTTCTTGTGGCCTTATTCCTAGACATATTTAAAAACTATTTTGGCTATCGAATATTTTGTCTTTTTCGCGCAAACTGAATTCTAAAGTTGTTCGAAAGGAACAAAACATTCGATAACTAAAATAGGTTTTTAATCAGTATGTGAATAAGGCTGTTAACCGATAATTATTAAATGTTGCATGCAGGTTGATAACTGTACAGAAAACGATATAGAATACCTTTTATATAGAAAAAGTACTGTTCCCGAGGAATAGAATAATAACTTTTTGTTATTACATTAATTATTTCTGAATGGATTCACAAAACCTTCATTGACACAAGCAAAGACACAGGAAAAGTGTACAACATAAAAAAAAAGCTCAATAAAAATTGTATCTAAATGAAAAAAATAAAGATTGATAACATAATACACCAGTATAAAATTACTTTTATTAGGTCATCAACAAAGCTATATTAAAACAACATTTTATATCGTCATATTTTCTGCAATGAACTTTTCATATAATATATTTAGTATTAACTGAATGCACTAGGTGGCGCCACTAGGCCTCGCTCAATACATCGTCGTATGAATAAAAAGCGCCATCTACCGAATAACATTAAAATGTGTTACAATGTATAATTCGTCTTCTTTCGACACTCGATTTCATTTAGTTCCATTAAATGCCACCAGGAATAATTAAAATTGAATAAAACCATACGCTTCTGTAGCGTTCAATAGTGCCAAAATGATAAGATTTCGCTTCTTATCCTTTATTGAAAATGAAACCAAATGTTGCAAGTAAGCCATATTCACATATTATCCACTCAAACATTACGTTTTTTCACTTTGCTAACTGAGTAATTGTTTCCATGTTTCAATAATAGATGGCGGTAGTCATGCCAGTACATAGTATGGATTTTGTTTTGTGTGTATAATGTATGAAGCTTTAGATTCTTTATGATTCTGTATTTACTAATATTATTGTACATTTATTAAACTTGTTTATAACTACACCATATTATCGTAATCATATAATTATTGTGGTCTTTCATTTAACTGTAAATCGTTAAGATTATTTTAATTTGGGACTGTATTTATTTTACAAAAAAAAAAGCGAGATTACGAATATAAGTGTTATGGTATTTGTCATATAGGAAAGACTGTAAAACAATGGGGTGAAAAGCGAGAAACCCCAGATTCAATTCCCGCATCGAGTTAAGTGAATGTGTACCTACTGGACTTTTATTTTAAGTCTAAAGTGATTAGACAAAAACGAATCTCCATATTTTCCAATATCCATGACACAAGACAAGGAACTTAATATGAAGTTATGACTATGTATTTAACTGCAGTCTTACCATGACCGATGTATTAGCGATTCATTTGCGATGCAATTCATTTTAGGTTATCGTTTTATTTCGTACCATGACCATGTTAATACTGAATCGCAAGTGAGTCGCAAACTAACCAAATGAGTGAACGAATGCCAGTGCGAGTTTTTATACCAACTCGATCGCGTTAAAGTAAACTTCGTTTAGGATGTAACGTAAACAAATCTCGCACTCACAAATAAGATTCACAATATTAATACTAGATGGCGCTGATCAAATGCCATACAAAACGAAGTTTACTTTAACGCGATCGAGTCGGTAAAAAAACTCGCACTACGGCCACTGATCCGTAAAGCTAGAAAGACACAGCGCTATAGAATCATCATATCCTTTGTTTCTTTCTCACCGCACTAGTTAGCAGCGTTCTGAAACTTAATCGTGTAAAAGTTACGATAATATTTACGATTGTTAATTTGTATTATTGTACTATGTATTAACTTTTGGCTAAGATTACCTTCAATGTGAATGTTGCAGATTGACACAGAATAGTATTTTAGGTGACGTTATATCAATTTTTTAATTGATTATTATAATATGTATATTATGCGCGTCAACTTGCAGAATAGTGTGTCAAACTTATGAACGTTTCTTTATGATATATGAGATTCGAGAATTTCGAGATTGTGAGTTGTAACATTCTCGGAACGCGGGTGTTTTGATTATTATGCTAAAATGGTATTGAATTGTTGTTGTTTTATTAATTTTACGGCGTGAAGTATTATTGTGGTATTATCCTCACTATCACACTCCAACTATTCGAAAAATAATAAATTATGTGACATCTAAAATTATATAAATTATGCTTATTCAATGTACATTACTTAGAAATATAATTAAAAAATCACTATTGAACGTTACCTACTTTCCTAATGCATTCATTTCACTGAAATATCTATTTTATTCAATAACGATTTAGTTTCGGTAGTAAATAAAGAAATTTATTTGAATCGCAAGTTTTAACAGATCAGCGACTCAACTAAGGTCTTGAAGTTTAGTCATGGTACGAATTGAATGAATGAAAACGTGATTTGCGAACGATTTGCGATTCAGTTTAGGCGCTAACCTAAATTGATCGGCTAAAACGATGTCATGGTACGAAAACACAAAGCGGTTCAGAATAGGTCCTGAATTGCGTCGCATTAAGAGGTCATGGTAAGGCTGCTGTTGGGTATTTTGGCTCCCTATTAAATAGGTACAATCGCCTTGCAAATTAAGATTAAATTAAATTCAAGTCAATTTATTATCGCACATTCGTAATTCTTAATTATATAAAACCATGTTGAAATTGAATGAACCATGAACCCCTCTCAATCGTGCTATCGATTTTAGAGGAGGCTCGTACCCTGCAATGGGACGTATATGGGCTGATACAGTATAGTACATTTGGACAGCTTCCGTGGCGCTGTTGGTTAGCGGCTGTGAAACAAGAGGCCACGGGTTCGATCTCCGTACAAATTTTGTGTGATCCACAAGTATTTGTTTCGGGTCTGGGTGTTTGTAAAGTCTTTCGTAGTTTCGTATACCCACGACACAAGACTCGATTTTAGTGTGGGGTAAGGACTAAGTATGTGACTGTTGGGTGTATTTATTTATTATTATTTATTTAGTAGTATTTAAATGTAACTTACTATACTCATTTGTTTCTTCACCTACCTATATCGACATGCCACTGTGTATAACGTTCTCCAACGCACTCCATTCCTAGCGAGCCTGCGGTAACCCACAAGCCAGCTAGGAACTGGGTCATCTGGGCCGCTGTGTGTTTTCTCAAATATATCGTGCTACCGGCCCGGCCCAGCTTCGCTCGGGTGCAGGTATTCACACCATTCTACAGCAGAAACTTGTGCAACAAAACAATATACTTAATACTTATATATCTTTCTTGGATAATTGTTCCATTAATATTAATAATTTATTAAATCAAAATATTAATGTACTTAATAATGTTAGTGAATCACGTAATTTGGCGTACCATCTTTTGGTTAAATATGGCTGTTCTGTAATGTTATGCATATTCCTCTGTTTTTTACCCATATTTGCAAAATAAATATATGTTTATCTTTATCTTATAAACCTTCCTTTTGAACTGTTGATATAATTGCATTAAAATCTTTGGCGTAGTATAAGAGTTCTCACCACCTCATAAAACCTGACAAAACCGAACCTGACCACTACAATACAAAAATCATAATAATAAAAAAAAAAACTATGTAGACTTTATGTCATCATTTTTATTGTTTTCAATCCCTACATATTCCCAACACAGTTTCACATCTCATATTTAGCCAAGATAAAAAGTTTCGTAGAAAAAATAACACCACCACGAGTTCGCGTGCCTACATTTACAACTCACATAAATTACGCACAGTTGAATAATTCCTCGATTTATATGGACTCGAGTCCTCGCGAAGAGTCTTTAAATAATTTCGTTATCAGTTGATATTGCTTTTTTCCCAGTGGAGTGGCTATGGCGATATTTTGTATTGTTGGAGTATTTTGGCGTTGGGTGTTTTGTTGAATGTCTAGATTTGACAATCTGCCTTTTTATTCCGACGAAAATTTTTAGTTTGTTTTGAAACAATTAAAGTTGTTGCCCTTAAAAAGATAACCACCTTATTTTTGGCGTGGCTGCGACAGACTCAAAATAGTCCTGCGGTTGATCTTGATTCTTAGGTATATAAGGATATCTTTTGAATAATCCACTTCCTTTTCGCTTCTTCTTTAATAAAAATAATAAACATGAGTTTCCTACCTGGTTAATAGCTGTGAATAGCGTGATGTTCTTTAGTCGAACATATTTTTCTTTTGTTTTGACCAATGAAAAGTAATTTTATTTGACAAGTTTGTCTAACAAAATGTCAAACATTAACAATGTTATGGTGGCAACTAGTTTATCCCTAATACTCGTGGGTCGGACTACCCAGACGGTGCGGCGCCGATAATCCTATTGCGATGAGCCGTGTCATTGATCGCAATAGCCTGCTTTCACACATTTTACTGCACGGTTTTTGCAGTATACGTTTTATGGAATGAATAGTGACTCATGTGTTGTATATAGAATAGGTTATTTGACTATCACAAACACAACAGCCATAGTAGACAAACACAAGTGCCATTAAAACAAACAAAAAAATTGAAAAAAGTATTCAAGTAACTTGTAACATGAGGCAAATATTAGTATTGTAAATGAAAGAGTGGGGACGTAATGGGGACATCTTACCGTCTCTTTCACACCCGTACACTATAATGCACTAAAATGCACAGTGACGTCACTAATTTTGTTTTGCATCCCTTTTCTATTACCTCCACTACAAGATTTAAAACGTTACTAACTTGTTTAATTCTGAATGGACTAGATTTTGGATATGGATACTTATAGATTAATACAATAAAAAAAAATAGTCAAATATCCTATTGTTTATACAGCTAAATAGGTTCCACGTTAAAGAACTTGTCAGTCATAAATACTTACATATATACAGGGTATATCAAGACTGCGAACGAAAACGAAGCCAGGTGGTAGTATTAGTGACTTCAGACAAAACGCAACTAAAAATTTCGCAAAAAAAATTGTAAAATATATTTTTGGATTTTTTTACTTATCGGCGTATTTGGGTGATAAATACATAGTTTTCCTGAAATAATGATGTACACCTTTTTATTTTTATAGACGCTATGGTGCCTAAGGGTTTAAATTACGTTTATCGCAAAAACTAGGTATTTAGCAACCAAACAAGATGATTTTTAAAAAATTGCAAAATATAAACTGTCGCCCGTTTTGCAAAATTTTTTATTGCATTGTGTTTGTAACCACTAAAACTACCACCTGGCTTCGTTTTCGGTCGCAGTCTTGATATACCCGGTATATATAAAACTATTTTTAATTGAATTTTTGAATTTGCAAAAATATAAGAAACTATCATAAATATGTTTAACTATGTGAGAACATTACGCATCATTCAAAATAAAAGACGTACATCAAAATGCCGTGAGATTCCACAGTAAAGGCAAGAACATAAGAGTCCATTTGTATCAATATTCGACTCATTGCCCTAATGGTAGTGCTAAATTGTGAGCTAAGTTTAAGACTGCTAGACTAGAACATTTTAGATCATTGGAAAGTATATGAGACATAAAGATATTTGTTGGAGTGATGGGTCAAAAGTAAAGACGCGCAGTATTTCAATTAGAAACTTTAAAACACTTATTGTTGAGACATTTACATTGTTTTATATTTTACACATGCTTAACAGATCACGAGAATTTTGCAAGGGGAGGCCATGACCGCCCTAGCTTCGGGTTCCCGGGGCCGTGGAGCGGTAGCGGTAACCCGGTTTCCCCGCGACAAAAAAAGAAAAAAAAAAGAAAGGGGAGGCCATGACAGTTATAAATTAATTGCGAAGATCGATCGGTTACTTATAGGCCTAATAGATGGCGCTGTATATAACTTTGAATATTAAATTATAAATTTACCACAATTACAACAATATTAAACATGAAAAATATATTTATTAGATATATTAATCGATGAGCCGGCCGACATGATTGTGTTGACTAGCAAGAGAAAGCCTCCTCGTGTCGGTTGATATTTCATCTGGATATTACTAAACTTTCCATTAGGTGCATTGTAATTTATTTTACGTATCAGTAAAAAGTCAGAATAAAACATCTGCATGGAGCAAAAGTATGTTTTTGGTCCATTAATCAAGTCGGAAGTGGACATGCTGTAGCAGATAATATTTCAATATCCGATAATAAAAACAAATTAAAATATAATATTTTTAAACGTAATAGAGTAACTGGGTCATTCCGTGATTTCGTGCAAATTACATATCCAGCCAAATAAAACCATGAAATAATGCCTTTTTTTTAAAGATTTTTTTTCGAATGTACTTCATATCAAGTTCCCTAAAACTAGTATCATTGAAAGTTTCAATATTTTAGTTAAGTTTTGATTTATCGTAGTTTATCGCCTGAAATTCTCATTACCCTCTGTGTCCAAAGTGTGTCGAAATTGAATTGATTCTGTTTATTTCTTTTTGGATCAATTATTTTCTTCAAATTCTTCGATAATCTGTTAGTTTAATTAATTATTATTTTAATAATAGTATTTTTTAAAATAAAATCGTAGTATAAACGATTATAAAAAGGTCCTAAAATTTTGTCACACAAAAAATGTCATTACCTTCCATTGCTAGAATAGTTCAATTCGTAGGCGCCTTTGTAAATCCTCACTCGTGAGTCATGAGGCAATCTGCTTGTAACGGTCAGTTAGCCACGTCGGCAAAACAACGTGGCCGTGTCTTACAGGCTGATGAAATTATATACGTTCTTTGTGTCTTCGAAAGTATTTTGTCCTAATATTGGTTCATTACATTCCGTTCAATTATAAAGGGGAAGTAGCACTTAATATTACTATAATTTCTATAAGTTACGCCTTGTCTATAGACTATAATCCTATTTAATTGTGAATTAGTCATAATGTATATTTAGTCAGTTATTTAAGAAGTTCTTTCAAATTATCATTCATTTCCGTTGCATCCCCATCCGTACCATCCTATTTTTGTGGATGGTAATGAACGATTATGGAAGTGAATGAATGCTTTTCTCATCAAATTACTATTTGATGTACACTTTATTGTTTTAAGCCGTAACTGTAACCGTTGCCATATTATATGTAATCCAAAAACAAACAACATAGTGAGTACGTGGTCCGCAAACCTGCTCCGAGCAGTACGCGTTGAGCTCTTTTGTATAATAATTGCCATCCTATATCTATAAATCTACACAAGATAGAAAAGTGCTTTCTTTTGAATACCATTAAAAAAGCATGCTAGATTTGTTTTATTGAATAACATTCTTGAATTTTTGTCATTTTTTTAACTCCCGCGGAACGACGAAATTTGCACGAAATCACGGAACGACCCAACTAGACTTTTCACAAAATCCTTGAAATTCACTTCGCCCGCAACATAGACATACGCGATGTTATGAGATTTCTAGGATTTTTTCTTTTGATCTACAACAAGTTTAATCTAAAACTTGTTATGAGTGGGGCGCCACTTGATAGTGTTCTCTTAAATCTTATTTTATTTGACAAAAGAAGGGTGAAAATTAGAAAAATAATATCAAACTTGAGAAATATTTGTAAATAGTTTATTATAAGTATCTTGCCCCCTATCATATCATGGGACGGAACACACAAGGCGAAATGTGGGTGTCCTGGTGGCGCCTCTGCCTCCCCATTCTGGGATAAAGGCGTGAGTTTGTGTTTGTATGTGGTAAGTAATACGATTTTTTTTAAGTTGATGCGGCGAAATGACTGCAATGCACTTTGTCTTTTGTCAGTCGTTACATTTTTGCCGGCCTTGTTGATCGCCATAATTATTAGCCACGATAAATTCAAATTCCTCTGTTATAAAACGTTTTTCGGGCTAAAATACACAATGAAAAATTAACAAAAACCGTTTTTATGTTTTCGTATTCAGAATTACTAATTATTTTTCTTGGAACTTTGATGCTTTGAAGTCAATTAACCTGTAATTCAATATTTAAAAAATTAAGCGCGTTAAGAGCTACATCTTTTCGAAGGAGCGGTAAAAGTACTCATAAATATTCATCCACATATTTTTATATTTCATTCTGCCATTGGTTAGATTTGTCGACAATTGGCTATATTGCCTAGGTTATATGTAGCACAAAGCCTAGTCTAGATAATACAATCCCCTTCATGAATAAATACAAGCACTAATACAATTTATTATAGTAGTAGGATTAGACAGAAATTGTCTCGTAGCCGTCTACAGCGCTACTGTGCTACGGAGCTACGCTGCTACGACGCTACGAGGGCTCGTAGAATCTTGAGTTCTTAACGTAATCTTCATTAATTACTACTCGGGATCAGTTTCTTAAGAAAAGGGTTAACTTAGTTGGGTATGAAGTTTAGCTTAAGTGAGCGGATTCATTTCTAACTTAGACATAACTTTAGAGTCTTGGTAAAGGCTAACTTCATGTTTCATTGAATTGAATACAATTTAATGGCATTAACAGTTCTAGACTTGATTATAGAGTTTTGTATTTTGGATACCAGAAATTACGGAATTCTTTTCATAGTCATCGGATTAAGTGCCGAAACATATTTGGCAATCACACAAACATTTATATTGGTGCGAAAACAAAAATATATAATTATATTTACAGGCGTCTGGTCTAAAATTATAAACTACCGTATTCTCCATATTTTTCGCAGTCCCTAAGTAAATGGGAAAGGCTGAAAAGTGTATCAAAATCAGAAAGAACGCCTTTCAACATATGCAACGCCTAAAAATCAAAATGTACTGCTCTGTATCAGCCCATATACGTCCCACTGCAGGGCACGAGCCTGCTCTACAATCGAGAGAACGATTGAGAGGGGTTAGGCCATATAGTCCGCCACACTAAATCAAAATGTACCACAACAAAATCTTCCCCACGCTAACGAAATAAAATGAAATCCTGGAAGAATCTCATAACATGAGCATGTGCCATGTTGGTAATATGTCCTTTGTATTATGAGCTGCCTCCGTTATTAATTCCTAGAGAAACTTGCTCTGCCAAGGATTTTGAAGTGTATATAACATTATTCTAGTGAATATTCTGACAACTTTTGTGGCGCAGTTGGTTAGACTATGGAATGAGAGGTCGCGGGCTCGTAGTGTGTGATTGTTAAGTATTTTTAGTATTATTTATTATTACTTTATTGTACACAATGAAAAACATCTTGAATATATGAAAGGCTTAAATATAAATTACTGTTTTTATTCATTTTAGTTAGGAAAATATTGGATGCAGTGCTGTCACAGCCAAGCAAGAAAAAAGCCTTGAGCCTCGGTTAAAACCGATAAAACTTTCCTATTAAAGATAAAAGATTATAGCCCAATTTTACAATCGTCAGATAAAAGGAATTCATCAATTACGTTTTCCAATTACATAAGTTATTAGTATTAGTTAATTCCTGACTAAAAACACTTTTCAACAACTTTGTAAAAACAAATTGAATGATTATTTTCCTGTGTATTTTATTCGTCAAATATACTCTGGCAATTGAGCTATTTTAACTGTAGTAAGGTTGTCGAAATTATGTAAAGGAAAAAATAAATATTTTGTCAAACGGTTGGTTGTCACAGGCCGCTTCTAATAAATAGTTTTTTTCCAGTTCTGTTGTATGAAACTATGAAAAACTATGAGGGATAATTTGACGATTGAAAAATTCAATAAATACCATGACATAAATGCAAAAAACATAGCGAGGGAAATTAGGCGTTTTACTACCCAATGATCGCGAGTAATCTGTTTATATCACAGATAATTTAACTCAAGCTTTACGCAAATACTCGGCTGTTTGCATAACGAAGGAATTTGTCATGCGCATAGAGAATCTGACAAATGTTTTACTAAGTGTTCGGGATGCCACTTTGCTATCCGAGTGTTCGGTGTTTGATAAGGGTGGTTTTGGCTGGTTTTGGAAGTATTCGTTTTTTATTTAATAGAGTACATCTGAATAATTATGAGTTGCGAAATTAATTATGGCATTTGTCTTTCATTTTCATTAACAAACTATGCATGTTTACGGAGTCATAGCTTACATCACCAGTAATTTTTTGATAACCTTACTTCTAAGCAAATATAATAAAACTATATAGTTATTTTAAGAATCTTTGACTGAGACTGCCTCGGTGGCGCTGTTCTACTACGGTACGATTACAACGCTGATGCCTCGGGTTCGAATCTCGGGTCGGGCAAAGTGATATTCAGTTTTTCTGTTTATTATCAGCCTGGAGTCAAAAATTTGTGCCCGATATGGCGATAGGCCCTATCACATAGCGGGACGGAACACACAAGGCGAAACGTGGGTGTTCTGGTAGCACCTCTGCCTACCCCGTTCTGAAAAAAGGCGTGAGTTTATGTATGCAGAACTACGCTTGCTTGCGTACGGAGTCACAGTTTACGTCACCAGCGTTTTTTATTTGTGAGCCTGACTTATAAGCAAACATTATCAAATATTAATATTTGCTATAAAAACCATTTTCACTGAATAATTCAATTGAGCCAATTAAAGAAAACAGTTTAGAATACAATTACAATTCATATTTATGTATTAATATTGAATAACACCCTATCGCATCGTAGGACGGAACATACTAGGCGAAATGTGGGTGTCCTGGTGGTGCCTCTGCCTACCCCTTCTGGGATAAAGGCGTGAGTTTAAACATGTATTTATTACCCATTGTATTAAGGAGGGCAAAATAACTACGACAAAGTTATAACTAATGCAAAATTGTTATTATTTTATTCTTTGTTTCGTTCCGAAATATTTTTTTAATTCTGTGATGTGTCTTTTAAACAAATATTAATATTACAGTTCATAGTGTCTGCTTAGTGTTTACTGCCTACCCTTACGGAATACAGGCGACATAATTTTCCCATATATTAAAACACCCATCACTCACACAGCCTCAACTCTACCTAACCTCTTTTGTGTAGCGAGTGTCCTGACACGAATTCCTGAATAAGCGTTCATCCAACACACAAATATTTGTCGCTATAACGAGGTCTCGGCCTCTCACTTCAGTCAGCGTGGCGCCAGCCCACGCATCGAGACAAACGTTTGTATCATCGACAAATATATTTTCTGGTTGTTTTAGGACTAAAACTCTTTGTCTGATAAGAAGTAATCTGATTTGAAGGCAATTAATATGTTATAATTGCACAAAAAAAATGCGTGGTGGCCTGTTGGTAACGGACCAGACGCGGCTGCCTACATGTTCACGGTGGTCGCGGGTTCAAATCCCAGGGCACACCTCTGACTTTTCGGAGTTATGTGTGTATTGATAGTCAATCACCACGCACTTTAACGGTGAAGGAAAACATCGTGAGGAAACCTGCATACCGTATAGATTTTAAAGAATTTCTACGGTATGTAAGTCCGCCAACCCGCACTAGGCCAGCTTGGTGGACTATATGGCCTAACCACTCTCAATCGATTCTCTCGATTGTAGAGTAGGCCCGTGCCCTGCAATGGAACGTATATGGGCTGATATAGCACAAAGGTGCAACCAACTAAAAAAAACGAAATTTTGCTTGTATGGATATTAAATTGGCTTGATTAAATGTAATTATTAGTTGACAATTACCCATTGCTTTGATTTTTTCAATTTTCTTATTATCGACGGTTTTCAGCCGCTGGATCCAGTTCTGCTGAACATAGGCCTTATATAATTTCCATAGCAACCTATTTTCTGTATCCTGCGTCTAGAAACTTCTGTAACCGTCATTATAAGACATTTAGAAAAAATAATTACTTTACTATTCATTAAAGTGTCTAATTTATATATAAAAAAATATACTCGAACTTATTGCCGTTGGGAACGTTAAAATAATTTTAAGTAATAATTTCCATTATATGCCGCCCTTAAAATTAAACATTTAGGAAACCTCATCTTTGTTTCGGTTGTTCCGTTAAATACATTAAAACTGCAATAAATCATACTTATTATAGCTCTCGGAAGTTCCCGCGAGATAAAAACAACGTTCTTAGCTTGAGGCGGCGGCAGACACCACTTTTATTATTCATTTACAATGAATTCTTAATTAGTACCTGACCTGGTGACACTAATACCATCTTGTGTCAAGAAAATAAACTATTCTGCGACGATCTGTATTCATTTTTGGTAAGGTTTTTAAAAATACCGTTGAAAATTGTGATGAAAGTAACGCTATTTTTATTAAGATTTTATTTTAAAAACCTTGAGAAAGTTATTAAAAGACAGTGAAGTGTATTCAAAATTTAAAATATTTTTGATAATATTACAATAATACTGGCAACAAACTACAAAAATATAATTTAATACCTTTACCTGTGTACTTGGCAGTTTAAAAAAAGCATGCGAGTCCTATTAAAGTTACCTACGTCGAGGAAACAAACGCCCTTCGCCGCGCAACCGCGCTTCACAGTTGCTCCGAGAGCCGCACAGCGCGCACGTCGCGGTCTTATCGACGAAAATAAAAAAAAATCGGCACCCTATACTCACTAAAAACAATTAAAAACCATCCAACCTCCTTGGTGCGAAATCGAATACAAAAATTCAAATTTGACAGCGCGGCAATCGGGTAAGTTTTTAAACTTATTTTTTTTGGCAAAGGAAATCGGATCGTTCGGTTTTGGTATCAGAATTTTTGTTCTTTGAAGTTATCGTGATCTTAAAGGTCGTGCAAGGAGGGTAAGCTAATTGGGTTAGAACTAATTAGGGAGGGTTTCACTGTTTATATTTATACAGCAGACGGTAAGGGTTGCAATTCTTGCGGACAGCGTTGGTACTTCGTTATATTTATTTGAATACTTGGGCCGAGTTTGTGTGAACCCTATTTATAAAGGAACGTACTTTGCTTGAGTGGAATTTGTCGAATAATTTTCGTGATAAAATTATTTAAGTATGAATTATTGTTTAAATTCGTTTGTGTTAAAGGAACGGAAAGTACATATTTTTAAACATAAAGTATTTAATGCTATAAGTTGATTAATCATTCAGATTTTAAATATTTTTGTAGCGAAGAATGAAAACTATTTAACTTTATCCGCTACATTTAACTCCGAGAATGCGAAATGAGTTTCAAATTGTTTCACGTTTTAAAACTATAAAATTGAGAGTTACAACGCTCTTACACAATTATATTGTACCTAGTACCAGCGGTAAGAGACTGCAGATACATTAAGGTCGCCAATTCAGTACCCAGATAGGTCCAGAATACATTTTTATTAAAAAAATTGCCTTCGTATTTGTCATATTTAAAGTATCTATATTATAATGGTGAATATTGTGTTACAGCAAAATACATTTCGATCTCAGTATAAAAAAAATTGTGTCAGTATTTTCAAAAAGGATAAACACCAAAAGAAGAAAGAAAACCATCTCTTTGTCAGAACAATTTATAATTTAGCATAATTTTATACGATAATGTTTTAATAACAATTTTATCTATTTTTTAACAAATATTACAATATTCCCTTGTCATCAAAACTAAAAACCGTATTAAAAGTACCTTAGTTTTTCCTTTTAAGATATCTATTAAATTGTTCTCCTCTATTTCTAAACGGTAAGTGTTCCGTCGGATATTTAATTAGTACGGCAGATGTGGATAAGCCTATTACTGGATAGAAAGTATTCCACCCTGCCTAATGGTTATTGGAATTTTAAAATAATACGTATGTGTCGTTAAAAATATTACTGTTAATGCTGTAAATAATTAATGTTAAAATACCATGTCTATTATTAGGAATGCGATTTAAATAATTGTATTTGAAAGACTGGTGTATCGATAATAAATTAGATGTCGATCTCTTACTTAACAATGACTTTTGATTCTGATGCCGTTTATTATTATTTCCTTTATTTACTAGGCTATTTTTTTACATTTTTACATACCGGCTATCTCAAAACTGCGACCGAAAACGAAACCAGGTGGTAGATTTAGTGGTTACAGACACAATGTAATTAAAAAATGCGCAAAAACAGCGACAGAATTCTTTCTGCAATTTTTAAAAAAACATCGTGCACGGGTGCTTAATACCTAGTTTTTGCGACAAAAGTAATTTAAACCTTTAAAAATAAAGGAAAGCTATGTATTTATCACCCAAATACGACTATAAGTAAAAAATTTCTAAAAAAAATGTTTTTTTTTGAGATATTTTTAGTTGCATTGGTTCTGAAGTCACTAATACTACCACCTGGCTTTGTTTTCGGTCGCAGTCTTGATATACCCTTTATATAATAAAAACATCAAAATACATATAAAACATATAAAAAAAGAGATTAACCCAACAATGGCTCGAGACCCAAGCCACCAGTGGTTAGGACCCCAAAGTGAGAAACCAGTTCAATTATTATTAGAGCAGTGTTAGTTTAAACTATGAAACCCATTGACTTATATTCTACCGATAGACGAGACACGTCAAAGAAATAAAGTGCCCCCGTATTTTAAAAGCACACTGCAATATTACATCACTTACCTGGTATTTTATTAAAATATTGTAACTTCAGATGATTTGCTTTCGGTTTGACGGCGAAACATTCATTTATTACTTTTAAACGTATGCGATAAGGCGTACTGCACTGTCACTGTCACGAAGCAAACTGATTCATGTGTGGTGCATGCACCGCAAGTAGGTGGGACACATTTTTTGTACTGAATGTCTTATCTAGTGTAACATTGATATCGATGATGAAACCTCTTTCTAAATACATAAATATGCAAGCTACCCATAACTGAACAGGTAGGTATACGTATCACTGTATGAGCCACAGTTCGTGAAGCAAATTTCCGTCGGAAATGTGACCGGCAGTGTCTATCGCTATGCCAAGAGTTCTAGTCCCAGGCAACACATGAGATTTGTCAAATGAAACCTTACTCATACTGGTAGGTATTTTATAAGTGAGAGGCCGCCTGGATAGGTTACTCCGCAATGTCTTTTTCTTCCGCCCAATATCAGTGTAAATGCATTGATGTCCGGTTTGAAGGACATTGTAGCCAGAGTAACTACTGGACATATTGAGCCTTAACATCTTATGTCTCAGGATGGCGAGCGCAGTGGAATGCCAAGCATTGCCTTGTAATTCATGGTGTTGTTTGGTTTTGCTACTGTCCATGAGCGGTCGTATCGCTTACCATCACGCGAATGGCTTGCTCGTCTCGCCATTCATCCCAATAAAAAACAGTCTAATGTCATATCTGGAATCCGAGATGCATCTCACATTTCACAACCCATAAATGATGCTAGTAAAACACAAAGCACTTTTTAATAAGTAGTTCAATTAATTGATTTGGTACCAATGATTAAGTGACAATTAGAAAATGGCCCAATTTCAAACCTCAGTGTAATCGCGACGAAAAGCTTGCCAAGCATTACTCGCAATTGCGTAAACAGAAAAAAACAATAAGAAAAAGGTGCAAAATAGGGGTGTTATCACCAACGCTCCGAACAGCGATTACATTCAGTAAAACGCGATCCATTTGTGACTTTATACCCTACGTTTACAGGGAATTTACTGTCCCGAATTTTATTCCTTTCCCTTTTTCGGATTAATTTCGTCATGGGTAAAAATCAAGGTTTCGTAAACAACTTTCGGCAGATGTTGTCGGATTATAGCTTGAATTTTATTTCGTAATAAATACTCTTAGAATTAAAAAAAATATTGAAATAGTTAAATTAATGAAATTGCTTCTGTGATGAGGCGTTGTAACACAATTTGCGGAATACAGGTTATCATATCCATGCAGGTAGGGACCAATATATACAATAAATAAATAATAATATTGTAATAAAAATAATAATATCTTTTTATTGTTTTTCCCTATGTTGTGACCACCCATTTCTTGCGTGCTTCCGTACATTCCAGTCCATCTTAAGGTTGTCTGGAAGGAATCGCCGACAGCGATAAGACCGCCGATTGTAACACATATTTATGCGTTTTATGTTTTTGTTTGTGATCAGTTGTGTTCTTTACAATAAAGTATTTATAAATAAAAATAAATAAATAATAAATAAACGCCCAATTGTCATGCACGTAGTTCTGACCTCACAATAGGAAACCAAGTCTTGTGTCGTGGGTGTCAGAAACTCCGCGAAAATGTAATTATTTTGGTTTCATAAAATCTAGTATTATATTATACTAGCCCATGAACGTCCCACTAAAGGGCACAGGCCTCCTTTACAATCGAGAACGATTGAGAGGGGTTAGGCCGTATAGTCAATTACGCTGGCCTAGTGCGGGTTGGCGGACGATGTAAAAACATACCATAGAATTTTTTACGAATCACTATAATGTGCAATAAATCACACGATGTTTTCCTTTACCGTTATAGTGCGTGCTGATTGACTATCAATACACACATGACTCCGAAAAGTCAGAGGTGTGCCCTGGGATTTGAACCCGCGACCACCATTAACATGTCTTGCGTCTGGTCCGTTGCCAACAGGCCACCACGCACTTTTAACACACGCGCATAGCATCTAGACGTAAAACAAATATTAAACACTAACGTATTTATTCATGGACAGATTTAAAACGCATTTTAGTTATCGAATGTTTTGTCCCTTTCGAACTACTTTAGAATTCAGTTTGAGCGAAGAAGACAAAACATTCGATAAGTAAAATAGATTTTACATCTGTCTATGAATGAGGCTGTAAAACAACGATGCTGGACTTAGCTTAGCTTACTAGACTAAGCAAAGTGTACAGAAATAGTGACAGTTTTCAACTACATTATGGTTGGTTCTCTCTCACCTCACATAGTGATGTAATCAATGTGATAACGCACACAAATTTAACACAGCCTTGTCAAAGATTTTCACGTAAACAATGTTAGCATTCATCGACCTCTCGTCCTTCATTCGGCCGTATTTTCTTTGTTCTGTTATTCGTTAGGTTACGTAAGCCTCTGTGGCGCAGTTGTTTAGTCGCCGGTGAACGCGAAGCCTCTGGTTTGATCCCCAAATCAAATATTTGTGCAGTCCAAAGGTATTTGATTTGGGTCTGGGTGTTTGTGACACCGAAAAGTCTTTTGTAGTTTTGAATAGCCTCAACACAAGACTCGATCCTATTCTGGGGTCAGTGCATTGTTTGTGACCATGTGTGTATTAGGTGTATTTACTCGCGAAATTACCCTTACGTATTAAAGAAAGGAAGAATACGGAGTCCTCGAAACCGATGAGCGTGTGTGAACTGTGAAGAGATTAATGACAGTTGATGAAGCAAAAGAGCTATGTATGGACCGTAGTACTTGGCGCTCAATAATCTCTGCCTACCCCAATGGGACATAGGCGTGAGTTTATGTAAGTTATACAGACTGCGACCGAAAACGAAGCCAGGTGGTAGTATTATTGACTTCAGACACAATACAACTAAAAATTTACTTTTATCGTTGTATTTGGGTGATAAATTCATGAATTTCTTAAAAAAATAATGTCATCATTTTATTTTTAAAGACGCAAGGGTATGCATAATTTAAGCAAAAACTTGGTATTTACTACCCAAACACGATGATATTTAAAAAATCGATAAAAAGATATGTCGCTAATTTTTTCCGAAATTTTTACCTGACTTCATTTTCGGTCGCAGTCTTGTTTTCCCCGTATATAGTGTATGTATATAAATTACCTTCTTATCAATATTAGGCGCCCTTTGTAGCATTATTAATGTGAGTAAATGGCTGCATTGTATGAATAGTTAAACAAATCGATATTGCCGCAAACGGCGTTGTCATACAACTTGTGCGAAATCGATCGCCGTGACACGAGCTGTTTTTCATACCAGAATTGAATTGTGGAAAATGGAAAATTCATACAGGGTATATCCAGACTGCGATCGAAAACGAAGCCAGTTGGTAGTTTCAGTGATTACAGACTCTATCTAATAAAAAAATTGTCGAAACGCAACAATTTCCTTTTGCAATTTTTTAAATTATATCGTGTTTAGGTGGCAAACACTTTTGCGAAATAATATATTTTTTTATTAAAATACAAAGAAATACAGAAGATTATGCATAGGTCCCACGAAACCGTATTTCGGTTTGACCGTGAAATCACGTTTGAGTGTGAGTCTCACTTATTACTTATACATTAAATAAAAATTAATCAAACAAAATTTAAACATTAAACAAGTTAAACAATTACAGAAAAATAACCTTAACTTAAAATAACAAATCAAACACTAAAAAAAAGAAAAAACTAAACAATTAAACCCTTGCGTATCATTGAGTCTTTAAAAATAAAAAGGTGTACATTATTATATTAAGGAAAACCCAAATACTACGATATACGATAAATATAATAATACGATAAGTAAAAATATACAAAAAAAAAATTTGCATTTTTCCAAAATTTTTGCAACCAACAAGAACTTAGTATAATAATGATAAAGAAACACCATCCAAAAAAATATCATAAAATAAACGTAGTTGTGTTACGTTGACAAAAAATAAGAGAGGGGAAGAGAAATTATCGCTCTATAGTCTCTGCCTACCCCAATAAAACACATCCGTGAGCTTATGTATTAAGCATGGTAGGTATGAACCATGATTTAAACAGACCGAAACACAACAGAAAAGTAATTTCACGATAGTATTCTCAAAACTCCAGTCCTTTCACACTGAAGTCGAAATTACAACGAATCCACATCAAAACTACGAAACTAACTTCAAAATTCTCCATCAAATACCTTTGAGAATGCAAGGGGTTGGTTCAAAGAACGTACATTGATTATTAAACGCATCGGTACAAAGCCGGCGCGATTGAATTCCGAATTGTATGGCGAGATACACTCTGACTGCGGCATATGAATTTCTCGTGATTGAACCGATGTTACATATTGGGGTTCGTGTACAAGATATTTTAGTATTCAAATGTATATTATGGAAAAGCTACGTAAATGTGCATATTCGATTTTGTGTACGTATAAACTCACGCCTTGATCCCAGTAGGGGTACGCGGAGGCGCTACCAGGATTTTTCTCCTTGTGTGTTTTGTCCCACGATGTGATAGGGGGCGAGCCTATCGCCATATCGAGCACTAATTCCTGACTCTGTAAGTCTTGTGTGGTAGGCATAAAAAACTACGAGAGACTTTTGGGCCTCACAACAAGGAGCAAACCTTAATTGTGAGTCATACAAAAATGTGTCTCGGTGGGGAATCGAAACCGCGGCCTTTCGTTTTATAGCGGACTGAAATCCGTTAAGCTTTATGAAACATATTTACTGCCTCGGGGGTGTATTGGTTCTACTGTATGATTGCAAAGCTGAGGTCTCGGGTTCGAATCCCGGGCCGGGCAAGGCGATATTGGATTTTTCTATTCATTATCAGTAGTCAGGAATTTATGCCCGATATGGCGATAGGCTCGCCCCCTATCACATCGTGGGACGGAACACACCAAGGCGAAAATTGGTGTCCTGGTTGTTACCAAGTAAACCTCTGCCTTCTGGAAAAAAGCCGTGAGTTTATTTATGTACGTATATTTATACCTACACAAAATCAAATATGCACATTTACGTAGCTTTTCCATAATATACATTTGAATACTAGCAATTTTAGCCAGTGTCACGTGCTATTTCGGCTCTATAAAAACCTGGCGTAATAAGGTACGTCAACCGGAAGCCTTGTAACGTTTTTAGCTTGAACAAAAAGTGGGTTATTTCGGGCAAGGTAATGATTTTTTAATGTGCCGCCGTGGCGCGGGCCCAGCCGTAATGTGAACGAATGTCTTTCCTTTGGTAGCGCGTCGGTCCTGATTGTAATTTTATAGTACTACAAATTAATATACAACGAAATTTACTTTTCTGTGTATATAAATAAAATTACTCAAGGTTCACCAAATCGTGTCCAGTATCGTACAATTGGTTAGACCAAATTAACCAAAGGGTGTTAGGTCAGAAATATTTGAAATTAAATTATTCCCGGAGCAAAATGCAAATAGGCTTGACCTAAATATCAGGCAGTGACTCGGGATTCGTCAGACACGGGACGAATAGTAGGGCAAAGTAATTTTGTTATTGGATAGCTTGACTACACTTGAATACACTGAAGTAATAGGGTTAATCGAGGGATGAGTTTTAGGATACTAAACTTTGAATGTTTTTTTACAATTGCCATACACGAAAACTATTGTTTTTAAATGACGCATAGACTTTCATAGTTATGTCGATCATTGTCACTCATTCATAGAGAGTTTTAAAACGTATTTTGTCTTCTTCGCTCAAACTGAATTTCAGTCCCATCTCATCCCTTTGAGTATAAAAAAGTAACAAATATATTGGAATGCCTTCCTCATCCCACGGGAACACAATATTTTTCGGGACAAAAAGTAGCCTAAATGTTAATTCAGGGTGTCAGCTACCTACATACATACCTACCTACATAAATTTCATCGAAATCTGTTAAGCCGTTTCTGAGTTCATCGCGCACAACCGCACAGACAAACAGACAAAAATTCTAAAAATCTTTGTTTTGGGTTCTATTATGTTACTAAAGACTTATTCGTTTTTCTCATGTATCTTCCATGCACAGACATCGATCGGTTAGTTTATTATATTTATAGATAGAAGATATAACTATGCTACGAATATACAATAGAACCCTTCACACCTTAGTATTAAAAACATGCCGCATTACCTTTTACAAATGGGTGGCAATTTATTTAATCGCAAGGACAGAGGCCTGACGAGAATATATTCTGCTACGCAACGCGAATTTATCTTGCAACTTGAGTCTTATTTGGATAGCTTTATCTCATCTTTCTATGTTGATATCATTTATTGTTTTGTTCTTTTTTTATACATATTGTATGCATAAAGCTATATTAATATTGATGAATATTTAGAGTATTTTTTATATTGGCTTTATGAAACTGTAATGTACTGCCTCGGTGGCGTAGTTGTACTACGGTAGGTTTCAAAGCTAAGATCTCGGGTTCAAATCCCGGGTTGGGCTATAGTTGTATTGGATTTTTCTATTCAAAATCAGCCCGGAGTCAGGAATTTGCTCCCGATATGGCGATAGGCTTGCCCCTATCACATCATGGGACGGAACATACAAGGCGATATGTGGGTGTCCTGGTAGCACCTCTGGCTACCCCTTCTGGGAAAAAGGTGTGAGTGTATGTATGTAATGTACTTGATGGTTAATGCAGCGGAAACTAAAAAGAGTTAGTGTTCTCTTGCCTCTGGTTGTACGTGAGCCGAAAAGTCTCTCGTAGTTTCTGATACCCACGACACAAGACTCTCAGTGTGGGATCAGGACTATGTATGTGACTGTTAGGTGTATTTATTTAATTATGTCATACATACATACATACATACATACATACATACATAAACTCACGCCTTTATCCTAGAAGGGGTAGGCACCAGGACACCCACATTTCGCCTTGTATATTCCGTCCCATGATGTGATAGGGGGCGAGCCTATCGCCATATCGGGCACAAATTCCTGACTCCGTGCTGATAATGAATAGAAAAATCCAGTATCACTTTGCCCGACCCGGGATTCGAACCCGAGACCGTACCGTAGTACAACTACGCCACCGAGGCAGTCACTACGCCACCGAGGCAGTCGATTTAATTATGTCGGTCGGTTTATACACAAGCCGAATTTGAAACATGACACATTTTCCTGGTTCTCTATGACGATACAAATATCTAACCTTCAACAAAGATTATAGTAACAATAAGATATTTAAAGCAACGTTGTAACTCCATATAAATCATAACTCACGTTCGCAGAATGATTTTTCCTTATTACCACATTACTTACACGTGTTTTAAAGATTAACGGCCTTATTCATAGTCAGATTTAAAACCTATTTTAGTTATGGAATGTAGTGTCCCTTTCGAACGACTTTAGAATTCAGTTTGAGCGAAGAAGACAAAACATTCTGTAATTAAAATAGGCTTTAAATCTGCCTATGAATAAGCCCGTACGATGTTTGAGGGTACACTTTGAAGAAAAGTGTAAGAAAAAGAGCAATATTTCTGTCCCTATTATTCTTTCAAGTCACACTATCTTCCCTCACGCTTTTTTTATTGCGTTAAATGGCGAGATGAGCATGCCATTCGTCTGATAAGCGATACGATCGCTCATGGACAGTAGAAAACTAAGCAACACCATGAATTACAAAGCATTGCTTGGCATTCCACTGCGCTCGCCATCCTGAAACATAAGATGTTAAGTCTCAATATGTCCAGTAGTTACTCAGGCTACAATGTCCTTCAAACCGGAACACAACAGTGCATTTACACTGCTGTTTGGCACACACACACGCTTCATGTGTTCCCACTGTCAAATAGGTAAATGTACAGTGCCCCAAATTTTATTCTGTTCTAGGAACACTTTAATGGTTTCGAACTGAGTTGTATTACTGATCGCTTTTTCTTTTCTCTGTTACACTATATTTCCTCTCACTCAACTGTGTTCCCACTGTCTTGATAGGAAAGTGTACAGTACACACATTTTGTTCGCAATGGTCTAATATCCTTATGGTTTGAAACAGAGTTGTCCTACTGTTATTTAGTTAGTGGCGTTGTGGATAATTCGCCCGCTGTGACACGGCGAGCGCGGCGTTTCAATTGTGGACGATATAATAGGTTTATTTGGAATTAACGGTCTTATACTATTTGCAGTATTTTAAATATTATGGTTTGTTATAAGGCAATATTATCTTAAATTTAGTTTATACAAAACCTTAATTAGAATTCAAATCATAACAGTTCGAATAAAGAACGCTATAAACATATTATGTCTATATGGAGTCGACGGGAGGGGGGGAGGGGGGGGTGCTAATATTCAGTAGCGGACATTTTATGATGAAGATGACACCTTGACAAAAAAACCTAGAGATTGCCAAAGAACCAACAACTATTGCCCCTTCTTTCTTCCACCCGTTTTTTCTTCCACTTTAAACAATACCGTTCCTGAAGTATTGTGTATACTTATGGGTGATATCGGTCACTTTAGCATTAAGTGAACCTTTTACTTATATGTCGGACTCATAAGGAATAAACCTAAAAAAGTAACTATGAAGTCCTAAAAAGGGAATCAAATTAGACACACTGCTCAATACCCAGACCATTTCTATTCATGACGTTATTTCGGTCACAACTTCCCGCGGTGAACGACCTTGACGATATAACCGAAGGATTGAGATTTCCCTTTTGCAGGTAATTTTAAATGTGTTGACACCTACGCGGTAAAGCTGGCCGTCTATTCGGGATTAGATGAAAATCCATCTTAAATAATATTTTACACGAGCGGTCCGGCCCGGCTTCGCACGGGTGGACATATTACACCTTGGGTAACATTATTGTAGTTTTAGTAGGGATCCTTATTCTTTTCTTGCAATTATAATAGCCTATATTAATCAGTGATAGTGTAGCATTCAAATGGTGAAAGAATTTTTTAAATCGGTCAAGTACTTTTTGAGCCAATTCGTTACAAACATACTTACATACAAATCTTTCTCTTTATAATATTAGTATAGAGTAGCAGACCGGCCCGAATTTGCTTGGTAACAGATACTTATTGATGGGGAAACCGTTTTTACAACATTTTTCATTATTGCTCCGCTCCTATAGGTCATAGCGTAATGTTATGTAGCCTATAGCCTTCCTAGATAAGTGGCCTGTCCAACACCAAAAGAAATTTTAAACAAATGGTTTCTATTATAAGCTCATTCAGACAAACAAACTCTTTAGTTATATGAACATAGTATCAGGGTATACAAGAATATTCTTCCAATAATAATTTAGATACTGCTTATGTTACGAGGTTTCTGAATTTGACAAAGCCTTTCTTTATTGTGTTCCTCATAAATTCAGCTTTAGTATTCATACCATTTACAATTGTTCGAGCTTGGAGTATTTTAACAAACGAAATCGATGATTGCTTTGTCCTCTCAGATTGTCATAGATAGCAAGATCCCTTATCAAGTGCCTTAGTATTATGACAAATCTATAGAATTGTCGCCAGTAGTATGGTTGTCACAAAGCGCTTACCGTCTTAATACTCGTAGTATTGAGTATTAATGTGGGCGAAATCCGCCCATTCAATTAATATGCGTACGTATTGTGATCTGTGACTGCCTCGGTGACGTAGTTGTATACGGTACGGTTACAAAGCTGAGGTCTCGGGTTCGAGTCCTGGGTCGGGCAAAGTGATATTGAATTTTTCTTTTCATTATCAGTCCGGAGTCAGGAATTTGTGCCCGATATGGCGATAGGCTCGCCCCCTATCACATCGTGGGAAGGATCATACTTGTCGAAATGTGGGTGTCCTGGTGGCGCCTCTGCCTACACCTTCGGGGATAAAGGCGTGAGTTTATGTATGTATGTATTGTGATCTGTTTATCCAACTATATTTATTTCGTGTCTATATTTACACATTACTTGGTTGTTTACAAAATGATAGTAGCAGGCAGACGGCGAAATTTAATTACTGAATAATGTAAATTTTTGAGGTTCATTGTTCGATCGATGTTTATTGTTTAAAGGCAGCTGTATTGTTTACTTATTTTTTTACTCCACCATAAGGGAAAATAAGGTTATAGGATTCAAATAAAATTAAAACGAAATGTCTGACATCTTGCTCTATCTCCTTAACTTTTAAACTATAAAAATTATCTCTATCTGGAACTTCTTTTCATATCTATTTCCATTCTAATATTGTGCATACATCATACGCTCATAAAGCAGTGAGTAATATGAACAATTTGAGCTCCGTTGTTCCTCAGACAGCGAATTGAAATTAATGTTTATCCATTTAGTAGCATGTTGGTGTAGCCGAGTAATTTCACTACGCAAACATAGGACAGGCTACATACGGACGTTGCGATTGTTACGCTTGCATATTGGAAAATCCTTCTTGGATCAAGGATGCAAATCCTATCATCCCGGATCATCAGCTCATTAAGTACATACATAAACTCACGCCTTTATCCCAGAAGGGGTAGGCAGAGGCGCCACTAGGACACCCTCATTTCGCCTTGTATGTTTCGTCCCATGATGTGATAGGGGGCGAGCCAGCTCATTAAGTAATGAAATAATTACACCCAAAAGTCACTCAGATAGTTCTGACCCCACACGAAGATCAATTAAGTCTTGTGTTGTGGGTTCCACATCAACAAGAGACTTATCGGTCTCACAAACACCCAGACCCGAGTCATTTATACCTGTGGATCACATAAATATTTATCTCGGCGCAGGGAACGAACCCACAGCCTCTCATTTCACAGCCAGCGTCTAACCAAATGCGCCACGCGGCTGTTGATAGAATGAGCGTAAAACCATGCTAGATAGTATGCAAATAACATCTGGAGTTGTATACTACACGGACCTTGTGGAGACTAGGAAGAATTTCCGTGCTTTCCGGCGATTTTGCCATACCTATTATTGGAATCAAGTATAACAGCTTACATAATAGGTCCCATTTAAAATGTAATAATGACTAATCCGTGGTGCTTTACAGCTGGCTTATCTGGCTGTAAATGTCTTTATGCGAGGTTATTTACCTCTTTAGTTCATTGTTTTGTCACCCGCTTTATTAGGGAGGGAAGTGGACAATAATTTATTTCCAACTCCTCCTATTAATTTAACTTTTTGATTGATTTCGTTGCGGGTTAAAGACAAGTTAGACATTCCCGGACACTCGCTGAGCTTCAATGCTCAGTGTCCTTAAAATGCGTGCCACTGTTGATCCTGGCTTACAGGAGTTGCAGTGGCGGGTGTGAGGGCGGGACAGTCTTCATGTTGATATTAGAGACTATACCACCGCTGTTCTGTCAGCCAGGATCAACAGCCCAAAGACTTCACACCGAGTGTAAGATTTTAACGACTTTTTGGGTCGGAAAATATAAGGCGAAACGTGGATGTCCTGGTTGCACCTCTGCCTACCCCTGCCGGGAAAAGGTGTGAGTTTATGTATGTATGTAAAAAAAAGAGCATTATTATAGCCAGTCAAGCATAGAAGGCTTGGTCGCGATGTGTGCGAGTTGATTTATAAATACCACAATTGTTACGTCCTTTCGCCCTTTGGACCTACAATATAAAGTTATTTTTTTAATTCTGGCACTGCATAGTGACTGCACTGCATCTGATAGCGCAAATAACATCCAGGCAGAATATGGAATGCCATCAGACGGCGGTCCCATGCCAACATTGGGTCTTTGTGAGTGCTTGTGGTATTAACCACTTACCACAAAGCAAGTAGCTTGCCTGTTTCTTGCAAAGCTAGCTCAATATTTTCTGTTTTAAGTACACAAGTTGACACAGCAATACTTCAAATTTTCGAAGGTATAAAGTTACAAATCTGAAGAACACGTTTCTCGTCGTCTTTATAATAATCCTGAGGTATTAAGTGATTATTACCAACACGGGTGGTGTCGTTTATCGATTTTGTGACGTATAGTACAAAATTTTACTTAGAAGACTTCTATCTGCCCTTATTTGTAATATGGCCTCCAAATACCACCCACATCACCTTGGAGGTTGGAAATCCACCACAATATGTTTTTTCCGACACTTTCACCCACGTATTCAAATCTGTGGAATCGATTGCCAACAGCAGCATTTCCGGACAAATACGACCTGGCGACCTTCAAAAAACGAGCGTATTTCCTGGAATCTACCTGGACCTTTAAGGCTGGCAATGCATCTCCATGCCGTATGGTGTTACAAATGTTCACGGGCGGCGGTGGTCACTTACTATCAGGAGAACCGTTTGCTCGTATGCCCCCTTAATAAAAAAATGGGGTCCGATATTAAAGAAACCATAGTTTTTTATGTAATAAAGCTAAGCTCAAAAATAATTACGATAGCTGGAAGTAGTCGGTATACATGCGTTTTAAGAATGTATATTAAAGGAACAAAGGAAAGGCGCAGTGAAGATTGTTGGGCTCACCTACAAGCAATATTGGAGTCGTCTTCACGACCGGTTTTGTTAGTAAATAAATGCACGGTCTTAGTTAAGATACGAATAATGTTTACTTATTTATTTAATTAGATAATAATAGTTCTTACGTCGTTGGTATTAAAAAGAATTTCATCGTTGAATTTAGAAAACACAAATGTATAATTGATGTAAATTGGGTGTATTTATTTATTTATTTATGAAAATAAATGTCAACTCTGTGTACAGAGTTTTTGTGCACTGAAATACATCTTATTTAGCCATAGGAAGTCCACTGCTGAACATAGGCCTTCCCCAAGGATCTCGACATCGACCTGTTGGCAGCAGCTTGCATAGCTAATAATAAAATCTCATACATTACCAACAAGATACTTTCCATCTACATTTGCCATTGTGTATCAGCCCATATACATCCCACTGCTGGGCACGGGCCTACTCTATCTACAATCGAGAGAATTGATTGAGAGTGGTTAGGCCGTATAGTCCACCACGCTGGCCTAGTGCGGGTTGGCGGACTTACATATCGTAGAAATTCTTTAAAATCGCTACGGCATGCAGGTTTCATCACGATGTTTTCCTTCACCGTTAAAGTGCGTGGTGATTGACTATCAATACACACATAGCTCCGAAAAGTCAGAGGTGTGCCCTGGGATTTGAACCCGCGACCACCGTGAACATGTTGGCAGCCGCGTCTGGTCTGTTACCAACAGGCCACCACGCACTCATTTGCTCTTTGCCATTACAAAAGGTTATATCCTCCATTCTCCTCGCCAGTATGTATCAGTGAAATGACATTACTGCAGCGTTTGTATTGCAATTAGCACTTGTATATCTGTTGTAACTGTTGTACATTTAACATCCGCTAAATGTTTCATGGCCTTATCCATAGACAGTTTTAAAACCTATTTTAGTTAAAGAATGTTTTGTCTTCTTCGCTCAAACCTCATTCAAAAGTCGTTGAAATAGGACAAAATAATTGATAACTAAAATAGGTTTTAAAATTGTCTATGAATAGGGCAGTCAATGTTTACCAATAATACACACACACAATAATAATATTGGTCACGGCATTGCCCTGGTGAAAAAGTTTGTAGTTAGCCGGATGTTGTTGGTTATTAGGTGTTGAATGGTGTATGTGTATGGTATGGACACAAATGACGAAGAACACTTTGAATAAACGTATTATATTTTTGGCAGGTTACATATAAACAGTAAAACGTTCAGAGAGCGACTGGCGCTTACTACAATAATTATAGTGAGTCAAATATTAATTATTGCATCACCCAAAGTGGTGTGGTTGCTTAGTGTGGAATTCTATAAAAGGTACCTAATATGTAGGCACAGCAGAAAACAAATAGAAACTTATATTAAAGTATTCCACAAAGAAACAGAAAATAAATGTAGGATTTGAATCTTATGATGAATGAAACTTTAGACGAATGACTGATAAGGAACGTGTTATGTGAAAGAGATGACGAATAAGGAGTAAAAGGGTTAGAAGATGAATGATTAAGATGATGTTGAAATATGAAAGGACGGAATAAGAGAGAACAGTCGATGGAAGATGACGGAAGAAGTGACCGACGTACGACGGAAAGACGAAATAAAGTGTAAATAATAATACTGAAGAATATCTAAGCAATCTTGGTTTGATTCGATCCGACACGGAACTATTCCCACATAAATGTAAGAGTTACTTTACATTAGAATGGTTTATGGTTTGTTTTATTGTTATGATCTTGAAACAGCTGTTGAAAACGTGTTGAAGCAAAAATATCACTCTGTGGAAATTCGTTCCGCGAGCTATTGACATAAGCTAATTAAAAGTCAAGGAGATAACTAATGGCTGTACGTTGGGTTGACCTCACTCATACTGTTTGCTTTATATTCAGAAATACAACAATCTATACCTTATTCCTCCTTTGTGGTATACTTGGTCAGACGCCAGCTGTGAAACGAGAGGCCGCGGGTTGCAAATCCTGCATCAAAACAAACGCAGGCCATCAGTATTTTTTTCGGGTCTAGGTGTTCGTAAGATCAAAGTCTCTCGTTGTTTCTGATACCCACGATAGACTTAGCTTATCGTGGGGTCAGGACTTTGTATGTGACTATTGGGTGTATTTATATATTTATTTATTGCCAAATCTAAGCGCGGTAGTGACCGTTTATCATTACACGAGTCGCTAACTCATCTGCCTATGGAAGTATTAAAACAAACTTTAATTACTTATGGACACTATGTTACAAGCGACAGACTAAAAGCACCTTGAAATCGATCTACCAAAAACTTTAATAAAAAATACAATAAATAGAAAATACATAAATACAGCATCAAACACATAAATACACCGAGTCTAACCTGTCCTAACTGCCAAACCATTAAATATTAGCAACTTTGAACGCAACTCGTATTTAGGCCCGCCTCGCTTCAAACTTTGGACATAAGCAAAAATACTCGAAGCTGAGCGGTGGAAATACTTAATACTTTTCAAGTTTGCGGTGAAAAATCCGAGTTGAGAATGCCTTGGTCAGGTGTCGGGGTTGATAGACGGGTTGAAGTTGCCAGGAATCTTAAATAGAAAATTGTCTGGAATGTATCGCGCAGGGGTGAAGTTTTGACTTTGACAGGGTAATGCCCTTTTGGGAAGCCTGAAGGAAGTTTACAGAACAGTGAGGTGAAGAAACGGTTTCGCGGTAAAATATTGAATTGATATGGATGAATGAGCGATAAAATGAAATAACACAGAAATTACAAATTACTATGAAATAATTAATACCAACCAATTCAAGAGGCAGTTTTTGAAAATACTTCATATTCCGAAAACTGAAATGATTCTGAAATGTTTTCGTCCTTTTTGGCCTGTTCATCCAATATTTGAAAGAGCTTGGTACACTGAATGCATACGCCCAATTTACCTAATACGATGACAGATGTTCCCAACCATTTTAGCCCCTTAGATCAAAAACTTGACAAACGATTTTTTTACTAGAAGAAAAGTCATTATTACCGCCCATGAATACCTACAACTGACAATATATAAAGATTATAGATGTATAGCCAAACTTTCAGCTGAAAATTCTATTATTTTGGCTAGTAAAATTAGGCCTAGAAAAGGAATCGTATGTAGGAAACCGTTCATGGTCTCTTAGGCCAAGGCGCCCTAAAACTCGAACCTTTAACCTGTGATTTAGGAATTTGCAAAACCGGGAGTCTGAATTTATTAATAAGTTAGGTGTTAAAAGGTGTGCTGATGGCTGCAAAAATATATTTATTTGCTAATATGAAAATGCTTTATAAAGGGGGCCATATTCTCCGAATCGAGAACCTCTGGCCTATCGTATTGATTGAAGTGTGTAAAATATTACGCCATCAACTTTGTTCGGAACAAAGAAGCCATAATGTTCTCAATCTGTACATTATTATATAACTATATATGTAATACATTAGCTGTATTGGAAAAAATATATTATGCTACAAGAAAATGTTGGAAAGATATCAGTATCCGCTTAAATAGGGACTATGGTATGAAGGTTGAACCGGTCATTGCGATTCAGATAAGTGTACGATGTTTTGAGCCAGGCCGGCATTATTGTATCGACTGGTGACTAATCGTTATCATTTCACGCCAGTATACTCTACTTGAACCGTACTTGTGAAGCCATTGTGCATAAGAAATGTATCAAATGTTTATTGTAGGGAGATAGGCTAATTCGACTGCTTTTGAATCCCAGGGTGCACCTCTGACTTTTCGGAGTCATATGTGTTAAGCAGGTGAATCTAAAGATGGCTTTAGGTTCACCTTCATTTTAAAGGCGAATGAAAATATTATGAGGAAATCTGCATACTATAGAGACCATGGCATGTGAACTCGGCCAATCCGTATGATGCTAGCGTATAAGTATATATAACACCCTCTTTTATTATAAAGAAGCTGGATTATTATATTATGCAGTGGTCAATCATGGCCTGATTCAGTAGTACGATACAGAAATGCATAACTTAACCTAAAACGATTCTAAACAAACTCAGTATTTTCAAAAGTTTATAATAGGTATGTTTTCAATAATTGATTTTGAATGGTATTTAATTATCACCGAAAAATATTATTTTTTACAAATATTAATTTTTAATTTCCCGCACTAGGCCAGCGTGGTGGACTATATGGCCTAACCACTCTCAATCGATTCTCTTGATTGTAGAGTAGTCCCGTGCCCAGCAGTAGGACGTATATGGGCTGATAAAATACAATTAATTTCAAACCGCATCAAAATTGCTCGTAAAATGACTGAGATATTAATAATTTTAGTAGTGTAGGTTACACTTTGTTTCTCTTTCGCACCCACTTATAGAAGATGACGTCAAAACACGATAATTGCATCCTTTTCTGTTCCTCCTATCAATTTAAAATAAGTGTAACTTGTTTAATAACAAACGGATTTAAAAAAATATTTCTGTTAACGATTTTGTATCGTATCCTTTTAATATAAATAATGATAAAAATTGAGTCGACATCCCTATTCAGTGACGCAGAGTTGATGGACGACGCCCAAATATTCAGTTGGTACACGGCGGCTCTCATTAAAATGAAAATGTAATCAATCTTCCCGCAGTTCAGCTGTTTTGTATATTGTGTTTTGTATCTGAGTGTAGTTTAAAGGAGTTTGTCTTTGAACGATGGATTTTGGGGTGGATTTGATATACTTATGGTGTATTAAAACATTTCTTTTATTATTATTGATGGATGCATCATGCAAGTGTTTTTGCTTTGTACTGTTGGATTTTATAAAAAACAAATAAATAATATAATGACTTACCACATTGTAAAAAATAAAATCTTACTAAATATACCTAAAATTTTAACCTAATTGGCTAATACATTTTTTTTAATCTAATATAATTACTTTTAATAATTCGAAAGCATTTTGGTACTTAGCTTTAGTGTTCTAAGAATATCTCTCTAATACCTTCATAGGAACCAAACTACTCTTATAGTTTTCCACACCATCATAACACATTGAATGTGATACCTACTACGCTATGAGTCGCGAGTGTTAGCTATAGCTACATCTAGATAGTGTTTGGTTGACCTGCGTCGCCCGACTAGGGTTGGCATCTACTTAAAGTATTTTCTTTTTTTTATGTTGTGTTTATCTAAAAAGTACAACTGATTGCAGAGGTACCTAACTAAGTATTGGAACTGTTTGTCTTTAGATAAAAACAAGAGATAGACAAAATAGACCTTTATGAACAATTGTGTTGGTCACGATAGTTCGTATAAGGTATTATATTGAAGTATCGCAAAAAGAGTCTGTGCGTATCAAACATGCGGGAAATTAGCAGGGCGAGATACAATAGGTTACGACTGTGTAGGAGTGAAAGAGACAGAAACTTAAATTCCCAATAACCACTCCTTTTTTCTTAAAAACCTTTTATTCGCGATATCCTCTTTGGTATCGTGACTAAACACCTTATAGCTTTCTTCCTTAAATAGACTATTTAACACTATAATAATTTTTCAATACTATATTTTAGATTTGTTGATGTCCATGAATCACTTCTTTTTTCACTCCTCTATTCATTGTCATCGTTTTAATATTCCACAGCACTGACAGCCCTACACCCGCACTATCGGTTTAAACTTAACGATGTATCCATCAGGCCGTTACAAAGTGAATTCATGTCAATGCTTTTAATCTGCGTCATCAAGTTAGCTGATTACAGCTAGTAGGCCGAGGTCGGTCGTTTTATATCGCTCGCTGCTTTTTACATTGTTATTGAGTTCAAGTTTGATTGGTTTCATTCTGTATAGGTTGGTTGTGGATCGATGTTTTTCTGTATTGTGTAACACGTGTATCTCATACGGGTAGGGTGAGATTATGGATCTGTACTTTGCATGATTTTGACATATCACTTTCGGTTCAATGTTCATCTATTTTCATCAATCTTTATACTTTTTCATCGGTTCAAGGTACTCTTACTTTGTCCTTCGTTTAGGCCTTCAGACCAATCTGTAGAGTATTGGCGTGTCGACTCCTACCAATATTTCTATCTAGACCCTTATGTCTATAGAACGTAACAGTCCAGTATATTATACTCTGACATTGTAGCCGGAGTATCTACTGGACATATTGTGGCTTAACATCTTATAACACAGGATGGTAAGCACAGTGGAATGCCAAGCAATGCTTTGTAATTCATGGTATAGTTTGGTATTCTACTGTCTATGAGCAGTCGTAAAGCTTACCATTAGGCGAATGGCATGCTCGTCACGCCATTCAACGCAATAAAAAATCCACTTTTGAGCACAGGTTTCCTTGACACTTGTGGGGGACTTTAGTCTTATCTTGCTGGTCGAGTCCAGAATTGTTGGACTTTATTTTTGAAAATTCTTGTGCTGATCTCTCTCCCTCTCAGGTATGCACGTTACCGCACGATATTATATACAGTGTCACCTTTGTATTTGTATTTTGTGAGCGATAATCAAGTATCACATCAATATTTGAAACTTCAGACATGGCTTAGGTTCGAACTTTCATATACTGATTTTTCAGTTTGCCAAATAAGTTATTGATCAGTGTAAAACAAACATCCATTTTAGTTGCGGTATAAAATTGTTCATCTCTTTCACTCCAATATCATTTAGTATGAGTTAGAAAGGGATGCCTCGTAATCCGTTTCTCGGAGTAGTTTATTGTGATATACGTGTCGTGACGATTCCCTTCGCAGAACTCAAGTGGCTCGCCCTCTCATAAGAAATACAATGCCTCTTTCGCTGTGTAAGCCGTATTAGCCCGCTTGTCCTTCACTCTCTACGACACTCGTATCAATCCTCAGTTTTATACCCACTGTTAAGTAGTTTATGACTTTAGTTTCTTGTTTGTTTGAGAAATATGGATTTGGCGTGTTCCGGTTGATGGCTGGGGTTTTGTAGGTTCCTTTGATATTTCTTTGGTAACGCTTTGTTTTATAATCACAGTTGGTTCCGGTTGTTGCTATGTGATTGTGGTATTATTTGTACAACTCCGACGGTTTGTGTTTTTGAAAATTCTATTACTTGACTAGTTAAAAGTTAGATCCAATGTTGTTACAAATTGGCATAGAACTGCTTGGTGGAAGATGGAACAATGTTCTTGATGTAAAATGTGATAAAAAGTGAATATTATGTACAGATCACGTTCTCAGTATTCTGTTAATGTTGGCAACCAATAATAGGGATTTAAGGGGTTGTAATCATCACCTTCCGGAACCCATGCCATCTTCCCTTACTGATGGTGCACCCTGCTGATCAACGAATGAGGTTCTGGTATCCGATGGAAGAATCATCATCATAGCCAAATGACATTAAAAATCCCAGCATAATAAACCAGAAAGCCTTTATTAGCAGTTGGCTTCTATGCCTGAAGGTAATGACAAACCATGAATACCATCACTTACACCACTTTAATCTTAAAACAAATGCTCTAATATTCTCCAAGTATACCTTAAGTCGGGCATCCAATCATCTTGAAACCCGCCTTAAATATTCCATAATACGTAGCAAAATTTATGAGTCGGTAGGGTGCTCGTATATCACAAACTACCAATTGCTTGGACCCGGCCGCACCGCTCCTTTTATAGACCAAATGCTCTGTACTGACTCGAATTTATTTAGTGACTATTGATGTTTTGTTTTCGGGAGTGGTATGGCTGTAATTCAAAATCTGTTCTTGTATGAAAAGGTAACATGAAGTATGGGTAAGGAGAAAATATTTGGAATTACTGAACTGTGTTTAGAAATATTTTATAGGTAGAAGAATACACTGTATTTAAGAACTGTTGGTTATATTGTTATTTTACCTTCATCAACATTATAATTAACTTCAGCCTCTGTGATTGAAGATAATTAAACGATAAGTCTACTATTGGACATACCTCTGTCTTTTACCTCAGGATTTCTATGTTGACTTCTTGCTGGCTATGTTAAGCGAATTCCTGCCGTTTGGATTTGGTTTTCTACCCGCCTAGCTATTTTTTTTGATAATTTATGACTTTGTATTGTTAAAACAAATTATTATTTATCAACCATTTCTGGTCACATCCTTCGTTCAGAATTTACCAGAAAATTTTCTCCTTGGAATACGAGGCCATAGTCCACAACTCTATATCAATGGCCTAATCCAGTTACATAAAATGTATTTTATGAATTATTTTAAAGTATAATTCTAAAAATATCCTACAATTTCATCAGTATGACACATATTTTAATCCAAGCCACGTTTCAAACCTGTCCAAATGTTTTAGACGTAGTTGCTTTATTAGGAAATGAAATAGGCCTAGTCAAAGTCTATAAAGGCTATATTAGCTTGCTTTGTTGATTTATGTCTTTTAATTAGAAGTAGGTCCCTCGTCATGTTATGTGATGGGATTTTGGGCCTTAATTACCTTCTAATGGAGGTAAGTTTACGGGTGGATTTTATGAGGCTATTAGCTATTGTAAGGTCAGAATTTTATGTCAATAATTTGATTTTGTGCGTTGCTTATCACATTGACCAAATAACCTGGAAGTAGCAATTTTACTGCCTCGGTGGCGTAGTTGTACTACGGTACGATTACAAAGCTGAGGTCTCAGGTTCGAATCCCAAGTCGGGTAAAGGGATATTGGGTTTTTCTATTCATTATCAGCCCGGAATCAGGAATTTGTGCCCGATGGCGATAGGCTCGCCCCCAATTACATAATGGGACGGAACATACAAGGCGAAATGTGGGTGTCCTGGTGTCGCTTCTGCCTACTCCTTCTGGGATTATGCATGCATGTATGTAGCAATTTTATTGTTATATTCCTTTAGGTGAGTTAATCTAGTTTTGCTTTTTATATATTTTTTCAAGTCAGCAAAGAATCCTGTGAGCCTTTTGGGTTGCGATGATGACTTTCGTCCTTATTCATTGACAGATTCAAAACCTATTTTAGTTATCGAATGTTTTGTCCCTTCGAACGGCTTTAGAATTCAGATTGAGCGAAGAAGACAAAACATTCGATAACTTTAATTGGTTTTAAATCTGTGTATGAATAAAGCCGTTATTATCAGGTAAGTTGCTAGTTTCTCGAAACTATCGTTATCACGTATCGCTATTGATGTTGTTATTGAACTGACTAAAATAGATGTAACCAAAATGATTCATAGAAATTGGCTTACAATATGAGGTTAATCTAGTATTAGGAGCACGTACACAAACCTTTTAAATTACATCACTTGAACTTAAAAAAGGTATAAAATGGATCGAAAGTAAGAAATACTATTAGATAAAATGTAAGGACCTTGACCAATTAAATTATTGGATAAAAGACCTAGACGTCTGGACAAACAGATCTCAATTCTAGAATAGAATTTTTATCTTAAAAGCTTGACCTTTTTACAACTATTGCCGGAATTTAATTCATTTGCTTGTAAATTTTATTGTACCTACATCAGTTAGATAATAATAATAATAATCTGTATATGTATATAGTTTCAGAGACTGTAAGACTCAGATCTCTCTCTGAGACGGAAACTTACAAATATCTGGGTATGTCGGAGTCACTGGGTATTTTGAGTGCAGACGTAAAACAGTCGTTGAAGGAACGTTTCTTTAGCCGCCTGACAAAAGTACTTAATAGTTTTTTGTCCGGTAGAAACAAGATTCGCGCCTTTAACGGTTGGGTTATGCCTGTACTTATGTACTCTTTTGGCATACTCAGATGGACTCAGACCGAATTGGACGCCCTGGATCGTAAGGTTCGGACTCTACTGACTGCACATCGTATGCATCATCCACGTTCGTCAGTGATGAGATTGTACATCCCGCGGAGATGCGGGGGCCGAGGCATTCTTAATGCTAAGGTCCTGCATAATCGCGAGGTGTGCAATCTCAGGGATTATTTCCTTCACAGTGACGTGGGTATGCATAGGGCTGTAGTTTCGGTAGATAAAGGACTTACCCCGCTTTCATTGGCAAATGAGAACTGGCGGAAACCTCTGGTGATGAGCGTGAGGGATCGCGAAGAAATATGGAAGAGCAAAGAGCTGCATGGTCGGTTCTATCGGGCCCTCCACGGGCCTGATGTGGACCGTCCTGCGTCTGTATCTTGGCTACGTTTCGGTAACCTCTTCGGGGAAACTGAGGGTTTTATCTTTGCAATTATGGACGAAGTTATTAAGACGAACAACTATAGGAAATACATCCTGAAGGACGGTACGGTCGACATTTGTCGAGCATGCCACCGTCCTGGCGAGTCAATCAGGCATGTTATCTCCGGTTGTTCGTATCTTGCTAACGGCGAGTACTTGCATAGACACAACCTAGTAGCCAAGATCATACATCAGCAAATTGCTCTTCGGTATAAACTCGTGACTCCTGAAGTGCCATATTACCAGTATGTTCCCCAACCAGTTCTTGAAAATGGTCATGCTACGCTGTACTGGGATCGGTCTGTTATTACAGACAGGACTATTGTTGCCAATAAGCCTGATATTGTGATAATAGATCGATGTGCGCGCCGGGCTATACTTGTTGACGTTACCGTTCCGCATGACGATAACCTTGTAAAAGCCGAAAAAGACAAATTGTCTAAATATTCAGATTTGGCACACGAGGTTACCGACATGTGGGATGTGGACTCAACAATTATTGTCCCGATTGTCGTTTCTGCTCATGGGTTGATAGCAAAGAGCCTCGACCAACATCTACAGAGGCTCTCAATTGGTCGTTGGGTCAAGAGCCAGATCCAAAAGGCAGTGTTGCTGGACACGGCTCGCATAGTGAGGAGGTTCCTCACTTTGGATCCCTAACCACCGGTGGCTTGGGTCTTGAGCCTCACCACCGAAGGGTTATATGTATTTTTTATATTTTTATATGTATATTGTTTTTTTTACAATATATGTATATAAAAATGTAAAAAACGAAAAGTACAAAATAAAGAGAATAATAATCTGTATAATTTCCCAGTCGGTTTTATCGAGTCTTACATGGCCCTCATTTGGACTGTGGTGGAAAATGGCGTCGATGATTGAAATCATATAGAAGTATCATCGAGTACAAATGATAATTCGATTAGTAGACCATTTTAAATTCTTTGGAAGCAGAATACTGGTTCTTACCGATTTTTTCCATCGTCATTAGCGCAGCTCCTCTCGTTTCACAGGCGGCGTCTAACCAACTGCGCCACGGAGGCTGTCAATTATAACAACACAACAAATATAACACATTTGATTCGCCATTAGCATTGAACCTCCCGTCCGGTAGAACTGCCTTTTAATATCACATGTACCTTCTTGCCATTGCACCATATAATCTATGTCCATTTCAAAAATAAAATCGACAGTAAAATATCCGCAACGAAACACTCGGTTTTCACGTTCGGCTAGATATTTGGCGAGTCAGCAAAAGTTTGAAATAAAGCTGGATCCAAAACAAAACTCAGAGCTTTCGCAAAACAGTGAAGTTTGAAACCACGGTGTTATCTTGCATATTTTAAAGTTGATATTATAAATGTATACTATGATGGTCACATTTTTGAAATTGGTTTTTGGAAGTTCGATTTGTTTTTATTACAGTCTTCTTGGCACAGTTAGTGGCTGTGATATATATACATACATACATAAACTCACGCCTTTTTCCCAGAAGGCGTAGGCAGAGGTGCTACCAGAACATCCACATTTCGCCTTGTATGTTCCGTGCCACGATGTGATAGGGGGCGAACATATCGCCATATCGGGCACAAATTCGTAACTCCGGGCTGATAATGAATAGAAAAATCCAATATCACTTTGCCCGATCCGGGATTCAAACCCGACACCTTTCTAATCGTACCGTAGTACAACAACGCCACCGGGGCAGTCACCTTCACTATTTATAAAGAAACTTGAAATAGACTAGTCGTGTTGAAACCGCGCTACTTTAAGAGAAAGCTTCTGTGGAGTTAAGATTGAAAAAGTTCTTAGTGTCCGACACTACATTCACGAGCATTTTGTATACAAGTTGATGAAAGTAGGAAAAGTGGCTGCTTTTCTTTTGAGGCCAATATGGCCATCACCGGTTTAAAATTGAAAGTATCTATCTATCTATATCAGCCCATATACGTCCCACTGCAGGGCACGGGCCTACTCTACAATCGAGAGAATCGATTGAGAGTGGTTAGGCCATATAGTCCACCACGCTGGCCTAGTGCGGGTTGGAAAGTATTTGACAATTAAATTGAAAGTATGTGACAATTTTTTTAGCAATTTTCGTGGCAATAAACGACTTGTAATTTAATTTATACCAAAAGTATTTAATGTGTCTACTGAGTATATTTATTTAATTATATTGCTAAACGACAACAAATCAATCGGCTCAGTGAAATAATTGTGTTTAATTAGGTTAAGAGTTCGGGTGCCGAAAAATCGTTGATTTGATAGAAACTATTACGAAGACAACTACTCCTATTGAGTGTTTATTTTTATTCATTTACATAAATATGCGGACGGTCATTACATTGAGTTATAATAATCCCGAGATATTACAGGTACTTAACCTGAAAATATTACGCGAGCTAAACAGTGTTTTATTAAAATCTTATTACTAAATTTAGCAAGTAACAAATTTTATTTCAATCCTAATAAAGTATGGAATACAAACCTCGTAATGGGATATTACATATTCATCACTAAAACAGACTAGAATAGATAGAATTAAAATAATACTGGTGGTAGGTCTCTCTTACGTGAGAAGCCGCTTGGGTAGGTACAACCGCAATGTCTATTTCTCCCGCCATTAGCAGTGTAAATGCACTGTTGAATTCCGGTTTGATGGATAGCCAAAGTAACTACTAGGTATAATGAGACTTAACATCTTATGTCTCAGGATGGCGAGTGCAGTGGACTGCCAAACATTACATTGTAATTCATGGTGTTGTTTGGTTTCCTACTGTTCACGAGCGTTGTATCGATTATCAGGCGAATGGCATGCTCGTCTCGCCATTCATTGCATATAAAAATGACAAATCAAAAAATATTCTCGAAATCTTAATCCAGTATTTAACACAAACCTTACACAACAATTATTACAAAAAAATCTGTAACAGAAGCACTAACTGCAAAAATAACTAAAAACGTGCTTAAAGTATGGGATGCATTACGCGATGTGTCGATGTCGGGACAATGGCCTCTAACCGGGATGACGCGGGAACATAGCGTAACCTATTTGGGGCTTTTGAAACCTGTGCATACTGGGGATTGTCATTAATGGTGTCTGGAAATTTTTCGAAGTTGGATGTGTATTATATGTGTGTTTATTTCATGCAGTAATAAGCACAAAACATGTTATGGAGTTAACTCAAACAACTGAAATGATTACGGGAAGTTTAATGTAGCTACAATTTGCGAAAATGAGATGGCCTCGTTAATCAATAGCGGTGTTATGAATTGCACCGTGATCTGATGTCATTACAATTTGGCCAATTTACAAGATATTTTCATAAAATACCTTTATACATTCCCCTCTAGTTTTTCTCAAATATCTGCTATGTATAGACATCGATCAGTAATTAATTTATTATATGTATAGATAGCGATTCGAACTGGCTTCCCCGGGAGGCTTTTGATTTTCCATTTCACTCTGTTCTTTTCTACTTCAAACTCCAGTCTAAGTCAAGACTTCTGAATACTTCTAATAGGCATGCCTTAAACCTCCACAATCTGTAATAAACACAGACCTTAGTGAATCTCCACCAATGTTATTTATTTGTGCGAAAGGAATAGATATTATTAAAGTTATAAACCTCAAGCTACACAATGAAACTGGTACTAAAAGCACTTATCTTTACAAAAAACGCTTTAAATATAAGAATATACAAAGCAATATTGATCGTGCAATTACCTAAACCACCGCAGCGTGTAAATACTTCTATAAATCAAAGCACGTTGCCAGTCATCGGCCATTTTGGCAAATTATCTTCGCAGCAAAATGGCGGCGTACCGCTTGGCGCGCTTTAATCTGCAGTAACCGCAGTGTTGCCATACGTAATCACTTCCCTTTGATGATGGTAAAATAACCTTAAAATGTTTTATAACTTTACTAGACTTTATAAGAATTTTACGGTAATTAAGTGTAGATTATTGGGTCATATTTTATATTTAAGACAGTCTTGTTTGAAAGTTCTTGTTTTTAAGTTAAAGTTATATTCAGACATGTAGTAATTACTCGTAGAAGTATTAAGACTTTATTCTACTTTTACAAACGTATTCTTTCAATTATCTCATAGGATAATTGTCTATGAATATTTTGACAGAATGTGTATACAATATTTGTAAGGTTTATATACATAGCGACAAAAAAACTACCAGTACTTTTCCATATTTTCGCTTATAAGAAGGACAAACCAAAAACAATTTAACATAAATCGATACCAAATTTTATTGCTCGATTCCCAAACAATACATGTGAAATACGCCCATAAAATACACGTAAATAAACTTAAACATGAAAATGCAAAGAGGCATTACGCCAGGGTTGCCAGCACTTTAAAATGTTTACTAAATTGGTCACTTCCGAATATTGCCGGCGCGAAAATATGTTGGAAATTTACCGCTCAAAAGATTGAATCTTTATTGATAGCCATTAATTTCCTTTTGAAAGTGGGTTGAAAGGTTATTTGTTAGCATTTTGTGTCGGGTTTTTTACTATGGAGTTAAAAACAGGTGTTAAGTATTAAAGGGTTAATTATGGATACATTTTCACGACCCTTTCATAAGGTTAATAATGTTTAACTTCTTTATTGGGTTGAAGTTTGTTAGTTTTGTGTGGATTTTGTGTTCATTGCTGGCAATGTACTAGCACGTTTACATAGTCGTGATCATTAATCTTCAATGGATTTGTGAGAATGTTTCATTTAGAAAGCTTTAGATACGATGTGAGGGTTTATTATGGTAGAATTCAAATAGTAACAAGCAGTTATATTGCTTATTCTGAATTTAGACGATAGGGCGTATAGAGTAACTTATTTTCCTACGTTTTATTTTATGGAACACGTAACAGGAGCCTAATCTCTACACAGAAAATAATAATTACCGCCTACTAACTTTGTAAATAGTAGGTGTTACCTGCCTTTCAGCATCTCCCTTCAAACAAAGAAGGAAAAGGCGAAGCGTTAATGGGTCCCCCAAAATATAGTATCGATAAAAACAGTTTTACATCCATTATTCTATTATATATTATGATTCTATCAACATTGTCTCAGTTTCCATTTGTTGGTGTTAAAAAACGATTAAAGAAACTCCTTTAAATAGTAAGTCTCAAAATGCGACTAAATTACTCAGCACCGTAACAATATTTATATTTTGACAGCGTTATCGTCAGCACTTAAACCAGCTGGCTGTACTAAATTCTGTGTAATTCTCAACGCGCCTTTGTACCAAGATTAATTGTGTTTAACAAAAGCAACCGCAAGTTAGCTTGCCGGGTAGATTACTCCTACACTTCGGCTAATTAAAACATCGCTTACAAACTATGCCGCAATGGATGTTTAAATTTTAATCTGTGGTTTATAATCGCGACATCTCGACCCGCACGAAAGTTGTGCCTTGTTAGCGGGGGGTATTAAAAATTATGGACTCGTTGAATCGTGGATGGAATAATTTTGTGGTATTTTTCGAACAGCTATGAAGTTTTATTGCTTTTATGGGTAAAGTTGGTGAGTGCGTTTGGATTTCTAGTGAGAATAATACTCACAGTCAGTATTGTCATTATTAAATTATAGTATTACAGTATTGTCATGTAAATATTTCATAATATTACATCTTGAATGACTATCTGTTTAATATCATTCCGTTGGTATGTAAAGTTCGTCAGTAAAAGAATAGTGTAGTGGACTGTGGCCTAATCCCTCACAAATATAGGTCCGTGCTCTGTAGGATGTATATGGACTAAATTAGTATTGTCACCACCAAATTGATACATTAAAGTCATAATTACCTAAGCCTCTTACAAATACAATTGACTGCACAAGCTAAGCTCATTCACAAAAGAATATAAATCACCCATTGAAAAAATGCCAAACAAAGGCCTTTAAAAACACCTAAAAAGCCGCAACAATTCACAGGGAACAAAACATACCTGCGCGGGGGGCGGGGAGACAAGAACAATGGCGGTTACATTATACGGCAGGTTTATCTGTGACGTCATACTCCACGTCCCCGTTTTAGACCCCTGTGTAGGGGGATTTTAGAGTGTAATGCGCGCAAGGCGTATAAAGTAACTTTATTTCATTTTTTATGTAGTTATTATACAACATTTTGAATTATAAAACAAAAGCTTTATTTATACTAATAAGACATTTTTTAAATCTTTTTCTTCTAATTTGTTCAATTATTCAGTAAAAAAAAGGCAGTGTATAGTATTTAATTTTGGAATAAAATGAGTTTCCTTCACAGCCGTGACTTGTTCCGAAGTGGTGGTAGAACTTATTTGTTTTTTAAAATAAATATTTAATTAATAATTACTAGATTATAGTGCTTCGTTTATTTTCATTCCTAAATCTAGGAATGTCGATATGTCGATAGGTTCGCTCCCTGTCACATCGTGGGTGTCCTGGTAGCTCTTCTGCCTACCCCTACTGGGAAAAAGGCGTGGTGTGTGTTTCTATTTTTGGTTTATTCAATGAATGGTGTGACGAGCATGCCATTCGCCTGACGATAAGCGATACGACCGCTCACAGACAGTAGCAAAACGAAACAACACCATGAATAACAAAGCAATGCCTGGCATTCCACTGCGCTCGCCATCCTGAGACATAGGTAAGATGTTAGGTCTCAATATGTCCAGTAGTTACTCTGACTTCAATGTAATTCAAACCGGAACACAACAGTGCATTTACACTGCTGTTTGGTGGGAGAAATAGACATTGCGGTGGTACCTGCCCAGGCGGCCTCTCACAAATAAGAGACCTAGCACCAGTGAATCTGCCCTTCTATATCTAGGTCCTAAGGATGTCGTTTATCACGTATCCAACATTACTGATTTCAAGAAAACATAGAAAATACACAGATATACTTCAACTATTGTTTTTATAGCTACATTATGTAGATTTAACGACTAGTGGTCATTTCAAATGTATTTAGGGTACTGACCGGACATAATAGTCGAGGAAATATTTTTACAGATCTATTTGCATACTTAATACTATCCAAAGATTTAAGCTGTTTGATATACATAAGTGTACAAAATAGTGGTTTTGAATGTTGTATAGGAGTTTAAAAAAGGAAAATTAAAGAAATAAAAAAGATAAAAAGCGTGACTGCCTCGGTGGTCGTAGTTGTACTACGGTACGACTACAAAGCTGAGGTCTCGGGATGGAATCCCGGGTCGGACAAAGTGCTATTGGTTTTTTCAAATCATTTTTGACCCGGAGTCAGGAATTTATCGGCCGATATGGCGATAGGCTCGCCCCCTATCACATCATGGGACGGAATATACAAGGCGAAATGTGGGTGTTCTGGTGGCACCTCTGCCTACCTCTTCTGGAATAAAGGCGTGATTTTTTGTACGTATATGTGTGTATAAAAAGCGTACCTAATAGCATTGTAGTCTAGTACATATTTGTGGTTTTACGTGATGTTATGGTGTGCATGAAAAACAATTAATAAAAGAAAAGAAAAAAATATATATGTGTCCTAATAAACTATGCTTTGCCGTTGCTTAATCTATCTGGACGGTCACTTTGGCATGCCATTATGTTTATAAAATATTAATGGTTTCTTAGATTTACGCGAATGTAACACATTGAAATAAAACCAATTAACTTTTTAATTTAATAATTGTAAATTAATGGTACTTAAATTGTAACGGTCACTGAGCGGATGACTAATACTTCAGTCCGCCCCGTGACTACGAAAGCTGTAAGGCAATCGAAAAGTCGGGAATTTAAAAAATGAAAAACTTAAAACAAAGTTGCGATAAAATTGCTAAAAATGAGTTTTATTCGATAAAATATTATTAAAAAACGTTTTTGGCTGCACGCATAAAGATAATTTGCCGTTCCATTATCTTAATAAAATATTGCAAAAACAAACTCTTTTTTTGCCGCATTGCATACAAGCTCCTAATCTACTACACCTAAGCTTCATTTTCGTATGAACATTTTTTTTTACCAAACCCCAAACATTATGCAGGGGCGCGTACCTATTGCGTTGGTGGTGAAAAATGCAAGTAATTAGGGCAAGGTCACACGGGGTCGGCACGTAGGCGTTTTATAAATATACCAAGCTTTCCTTGGCTTGTGAATTGGGGCTTATTAATTTGAGGTTTAAATATTTTTTAGCGAAAATTCTAATCAATGTTATGTTCATTAAAATATTGATTACCACCGATATGTCTATTTTTTGCCCTAACACTAATTTTGATTAAAAATTATAGGAACATATTTTTTTGTAAAAACAGTAGATATTTATTTAAATTAAATGTAGCTCTTTACACAAAAGTAATGAAATTATATTATTAAATTATTTTATTAAAATACTTCAAGTCTGCCTGCAAATCTCAAAGAAATTTGAATAAAGAAACAGAGAAAAATGCCTCAAATTAACAACCTCATCTTAAAACTGCAAATCTACTCCTTTTGGAAGTCTTAAAATATGTGTCAATTGTTGAAATATTATATTCGTAATCATTTCGCCAGTCGATATTCCATCTAAGCCCCACTGCACATAACATCAGGATAGTCGGCATAAAAAACTATAAAAAAAATCAATAAGCACAAAATTCGTTATCAGCCCGGAGTCAGGAATTTGTGCCCGATATGGCGATAGGCTCGCCCCCTATCACATCATGGGATGGAACATACAAGGCGAAATGTGAGTGTACTGGTGGCGCCTCTGCCTACCCCTTCTGGGATAAAGGCGTGAGTTTATGTATGTATGTACACAAAATCCCCACAACAACATTCTATCAGAAGTCGCTTAACAAATAATAGAGCCATTACAATAGATTCTCCGTCTTGAACTAAATACGCCACTTGACAATATTACAAAATACAATATGAAGAGTGTTTCGCATCGAGTCTCATTTATAAGGACGGGTCCCTATTTCCGCACCGCGACACCGTTTGTATAGGCATTTGTCTCGGGTCTTTGTTGAGTCCGAGACTCCGGACTCGTCTTGGTCAATGCGATTGTCTCGCCGGATGTATTTGGTCTTTTTGTTTATTGTTGGGTGTTTCATTTTGTTGTTTTCTTTATTGTGAAAGGGAAGAGAATTAATTTTTTTAGAGGTATTCACGATTTATTAAAGGATTTGTGCTTTGACTCCAACATTAACTTTGACGTAGAAAATAGGGTATTTTTAAATGGTAGATATTAAGTTTGAATTGCACTGCATCGAAAATTAGTAGCATTGTAGTCATTTATCGTACCAGAAAAAATAAAAAACATAGCCGCATTATTCTATGAATAGGGCAAATTAACTCGAACAGCGGTAACAGATTTCACCGGCAAAACTCTTTTTTTATCCGCTCGACTTAATTTCAACTTCTGCCGGTCTGTTGAACATCTGTCCGAACGTTAAAACCGAATGAAACGCTCGTTGCCAGTTTTTTTCACTACAATTTGAATAAAAGTGAACTTTTGCTGAATGGAGATGGTTTGCACCAAGAGCACCGGTTTTAAATTTTATCCGTGCTTTTAACTTCAACTAAAATGCCAAGTATACGGGTTAAGTGATGTTTCCGCAGCGAACATTTTGTTATTTGACATTCCATTGTGATATTTTAGGGTTAAGTTTTTGTTTCGGTTCATGAATAAGAGATGGCGCTGCGCAAAATTAAATTCTGTTTGTTTCGAGATGTTCTTTTTTCGATTTGAATAACGGATGGCCGAATTAAAATTTAATCTTTGCAGTTGGTTGGGTTATTTTGGGACACTTTTTTGAGATGGTAAACAATCCTAGCTGCTTTTACATCTGTAAATTCATTTATAATGTTTCATTAGAAGCCGCTTTTTGTCAAACTATTGACTGGAATTAAATACAAAGATTTTTTTTTATATATTTAATTTAACATATCTGTAAAGCATTTAAAGTTATGATAGGGTGCTGTTTTTTCAATTTATCCTATCGGAAAGGCAAAGCTCTAAGCCATACAGCCTCGACAATGACAGGTAGTTGTTTTTCCAATTTATCCTATTGGAGAGGCAAAGGTCTAAGCGTAATGACAGGTAGGTAGAGAAAGGTTATGGATAAAAGTACGTAGTTCATGTTCAATGTCTGTTTTTCTGGGTTCTTTTAACTTAAAATTTCCAGAAATATCATATATAGGCTACAACTCATACATAATACATACCGTTGCCTTCGAATAATATCCTCAAAAACCATGACCCAAGGGAATTAATTTTAAAACTGAACCACTCAATTTATCCGTTTACATGAGAGTCACGTAGAATTTTGAATTCGGGCCGGTCCATTGGGATTACGTTTCGCTGTGAGTGCTGATGGGGACGTGTTGGCGGGTTTGACAGGTTTTAACTTAGATTGGCGAAATAAATGGTCGAAAGTTTCTTTGCTGACGAAAGCGCTTTTGTCAAAATATTGGGAATAGTTTTCTCTCTTCCCATTTTACTACATTGAGCATGTTAATTACTATTAGATTACAAATGCTTGTTGTTATATATTTTATTACGATGAATGGCGAGACGAGCAGGCCATTCGCCTGATGGTAGGCGATACGACCGCTCATAGACAGCAAAACCAAAAGATACCATGAATTACAAAGCAATTGGCATTCCACTGCGCTCGCCATCCTGAGATATAAGTTAAGTCTCATTATGTCCAGCAGTTACTCTGGCTACAATGTCCTTCAAACCGGAACACAACAGTTTATTTACACTGCTGTTTGGCGGGAGAAATAGACATTGCAGTGGTACCTACCCAGGCGGCCCCTCACACATAAGAGACCTACCACCAGTCAAAGACTCACTTCTGAACATCAACCGACAACCTCTGTCAAGGATTTCCTTAGAAGGATGTCTGAAGTAGCCTGTTTATACTGGGTGTATCAAGACTGCGACCGAAAACGAAGCCAGGTGGTAGTTTTAGTGGTTACAGACACAATGCAATAAAAAATTTCGCATAGAAGCGACAGATTTTTTAAGTAATTGTTTATATATCTGGGTAGTAAATACCTAGCTTTTGTGAAATAGTAATTTAAACCGTACCATTGCGTCTTTAAAAATAAAAAGGTTTACGTTATTATTTTAGAAAAACTAAGCATTTACCACCCAAATACGACGATATGTAAAAAAATACCAAAAAAAGTTGACGACTTTTTTTGCGAAATATTTAGTTGCGTTGTGTTTGAAGTCACTAATACTACCACCTGCCTTCGTTTTCGGTCGCAGTCTTGATATACCCTGTATATAATTTATTCATTATAATTCGTTCTAAAATCCCATATAACGTAGTGTTTTATATTCTCTTTGATCCCATATACTAATTCATCACGGATTACCAAAAAGAGTGTACATATTAAACGACCTTCAAATGAACGTTTGTAAAAATATTTTCCATTTATCAATGCGGAACATTTGACCCGGGCATAGCCGGATCGAATAAAAAACGGCAATTTGTTCCCGGTAATCTCTTTCGTTTCGCATGGCGAACTTCATACGGGCTTTTAAATGTATTACAGGCTATTTTTTCAGGCTTTCAATGGATTTTAGCCTATGCTCGTATAGGAATAAGATTAGGTTGCACTGTTGTGTTCCGGTTTGAAGGACATTGTAGCCAGAGTAACTACTGGACATATCGAGACTTAACATCTTATGTCTCAGGATGGCGAGCGCAGTGGAATGCCAAGCAATGCCTTGTAACTCATGGTGTTGTTTGGTTTTGCTACTGTCAATGAGCGGTCGTATCGCTTTCCATCAGGCGAATGGCAGGCTCGTCTCGTCATTCATAGCAAAAAAAAAAAAAAAAAAAAAAAAAAAATAAAGGTTTATGTCGAAATCTGGTAGGAACTGCGTTATCAGAATCGATGTTGAAATATCTTTCCCGTAGACAGTATGTATCAGCCCGTATGGCCTAATGTAAGGCACGACCCTCCTACATTCGAGAGAACGATTGAAAGGGGTTAGGCCATATAGTCTACCACGCCAGCGTAGCGCGGCTTGGCGGACTTCACTTTAGAATTTTTTACAAATCACTTTGGTATGCAGGTTTCCTCACGATGTTTTCCTTTACCTTTATAGTGCGTGGTGATTACCAATACACATGTGACTCCGAAAAGTCAGAGGTGTGCCCTGGGATTTGAACCCGCGACCACCGTGATTATATTGGTAGTTGCGTCTGGTCCGTTTACCAACAGGCCACCATGCATTTAGAAGTCACTTTTCCAATATGAAAATAACCTTGATTTTTTATTTCTAGGCCTTTCGGAAACATAGTTTTAAATTATACCGAGCCACAGCTGTGTCAGATGTCGATCTGAATTATTAACCGCAAATGGACCGGCGGATGCGAAGCTATATCCCTTTGGCATTCGGTTTGAAGGAGAATTTTTGATATATTTGTTTTTACTTAGCAGAGTGGTTTTTGGTTTTAGTTTGGGTATTTTTTTAATTTCCTCCGTAGCGTATTTGTACTACAGTACGATTACAAAGCTGCGGTCTTCGAATCCCGGGTCGGGAAAAGTGATATTGGATTTTTCTATTATCAGCCCGGAGTCAGGATTTGTGCCCGATATGGCGATAGGCTCTCTTCCTATTGCATCGTGGTACGGAACATATAAGGCGAAATGTGGGTGTCCTGGTAGTACCTCTGCCTTCCCCTTCTGGGAAAAAGGCTTGAGTTTATGTTTGTATGTTGATTCGACTTTTCATAAGCGTCATAAAGACGCCTTTTTAAACCATCGAAGAAAAATCTATATGACTGAGTGCCTGCTCTGAAAACGAAAGAGGACCGCCACGAGACGTGCCCTCATTTATAGCTACCGAGTGGTGGGCACTCTTGATTTAACCACAGAAAGCATCTGGCGCCGACATATACACAGTTATTTTTATTACATCGTAATTAATCGACTTCCCTTACATGATATTCCACTCTATATTTAGAATAAGTAGGCGTTATTTACGTCCTTAGCATTTGTAAGAAGGTCCTTAAGGCCTCTGAAAGGACCGGTTGAGTCCTCGAGGGGACACGAACACTTCGCTTCGAACGCAATACTTATATGATATTATTTCTTTCTACATTATACTATAACGAGTGCTCTTGCTCCACTCAAAAGACTTAAGAATATCTAGGGTAGGAGACCCAGTAATGAGCCCTGCACCAGTACTTAGACTTTACAGGCTTTATTTGTTTATAAATAGTGTTCAAATTTGTTAAAACCTTCAAAATAAAGTCAGTAATACGCACACTTATGAATCAATAGCATGTCAGGTTGACGAGCTACACTCGTTCATTTGCACTGTTGCCAAGATATGACTAGATTTGTCGCTGTTAACATTTGCGCAAGGTATTTTGTCCATAATTTTCAAAAGTATGTCCACTGCTGAACACACGTCAACTCCAAAGATAGTGTCCTGTTGGAGGCGACCGGCATCCAGCGACTCCCTCAAATCTTTATTAGGGTTTCATATGATTTGTTGAGAACTGTAATTTTTGCCTGGAAAAGCGATAGGATCTCTATCACATCTTAGGACGGATATATGCTAAGACAATATATGCCCTCTTCCAACCTCTTAGGAATATAAACGCAAGCTGAATATTTGTTTAAAGTCCGGTAATATTAAGAAATAACATTAATTCAAATAACCACACCGCCAAACAGTACCAAATGTCTCGAAACACAAAGAAACGAATAAATTTGCCGCTGCTCGAGAACGGTTGCCATTTTGTACGCTTGAAATTGCCTTGTATTTCAAAATGTAACAAAAGAAGGTGAAAAATACTGCTTATGCATAAAAGAATATGTTTAAATTGTGTAGAAGCCGAGGAATTTGTTGGTTTTTAACTTAAATTTTCATAACATTAAAAATAATTTGAAAATACGTTTTTTTTTTTAAATATTTTTATTGCAGTGAATGCCGAGACGAGAATGCCATTCGCCTGATGCTACAATGCTTGGCATTCCACTGCGCTCGCCATCCTGAGACATAAGATGTTAAGTCTCAATATGTCCAGTAGTTACTCTGGCTACAATGTCCTTCAAACCGGAACACAACAGTGCATTTACACTGCTGTTTTGCTGCTATTTGTGTTGATTTTTAATGTTATATTGGTATTCATGTTTTTTATGGATAGAACTATACGGAACTTACAAATATTAAAATGAGAAAACAACATTCAAGAGACCTTCAAGTAAGAAAATATTTCATGGCAAAATGTCTTAATTTTTTTACTGAAGAATAATTTATGAAACGTACTTACTACTTACAATTTTCTATAATGGCAAAAGTTTTCGACAAAGATCGTGTAATCCTTTCTGAGAGGTATTTTCAAGATTGCTTACCAAAATTGAAGTTTGTGGGCCGCAGCCGAAATGTTTTTGACAAAATTACGTCAAAGAATTTATAATAAGACTAACATATTTTTTCATTCAAATTACCTGACTATATGAATCTATTTTTAAAAATCACTCATGATTAAATTAATGAAAAAATGTGTATATAATATTCAATTCAGCCTTCGTGGCGCAGCTGGTTAGAAGCCGGCTGTGGAACGAGAGGCCGCACGTTCGATCCCCGCACTGAGACTAATGTTTGTGAGGCCCACAAATATTTGTCTCGGGTCTGTGTGTTTGTGAGAGCGAAAAGTCTGTCGTAGTTCCTGATACCCATGACACAAGAATCAATCTTAGTGAGGGGTCAGGATTATGTCTGTGACTGTTGGGTGTATTTATTTATTTTTTATTAACTGTGATCGAGAGGACTACTATAGCTGTCAGCGAGTTTAACCGGCTAATTAGATAGATAATTAATACATCGATATTTTCTTTGCTATACCGTACCTATTTTGGTCGAAATCTTAAACATACTTTCCTAAATAAATTCACTCATACATTCCAATAAAATTCAATATGTTTATCACGAAAAACAACGAACGTTACGGCATTCAATTTAAATATTTGAGCAACGTGCGGCTATGGGCGGAAATCCGCAGGCTTTTTGCGCCGGAACACCACGTTTCACCCCAGTTAGTTAGGAAATGTCTTTATCTATCGGAGGGACAATATTTAGCCTGTATTTTCTGTTTAGACCTTTGTATTGGTTCAACATAGCTGCCTGAAATCAGGCCGAATTTGGATGCGAAACTTGTATTGTGAGATATGGACGATGTATGACTGTGTTTTCTAATTAGAAAATTAGAAAAATTCGATTGGAGTGACGTATAATTCGCATATATATATGTCACTTCAATAAGCATAAAAGAAAGATGGTACTACAACTACTGAAGCGATGGTAGTAATTTTTATTGACGAGTTAAAAAAATCTTGTAAAGAATATTTTGGTAGTTAAAAAAAAAATGTTGGTATCTTGTATATTGTAATTTATGCACTGACTTAACAATATCTACCTACTTAACCTCTGACTCTTACCCTCAACATACCTAAATGACATTGGCAAAATTATCAATGAAACGGTGGAGCCAAACTACAACTGAAAAGAAGAAGAAGAAGTAATTTTCATTCCACCAAAAACATTTAATGTCAAATGTTGCCAAGATGAGACTACATGACTCGCACTGTCTAAAAGTTATCAGATCTCATGTAGAGCCGAGCTACTTACTCTTCACGCTCTAACTCTACAAGGCCTAACTTAACAAACTCTATACTTTAGTCAAAATATGTTGCATATCCAGAGAATATTGTTATAAGGGTTCAAAAAAACGACAATGCGCTTCGAGGAAAGGTAGGTAGGGTCCATGCGCGTCGCTATCGTCTTGGCGGGGGCAGTTCCGTGCATAGATACTTTATAATAATACGTTTACGTAATGTTATAATAGGTACATATGTATCGCTGTTAGTGAACCTAATAAATAAATAAAAAAATGCTTTATTTTACGGAAAAAATCCCCAGATTTTCTTGGAAGCATCGACATTCACTTTTTGAACATAAAATTCATTATTATTATTAATAACTAAGTGCATAACAATTTCCAAAGGCGATCAATTATTCCATTTAATTTCGCAATAAATTATCGGAACCAATCACGCGCCGCCGATGAACCTTTAAAAATACACGTTCGTTTGCTTTCGGTTGCGATACGTGGAACTGTTTAAGTATTCTGTGCGAGCTCTGTCATTAAAGGATATTAACAATGGAGGTATAGACCAGCTTATTTATTTATATATCAATTAAAGTACACTGAGAACTCATGATACAACCATGGGGTGGACATAAGAGAAGAAAAAAAGAGAAAAGTCAATCGTCTATCTGTAGGATGAGGCTTGAATAATAAAAAATAATTTTTAATAAAAAAATAAAAACCGACTTCGAAGTGCCACTACAAAGTAACAAATAATATATTATATTTCATCGTACTAGTACCCAATGATTAATGTTCTTATTGACTTGACTAGCTAACAAATCTTAAATACGTAATATTTTGAAGGCGGGTCGCTAAGTGCCGAACATGTACGCCTTACGCTTAACATTAATTTGTGTAAGTAATTATAGCGAAAAACACGCAAGATTTACACGGAATATTAATTTGTCTTAATATATCAGGCCGTAATCGTCCACTGTTGAGCATGGGACACAACATACCCTTTCTTGTACTTAAAGGCCTTTATGTCATGCAGGTTTCCTGACTATGATTGAAATATATCACTGTTAAAGAGTTTGGTAATTGAATATCATCAACACACAAGTGACTCCGATAATTCCGGAGGTGTATACCCTGGAATTATAACCGAGACGGTGGTCAACCGTCTCGTGGATCATATCTAGATAATTATCAACAGGCTACCACACACATGTAAGACACATAGAAATTCTATCAAAACTTCAATAAATTTACACGTAGGATTAGCACATTATATTCATTTGTGTTTAATTTACTTATGTATGTGCCTTTCTGAGCCAACATTGCAGGATCTACATGTAATATCAAATGGTGTAACATTTGCTTAAATTTATACGTGTTTGATATTTAGCGACCCGCCTTCAAAATATTACGTATTTAAGATTTGTTAGCTAGTCAAGTCAATAAGAACATTAGTCATTGGGTACTAGTACGATGAAATATATATTATTTGTTACTTTGTAGTGGCACTTTGAAGTCGGTTTTTATTTTTTTATTAAAAATTATTTTATTTGTCCCTTTTTAGTTTTGATAGGCATCGTAATGATGAGAAAGGTGATCATGATATAATCAAAACGATGTCTTTAAAATTTACGAATTCTTCAGACCAAACATGATATTATTGCTGTGAAATTATGAGAAGATTGTAAGTCATTATAATCATGATATCCACTATTGTTAGACACTGACCAGGTCGGATTCTCTTAGTTTACGTCGGTAATTTACGTATCTATTTCTCTCACTCTCCCTCTTCTTCACCTACTGTTTATAGTAAAAATTTTATATTGAAAACTGAAATTAATTGTATCTATTATCTAACCCCCCCCCCTACACGCCTTTCTCCTTTTAACCCCCCGTTTGTAGTAACACACTTATACCGAACCAGGTGCAAAAATAATTATTGCTGTACCGTTCAATTTTGAGGAGTTCTGCTCTTCAGGTCCGAAGATATTCATCAGGTCTTCACCATTATTTAATGACACCAATCTAACATATCATACTTGTCGACAAAATAGTTTATTTTTAATCGTTTTAGTACTGCCAGAGATATTGAGTATTTACATTAGTATCTATTTTCTCCCTCCCCCCCTACACCCCTTCCCCTTTTTAAGCCCCCCTTTGTAGTAATACACTTATACTGAACCAGGTGCAAAAAGAATTCTTGCTGTACCGTTCTATTTTGAGGAGTTCTGTTCTTCAGGAGCGAAGATATTCATCAGGTCTTCACCAATTTTTTATGGTACCAACGTAGTATATCATGCTTTTTGACAAAAAAGAAATTTTTGAAATCGGTTCCCTAATACCAGCGTAATCGAGTAACAAACATACACAAAAAAAAAAAATTCAGTCGAATTGATTACCTCCTCTTTTGAAGTCGGTCAAAAATAAGTCACAAATGAAAATATTACTTAACAAGCTTCTGCCCGCAAACTTTGCCTGCGTGATTATCTTTATTTGAAATGAAATTTATTTGGAATTTCCAATCCCGTCCCCTCCCGTCCCGTTATATCCCGCCCGTCCCATTTCATTCTCACTCAAGGTATGTAATCCAATCCCATCCCATGCTATTGAGTATAATTCCTTCCTCATCCCACGGGAACACTAAACTTTTTGGGATAAAAAGTAGCCTAAGTGTTAATCCAGGGTATCAGCTAACTCCATATCAAATTCCATCGAAATTTGTTAAGCCGTTTCTGAGTTCATCGCGCACAACCGCACAGACAAATAGACAAAAATTCTAAAAATCATTGTTTTGGGTTCTGTTAGGTTAATACAGACCCCCCATATTAGTTTTTCTCATTTATCTTCCATGTACAGACATCGATCGCTTACAAATTCATTATATGTATAGATAAAACACAGTAATCACATTCATAGTCTTGACCCCACAGTAAGATACGAGTCTTGTCTGGTGATTAAACTACGAGATTTTGTGTCACAACACCCAGACCCGAAACAATTAATACTCGTGTGCAACAAACATTTGTATTGGTGTGGGGATCAGAGCTGTGGTCCACAGTCCGCAGCTGTGGTTTCACAGCTCTTAGGCTGTAAAAGTCATAGCGTAAAGCCATCTAAGCCGCAATAATTATGTCAAGTGGCAATAGACTGGATTCTGCCAATCGAATATAATATTAATAAGAAGTATGGTAGGTACACTAAACAAAAATTCATAACTTAGATTCAGTATTATTTCTCTCACACCCGGATCAAGAGGCAATATTACTGAACTATCCAGAAACTGTAGGGTTGCTCTTATGATAGAATGCAGTGATTATAACAAAAATCCCTGTAAAATACGCTAAGATGCTTCCATTAATCTGTTAATCTCATTCTAAGCGTGCACGTATGCGTAAGGGAGCTAATCTCCCGTACAATTGTTTCTCACGGGCAGTTACTCTCGACTCTTACACGGGTATCGGGGCATCGACCTGGAAACGCTGGCTTTGCGTTTAATGATCGAGTATACCACGTGTATTGGATTTTCATTAGTCCTGACGGTGAAAGTTCGTAAAGACTATCGAGGAGTATATTTTGTAATGTTCTAGTCCGGGTTGGTACTTCATACATGTAGGAATTGTTTCGTTTCGGGTCAAATCAAACAGAGATAGATCGGAAATTCTTTAATACAATATATTCGTCTTTAATTTTATTTTTTTTTTTTTTTTATTGCAATGAATGGCGAGACGAGCATGCCATTCGCCTGATGGTAAGCGATACGACCGCTCATGGACAGTAGCGAAACCAAACAACACCATGAATTACAAGGCAATGCTTGGAATTCCACTGCGCTCGCCATCCTGAGACATAAGATGTTAAGTCTCAATATGTCCAGTAGTTACTCTGGCTACAATGTCCTTCAAACCGGAACACAACAGCGCATTTACACTGCTGTTTGGCGGGAGAAATAGACATTGCGGTGGTACCTACCCAGGCGGCCTCTCACATATGAGAGACCTACCACCAGTAACTGAGTCGTCGTACGTCGTTCACATCTTCCATCGTCTTCCAAACTGTTCTCTCTTATTCCGTCCTTTCATATTTCAACATCTTAATCATTCATCCTCTATGTCTTTTACTCTTTAGTACTTCCATTCGTTATCTTTTTCACATAAACTGCGTTCCATATTCATCATTCGTCTTACGTTTCATATTACTTATCTTTCATCATAATATTCAAATCCTATATCTATTTTTGATTTTTTTGTGTAATCTCAGGGTTTCTCAATATATTTGTGTTCGACGTTAAAGAAAGTAATAGGTATTTAGGCATACACATGTCAGTATCAGAAGTGCACTTTAGAACCGATTTGAAAAATTCTTTCAGGCTTGGGTAGCTACACTATCCCCTAGTCACACAGGCTAATGGGTTTAAAAAGAAATTGGAATCCTTACTAAAACTCCAATAATGTAAAAAACTCAAGGTGTAAAACCAAAGGTGTAAAAAAAATACCTAAAATATTTTTTTCATCACGTGCGCTGCGAAAACTATAATAAATACGTTGTTGATGTGGACGGGACTCAAAACTATCTGCACCCGGACGAAGCCGGGCCGGGCCGCTAGAAATAATAGCCAATAGGCAATTTGTACTAATTTCATCAATATACTATCCTGTTTACCAAGAAAATCTCCTGCAGACAAACTGTTCGTTTAGTTTTGTGGTCCATCATAGTATAGTGGCTTATCCTTTTTGATTAAATATATAAATAAAATAGGTACTTTTGAATCCATCAGATGTAAGACCGAAGCGGTTCAAGAAAATCCTCCACCAACATGACGTCACCATCCTAAAATTATCAATTCTCTACAAAATTGCACCGTTTCCTCACCACCTCTGTTTGCTTGACGTGTGACCCAGTTCCAAGCGTTTTATCGTCCCTCTGATATCCACGTTAACTGTCTCGTTGGCACGTACAATTCATATTTCATGTGTGATGCATTGTTCCTCCGTGTTTCTCCGAGAATCATTGTTATTTTAACGGCTGCAGTTTATTTTCCAGGTGTACGGTATTTGTCATTATTGGTAGATTTAGTTGACTGCATCGGTTGCGCAGTTGTACTACGGTATGATTACAAAGCTGAGGTTTCGGGTTCGAATCCCCGGTCGGGCAAAGTGATAATGGATTTTTCTATTTATTATTAGCCCGGAGTCAGGTATTTGTGTCCGAAATGGCGATAGACCCGCCCCCTATCACATCGTGGGACGGAAAATACAAGGTGAAACGTGGGTGACCTGGTTGTATCTCTGCCGTCCCCTTATAGAGAAAAAGGCGTGAGTTTATGTATCTATGTAGTGGAATACAAGATTTGAATAGCATCGTTTATTAAATGGAAACATATTTCTTGGAAAGTGTCAATGTTAGGTAGATGGTTGGCATCTAAATGAATTATCGACGGCAAAAGGTTAATTGTAGTTAAGTACTTATTTCCGTTTGATGACAGACCCGAAAAAAATATTTGTGGCTCACACAAACATTTGTCTCGGGGATCGAACCCGCGGCCTCTCATGTCGTAGGCGGCGTCTAACCAATTGCGCTACGGAGGTTGTCAAAAGAATTAAGACTTACAAGATCAGCTAACATCAGCTAAATCTCAAGATGCAATATCATCTGAAGACATTATTATTTATTACTAGCTTCTGCCCGCAAACTTCGCCTGCGTGATTAATTTTATTTGAAATTAACTTTATTTGGAATTTCCCATCCCATCCCATCCCTTTGAGTATAAAAAAGTAACGGATATATCGGAGTTCCTTCATCATCTCACGGGAACACTAAATTTTACGGGATAGAAAGTAGCCAACGTGTTAATCCAGGTTGTCAGCTACCTTTATACCAAATTTCATCGAAATCCGTTAAGCTGTTTCTGAGTTCATCGCGCACAACCAAACAGACAAAAATTCTAAAAATCATTGTTATGGGTGCTATTACGTTAATACAGACCCCCATATTAGTATTTTTAATTTATCTTCCATGTACAGACATAGATCGGTTACAAATTTATTATATGTATAGATTATAGTTTGCTATTCAAAAGGAGTTTCCAAAAACACTCAAAGATAAGTTCACCATAAATATTTCTACAAACCCGTAGTTTTTATTTGACAACGGTATCTTGAGTTACTTCACCCCGGTTCGTTACCACCGAGAGGGCTTGTTACAAGTGCCAGCCTTGTCAGCATCTACACCGGGCTTGAGGAAACGCCTTCTTTATATTAAAACGTTAATTATTTCACATTTTCTTTGATAGTGTAGAAAGAGGGATTTTTTTTCTGGCACGGCACAGTGTCTGCATTGCACCTGGTGGCGGTATGAGACGGCAGTCTCATACCATTTGGCACAACCATGCCGGCCCGCTAAGATGCCTATACTTTTAACTTTTCTTCAAAATCAAAATATTCTTTATTCAAGTAGTCTTTTACAAGATCTTTTGAATCGTTAATTTCTGCTACCACTGCTTCGGAGTGTGTTGTAGCTGTGAAGAAGAAACGGCTTCATTTTTAACTCTGAGATTCCAGTCGAAATATCACATTGGGTGAGATTTTCGGTGTAAAAAATCTTGCAATAATTATATGTACGTCCTGCGGTCACAAATGCTGTAAAGTCCTTTAATCGGCGGGAAGTCGTCAAAAAACCGCTATTAGATCAATAAATTTGTTGTATCTCAATATCAAACTATGATTTGTTTGGAATTTGTGACTGGTATGGCGGTAGAAACTCTGTCACATCTTAGGTCTGAAATAACATTGGAAAACTGTATGTAAGTATTTGTATCCCTGCCTATCCATTCGGAATTTCGGAAAACTGCATATAACTTAATATACTTGTATTTCATTTGATATATTTCTATTCGGGGATATAGACGTAAATATATGTATTTTTGTATTTCCTCGAAGTCTGTAGTTTGAACCCAATAACCCTGCGTGTTGCTAACTTACCAACAAAGCTTCAAGTAATTATGCAGTTTTCCAGGCCATTCTTTGTAAGAGCTATTATTCGAAATATACCAGTTATTATGGTTACAAAAGGACTTGGTACAATACCCTGCTTTATATTGTTCTACTACTGGAAATAAAAATATAAGAAAGTGACTTAAAGCATGGTGTGGGATGACTGTGTTCAGGGTAAATGTGGGATATTTAAATAATGATAATTTTTTTTTATTATTTACCAGAAATATTTAGATTTGTCGTAATAAATTAAATTGGCGTTACTTGTGCGTAATCAGGTATATTTTGAAGTCTTTTAATAAGTATACCTTGGCTGTAACCTGCAGTTCCATATGGACTGGCTTGAAAAAGGTAGTACCGACATCTCATACACGCTGAAGTTGCTTATTTTGCTGTTTCGGCTCGTGAATTAGTATGCCAATGGCTTATTTTTTTTCTTCTCTTGTCCTAATAATTCATGATTGAAGCCGGTAGAGTGACTTAATTAATACAATTGAGAGTCCTGAGAATACAATAATGAGGGACCAACTGAAGAGAGATATCCGAATAATTTATTTATAAATTCCAAACTCCAAAATTTAGGCGCACATTTTGAAAACGGATGAATATTTGTTTCCTACTTCTGTTCATTTTATTTCGTCGTAGAATAAAGTCAAACTAGTGTCCCTAAGTGATCCACCAAGCTTCGGTGTTTGTCATTAATTTACTACGACTTTTGATCTCAGCTAACAATACTCGCAACATCTAATAACTTGATAATCGTTTCTAACACTTCAAAAACAATTATCGTCTTCGTAGAAACAGCAGAAATTATCTCATAAAAATGTCCACCATATTTCTGAACCATGGCCACCCTAGTTGGGAGTGTAAAACACACAGTGACACGCCAAGTCGTTACGGCGGAACAAAGAGAGGCTTCCAACAAATTGGCACACCATTTCCTTCAGCGCTGTGCCCTGTGACTTACCGCTGAATTTAGATTTATACAGCAATTTTCCTATACTTTTGTTTGGAGGTACAGGAATTTGTGTTATGAAGTTTAATTATATTTTTAAGGTAGAAATTTATAGGTCTTTTTATTTTTTTGCTCACTTATTTTAATATCAAAATACGTGCTAGGCTATATGCGAGTTCATGAACTTCACTTTCCTTTACACACGTAACCTTAAACACTCGGTGAGACTGTAGAATTTAACCCGAAAGCTACTCACCTGTTCCGTCCCATAATTATATCAAAATTCATGCACTGATTATTTATAGACAGTTTTTCTATTGTAATGTCCGCCTACCAAACCATACACCCTCCATCTTTTCATTTTACCATAATCATCTATAAATAATTCGAAAGTATGTATCATCGATCCCACCTTTTCCTATTTCCATCAATAAAAAATTGAGCAAAAATTGACCGATTAATAAAGCCACCTCATAAAGTCTATCTTTACAATGTTTCGCCAATTATACGTAAGCATACACGTGGGCTTATGGCCTTTCCCATCCTAAAAACGGTACTTTTACGACCTAACCGACATTTTAACGGTTCGACCCAAAAACGAGGTTTATAAACGATTTCATTAGGGGACGTGTTTTTAGTTGCTATGGTCGGTGTTAAAGCTTATGTGCAAAGGGTAATAGTGTATAGAATTCATTGATAGTGATTTTGTTTACTAATAAATAAATAAATACACCCAACAGTCACATACATAGTTCTGACCCCACACTAAGATCGAGTCTTGTGTCGTAGGTATCAGAAACTACGAGAGACTTTTCGGTCTCACAAACACCCAGAACCGAAACAAATACCTGTGTATCTCGTTTCACAGCCGGCGTCTAACCAACTGCGCCACGGAGGCTGTCGGAATAGTGAGAATGTGCTTTCCAACAGGTCGATGCAGCTGGAGGCCTATATTCAGCAGTGGACTTCCTGAGGCTGAATAGATAGATAGTGAGAATGATGGGATGATTGCGTTGATCGCATGATTCTACGTCACGCCTGCTCACAATAAAGAGCAAAATCACTGAAATAATATTGTTAAGCTCTGATGAGGCATAATAATAGATTGCTTATCATTTCAAGAGGTGTGATTTAACCAGTAATAATTGGCTACAAAGTCAAACACAACAAGCTGGGACACACTAATTCAGTGATTCCAAACTGTTTGGCGGAAATAATAGACAAAATTGCTTACGAGAGATCTTTTTTTAACTTGGAGTATCCTCTTGGATCCCTGTTTACCTTAGGGTTGGTAAACAGGATATGTCGGATTTCTACCGAATAAAACCCTGAACACCTTCAGCGCAAATAAGGAACTTCGGGATCTCACGAGGAAGTTCACTCTCTAAAAAGCTCGTTTAGAGCATTGCTAACGTAGCACTACGCGAGGTGATAAAATATTGTTCATTACCTGTCTCACTCGTGTCCTGTGCGGTCTGGTTTACAGCGATAAGTCCCATAACATTGGTCACGATGATTTTATTGATTTTAATGTTGGTTTTTCTGGCGAGCAATGTGATGCATACGAGTGACCTATCACCCAGTAAAAGACACTTAAAGCATTTCTCCACCTGGCACTAGAAATCAAGTTTTCACGATAACGTAGTGTTGAACTCCAACAAGGAGTATTATAATTTAACAGTCAATTGCTACCGAACCCAGTGTCGATTTTCAAAGGCTTTGTGCCTTGTTGAAGAGTGCGGTGTTTGGTGGCTTAAATTTGAAGTGTTAACACAGCTGAGTTTGTCTGTGATTCCTATCTGGCTTTCACTTAGCTCGACCATCGTTCAGTGTTACTTTGTATCAAATTTCTAATCTATCTGAGGATGTAGATTTTATGAACAAAAAAATTTTATGTAGCTACTTAAGTTTTTTTATTATTTCATTATATTCCAAATTCATTAATTAATGCGGAGTTGATTTAATATGACTTCTATGTGCGGACAAAATTGATTTTTTATGACCAGCTGCCTCAAAAGAATTCTTCAAGAAATTAAAGTCACTTATTTTAAAACCTTATCCAGAACTATGTTTTGGAAGCAAACTTAAAATAGATTCCTGTACCTATGACGAAAACACGGTAACATCCAGTCAGGAAATTACAAATATTCCTATATTACCTTAGTCGTAATAAAACTGCGGGCCCAAACTTCGAAGTAGTCATGAACTGCTAATATGGTGGTTGCAGGTTCGAATCTTCATTCACAAACGTCAGTCATGTATACATTCTTGTTATACTACCATGAACTTCACCATAACATCGATCTTTTGGGAGTTTCTATAGTATGTGACGTCCGCCAATAGTCACAAGACCAGCTTAGCGGACTATTGTCGAAGGCTAAGACCATAAACCTCATAGACCTTAGACTCTGAAGGTCCTATAGAGAGTATTACAACCTATTTTAGTTAGGAGACTGTCCCGCCCTCACACCCGCCACTGCAACTCCTGTAAGCCAGGATCAACAGTGGCACGCATTATTTGCATTGAAGCTCAGCAAGTCTCCGGGAATTTCTAACTTGTCATTAATCCGCAACGAAATCAATCACAAAGGTAAATTAATAGGAGGAGTTGGAAATAAATTATTGTCCACTTCCCTCCCTAATAAAGCGGGTGACAAAACAATGAACTAAAGAGGTAAATAGCCTCGCGTAAAGACATTTACAGCCAGAGAAGCCAGCTGTAAAGCACCACGGATAATTCATTATTACATTTAAATGGGACCTATTATGTAAGCTGTTATACTTGATTCCAATAATAGGTATGGCAAAATCGCCGGAAAGCACGGAAATTCTTCCTAGTCTCCACAAAGTCCGTGTAGTATAGGTACAACTCCAAATGTTATTTGCATACTATCTAGCATGGTTTTACGCTCATTCTGCCAAAGACTACACTCCCAAAGTACATGATGCGCGGACTGCTCATATTCGCAATAAAGTGTTGAACATGAGCACGCAGGCGAATCAACGAGCTATTTTAGTGAACCTATTTTTTCGAATGTTTTGTCTCTCGCTCAAACTGAATTCAAAAGTTGTTCGAAAGGGACAAAACATCCGATAACTAAAATAGGTTTTAAAACTGTCGATGAATAAGGAATAATAAGGCTTCTCAATTGTGGAGGAGTTACATGTCCTACTGTAGAGTATATAGGGTTGATGGTATGGAAGGTCTGATAGAGAATTAGGGTAACACAACAACGTGCTTTTACCACTTCAAATATTTCCTTAATTAAATTTTTCTGGTGCTTGACAACCCTATTCGCAAACACTCTTGGCGACTCCCTACCAATTTGCTTTTACATAATGAACTAATATTATTGGTTGGTTAACGCTGCTTATTTTCTTTGTCTCTTTTATCATTACTCCATAGAGTTTCAATGAATGTAATACGAGTCATATAGAACGTGGTAATACTGGGTAATTATGGTAGAAAATGCTTATAGAATTACGTCAGCCTTTATAAACATAAAATGTATTTAAAAGCATTAAAATACAATAAACACTGACGACCTTATTTATAGACAGTTTTAGAACTATTTTAGTTATCAAATGTTTCGCCTTCTTCGCTCAAACTAAATTCAAAAGTCGTTCGAAAGGAACAAAACATTCGATAACTAAAATGGATTTTGTTAATAAGGCCGTTCATTTTAAATTAGAAACAAATAATAAAATTGAAAAGATGCAAATATATTATTAATTGATATCTAAATTTACGTTAGTTCATTTCTGTCTTTTACTAATTAGCAAACTATAGGAATAATATTAATTATTTTTAATTATACTTTTAATATGAGTAAGTAATTAAAAACTTTTAAAGTACAAGTTTCGAACAAAAGAGCCTTGCGTAAAAATTCATCAATTACTTCGTTATAGATATAAAGAGACACTTCAGACTCATAATACCATTCTTCACGACTGAAGCAAAAACGAATCATTCATCAAATATTTCGTAAGGATCGCTTTCAACGCTCCATCTTGATAAATGCTTATCTTATTCAAGATATATTTTTATTATTACACAGACATGAATCTAGATGACGTAAGTTCCTTCAAATGTCTGGTCTCTCATGTGTGAGAGGTAGGTAGCAGTGTAAATGTACTGTTGTGTTCCAGTTTGAAGGACATTGTAGCCAGAGTAACTACTGGACATAATGAGATTGAAAATCTTATGTCCCAGGATGGCGAGTGCAGTGCAATGCTAAGCATAGCTTTGTAATTCATGGTAATGTTTGGTGTTGCTACTGTCCATAAGCGGTCATATCTTACCATCAGGCAAATGGCGCGCTCATCTCGCCATTCCTTGCAATAAAAAACATGCGTGTAAACAAACCTTTTTTTGCAAACTGTGGTTTGGTAATGTTTTCTGTTTACGGGAAACCTATTTAAAGTTTATAATTTGGACAACCCGATAATTGCATCGCAATAAATAAAATTGAACCATAAAGAAAATAAAAAGCGCACTTAGGACAAGCGTTTATAGTTTGGATATATATTTCTATGATATATGGCAATAAGCCGGCGTGGTGGGCTATACGACGTAAAGTCTCTCAATCTTGAGACCCTGCGTTGCAGATTTTAGGGTTGATTAAAATTAATGAAGATATACTCGACGTTGTTAGAAGTCCATTGAAGAGGTTTTTACAAGATCTTGAATCTAAAGTACTGAAACCTCGTCAAAAACTCTTATAGCTATAGAAGGACAACGACGCGACGATAGAATTTCTTTTAGCAACGCAATGTGTGCGTGGCCTGTTGTTATCGAACCAGACGCGGCTGGCGACATGTTCATCGTGGTCGCGGGTCCAAATCCCAGGACACACCTCTGACTTTGGAGTAATGTGTGTATTGATAGTCATTGCTGACATTATTCTTTTTTTATAGGCCGCCGAGTTGTGTCACCGGGCCAGCGGCTTTGGGTTGTATTGAGCTTTAGTGTTGGTTGGGGAATTTTACATACCTTAGTTAAGTTGGTTCAGAAGTCTCAAATATGCCAATGGCGTCGGTTAGTAATTAATAAACTACAAATACATAAAGCTCCGAACAATCAAAGGTTTGTCTTAGGTCCAAACTTGCGATCTTGTCAATTAAGTCTGAACTTTTTTGACCTAGTTTAGACTCCACTAAAAAAATAACTTATTTTCCAAACTCAAGGTCTTGGATACAGCCTACAACCCTTTTGAAGATATGAGACTCATATAGACCTAGTTGAGACTCCACTGACTAAATAAATATAGAAAAATAACTTATTTTCCATCAACTTCTTGGATACAACCTACGACCCTGTAAATGAAATGAGACTTATAGCCTAGTTGTGACTCAACCGACTAAATAACTATAGAAAAATAATTTATTTTCCATATATCAAGGTCTTGGATACAACCTACGACCCTGTAAATGAAATGAGACTTATATCATAGCCTAGTTGTGTCTCCACCGACTAAATAACTATAGAAAAATAACTTATTTTCCATCAATCAAGGTCTTGGATACAACCTACGACCCTGTAAATGAAATGAGACTTATAGCCTAGTTGTGTCTCCAGCGACTAAATAACAGAAGGAAAATAACTTATTTCGCAGTCAGCATTATTGGCAGGTAATGGTTCGGAAAATACTGTTACGTGTCGAATGCATTTTCCTTTTATGGGACATAGTGCACTCTGAATAGTAAGCAGTGATAACTCGAGCGTAGAAATGAACCTGAAAAGGAATTGCGAGTTATGCCTTGTAAAGTTGTTAAGTTAATAAAATAAGTTCACGCCTATGTCCTAGAACGGGTAGGCAGAGTTGCCACTAGAGCCTACTGTTAGCTTAGTTTATTGATAGGCGCTGTTCAACAAAGTGGATTGTTAGATCTGATATTCGAACCCTGGAATGCTGGTTCAGAATCATCCTGCCGCTAATCAATCCGCTGCCTAAATTGCTTTTGGTTTAAACCAATAATGACTTCTTATATTATGTTGTTAATACATATGAATTGATAAATCCATTTATGTATATAAACTTAAAACATGTACGCCAGACATCATATGTATGAGAAAAAAAAATCAGATACGGCAATAAATATTTTTAAGCGGAATAACATTTATAGTTCCAGGTAGTTTAGATCCAGGTAAACAATATGTTCCTTAGGGACGTATTTTAGGGTTATATCGTGACTAGTTTGTGTAATAAAATTGTAGTAATTTTCTCAATATCAAGGATGGAGGGTTAAGCTTTTTTAAATTTGTTTTATAAATATAAGACAGATACATATGTATGTTGTGCCAAAACTGCATTTTTCGTAACTTAAAACCATGGATTTTTATAATATTAACATGTGCTGCCATATGTACTATCAGATTACAATTATATTTATCAACACCCAGATTTGACAATAATATAATTTATAAAACACACATATACATAATGGTTTCTTAGATTTACGCGAATGTTACACATTGAAATAAATCATATCGCGATAAAATCCTTAAAAAAAATGTTTTATTTCAACACTGACATACATACGAGTATGTAGTAATGTACATTTCAGGAAACAAATAAAAATGTTTCAAAACAACAGTCAATATTAAAAATTAACCAGAAAATTCCTTACTTCTCTTGACTGTCGCATTTTATAACCTCTTTTTCATATTAAATTTGAAATAGTCGTTTTTCGTAAACCTATTTCTTACATTGCCATTTCTGTTTTCTTTTTACTTTATTTACTAAATCTTCAGTAACGATCACAGTGTCACAGTATTCAAAATAATTATTGCCTAGTTTAATAAAATATATATGCCTCTATAATAATAGAAGACTTAAAAATATTTTCATAAATAAATACAATAATTTTATTCTATTAATAAAATGGAATAAAACTAAGACTAGAGGCATAGCAAAACTATAAAAAGGCATAAAACATCAACAATCATTATTATACATAATTATATCCAATTCTACAAACAAGCCCTCTACTAACTTCCCAAAATCTTTCACAGAAGAGAAGCAGAAAGAAGAAGACCAGGGCTCAGAGGAGCAGGCAGCGACCAAGATCCAAGCAGCGTTCCGCGGACACCGGACGAGGAAATCCATGAGCATGAAGGCCGCCACTAAGCAACCTGAGCCTGAGCCTTCTAAGGCCGAGCTGGAAGCTGAGTTCCGGGCTGATGATAAAGGTAAGGATAGTAAGGATGATGATGAGGCTGATAATAGTGAGGCTGATGACAGCAAGGATGATAATGATAAAAATTATGATGAGCTTAAAGATGATGATAGTGACGCTGGTGATAATAGCGAGAATGACAATAATGATCAGAATGATGTTTTTTAAGTTCTGGTAAAGATAGTTTCAAAGGTGGGATAAAGAACGGAAAAGTTCTAACTAAGAGCCTATAAGGTAAGTTTGCTGGGTGCTAGTAGAAGAAGTTTATGGAATAACAAGTAAACTCCGAGAGGCAGTTTTTGATGCAGGTATCCATATTGTGTCTGAAGTCACTAATACTACCACCTGGCTTTGTTTTCGGTCGCAGTCTTGATATACCCTGTATAAATCTATAAAAAAATAATATCAAGAAATATGCGTACTCAAGAAGGGAACTTTAATTCTTTCATTACATGCCAAAAATTACCACACTAAGATATTCAAAAGAACACACGATTCTTCCCCGAGCCTCCGGCGCGGCGTGAAATACCTTGTAAATTGTACTGAAAAAACTTCCCCAATTTTATCAAGTTTAATTAAAGTAACAAGAGTTTTCGCATTAATATTTAATTTGTTCGTGCAAAGTTACTTGTTAACATGTACGGAACATTTTACCAAAACATTTTAAGACAGATTATTTTAGGCTAACTTTTGTCTATAGCTCCAGTTTCAAATTAAGCTCCTTATTTAATAGTAGGAACCTTTAAAACTACCTGTGTGACAATGTCCCTCACACCCGCCACTGCAACTACTGTAAGCCAGGATCAACTGTGGCACTTACTTTAATGACAGCGACTAACTGCTTTTAACCGATGTATTGCTGAGGGGGTATTTCCACGAGTCTGGTATACCGGTTTCATTCGAATAATAGCCAAAGGGTGGCGATAAATCTCCTAAAGATCCAAAGTTATACAGACCTATTACACTCTTACCGTCGCTAGGTAAACCTTTAGAACATCTTATCGTCCCCCGACTGCCACCGAGTGGACCAAAATTCCAAGAAAAATAGTTCGGATTTACTATAGGCAGGTTGACCAATGACGCGTTAATATCGGTTGGAAAGGCGATAAATACATCGATACGCAAATATGTACTCGGTATTTTTCTGGACATCTCCCGTGGTTTCGGCAACGCTTGGTGGCCAATGCTGCTTCTTAAGTTGAAATTACGAAGTTACTTTAAATATATATTGAATGTAATTTAAAATATGTATAAATAATTATAGTTATTCTGTAATTAGACTAAATGAATTGGATCACGTCTCTTCCACTTTCAGATAAAGCATTGCCGAAATATATACACTGTCGGGATTAAACTCTTTATTTCAACAAATAACAAAAAATTGTTATAACAGCGATCTTTTCAAAAAAGCAACCATAAAAAGATAAAATAAGACAATAATGAAGAGAAATATCAAATGTTAAAAAGTTAATGTTCCAAGCATAATAAATAAATAAAATAAATAAATAAATACACCCAACAGTCACATACATAGTCCTGACCCCACATTAAGATCAATTAAGTCTTGTGTCGCAGGTATCAGAACTACGAGAGACTTTTCGGTCTCACAAACACCCAGACCCGAAAGAAATATTTGTGGGCCGCACAAACATTTCTCTTGGTGCGGGGATCGAACCCGCGGCCTCCCGTTTCACAGCCGGCGTCTAACCAACTACGCCACGGAGGCTGTCATAATGCATACAAACTTACAAAATATACGCACAATATACGTTTAGTTTCCTCAGCTGTTTTCCATAGCAACGCCGTGTTTCTACTTCGATTCCTCCGACATCAAAGGCCTCGTTTAATATCAAAACGACGTCAGTAGGTGCAGTGACCTTTTCAAACTCGTAGCTTAGGATATTATAAAATAATGTTGTAAGTGACCGATAGTCTCATTGAGAGAAGCGAGATGGCGGTCGAGGTTTAATAGCACAACTTTTGGGTTTGCGAAGTTGTGTGTTTTTTTAGTGTGGACTGTAGAGAAGAAAACTTCTTTTGAAAGTACTGTCCGTTTCTTACAAGAATTTCGGTGCCAAGTTATGTTTAGGTTTACAGCATCGATGGTCACCCTTAGGAAAATACGTACATAAATAAACTCATTCCTTTTTCCCAGAATGGGTAGGCAGAGGTGCAAACTAGGTCACCCACGTTTCGCCTTGTGTTTCCCGTCTTGCACAAAGTAATAGGGGGTGAGCCTCTCACCATATCGGGCATAAATTCCTGACTCCGGGCTGATAATGAACAGAAAAATCCAATATCACTTTGCCCAACCCTGGACTCGATCCCGGGACCTCAACTTTGCAATCGTGCTATTGTACAACTGCGCCATCGACGCAGAAAAATAATCGAAGGTGTGTTAATACTATCAAGGAAATAACAAGATAATCTAGGTTAGAATTGCGGACGTTACGTCTTATTTAGGTCTTCACTTAAATAACCAAAACGATTGCCTTAACATAGCCAAATATCTCATTTGGTTGATATAGAAATTGATTAAAAATTACATAAGTTAGTAGTTTCACAATAAATTCAATTCATAAAATAAATCTGTTTAAACGCACGAATTTCTGTTTATAACAATCACCTCATTATTCATACAAAAAGCCTATATACATGATGCTTTTAATAGCTTCAATCTCATTTACATTTCGGATTCGGGCGATAAACAACTTCAGCTATTATACATATATGAGTCAACAAGCGTGACAGGACACAATAACATTGAATTACAATAAACACGCTGTTTACTGGCGTGAAAATGGCTTTGTGTGTCACCAGCACGAGCATACAGTTGCTGGAAAACAGTAGGACAAATCGTAACACCATTTTCTTTGTGTTTATATTTTATATGTAAAAGAGTGAGAGAGATTACGTACATGAAAAAGTATAATTGGCGGTCTACCAAATATTGGAGTCAATTTTAAATTTAAAATCTTCTAATAAACAGATATTCTTTCAATGGATTCCGTCCCACATCCAACTGAAAGAAAATGATGACGTTGATTTATTAGCCAAACAAGCCACTGAAGACGGAATCCCAATAGACGTATTACCTTCGTTCTCTGATAATTTTAAGTTTCTAAAATATCAATGCAGAGAGGCATGGCAGGAATACTTCGACATAAGATCACGCGAAAAGGGTATTTGGTATAAAACCATCCAACCAGAAGTTCCCCAATATCCATGGATTGACAATATAACTTTAGATAGAAATAGTGTTAAGACGGTTCTCCGACTGCGTTCGGGGCACATTCCATCAAACAAACTTGGATATCTAATGCATAAAGTCCCATCGCCGAATTGTAACACATGTGGGGTCATTGAAGACGTTCATCACATATTGATGGAATGTGTTCGGACTGAACAAATTAGGTCGTTGTATTTTACTAGAGATAAGATTATGCAAATTGGATTCATTAACAACTTTTTAGCCACGCCGTCGTCAGAGGAATCCAAGGTTTTAATTAAGTTAGCTGATATTGCTTTAAATAGTAGTTCTTAATATTATGTAATTTATAACTTCTATGTATATTGTAATCTTTATAGGACGATGTTGTCGCTCAGCGACAAAGTCCTTTTAATAAATTAAAAAAAAAAAAAAAATTGGCGGTCTTATCACTCTAGTACAGATTATATTAGATAGATAGACTTTTATTTTACAGTCATTTTATTGCATTTTATACACCTTTCCTCATTCCCTCATTTCACCTTTCCTTCCCTTCCCATTTTGAAAGGATAACCCAGTGTAATTTAGTAGGTTTTACATTAAAATTCTTGTAAAGCACTCTTTTAATATATATGTTCGTCCATTCGAAAACTAAACAAGTCATCACAATGCATCAAATAGACTAAAATTAAAAGTATTTCCGACCCAGACCACTGATCGCGCATGAACTGTGGAGTCACAAGCGCTGGGCCGTGAACAACCGAACTGCACATTAGCCGTGTTATTATTTACAACTTCAAAGGCGATCTTATTTGTCTATTGAGTAATTCGGATATATTGAATATAGTTTAACAGGTTTGATTGTTAATTTGATAAAAAGAAAATTATTTTAGTAGTTTTATTTGGGATCTCTATTATTTGCGTAGAAACATTGTTAATGATATAATAGTTATTAGGTTGCACCACTGTCAGAAAAACTTTACTGTCGTATTTCATAATATGACTGAGAATCATGGAGGTGCAATTTCCTTTTCCTCCTCGCGACGTTTTTCCTTTCCTTTCCCCTCCCATTTTAAGAACCCAGCTCTCATAGTTCAAGATCTGATCAAATATATTACATGCAATAGATTGCCTCACTTGGAGATCGAACTTAGGACCTAACAGCTTACAGCTTATGTAGGTACGCCATTATACTAAAACGTGATTTGGTCTAAAAATGAGCCCCGCCAATCTACTATGTAACCGTTTTATTTAAAAGGTAAAATAGATAAACAAAAAACTAGTTAATCCACATACCGTTTAATGTAAGGACAAACCTGTAGTTAAATTTTATTATAGATCCCGCCCTGAATGCTCATTTACTTTTACAATCCAATTTATTTTCACTTAAACTAAGTTGTACCTAAAGGCGTTCATTTGTGCTATTGTTTTAAAATAAACCTAGTTATTAGACGTGTGAAAAAACTATTATAATGACCTTCGTAAGTGGGATTCCAGGCTGTGTATATCCAGTGGAGAACTGGCCGTCATTATTATTATTTTATTCCTAACTGCACGCAAAAAGAAAAACATTTAAAATATATTACAAATCGCAAAAGTATAAATGGCATAGCACTTTCACACACACGTTTATAACACTTTTATGATATATTTTGTAGTTGGCAAATAATCTTCTCTTCTTTGCTGTTTTCATGTGCTGTAATGAACTGGTCTGATTTAAATTAACTTGTAATTTTTGTAATAATCACTAGGTACATTGTAAATTAGTTTTGAAAAGATCAACACTAGAGTTTCTTGCCCGTCCTTCTCTAGTGAAAACCGCTTTCCGAACCGAACATTTTAATGGATTCAATAAATTAATTTCATTTCATTTTCATTTCATTTCAGCAATTCAACACCTACTTTATAAGTAAAAAAAGTGAATAAATATTTAAAATCCGAGTCCGGTTGGAGTGGTTTTAATATTTCACCCACATATATTATTAAAGGATGCGTGGAACTTTATCTTGGGTTTTATTGCACCTTGGGCAAATTCCATTACTGGGTAGACCTTTTTTTATGTAGCAATCTGTATTACTGAGAGGTCAGGTTATAATGGACTCTGTAACCTTGTGTTTTTGTATTAATAGACTATCAGCTATTTATGTATGGAATCTGTTGAAGTAGAAATGTCCAATGATAAGTACATTTTGTATTTAATACTTATTTTATTTATTTATTTCAAGCTTTCTTGTACACCAGAAATACAAAAAAAGTAGACACTAAACAGAAAAAAAAGCATAACTGACGGATTATCGCTCAACGCAATTTCTAACAGACAACCAGGGGATGCAAGAGAAGAAAATTGAAAATGGACAAACATAATACAATTAAGGAAATAATAAAACAGTCTACAAATATCTTTTTTCGACAAGTATTACTTTTTTTACTACCCGTAGCGTACCCGTATATGTCATGTTTTTAAAAACTGATTCGCTTAATGCATTATTTTAGAACCATCGATATCAGTGTTACTGTTTAGAACAAGCGATTACCATTAGAAGGTGAGCCAACCTAAAAAGATGACTTATCCATTCGCGGACATTAATAATTTATTTACCAACGAGTACGTAAGAAAGCTTACGTAAGAAAGATTGAAAAACATCCCGAATCTTATAGTTAAACCAAACAGAAGACATTTATATTGTATATGTTACTGTAAAAGCTCGAACTACGGTTAATCTTAAGATTTACGTGTAAGTCTTAAGATTTACCGACATGAGTTGGTAAATGTAAGTATTTCTGAAAATACGACGATTTTTTCGGGCTTTTACCATTCGAATTCAGTATATGCTAGGTTTTACCACTGTCAGCTGGTAGACGTTGGTTTTAGGTATAAAACAATGAATAATTCTTAATTATTTACTTTAATGAACTATTAGACAAAACAGGTACATAGTATTATAAAGGTATCATATTATGATAGTAATAAGTACAAACTCATGCCAACTTATTTAAATTATTTTGAAAAAACACATTAACCTAACCTAACCTAATTATCTTTCTTGTTTGCCAAAAAAATACAATTAGAATTCAAATTATCGTGCAAATTCAAACGTGTCAAACAAGCGACTGAGGCGAGCGGATCGGCGGATGTTTTGTTTTTCCACATTTACCGTGCCATTAATGTAAATCCTAAGATTTACCAACGGAATGGTGGTAAGAGTTCGAATCGCAAACCTTTACGGACATTTACCATTAGAAATTGGTAGATCTTAGGATTTACTGGAATATCTTAGGATTTACTGCAGTTCGAGCTTTTACAGTAACATATATACCGGGTATATTCTCTCTCCTTTCTTCTATGTCCATCTCAAAGTTGCCTGGAAGAGATTGCCTTGTGCAATAAGGCCGCCTATTGTACTTTTTTATATTTAGTTATAATCTCTGATTTTTTTCTGGTGTACAATAAAAACTATATAAATGAATGTAAAAATAAGACTGGAATATGGAACTGATAAATAAAGCCTAAATAACTAAGCCGAGACAAACGCGGAATATTCCGGCAGAACTCGTGATCTCCGCTGAAAGGCGATGGATTGCTTCCAGCGCGATAGGAAACTTGCTCCAAACACACTGCGTTCATTTAAGATACAATCTTGATTTCGAAGGTTGTGTATTACTGGGGTAAAACTATGTTGAAGAGGAAAATGTAGAAGAAGTAGTGTCATTTACTGGTGGTAGGTCTCTCATATTATGTGAGAGGCCGCCTGGGTAGGTACCACTGCAAAGTCTATTTCTTCCGCCAAACAGCAGTGTAAATGTTGTTGCTTGTTTTTTCTTTAAATTCTATACTGCCCTCTATTCTTATCCTTTTCTTATATCCATCCAAAGGTTGTCTGTAAGAAATCGCCTAGGGCGATAAGACCGCCAACTGTACTCTTTATTTATATCTGTATAATATTGTATGCCTTTTGTTTTTTTTTTGTGTGTGCAGTAAAGAATAAAAATAAAAAAAATAAAAAATAAAAATAATGTCTTGTTGTGTTCCGGTTCGAAGGACATTGTAGCCACAGTAAATACTGGACATAATGAGACTTAACATATTATGTCTCAGGATGGCGAGCGCAGTGGAATGCCAAGCATTGCTTTGTAATCCATTGTGTTGTGGGGTTTTGTACTGTCCATGAGCGGTCGTATCGCTTTTCATCGCAATACATCACTTCTATAGTCTGGGGTTCGATTCAGAGACCAGACAAGAATCGACACTGGTTGGCAAATTCTTAAAAGCTTTATGCTAATATGGTTTTCTCGCGATATATTCCTTCACCGTTAAATGTTTACTTCTGCCCCAGTTTAGTGTGAATATAGAGCACGAATATTATATTTCACATATAAAGTAGCAAGCTGGGAACGCTAAGCTGATTACAATTATGCTTTGATCTCGGTAAAGAGGATTATGTGACCGCGAAATGTCGACTTGATGCCGGGCGGAGGCGTGGTCGTATTTACATGTATGTTTATAATATATAAATGTAAAGCAGGTGTTTACCAAGATTGTGTTGGATTCTTTTCTACCTGAGGTAAGCTCGGTTGTCGACAGAATTTTCTTACTAAATAAATGTTTCTAAATTTCCTTCTTTGTGAAACTATAAGGCCCTGTATCTTCAATGTTATCTTAACTTAAATTCGACTTGGTTATAAATCGTCAGGCAAAATTTAAAAGGAAAATAAAATTTCGATGCACAGAATGTCACAAAGATTGAAGTAATTTCTAAATTCTAGGTACACCTTTGGAATGGATCATTAAGTTGCATTACTGATTGTGGTACAGACTGCTTATTTAATGCTAAGTGATCAATAAGACTGATAAACCTCACTAATAGATTAAAATCATAGATGCAAATGAAATGAAAAGAAAGACGTTCGTGATCAAGAATTGAGAAAGGCAAGAATTGACCTTCGGCAATATTACTTACAAAATCTGACAGCAAACTTACCTTAATTTAAAAAATAATTACCTCGATATTCCAAGCTACTGCACCACAAAGGCAATACATACGATGGATTGAATGCATAATACAATATTCCTCGAAGCTAATACAACGTCTATACCGAGTTCACAGAAACCTGGATCCCTAGCGCCTTCTGCTTCAACTCCCCAACTTGAAACTAAATCCCGTTTAGTGATACATATTGAAACTTCTAGTCTTTGTTCTCGAGTAGACCCTTGTTAGACAAAGGCGGGTTAGGTATCGGAATTTTTGAGGTTAGTTATAGGTGAAAATTGACAGGTTTGTTTATATATTTCAAATAGGGGCTTGTTAATGTAAGTGATGTGAGAATTTAGCTATGTAAGTCTAGTATTGCTCGCGGCTTCTCCTGAAAAACTTTTTCTGGGATAAAAAGAAAAGTATCGCTAAATATATCCCCAGAATAAAAAGTACGATATTGACAGCCTCCGTGACGCAGTTGGTTAGATGCCGGCTGTGAAACGAGAGGCCACGGGTTCGATCCCTTCACCCAAACAAATGTTTGTGTGATCCACAGGCATTTGTTTCGGGTCTGGGTGCTTGTGAGACCGAAGTCTCTCGTAGTTTCTGATACCCACGACACAAAACTTGATCTTAGTGTGGGGTCAGGACTATGCATGTGACTGTTGGGTGTATTTGTTTATTTATAAAGCCCTCCTGGATAAATGTATTATCTAACATTTAAATATTTTTTCTATTTGAACTAGTAGTTGCGGAGATTATCACGTTCAAACAAATTAATTTTTCAGCTTTACATACTAATAATACGAGTAGTATAAACAGATTAGAAAGAAAGAAATATTTTTTTTGTTGGACAGTAATAAAAAATATACAAAAAGGATCATTATACAATATAAGAAAAAATCATTATACATGAAAAAATAAATAAAAGTACCAGCACTTAAAATAATTATTACTGCGCCAACAATGGACCTCGCATTCAGCTAAATGCTTTAGTACAACCTGTGCTGTACCGCAGCTCTGATTTTCAAATTCTCCAATAATTACGAAAACATCAGGAAATAGATTATTTTTCGTTTAGGCTTTACAGGAAGGGATATGTTCAGTCATAAGGGTAATGTTAAACTTTTTTTTTCTATATTTTTTATAATGAAAATCCCTGTGGTCTTGTTAATAGTATATTTCTGCATATTCTACAATTCGTAGTTTTACAAACTTATGATTTCAAAAAAGATGTAACAACCCCGATCAATCGTTAAAAATGTGATTTTTAGTACTAATTTTTACCCAAAAATGTTTCGTATTTTTCCTCTCATTACTATTACATATAGCTTTCATAAACTCTCACATGAGTTTCTATTTTACGGCGAAGAAGTTTTGTTTGGTTTTGCTACTGTCCATGAGCGGTCGTATCGTTTACCATCAGCCGGACGGCATGCTAGTCTCGCCATTCACCGCAATAAAATAAAAACTTTAATAATCAGGTTTTCCCATACATACACACATACATACTGTCACGGTTACTTTTATAACAATTTTAAATAAGAGAACCGGAGCAAATAAGAGAAGAATTTTTAATGAAAGATTGAACTAAAACTATATACATCACGGTTATATCCCATTGGGGTAGGCAGAGACTATTGAGCGCCAAGTGCTTACGTCCCATACATACCTCTTTCGTTTCATCAACTGTCATTAATATCTTCATACACGCTCATCAGCTTCGAGGACTCTTTCCCATTATAACATTAATCTATATATATAAAAGAGGAACCTGATTGACTGACCTATCAACGCACAGCCGAAACTACTGGAGCTAAGAACTTGAAATTTTACACAGATATTTCTATTGTGACGTAGGGTAGCACTAAGAACGGATTTTGGGAAATTCTACCCCTAAGGGGGTGAAAAGGGTTAAAAACTGTTGTATGGAAAATCTAAACTATTAAAGTTACAATTGTCAAACTTGGAAGTTTAATAAATCATTCAATAACAAAATTCATTGCATACTTAAATTATCTAAAAATTAACATTAAAGGGGTTAAAATAAGGGTTGAAATGTTTAGAAACTGGGTGATTTCCTTCCTACCGGATCAACGCACAGCCGAAACTACTGGAGCTAGAAACGTGAAATTTTCCATAGGGATTCCTATTGTAACGTAGGGTAGCACTAAGGAAGGATTTTTGTAAATTCGACCCCTAAGGGGGTGAAAAGGGTAAAATATTGGTGTATGGAAAACCGAAACCCTTGAAGTTGCAAATATCAAACTTGACTTTTTAGTTACTCCTCTAGAAACAAGAACAACTGCATACTTTTTTTTCTTATAATTAACCCTAAAGGGGTGAAAATAGGGGTTGAAGTATTGTAAAACCAAACTGCCGGATCAACGCACAGCCGAAACTACTGAAGCTAAGAACTTGAAATTTTACACAGGGGTTCCTATTGTGACGTAAGGTAGCATTAAGGATGGATTTTTGGATATTCATCCCTTAAAGTGGTGAAAAGGGTAAAATAAATTTGTATGGAAAACCGCAACCGTTGAAGTTGCAAATTTCAAACTTGACACTATAATTACATATCTAAAACAAAAATAAGTGCGTACTCTGTTTACTTAAATTTAACCCTAAAGGGACGAAAATAAGGGTTGAAGTTTTGTAGAACCGAACTGCCGGATCAACGCACAGCCGAAACTACTGAAGCTAGGAACTTGAAGTTTTACACAGGGATTTCTTTTATAACGTAGGGAAGCACTAAGGAAGGATTTTTGGAAATTCAACTCCTCAGGGGGTGAAAAGGGTAAAATAAATTTGTATGGAAAACCGCAACCTTTGATGTTGCATATTTCAAACTTGACACTATAATTACATATCTAAAAACAAAAATAAGTGCGTACTCTGTTTACTTAAATTTAACCCTAAATTAGTAAAAATAAGGGTTGAAAAATTTGTATAGATAATAAAACTGCTGAAGTTATTCTTATGAATATTTAACTTTTGTCCCTTTCGAAAGACTTTTCAATTCAGTTTGAGCGAGAAAACAAACATTCGTACCTAAAATAGGTTTTAAAACTGTATATGAATAAAGCCGTTTATATATTGATTCGATTGGTCTCAAAATCGATCTGAGTTCCGATAATCTAAATTTGTATTCAGAATTGAAAATGTTGGCCGTCATTTTGACCTTTTTATTTATTGATCCGATTGGTCTCTGAATCGACAACTGACGGACCCATTGATCCGATAATCTAAACTCAAAGTCAGAATAGGAAATAAAAATGCTGCACGTTGATTTTTGTTAAAAGTTTACGTAAAGGTTATAATGGCATAGTTTTAGCGATATAACGTCTACATTATCTTAAACACGCAGACGAAGTTGCGGGCAAATGCTAGTAGTACATAACATTTCTAAACATGTATTGTACTCCTTGCAGTCACATAGTAATGTGAGTATATAAAAGTTTTTTCTGTCCGTATGTATCCTTGTCTAAAACGGCTTAGCATCGTGATGGATTTTGACGGGGCGTATTTTACGAGCTTTGTTCCTTTCTTTGTAGCCTTCATAAAATATTAGTGAACCTTCGGGGAGGATAAAATTGTTATTCTTGATGACAGAGACTTTCGGTTGTGCATGAATAATATTTTAGTAAAATATGATGGATTTTTATGCATTTAGTACTATTTTATGATTTTGGATTGGGCATATGGCCCAGCAGTGGGATGTATATGGGCTGATACAGATTTAGCCTTTATTTTCGGATTATTATATCGAAGATTACGAATACCCTAGGATAAGAAATTAGGTTGTTTGTCACTGACTGATAAGGCTGTAGGTATAGATCAAAGTTCAATACAAAAATCATGAAAAAAACATTAACCTCACTCAATATTTTCGTATTTCAAATTCGTGTTCCAAATACGAACTTGAATGAAAAATGGCGGGCTTCGATCTTCCGTCCAGACACAGTGTCGCCACACAAATAAAGTAAAATGTGTTGTCAAATATTTCTTTTCGCTGGCAACATTTCAACTTCGTCGTCCGTAAAGCCTCTTTGGTTTAGTGGGCCGGCATAATTTCTAAACTATTGTGTTTTGGCTTTATTTTGGCGTGTCACGTTAGTTACCGAAGTTTAGGGTGAAATGGAATTGTCGGAATTCCAGATGTTGTAAGTGGAGATTTGAGTTGAATGGAATTAGTGGTTTGGTGTCCTTTGTAGCGGTAAAATAATATTATCGAGATTTTTTAAAATTTTATATTCAGAATTATATTTTTTGTTTGTCAGGCCATTTGTCATTTTTAATAATTATGAAATATTTAATAAGCTAATTTGATCTAACTTTGAAACCCCCAATTTTCACGATCATGTTATTTCTATGATTCCAAAACTTGTTTTAATTGATGTAAATTTTTCCCCCGAATAATTCACTAAAAATCAATACGGGGTATAAACAAGCCAATAAAACAACCTCACAACTTTGCAAACTTAAGTCCGATGTAAATACCGGTGACCCAGATACCAGTCCCATTCTGTACCGCCGCCATTAGCCGCCGCTTCCAAACAAAACTAAGATAAATATCTCTCAGAATGACAGCAGGGAAAAAATACAGCGGAGAAAGCGCTTAAACCACTACGGGCCTTTTTATGATGGTGTTAGTGAATAGCAACTTCTGAAGCTAGTTTTACATAAATACACACATAAACTCACGCTTTTACCCAGAAGGGGTAAGCAGAGGTGCTGCCTCGGCGTAGTTGTACTACGGTACGATTACAAAGCTGAGGTCTCGGATTTGAACCCCGGGTCGGAAAAGTTATATTGGATTTTTATATTTATTATCAGCCCGGAGTCAGGAATTTGTGCCTGATATGGCGATAGGCTCGCCCCCTATCACATCATGGGACGGAACATACAAGGCGAAATGTGGGTGTACTGGTAGCACCTCTGCCTGCCCCTTGTGGGAAAAAGTCATTAGTTAATGTATGTATGCACAAAAACATTAACATCCTCTCAGGACTCAAAACCTGAGATTAATAGTGTAGCGGTGACAGCTACGGAAACGACAGCGACAAAAGCGCTGAATTCTCTTTTTGCTCTCCCTGGCAACTACACGTTTTTGCAAAAGAAAAATAAACTCACACTCTCTTTATACGTTATTTACTTTGCTTAACTATCTGGTAATTCCTTCCTCACTTTTAAATGTAGACTACATTGTTATTATGTTAGTGTTTAAACACAAGAAATATTTGTTCAATGTAATTGATTCCATGTTTTTGTATGGTAATAAAGATTGTTAAAAAGAACTTATGATGTGGAAATAGGTAGTATATTTATTTATTTATTTATTTAAATCTTTATTGTACACAGTTAACAACAAAAATACACAATATAGAAACAATAAAAAAAAAAGTACAAATGGCGGTCTTATCGCTCTACAGCAATATCTTACAGACAACCATGGGATGGATTTAAAAGAAGGAGAGAGAGAGGGCAGTGTAAAAAATAAAGAATTAAAGCTATATAATAGTTATTAAACATATATATATATATACACAAAAATAATATACATACATAGCAGATAATCATAAATACATGTATACATATTATATACAAATAAATATAAACATACATAAATATATACTACAAATAGCCAAATGATTTACTTGAAGAAAATTATACAAGTCTACTTAAAATGAAAGGTAGTGATCTTTAATTAGCCTCTTAAATGATGAAAGCGTTTGAGCCTGTCTCACCGCAACAGGAAGCGCGTTCCACAATCGAACTGCTTTGACAGTGAAAGAATTATCCATAAATGTCGTGGTGTGCACAGGCATTCTCAGCTTAAGATTCTCAGACGACCTCAAGGATCTCGAATGTGAGTCATGAAGAAAAATAAATCGTTCTTTAAGATAAGAAGGGGTGAGAGGATTAAACAAAATATTGTAAAGAAGAGAAAGAATGTGAGTATTCCGACGAAGCCGTATAGGTAACCACTTGAGCTTAGCGCGAAACTCGGAAACATGGTCATATTTGCGAAGACCAAATATGAATCTTATGCAGAAATTTTGAAGGCGCTCAAGTTTATTAAGTTGGTCTTCGGTGAGATCAAGATAGCTGACATCGGCATAATCAAGGATGGGGAGAAGGAGGGTTTGTGCAAGCGTAATCTTCGTGGAAATGGGTAGAAAGTTGCGTAACCTTCGCAAGGACCTTGCGGAAACAAACAGCTTCCGGCTTAATTCCGAGAGCTGTGGACCCCAGGTGAATGATTTGTCTATATGTATGCCTAGATTGCGGACGGAGTCACTGAAAGGAATGGCGTTACCATCACAATCGACACTAGGTAGTTGGGACAAGTCAAGCTTAGAAATCATCCTGGGGCTGCCGACAACAATGACTTGGGTTTTAGTAGGGTTAATCTTTAAACCATGAGCTTTACTCCAAACACAGATGTGATGGATGTCTGTATTGATTCTAACAATCGCATCTGTCATCCTGTCTAAGGGAGCTTGAGTATAAATCTGGAGATCATCAGCGTAGAGGTGGTAGGAGGAGCGAAGAAGATTGGTAATGGAGTTAATAAAGATAGCGAAGAGAAGAGGAGATAGCACGCCGCCCTGTGGTACGCCAGCAGATACGGGGCACCAGGAGGAAAAGCTTTCCTCCACACGGATGCGTTGCCGGCGACCATACAGGTAACTACGAAACCAATCAACTGCCATTGGAGATATGTTAAGAGAACGTAGCATGGTAAGTAATACGTCATAGTCGACAGTATTAAAGGCATTGCTGAAGTCCATAAGAGCTAGGACAGTCAGCTTGCCTTCCTCCATGCCTGATCTGATGCCATCCGTGATATGTGTCAAAGTTGTAGTCGTACTATGTCCAGGACGAAACCCAGATTGGAGAGGATTTAATAGGTTATTCTTGGAGAGGAAATCATTGAGTTGGGTATGGATTAAACGTTCTAGGACTTTGGAAAGGAAAGGAAGTATGGAAATAGGACGAAACTCAGAAAGAAGAGAGGCATTGGATTTTTTGGGAATGGGGATAATGTGGGCTTCTTTCCAAGCAGTGGGAAAGATCCCAGTGGAGATGGAGTGGTTAAGAATGTGGGATATGATAGGAAGGATTTCGTCTAAGACAGGGAGAATCATGTTGCGGCTGATATTGTCGCTACCCATAGCATTTGACGACAAAACAGTAATGGTCTTCTTAACATCACAAGTGGCAAATTGTTGTAAGACAAAGGTAGAACAAACGGGAGACTGAAGGGTGGAAAGATGCTTAATAGTGTTATCTTTAGTTGTCCTATCAAAATAGGACAAAGAAGAAAAATGAAGGTTTAAGGAATTCAAATTTATGGATTTAGGAATAGAATCTTGTCGTGATTTACCCACTCCCAGTGTTTTCAGAAATTTCCAGACTTTGGCTGGATCACCGTTTTCGACTGAGTTATGAATGTATCGGCGTTGAGCATTCCTACACACCTTACTGCAGTGATTCCGGATGTCTACATATTTTAACCAGTTAGACTCGCTGGGACGACGATTATATTTAGTCTTGGCGGACGCTTTTTTAAAAAGTGACTCTTTGATGTCAGCAGTGAGCCAAGGTGAGGGTAAATGCTTAACTTTAATTGGCCTGATAGGAGCATGCGTATCAAAAAGTTCAGTTAGCTTATTGTTAAAAATATGCAGCTTGGTGTCAACACAGTCTGTGTCAAGAAGCGAGCTCCAGTCAATGTTGTCGGCATCCTTGCGAAGATTATCAAGATTCATACCCCGAAAATTGCGTTGCAGGAGGACTTTGGGTGAGGCTTTAGTAGGACGGACACGGTAGGAAAGGTAAAGCAAATCATGAAAGGAAAAAGCGTCGGCGGAACATTGTCCATGTTTTGCAACCAGGTTTGGGGAGGAAACAATGATAAGGTCAAGGAGAGAAGGAGTATTATTAGGGGAATGGTGAGTGGCTGAAAGAGGAAGGATAGAGAGATTGCAGGATTGGAAAGTATTTAAAAGGGAGGAAGAACGACGGTCGTTCTTAAGGAGACAGGTATTGAAATCACCCATGATTATAGTTTGACTGTACGATGGGACAAGATTTTCAAGAATAGTTTCGAAAGAAGAGAAGAAGTCAATACGAAGAGAGGGACAGTAGTAAACACCGATTAAAAGTTTTTTAAGAGAAAATTCCACCTCCAAGAAAAGGTGTTCGCCAGCATTAGATGGTGGAGGTTGTGGAGACGCGCTAACAACCGAAAATCGGAACTGAATTCGGAGATAAATTGCGACTCCGCCACCACCACGTGCCGTGCGATCATTTCTTATGAGGTGGAATCCTGGAAGGGAATAAGCGGAAGAAGATAGACATGGTTTCAACCAAGACTCTGAAACAAGGATAGCGTGTGTAGTATATTCGAGTTATAAGAAGGATATGAGTACCTTATTAGACTGCCTCCGTGGCGCAGTTGGTTAGACGCCGGCTGTGAAACGAGAGGCCGCGGGTTCGATCCCCGCACCGAAACAAATGTTTGTATGAATCACAAATATTTGTTTCGGGTCTGGGTGTTTGTGAAATCGAAAAGTATCCCGTAGTTCCTGATACCAACGACACAAGACTCGATCTTAGTGTGGGGTCAAGACTATGTATGTGACTCTTGGGTGTATTTATTTATTGTATGTTCCGTCCTACGATGTGACAGGGGGGTGAGCCTATCACCATATCGGGCACAAATTCCTAACTGCGGGCTGATAATGATAATAAAATTGAAATGAAACTAATTTTTACGGATTTTATCGCGATTTGGTTTAATTTTAACATCTTTTAACTTCCCGACGCGACGTTTCGAATACTTTACGCTTTCGTGGTCACGGGGCGGACTGAAAATTCGCGATAAAATCTGTAAAAAATAGTTTTATTTCAATGTGTAACATTCGCGTAAATCTAGGAAACCATAATGAAAAGAAAAATCAAATATCACTGCCCGACCCGGGATTCGAACCCGAGACCTCATCGTAGCGTGGTTCAATTACGCCACCGAGGCAGTTAGACTAGAGTGATGGACTAAAACGAAATCCATAACAGGCGTTTAAAAACCATATTGAGCTAGCCCCTTATAAATATGAAATAAAAACTACTAGACAACATTATTCCCACTTTTATTTCACAAAAACAACTATTGCACCATTTCAGTAAAAAATTGGTGTTATTTTTCAAATTAGCATGTCGTTATTTCTCGTTGAATTGGCGCGAAGGTTGTGAACGTTTCAACGTCCAGCGGGAACACTAAATTGTATCTAGCTCTGGAGGATCGTAAACGAATTTTCGCATTTTAAAATGCTTTTATAACTGTATTGTGGATTTTAAATTTCAACGTATAGCTTTGTATGTAGAAAGTTTGCTGCCTAGTTTTCGTTTTTGATTCGATTTTATATTTGAATAATGCGATGTTATAAAAAAAAAACCTTATATTCGTGCTTCAATACAGGCCTTTTCTACAACTAAAAAAAGTTAGGCCCTAATAAAGGAAAAGGTTAATAGAATCTATTGTCTCTCTATCTACTAATATTTTGTCGTGGTAGTACTTAGATGAACACAATGCCTGAATCAGTTCTTCATCTCTTTGTAACCAAAAAGCTTAAATTTACAAATCATATACTATACCGAAATAGCGTTAACGGAACACAGGGGGAACCATGGGTGTCCTGCTAGCAGCTCTGCCTACCCCTTTCGGGAAAAAGGCGTGAGTTTATGTATTTAAGTTATGTAAAATTGTATTTATTATTTAATAGTACAAAATAATGTTTTATAATGACAGATATATTTTCTCCATCTCTCCCTCGGTTTATTTATAGGGCTAGTTACCCCGTGCGAACGATCACGCTCTATGGCACTCCCTCGCATAGAAATAAACCGCTATCCAACTCGGTACACTTGGCAACGTGCAATTAAATTATGCGTTTAAATAATAATACACACTTTCCAGTGCTAGCTGGGTTTTAATTAATTATAGTAATAGAAGTGCGTGGTGGCCTGTTGGTAACGGACCAGACGCGGCTGCCTACATGTTCACGGTGGTCGCGGGTACAAATCCCAGGGCACACCTCTGACTTTTCGGAGTTATGTGTGTATTGATAGTCAATCACCACGCACTTTAACGGTGAAGGAAAACATCGTGAGGAAACCTGCATACCGTAGCGATTTTAAAGAATTTCTACGGTATGTAAGTCCGCCAACCCGCACTAGGCCAGCGTGGTGGACTATATGGCCTAACCACTCTCAATCGATTCTCTCGATTGTAGAGTAGGCCCGTGCCCAGCCGTGGGACGTATATGGGCTGATATATAATAGACAACAGATTCAACTGTAGACCTCTTTAATTGCGAGGAGTTTTAGCCTTAGTCCAAACTTGACCAATGCAGACTTGTTTTTAATTTTCTGGAGTAATATCTGATATTTGCTTGCCTGGTATAATACTGTCTCAAAGAAAACAAAGGTTAAATAACTATATTGCGAAAGAAATATATGTATTTTTTTTGTTAGTAGAAAAATCACTTAATATTTTACCATCGGTTACCTCACAATAAACGCTTGATATTTTAAGAATCCAATTTAAGACTGTTTTGATAATATCGAAAATCGCAAATACCTTTTTGCATTATCTACAAGTCAAAATGAGATCTATAAGATACATATTCCACTTACATTACCACTTTTCAAGTTCAAGCTTTTAAAATATAATTAGTCCAAAATATAAAATGTCTTTCTTTTTATTGCAATGAATGGCGAAACGAGCATGCCATTCGCCTGATGGTAAGCGATACGACCGCTCATGGACAGTAGCAAATCCAAAAAACACCATGAATTAAAATGCAATGCTCGGCATTCCACTGCGTTCACCATTCTGAGACATAAGATGTTAAGTCTCATTATGTCCAGTAGTTATTACATACATACATAGGTAGGAAGAGCCGCCACCAGGACAACCACATTTCGCCTTGAATGTTCCGTCCCATGATGTGATAGGGGGCGAGCCTATCGCCATATCGGGCACAAGTTCCTGACTCCGGGCTGATAATGAATAGAAAAATCCAATATCACTTAGCCCAACCTGGGATTCGAACCCGAGACTGCAGCTTTGTAATCGTACCTTAGTACAACTACGCCACCGGGGCAGTAGTTACTCTGGCTACAATTTCCTTCAAACCGAAACACAACAGTGCATTCTTTTTTTATTGCAATGAATGACTAGACGAGCCTGCCATTCGCCTGATGGTAAGCGATACGACCGCTCATGGACAGTAGCAAAACCAAACAACACCATGAGTTACAAGGCAATGCTTGTCATTCCACTGTGCTCGCCATTCTGAGACATAAGATGTTAAGTCTCGATATGTCCAGTAGTTACTCTGGCTACAATTTCCTTCAAACCGAAACACAACAGTGCACTTACACTGCTGTTTAGCGGGAGAAATAGACAACGCGATTGTACCTACCCAGGCGGCCTCTCACATATGAGAGACCTATCACCAGCATGTTAGGACGGAAACGAGCTTAGTAATATGAACTATAGTGGATAGTGATAAAAACCCATCATGTTACTCTTACCACGTTTGTATCATAAAAAACTGAATTCCCTATAGTAAAATATTTTACACCTATAAATAATAGGGTATTTGACTATCATCGAATGTTTGTATTATTTTGTAGACAAACACAAGTGCCATTAAAACAAAACATTTTTGTGAAAACAGAATTAAAGTACCTTGTAACATTAGGCAAATATTAGTATTTTAAATGAAAAAGTGGGGACGTAGTGGGGACATCTTACCGTCTCTTTCACACCCGCACACTATAATGCACTGTAATGCACAGTGACGTCACTAATTTTGTTTTGCATCCCCTTTCTATTATCCCCACTACAAGATTTAAAACGTTTCTAACTTGTTTAATTCTGAATGGATTTACAAAATTCTTTGTTTGCTAGATTTTGGATATGGTTTTCATACTTTTTGATTAATACAATAAAAAAAAATTTGTCAAGTACCCTATTCTGGTTCCGTGACTTAAAATATGTTAATATTTTTCTAGAATGCGTCGTTAACGTTAAAGGACTGTTAATTGGCGACATGCAACGTTTGTGCGTTTTCAAATTATGTTTATGTTGAAAATTACAACATTTAATATTTTTAGACATGGAACGTAAATGCAAATGAGATACAAAGTAAAAATTAATTACTTGCTTACAATAATTTTTAAACAAGCTAAGGAAATTTAAAGAAAATTTATTATTTTTCATACATAAATTCACGTCTATATCTCATTGGGGTAGACAGAGCCTACGCTAGAAGTACGGTCCATACAGGCCTCTTTCGCCTAATCAACACCTAATAATCTCTTCGTGCACGCTCGTCGGTTACTAGGAATCCATATTGTCTTAATTATCGATCAAATAATATAAAAAGCATTGACCATTTTAAATTAAGTACAGCCCCATCTCTACGACCGCTCGGTTACATAACATTACAGATATATCGACCCTCGTCAGGTCCCTTTTTATCGTAATGTGTCTTCGGATTCGATTGACAGACAAGGATGTCTATTGTCCGATAAAATGTCTTCGGCGGCATTTTCAGCTAAGAGATAGTGGTAGTTAAAGTTATATTGTTAAGAATTATTCTTTTCATTTTTTATAGATTTCTTTTATATTTCTTCCTTTTTTTACTGGTGGTAGATATTTGTGAGAGGACGCCTGGGTAGGTACCACTGCAACGTCTATTTCTCCCGCCAAATAGCAGTGTAAATGCAGTGTTGTGTTTCGGTTTGAAGGACATTGTAACCAGATTAACTACTGGACATAATGAGACTTAACATTTTATATCTCAGAATGGTGAGTGCAGTGGAATGCCGAGTATTGCTATTTATTTCATGGTATATATTAATTATTAATTCATGGTATTGTTTAATTTTGCTACTGTCCATGAGCTGTCGTATCGCTTACCATCAGGCAAATGGTATGCTCGTCTCCCCATTCATCGCAATAAAAAAACCATTTCGATCTCTTTTATAAGTGGTACAGCTGTAGATTGTTAAAGGTACAGTACAAATGGATCGTTTCGATAGAAATTCTACCGGACTGCACAGCACTTAGATATCATGTGTATTCTAGCCCCTCTGTCTAGCTACTGTTCTATAAAAAAACATTTTTCAACAAGCATAATATCATTAAATACTCAATCAAGTATTCTTAGAGAAAGAAGAAGACAAATTTCTCGCTAATCGCAAACGTAAGAAGCAAGGCCCATCACTAGAATCTAATTTGGTATGTCGAGTTTGATATCACTTCGCAGTCCGCTGAATCCCGTCCAATTTACTGACGATTTACATTGTCCTGTGTTTGCACGCTGACAAATTGCGAAGGCTATACTACTTGTGTTATGTACGTGTAGAATGGTGCTGTTTAATTTAGTCGTGTTCTTTAAATAGAGATGGAATTATTATTATTTGAATTTAGAATTGTAGCTTCGCTGGCGTACTTATGGCTACTTGGGAACAATGTTTTATCTTGATATCAGATTTTCCCGTCTATCTCGCAGGAATAGTACTTGAAAAGTACCTTATGTTCTTTTCTATACCCTTAATAACGTGTATGCCAAAATTCATGATGATCGGTTCAGTAGTTAAGGCATGAAATCATAACAAGCAAACTCCCTTCAGATTTACGTATACAATATTACTAGTAAGGGTCCCGACAAATGAAGACATCCAATTTCCTACATCATGGGCGTTTTGATTACGTCACGTTACTAATACGAAAGTAGTATATTTCTTAGTTCATTATAACAGCTTCAAATATGCCTAAATTAACATTAATTTACACTTGCATTCTCGAGATATACGGACTCGAGTCAAACCGATTTATTATCCTTTTTTACATGCTGGCAATTTGCCAGTCGCCACTTAATATGTATTGAATTTTCTGTTCTAATTGCAATTATACATCGGTCCTATTTTTCCTTTTTCGTTTAGTACATAAAATAAAGTTTTCTTTTTGTATCTTCTAACGGTAAAAAACCCTATGTATTAAAATATTTAATTTCGACCTTGTTTTGTTTTGTTCATATTTCGTTGAATTTTTGCCACTTCAACTTGCTAATCTTGAATTTTTATAATAAAACTTAAATATTCAAATTAAAAATACGCCCTCATTCCGAAGTATCTTTGATTGCTCCAATTATAAAGGCAACCTAGCTCCTAAAATACCTACAACAACTAAAATAGTCTTTACTTTTCATATAAAAATACCTTAGAGATGAAGATACAAGGGGACACTGGCCTATATTATTATGTGGAGTACATACCTGGCTACGCATTCAAGACAGACGCATGACAATGCCTTGCAAATCTTTTAATCCACCAGTTATAATAGGTTTAGCAGATTTAACTGATAACGCCATTTCAATGTAATACTCTTGTAATAGAGTTGTCTGACAGTTGTTTTTGTGCAAAAATAATAAGAATTTTGAGCACAATTTAATATTATAAGTATTGTGCACTCTCTTGTACCGACTACAGAATATATTACGGCCTTATTCATAGACAGATTTAAAACCTATTTTAGTTATCCAATGTTTTGTCTACTTCGCTCAAGCTGAATTCTAAAGTCGTACAAAAGGGACGAAACATTCTATAACTAAAATAGGTTTTAAATCTGTCAGATGAATAATTTAGTAGCTACATCAATAATTATAAAAAAATGACTGGGTTTTACACGATTCTTCTTGATTATGGGGATAGGTTCCAAGGAAGGTTTTGGTAAGTTTTTTTAAACGTCATCTAAAAATTTGTAGTAGCAATTTAAGTTATTACAAAAAGAATAATGGTAAGAATATTTTCCTATTGTAAAAATGGGTTATGAAACATTCTTTCTAAGATGCACGGATCTTTCATATTCCCATATCAAGCTACATTGAAAATGATCTTCGGATAAAATGACAAAACAAATCTTTTTGCTACTTGCAAAGATAAAATATTATAATCTAACCAAATTTGAATATAATTCAAGGAATAGAAAGAAGTATTTCAAGAAACTTAAAAATCAATCATATATAAACTCACGCCTTTTTTCCAGAAGAGGTAGACAGAGACGCCACCGACATTTCGCCTTGTATGTTCCGTCCCACGATGTGATAGGGGGTGAGCCTATCGCCATATCGGGTACAAATGAATAGAAAAATCTGATAATTAATAGAATCTGGACTCTGGACTGATAAATAGAAAAATCCAATATCACTTTGCCTGACCAGGGATTCGACCCCGGGACCTTAGTGTTGTTACCGTACCGTAGCACAACTACGCCATCGAGGCAATTAGAAACAACGAACACGTCGAAAATACAAAACAGATGTAATTTACTAATGAAACTACAACCAAGGTCTTGAGGGCAGTTTTCGGATATTACGCAACCTAGACACTTGCTAACTAAGCCTACAGGCTAGGCTTCACAGATAAGTCTAGATTAAACTTTTTGTGACTGCCTCGGTGGCGTAGTTTTACGGTACGACTACAAAGCCGAGGTCTCGGGTTCGAATCCAATTTCGGGCAAAGTGATATTGGATTTTTTATTCATTATCAGCGCGGAGTCAGGAATTTGGCGATATGGCGATAGGCTCGCCCCCTATCACATCATGGGACGGTACATACAAAGCGAAATGTGGGTGTCCTGGTACCACCTCTGCCTATCATTTCTGCGAAAAAGGCGTGAAATTATGTATATATGTATATTCACAAGTATTTATTTCGGGTCTGGGTGTTTGTGAGACCGAAAAGTCTCTCATAGCTTCTTATATCCACGACACAAAACTCGATCTTAGTGTGGGATCAGGACTATGTATGTGACTGACGGGTGTATTTATTTATTTATATGTATGTAGATAGATATCCTTCGCCAATCATAATGCCGGCCTGCTTCAAATACTTACGCCCTCAGTCTGTACACTGTATTATATAAAAAAGTAAAGAGGAACTTAAACCTAAGCTATTACTACAATTCAACGATTCCCGTAGCTTATTTTATTGCGAAGCGCGGCTTAATCGAAGTAGAATTTATTTGAGGCACTGCAGGCTTCATTAGCTTGGCCTCGGGCCACCGTGCTTACACGCGTGGACTCATAAGTGTAGCGTCGGCAAAAAAGGTCGGAAAAAACATTAGGTAACAAACTATTGTGGCCCCCGTGTACGGGACCAAAGATGAATGGCGCAGTTGGTTAACAGTGTCTGTGAAACGAGAGGCCGCGGGTTTGATCCCCGCACCGAGACAAATGTTTGGAGGCTCACAAGTATTCGTTTCGGATCTGGGTGTTTGTGAGACCGAGAAGTCTCTCGTAGTTCCTGATACCCAAGACACAAGACTCGATCTTAGTGTGGGGTCAGGACTATGTATGTGTGTAAAAAAATTGAGGACTGTTAATCAGACAGTAACTCGGGAGTGGTTTGACTAATGAAGTATATTTAAATATATATGATAGGATACTAATAACAACCTGGACAGTGGTTGTTGACCGGATGTTAACATTAACAAGTACCTAAGTACATCCCATTTACTATCCAACCTGGATATATCAGGTTCGAATCTTATAGTGACGCAAGGAAATATGTTACGCTTTAGTTATGGGTACCTGTGTATTTTTATACATTCCAGCATATTTATTAATTCAATCTAACTTTTACGTTGTAGTCCCTTTATTATTCAGTATAAAATTGCCATTTTTTTCAATAGTAATCCCTCTTAACTTTTTTGCTTTCCCTACTCCGAGTAACTTCAATAAACGTTAAGCGATATACAGCCCTGTTCGGATGTTATCCCAACTTATCCACTTTTGTACCGGGATTAGTATTCCGCAGCGAGTACGTCTATTTATGCCAACCGTACTTCAGTTCGCTTTGTTTACGGAATTTAATTATAAATCCTCGGAATATTTGAATCGGAAACTATGTTCGGAACTTTTACATTTAAATACGGAATGCATTTAACTTTGTTTTAGTAGTGGTGTATTGAATATACGTTATAAATTCGATTGCTGTGTCGGGTAATTCAGGTATTTTCTGTAAAACTTTAGATTTGTTGTTGACATTATTTTTGTATTTCAATTTTCTTAAAAGATTCTAAATTGACTGCTGAGAGAGCATATAATTCCACTCTCTTATATTCATAAAAATGATGTATTGTTGAACCTACAAAGTTTAGGATAAGGGTAAGTAGAAACAATCGAAAATATATCATTTGACAGCCTATGTGGCGCAGCTGGTTAGAAGCCAGTTGTGATACGAGAGGCTGCGGGTTCGATCCCCGCATCGAGATTTTTTTTGTGAGGTCCACAAGTATTTGCCTCGGGTCTAGGTCTTTGTGAAACTGTCTCTCGTGGTTTTTTATACCCACGACACAAGATTTAATTGATCTTAATGTGGGGTCAGGACTATGTATGTGACTGTTAGGTGTATTTATTTAATAATTATTTATTTATCCTCGCTACAAGCATATATGTCAGCATAATTTATACATCAATAAGCAATATATTTTTCGGTTAATTTCAGTTTATACATTCAGCATTTTATTGAAATTATAATAGAAAAAGGTTTAATATCGTAATTTATCCAAGAAAATATTTCACGCCATTGAAAAGGCTGTATGAACGCAAGATATTCTTGCAAGGTTCCGTCGGCCCTCATTGAATGTTACGTCACGGTTCAATAGAGATCGCATTCCCACACGTATTGTATGTAAAATGGACCTTTTAACAGGCCAATACCCTTTGCACAATGAAATCGTTCGCAACTTGGAAATAACTTGTTTAAAGATATGGTTTATATTGTATCAGCCCATATACGTCCCACTGCGGGGCACGAGCCTACTCTACAATCGAGATAATCGATTGAGAGTGGTTAGGCCATATAGTCTACCAAGCTGGCCTATTGCGGGTTAGAGGACTTACATACCGTAGAAATTCTTTAAAATCGCTACGGTATGCAGGTTTCCTCACGATGTTTTCCTTCACCGTTAAAGTGCGTGGTGATTGACTATCAATACACACATAACTCCGAAAAGTCAGAGGTGTGCCCTGGGATTTGAGCCCGCGACCACCGTGAACATGTAGGCAGCCGCGTCTGGTCCGTTACCAACAGGCCACCACGCAATTAAAGATATGGATATTTGCTGATACTCTTCCATTTTTAAAATGCATGTAAAGTGAGATGTGATTTTTCACGTTTTAGTCCTAACCCCAAATTAAGATCGAGTCTTGCGTCGTGAGTATCAATAACTACGAGAGGCTTTTGGTCTCACAAACACCTATCCCCAAAACAAATACTCATGAACATTTGTCTCAGTGCGGGAATCGAACCCTCGGCCTTTCGTTTCACAGCCGGCGTCTAACCAACTGCGCCATGGACGCTGTCAAATTGATATACCTTCCTAACTAGGCAAAATTGTGTAGGTCACGCCAATTAGTGGACTAGACACGTTATACAGCGTGATTCGGGCAAGTACGAATATAATATCACCAGTATTTAAGTAGGTATTTTCTAAATTGAGTAAACAATAAAAAAACTCTACTTCAGCAGCCGAGTAATAAAACATACATACATACTGTAGTGAATGCTATAAGACGCATAGTGAAGTTGCTGCGCAACGCCCTACATGAACCGCCATTAAACAGTTTGTCATGAGCAAGCAATCGTTTCATTTGTGTCTGTTATTGATATAGTGATCTGTGTTTGTGTCCGCGTTCGGCTATATAACACATACATAAACTCACGCCTTTCACCCAGAAGGGGTAGGCAGAGGCGCCACCAGGACACCCACATTTCGCCTTGTAGGTATTTGCGATAGGGGCGAGGCTATATATCGGGTACAAATCGGGCTGATTATAATATATATATTTTTTATTAATATTTGGGAAACATACAGAACAATAAAGCAATAAAAAGTGTCTCAATTTCTAGAACTATCGTGTAAAAACAAATATTAATATACCATTCTCTAAAATAATCCCATAAAAGCAAATATGAGGAATTAAAATAAAGTAGTTAATATTTATACCCTCGTACCTCAACGCTTGTATTATTTAATAAATTTCTTGCAGTGCTTGGAATTATATTTGTATAAAACTGTCGGATTTTCTTTGTAAGTAAACTGGGTGAGAAGTGAGGGCGCTGGCTCGACCGCTTACGGCAGACAAAGAAATAAAAGTACTTTTTATTCCTTATTTTCTGCCGCAACGGTTGATTGTTATAAAAGCTGATGAAATGGCGAATGTAAATATAAATGCAGATTGAAGTAATATATTTTACATTCTGTAAAAAACTTCATAAAATAAAACTAGTTTATTTTAGAAAGATTTGTAAATCAAGTTTTACGTAATACATAAATAATTATTATTTATTCATTATTTATTTAAATCTTTATTGTACACAGTAAAATAACATACAGAAACAGAAAAACAAAACAAAAAAACAGTACAAATGGCGGTCTTATCGCATAAAGCAATGTAACAGACAACCATGGGATGGATTTAAAAGAAAGAGAAAGAGATGGCAGTGTCAAAAAAAGGAAATTAAATAAATAAAGAATGGAATAATTATTTTTGCTGTAAGGCACATTTTATAGTTTTAAAGAATTTATTTAACGGTTTTTTTAATTTCAATTCAATTTTTTTCAATTCCAAAAGTCTCAAATCGATAGCTGATAAATAATTCCTCATGAACATTCGAGTTGCACTACATTTACCACCACGTGCATTGTAGTCAATTTGTCGTGCCGGCATAAAAATTCCGAATCAAATATAAATGTATATTTCCCCCTCATCTATCAGTATAGTCTTTTTATTTTTTTATTGCGATGAATGGCGAGACGAGCGTGCCATTCGCCTGATGGTAAGCGATACGACCGCTCATGGACAGTAGAAAACCAAACAACACCATGAGTTACAAAGCATTGCTTGGCATTCTACTGCGCTAGCCATCCTGAGACATAAGATGTTAAGTCTCAATATGTAGTAGTTACTCTGGCTAAAATGTCCTTACAAAGCTTTTACAAAGATCTTTACAAAGATCCTCGATATAGCCTCCGCCCTAAGTTAGTTTCTAACGTTATCTATTCACGGTGTTTATTTTGAGATAAACGCAAATGGAATTAAACAAAGAAGGGTTGAAGGTTGAATGATTAAAATCTTAATTGCTTGTAATTTCTTAATGCGATATCAAAGTTTCTTTGTAGTTTTTTCTTTTTTCGTTACTTAAAATACTCTCTGCCTCGGTGGCGTAGTTGTATTACGGTAGGATTACAAAGCTGAGGTCTCGGGTTCGAAACCCAGGGCTGGCAGGGTAATATTGGGGTTTTCTGTTCATTATCAGCCTGGAGTTAGAAATTTGTGCCCGATATGTCGATAGGCTCGCCCCCTATCACATAATGGGACGGAACATTCAAGGCGGAATGTGGGTGTCCTGGTAGCACCCCTGCCTACCCTTTGTGGGAAAAAGGTGTGAGTTTATGTATGTATGTTAATTAAGCATAACATTTTGTTATACAATAAGAAAAACCAAGAACACACATAACAAAACAACAGGGTCGGAAATTCATAAATCACAAAATCGATTCTTTAAATAAACTAACCGAAACTAATCCAGCATTAACAATTCCTGGAACTTCAAATAAAAGAAAAATAGGCAACAAAATAGAAAGTCATCTATTACTTTGGCGAGGCGGGCCAAGGCCGAAATTCAATTTGGCCCCCATCCTTTTAATGTCAGGTGGGGCTAAACTATAGAAAATGAATTGTTAAGCCGCGGCTTTATGGGCTTTTTGTTGGCCTAAAAGTGGCTTTAACCTTTGAGGGCATTTGTAAGCTTGCAACGTATTGGCTTTAGACGTTCTAAGTCATCAGCACAGGTGCGAAATTGTAAAATTAGTTTTAAGAATTGAAATATTTTTGTTAAGTTTTCTAGTATAATTTTTTTTATAAGTTTGGCAAACAAGTAAAGGCTTCACTTAATAAGCTATTATTAGCTACCTACAAATGTTTGGGAAAATGGAGTTTTCTTGTTAAAAAAAAAACCAATCTTATTGTTTTAAATATAATTTTATAAAGTAATTTAAAATATATCGAAGCAATACATCAACCATATTTTTCCGTATCTGGTCACGATATAACTTTGAAACCTATTATACAGGATCAAATAAATAAATAAATAAAATACACCCAACAGCCAAATTTAAACATCTGTCCCCACATTCAGATCAATTAAATCTTGTGTCCTAAGACACAACACTCTGAATTCTGATACCTACGTATCAGAAACTACGAGAGGTTTTTCGGTCTCACAAACACCCAGATCCGAGATAAATATCTGTGGGACTCACACCAAAAATTGTCTCGCTGCGGGGTCGAACCCGCGGCCTCTCATTTCACAGCCGGCGTCTAACTGTACTACTGTACTGTGCCACGGAGGCTATCATACGAAAAATATTTTAATTTACCAATCAAATTTACAATAAATCTAAGCAATACATCCTTGGTTATGCATCACGAAACAATCTTGACACAACTATTAAATTGTTTTGTATAATCCCTACCCGCAGCAGAATTCTATCATAAAGCGACGATACTCGATTGGATATGCTTCCTATGTTCCGATTATATCGATTAATTATCGATATGGACATTGTTTGATTGACTTAGATAGTAATAAAGAAGGATATTTTTGAAAAGTGGTTTAAATATTGGACTTAAAGATGTTTTCTGCTAAATAATGTTTTCTCCCTTCATGTTTATTGAAACATTTTTATTGTAAAATGGTTATACATCTATTGGAAAATATATATTTCTTCTAAAAATATACCACGTCAAGTCTTGTGTGTAGTGTATCGGAAGCCACGAAAGGCTTTTAGTGGCATAACACTGAAATCCAAAATAAATAATTTTGGTCACACAATCATTATCTCGGTACGGGAATCGAATCAATTGCACGTTAATCAATTGCACTACAAAGGCTGTCGAATAGCACTATTGCCCTCAAAATTTATTTTTGTTTTTCCTTTGTTTAGTATTTTTCAGAATTTGACCTTCTCATCCAGTTTATCACCCACACCACGTACATAATCAAAACTGAATCGAAAGCCTCAGCTGGCAGATGGGTCAATATTGATATATTACGGTAATATCGTGCCTTAGGCGAAAACATCGTAAATCACAGCGCTTGGTAATCGATGAGTTATTACGAAGGGCGTTGACCGTATGTGTAATCCTGGACTTAGTTCGAAATTAGTTGTAATTAGGAGCCATGAGGCTTTCATTGCCAATATGAGATCGAAAATTGGTATAGAAATTGAGAAAGATAAATTGACTGTTGATATATTGTAACTGGCCAATGATTACACAATGAAATAAAATGTGCTGACAGTATCAGCCCTTATAAAAACCACGGTAGGAATGAAACTTCTTTAAACCTTAAGCTTATAAATATTAGAAAGAAAGAAACAAAGAAAAACGATTTATTAGTTACAGAGGCAACGCGGTTTATATAAAAATCAATAATAAATCAAAAACAAAAATGGCTAGTCGCGGCTGTGACCGATAGGTGCCCACTCATCTAAATGTTATGATGTGGTGCGAACCACAACATAACGGTGATTTTCAGTGGACACCTTCAGTGACAAACGGGCGTCAAACTAGCTACCTACCTAATAATGATCATTCAAAAATAAAATAAATAATATAAGATGAAATAAGCGTAAATTTTAAATATCTCGTTATATTCATCCATTTCGTAGTTTTCTTATTACATTTTCCCGTTTTGTCAAATGTTTCTATTAAGTCGTGTAAAACGGCATTGTATCCATATTATGCGATAGGTTCGCAACGCACCTAATGAAGGCACAACTATTGAATTCTGCTGTACTAATACAGACTCCAATATCGTGCACAAAGCATTTCTAAGCAACTACACAATGAATGCTATTGCTATGGTAATATCGATATCCATTATCAACTGTGACATATTGCCTATGTACACCACACGCATGTAAGTATCATCGTGTACGGTTGTCGATATTCGGATGGATACCAAATCCTATCACTAGTTTTGGATGGTAACATTCTATGATGGTAACTGCCTCGGTGGCGTAGTTGTATTACGGTACGGTTACAAAGCTGAGGTCTCGGGTTCGAGTCCCAGGTCGGGCAAAGTGATATTGGATTTTTCTATTCATTATCAGCCCGGAGTCAGGAAATTGTGCCCGATATGGCGATAGGCTCGCCCCCTATCACATCGTGGGACGGAACATACAAGGCGAAATGTGGGTGTCCTCGTGGCGCCTCTGCCTACCCCTTCGGGGATAAAGGCGTGAGTTTATGTATGTATGTATGTAACATTCTATGGTATGTAAGTCTGCCTACCACCAGGTACCAGTATTAACACCGCAATATCTATTTGCTATGCCTATGTCAATTATGCTGTAAAGCTACTAAACATATAAGTGCTCACACAAAATATATGAGATCCAATCTGCATCGAAAAATCGTAACTTAAGTTTAACAAGCGCCAGATGTTGCTGAAGTTCGGTAACAACCACATCTTGTTTGAACGGTAAACTTTACGGCGCATTGTATAGACGTTGTGCTGTGAGTTGCTGGAGGTGATTTGGTAATGCTGTTTGATAGGTCTATAGTTATGTGAGTCGATGGTTGACTCGTTAAAATACCCCAAATAGTTATAAAAAGTATTTCATTACAATACATCTCCATGCCCTATGACGTTGCAGATGTACATGGGCGGCGGTGATCACTTATCATCAGGTCAAAATCAAACAAGATTGTTAAAATATTTTTAGTATAATTGTTTACAGTCTTAATCGTCTTTACGTCGTTCGTTGTTCACGTCTTCCAGACTGTTCTCTCCTATTCCGTCCTTTTATACTTGACATCTTAGACAATCATCGTCTAACTCTTTTACTCATCAGTGCTTCCATTCGTTATCTCTTTCACATAAACTACGTTCCATATCAGTCATTCGCCTAACGTTTCATTCTACTTATCTTTCATCAAAACATTCAATACCTACATTTTTTTTACACCAAGGTATTTCATCACACCTTACTCCGGTCGATGCCCCTTTAATTCCCGTGAGGTGCAGACCTCGTCAGCTGGCAAATTGGTTGGGTGGGAGCCAACGTCATGAAACTAATAAATCAAACGAGAACGCACTTCCCGTTAGTAACTTTGTCGACAAATTGACGTGGGATGTTATTGGCGTTGTTGTTCATAAACGTCATGTACTATCCCGAAGAGTAAAACGTAACTAACCTTGAAGCCTATACCCTTTACGGGTATGTATTATGGATCGCAACTTTGTTCTTGAAATATCACTCCCGCTTCGTACAATTTCATCAGCCTCTTCGGTACAGGATATTTTTGATGTGATCTTCGAAATGCAATGAAACTGTGAAAGAAAACATCATGAGGTAACCTGCAAAATTAGGGATCTCCACAAGTGGTTGAATGATTTGTAAAGTACATAAAGCTCTTGGCTAAAATAGTGGCTCTTTCACTGGTGGTAGGTCTCTCATACAATAGAACAAAAGAATGTTATTGAATAAGTAGACAATTTCTTGACTTGATTTGATATCGATTGACCTTGTTTAAACAGGATACATTAGACATTAATTCAGTCCTTTACGATGTAAACTATAAACCTCAACAAGGCTATACAGACCTATTATTTAACATTCATTCCGATAGTCGAAATCCATTTTTACGAGGCATAAACAAGTCGGCACGCGATACAAATCACGTTCTCAAGACTGTAGGAAGGTTAAATATTCGGTGACGTTGATCGATCGACGCGTGTACAAATAGAACTTAATATATTAAAGTGTATAGTTACTTTGGTGTTTATTGGTGTGTACGGCTTCGAGCAAGGCGACATAATTTTTTCAAGCAACAATCATCTCTTGTCAGTGTATACTCTGTTTTGCATTGACTTAGTGGTGGTAGGTCTCTCATATATGAGAGGCCGCCTGGGTAGGTGCCACCGCAATGTATATTTGTTCCGCCAAACTGCAGTGTAAGTGCACTTTTATGTTCCGGTTTGAAGGACATTGTAGCCAGAGTAACTACTGGACATATTGAGACATTAATATCTTATATCAGTGGAGTGCCAAGCAAAGCTTTGTAATTCATGGTGTTGTTTGGTTTTGCTACTGGCCATGAGCGGTCGTATCGCTTACCATCAGGCGAATGACATGTTCGTCTCGGCATTTAATGAAATAAAAAAATCTTTACACTAATATAATAGTAGGAGTTAGGAATGTGACTTTATAGTTCCAGTACAAAAAGCATCGTCAAAGTAAAAGTATGGTAATGAATTTGCGTACCCAATTATGAACTTTAAGGATTTGGAAGGAGCCAATCCGGTTTAGGTCAATGTGTACTATACATTTATCATAACGAATTGAATAGGAGACTCCAGCATTGTTCCCGTTTATTTTTTGTTGAATCCCGGGTCAGGCAATGTGACCGATATGGCTATAGGCTCGGAACATATAAGGCAAAATGTGGGTGTCCTGGGTGTCCTGGGCCTCTACCTACCACTTCTGGGATAAAGGCGTGAGTTTATGTATGTATGTAGGTAAATATTAAGAAGAATGACAGAGCTACGTCAGAAAAAGTGAGTGGCTAAATAATTTTACATAAAGGCACAAATATAATAAACTGGATTTCTTCGCAATAAAAACTCGGTCTCAATGTCTACATCATATAAAAGCTGGAAATTTCCCAACAAAAAGACTTTCACTGGCTAATGTAGCTTCAAAAATATACAATGTTCTCAAATAATCAAGAGCTAGTAATATAATCCAATGAGCATTGTCTCCCAGACAACCTTGCGGTCAAAATCGCCGTAAAACTAGTGAATTATTAAATACTGATTTATGTGTTAAATTATTTAAATTGGTTTATTTGTTCATGAATTATTTGGTAAGATATTTATATTGTTTATTTTCTAAAATTCAATTATTGTTTTCGAAACTTTGGCAAAACGTTGTTTCTTTTCTGTTTTTCTATTTTAAGTAACGTATTTTTGCGCTTATAATAATTTATTTGTTTGCTTATTTTATCAATATAAATTGTTCTTTTTACATACAAATTGTCAACTTATGGAACGAATATTTTCCGTTCAAGGTTGCCTGGCAACATTCGCTCGTTGCGATATGGCCATTGTCTACTATGCAGTTTTACAATAATTTTAATTATATTATCATCTGTTGTAATTAAAAAATGCACTATCAAAATGAAGAAAATATTAAGATGAATATAAATATAATATAGTTTACACTTGCCTTTGATAACACAATTTTACTGGTGGTAGGTCTCTCATATGTGAGAGGCTGCCTGGGCAGGTACCACCACAATGTCTATTTCTCCCACCAAACAGCAGTGTAAATGCACTGCTGTGCTCCGGTTTGTAGGACATTGTAGCCAGAGTAACTACTGCACATATTGAGACTTAACATCTTATGTCTCAAGATGCCGAGTGCAGTGGAATGCCAATCATTGCTTAGTAATTCATGGTGCTGTTTGGTTTTGCTACTGTCCATGAGCGGTCGTATCGCTTACTACCAGGCGAATGGCATGCTCGTCTCGTCATAAATCTCAATAAAAATTAAGATTTGTTTCACATAATTTATTATTAAAATTCCTAAAAGCGCCACAACGATAAGTTTTCCAATTACACCGCGTTAGTGACGTAAGCGTTTACTAATTTGTTTTCATGCGAAATTTGTTACTTACCTTTTTTGTTAAGTTTGTGAACTTCACCTGCGATGGTATGTGGTATTTTTCAAATTTGGAATTGGAAACTAGAGACTTCGTGAGTGGTCGCTTTTTACCAGAATAATCTTCTCTCATATAGAAATTTTATAAAGAAATGTTCAAAACGTTCAATGTTTGCAGCTAAAACTGCAGCACGGATTTGCGCCTCAAAAAATCTCAAGGACTCAATCTTCCCCGTGATTTTTAAACGTTAAATATTCAAGTTATCTCGACTTGTAACATATCAGGCGGTCGCGGCTGTAAGAAATCTCGGCGAGTCTTTGAGCAAAATAGATGCATTTCATTCCTTGGGAATATTTCGTGGAATCTTGGTTTGATTTCTTGGTTGGGGTAATTTGTGTATACTCGCACACAGGAAAATATAAATAAAACCTATTGAACATCCCATTATAGGTATTTATAAAGAATCGAATAGACATCGACTTATTGCTTACGTTTCCAAAATTCAAAATATACTGCATAAATATTTTTAACGTGACATATTTACTTTTAAATGTTCCTCATTCGTCCATAATCTCATTATATTTGTAGTGTAGTTTTAAAGGTTTTTTGTCAATTCATTTTGTTTTTGCATTACGCTAATTATTAATTTAAAACGAACGTATTTCAGTTATTTTACTGTTAAGAAATGTATAAACTGTAAAAGTATGCACAATAAATAAAATAAATAAATAAATACACCCAACAGTCACATACATAGTCCTGACCCCACACTAAGATCGAGTCTTGTGTCGTGGGTATCAGAAGCTACGAGAGACTTTTCGGTCTCACAAACACCCAGACTCGAAACAAATACCTGTGGATCACACAAATATTTGTTTCCGTGCGGGGATCGAACCCGCAGCCTCTCGTTTCACATCCTGCGTCTAACCAACTGCGCCACGGAGGCTGTCAAATAAACTATTTGTATTTGTTCATAAGCTAAAAAACACAGAGCATCATTTATAAAACTCCTTTTACACGTTTTACTACCTATCCTAAAAATAAAACACGCCCTCTGACCCAATTACCCGTGAAAAATAATCCGAGCAAAGAACAAAAATAAATCCATGATTACGACGAAAATAAAATTGAATTTTCTCGTTCCGGCAAATCTTGCGGATAAGCTGGGGTCAAGGGAAGTCATTTATCATTCCAAACTAGGGGTCAACCAGAACCATGGCAATCCTTGAAAATGGTCTTATTTTCACCACAGTGTCAGTTTAATATTTGGTAGGTGCAAATAGAGGATTTTTAGACATGGAATTGCTGGGACAAACTTTTTGGTTTTCGTAGGTTTGCATAATGATTTCTTAGATTTGCGCGAATATTACACATTGAACTTAAACTATTTTTTTTTGGATTTTATCGCAGATTTGCTTAATTTTTACATTTTCTTAACTTCCCGTCGTTTCGATTGCTTTCAAGCTTTCGTGGTCACGGGGCAGACAATTTTATTTCGTACTTTAACATAAGTAAAATATTTTACTTTTCATTTCGTAGGTTGGTTAGAATTAAGTGATTTAAAAATGTGCTTTAGTGTTAGATATTGGGCGTCTGATATCCGAAATCCTTATTCGACATCCCTAGTCTTAAATTTGTATCCGCATGAATAACTACCACCGTACAAAATGGGAAGTCCGTCCCAGCAACCCATGCATTTTTTTGCTTTTCGCTTTTCAGTTTCATCTACATTGCAATGCCTTAACAATCAGGCGCTTGGTAATAACATTTACGTGCAGTACATAAAGAAGTGTCTAATTTGATCATGCACATTATCGCGATAAGAACGTCACTTGTAATACCATTTTTTATTTTCTTTCTTTCTGTAATTTACTTCTTTATATTGGTTTACAATAAAGAATATTGTATTTGTATTGTATTATCTAGGTGCTCTAAAATCGGTTTTGTACAATATATCTCCTGGTTAATAGGGACGACACCCTTAGACCGAAATAAGCCAATTTATTTAAATAATAATCCCAGACTGCCTTGGTGGCGTAGTTGTACTACGGTACGACTATAAAGCTGAGGTCTCGGGTTCGAATCCCGTGTCGGGCGAAGTGATATTGGATTTTTCTATTCTAAATCAGCCTGGAGTCTGGAATTTTTACCCGATATGGCGATAGGCTCGCCCCCTATCACATCGTGGGACGGAACATACAAGGCGAAATGTGGGTGTCCTGGTAGTTGCTCTGCCTACCCATTCTGTGTGTATGTATTTCTACTGATTAAAAGGAAAGAAACCCTTAGCTGCATTAAGCCAATTAATTTAATTAATAATTCCACTTTAGGCTACCTGCTATTTAGTTATTTGGACATTTACTAAATAAATCAACAAAAAATGTTTTTCAAACGAACAGCACAAGTTTTGAAATCCAATTCTTTGGCAACTTTTCCATCGCTATTAAGTATTAAACTTTTTCAAACGAATTTCGAATCTACGTGTTGGACATAAAGCATATCTTTGCGTCGATCTTATCCAATATAAATATTTTTACGAATTCCAGGTTTTAATGAGCACGCCGAACTATTCACAATTTTATAAATTGAATGAATAAATTTCCATGTATCATTGGACTGTAAATCTGAATATTGATTTATCTATCCATCCATGTTTTATTACGTCTCACAACTAGGCAAGAGCCTAATAAAGCCTATAGTCATATAGCCACGAAACAAGACTCAATCTTAGTTTTGTGACTGTTTGGTGTATTTATTATAATTGTTACTATTCTGCGGTCTTCTGTTCGCCGGTATATAATACGACTTTAAACTTGATGTCCGAGACATTCCTTCACTCTTGTTTTTTTACCAAAATGTACCGATATGAATCGTTAAATTATAAAAAATAAAAATCAATTATTGAACGTTTTTGATTTAACACAACTTTTATCTAATTACATTACAATAATTTATCCATTAAAATTTAAAAACAACAAATTAAAAATCATACATTGACCATATTACCTTAAGTTTCTCTAAATTTAATCTTACAATCTGAATCTAGTATAATGCGACCAAATCAAGATGTTATTATGATAAAAGCCACTTCCGCATTGCGCCGCGCGTTACGAGCCTCTCAAATTGTTACGGTTAATGGAAAAGGGTAGAAGTGCTTCTAAAGTATAAAAGAGATGAAAAAAGATAAAGACTTTAATATAAAAGATAAAGAATTAAATGTAAAAGATTGGATCATTAGTTATTTAATTATTGTGAGAGATGCCGAGGAGTTAAAGTGCGTGCAATTGCAGAAAAGTGTTTTGTAATTGTATGATAATAACGACTTATAATGAATTGTGTAACGCTAAGTACTTTGTATTTTGTATTTAAAAGGGATTTAATAATAGAAAGACGAATATCTGATTGATGAACGTTTTTGATTGGACAAATATCGTATAAGCTGCTAGGTTTGCAGATGCAACTCCAGAAAAATGATTTTTACTACCTACATCGAAAAACTTGCAGCAAAAATGGTCCAATCAGCCAATTGCCTCAATTAAGACTATTTTACTCCGGCAGCTCGTTAATTCGTATGCCTTTGTCATCCACAAAATCTATGAAGAACCAAATCCGCGATAAAGCTCGTAAAAATTAGTTTTATTTCATTAGCGTAAATCTATGAAAAAGTTTAATGTATATTTCCTTTGTTTCCAGACCTGTGCAATGCCGCCACCAAGATCCAGGCTTCGTTCCGAGGCCACCAGGCGCGCAAGGACGCGCAGGCCCAGAAAGATAAGGAACTGCAGGACAAGGTGAAAACCTACTTATCTCTTTTAAATGTTTTAATCGGTGACAAATAATCCTGAGCTGATTTTTATGCAAAGTGATTTGGCTGTATTGTTTTTATCTTGGATGGAGCCAACATAAGTTTTTAGATGTTATTTGCTATACTATATTTTTACAACAGTGTACATAAATACACGCCTCTTTCGCAGAATGGGTAGGCAGAGGTGCTACCAGTATACCCACATTTCGCCTTGTAGGTTCCGGCCCATGATGTGATATAGGGCGAGCCTATCGCCATATCGGGTACAAATTCAAAGGAATATCGCAGTTAACAAAATAAACATTATTAATTTCCAGTAACATTTAATAATGATTGGGCGTTCATCTGAGAAAATGGTACCAAAATTCAAACTACTTTCTGGCAGTTTTTCGGTTAAAAAAAATATAAATAAGTTAGTGCCCGCTTGCTTGCCTTGCATCATAATATCATGGGATGGAAATGACCTCTACGAAATGTGACACTAATGCCACCTCTGACTACCCCTCCAAGGATACAGGAGTTATCTCATGTTCTAATATAATATTTGATATTCCCGTTGAAATAAAACTAATTTTACGGATTTTATCGCAGATTTGGTTTAATTTTTACATTTTGTAACTTCCCGACGTTTCTAGTGCTTTACAGCTTTCGTGGTCACGGGGCGGACCGAGGCGGATGTCGGGAAGTTAAAAAATGTAAAAATTAAACGAAATTCGCGATAAAATCCGTCAAATTAGTTTTATTTCAATGTAAAATAAAATACACCCAACAGTCACATACATAGTCCTGACCCCACACTAAGATCGAGTCTTGTGTCGTGGGTATCAGAAACTATGAGAGACTTTTCGGTCTCACAAACACCCATGTGTGTGTAAACTATGATGTAATATTTCCGTTTGTCCCCAGGAGGACATCGAGAAGATAGATCTGACCGACCCGGATCTGAACAAGGCGGCGACTAAGATCCAAGCCTCCTTCCGCGGCCACAAAGTGCGTAAGGACGTCACCAACTAAAGTGACCATGCGTCGGGAATGTTGTGGCTTCGTGTGCAAGCGTCGAGGATTTGTATATTTTCTTGTGTATAAATTGAGGAATTTAGTTTTTTATTGCCTTCTTTAAGTAGAATTGTTGTGACGTTATTGTTCCAAATTAACCAGACTTATGTTTACGATATTTTTGATTTGTAAAACCATGTTTTCTATTTCTTTTTTGCTATTTATTTCATATTAATTTATTATAATTTGGTAAAAAAATAATGCTTTTTTCTCTTCTTTTACAATTAAATGTATATATTACCAATAAATTAATTCATTTTGTGATTTAAATTGTAGTCATTATAATTGATATAACGTATAAAATCCTAAAACTACAAGCTCAACAATTGCACATGAAGTCATCGATGTTTAATAGTTAAAAATGTAATCGTGGGTATGTCAATTCTTTACTGAGTTTCACAAGACAGTCAATTCCACCAGGTTCGCGTATAGCATCGGATTGACGTAACTAATGAATACATGGTAGAGTTACTGGTATGAAATATTAAAAAAATATCTATCCCGTTTTCTATTTAATAAATTACGGACACAGTACTTCGTGTTACTCATAACGCTATGGCGCTCAGTGGATTTTTTTATTGATTTCACTAAAAGAAAGAAAGAAAGAAAATACATTCATTGTCACAGGATACGACGTCCAAACATAAATTAACATGCAAAAAACAAGGGAAAAATATATATCTAATTTGCGCGTCGCGTCTGTGACACTTCGGTGACCACTCAACATAAACTTGTACTGCGGCGCGAGCCTCAGCGCGACGCTGATTTTCAGTGGTATCAAAAGATAAATTTACATTTATTTCGTGTTATTAACGTTTAAATTGACAAAACCCACTCGACTGCCAGTTCGTTTGACGGATAAATATTTGTATGGAGCAAAAATACATATTTGTTTGTGAGTTCTGTATGTTTTTCCATTGGAATTCATGTTTTAAAAACCTTTTTACGATACACTAGCTATCGTAGTATGGTGCAATTATTCTAAATGAAGAATTTATTTTGTTTTAACAATGAGCATAAATAAATTTGAATGTAACAAAATCGCGGGCTAGTCACTAAAACAAGATGGCGGACTTAACTTTTCCACTGAGCTATCTCATACTTAATTTATCAGCATTCCATTCTTCTTCTTTCAATGTTTGTTGAATATGTAATAATTTATTTTAGATTAAACGTAGCGTTAAGATTATTATTGTAGATTAGTGGCCATAAACAACAGCTTAATTTATATTTAATCTATGTTCAATGAATTCTCTATGGATCATTCTACACGTATTGTTTGTTAAACATGTATCATTGAAATATTACCACGCAATTTCTGCTGAATTTTTCCTGTACATTTTGCTGGATAATTTTAGAATTTATATTAAATTAAATACATTTAATAATCGCCTGTACCATACACGTGTTTTATTTACCTATCCGATTACCTCGTCTCATAATTACTTATTAAGGTGCGTTGGGGTAGCACCGTAATAAAAGGATGGAAGGGGTATGAACGTAAACTCCTGTAAAATGTAGAATTACGATGTGTGTATTATATAAAAAATAAAATAACTATACACGATTTAATTAGCAGTAATCTTGCAATAAACTTAACCAAAAAAATATCTATATTAGAAGACTTTTTATTTGGGCTTGCTATATGACCACCTGACGGTAAGCAAGACCATATTAAATTGCTATATCGAATGGTAATTGTATGGTACTATTGTATCTGCGTTTGGCCACAATTATGCAGGCCTTACTATTGTTTCTTCACTCTAGTCCGGAAGCAATAGGGTATTTGACTATCATCGAATTTTTGTATTATTTTGCAGACAGAAGTGCCATTAAAACAAAACATTTTTGTGAAAACAGTGATAAAGTAGCTTGTAACATGAGGCAAATATTAGTATTTTAAATGAAAGAGTGGGGACGTATTGGGGACATCTTACCGTCTCTTTCACACTCGCACACTATAATGCATATTAAGAATAGTGACGTCACGTTGTTTTTGTTTTGCATCCCTTTTCTTTTACCCCCACTGAAAGATTTAAAACGTTTCTAAATTTTTCGTTTTTTTAAATTCTGAATCGATTTACAAAATTCTTTGTTTGTTAGATTTTGGATATGGATATTTTTTGACGAATACAATAAAAAAATGAGTCACATACCCAATTACTCTAATTACGATAATTTCATACAAACGTTCTTTATAAAGACTTTTCTTGTCACTCATTATATTGAATATTCCCATAAAAAGCCAAATGCTTCAAATATATGCGTCACAGTGACCCACGCATGTATCGACATGATAAGTCAATAGTTCAGAAATAGCACCGTTTGGGTTGCCTCCTTTCATAAATGAATCTTGTCTTCCATTACAATAAATGACTGTATGGGAGACAAAACTGCTTGGGAATAAATTGCTCAAGGTCTACTAATTTGCAACAATTGACATGGTAATATTATATGCCGACATTATTATGACATTAAATTTGTAATTTTAAATAGTTTACAAAAAAGACAAAAAAAATGAAGACGGTTCGTGTTGCAGAGGGAGTTTCTTGCGCCGTTCCTTCTTCACAGCTACAACACATGCGATGGCAGTAATTAACGATTCAAAAGATCTTGTGAAAAAATGAATAAAGAATATTTAGATTTGATTTGAAACAACGACAGAATTGAGAAGTGACAATAAAATAAACAAATATTCTTGCAAAACAGTAGGTATTTATGGAGGATAGTGATAAAATTCAGAATCTAAAGCCTAATTTACACGGGGAGAGTTTCTCGCTTCGAAGATACGATTATCGTAAGGATATAAAAACTTGCATCGTGGAAACGTTTGTCAGAACGCAATAATCTATGGCGATTATGTCGTGTGATAATTGCATACGATTCTCGCCGCGAGAAACTCTCTCCGTGTAAACGGGGCTTAAAGACAGTTGCTGGTTTTTCTATTATTATTTTTTGACAGCCTCCGTGGCGCAGTTGGTTAGACGCCGCCTGTGAAACGAGAGGCCAGGGGTTCGATCCCCGCACCGAAACAAATATTCGTGTGATCCACAGGTATTTGTTTCGGGTCTGGGTGTTTGTGAGACCGAAAAGTCTCTCGTAGCTTCTGATACCCATGACACACTCGATCTTAGTGTGGGGTCAGGACTATGTATGTGACTGTTGGGTGGGTGTATTTATTTATTACTCCTGAAATTTAATCTTCACGGTGATGAAAAACGTCGTAAAGAAATCTCCACACAACAGAGAGTCAAAAAATATTCTTAAGTAATCGTACCAGCAGATGCGGAGTCGTTCGTCCATAAGGGTCCACCTTGAAGGTGATTTATGTTGCAGGAACTCACTGGACGCAGCCGTTTCCACAAGTTCGCTGTCGAAATCAGTGGAGGCCTATTCTAAGCAGTGACTTCCTGTGCCTAATCATGATTATAATCTTCTCCATTGAAGGAAGGAATCTTGTTCATCGTAGCTTATACATTTATATGTGGAAGCTTGTGATAAGCAATGTTTATATGTTTTAATAGCTAAGAAAAGCACAGGAGTACGTCAGCAATGTGTGCCTGAGCCTATTCCCGTACCTTGACTGAGGGGTAGACCAAAGAAGCGCAGTCTAGATGTCGTCAAGGAAGACAACCGGCCATGATAATGCCAGGTAAAAGGAAAGGAGAAAGAAATTTAAAATAATAACTAAAACCTCCACTTTCAATGTCAAAGATTCATTGAACAATAGCGTGGTTGACAATATGGCCTAACCCCTCTAAATCGTACTCTCAATTGTAAAGGAGGTCTGTGCCCTGCAGTGGGTCATATATGGGACACTACGCACTTTTACATCGAGAGGAAACCTGCATACCATAGCAATTTGTAAGAATTTCTATGGTATGTAAAGTCCGCCAACCCGCACTAGGCCAGCGTGGTGGACTATATGGTCTAACCACTCTACTACAATCGTTCCCTCAATTGTAGAGGAGGCCCGTGGCCTGCAGTGGGACATAATACCCCTCAGGTGTCCATGTATAGACAATAGACTTTTGACAGATCTACACAATAGTCTACACAATAGAGAATAATGGAAACCTGTCACATAAATCTTGTCAGGGAGCCTAGTATGAGCTTCATGGACACCGGAGGGGATATGGGCTGATACAGTACAAATTGAACAATAGATACGTGTTTAATCAATCTGATAGTTACGACTACACTGCACGACTATAATATGTTAAAACAAAGTATCGCGAACTGCTCCAAACTTTGGGTAAAAATAATAGGGGCGAAATGACGGCGACGGACGCTTGTTAGTACTGTTGTACGTGATACCTGAGTATCTGTGATTTGAGCGGGGTGTTTCTTAATATTATTTACAAGGCTCAAGGTAAATAGTGTAGGAGTGTAGTGGCTAGAAAGCGGACTTTGAGGCTGTGAAAAATAGCTGCAGGCTTAAAATATAATCTGTGTGTATTAACTATCTTTAGGAAAAGGAAGTCCTATGCTGAATATGAGCTATGGCAAGCTGTACGTAGCTTCTTGTATCCAAAAAAGCATATCTTTATGACTACCTGTCAAATGTTACCCTGCGTATGAGGTGACAATAACAATATAGTCATTCATTCGAATAAAATATCAATTTTTTTTTTTACTATATGAAATGAAATGAAATGAAAATAATTTATTGAATCCATTAAAATGTTCAACATTGTTTAGATTCAGTCATTTTTTGAACTACCACCCGGTTCGGAAAGCGGTTTTCACTAGAGAAGAACGGGCAAGAAACTCTAGTGTTGCTCTTTTCAAAACCAGTTTACAATGTAGTGATTATTACAAAAATTACAAGTTGGTTTAAATCAGAGCAGTTCATTAATAAATTGTTATGATTTGCAAGTAGGATATATTTAAATACGAATAAGTTTACTTTATATTTAATATGGCTGAGAGAAACGAAATGAAGTAACCCTATCTATATATCCTAGTATAACTATCATTTTATTGAGGTACAATCACCCCACTCAATTCAAACATACGCCACGTTCACTGTAACATCCCCATCAAAGTCAGCAGTTAACCAGAACGAGGGTTGATTATGTGGAATTAGCACAAACCACACATGGTAATATAAACCTTAAGTTTATGGCAGTAGAGCCGTTAACGCTACACCAGGGCAGACTATATTGCAAATTATGGATGGGTTTGTATGACAAGGCATGTATGAAAGGCTTTTAATGATAAAAGTAACTGTTTTAATCTACTCGGTTATTATGAAAATAAAAGGGTTGAAATGGAAAATATGGAGATGACAGATGGATTTCGTGCCCTTGTTTAGTGGCATGGGTTTGTAAATATTATATTAGGTTGAAAAGAGATAGCCGATCCTATAACACAAGTAAATTATATACATACAAAAGCAGACAATCGATAGTCGTTTAACGCAGGCCACATCTATTATGTCCCTGAGGAAATGCTTCGGGAAAACCTATGTTCACCAGAAATCTTTCTGTGGTTGAAGATGATGCTGATAATATCGATTGTTTAGAGACAGGGTCATCTTTTAAGTTCATGAGTGTGCTATAAACTGCGAAGATTTTCACGGTCCCTTAACATCTGAGTGTGTATGAGACCGAAAAGTCTCTCGTAGTTCCTGATACCCACGATACAAGAGTTGATGTTAGTGTGGGGTCAAGACTGTGTATCTTCCTGTTTGCTGTCTACCAACCCCAAGGTAAACAGAGATCCAAGAGGATTTTCCCCATGTTAAAAAAAGTGTAATTATTTATCCACGCCTAATCACATTACATACATACATACATAAACTCACGACTTTATCCCCGAAAGGGTAGGCAGAGGCGACACTAGGACACCCACATTTCGCCTTCCATGTTCCGTCCCACGATGTGATAGGGGGCGAGCCTATCGCCATATCGGGCACAAATTCCTGACTCCGGGCTGATAATGAATAGAAAAATCCAATATCACTTTGCCCGACCCGGGATTCGAACCCGGGACCTCAGCTTTGTAACCGTACCGTAACACAACTACGCCACCGAGGCAGTAACCACATTAAATATAATAATTAATAATACAAAAGCAGATAACCTTACAGAGGTTACAGGAAGTTATTGAGAACAGTAGAACAGGTTGCTGTGGAAACTAACCCCATCGGCTTAGTAATATTAGCAATTACGATGTACGATGTTAATACTCTTCCACTTCAAGGATACACTGTGGACTTACTCAATAAAATACACTTATATAAAACATTTTTAATCAACTTTCAATTAAACGCGTGTCTAATATATACGTTTATACGTAGGATGCAAATAGCATTGATAAAAGTACGGTGTGTTTTGATTCCTATAATCGCTACCGATAACACCTCCGTTCATAAAAGGCGTGCTGAATCCATTACTTCTAAAATATCCGTTATTAAATTTATTTTCCATAGGGTCGTACTTGGATATGTATATTTCTGTACTTTTCCAGTTTCTCCAGACTCTATCTTTGGGATTATTTGGCCATTCCACTCCGGAATTGGTGTTATAGTTTCCGTCACTCTGGTATTGGTAGTTTGGCGTTACATAGTCTAAAGGCATTTGATGGTAATTTGAGTAAGTTTGGTAAATGTCAGGTTGTTGGATGTTATATTGATCGTTGTACGGGTCGGGTTCGTATGGGCTGATTATATCTTGACCTCTTTCACACATTTCTTCGATGTCGTGATTTTTGATTATGACGTTGCTTGTTGCTTCTGAAACAGTATTTTAAAAAGCTTTATTGCTTAACATGCTACATACATACATAAACTCACGCCATTTTCAAAGAAAGGGTAGGCAGAGGTGCTACCAGGACACCCACATTTCATCTTGTATGTTCCGTAATCCAAAAAAGAAAGAAAAATCCAATATCACTTTACCCGACCGACCCAGGATTCAAACCCGAGACCTCAGCTTTGTAGTCGTACCGTAGTACAACTACGCCACCGAGGCAGTACGCCACATTTCGCCTTGCACATTAGCATAATCATCGACTTTCTTTGAGATAGTGTTTAGAGTTATTAATAAGAATATTATAATAATATAATATTTAATTCAACTGTTAATTACTTAAATTTTGGGGTCCTAAACTCGGTTTCAGTCGCATCTTAACATTAGTAACATTTTTGCTAATAACAGTATAACCTGTCGGAAATATCTGTGAACCTAGCTGGATTGCGGTTCATATTTCATTTTTTTGTGTTCCCCTATCTGCTGTTATTTTACATTAAAAACCTTTTGAGGTGGATGCAAATTCTATTTTTTGTTCTTTTTTCTATTTTAATTCAATTTGTTTAACCTATATTTTGAATTAGCTGACCTTATGTTCCAATGACGTCAATTATTCAGGTCCACAGATATTTCCGACGAGTAATAACAAGACTTGTTAATATATAATAATTATTTTTCTCCAATATTGTAAACAATCATTAAAAGCCAATCGTCTAACTTATGAAACCAACACAAATTTATTCTGTAGTCTGGATACACTTTAGCATTTAGGCGAGAAATATTCCACTTAATAAAATTACATTTTATGGACTGGCGTTATTATTTTATTAAATTATACTCGTACTGCCAGGCTTGCTGCGTCGGTTTGGCAGAAGGCCAACCCTTGATCCGCTGTTTGTTAACGCAGGCATTTAAATTATTGCATCATGGAGAAATTCTATGCCAACAACCGAAATATGATAAAGTTTGGTTATTTTGTGTTAGTTGTAGTTTTCGGTTATTAAACTTAGGAGCCATAGACCGGTTCTCCCTGCTTTGAGCCTTCAACATCAACATACTAATTCAATAAACTATGGCATAGGAAGCATTTCGTTCACCCTGGCTACCTAATAACCGTTTGGTTTATTAATAGGGAACTATTAGACTTTATATAGAAAAAAATGATAAATTAATTGTCCAGCATCGCCTGCCGTAGCCATGGACAAATTGGACGTCCTGATCAACATAATAAGAGGTCCCTAAACATGCTACAGAAGAAATCTTTAGAAGATGCTTATGTTGAGTATTGTATATGGCTGATTTATTATTTATGAATTGAGCTTACATTAATATACATTGTATACTTACGATTATTTACATAGTCTTTGTTATCCGTGTAGGCATTGGGCTGATTATTAAAAGCTCTTGGATATTTATTTTCATCATCGTCTAACTTATAAATGGTGAAAGTATAATCTTTGCCACCTGACCCTGATGATTTCGCATCGACTTCGGAATCATTGTTTTGTCTTCCATTAGTTTCCTGTTTCTCCTTCTCGTCTGTTTTACTTTCAGTTTTAGGGGACGTTTCAATTTTAATTACCTTAGGAGGATCTATCTTCTCATCTTTGTTCACAGGAGAAGGGTTTTCTTGTGCCGATGTTTTTTCATTGTTAATTGGTTGATTGCTTTCTGTTTTCGCTGCTTCTTTAGTTTTTTGTTCATTAGTTTGCAGTTTATTTTCCTTGGGAAGTGTTTCAGCTCTTGTTTTAGTACCTTGTTCAACTTCTTCAACGAATTGAGCTCCTTTAGATATTGCACCTTTTATTTCTGGTATACTTTCGTTCGTTTTCTCCTCCTTAGATATAGTTTGGCTAGGAACAGCGTTAGAATCAACTTTCTTAGGTTGACTTGGAGTACCTACTTTGACTTTATGGTAGTTAGGGCATATAGCATTTGGCTGCTGAGTTGCAACTGGTACTACTATTCTAGGAACATTGTTCACTCTATTGTTAAGTCTAAGATTCAAAGCAGGATTGACATTTGGCGCTCTGTTAGAAACAGCATACACTTGATGAGGCACTAACTTATTTTTAACCTCAGGTTTGTGTTTATTTCTACTTGCTGTTGTTTCAGCCTGAAAAATATATTAAAAAGACTAATTCATACAAAAGTATCGTTAAAAGTTTTCTAAGGAAACAAATAAAATAAATTCGGATGAAAGTATAAAAAGTAATATTAGCATAAAGAAGTTATAATTGGTTTTCTTTATTACTAAGTGAAAGTATTTTTTCATATTCATGTTATAAGGAAAATAAAGCTATTTGTTAAAGTAAAGATGTCCAATGATAAAATAAACATGAAATTTTCGGTTCGAACCCAAAAGTGATTTGAAAAAGTCTTAACATTCTTTACTTATTTGTTTTTAAGCAAACAAATGGTTTAATAATACAATTCAGTTTACATTATTATGTTTTTGAAGTTATATCGTGCTAAAGAACATCTATCGGACATATTATTCTTTAAAAATCAATCTCGGATGACAAATACAAGCCTATAATATTATTCATGTTACAATAGAAAGAAAAGAAGTCAATATTGTACAACAGAATGTCCCTTTGTATCCCAAACTATAGTTTTCCTTGAGAAAACTCTATCCAAATATGGATAGTGTCTTCAAACCTAGTTACATAATAATTTCTCTATGCTTATTCGACGATTTATCCCGGTACGTTTCATTAAGCATGTCCTAAACTATACTTACATTTTCCCCTTGAGAATATCCATTTAAAAATATGACCAAATATATCGTAATAACCTTCAATTCCATATTTTCCAAAATTCACTTCACCATAACGTGTTTCTGCTTCGTCCAATTCAGAACTAATAGGAAACATATTCTTATCCAATGTTTTTAAATTTTTGGCCCGATTTAATCAATTTTTTACGGAGTGATGAAATATTGTTTTTATAAGGAAACTTTGTAAACTTCCACGTAATAGATGAAAGATGATGTAACTGTTTTGATTATCTCACTGGTCGAATTCTACGCCTCAATTTGTCACATGTGGTACTTGTATGAAGGAAGCGGCTTTTAGACATCAGCCTTAGTACTCTTTAAATTTGATTATGTTAGTATTCACTACGCTTAGGGGATATGCGATTGCAAGACCTCATTCATTGATCAGCAACGTACCTTACAGGTAAACATGGCTTATGTAGTGGAAACTGTTGGTTGAAGACCTTTGCACGCTATTAAGCAAGTATTTCGCCTTTAGTGAAGTGAAGTGAAGTGTGAAATATGAAGTCAGCCAGTCCGAACTAGGTCAGCTTCATGGACTAGACATAACTCCTTTTAATCGACCTATCGATTGTAGATGCACCCTATTGTTAGGTTTAGATATCAAACCTTTAAAAATAATATGGGACATTAGTAATTTGACGTGTAAATTATAAATGTTTAATGGAAAATGGATCATGAATTATTAAAGATATTCTTATCGGATGGAGTCAATATTGGGTGGGGAGAGAATGTAAAACAAGAAGGAACAATTTGTTAAGAGGATAAGATTGTATTGAACGGTATTGGAATAATAAATTGTAAAAAGTACATGAAGACTTTAAGTGGAGTAATTTCTTCTGCTGAACCCCTTTACTATGCAGTGGACAATTATGGGCTAATACAGATAAAGTTAGTACAGATTATTTCCACCGTAATAGATGCTTGCAGATGTTAATTGATTCTTGGGTGTTAGTGAGACCGAAAAGCATCTCGTCGTTTTTGATACCCATACTCGATATTATTGTGGGGTCAGATTTATGTATGTGGCTGGTGGGTGTAGGTATTCGAAACTGACAGCTGGACAAATTGCAAAAGTTAGAGAGAAGACAACGTTTTTTATTCTTGAGGCAGCAACAAAATCATGAGTAATATATCAGGACATTCTCTTTGTGTATCAAGATTTCATGAATAACAATATTTACTACATCTACTGGCTCCAAGCCAACTCCCTTATGAGTGTATAGTGTAAGTGTATATGTGTTCTTGAGTTAGTTGTAGCCAAATTTATTGCTGGTTACAACTTGGAATGTGCCAGCTTGCCTGATGAAGACGTCTTTCAACCATGTAAATTATTTACTAGCATTTGATATTAGTAAAGGTTATTTTTAGGACCTAGCTACTCCAGAGAATATATCTAAATCAATACAATCTAAGTTTGTTTTGCCGTATATATTATAATTCTTAGACAAAATGGATTTGCAAATACAAATTTCATCTTCTATTCAAATGAATTTGACTTTTGTTCTACTTTTTCCATGTAAAATAATGGTACCGAGATAAAATGCTCTGGCGACTAACCAATAACCTTTGTGGAGATGACATAGGCCAATTATAGGCCAATTACAGCTAGCTACGTCACCAGTGTGGAGATTATAGTCAGGACTCACTAAACCGCCTGTTATGGATGGCGAATATTGCCAACATCTTCCCCCCCTCCTCGATTATCCTTGGGGACGCTATGCTCAGCAGACGGTTTCCAAAGAGTAATTCTAATGACGATGACATGAAGGTAATTCAAGGGTAGCTTTAGATTCAACGGGATGCTAGAACCTCTCATAATAACACTTAGGAAAAAATAACCACCTACAATATTCTCAAATTTATTTCAAATACACAAAACTATAAACGGTGTAGTACAAGTGCTGCAACAACGGATAGAACTCCAAAATGGCGGACACGAGTAGCACAGCAAGTGTTGTCACCCTACTGATACTCCGAATTAAATCCAGTTTGTTGATGAGAGGCGATGATTTTCTGAGGGATTTAAGTGAGTAGCCAACGTCCGTTGGTGCTAGTACCTGAAAAGATAAATAGATAAAGATAAATTAGGTGAAGCACGAGTGGACGTTGGGTTTTTAAGCGTATGAGGTTTAGGCTAAGAACTTTAGACCTTCAGACTCCGTGGGGTTGTTGCTTAGACGCCGGCTGTGAAACGAGAGGCCGTGGACAGAGACAAAAGTTTGAGTGATCGACAGGTATTTGTTTCGGGTCTGAGTATTAGTGAGATCGGAAAGTCTCTCGTAGTTTTTGATACCCATAGCACACGATATGATCTTAGTGTGCCGTCAAGACTATGTGGTATATGACCGTTGGGTGCATTTAGTTTAATTTTACCCGCTTGTGGTGCATCCTGCTCGTCGCTAAACTAAGCTCTCGCGATCGTTCGTTCGCAGAATAACTATTGCGAAGAAAGCATAGAAATAAGACTGGCAGATCGATCAGTAAGTGCCCATTCACCATTTTAAAGATGTCTAATTTTATTACCTGAAACACAACTCCTGGTTCTATCAGTGAGGGCTTGTGATTACCACTGCATTGCTGAAAATATCAAATTTTCCAATGGGTCGGTCGCAAAATATAAGTCAAATCATATTCGCGGTCGCTGTCTTGATATACCCGGTATATAGGATAACCTAGCGTGCATGTGAGAAAACCATTCAGTACACTAACCCGTAACCGTATCTGTTAGGGAAATTATAACAGAATTTACCTTTTCATTGACCTCGACTGCTGATTCTTGTTTCACATCTGCATGGATGGGTTGAGCATGGTTTGTCATTATGTGTAGGGCTCCTGACGTGTCTCTTTTGACTCTTGGGTACAGAGTGGGTGATTCCTAAAAGATAAAAAAATATATTTTAAATTTAAATTCATACGACAAAAATAAAATTAATAAATAGATGGGTTCCTGATCTTTGAAGATTGAGAGGGGAATATAGAAAAGGAAAAGGAAGGGATTGTTGTGTCTGAAATGGTAGGTGAGAAACGACAGGTTGCAGGTCGATTCTTATATCGTATATTCTTATAATACCAATGTTGATTGATTGATTCACAAGTATTTCTTTTGGTTCTGAATGTTGTGAGGCCGAAAATTATCTCTTCGCGATGCATATATTATTCTATTTACTATAAAAAATATTACTCACACTTGCGATATAGCGTACTGATAAACCGAATATAACCAGCAATATATGTTTTTCCATATTTTCATAGCATTGTTCTTCGCTTCAATAAAATGTTCCCTATGCGATTATCGTAAAAAGTTATTTCTGTGTTATCAAATACATAAAGTATACTATTTCTTATTCTACTGAGGTTGTTTTCTTTCAGTAATGTAAATAATGGGTAGGAAAATGCTTATTGTTTTTGCTGTTCTACTTGCTGTGGTACAAGGACACAGTAATGTAAGTACATGACAGTATTATAATAATTGTGTTGATACGAAGAAGGTAATCAAAGAGAAGAAAATACATACGGACATATTTATTTGGTTATTTAAAATATTGAGCACATTTTTGGAAGCTAAAAACTTGTGTTAACTAATTGTTTGGGCATTCTAGATCTCCCCACGATGTTTTCCTTTGCTCTTAAATGAAATTGTAGTGAATAAGAATATATACTTCACGTCTAAGCCAGTTTTATATGCCCAGGGTTTGAATCTGCTATAAATAGTATACTAACTACTGCTGAAAGTAATAATTATTATCGATGTCATAGGTAATAATATTCACACCACAATCAGGAAGTTCCAAAATATACCCGCAACAAAATCCTTTGTTCGCAAAAAGTGTCCTCATTTCTTAGATCCCTCAACTATTCGTTCTAGAAACAACTTCACACCCATTCCACCAAGTACAATTGTACATCTTCAAGTACCCACACGGCAATATCGATTGACTCCTATTCATAAAACAATTCTGTCGGTGACTGACACCGCGCGGCGCAGCGGCCCTGGAATATATTACCGTAATTGGAACAATCAAGTGCTTTGTGGAATGTGGGTGCAATGTGGGTGTCCTGGTAGCTCGCACATCTGCCTACCGCTTCTGGAAAAGAGGCGTGAGTTTATGTATGCATGTAAATAAATACATACACCCAACAGTCACATACATAGTCTCAGGACTATTAGAATCAATTAAGTCTTGTCGTGGGTATCAGAAGCCACGAGAGATTTTTCGGTGTCACAAACACCCAGACCCGAATTATTATAAAGTTCTGCATTCACAAATAGTTATCAGGTTGTAGTTTAATTAAGTCTTGTTTCCACCAATGTAAAGACAACATACCAATCGATACTAAATAAACAGTCAATACCATTACAGTACAGAGCATGTGTTTGCAATATGCACGGGTTCTCGTGGGAACAGCGGTTATTATTCAGTAGGGGTTCATATTGCGACATTAACTGCTATTACCGTTTGGAATGTGTATAAACTATTGATCAGTAACCATAGGCTTTGGTCTGTTAAAAATCAGTTTTGATTTTTCTTCTGACAAGAGTTTAATGCAGTCAGTTGCAGTCGAATAAAGTATCAGTGAAAGATCATCCCTTGCTAACCGACACAATAATGCCGGCCACCTCGTAAAGCGGAATAAGTAGCTACACAGACTGAGCCCAAAACTCGTCAAATATTCATTGTTACTTGAAGGGTAACACCAGGCATAACCTAATTTTAAAATTAAATTCCAAGGATTATTTTTCCGACCCAAATATCGGCCAATAGAATTGCACCATTCGACGTCACGTGGTACAACCTACATGGTATTATACTGATAATTTTTTGAAAATTTTCTCTGGTCGTTGCTATATATAAAAAACAAAACATGAACCAGTCAAATTAACCACACGTCAAACTGACAGGTTGAATTCAATTGTGAAAATTGGAGATTTTGCATGAAAATGAGTCGATTTGGAGTTTGTTTGTATTCTTATTTGTTAACTGTACATTTCGTCTCATGGTGCAATTCTATTGGCCGGCATTTGGGACGGAAAAATAATCCCCCGAATACCACACGAGCTTCAAAATTATCTGGCATTTCCCTCAAGGTTCCCTGCAAACAAATAAAGTCGTCAAGTTTTTCGGGAAATACCCGATAATTTTGAAGCTCTTGTGGTATTATAAGTGAATATTTTTGTTGTGGGTTTTCTAATCATTCTAGATATTAATTAAGTGTTATTTTGTTGATAAATATGAGATATGTCCTTACATTTAATTATCATAGTTTCCGTCATGGTTCTGACTTCATGGCGAATTGTTTTTAGTATGTGGCATACATGACATAAGCATTTTAAGTTATTCAAATCTAAAATATACACAAAATTATGTGTGTTGAATCCGCGTTCATTACACGAACATCCACTAATTAGATAGTTATAATAACAAATATCAAACACAATGCTGTAACGTTTCAACGTTCGATTATATCTGCAGTAATTTTCGGGCTAACCACACACCCAATTAATTTGCTACAACAATATCAAACATTGTTTACATTTAACAATGAGTACATTTATTTATAAAGACAACAAAGCATAAACTATAAACTTATGACAAAATAAAGGTATAATTTTGACAGCTTCCGTGGCGCAGTTGTTTAAAATAAACAAATGTTTGTGAGATCGAAAAGTCTCTCGTAGTTTCGGATACCCACGACACAAGACTTAACTGATCTTAGTAAGGGATCAGGACTATGTATGTGACTGTAAGGTACATACATACATACATAAACTCACGCCTTTATCCCAGAAGGGGTAGGCAGAGGCGCCACTAGGACACCCACATTTCGCCTTGTATATTTCGTCCCATGATGTGATAGGGGGCGAGCCTATCGCCATATCGGGCACAAATTCCTGACTCCGGACTGATAATGGATAGAAAAACCCAATACCTACCACTTACCCCGACCCGGGATTCGAACCCGAGACCTCAGCTTTGTAGTCGTACCGTAATACAACTACGCCACCGAGGCAGTCTAAGGCACTGGAAGGTGTATTTATTTATTATTTGTTGAAAGTATCGGCTTGATTGTTTCAAAGAAAATCGACCTGAAGTAACAGCTTTCGTTTGGGGAGTGAGATTGTCTGACTCTCAATACCCTTCTCAGTTTCTCGATACTCCTCCCGACTTTGTTTTAGCGTTTTCTTTCCTATTTTGTGAGACTGATAACACATCTACGATCCATAAGTTAGATGTTCACGGAAGACGGTAAATTATCACCAGTTGAAGTGTTTACCTGTGCAATAAAAACGGTATCTTGTGATACGACTAAAGAAAATCTTCGTATTTTTCATACAGACACCAGTCGACGATGGAGATATGCAAACATCTCTTATGCCTCAAGAGTTGAACCCTGAATTTGTACCTAGTAAGGTAAGTCGATAAGACCACTCTCAATCGATTCTATCGATTGTAGAGTACGCCCGTGCCCAGCAGTGGGACGTATAGGGGCTGATACAACAAGTTAAGTCGAAAATAAATATAATTCTAATCATTCCCAAAAATACTGTATTGAACGATAACAGTCCATAATCACCTACTGCTGAGCCCGGGGCTTCTTTACAACCGAGGGTATAACTGAGAGGTGTGAGGCCATAGTCCACCAGGCTTTACATAACATTAAACACAATTTTATTAAATGCTCTTGATAGGAAACCTTTAGTGTAACCTCATGCTGGGCAGAAATTAGCAGAATTTATATCTAAATTCTTTTGTCGCTGAAGTCGATAACCACACAATTATATTGAACTTTGCTCCCATTTTATTCTTTAAAATGGCACGGCGCGGCGTTATGACTGCACTGCACCTGTTGGTAAACGCAAATGCTGTCCAAACAGAGTATCGAATGGCATCAGACGGCGGTCCCATGACATACATACATACTTACATAAACTCACGACTTTAACCCAGAAGGGGCAGAGGCGCCACCAGGACACCCACATTTCGCCTTGTATGTTCCATCCCATGATGTGTTAGGGATCGAGCCTATCGCCATATCGGGCACAAATTCCTGACTCCGGGCTAATAAAAAAATTAAAAAATCCATTGTCACTTTGCCCGACCCGGGATTCGAACCCGAGACCTCAGTTTTGTAGTTGTACCGTAGTACAACTACGCCACCGAGAAAACCCCAGGTCCCATGACATTCTATACAATTATGCAGGCCTGCTGAGATGCTTCTTCACAGACATTTATGTTTTTGGATGATTCCATCAGGACGAACCCTGGCGCGCAATAATGCCGGTAGCTCGACAGCGTCGCTACGCAGAGCTCTCTGAACACCATCCTCGCAACACCGTCGCTGAACAAGTGAAGCGGTACAGCCGCATCGCCGCCTGCGTCGTGCTCGCTTTGTCGGCCCTCGTCGAAATCGTGCTGTACTTTATCGAGTTCTACTCCGAGAGTTGAGATTAAATTTGGATGTAAAATAATTGTTTTAATTGTTATAATGTGTATACTGTGGGAGAACCTTAACTCAATAAATAAATAAATATATTATGTTAAATATATTATGTAATATATTATGTTCTTTAAAGTTTCAAGCCCAATCAATTGCATTACAAAATACCCATTCAAAATTATATTGTTAATTAAATATCTTATCTAAGGTAAAATATTATTGATAATCCACCATGAATGCAAAAGTAGCCCACTCAAGTGACGTAATTGTTTAATCCTCTCCACCCACTTACGGCCAAATCGATCGGTCACCCATATAAATATATAGAATTTAATTAAGCACCGTCACACTTGTCAAGAAGCCCTATATAAGAGTAAGCACACAGGCAGTTTCTAAATAGGCGGTGACCACGGAACCATGAAGTGGGTTTCATTGTTGTGCGTTTTTCTGGCCTTTTTCTACTTGGGATTGGTGAGTAACACTTTGCTTAAATTTTAGCTCATATAGTTCCCACTGCAGGACACGGGCCTCCTCTACCAACGAAAAGTACGATTGAGAAAGGCAATATAGTCCACCACGCTAGCCTAGTGCGGGTTGGCGGACTTTGTATACCATAGATATTCTAGCAAATCGCTACGGTATGCAGGTTTCCTCACGATGTTTTCCTTCACCGTTATAGTACGTGGTGATTGAATATCAATACACACATGACTCCGAAAAGTCCGAGGTGTGCACTGGGATTTGAACCTGCGACCACTGCGAACATGTTGGCAAGTTGGCAACTGTCATTTTACCATCGTGCCAATACGCACTTCAAATATTACAATATATAAATGAATATAAATTGCCTATGCAGAGTGAATTCCGCTAACCCGCACTATGCCAGGGTGGTGGACTAGGGTTTAAGTCCTCTTAATCGGGTAACGAAGAACTCATTCTCGGTTGTAGAAAAGTCTTTTGCTTAGCAGTTGGCGATTAATGGCTGATACAGTATTTAGAGAAAACCAAATAGGTGACTTTTCGCCGGCTGTGAATCGAGAGGGTTCGATCCCCGCACGATGCTTGTGAGGCCCACAAATATTTGTCTCGCGTCTGGGTGTTTATGAGACCGAAAAGTCTCTCGTAGTTTTTGATACCCACGACACGACACTTAATTGATCTTAATGTGGGGTCAGGACTATGTATGTGGCTATTGGGTGTATTTATTTATTTATTTACTTGTCGGTGCCATAAAACTGAGTTTTTTTGTTGACAAACGTTGTGTGTCATGCTGAAAGGCCAGTGATACAAGCATATACCTTTCGTTCTAGCCCGAGGTATTGAAAGGAGATCTTCATTAATCCCCATTCATTTTTACTTTCTTCCGTTGGCTAATGGGGTGCACCGCGAGCAGTTGAAATAGTTAAAACCTAGTCCTTTGTGGCAGACACGAAATGAGAAGAGTGTTTAATTTAAAAAATACTTTAAGATGGAAGACAAATTTCCACTAAACTTGTTATTCCAAACAGCCATAATATAAGCACCATTCACTCTAACCAAATAACAAAAAAACATATTTTCCAGTGTGAAGAGGAGCCCGACCATGTGGACTACACCAGCCGCTACGCTGAGCTGGCTTCTCCCGTCCCTGATAACATCAACGTCCAGGATCTGCTCGCTCGCCTGTCCGCTACCAGTCCCTGGTAATGATGCCAACCTTCCAACCCTGCCAACCCTGCTAGCAACTTAATAACATGACCTGCAATCTACCACAAAGATTCAAAATGTGCTCTGTGAAAACCCCCACTAGATAGTTTTCGGTTCTTAGTATGTATGAAAATTATGTTAAGGTATTTTGTAATTTATTAAAGTGATGAAGTGCGTTTTTGTCAGTGCTTGTTTTTTTTATATTTTATTTTTTAACTACTTATACCTGCTATTACGGAAAGAGTCGAGAGATAGTTATGTGGGCAGAATTGTCGACATCATCACTGCTTGCTTTTTTAAAAAAACTGCGATATTTATAAATAAATAAATAAATACACCCAACAGTCACATACATAGTCCTGACCCCACACTAAGATCGAATCTTGTGTCGTGGGTATCAGAAACTACGAGACACTACGAGTTATGTCTCACTGATCGTCACAATAATGTCAGGTTACTCAAAACTGGAAACAAAGACTGAACGAGAAAAAAAATGCGTGGATTATTAAGATTACTTCTGTGATCTGCATCACAGAGTATGGTGCTTGCTTGCCGGGTTGATAAGATTATTCTACCATCAACAGCTTAAAAGGCTCCGGCATCGTCATTTACTAAACACAATGCAATAGCAAAGCTATTACTTACTTCACGTCCTTTTTGGTACCCGTCCTGATCTCTTTTCAGCCATAGGAAGTCCACTGCTGAACACAGGCCTCCGTAATGGATCGCCTTGACCTTGACTATTGGTTCAGTAGGTTCAGGAACTTTACATCTACATATGTCGTGGGTTCCTTAACTTCCCTCTCATTAACACCAAGCTTCAAAATCAGTGATGAAATATTTCCCTATTAACCAATAAAAGAAAAAAACGACAATTTACACTTTGCATATATTTGTCATCGCATCAGTCGACCCACTTGCGCCTGGAGGGAAACAGCTTCTCGTAGTTGAGGTTGATGTCGGAGGGGTGGGGCGAGTAGGGCGCTTGCCGACGAGCGCCCCTTCCTATGGGGATGTAGTCGTAGGGTACCTGGAAAAATATCTTTAAATTTTTCATGGTAGATAGCATACCTAGATACCTTTTCTAGCGTTTGGAGTATCCTTGTATGTAGATACGACGTTGAAATTCATCTTTTTTTCGCCTGCTCAAGGGTAATAGCGTAACTTTTTAGTGATTTAATTAATTTAATTTCAGACTGATTTTTCTTATTTATTTTGCGTTCAGCTGCCTGCCTGTTCTTTCAAGAGTAGGTCTTTCTCATACCTACGAAATTCTTACAATTCTTGGTATATGAGTGTTTACCGAAGGTTAAAGCGAGCCAAAATAGTTCCTCTGTAAAAATCTTTAGGAAAGCTTGTGTTCAAAATTAGTCTTCCTATAGCCCCATTTACTCGGGAGAGTTTCTCGCCTGGAAGATACGATTATCGTAAGGATATAAAAAAGTTGCTTCGTGCAAACATTTGTCAGAACACGATAATTTATAGTGGTTATGTCATAATCGCATACGATTCTCGCCGTAAGAAACTCTCTCCGTGTAAATGGCGTTCAAGGCTGAGGATTATATAGGTTGGGCAAGAAGATATTGATAGTATTTCAAGCCATTATACCTGAGGTTTTGCATTCACTATTATTGTAAGGAGCAAAAACAAAAACATCACAAACAAATGCATTACGTCTGAAAACTTGACTGCACTGATATCACTTCACGCCTTTTAACTTTTTAATTTAATCTGCCCCTACCACGTGACGTATTGTGAAGTTTTTACTACTGTAGTTAACCATTGCTACTCGTATGCAAGTTAGAGTAGGAAATAAAGTGGCATGAAAATGGATTAATAAAATATACAATTTATGTGTTGTGAATGAAGCAATGTTATGTTTGGTGTATATAATAAAAGCTTATCCTAAACTTGGTATATATAATAATGTCCTGACTTTTGAATTGCCGGCTAGTCCATTAGGACAATAATATAATTTAGCCGATTGACGTATAAAATGGATAATATATAAAAGATAAAAGATATAAAAAATATTAGAGTACGTACAATATAAAACATTATTGAGATTAGATTTGCATACATCACTTGTTTATAACTAAGCCCTCAAACCGTCGGCCATTTTGGAGTTTCGAATAAAAAGTAAACTGTAAAAATGTGGCTACGGTCCGTAATAAAAATATCATAAACCGGGATGGAATTCCTTCATATATCTCCAGAAAAAGAAAGGTTTGTTTATGAAATAAAATTTTAATGTTAAGTAATGTTATTAAACGAATTTAAACTTAAAGTAGGTATAAAGATTTTACATAGATTTATTTAGTATAAAATATGTCAAATCTTTATACCTAAAGTTATAATTCGTTTAATAACATTATTTTACATTCTGATTGTAATACATAAATATGTTTAGGTCATATAATGGGACGGAACATACAAGGCGAAATGTGGGTGTCCTGGTGGCGCCTGTGCCTACCCCTTCTGGGATAAAAGCGTGAGTTTATGTATGTATGTATGTATTATAATTATTATAACGCTGAAGGAAAAAATCTGCATACCATAGCTATTTGTTAAAATGTCTATGGTATGTAATATACTGCGCCAACCCGCATTAGGCCAGTGTGATAGTCCATATGGCCTAACCCCTCTCAATCGGACTCTCGATTATAGAGGAGGCTCGTGCCCTGCAGTGAGGCGTAGAAGGGCTCATTCTGCATACATACAAGTTAATTGTCTATTAAATTATATAAGTGCATTTTTCCCTCACATTTTAGAACAAAGAGGGACAGACAGACAGCTTTAAAGCACTAAGACTACAAGGATATACTGCGGTATCTTTAATTATAAAGAGAAAAAGGGGATGAAATGGGACTTAGCATATTTGGATCAGCAGTAATTTATTTTCAGATCCACAATACTCTCAGATAAAACAATTAATATTCATGGGTTCCACGAACAATTATCGCTGTTGAGAATCAAACCACTGTTTTTCATAATATGCACGATTGAGACGATTCTCATATAAAATGTTACAAAAATCTGCAAAATACAGTAGTAGGGGTTTAGATCTGTAGCAAGATTAATGTGACGTTGAAATTGCTTTTTTAATTTGATGAGAAATCGTAATCAATTTTACACTGTTCTGGTTTATCTTTGTTTGTTGAAACGCAAGGTAATTATTGTTGTCATAAATTTACGTGAAATCTAATTAATAACGTCATTTAAGGTCATTACATATTTCTGAAATATTGAAAGTAACTTCGCATCTCAAACCGGAACTTTTACAGTTAACGTAAAATAAATAAATAAATACATCCACAGTCACATACATAGTCTTGATCCCACATTAAGATCAATTAAGTCTTGTGTCGTGGGTATCAGAAACTACGAGACTTTTCGGTCACGCAAACACCCAGACCTGAGACAAATATCAGTGAGCCTCACAAACATTTGTCTCGGTGCGGGGATCGAAGCGATGGCCTCTCGTTTCACAGCCGGTGTCTAACCAACTGCGCCACGGAGCCTGGCAAAATATTAATATTGTGGAAACAACATGAATGTTATAACCATTTTACAAAAGCTAAGTACTTAATAATTTATGACTACTGTAGTTAGATATGCCTGCCTCGGTGGCCTAATTGTACTATGGTGCGACTACAAAGCTGAGGTCTCAGGTTTGAATCCCGGGTCGGGCAAAGTGATATTGGCTTTGTCTATTCATTATCAGCCTGGAGTCAGGAATTTGTGCCCGATATGGCGATAGGCTCGCCCCCTACCACATCATGGGACGGAACATACAAAGCGAAATGTGGGTGTCCTGGTGGCGCCTCAGCCTACCCCTTCTGGGATAAAGGCGTGAGTTTATGTATGCATGTAGTTAGATATGAATGCGAACGAATGCGAATAATGAATGATTCGAAAACTTTATGTACTTATAAACTAAAATTAAATTGTAATTCCAATTACTCATGTTTGGTTTTAAATATTAATTGAATTATTCAGTAAAAATTTCAAGTACTCATAGATATTTGTTAAATAAAGAGCAGAATTGATTAAAATGATAGGGCAGAAAAATTGGGTATAAAACGGAACGTTACCATTCATACCCTGTGGAACTGTGGAACGGGTTCGATCCCCGCACCGAAACAAATATTTGTGTGATTCACAGGTATTTGTTTCGGGTCTGGGCGTTTGTGAGACCAAAAAGTCTCTCGTAGTTTCTGATACCCACGACACAAGACTCGATCTTAGTGTGGGGTCAGGACTATGTATGTGACTGTTGGGTGTATTTATATAAAAAAATAAAAAAAACTGTTTCAAAGAATCATAAGTGCTATAAAGATAGATAGATGTCACTTAATTGTTCACCACATAAAAGAATACAGTTTCCGTTTTTTCGAAATAGTGTAACAACTGACGGTCTTATCGCTGTTAGCAATCTCTTCCAAGTTCGAGACAACCAAACGTACGATGGATCTGGTATAGAACATAATATGTAATGTGGGGGTATCTGAAAACCTTAGAGATAAGAAAATAATGTATAAATTAGTTTAACTCCGTAAGCTTTAAAAAAATACTTAATAGAAATGATGTAAACTTTAATCTGAAAGTACATACGCACAAGGACCAACGCAATTCCTTCACATTAGTAAATAATATGAATATGGCTACTTCTGAAACTCTTGGTACATAAAATAAAATAAAAATCCCTTATATTAAAATATGTAGGATACCTACAGGAGCTGTTAATATGAAACGTGCGACCCATTTTCAGTGGAGTTCAATTTTTCACACGGATTTAATATCAGTGAGGTCGAAACTCGTGTGAATTTTAATATCCTTCAATATATGATTTAGGTATTAACTTACCTACGATGGAAAGTGAAAGTTTCGGATATTTCGAGGTTTCCTTCATTTTATTGTAGTGGTAATAGTGTGCTGAGGAGCCCATAGAGATATCTGAGAAATTATTCAAATTTGAACGCAAGAGAAAACATAGTTAATTATTTATGTTGGTATTCCCTGTCGAGGTTAATAAAGTCGTAATAAAAACGATATATCTCAGGGTTTTCGACCACATAGTTTAAAGGAGTGTGAGACCGAGCAGCTGTCTATAAGCATGTCTGACGAATGGAGACCTAACTATGCAGGATTATTTTGATCTGAGTGACCAAATTTTAACAGGAGGTTCAAAATTATTAATATAGTCCATTAGTAAAATAAAAAGCAATACTTTTTACTTCAGAATATTCCATATTTTTTATTCTCTCAAAACAAAATACTAACTCGCGGTCCCTCGTTTCACAGCCGGCTTCTAACCAACTGGGCCACGGAGGCCGTCAAGTCAAATAATGCTCTAAACTCGAAAGGATTGATGTTAGAAACGCTTCTTATTTTCCATAAATCAAATGATTACCCCACTGAAGCGTAAGATAAAACCCAGCAGAAAGAGGTATAATTTTTCCATCTAATAAATCCTTACCAGAAAAAATAAGTTTTGGTACCTATTCCTACGTAAGATTTTGTTAAGCCAATGTTTATTGCAAGTCATAAAACATGGGTAATGTTTTATTGCAATAGATATGTTGAAATGTTATGATATTGGCCTATAAAAAACGTGCCTAAAAATGAATTTATTTAAAATGTCATTTTTATTTCATGTGATTCTTGGATTCTTGTTCGTTTATTCTATAGAAACTGCAGTGAGTATTAAGTAATATGCACTTTAAGATTTACAGATCATTCTAGAAGGAACATAATTAATTGTTTTCTTCCTTACATTAAGGAAATTAAAATGTAAAGCAAAACAAATACATATTTCAACTCAACATCTGGTATTGAATTTGGTATTTTTTTAATAATTATTAACAATAAACAATCCCAGTTCTACTGTTGGTATACTTAAGACAATTTGAATAAATTTTCATAACTAATCTATTGCTCCACAGCCACAACAGCCTGAAATAAATGATCAGTTCGACATAGATGCTAAGATTTCTAACAATATAACCAAAAGAGAAGAAGACAATGTAATTGAACACAAAATAACTAACGAAACAGCACGAAGACACGCGCTCACACAAATAACCTTTTCAGCAAAACTGTACCACGTAATAAGCGCCCCGATCGTAAAATTCGTTTCAGCACCCAAGGTTAACTCTGTTCTGAGGAATATCGGGACTTGCATAGTAAATGGAGCAATGGAAATTATCTCATACTACTTTCCCGCCCCATTCATACCGTTGATAGCTTCGGCTGCGGGAATGGTGATACCTTTCGAGCCAGTTGTAATGCTGAAGGAGAAAATGCCTGTGACGAGTTACAGGAGGGCTTTTAGGACAGCAATGAACTCGTTCTTAGGTACTTTTGATAAGTACAAAGTCGATGATGATCCCTACATGACCAGGAGGTTTAATAGGAGACTAAACTATGATTCTAGAGAAAAGGATAAGAAGGATTGATTGGAATAAACTTATTTAATATTCTGCCTTTTTTATTTAAAGAACCTATATTTATTTGTAAACGTGTTTGTGTACAGCCCTATCCGGAAATCGTTTTTAAGCGAGCAACGATGCCCAATTTGAACATTGAGGGATAGGATAAGGCCGGTTGGAACAGAAAGGAAAGGAGCCGGATAGGTCGGGACGGAATAGGATGGGATATGAATGAACCGGACGAAACGAGGTAAGAAAGTAAAACGGACTGTGGGGTATACGAGTACATACCTACATATAATATAATGCATCTATATCACTCACCGAATCTCTCTCCTTAACCTGGCTGGACGACGCCGACAAAACGGTGATCGTTGTATCACTCAATATCACTTGCACTTTAATCACCAAACTATTTAAACTAGTCAAGTACTCTAACGCGGCAACGGAGTCGCGTCTTGCCTCTGCAAGGATTCACGAGACACTAAACTATTAATCCAGTAGAATGACACAAGATAATTACAGTAACTACCCTCCACTAAAATATTATGTTTTTATCAAAAATACACGATCAAAAATATGGCAATTGAAACTAAACTACCCTTTACACGTCCCACTGTAGGGCACGAGCCTCCTCTACAATCGAGAGTATGATTGAAAGGGTTAGGCCATATTACGAAATTATTAGGAATCGCTATGGTATACAGGTTTCCTCAAGATGTTTTCCTTCACCGTTATAGTGCATGGTGATTGAATAATTAATTATCAATACACACAATATGACTCCGGAAAGTCAGAGGTCTGCCCTGGGATTTGAACCCGCGACCACCGTGAATATGTTGACAGTCGCGTCTGGTCCGTTTACCAAGGCCAGCACGCACTTTTGAAATGAACGTTGAAACGAAAGCGATTGTTTTTTTATGATTCTTTTTGTTATATTTATTTATTTATTTATATATTCTTTATTGTACACCACGGAAAAAAGACACAGATAATAACAAAACTAAACAATAAGTACAATCGGCGGCCTTATTGCACAAGGCAATCTCTTCCAGGCAACCTTGGGATGGACATAGAAGAAAGGAGAGAGAAAGTATAAAATAGTATATTATATAAAAATATAAATATTTAGTATTTATTTTCTTATAGTCAGTGAGATTAGAGATAAAAATTATTACCTTCGTCGTCGTTGCAACAGCATTACATGCTATAGAGTTTGGGAAATAATGAGACTGTATGATACAGAAAGGAAAGGAGCCGGATGAGGCGGGACGGGATAGGACGGGAGGAAAGGAGAGGGGGCCGAAAGGTACTTCAAATCATAATATGTATAGCCATAAATACCCAGGCGAAGCTGAGCCGGTCCAACTAGTCATTATTATTGCAGAAAAAGTATGATCTTAAAAAGCTTTTATTGTATTGTTTATTTCGTAGTCTCATTATCTATATTTTGATATCTCTATACGAATAAATTTTGCTAGTGAAGTTTGTTAGTCAAGAAAAGATTGCATCGTAATAACTCCAAAGTACGGGCAAAAGAATGAAGTTGTAGCAACGGTTCTTTCACCTCCTCTTAAAGGATTTGCAGTTTCTGTTACAGATTCCGTTTTCAGTTCCTCTGTTACCTTTTTCTTTCTTCTAGGTTGCTTTCTTGTTGCATTTTTATCTTTTGTATCTTGTTGACCTAGTTTCTTATTAATGTCTAAAGGTTTCGCATCAATCTGTGGATTTTTGATGTAATGTTTCCTGGATTTGCTATACTCTAAATAGCTCCAAAGGTGTCTAAAGCCGTTGTCGTCAATAAATACTTTTTCATTGGGATTTCTTCTTACTTCACCCAGCATGAAACTTTTGAAGTAATCAATGACGGTATGTTTAGTAGGTTTCAATAAATTGTATCTTTCACCATTTAAGATGATTTCGCCAACTTTGTGTAAGTCTAGATGTGGTGGGAACTGAGATATTGATGTCTGTATCTGAAAGTAAAAGATTAATTATTGGCTCTTATTCACTGATTGATATAAACAGGATTAAAAATTTTGATATTACGAGATGATGCAAAAAATCTTGTAAAAGAATATTATGTGAATTTTAAATATATTATTATTATATTACGAAGACATTTATTGAAATGGGCATTTAAGGTTCCATAAGTACTTTTGATACTTGCCTGAAGCAAAACTAAAAATATTATAACGCATATAAAATTTACATTTAAAATCAACATTTTGTGTTCTTGACTTCGTGATAACTTTGTAATAATGGATATCGTAATTTTATTTTATAATAGTCATTAAATCATTTCAATTTTCATTAAATTTTAATTGCATTTCTTTGTACTATGTTTATATCTTGCAATAAGTTCGACGGTTTTAAATCACTGATGTATATATTCTTGCTGCTTACTATCAGATTTCTCCATTGGGTTTTCTTTTTACCCTTGAATACCTTCCAAGTCTAATATGATTGATTTTTTTTAAGATTATATTTCCATTCTGATTATTTTTATGATTGTGTGTAATTTTAACATTCAAGTTAATTCTCTCTAGATTGGTGAACTTAGATACTTCTAAATAGAGATCCTGTCTCGAAAATGTGTGAGAACTAATATTGTTTTTTTTCTAATGTTGTATCTAAATTCTACTAAGTATATTTGAAGTGTCACTGATGTGAAAATCTATGCAGGAATGTTAAGTACAGCTACAAAATGCTTTCAATCGAAACACAATAATTGAAGGATATAAAGAAAACAACAAATATTTTTACTTAAATATATTTGCAACGTATTTTTTGCTAAAGCGTAAAACAAGACCTAACCCCTTCCGAAGAACATATTCGATGGCTCATGACAATGCATTATAAAATCCACCCAAATTGGCAATTTTAAAACATTAAATTATTGAACTATAGTAATATTACTAGCCGACACGGCCTTAGTAACTTCTTGGTGTCTTAAATTAAGAAATTACGCATTGATCGCCATTTTAATATTACTTTTGGTGTTGTAATTTTACACAAGGATCCGCAGATCGGGACGCCAAAGGGATTTCTCAATGCCACGGCATCAATTTAAAACATTGAAATCTATGTCGTATTCCTACCAGATAAGTTTGAATATCGTTTGGTGAAAAATGTAATCCCATGTCATGCCGTCCCGGTCTGCGCTGGCCATATTTGTCCGGTTTGTTTTTATTTGTATTTGATATGCAAAAAATTACAAAAAATAATATACTTCGTTTTGTAATATTTAACTTTACGAAATATATCGATGGTTACGGAAAAAAATGATGAATCTTTAAAGAAAATATCTTCTAATATTTCCGATAATATTTTATTCTTGGAACCCGTTCACATAGTTTTGCGTCCAAAATATTTTACTTGAAAAGCATTGTATAGGTAAATATAAATGATATATATTAAATAATTAGCCAATTTATCTTTCGTCAAAAAATACTTTTAAAAAATTATGAAAATAGTCGGTGTTTATGTATTAATATTAAGAATGGCGTTCAATGCATTAATATATGAAAAATATTTACGGACCACAGTATCCCTGGCATTTAATGTAAAGATCGAATTCAAATAATTTAAACCTTGCTTCAAATTAATTGAATTACACAATATTATTAGAATGACCAGTATAAAATTATGCCAGGAACAATATTAATTCATAAAATAATTGAGAAAGTTCCTCTGTCCAACCCCCAATTTCACGCCAAAATATCAGCCAGTAACAACTAACATTTGTAAAAGTTCATGTTACACTTGCACAAGTACCCGCACTTTTAATTAAAACAAAGAAAAGTGTTTTTTCAAATACTTGTGCAAGTGTTAGCGGATCTTTTTGGAAACCGCGAATATTGTCCGTTGATATGAAATTCAACTAATGTGTCTCTCTCAACTCCACGAGAAAAAGGCGATTTTCATATTAAAAATTATTTATGAAATTCTCATTATCAGCCTATTTGGCCACTGACGGACATTGGTGGTTATCCAATAGTAGATTTGGCAAAATTTTATCGTTTTCAAGTCATATTTTGGGGATAAAGCCAGCCTGTGTATCAAATATTTTATTTTTGTAACTATTGATCTCGAACCATGTTTGTCTCATTATTGGATTTTTCTCTGTAATGTTAGGAACCCAGGACTTTGATGTAGGCATTTCGATATTTGCAATATTATTCAAGTTTTCGTATAACAGTTTTGACTGAAATAATGTTTTTTAAAACTTGAAATACATTGTTTTATTTAAGACACAGACTGCTCATGTTTTGTAGGTAAGAAAATGATCTGTGTATTCGCCTTTTCCTTTTTTTCTAAATTCACAAAATATCCTCGGTGAGATTATAAACAATTGCACTAAATATAAATAATCACTACATTTAACATTATAATTCTCATATAACTAATATTAAGAAGCGACATGCGTGTAGTTTGATGATCTAAATTTTCATAACCAAACGTTTTTACACTATGCCAAAGATTTGAGGTTATTTTTATTTACACTACAATTTCATATTTCCATTCATGGAAGCCTTGATTATTGCACAATATAAGGCGTGCAGACTTATTTTTCTTCCCTTCGTCAAGCCTGTTAATTTAGAATTTGTTTATTGTTCTAATAGCTACGATTACATTATTCCTTTAAACGTCACGATTTATAAATACTGTGACTTACCTTTTGGATATGTCTCAGTTGCCTAAACGCATCGAAGCTACACGCTATTCATACAATTGTAATTACAAGTGAAATCAGCAAATCATTAGGACTAGATTTATTATAACCTAAAAATCAGTCAGGTCGTTTAGTAAAGCACGTTAGACACTCAAATATACGCCATGTTGCAAATTAATTTCCAAGCTAAGTATAATTTAAATACCCTTATTAATAATTAATTAAAGCACTTTTATACAAAAATAAATGTCCCGGTGCCTGCAAGCCAGTGTAGCCGAAAAGATTAGTCAAATCAATTATTAGAAAAATACCAAAATATTTTTCTCGAATTTAGTCCTGTTTTTAAGCTCATCAAATGAAGTCAATTTTGATTAATTTTTAGTTATTAAAAACAGTCCATAGAAGTACGTAGAAACAATTGTCTTATATACATTAACAATGTCGATAATGCTATATTAAATATTGCAAATGTCATAAGTGTCAGACCCTCCCGCGCACACATACTTAATGAAAAAATATATATGTCTATTTAAACTATGTATGAGGAAGCTAATTATTTATATGAAAATATAAGTATTTATAATACAACTATTTACAAAAAGCTATTATTACTTATACAAAATATCGTGTGAATACTGATAAAGAAAGAAATTGGAATAATATTACGTGAAATAAATACGTTATAGAAAAATGTGCCTTATAATTATAGTTTTAAAGTTTATATTTAATCTATAATACTATCACACGTTCGTTTAGAAACCCGACAGTTTTTGCGAATTTTTTATGTCAGTACCCTTTCTAGATATTCAATGTCGATTTACAGGCAGATTTTCATCATTCCGGCGCCGAGACGGAATGACACGTCACGAATATGATGTAGGACGTAAAGTTCCGTCCAAATTAGAAAGGGAACCGCGAATACGAAAGTGTAAATGCACCATTATTTTTTATCGATATCGTGTATACTCGTAGAGCGGTATATGTATTTGTATTTTTGCGTTAACAATTCACGTTTCCATAGTTGTTTCCTCATTTAATTCTTTTGAATTGTCATTTTTGCTTCGTATAGGTTTGATATTACCTAGTGATGGAAAAAGTCGATGAATGATAATCGTTTTTTATTATTTAAAATATCCTATTAAATATGTCTTCGAATAGGTGATTTGTTAAAAGATTTCCAAAAAAAAAAAAAAACTCTTTTTATGTATTTCTTTGTATTTCAGCTAGATTCTTAAGCTCTCTTTTATATGGTATTAGGGAATGTGTGTTTTGATCGCCTAGTCTGTAGGTCAATGAAGTTACTTCGAAGGATATTTCAAGCTATATTTTTCGTCTGTTGTTTATTTTCAAGTAATAGGTGTCCCGAGTTTGCTATTAATTTATATTGCTTTTTTTAATGTATTGAGTTCACTGTCGATTATTCTTAATTAAATATCAACAAGACATTTTATTCTCGTTTTCATTACCTAGTTTTTTTTATTATTTTATTTGAAGAGTAAATTCTATTACCTATTTTATGTGAAGAGTAAATATCGATATTTATTCACATTCAGGCTTATCTTTAAAATGTCAGATTTACATTAATATTTTTTTTATTTCTCCTGTATGCTTTCATAAATCTGACAATAATTGTAGCGTTGTTGAAGATATATATCGCCAAAGGTTTCTTATTTACCAACAATAAATTACGGGCGTAAGATACCACTGTGAAGTTTTATGGAAAGAACGTATTATTACGTTTCTAGGAACTTATTTGAATTTTCCCTTCTATAGAGATCTTCGGGCGAAGTCGGGCCGTTTAATTAGCAATAAAAAATGGCACCAGTGTGATTAGTATATTTGATTTAAATATTCAGTGCCAATATACATTCAGACTTAGAATTACTTTAAGGTACATATTTACTCGTCATAAAAATTGCATGTGATTTCGTGTAGTGAATGAGAATCATTTTGATGGAGGTGCAAGGCTTTAAAATCGCATTTACCTGCGCTTATTTTACAATGACGTTAAACGATTTATAATATACGTGAAGTCATGTTCTTCAAATCGTAAAACATCATTACCCGACCAGGGTTCAAAAAAGATTTTAACATTAACAGCCTATAAATGTCATTAAACCATTTCGTCTTCAATCAGATTCTTAAAACAAATTATTTTACAAATCATTTGCCTTATATTAGCGAAATTAATTGTCATGATAGAACAATGACCCGAATTGTGATCAGTAATTTTGTAATTATAAAAGAAATATCCTTTTAAAGGTTTTCGAGTATGAAAGTAATGTCTTATCGTATGAGACTTGACATGGAAATTGAAGCCAAAATCTTGCACATTCCATCCAAAGTCAATTCTCACCCACTTCACTAATATTCCACAATAATTATTGGGTACTTTAGACCCCATTTTATTAACACAGTCCATTCGATACACCTACAAATCGGTTTGAACTGTAGGGTTATACAATTTCACTATAACCATTTTACGGGTACGGTTGACCCTCCAAGTCAATGTTTTATTAAATTTAGCTAAACGTTCTTTTACTTCCTCGTAATTTAACCCTTAGGTCTTCAGACCGCACTCTATCTTTTCACTTAACCATTTAACACTTGTTGGGTACTTTCGACCCGAATTCGTGTAGGATGTCGCAAGCCATTTCCAGGTCATTTCTGGTGATGCCTAGGGCTCTGACCACTATATCCTTGGGATAACCCTCCCCTACCAACCGGGCTATGTAGTCCAGGTTAATGTTTTCATAAGACACATTATCGCCGTACTTTCTTCCGTGCTTGTCGTGCGTTAGAGGGTTGATTTTCTTGGCTGAAATAAGAAACTAAAATTAGAGTCAATTTTTTCTAGCGATCCCACCGACGTGGTTTCCGAACGATATTATTGTAAATACTGCAAATGAATGTGGTGGACTTTAGCGACTCAATGCATGTCTGACGTTGAGGCCTTGCGCTGATCTAATGTTCGTTAATAGACTACATGGAGCCTGTGGATAATTCTCAAGTATGTAGGTGGTCTCATTCATCATTGTATTTGCATTTACCGTTAAAGTGAGTATTAACTATGAATATAACTCAGAAAGGACGGAAAAATTAACATTTATTTTATCATAGAAAAGGGAAACCTCCCTTGCCAAGCAGTGGGACGGTATTTATTTACTAATTCATAAGATACTTACGTGCTATAGCAATTTCACTCTTCTCAACCCCAACATTTTCATAAGGTGGGTCTTTTATATCCTCTGAAGGGAATTTCGGCATCGTAGTCGATTTAGTAGGCTGTTCGACATTACCACTAGTCGATGAAGGTAAAGATCTTTGTCTAGGTGGCGCCCTACTTTCTCTATCGAAGCTTCTAGACTCATTGGCTAACCTATCCGGCTTATCCGGCAGTCTATCCGCATTAGATATCCGCTCTTGTCGAGTATCGATAACTCTGTCGACATGACTCCTCTCTGGTAAATGTCGATTATCCACATGTCTATCTGGAAGATGTCTTTCATGTCTCTCTGGGTATGGAACGTGTCTCGTACTCTCTGGATAATGCCGTTCCGTTCTACTATCTAAGTTTGGAATATATCGGTCCTGTCCGTGGTGTCTGTCTTGTCTCTCTGGAACTGGCACGTGTCTTGTCTCTAGGTTTGGAATATGTCTTGACTCTGGAATATGTCGTTCTTGCCTGCTGTCACTGGATGGAATGGGTCTTTCTATGGCCGGTCTTTCCTGCCGAGTGTCCGGGTGTCTTTCTGGTCTTTCTAGTCTATTGTCGTGTTTGGGTTCTGTGGGGGTGGGGCGGTCGTCTACTGGTCTTTCGGAGGGTGGGGCGGGGAGTGGTCTACTGTTTGATTGAGGGGTGCAAGCTCGACGGGGTTTCTCAAATGCTCTTGGATCTGGTGGTACCTGTAACAAAAATCCCAATTGGTTTAATATGTATCATTATAATTTAAGTTACAATGTACATTTAAGAAATGTTGATAGAGATGCATTAAGACAAAAATACGATAGTGGTGTAGGCTTGTACAAAGTAGGTACAATCTTTTGTTGCATAATGATTTTATCTGTAGCCTAGCTGACGTCAAAGAATGCTGACTGCATTCTATCATCACATTATCAAAAAAAAAAACTTTTATTGTACTCTTTTCCAACTCACCTCATGCCTCGTGTCTATAATGCCAGTGATGGTTTCCGTGGAGCCAGTTATCACTGAAGTTAACCGGTGTCGGGAATCCGGTTCGGGTTCTAACGATGACCGTCTTCTAGGTTCTGAAAGAGACGGCATGTATGTTATTATAAAGTTTTTAATGACATCATAAGTGTTCAGTTAGTTAGAGTTACTAGGACTGAAGTAATAATTCTTTACTGTAATAGCGTTAAATAGTGTGTGGTTATGAAGGAATGAGAACAGAAATTGACAGCCTCCGTGGCGCAGTTGGTTAGACGCCGACTGTGAAACGAGAGGCCGCGGGTTCGATCCCCGCACCGAGACAAATGTTTGTGTGAACCACAGGTATTTGTTTCGGGTCTGGGTGTTTGTGAGACCGAAACGTCTCTCGTAGTTCCTCATACCCACGACACAAGACTCGATCTTAGTGTGGAGTCAGGGCTATGTATGTATGTGACTGTTGGAAGTATTTATATTGATTTTATTTATAAATGTAGAGACCATGCGAATGTATGCCATCAGATGGCCTGTTTGCTTGTTTGTCTCCAATTAGATGAACAAAGATTACCGATCATTGGTAGATACTTTATTTGGGCTCCGCTGCACTTGTCATAGTCACTTCTTTAGTGAGGATAATAGTGATTAAATATTTAAAAATAATTTTACTAATGGACCATATTCATAATTTTGAAACAGTTATATTTCGAATACTCTAATTAAAATAAACCTGTAAATTTTTATTACCTAAAATGTAAAAATATGGTTTTGCAGTTCACGGTTACAATTTTTTTTTCGAAAAAAAAATTTTTTTTTTTCACCTACCGTGTATAGAAGCAGTGGGTATGTCCTGCACACTGGACGCCGACGCTATAGTATTCTCAGCGGGGGAGAGGCTCTTCCTCGGCGGCAGGGGAGGTGCACGCAGTTCTCCGTACGCGTTCTCAGCGGGGGCGGGGGCGCGGCGCGAGGCGCGGGGGGAGTGGCGCGGGGACGCCGCGGGGGAGCGGACTGAGGGGCGCAGACCATCTATTGTGGACGTGGCTGCGTTGAATTCTGCCCAATCCTGGTTCAAAAAAGTCGGTTATAGAATGGCCATTTGAGTTAAAGGCCCGATGGTTATACTGCCTTTCCATTGAAGCAGAGACCAGTAACTGAGTGGAGATATGAAGAAATCGTCCATTTGCGAGGTTCAACACGTGTATATAAAGATGTCGAATATGTAATATATATATTTGCTCGGCTCTTACTGCTCCACGTCTGTCGTTTCCGCATCTGTCTTATACGGTATATTAACCTATAGCGATTTGTTGCATACTGCATGCATCAAATAGTTTTCACAGCCGGCTTTCAACTATGCGAAAAAAAGACGTACAAAAGGCGGTTTTATCGGTTATTTTAACTGTCTAGTGTCTATGATAATTTAACTATGCCATTTAGAATATATTGAGACAAAAAAGGCAACGCTTTCTCAAAATTGACTGCCTCCGTGGCGCAGTTGATTAGACGCCGGCTGTGAAACGAAAGGCCGCGGGTTCGATCCCCGCACGGAAACAAATATTTTTGTGATTCACAGATATTTGTTTCTGGTCTGGGTGTTTGTGAGACCGAAAAGTCTCGCAGTTTCTGATACCCACGACTCAAGACTAAATTGGTCTTAATGTGGGGTCAGGACTATGTATGTCACTGTTGGGTGTATTTATTTATTTAAATACACACAAATAAAAAAAATGCCACATAGGCTATACAGAGAAATCATTCCATGTATTCCGACTGCTGAACGTGTGACTCCTCTTGAATTGACAAAGAGAAAGCTTACAGCATATTAAAAGGTGTGCCCTGGGATTCGAACCCGCAACCATCGTCTTGGTAGATAGTTACCAACAGGCACCACACACTTGTATGTATTAATAATCATCTTTTCTATAGACCACTGCAGGACATAGAACTCACCAATTACAGACAACTGAGCACAACTGTTTTATTTATATTTACATTAAAAAATCTTTAATACGATTTAAAAACTTAATATGTCTGTAATTTTAGGTATGTTACATACATACATAAACTCACGCCTTATCCCAGAAGGGGTAGGCAGAGGCGCCACCAGGACACCCACAATTTCGCCTTATGTTCCGTCCCATGATGTGACAGGGGCCGAGCCTATCTCCATATCGGGCACAAATTCCTGACTCACTCACTTTGCCCGACCCGGGACTCGAACACTAGACCTCAGATTTTTAGTCGTACCGTAGTACAACTACGCCATTATTATTATTTAATATGTTATTTAGAATTAATTGTGCCAAAGAAACCACGCCAACTTAAAAGACACACAGGTAAATATAAGTAACATACACAACAATGCAAAAACTCCACACATGTATTTGTGAATATGATAATTTTGTAGTAATAATTCTTCATCAGGAATTTTTAATTGTGAATATCATAGTTCAATATATGACCGAACTTAGATCTCAGTCCAATTTATAAATAAATAAATAAATAAGTTGGTTCAATGCTGGATCGTAATTGGTAGGTTTTTGGGATGCTCAATGCAGTTACATACATTGGTTTAAGTAATATAGACTTTATATTAATAAATAATCAAACTTACAATATTTATATACTTATAGAAGACATAATCAAAATTTAAGGAAAGGCTTTTAATTTAAAATTGTAATCACTTTTAAGTTTACTTTTTAATTGCAAATTATCTAATTTCAGAATATATTTTTTAATGGTACATGCTCCTTATTTCTGAATGTCTCCAAATGAATAAACAGAGAATTTAAACATATTCGTAAAAAACCCAACAATCAAACATACAACATGCAAACAAAAAAAAAGAAAAAAGGCATAAAAAAAACACGATGCACATTTCACCAAGCATGTATTGTCAACGTTAAAACTTAGAAAATAAATAAAATAGGCACCCGCCGACTCATAGTATGCAATTTACGCAGTTAAAGCAATACATTACATTCACATCCACGATAACGGTCAGCAAAAAAATACTTTTAAAAACCTCACACATTTATTCTTACATTCACGACATTTTCTAGACTGTATTTACTCCATTATGTATCGCCACAAAAAAAATATAATAAAAAAATGTATTTTTGCTGACGGTAGCGCCACTAGCCGCCATTTTGAACCTTGCCCTTTAACTGCGCGAATTGCACGTGTCATACGGTCTAAGCGTAAACAATACACCATGCGCGTTGCTATGGATAGGATAGCACCTTAGAAAAGGAAACAAAACAGTACAAAAAGCCATGTTCTTGTTTAGACCAACATTTATTGATCTGAAATATTTGAACAAAAAAAAAATTGCTACAATGAGCTCATAGGCTGTTATTTGCTGCGTAATCCCGTGTATTTTTAAAAAAAAACACAGATAAAATGCTATTTTTGTCCAAATTAAACAGAGAAAGCATGATAGGTTCCTATACCACAAGAACGCGCATAACAAATCGAAATATTCAATAAATCATAAATTAATTAATATAATTAAAAAACCATTGCATTATACGCTTCGACTTTACTTGCACGAAAACAAAAAATAAACACAAATATTGGTTCAATCATTTGTATCACGTGACACAAATAATTAAAACAATGCAGGTATTGTCAACTCGAATACTTAAAATTATAACACACAAGTCAATAACGACACTAAAGCATTCACACATAATAAACTAATAAATAAAGTGGTCATTTTCATTGATTGTAATGGTAGCAAAAAAAATGCCAAATTGTTTTAGAGATTGCATATTTAAATGTGTAATCGCAATGTTATTTAATAATGTTTAAATATTTGTATATTTATAATAACAATATAAGAAATATTTAATTGAGAAAATGATTTTGCCAGTTTTTTTTACTGAACAGTGATTCAAAAAAAGAAATATACTTTCCTTGTACATGAGAAATAACACGAAGACCAACAATTTTTTTAAAATAATATATTATGTCAATTTAAGACCACAACAATCAATGGAAATGAACAAAAATTTCAACTACCAGTTCTGTGCAAACCGAACTAGAGCACTGAAAACCGACTTAACGAAACTTATTCATTGCAAAATAATACTCGAAAATAAATAAAAAACAAGCTTTGTGTAAATGCCCTTTGAAAATAAATTATACAGTCAAAATAGATTTATATTTTTTTATTATATTTCCGTATATTAAAATTGTGATACGGCAAAATGAATAGATAAAGAGGGATTATTGGGATGTAGGTAAATATTTGTTAAATATTATTAAAGAAAAAAAGCATAGGTTTAAGATTTGTTCACTTTTTTGTTTTCAGTTTTAAAATATATTTCAAGAGAATAACAAAAAATAAAATAACAACACACTCCAAGATCTCATAATTTTGTTCCTCCTCATAAGTCAAAAGACGAATAAGATGGCTAACTAATGCAATTCCAAATTATGATAAATAAAATGTTAAAAGATTAAAAAAAAGACCTATTTTAGCTGTATAATTCATAGATGATTTTTTTGTTATCCTTACATACGTTAAAATCTATTTCTTTTCATTCAAGTCACTTTTCTTTTAATAATTTAAGATTACAAGCTCATCTCCATCAAAACACGATGCATTCTTAACTATAACATTGTAAACTGATAAATCCATAAATTACTTTTCTCAAATACTTTCAAAAATACTATTTTACAACTTTTTAAATACACGACATACATAGGGCACGGAGCTCTTGTTGTGGTGTCGATAAAGACATGGTTGTCACTTTCTAACCAATGAAAGTTGCCATGTGTGGGAAGAAGAGAACAATATCGAATAACTATGAGAGTCATAAAAGAGCTTAATATTCGATATCATAAAAAAGAATTAATTCCTGTCAAATCTATTAACGTTTCATTTTTTTTAAGTATCAGAACTATATTTTGACTATGTACGTTCCCGTTTCATGGTCCTTCGAGTCGTTTCTTCTGAATAATTATTGTTGTCATCAAAGTCTACTTTCATCGACTATTATACTATTTAAAAACATCACAACACACAACTCCACAATTAAAACACGAATAACTATCGTACCGCAATCACAAAATATTTTTATCCCAAATAAAACATTATTATAGCAAATAAGACTGTTAAAAACCGACAGAGCTAAGGCTAAATTCTGGCTTTTGAAAATCAGAGACAGGAATAATCGATTGATGTGAAAATAATCGTCAGCCTATATCGATACGAATACGATAGTAATTCGTTGAGCACGGTAATCGATAGTTTCCGTAGCGTCGTCACAATGTTACTACGCACGTGCAATACTAAGCATGCGGTGATTTTCGTTGATGTCTCTGCAAATAAACAATGAAACGATTTAACATGGACGCACATGCAGTATTGGACGGTTTCATTTTTGCATTGTTTACAAAAGCAACTATTTTAAAATACTAGAATAGTGAATACACTGTTTTAATGGTTCAAATAGTGACGTCGAGACAAAGTATCGATTAACGGGAAATATACAGGGTATATCAAGACCGCGACCGAAAACGAAGCCAGGTGGTAGTTTTTGCGGTTACAAACACGATGCAAATAAAAATTTCGCCAAAACAGTGACAGATATTATTTTAGAATTTTTTAAAAATCGTCCTGTTTGGGTGGTAAATACCTAGTTTTTGCGAAAATACTAATTTAAACCCATACGTACCATTGCGTGTTTAAAAACAAACAGGTTTACATCTTTATTTTAGGAAAACTATGTATATATCACCCAAATACGACGATAAGTAATAAAATACAAAAAAAAAGTTGTCGATTTTTTTTGCGAAATTTTTGCTTGCATTGTCTCTGAAGTCACTAATACTACCACCTGGCTTCGTTTTCGGTCGCGGTCTTCATATACCCTGTATTATGTCAATCTACCAATTGCGCTTACAAGTAAATGATAAAGTGACACCGAAATATTTTCTTTAGTGACAATGGCATGATTTTAATTTATTACCAAATAGTATATTTATGAATTTCATGCTGTTTATTTTCATATTTGTTTATATTTCAAAGTTCAAATTAATAAGTTATTGCATACTATTTTCTTATATAATTATCAACAACGATATCTTCTAACTTTTGTAACAACTATGTAAAACGTTTAAATCACACTACTCGTAAAAGTACAGGAAAATCAATGCACAAATAAAACCAACCATTCGGAAAAACAAAACAAACAAACAAAAAAAGAAAACAAAACGTCTAACAGTCTAAGCTGGTACGTGACAATGACAACACATCATGCTAACATGCCGGAAGCATGGCGACTCACACCCTGGTTATTATATATGTATATAGTTTGCACTCTAATTTATACACATTAGTACATATAACCAACCGTTTAGCTGAGAGTAAAATAAAAGGCGGTTGTTAAGATGGGGTTTTATTAAATATAGTTCTTGTTTTTGTTAACTAAAATATCTCCAGGATAGATTACCCCACTTTTCTAGATTGTTGGAGCTGTGAATTTTGATGGGCTTATGTTAATACTCTGATCTTGGAAATAAATGACTTGCCTGGGAATGAAAGGCCCTAGTAAGATAAGGCTAGCTAAATGGCCTCAGAACGATAATCAGATAATATTATGTGAGTATGTTGTACTAATAGGATTCTTGAATTCTGCAAGTTTCAAGTCTAACCGAATTGTTTTTGGAGTAAATAAAAAAAAGGAAAAAATCATAGAAAAGTATTAGTATATTATTCTTGCAAAAGGCTAAATATTTTTTTAAGAAATTTGGACTAATCTGTTTAGAAAAATATAATAACGAAAAATGTTCGTGTCCCAATTAGGATTTTCATAATAATGGTTGAGTATTAATATACTAGTGTGTGTATATTCGAGTACAACTAGTATAAAATCCTATTTCGTTACCTCAGCGTCGTCTATATCGTCTGTCAGTCCGTTGAATGTGGTGTTTCTAGACGCCCAGCCGTTTGCATTGCTTGATATTGTCACGTCCACACCTGGAATATAATTTAATACATTAAAATTTAGATTAATTTGTAAATTGTCCCATACCAGTTAAGTTTGGACCACGAGCTATTTTACAAAAAGTTGTTGAAATATTTTCACACCGACTGTACACTTAAATAATAATTTAACAAATAATAAAAAATAATTTATTGAATTTTATCGTGAAGTAATGTGCATTATTAATGTGGAGTATTTTAAATTGTTGGTGACGGACCGGACGCGGCTGCCTACATGTTCACGGTGGTCGCGGGTTCAAATCCCAGGGCACACCTCTGACTTTTCGGAGTTATGTGTGTATTGATAGTCAATCACCACGCACTTTAACGGTGAAGGAAAACATCGTGAGGAAACCTGCATACCGTAGCGATTTTAAAGAATTTCTACGGTATGTAAGTCCGCCAACCCGCACTAGGCCAGCGTGGTGGACTATATGGCCTAACCACTCTCAATCGATTCTCTCGATTGTAGAGTAGGCCCGTGCCCTGCAGTGGGACGTATATGGGCTGATACAGATACAGATTTTAAATTACGTTGCAAAATATATGTGACATTTGTTTATTTTTTGTTTAGTTACGTACAGACTTGTACCCCGGACATATAGTAACTAAATTTCTAATAATAATTTAAACTCACTTGACCCATTACACCCTGAGGACCCGGACGAACCAGATGAATTTGAGGACACAGCCTTCACTACTGTTTTTGTGTTTCTGAAACAATAAAATGTATTTGTATCACCGCATGGTAGTATACATTTGCATTAAAAAAAAAGTAAAATGGTTGACCTGAATGTCAAATAGAGCTGGAAAATCACTTGACAGGATATTTTTATCTTTATTTAATTTAGTGTTTTTATCCCATCAGAATGTGCCTACCCCATCGCACCTTAATACATTAGTAATACTAAACCGTGGAATAGTAAACTAATCTTAGGGCCTTGTTCACCATTTTCAAGTAAATCTTTGATTAGTTACTTTTTGATTAACGTTAATTGCCAAGTATCTTCCGTCGATTTCACAAGTGAAACTAAAGTAACGCTCTAGTTAAGTGAATGACATAAGAAATTGAACGAATCATTCGTTCAATATTGCGTCAAATGCAATTATTATAAAATATTTATATTTAATCATTGGTCAAATGTTCCCCGCCCTGCCACCCGCTGAAGAGACAATGTACTTTTTCATAAAAAATAAAAAAGGAGGTTGAAATTTCAACCTTATTTTAACCATCAAGTAAATACGCTAATTGGCAGATAATGTAGCCAGTAAAGTAATGATTAGTGTAATCATAGGATTAGTGTTACTGGAGCATCGTGAAATCGACACCTGATGTTACGGGTGACTTTAACTCATGACTAGCCTAATCAACAGTTTACTTGAAGATGGTGAACGAGGCCCTTAAACTAAGAAATAACTAAATAAAAAAAAACTAAATTTAGTAGACCTTTATATTAGGGTACACATGTACTTTTCACAGATATGTAATTGTACTGACTTGGAATCCGCGGTGGTGTTGGGGGGTCTGGGGGGCACGAACGCGTCCACCACCACCTGCTCCGTGCCTTTGATCTCCGCGCGACAGAACGGACAACCCTGACCTTCCGAATCCTGTGGACGAAACATACAATATGTTACAAATTGAATGAAAGACGGAAGATTTGTATCTTGTAGATATTCTATATTGCAAATAAAAGATTGCCAATACCTCCAGAGACGAATTTTGAGAAGAATCTGTCGTTTTTGAACCAGTGACTTCTTATGATACTGTCTTATATATGACAAAATGTTCAATCATATCTCAATCTACCATAACGCTATTAACGTATTAAACGCCATTTACTTTCTCGCGGCGAGAATCGTATGCGATTATCGCATGACATAACTGCCATAGATTATCGTGTTCTGACAATGTTTACACGATGCAACTTTTTTATATCCTCACGATAATCTTATCTTCGAGGCCAGAAACTCTCTGTGTTAGTTAGTGGGGCTTTAGGCTAAAATTAAATTGACAGCCTCCGTGGCGCAGTTGGTTAGACGCCGCCTGTGAAACGTGACGCCGCAGGTTCGCCTCGCACCGAAACAAATATTTGTGTGATCCACAGGTATTTGTTTCGGGGTGTTTGTGAGACCGAAAAGTCTCTCGTAGTTTCTGATACCCACGACACAAGACTCGAGCTTAGTGTGGGGTCAGGACTATGTATGTGACTGTTGGGTGTATTTATTTATTTAAATTATTTAAGAGTAGTAAATTAAATAGGGAATTTAATAACAAATATAATTTTAGGTTGTATACTCACAATCTGCCAGGCGGTAAGGCACGGCGTACACAGGAGATGGCCGCACGGCTCTATCCTGATATCTTTGTCGTTCTCCGCACATATCTTGCATAACTGGAATGTGCTACCTGCAATAGAGAATATTGGTTTTGAAAATTACGTTTAAGGTACTTTTTTGCTCGGAAAACCGATGAGAAATAACACGACATAAGTTTGTTAAGTATTGAAAAAACCAATGAATATCGTAGATCGAACCTATAAAAAATCAATGAATAACAAGTATGTCTATTACATGAATATACATTCATACACAAACTCACGCCTTTTTCCTAGAAGGGGTAGGCAGAGGTACTACCAGGACACCCACATTTCGCCTTGTATGTTCCGTCCCACGATGTGATAGGGGGCGAGCCTATCGCCATATCGGGGACAAATTCCTGACATAAGCAATGTGCATAATAATACTACCATTAAACATTATTCGTACGTACCCATTTCACAATACAACTCGTACTGCTCTTGTGTGACGGTGATGTGATCTTCCGCCGGAGATATGATAGCACTGCTCAGATCCGGGTTCACATCCCGACCGTCGGGGTATAGGTAGCTGAAATAAAAAAAAAGGTGAATCATAATAAATTCCTGTACTGGGAAAAAATGCTAGTAATATTTTCCATAATGATATTATTCTGAAGCATTTCAATCAAAAGTATTATTCATATCATATCACAAGGTACCTAAGTATATGTCAAACACAGTACTCTATAAGAATTTATATTTAGTAAGTTATTTAGTAAACTAAACTAGGAATGTTGATCTCTCATAGACCACAGTACATTTTCGAACCTGCCTTTATGATTGGAGAGAAGTATATCAATAGTGCTCAGTTCCTAAAGTAGTTTCATAATTATATGTGGTTTAGGACATATATAAGTATATACAGATACAGATATAAGTATGTAACACTAAAAGATGGTATACTCACAATCCTTCTCTATACCCGTCCAGTAATGCTTGAACTAAACTCTTGTTCTGCGGTATCGTCTGCAATATCTCTCCGTCCACTGTGACGTAGCCTATCGCCCACTGACCTAGTCGTGTACATGATAACCTGGAGGAGAACATTATTTAATTAATCTTTGCTGCTTTACTGAAAAAATTCTGCAAAAGAGAAGAATAATGCAGCACGCTGTTGGCAGTATTGAGAAATTTGGACTTGGTGAATGCTCTGTAGGTTTGGTCAAAATGTTATTGTCTTTACTAGAATAAATCCATTAATGTTGGTAAGGTAGAGATTTAAGGTGACTATCATCTAGACTCGAACTAATTCAGCAGTTCATATATCAAACCGCAAAACAATTTGCTAGTCCAGATTACTCCCCTTCAACTTCTGCAAACTTTATTCTGCTACATCTGTAAGTCAGTGCTAACAATAGCACAAGACGAGAACGATGAAGAAATATTGATTTGGTCAACATATTTTATGTAATAGCTATTTTATCGACCACCACTTCATGCTCTATCTGCACAACCATCATATACACTAAAGTCATTCCAAAGACTATTAATAAGGACATACCTGAACACGTAACTTCCCGCCTTATGTATGTATTTTTGCAGCCTCGCCTTGACTTCGTCGTACGTTAAGAACGCCACGTAACCCGGGTGTGTGACCGCTAGCAACTGCCAGTTCCGGAGTAGAGTGCTCCAGGGTTGGAATAATCTGGAATTGACGAGAAAATATATTTATAATTTAGAAAGACATATTACGTTTCAATTAATGAGACTTTGGAGAGATTTAATATGTTGCATATTTGGATGAGAATGAAATATAATAGGACGAGATATTTTGAAGATTAATAAGAAATACCATCATACATTCCACAACAAAGTTAAACCAAAATCAAGCACCAACATCAGGATTCTTCGTCGGAAACTTTCTAATTACAGATAAAGCACCTGATTAAAATCGGTATATCTGTTCTTCTCAGGTGCGTGAAATATTGACATTTGACCAGACTAGTTTTAAACGACCATTTTTTGCATTATGGTTTAATTAAGTGCTTTCTCCACTATTCTACAATCACGACCACAAACTCCAGCAATAAGACATACATATTGTCATCCAACAAACTTGTCCTATAAAGCTTCCTTTCTTCAGGTACAATACAAATAAAAAATATCTCACCTCGTGAACACATCAAACTCGAAGTTGGATATAAAGTCGTTGCAGGTGAGGTCTATGGTGGTCTTTAATGCCATGGTCTCCAGGCCCGAGGAGATCGGGTGCACGTTGTTCAACTCTTCGCGGAAGATCTTCCAAGGCACCAGGGTACTGGAATGAGGAGGCTTTATGTTAATTTTGGTGGTGATTCAAGTACATACACTGGGGAGAGGATTGTGATACCACATCTTGAAAGATTGGCGTACATGAGTGAAATTTCTGCTTCCTCTGCTACCTCCTTTGGTTATACATGCAAAGTCCGCCTGCCGACTGAGCTAATCATACAATACATATCAAACAAAAATTATCAAATTAAAATAAGACAGAAACAACACAAACATACAAAACATTTTAAGCAAAATCAATGAACATAAAAGTAGGTATCTAAACATAATAATCAGAACATGTGTACGAGTCAATGTCGGGTGTGTTTGACCAAACATTTTTGGGTTCGTGTCCACGAATACTCCACAATCGATAAAGTGAGACGCGCCAATAGGCCGGGCGCTTCGTCGTAAAATCGTAATTGGGAGTGTTTGCCGTCGTTGTGTACTATGAATGAACGGTGGGGCATCTTTGACATTCATTATGGACTAGATTTTCGACCTAGCTCCACCTAAGCACAATTAGATGAGTACCGTTTTGCTCATTGAGTGCGATTGATGAAGAAATCATATCTGGTAGTGCAGAAAAGTCTTATTGCAAATTAAGAATTAGGCAGTAATTTTAATGACATCGATCATACATTAGGAAATTTAGCAAAAATAAAATAACAAAACATTTTTTCCTTAACACTAGAAGCCACTTATAATTATTAACTGTTCTACGCTAAGCTAGGCTTGTATTGCAGCGGCAGTGTATCACAATTCACAATAGTCAAGATTTTTATCCCGAAAGCAAAACGGCTACTGTTTTAGGTAATCAAATTATGGTTAACTTGAGCCCCAGTATAGCAGTTCAGCCCCCGTCACGATGAGCCCGGAGAACTCTGGTTGAGCGTATTAGGACCTCTGGCTACATCTTCGGGGATAGCAATGAGCTTATGAATACAGTATAGGTATGGAAGAATATTTTCTATAGCAGTAGGTAAGTTTGATTGTTTGTCCCTCAAACAATCAGCTGAACGGATGTTGATAAGCGTTAGATTATCTGAAATAATGCAACGAATACTTCTGTCAAAGGCAATTGTCGTCATAAATTATAATAAAATTTTCATATTTTTTATCTGATATACTCTTTTCTATACACCTACGTCAAAGTGACTACAATGCACATGGTAACATATTGCAATTCAGATAAAGTATTCAACGTCAAGAGACGGTTATCTCTTCAACGACATAATATCAAATACACTTAACAGTCACATACATAGTCTGGCCCGTCATTAAGATCGAGTCTTGGGTCGTGACTCGTGGGTATCAGGAACTACGAGAGGCTTTCGGTCTTGCAAACACCTAGACCCGAAACAAATACCTATGATCACACAAACATTTGTCTTGGTGCGAGAATCGAACCCGCGGTCTCTCGTTTCACAGCCGGCGTCTAGCTAATAATATCAGGAAATCAAGAGAATTTTGATTCCACGACAACCATACCACACAGAACAAACATTTTGTCTCTGTGCGGTTATAAAATTAGATGCATTTCGTTTCATAGCTGAGTCTCAATCAACTAGCGCTACAGAGGCTGTCATAAATTCAGTTTGTACAAAACAATACAGCAGCTGAACTCCTAATTTAATTTATCCAGCCTTTAGACTCAGTTTTAAGACCATGACTCTCATATCTTCCTTGACGTCAAGCTTGCCTTTTAATAATGTCATAACCACATCCAGATTTATTTATTAAATCATTTTGCTGATTTCGTACTGTACTTTTACTTTACTGAACCACCGTGTAGACCAATTATCCATATTAATTACCCATATTCAGTGGGACGAGCGCTTGTCATCGGCAGAGACCGAACGAATGAACGGGTGGTGCTTCATTTAATTTTTGACGTATAAATAACTCTGAAGCGTATCATTTTATAAATAAAATTTAACAAAACTGGAACAAGTTTGGTTATTAAAAAAGCATCCAAAAATAGGTGGCTGCTCGAAGAATCGAATTCAAATACTTTGACTCGGAAATCGGTTTCGCTTTCAACAAACTGTATGGCCATCTCTACAGCTAGCATTTAACTCAGCAATATCGCACGTAGGATAAAACTGAACGGTTATTAGGTTCCATTTACTCACCATAAAGAGGAAATATTATTGCGCCTTAAATATTAAAAAGCTTTCTATCGCTACACAATACGGATTAACTGAAAGGTACATTTTTTATATCTATTTAAGTGCTGCAGGACGCATGTACATTTAGACATAAAACCGTGCTCAATTATACCTTTATATTCTTATCCTAGTCCATATACAATTGGAAAGTCTTACGTACGTTCATGTTCAGCCATGGGAAGTCCACTGCTGAACATAGAACATCCCATGGATTTTCACTTTGACATGAAGCGGCCTACATCCAGGGATTTTCACTGTACCAAAAATTCACACAAGGTGGATATACCCCACTTGGGGTAAGAACCTAATGCCTCAAGATTCACAGCCTATAAACGTTGCTAGTAAATGTAACATGCCACTAAACTAATGACAGGTAACAGTCATTTTTTTTCCAACCCCTACTCTTAATACATACATACATAAACTCACGCCTTTATCCCGGAAGGGGTAGGCAGAGGCGCCATTAGGATACCCACATTTCGCCTTGCATGTTCCGTCCCACGATGTGATAGGGGGCGAGCCTATCGCCATATCGGGCACAAATTCCTGACTCCGGGCTGACAATGAATAGAAAAATCCAATATCACTTTGCCCGACTTTTTTTTACGCTTAATACAGTTATCAATATTCAGCCCATTTTAAAACTCGTACATATCAAATCACCGTACTTGTTCATTCATAGAGGTTTGAATATAAAATACAGCAAGTCCGACACACCAGCTATGATCGAACGCGATCGCACGATCGTTGCAAAGCTGACATAGCACACCTCATGCAGCGGTTACTGTGAACATACTGTTATAGGCAGGACTTTTTCTGTATCTTCTTCTACTTCTTATAGCATAGAAAGTCCAATGCTGAACAAAGGTTTCCTCAAGGAATTCCACATCGATCTGTTGGAAGCAGCCTGTATTCTGCGACTTCCTGCCATCTTTATTGCGTTGTCTTTATTATTATTAATCTAATCGCTTTTCTGACAGTGTTGATACGGCTAAGCGTCCATTCAGCTCGATTTCTACAGGCTTCTTTTCTGCAATTTATCTTCAAACTTATATTCGTAAAACAATAATTATCATTATTCAAGAATTTTGGACATCCGCATATCTTTTAAAAAAATTAGCATACACCGCTGTCGTAAAATGTAATGTATTTTGATAACCTATGTACTGTTCATATATTTACGTGGAAAGCGCAACTTGATTTTGAGTAGCAGATCTGAAAATTACTGGTACGTAGCGACCGCAACACACAAAGTTGGAAACCTCATCATATTGAATATAAAATATACAGGATGCACCCAGACATGAGTTATCGATTCGAAAGCGATTTGAAACTACGAACGTTGCGAGGTCTGACACAGCACACCACATATGTATTAGTATTAACACACTTTTAGTAGAACGTGGGACATATTACAATATGGGATCTATACGAGTATATCGTCTTGGCGGTAGAGATGCAACAATATTTTTAATACTGGTGGTTAGTCTAACAGTGATTGTTCATAATTCATATACGGCTGGATCGAACGCCCGTCATAGACACGCGGAAGTGTCCTTTTTCTGATTCAATCAGCAAAAGATAAAAATAATAATAAAACTGGATGCAGGCTACTTCTAACAGGTATCAAAATCCTCGGAGAAAGCCTATGCAGTGGACTACTTGTAGCTAAAGATGATTATGAGTAAAATTAATGTTCTTTGTTTTACTTAAGTGTATTTATAAATGTAATATAATTGCCTTTGCTATCAACAACAATTATGCAAAGTTTGTGAACTTAAATTTCCTTTGATGGAAGTTTTAATGGATCATTATGAACAGATTTGTTACGAGGATATTCGGCTTTTACCTAAACGCTTTTATAGTTCAAAGAATATTAGACGGCTTAATTTTTATCGTGAGCTTAAGGTAGAACTTTGATTAGACGACATTATTAATAATGTCGTTATTTCTAAATAATCTTTGCAAGGATACAAGTATGACTTTTATCCACCTTCATCCTCCTCAATCACAAGGAATTCACTTCTATTCCACGAGTAGAAACCTGTTCAGCTCTTCTTTGATACCCCAGACGAGACCGAAAGAGGTATCGAAAGGTCACCATTCACCAGCCTTCATACTCCGGCCAACCCCGCATAATGACTAGAACTCTCAATGGCCCTCATGCGTATTATAGACGCAAGACGATGTGGAAACGCAAAAAAAAATACTATAAACCTAGTGGGAATATCCTTCCCAACATCACAGTCACTCGTCACATCGTACGTAGGTCCGAAGCGCGGAAATTGTGTCGCGGGCAGTCCGAACTAGCATTTCTACCTCTAAAATAACAGCCCATGTTTATGAAACGCTGTATATTTTGTATTTATGTACGATCTGTCCTTACCCGTAGTGGGTAGGATCTGTATTCGGAGTTATTGATTAAGTGATGTCTAATACCATTTGGTATTGAGCGAAAAACGAGAAAGCGGCTTGATAGAAAGTGATTGAGTCGCCCATTTATACTATAAATGCCTGACAATTTTGAGTAGGATAGCTTTTGAGGATTTTAGGTAGAAGGGTATTGAAAATATAGGATTGGGATGTTGGTAATCTTACTGATTGGTCGAAACACGACTTCAAACTGGTACTTCGCGTAGTTTTCCTTTTAGATAATCCTGCTTCCATTGTGGAGCTAATCGATTCACGCTGTAGACAATAATACCTATACCATACCTCTTTTACTTGAGAGGTTATCTCGCCCATCAACTACCGAACGGTTCAACTCCTATTACACATTAATATATGTAAGATGCATACAAAGTATTCACACCAAGCGTTGAAGCACGGAAAATGTCATAGACACCGTAGCTTGTGATCAACCTACAGTGAAATTAATCATAAAAAAACCATAGGAGTTTGGACCAAATATGTCCGAACATACCACTTAAGAACAGGTTCCTTGTAACCTAAGTAAACAATTTTAGTTATACCTTTCTGTTCACCATATACAAACCAAAACCAATCCTCCCATATACAATAGCACCAAAACCTAATCAGCAATGCTTGAATTAATTGAAATTCCATTAGCCAAATCCACCCACCCACAATCATCCACTTCAGATCTGTCGAAATCGAATACATCAAGAATGACTCAGTACACGAATCTATGTCGCGTTTCGCTTTACAATCGTTTGGTATTCACACAATGGTATCTGCGTCCCATATATGTGCAGAATTGTGGACTGCTCGTATTAGGGTCGGTACTTGTTGCTATGAGTTTTGAGTTTCAGGGTTGGTAGCGCAGTCACATATTGTCTTGACGTTGCAGCACGTGAGAGTTATTGTTTTGCAAGCTTTAAACTTTTTCGATCGTCTCTTTTTCTGCCAATTGTGCCAACAAAGCTGATTATCGGGTCACTTTGTTTTTTTTTTGGAGTGTATGTACTTACTCATACTGGTTCACACGATAGCGAGTGATTACTGCCCTCAATGGGCATCTACATTTGTGTCGTAAATACTTTGCCGGCCTCTCAGAGTGAGAGGGGAAAAGGAAGGAAAAATATAGGAAGACGAAAGGGGTGCTAGGTCTTCGGTATGTCCGTGTGTCTGTAATTGAACTAATCGAGTCCAGATTAAAGTTTCGGCAGATGAAGACAAACGACAAGATTCGAAATTGTCGTGGATGGAAACAGCTTCCAACCGTTCAATGTGTAATTTTTTGAGAGAAGTTTATTTCCAGTAAGGTAAAATCGATAGATAGGTAAAATCTAGGAGTTAGCAAAACTATGTTTACCGATCTGGTAACCCTAGCAACTATCAATACAATGGACAATCGCGATCGGAAAGATATCGATAAACTGAACTCTGTATAGGGGAACAAACGATCGGTCGGTCGGGATTTGTGTAATTGCGTGTTAGCACTGGATGAATGTTACTCTGATAGGTACAGGGTTTACATTGAACGCTGGTGTGACAGCCTACATAACGCGTTGGATAAGAAACGAAATAAGAATCAGCAAGTTTATGGCCAAGATCTTCTAAAATACACAAATATGTATTACAAAGGGTTTTATAATAATAAATCATAACATTCGTCGGTGCAAACGGTAACGGTGGTTGGAGTTCACCACACAAACACACACAATACTCGGTGATTGTAGATTCCTTGCCGATTTTTAAATGAATCCAGTTTATAAATTATAATCCAATTTTTAAATACTACATCATACTTTTCAAAACGCAGTAAATTCCTTACTGTTCATAGGCTTATCAAAAGATCTCCACATGAACCTGTCAGATGCAATCTGCAAGCAGCTACACCCTTCAACTTTTCATAGCTGTAATCTAAATCTGCTACAGCGCGGCTTATTGATTCCTACCGGAAATGTCTCTGATAATTTTCGATTCTCAAACAAAAATAGTATCGTTATCTGTACATAATTGCATTTACCACGAAGCGTAATCGCCTCGCCTCTATAAATAAATAATAAAGACTTAATCACTTGTAAAACATTTCTCACAGCTAATACAAAGCTAGACAGGCAGACTACATTAAAATTCACAGAACCATCGATTCTATCGCAATGAGGGCAGGAAGGAACAAATTATTAAGGTGTAACACGCCATCGGACCACTAGCCTCGTGCGTGGATGTAACATTCAGATTAATAGAAAAACAATCGACAATTGCCATATTTCACCTTGAATGAAAATTTACGATGAAATTTGGCGTTGCGAAATAATGTCGATTAATTTTCTACGAAGTAGGGCCTGTGGTGGTGTTTCAGGGAAAGGAAGGCTTTTATAGCGTGCAATTGGAATCATTCCCGTAGATTTTACAATCAACTATTTATATGGGGCATTGCTTTTAGGGAAATTTCCAATTTCGAGGAAATCTACGCGACCATTAGGGTTCTAAAGCCATTATGTAGCCTTGATTATAGTACAATAAAGAGAGTACCAATGTCATACGGATAATTATTGAAATAACAGTTTTATTTCTTTCGACTAGTTAATAGTAAGAGTCCTTTTAAATCTCCTTACTTCCGTAATCTATCCTCAAAACTTAAAGGCTGGCAACTAATTTACGGGTTCCTAGAAATTATTGTATAGACAAAGATGCATAAATTACATAGACGCATGATTATGAAAATGTTATCATAAAAGCTAGAACAGCCATAACCAGCACATCTCTCAAACTAAAGCAGAGTTAAAATAACAAATTACTAAGAAATGCAGTGAATAATGCGTCGTGAAAAGGGAAGCGGAGGCGAACCACACGGATCTAGGCTACGAATTTGCATAATAAGGAGACGGGGAAGCGTCTGCGATGTCTTGTTACGGAATGTGCATCATTTTCGTTGAAAACATTTTGCACGCTGTTTTTGGTAACCATTTTGTGTAATGTTTTCATCATAATAATGTTATTAATGTGGAGACGTGCTTGTTTTGAACATTTTTGTGCAGCTAAGGGTATCGTGCAGTAATGAGTTGACATGATTTTATTTTGAGATATTTGTTGTAGGTAAACTTACCTACAATCTTACTTTAGGTGTGACCTTTGGTAGAGTCTTTATTTATTTCGAAAACATGTTTCATGTTAGGATATGTGATTACAGGGATGATCTAACACTTTTTTAAATTAGGTAGAAAAATTAATTAGGAAGTAAGATAAATATTCAACCGCATACGCTCTATTGTCATACAGAATCCAGGTAACCCCCAGTATTTAATTTATAAGAAAGCAGACGAGAAGCGCGACCCAGTTCATGCTATTGACTATCTCCGGCGCCTTTTGAAATTTTACGCGCGAGAATATCGCTTTTACCTCCGGTTTCATTACTGAATGGAGAGTACTGAATGGGATGCTCGAGTGTTTTCTTTTTGCGATTTAATTGCATAATGGGTTTTTGCATTTATGTTTGCATGTAGTAAAATTGACTATTATAATTAAGTTTATGTATGAGATATTGCTATCGCTTATTTATGAGTTCGCCGTCGATATCATTTATGTGATATCCCCCGCTTGAAATAGCGCCACATTGAGCACTAAACTCAGCTTTCCTTATTTATCTCTTGTATAGAAAAATATACTCCATTTAGCAGACAACATTAAATTGAATAAACTTATAATATTACGTTTCTTTCTACTGCGGTAACCGCAACATGCCATTCTATTCATAATTCTAAATGATTCTTGTAACTTTATCCATTAACCATATCCTGAGACCGCTGTATGAAAATTTTAAAAGTTTAGCAGTCTTAGTGTAAAACTGCGTATATCTAAGCTTGGAAGTGGGTCAACTCAACTAATCTGCAGCACCCGGCTCTTATTAGCCCGGGGACAAGACCTTACACTTAGGGTCAGCAACGCAACGTCGACAGATGAAAACGAAATATTTGCTTAGGATTCCTTATGGGGTATAAAAAGTCTCGTTGGGTTATAGCCAGTGCTGTGAAGTATAGATTATTCGTGTCCCTCGCCCTTTAGGAAGCGCAAGCTCAATTGGTTTGTATCTCGTCTAACATTACAGCATTTCTATTTATATCCTTAGGTATGAATATTGAATAATAGAGAAAAATATTGAAATGATTAGGTATACCAATAGATAATTCAGGTTTCAGAGTTACATGTGCTAATTTTAGTGTATTATTATCGCTTGGTTTAACGGCGAAGGAAACATGTCAAGTTCACTAACTGCATTAGCCTAGCATGGTAAACTAAAACGACAACTTCTGAAAGTTTCGATGACAAACAGTCACATCATAATATTATAAGACAATCAGTCTAAAAGTGTTAAATGGGCCAAAAAAAAAAACTATCGATAACTCTTAAAAGCAGCACAACCCTAGTCACTAGCTATGAGAAATTTTAAACCAAGTCTCGGCAGTGTTATTTAGAAACCCATTTCGTTTGTCGACTAAGCAAATAATTTTCTCAGGGACAAAACGGTCCGTTCTGAGCCCTTGGGGGTAACCCCTATTACGACGGTAGATTAGATGGTATGAAAGCTGGCAATTTTTGAAGCAACGGCCTGTGAGGAAAATGGTTTTATCATGTGTCCATTGTGATAAGCCGGTTCCCTTGGTTTTGGGGTTGTGTAAAACAAAAGTTAAATATGCTAGTTTATCGCTTATCGAAACCAATCAGTATTAAATTGTATTCAACATCATGTTACAACAGTTTATCAACAGTTACTATAAGTACCAGCTTAAAATTAGACCAATAATTTGATGTTTCTGTTAAGAATGAAACTAAATCAAATATTGAAAAAGACTATTGTAAAGCACTATATTATATATTTTTGGAATAGAAGAACATCAGATGAGCACACTTGGTAATCTGAAGTGTCATGCTACATGGCTGCTCAAATCGACCAACCAGATATCTATCCAGACTTTCTCTCGCATACGAAGGATCTACCTCACAGTAGTATCTATCCTACGCCACAGTCATAGAGAACTGAAGTGAAGTAACAACTTTGCTTTCCCAATTTGTTTGGACAGTAAAATTGAAGTAATCTTTTCTTATCCCCCTCCATCTTCAAAGGATCTAACAATCTCTTCAACCCTGATCGTGATTTTGATTTGTTTGCTGAACGAATAGTCCGGGGCACTATTATTTGCAAGCGACATCTTCATACCATCTTATCGACAAGCATTTTTGTAGCCAGTGAGGACTGTTATTCAGATTAAGAGACTTAACACTTACGGCCTTATTCGTAGTCAGTTTATAAGCCTAATTTAGTTATCGAATGTTTTGTCTTCTTCGCTCAAACTGAATTCAAAAGTCATTCAAAATTGATAAAATATTCGATAACTAAAATAGGTTTATAAACTGAGTATGAATAGGGCCGTAAATGTCTTGCGGTGACAAACGTAGCGCGGGACCATGCAGTGCTTAAAAGTTGAAAGTAATATCGTTCTTGTTTATTGTCAGGTTACGCGAAATACCTACTGGTTTTGGCATTCACTAATAAAATATTAAATCTGCATCAAAAAACCCAGAGCATAAACATGATCCAGAATTTTCTATAAGCTTCGGCAAGACATAACAAAGGATCTTGTAATATCTTCTAAGGCGCTCATCTTTGATGGCTTAAGCAGAGGATTTCTTGTGGCTAAATCTGATGATCATAAAGGAGATTAAACAGGGAATAAAAGTACTGTGTTCATAATTTATGAAGGGAAATATATGTAAACTATAGTTTAGAATTTTGAGATGTTGATTTAAAATCCAAGGTTTGTCTATACATGAATAAAAATATTAAAACTTCAATAGCTCTTAGATGGCGAAGTGTGTCATCAAAATATATCTTTCGAAATGAAAAAAGATGAGTATGTCTAAAAACGGAGTCGGTAATGAGATATCGCAGTTAAAGGCTGATGCAACTGGGCCAAGTGGGTTGAGTATCATCTGGAAGGCTTTCGTTAGCATACATCCAAACTATTTTAATTATAGGTCGAGGAAAGAATATTTCTGTATTTATTTATTGGTCGATCATAAATACACCTAACAGTCACATACATACTCCTGACCCCACATTGAGATAGAGTCTTGTGTCGTAGGTATCAGAAGCTACGAGTCTTGTCGGTCTCACAAACACCCAGACCCGAAACAAATACCTGTGGGTTACACACATATTTGTTTCGGTGTGGCGATCGAACCCGCCGCCTCTCGTTTCACAGCCGGCGTCTAACCAACTGCGCCACGGAGGCTGTCATAGACATGATATTAATTTAGAAAAATAGATGAGTATTTTTTTTAAATAAAGTACCGGTCAATATTAAAAAGGTACATTACAGACAGATCAATGAAACATTCTGAGAAACAAAAATAATGATAAAATACTCAAAGTTCTTAGCAACCGGTTTGCCAAACTTTATAACGATCCGTTAAGAGTTAAAAATATAAAACAGCAATTATCGTATTATTATCAATTATTGAAATGAAGACTACTGAACAGCATTTTTTAAATGTAGGCATCTTTCATATTTTCTTCCCCATTACGACCCTTGATATTTTTGTCAAGCAAGCGAGTAATTTGTGTTGCTTACAAAACGCAGCATTTTGTGAGCCCTAGTCTCTCATTTTATACAGACGCCAGATTAAACCGAGTAAGCTGGAAATTTTGAAAGGGCCGATGTAATCTCAGTGTATGTGAGGGTTTTTATGCAAAAAATATGTTTTTATGTCTCTTTTGGGGAAACCGGAGCGCTCGTTTTGAATTAAAAAAAAATTGTTAGATGCTTGAACTTGTAAATTTTGTGGTTTAAAATTATTTTTTACAAAAGACAAGCTACAAAATATAGGTAAAGGCCCGTAAACTACCCCGAGATGATTACTCACACTGTGGTATACAGCTCTAGTTTATTTCAACAATACATGGTTAGTCAGAAAGGATATACAAAGCCGAAAAGGGCATGCTACACTCATCATAATTAACAACTTTTGCTTTGGGCCGGCGCTGTAATCGAGAAAAATAAAGTCAGCTGTTCCGTACAAAAATAAACTTTGAATTTGCAAAATGCACTTTATAACCTTGTAAAAGCAGAAAACAAAATAGCATGTTACAAAATTAATATCTTCACAGCCTGCGTCAGTTAATCAATAACAAGATCCGGAATAATAATTTAGGCACAACAAACAAATCCCAGTCCATTCTTGCCCAACTTATTTCAAACCAACAACAAGTTCCTTCAAGTAGATCTTCTTAACTTGGGCGAGCATTCTGTTTGTATTTGCATCGGATATTGTGGAATTCATTAAAACTTTTACGCCTAGTTTGTATAATACTTTTAATAATAGATTTTTCCTCGTCAATTCTGTCTCCTAGTTCTGTTTGGAGGGTAAAGAACATTTACTAATTCATACATAAACTTTCGACTTTTTCCCAGAAGTGGCAGGCAGAGGTGTTACCAGGAAACCCACATTCTGCCTTGTCTGTTTCGTCCCGCAATGTGATAGGAGGCGAGCCCATCGCCATATCGGCCACAAATTCCGGGCTGCTAATGAATAGAAAAATCCAATAAGAGCAAATTTATTGCTCGACCCGGGATTCGAACCCGAGACCTCAGCGTTGTAGTCCTACCGTAGTACAACTACTACACCGAGACAATCCTATTTAGTAATGAACTTGTGCGGATCAGTGTGAGCTAGATATACAGATTACGGAGCCAGAACCTGGAACGCGAAACTAGCATAATTTCTGACACACATAGCACATGTATGTTTTATACTTTAGGTCGTGTGTGTGGCTATGTGTTCTGGGTTTATAAACTGGGAAAACAGTATACTCCACATGGGTTTTATGGATACTTGGTCCGAGAATTTTAAAGTTTCCACACCTATCAAAGTATCGAAGGCAAGAATCGATTATATTTTTTTAATAAAAGATTTCAACTTGTATATTTAGCTACAACCAATCCCTATTTTTAATATTTTCAAGCAACATCACGTAACACAACTCCATTAATTATTTAAGACATTACAGTGGTTCGCGAAAACTGAAACTCCGGGACACAAATCACGTGACGTCTGAACATTTGTTACGGTCGAACGGGTGGTTTGGACGCGGAACGGAATACAGGATAGCTTTGAATGTTAATTCTTACTTATTTCGACTTGTTTAACCGTGATTAAGGACTGCAGCCTTCAAATCAGCAGATGTTAAGTGCAGTGAAATAAAAAAAGTGCTCACCGGCATACGATATTAAAAGATAAAGTTATCTGAGTGGACGACAAAATTAAGCAAAGCTCATAAAAACTAAGCGAAGTTTATCTATCGTCACAACTAAACCTCCTATTAAAAACGGATATAGACATGCTGTACCTAAAATGCGAAGCCCTTTAAATTGCATTCTTCAAAGAGACGCAGAGAAGACAGTACTGATTGAAATAAACTAATTTTTACAGACTTTATCGCGGATTTGGATTAATTTCATTTTTAACTTCCCGACGTTTCGATTACTTTACAGTTTTCGTGGTCACGGGGGGGCAATGTAAAAATTAAACCGAGTCTGCGATAAAATTCGTAAAAAGTAGTTTTATTTCAATGTGTAACATTCGCGTAAATCTTAGAAACCATTAGGCAAGAACTGAGTATTTCGACCACAATTCCCAATCCCGTGACGTCAACAGTAATTTTCCCAACAAATGCTTGTGGTGCATTTTTTATTCGATGTGTTTCGCAATTTCTTTATCACCTTACATTAATGACGGAACAGTACATTTATTCGTTAAAAAATCATTCGACTATTCTAAAATATTAATTACCTACAACTGCCCTATTCGAAATTTTCCACTGCTGGACCTTCAGTATAATTGACACGAATTAGTTCTTTAATCTCCTACGCTGTTTCGTGCATTGATTGAAGTAATTACCATCGATTGTTTTATAGATAAGTCTCAGATACTCACCTATCATTCAAATCTGTTTCCATAGTGTTTATCACCTAACGGGAGCGAACCCGCGGGTAACAGCTAGTAATAAAACAAATATATCAGCAATACCAATTCCCAAAAACCGCGTACAATACCTGAAACAAAATAAAAAACAAATTAAATATCAATTTGTGTAACTACGGAACGGTTTCCACAAGGGACATTTGAGGGTAGGTCGTTAAATTTTCATTGTGCTGTTAATAAAAACGGAGAATGGCTACAATATTGCCTTTGGCTTGTTTCGTTTGCTATAATAAATTAATCGTTGGCTTTTGCGGAGTTCTAGCAAATGTAAGGAAATTTGCGAAATCGTTCTTTTATTTTAACAGGATGAATAAATTGCATATTAATATACTTTTCGGTCTTATTGTTGGTTGTGTGACTATCTATGATGATACTTCAGCGCTATAGAAAAACTTGAGTTAATCGAAACTGTTTATTCAGGTGAAACTTTAATATAAATGTTTTTCGATATTATTATTGGAATGAATAGCGAAACGAGCATGCCATTCGAGTGATGGTAAGCTATACGACCGCTCATGGATAGCAGCAAAACCAAACAACACCATAAATTACAAAGCAATGCTTGGAATTCCACTGCGCTCGCCATACTGAGACATAAGATGTCAAGTCTCATTATGTCCAGTAGTTACTCTAGTTACAAGGTCCTTCAAACAGGAACACAACAGTGCATTTACACTGCTGTTTGGTGGGAGAAAATTTACATCTACAATGTGTAAACAGAAGAAATGTGTAAATATACCGAAAATAATAAGACATACAGGGTATATCAAGACCGCGACCGAAAACGAAGCCAGGTGGTAGCATTAGTGAATTCAGACACAATGCAAGTAAAAATCGACTACTTTTTTTTGTATTTTTTTTTCTTATCGTCCTATTTGGGTGATAAATACATAGTTTTCCTAAAATAATGATGCAGATCTCTTTATTTTTCAACATTCAATGGTACGTAAGGGTTTAAATTATTATTTTCGCAAAATCTAGGTTTTTACTACCCAAAACAGATGATTTTTAAAAAATTCTGTCGCTGTTTTGGTGAAATTTTTATTTGCATCGTGTCTGTATCTGTAACCACTAAAACTACCGCCTGGCTTCGTTTTCGGTCGCGGTCTTGAGATACCCTGTATAAATCATAATAACTTAATACGCGACCAATAACATACAGTCAACAATAACAATGTTATATTCATAATTTTCGTCAAACATGCTATTCTCGTATCGTGCAATACTAGTGAAACCGTACTTTCAAACGCAACGTGCATAACTGAGAGACATCTAATATGCATTCACTTCGATTTTATTTGTTTTGTTAAATAGGCTTAATTGCCGGGGTAATTGTATCTTAGGAAAACGCCGCTGACTATGGGTGTATATAGGCATAATGATAATAATCAGAATGAAGTCAATTAATATGCTTTATTAGATGTACATGGATACATAGGACCTATCCATGGTATCTATGGTACAGTTGGTTAAGACACCAGCACCAGCAGAGAAACGAAAGGTTCTGTGTTCGATCCCGCACTACGACAAATCCTTGTGTGATCGAATTCCAATCAATGATTGAGAACCAAAAAGCACTCCTAGTTTCTATTGTATGGGAACGGGGCTATGTTTGTGACCCTTGGAGAAGACACTCTGAGGACACTCTGAATGAGTTTCTTGAAGTTCTTGATAAGTTTGTCATTTTAGAAGTTAATAGGTACCTATTTAAACACTCAGTATTAATGTAAAATCGTGTCAGCTATAGCACAAGTCTCGGTAATTTTATTAATGCTGTTCATCGTAATTTTTGTTCTATTAAAAACCTAGTCCTGATTTTCAGCCGGAGTATTCCTATCAGGACTACTCCATCCCATACCTTCACCAGGCAAACCATCGACAATGTACCACTTCGGTTGAGGTCACTAGCTGTTTCATCACAGATACGTCAAGTAGGAGTTCCGTTAACTCTCTCGGCACCGTTTATGCGGATCAATTAATGGCTTATCCCGTTACATCTGTCGTCGGTCGATGTTTCCACAATGCCGCGTAATGCATGCAAGATGAACTTTGAAAAAATCGAGTTTTGTTTATTTTTACTGGTTGGAACTTATTGTTTCTAAGATTTTAGCGTGATGATCGTAATTGTGTTTCGGTCTTAGATTCTTTCATTTATCTAGCTTCATGTTGCTTAGGAGGCTGCCTACTAGCAAATACAGCACAGGACGATCACCCTATAAGTGAGACAGTCGATCTTATAAGAATAACAAGAAGTCATTGGATGTAGGAGGTTTTCAACAGCTCCCTGTGGAAATACAAGTACAAGCTCACGATATATTAGTCATAATACCTACTTTTATGCGTTAATATTTATTTTACAAGCCGAAATGATTTACACGTATCATAAAATCAATCCGAGCAATGAACCTGTTTAATATCGATTAATATTTTACGACATCATTAGTAAATGTAGCAAATCGGCAGAGTTGAAAACTTGTCGTATTACAAAATTGCATTTTGCTTACGGTACTCGGAACGGAAAAATAACGGGATTATATTTTGGGCAATTAAATTCGGGTGATGCGGGGACATTGAAAATGGCTTATAGATCGTTGGTTGCGAAAATATCAGGGTTCTTAATACTAAAAAGGTTACTATAAAAGTAATAGAAACAGCTAATTGGACAAATGCACTAAAGCAGATATTTCTAATTAGAATGGAAGTATTGTTTGTCGTCATCCGGCACTGTAAAGTGAATTCAATGTATCTGATAACAATAGGCATCCAGATTGAAGATGAACCGGCGAGAAATATTAAATAAATAAATAAATATTTGCATAACTTGATCGTGCGGTAGAGAAATGAACTAACGCACTTTGAATTCAAATAAATGTGATCACCTATTTAGATCCTCATTATTATAAAACTACATGTGTTATTGGTTGGTGCGACAACTATGTGTTTAATAGATCTTCATAGCAGTAAATAATGATCCTAGATGTAGTGGGTGGAACTTGCGCCAACATTAAGTTAACAGCTAGCGGGAGGTAGCGAGAAATTGAAGGACTCATCTCGAAGATCAACACCAATCTAAGTTTCTATAGACAGATTGCCTAGTTGGTAGGTGGAATTCTAAGAAAATAGATCTACTTTTAATTAAACCTTATACATTGTTTTTTATCCCATGAGAAAGCAAATTGCTACAACAAAATCCGTGACATAATGGCTTATATGGCAATAAAGAGAACAGTTTTAATACGGATGTAAATCGTAAACGCTACTATATTGCACACGCGAAACAATATCTATCCTCTCACTTGTACATAACGATTTTGTCTTTATGAAAAAGGGATGGAAGATGTTAAACCATACGTACAAAATGAACAAAATAATCCTGAAAATAATGGTTACGACGTTGCCGACAAATAAAATGGGTTTGTTGTTAGGCTTATGTGTTTAAGCAATAAAAATGTTATATCACAAAAAAAGGATAATGGTGTGGTTTTAATGCTTAAGACCCTAGAAATAAGTGTCATTTTATTTAACATTGAATTCGAAAGCTTTGACCCTAAGCCGTGACTTGAAGTGGCTGTATCTGCTGAAACAGGACTTGTAACTGAGGCCTAGATTTAATTTATTTTGATATCTGATCTGAACCTTAAAATATTAATGCTAAAACAGTTACTACGTTCCATTTTAATATAATAAAAATTAAAGTACCTAAATTTAATTTCGAGGCGTTGAAACATAACGATGTGAATTATACAAACTATGTACATATTTTCAACATCGGAAGACAGCCTTTAAAGTATCACCTGTAAATGCTATATTTGCTTACACACATGAACATCATAATGCATTTCTACACCGAGATCCAAAACTATGCCGAAACGCGCTCAAATACATGAGAACTGGAATCTTTATTATTTTCATAATACGCAATAACAATTACCGTTTACAAAGAACGGTTACGACACCGGATTTTGGTCATAAGCGAAATAATTCGCAGAACATTACACATTAATTAGTTAGTGCGGCCAATGTGGACGCAAGAAGTCTCTTTGATATTGCAATTAAGGAGGATTTTCAACAAACGGCAGTTAATTTTAGCTAAGAAGAAATTATGTAATAATTAACTTAATAATTATTAATTAAGGAACGTTGCTGCTAACGGGTGAATGAGGAAGGCTAAAATCTTGAAACCTCAATAAATAAATAAATACACCCAACAGTCACATACATAGTCCTGACCCCACACTAAGATCGAGTCTTGTGTCGTGGGTATCAGAAACTACGAGAGACTTTTCGGTTTCACAAACACCCTGACCCGAAACAAATACCTGTGGTTCACACAAATATTTGTTTCGGTGCGTGGATCGAACCCGCGGCCTCTCGTTTCACAGCCGGCGTCTAACCAACTGCGCCACGGAGGCTGTCAATAGCAAAGCCGGAGATGTAATATTGAGCTAAATGTTACTATCCTCCGATATAGTTATGCATATGTACATAACTGTAGAAGATAATACACTTCGATGGAAAAATATCAAAACAGATGTTATAGTTCAAGCTCTTAATATTGGCTCTAATCAATAGCTAACAAGCAAGAAGGATATTCTTCCTAGATTTCATCAAGGAATTTAAGTTCCTACTTTGCAGTAAAACACGTTTTTAACAATTATTTGCAGTCATTTAAGAAAACAGACGATTCGAAGTCACTCATTTGTCCCAAACAATTCGCAGTTTTAATTGCTGCAATTGTGTGATACGGTCACATACTTGTAACGATTAACCAGGTCAACGAACGAAACGGCACTTATGACGATATTTTTTAAGTGTCGAGGTGTTTTAAAAGGTAAATTAACGGAACATTATGTCGCTGCTATTTATCTTGGATTTAAATTGATATATTTAATGAAATTCAGCTTCAAATACTTCATAATATTATCTCTCTATTGCACATCGATGAGTCCCACGCTCGTATTCTCTCATTTATGTATTCTCTTTCGACAGCCTCCGTAGCGCAGTTGGTTAGAGGCCAACTGTGAAATGAGAGGCCGCCGGTTTGATTCTTGCACCGAGACAATTAATGTTTGTGTGATCAACAAGTACTTGTCTTGGGTTTAGGGGTGTTGGTGAGACCGTAAAGTTTCTCGTAGTTTCTAATACCCACGACACGAGACTATCTTAGTGTAGGGTCCGAACAACGTATATGCTTGTTGGGTGTATGCCCAGCATCTCTAAACAGATCATTGCTTTTACTCAAGGACGTATTAAATTTAACAAGCCGCGTTGATAATAATTATTGTGTGCATATAATAAATTACACCTATGTTTACTATGCAAATTACCCATCTAAAAGATTAATATAAATATTACTTTAATATAAGGCCATAAATTCTACTTAACCTTAATAGTTTCACGGCTCCCCAAGGGTAATGGATAAACATAATTACGCGAGAGCAAATTTGCTACCGCAAATATTATTTTATGTATCGTACACAGTCGTTTCAATGATCTAGTGCATTTATAGTCTGTAGACCATAAGATCTGGATTCAAATTCTAGGCCAAGCAATCCATTTTGATATGAGATTTACAGTTTGTGTGATCTCACATAGTTTTCTCGGGGAATAAGTTACAACGACATATTTGGTACGAAAATAAGCTCAATGGTAATGTGCCTACCTCTTTACACTTAGCTTGAATTTATGTATGAATTTGTTATATTGATATATCACAACGCTTGTATGCCAGAAACAGTAGGCAGAGGCAAGAGGTGCTTAATCTGTATGAGAGCCCCTATCCTGGAAGGGCGACAAATAGAAATATGAAACGATATATCGCAAATTTGATACCCGCATGGAAAAATAAACAAGCTTAGTATAGGTAATTGGTTAATATCTGTATCATATCTGAGTATTTTAATTTTGAAAAGATCAAACATTTCTCAAAATAAGACTTGTAATAACACCTATTTAGAAAGAAACCATTTACACCTATTTAGGTTATGTCTATGCGACAAGATATTATCTAAGCCTTAAAACTGAAAAATAAACAACAAAAAATATCATCACAGACAGGAATGCAATATCTATTTGCAAAGACGAGTCGTCCACAAATAAAGAAGAACATGTACGAGTCAAACACAATAAAAGATCATTTGAAATGTCATATACACGCCAATTTATAACGGGGACCGTTTAAACGAATTGCAGTCGTAAAATAAATGTGATAAAGTGTACATTAGTTTGTCGCGTGTAACGGTACACGATGTGGCACAGTTAGCTATGAGAACTGGTATTGCAAGATCGGCTTTGGAAGGATGGCATCGGCGCATCTCGACATGATGCGGGAATAGAAATCGCATAGACAGCCTTCTTATAGGTTTATATCCCGGATCCATTAATTACTCGCAAGGAGATGCCATTGGTGCAGCTTAGTAATGGGATATCGTTGAGCCAGTTTACAATGTTGGGTCAAGAAAAATTTGACATAAGATCTGTTTAATTAAGACTTTCTGGTGTACAGCAAATCTACAGCCTCCTATAAGATAAAAACCGCGAATATCACATCCAAATTAGCGAATTCTAAAGGGAGCGCTGAAATTCGACTTGCCTTTAGTAGGCACTAGCGTATCTTCAACCAAAAGTTTAATTAATCGAAACGAAAATGAATTGGAGGACATGAAATAAGAAATAACAGCCTACACATTCCACAGCATCCAGTTAAAAACAGCCAGCGTCCAGCGACTTCCTGCAACCCATATCAGATCGTCAGTCTATCATGTCCTTAGAAAATATCAATGTTAATCACTGAACTTCCTGCAGCTAGACTGCAGTGATGAATAAAGTTCTCGTAGGTACGGCGAAATATTTATGCACGTTGCAAAATCTCATGATTTCCCAACTGGCCAATAACTTGGGAACAAAATTAATTGCTGTTTTAATGTTGAATAATAAAGCTAGCTATCTCATCCTTGGCATTTTCAAGCGAGACTAATTCTAAAACAAACTAAGTATAAAACGATACAGGTTATTTGTTTTGTTTAATTGAATCGGCCACGGTATGAGCGCGGATCGAAAACTTGATTCTGCAGACGTGTTACTAATTGATTTGAGTAAAACGCATTTAATGGTATGGGTGGAACATGTATTGTGATTCCAGTTATAAAACAATAACATTTTTAACCCTTAACTTGGCAAGAACGGAAAAATAAGAAAACATATATTATTTTGACAAATATTAGTTTGGTTAGGGTTAGATAGCATAGGAAAAATAAAATAAAAAATCTAGATATCCTAGGTTACGAGAAAACCTATGTACATCACAGTGTACATTGCCAAGTACGCGGATATCTTCATGTAGTTTTGTTTGTACATTGTGATGCACATTGCCAGCTTCGTAATGAAATACATTTGTAATATTTTATTCAATATATTTTAATAAAAAAGACAAAACACAATGATAACCTCAATTACTTTGTATGAAATTTTCGGAAATAATTATATTTTTGCATCCCGGTCATCGAAATGCAAAAATATTTGTCATTTTTACACACGACAGTTGTCCTATCACTCTTGCAACACTTGCAACGCTATGTTTAGGCACCTACTTCCGGGAAATGGGTTCCCACTTGTTCAATTAAAACAAATAATGTATTTACTCTAATCAAAGACAAAATTTGAAGCAGTGGTATGAGTCTTCTAAGCTAGTACCAGCTACATGTATATGTTGACATATTTCTCGATATTCGTTATGAGGCATAAAGTCTGTAATTAGCAGGTATCTTGATCCTTCTACCCAATTATGAGGATAGACAGGCATCTACGCTATACCCACCATGATCAGAGTGGCTAAGAAGTTCTTTATTTCATCTCCTGTCAACGATGTAGGTCATCCTAGCTTATGCACTATCTATAGATTTGTTCTATGATCAGTGTCTGAGATAAAGTCTATTGAAATCTGTAATATAAACAATATGGTTTTGTATTTATGTGAGTTTGATGAAAGGCATATTACATTTCTTAAAAACAAGCTGTGTGACGAAGTACGGCTTTGGATGAATCTCATAATCTAAAACAAATTTCATAGCCTTAACTTTTTTGGCTACTTTTTTATAAGCTGTTATGTTGTGGCTTAGAAGTGGTAAGTTGTTCCTATTGTCGCCTGGCATTGCTGGGTAAATTGCCTGATTATTCAGCAGTTGTGTTTTGTAAAAATTGTATGGGTTCCAAATAAATATCATGTAATATCTGCTCGTGTTCGGCGTTGGGGGATTAGTGAGAGACTTATAGAGACACTACTGTATTCTTTATTAAAGTCTGTCAAACTATTTAATTTAAATTAATTTGTTAAAGTTAATATGCCTATGAAAGTAAATCAAAGGTTATGGAGAAGATTGTATGCAAATAAGAGGTGCTCTACCGGATGTAGAGTTATCCTCAGAGCTGATATTTTCACAACAGTTAATGCCACTATGTTATGCGAGTTAGTTAGTTTTTGTTCTATAGGCAAGATATAACAAATAAATGTCAAAACAAACACAAATAAACGAAACACACACAAATTAACAAACGAATACCCGCAAATTTACCAAAACCCAATGTTCTATAAACCTGGCAATGTACAGCGTGGTTACCATAGTTTACCATTGGTACTTTATCGCGTTCTTGGAAATGTACATTGTGATGTACATACACTTATTTCATTCGAATACAAGAGCTTGTTTGTAGTTAGCTACGTTAAAAGGCATTTATTGAATAATTTAGGCTTTATACATAATAAAAAACAAAACATATTGTCAAGTTTAGATGAAAAAAGTTGAATAAAGCTAAAATAATATCACGGTGTCGCGAGGATGAGCTCGTGGCTTTTAGTTTTTTTTATTTAGACATTTATATTACAGTGCAGTCTCGACAAAATAATTGTCTAGTGATTCTACTGTATATAACAATTTATTCACAAAAATGGAAAGGAAAAAATATTCAATAAACAAAGAGTAATAATTTTTGAAAATGTATGTACAGTGGGATGTACGGTGCCAAGTTAAGGGTTAAAGATTGTGTAGCGATTATGTATCATCTAAAGTACGAATATATCAGTTCGACTAAGTAAGTGTCATTGTCTCACAGAAAACCGTCGTGATGTAACAATTTTGCGGTTACATTTCGTTTCCTTGTCTAACCTATCTTCAAAAGTCGTCACTTCGTCTACAATACCTGACTATTGTTGATATTTATCTGAACGTGTGCTTACAGGTCATTTATTAGACACATTTCGTGATTTTGCGATCCTGCGATTCCTTCGCTGTTTTAAGAAGCTCTCCTGCGATTTTTTTGTTTTATTCACTGCCCTTAGAAATAGTGATATCGTCAATAATCGGCATCAAACGAATGTTATCGCTACCCCTTCTACAGAATTACTATCACCTTCAAGTGACATGTGTACTAATTCTGAAGTACAAAAATAAAGACTTTCCACCTTTCCTTTTCGGATCACCTGTCCCATTGACCGTTACATGAAACGCAATGTGCAAGGTGAGTATCTGACCTCAACGTATTTGTTACATTAAACTGGTTTCCAAAACACATTTCGCCAAGTATTTGCTCACTTAAAAGGGTTAAAGATGCTTAGAAGGTAATGAAATTATATTTATTTAACACGCCTTACAATAGTAAGAATGTAATGTAAATCGTCATCAATGTAAATCGTATTTTATACTTAACTGTTATCTGAACGGATAGATCGCAGTATTTGTTTGACTATTCATAACGGATTTAACTGATAAAGCCACGCTGTAACTACCAAGAGAACCATGTGGTAGTGGGTTCGATTCTCAAGTCAGACAATACACTGTATATCAATATGTTCATTTAAAAATTCTAATACCAGTTTCCGGGACTCGAATTTTTACCCTTCAGGGCGAAGTTCTATCCTATCATCTGGTAAGGAAGTAAATGCGCGAACTGTCAGTACCAGATACACCTCTGCTTACTATTTAGGTGATCCAGGCGTGACGTTGTTTATGTTATCAAAAAGGCCAAGCATTCTAGTCCTTATGATAACTACCTTAAGGCATAATACAGTAAAACAGACAGATTTTGAATATAAAGCAGATACGACACTTTTATTACCGTTCCCGCGGCGGCAATTAATTTATTAAATGGGATACTTTCAACAGGGATTAATGTGATATACAATCAATTATGTAAACCTTTATTGATACAACAAAAACAACTTATCAAACGGCTTGTAACTTTAAAATTATTGGTGGTGGTAAATTTATTTCATTAATAATACGTTTCCTTTATTTTTCATTATGGATATTTCCCATAAAACATTTCACACAAACAAGACATTGTAAACAGTAAACAAGGAATCAATTTGAATGAATGAGCAATAAACTTGAAAAACATAAAAATGTACTGAATGTAAATGGATCGGTGGAAAGACAATAAAAACATCCCTTCCTCTTATATTTTCATTGCTTTCAAAACAGAGACTAATAATACATTAACTTGCAGGATTTTTGTCCGATGTGTTTGTATTATTAAAAAAGACCTGTTCATGCCCCAATCATAACGCAGACTAGAGCTTTAATTAGTATAAATTACACACATTTTTGCTATTTAAATTCCCAAAACCTTTCATGTAAAAAAACGTCATTATTAATTTATAAGTAGACACAATATTAATGTATGTTCCTACCTTTAACTACTTATTTCTTTATCAACAGTGAAAACGCTATTTTCAGAAAACCTACTAGAACAGTGCACGTGTTTTTACAGTAACAGACATATTATACACGACAAATCATATCCTATACAAAAACGATCCTATACAATTCTATTCCCTGCGTGTCGCCTTTGAGTTTTGACCCCTCAATATCCCTACGTCACAGTTCATTCAAAACATTTCCATCATTGTCGCCCGTACTTTAATTAACTTTATTTGTACCTCGCGCTTTTGTTTCGCAATGAGAAAGTCAACTGTTGTTTAGACTATTGAAATTGAATTGTTCGGGCTTTACAATTCTCTGATCTTTCTTAAAGTTCACGTCCGCAGTAGGGCTCTTTTGATGTTTTACGGTTTTTAATAAATTAAGATAAAACATGCAATCATTTAGATACGAGCTCAAGATAAGATAAGACGCCAAGATGTCTTGTAACGTGAGGGGGAATGTTAGGAAACATTTTCGGAAGTGTAGATTTTGAAATTGATTTTTTTTTTCTTCAACTTCTGTTTTTCATTCCATTGGTCACGGCGCAGGCTTGAATAAAGTCATCGAACAATTTCTTAATACTATCGCATTTCATATCAATTTTCACTGGATGCTGACGTCAGTCATTCTCGAACAGGAATTCAAATCCCCACCCACGATTCGTCTTGCCAAGTACACCACAAAGCCCTCAGTGAAGCAACTAATGCATTTCTAACATATGCAAATGTATACAAGTGGGTGTTTGTCAATGCAAGCGACCTCGTTGTGACAGCTATGGTGGTATTATGCATATTCTCTGTATGTTGGGATTTACAAATGTGCATATTTGATTGCTCCATAATCTACTTTTTATTGCATACATCCGACTAACATCAAATGACAGCCTCCGTGGCGCAGTTGGTTAGATGCCGGCTGTGAAACGAGAGGCCACGGGATCAATCCCCGCACCGAGACGAATATTTGTGATCCACAGATATTTGTTTCGGATCTGGGTGTTTGTGAGACCGAAAAGTCTCTTGTACTTTCTGATACCTACGGCACAAGACTCGATCTTAGTGTGGGGTCAGAAATGTATGTGACTGTTGGGTGTCTTTATTGTTCAATACTTTTTCTTCACCACTTTTACGAATTAATTAATTGCATTGTTTCCTTCTCATAATAGATACTTAATGGAAAATCTAATCAAACAATTGCTGCAAAAAACATTATCGCTGATCGACAGTCAAGAGAGCTATACTCGAACGCTACTGTCAAAAGGTGAAGGATAACGCTTATAGGAAATCCGTGTGGGTTCATAAATAGAAAAAATGCATATGTATTATGCCTTTTATATTTACATGATATGAGATCTTTAATCTCCATGCAGATTAGAATTTATTTAAATTCCATTTATAAATAAGCGATAGATTTGGAAGCGAAACTGAATGTCGATAATGAATTCCTGAATATCGCTGATAAAAAACTATTTGTTTCGAGTTTGGATGTGGACCAAAAATTCCAATTAGATGACAAATTAATAAGAATACAAAAAAGAAAGCAGAAGCAAAGCACAGACCACCTATATGATTGACACTTGCTAAGGGGTTATTTCACCACGCTAGTTTAAAACGGAGTCGATGAATTTACATCGCAATGATATCGTGGTCAGAATTCGCAGGCATTGACGGCTCTTCAGAAAGTTTCCATTGCCGTTAATTAACTACAAATGCACACATAACTAAGACCTAATAAAGGTTGCGGGAAGTTGCTGGATGCAGGATGCTTTTAACAGATATTGGAACTGGTAGAGCCACGCTGTTGTCAGTCATGACAGCATGAATGGGCAGGTTCGTCCGGGGCACCACACCGTCGTCTCACAGGGGACCATCGTGAAGTGACAGTTTCGTTTTCGTGTATCCTTTGGCGAGTGAGATTGCCCGAAGCCCGGAATACTCTTTCCCTCTTTCCATTCTTTTTCCCTTCCGCTTTCCTCCCGATCTGATGGTCCGGCAACACATCTATGATCCAAGCGTTTCAGATGTTCATGGGCAGCAGTGATCACTTGCCATCAGGGACCTATTTACTCGTTTGCCAGACCTGCTGAATAAAAAAAGGGTCGCTATGGAAATCCTTGGAGCGCTGATTCTTCTAAGTGAGAAATAAACTTCTTTCACTGAAGCAGATGATGATGATAATACAACCTTGAATTCAAAGGGAAACACAGAAAAGCCCACACTAATTGGATTAATCCCATGCGTTTCTTCCAACCTGAGTTTAATAGAAAAAAGTGCGCAACACAAACCACTTGCAACGCACGTCCGTACCACCAATGCAATTATCTAAGTGGGTTAAGTACAATGGAGATTGCTTTTTACTAAGGAAAACAGTTGGCGACGCAACAGTAATTGTTTTCAAATGCACTCACTTATCTCCGGTCGCGTAACTGTTATGCGATGGTAACTGTTTTCCTGTGGGCTTGGGATTGTTGGTATGGTTTTATATTTGTAAAGGCATTGCAATGCACCTGATGAGTGCAATGCAAATGGAACATTGACCAGTAAGGGATGGTTAAGTAGACCAGTATAGTTGTAGAATGGCGATAAATCGCATTTGTCGCGAATCTATATATTATACTTCCTCGATATCGATATAATCATCTTATTTACGTTTTTCACGCACCATCTAGTCCGGAAAGATTATATGTAATGGTCTAGTTATGTCAAATGGAATATGATCACATTTGTCCAATATTAATCGAAACCCTATTTTGCTCAATTTGTGCATTACGTTTACTAATAAGTGCAATTATGTTTCTCAGCCGAAAAAAGTGCCACTATCTACTTTTTCACCAGCAAACATAGCCCTTTTAAACTATACCGATAATTTTTAACTAGCACTATGAATTATAATTCGAACTCAAAAAAAACCTTTAAACGAAATAAAAACTACGGCAAAAAATACAAACATTGGCTCGGAATTCCTGGTGAGCTATTTCTTTCACACGGCAACTTACTTAATAACATTACTTCATATAAAAATTCGCGTCACTGCCCCCGTTCAAGGTCGCTATAAATGATCGATTATCAACCTTAATATTAGGAAGGTACGGCCCACATTCCTATCAGCCAATGGTGAGCTTATTTCGGCTATATTCATCATTTTTCGTATGCCAAACTTGACAACACCAATAAAGAAGGAATGAGTTCTAAAACAGTGCGAAAGTCGGTTGATGTGAGGTTTTTTGTCGAGTAACTGCCATCTCTGGAAATGTAGTGTGGCGGGTTTGCATGCAATCTCATTATTAATAAGAATTGAACTTGATTGTTTGTAAATTAAACAAACAAGAAAGACAACGTCCAATAGTAAGAAACAATCTTTGGACTGTAGCAAGTATCTGCTTCCGTTCTGGGCTTTGTAAAAAATTTGTAAGTTTTTTTGTATTTGAAACAAAATGTTTCAACAAGCCGTCTATACTTTTGGACTACGACCCAATTACTTGAACAATTTTTTAACCTTAATACTACCCACAGACAGAATAACCTAGCCACGAAATAAAAACCGAACTTCACGAATCCCAATACTGATAAACCAACACGACAAACTAATACACCTAAACCCTTATACCCACGAATCCATTTGACCGAAAAAACACAGAAATCACCGCGGGCAACACAATTTCGCCGAAATAATTACATTACACACAAACTACCCGCATTTCTATAACTTGGTGCCTTTGTAAAAATTCTCTCCAGTAATTATCGGTGCTTTTGAGCTTTGCTAATGACTTATGTCGAGTCATGTACGCCGCGGGGTGTAGAGGAAAATACGCGAAAGTAATTTGGGAGATGTAACATTGTTTTTATTTATTCTTCTGAGCGGCTGATAACATTTATTTTGGTTAACTCGGCTTTCGTCAACGGAAAGCGCGTAAGTCTTGTATATCGACGCGTAAGCACTCATTCAAATTTTCGCTTCTATTCGAATTATGCGGAAAAGTAATAATGGTGATAAATGTGTTTTATTTATTGGGCATACTATCTACCATCTTCAACGATGATCCGTTGCCTTCAACTTCGTACACACTGTAGAAGTGTGTGAATATAATATGCTTAATTACTTTCAAGTCCCTTGCTCCCCTTTGAAAGCAAAAAAATCTTCACTAATGGTGCGGCCTGGCAGAACCTAAATCATTATTGTAATTGCGTTACTGATCTTAAATCACGCGACAAAAAGTTCAGGAATTAAGGTACATTCGGTTTTTATTATCTACTTTCATGGGTCAGGGACTCAGTGGGTGCCTACACTACAATCTATGACGACGATGACATTTTTTAGCGTACTTAGATGATTTCATTTATGGTGTAGTTGATTGTAAAGGGGTGTTAATATTAACGAAAGAAGATCGTCTCTCGCCTTATAAAATGAGAAAAAAATCGCGGCATTTGAAAAACATTTAAGAATTGTATGTCGATTGGAAGATGTGGTAGACAATGTCGATTAATATATTCAGAAAATTGTACGGTCCATAAAAACTGTTTAGTAATAATAGTCTATCCATGTATACCAGTAAGAAAGACTCTACCACAAGTAACTAGAAATGGGTGTAAAGTGATTTCTCTAAATATTCTACGATTCCAAAAACACGCGATAAAATACGTCTCAACATTCGAATTAAATTTCAATTGCAATAAAAATACAATCTCAATTCTCAAGTATAAATTTCAAGTATCCCGCCGGCTATCCCGAGAGAAATCAGGCGTGCGCGTCCCGAGGGAGCGAGGATCTATCCCGATGTGTGCTTAGGAATTGAAACCCAATTGTATTTGAATCCCGTTGGATGTAGAACAAAATGTAAGGGACGTTCACAGTTGAGGGTACTTTTAAACTAAATTAAAATAAAGTGGTTCGAAATTAACTCTTGTTCAAGAATATCTCAAGAACGACTATTCGTATTTCGGTGTAGTTTTTAACAATGGATGGAGTCTCTGCCTACCCCAATGGGATATAAGAGACATAGGCGTGACTTTATGTATATATTAAATTCTCAATGAAAATAAATAATACAATTCTGCTTTCAAACTTAAATTGATTTGCAAGTACGTATTAAGTAATTAAAAGCAATATTTTATGCTTGCTACTGACTTTCCTTTGAAGTTGAAAATTTAATAAAAAAAGCACCCATAGCAATCACTTTCAAGAAACAATAAAAATCTAATACTATAAAAGCGAATTTAATAATACGATTTGCTCCTAGAACGGTATTATCCGTAATAAAATTTTAAATTCCCCATTCAAAGAGAACGCCTTTATGAAACCGGGTCGGGATTATTAAAAATTCATCGGAGGTCGGAAACGCTATGTTTAATTGAAATCCTTTGATTTATTATTCTGTTTCAACGCAGCTAGGAATGAGTCAATCGGTGTTGTTAGCCGATTTAAGTAAAAGTAGGCCATTCGGTAAATCCAATTAGAAATGAGACGTTTTCATTAAAATGGCAAACGAGTATTATTGTAATAAATTAATAATATTAAGATAAATGAACACTCTGTCTCGGGAAAGGCTAAATGCTACATAGTATGTAGTATTTTTGAATTATATTTATATAATATCAATTAATTGATAATATGTTAGCGGTAAATATTAACACTTATACACTGGCACAAAATGACTAACAGCCAGATTCGTCGGCCAGAATCAGCCACCTTTTATCAACATAATTATATTGGCTTCCTTAAAACTTGACGACATATACACACTGAAACCAAACTGCGACACATGTACGTATGTCAATATGGCCGGTTTTCCACCACCGTGGATACGTTTTTCCTTTACCGACTCTACAGAATACTCCACATAAGGCGGCAAATTTGATTACCTTTTTTTAATATTTATCCTGCCGAGAACGACTGAAAATGCCGGTAAGCCTTCACAATCACTAAAGGATCGAGAAAGGATAGCTAAAATAATACGGCTAGCTATAGCCCGTTTTGATTACGGCGAGCCAGCTTGAATAGGCTAGACACAAGCCGGCGTGGATAACATAGCTGTTGTGTTCGGCTAGGGATTGTTGGACGCCCAATAATACCCCTCCTCCTTGCTGTCCTATTGTCAAAAGCCGACGAGGTACCTACTGATAATACTTCATGTAGGTATGGTTGGCTATAGATGATAGTTATTAGTTCTTATAGGGTTATCCAGCGCTGGATATAAAATATAGGTAGATGAGCTGATAAAGCCTTGGAGGACTAGGTAGGTGTGCATTCTGAAGCAGGAAATGGGCAAGACTAGTAAATCCAGTAAGTACCTCCTTATGTTATGGCAAAAGAGTGAGTAACGATCTCCACCTAATGACTATAGCTCATGAATTTCTCAGGGATTAGCTGAGAATCGCAGTTTTAAAAAATCGAACACAATTGATAAAAATAATAAACAATAATTGACACATTGTCTTCATTTCAATATCACCGAAATAAACGCTAGACAAACTACACCCACAAAATCACCGTACCATGCTATATAGAAGTATACACTCAAATCATGATACCATATCGTAACCATAAACAATTCGATAACGCAATGTTACCATGTATCTGGCGATGCGTGGAGCATGGTTGCGTGACCCAGGTGATTAGTATCATCTCTTTACCTGCTGTATGCATGGTGTAATGGGTAACCGAGTGTGACCGTGTTAGCTAATACCATGTATGTTGAATTGGATTTGTGGTGGATTAAATTGTGATTGTTATGAATTCCGTTGAATTATTCAACGTTTAAAATGTTAAAAGGGATAAGGATTATCATTAAGATTTTATTTAAGAATTTCCTTATGTTGGGAGCTAAAGGTCAGGCTTTTAGGGCTGAAAATATTTTTTTCTAGTGAGCGGATTGTGTTCGTAAAAGCCGTCTTAGTGAACCGCCAAGGGTGTGGAATAATGGATTCAGAATCTGTGTATCAATTTAAGAAGAGACCGGCGTATTTGTGTCGTCCAACGATAAATAACCATCATCATCAGTAGACACAATTTCTACTGAACGATACTAGCCTAGGAGCATTGTAGATACTTTGTCGTGCCGGTATGAAAACGTCGACATTCAACTTCACATAAAGCGCTTTTGTCCACCCCTTTACAAAAACTACGCGTGCTTTTCCAAATCAAAACAAAAACAACAAAGTAACCACTACAATACCGCATCACGTTTAATCGCACACAAAAAAACCAAAACCCGTCTACAAATTGAGCCTGTGAGGTCAAACATCTGAACAAAAAAAGTAACAATTTCTCTACGCAAAAACAAAATACACAAAATCAACAAGGATGTTGGTTTCACAAAAGCGGTTCTCGGTCTGTCGACATTTTCCCTTTTAAACATAGCAACAATAGTCCGCGTAGACGTCAAAAGATTTTAATTATAATCTTTAATCTCGCCTGCGTGAGCCCTGGAAATAATTTAGACGTTTGCACGTTTTCGCGATGGCTTTAAATAATTTCGAATGTTAGTGGATTTTCACCAGTTTTGTGAAGATTTGGAGCAATGTGCGTTTTCAGTGAGAATCCTTTGTTTATATTATCATATGGGATTGAATAATTCGTTTTGACGTTTTTTTAACGTGAGTGGACAGAAATCCATGGAAAAAACGGCTGTAAAGTTATAGGCCAAATGTGTATGCAGTACGCATAAAAATCTTATTTCGCCAACGATATTTAAAATGACAATGAGCTATTTTTAAAACACGTTATAAAAATTTAATTGTTTCTGAGTTTTTCAACCGGTACAAAAAATTGATATCCAATATTTGAAAAATGACAGATGGACCACAAATCGTTTTAAACATTAGCAAAATCTACCACACTTACATCGTGCCTTTTCCTTCGTTCTGTTTAAAGTTATGAAGTTGTATGTACCTGGAATAAAAATAAAATTCATTAAAATTAAATAAAAATAAAATATTCTATCGCCTTATTCTATTGGTATCATAAACTCATTTGCAAAAGAAACGGGCACCTAAGCAATGAACCATTTCAAATGTTACTATTGGTTTGTTTGATAATTATAGGTAGTTTTTCTTTCACAATTTTGTAAATTAATAAGCAAATAATCGTTTTCGTCAGTATTATCATAAAATTTTGATAAAATTTATGGGTTTTAATGCTAAAGTTCACTAGTAGTGTATGCTCGCTAGTAGTGCATATGCTCGTGAAGTAAAAGTTGACAAAGATTTTTGTTTGTTTTATCTTTAATAAAGTAAAAGCAGATAAATGTTTAGTATCGAGTGTGACCCCCTCTAGCTGAAATCACAGTTTGAATTCGTCTGGGTATGCTAGCGAGGATATCCCGGATACTTGCTTGCGGAATACGTTCCCACTCCGCGGTAATCACATTCTTCAGCTCTCTGATGGTCTGCGGAGCCGGTTGTACTGATCTCACGCGTCGTTTCAGAACGTCCCAGGCATGCTCTATAGGATTGAGGTCGGGACTTCGAGCTGGCCAATCCAAACGACGAATGCGGACCTCTTGCACATACGCTTCCACATCGCCAGACGGGTGGGCGCGAGCGTTGTCGTCCATAAAAATTTAGTCTTCGCCTAAAGCGGCCAATGCGGGTTGTGCATGAGGAATTAGAACTTCCGTTATGTATCGATGTCCAGTCAGTGAGCCGTTTTCAATGAAGACTAACTCTGTACGATCCATTGAATTTATTCCTGCCCAAAACATAACAGAGCCCCCATAATAAGGTGTGATTTCTTCAAAACAAGCCTCTGCAAAGCGTTCTCCCCGTCTTCGTAGCACTCGCCGACGTCGATCTTCACCGAACAGAGATATCCTGACTTCATCGGAGAACAATACCCTATTCCAGTCTTCTTGAGTCCATGACTCACAATTTCGAGCAAACCTAAGCCTGGCAACTCTGTGCTCACGGAGTAACTTAAGGCGGCGGGCCGGGCGATGACTGCGTATATTGGCCGCGAGAAGCCTCCTCCTGACCGTCCTTAGACTAATATGCACATTTCTTACTTCTTCGAGGTTGTTCTTAAGGACCACATACGAAGACTTGCGATTTCTCAATGCGCGACTCACAAGAAAACGATCACCCCGTGGTTGGGTACATGGTTTTCTTCCAGAACCAGGCCTTCTCTTGACGGAACCGGTGTCTTGATACCGCTGTCAGGTCCTTTGAACCGTCGAGCGACTCACACTTAGCCTCTGAGCCACGAAGCATTGGCTGCAACCCTCTTCGAGCAGCGCAATAATTTTGGTAGCTTTTACCACTTTCTCTAACATTATTGAGACAGCTAAACAGCAATAAATGAAGCTTTGACAATTAATAATATGGAATAAATTCATAAAAATTGACTAAAAGTTATGAAGACCGATATTATCTTTTGGAACTTCGCACCAAAAATGTAGGATAAAAAGTGGTTTTCTGTAAAAACGAGCAACAAACGAAAATTTGAATTTAGAACGTACTGTTTTAAACACCACGGCATTTTTAAAACCGGCCAGTAACATGTACAAATGATTGAAATCATTTTGGTACCGTATTTTTTTAAAGAAGAATTAAAATCAAAACCGCCCGTTTTTTTTGCAATTGAGTGTAATTGCTTAATTCCTAAATCAGGCAACCATTTGTAGAAACTTTTTAATTCGAGTAAAAGGGGCATAGTCGTTTCTTCTAGCGTTGATTCACTTCATCAATGAGATAATTATAAAACAAAATAAAAAACTAATGTTTTTAAAACCAACGCTGTCTTAATTATTTTTTCGTTAACACTAATGTATCCTTCGAGTATACGATGAACCGGTCATTCCGGAAACTGCAATTAACACAATTCAGTTCCCACATGAATTAATTTTTAATTCGCGAACAAACGTTACGTCTTTATTTGTGCTAATTCAATGTTAATATCTGTAAAATATACATCAAGACAGAACCCAAATGGTAGGGGTAAAGTAAATAAATAATAAAAATATTTAAAAATCACACACATAGTCCTAAATCTGGAAATCTAAGAAACCATTCTGGAGTCTTGTGTTGTAGGAATTATAAATACGAGACATTTTTTGGCCAATAACATCTTCAGTAACAGTTCGGAAGCAATTAATAGTGTCATATTATGACACTCAGCAGTAAAACAGTAAATTTCTTACTAGATCATAAGTGGTTACCGAAGCTAAATATTTACAATATTTGGATCTTAGATACGTTCCCAGCCTAACAAAATAAAAGGAGGAAGGGAAGAAAAAGAACGTAACGACAAAGAGGATATTCCTCTTCCGGCGATCTCAGTCACATCAAGAAAAACAGTCAAAACTTGAGACTTCAGTGAGACAGTTGTACTCCAAATCAAGTCGAACTATTCTTACAATAGACTAAGGTAATGACAGTGGCTTCAACACTTTGAAAACCACAACCACGGTTGAATCAATTTCCTGACTAAACTGGCTTCAATACTATCACTTAAAAAGTTTACATCACTTATATTCTGAGCACACTAAGCCAATTACTCGGCAAGGTTTTTTGCAATTAATAAAAATGTACAAAGGAGATCGATTAAGGAGCGCTGAAGTCTGCAACTCTACGTAAAGTACTCGTATGAAATTTTAATGAGCGTTTAATGAACCGAAAAGGATGTTGATAATTAGTTGGTAATTAGTAGAATGAATTATAGACCGCGCTGAATGTTATGGCTTGGGAATTGTTTTTAAGCCTCTTATTCATTTAATAAATGACTGAGGTTTAAGAGACCACCTTATGAGACAATAAAGATAAGACCTACTTATTAAATACATCTGATTTTATACGATATGATGGAAATGAAAGGACCTTTAACTACACAACGCAACCACTATGTCTACTAAAATACTTTAACAATGAAATTGTACATGATAACTAAAAAATAAATATTTTGAAACCAAATCAGAAAATAATTTATTCCACAATAATCTTTGTAATGAATAAAATATCACTCAGCTATACACAAAATAGAATTTAACATTTTTAGGGGTACAAACTACAAATTACTGACGCGTTACCCTGTATGTGGTTTGTAGTGTCGTCATGTCCCACCACTAGATATAATTCGAATATTCGAAATTCCATAAATAGCAGATGTTAGGCATCCTACCTAAAACAATTACAAATGTTAGTTTGTTTTCCTTAATCACATGCACTGTTAGTGTAAAATATCAGATAGAATTACCGAGGTCTCATTCGTCAAGTTTATTTTATTAGTTACTAATATTAATCTGATTATCGACATTATTATAATGTCTCTTAATACCAAATCAGCTCAGTTAGATATTATTAGCATAGATATATACAATGTTTTGACAGCTACCTACGAGTACAGCAGCTCCGACAGCTACGGCTGTTTTTTTAATCGACACTCATTTGCTTCTAGTCTGGGTATTATGGGTCCGAAATGTTTGACTTTTGTAATACTCACGACACAAGACTTGTATTAATTTTTTTTATTAATGCTATAATCGGGACAGTTCTATGTATATCAAAAACTTAGATAATATATTATGTATATTATTCAATAGGACCGGCCAACGGGCAAGCGGTTCACCTGATAGTAAGTGATCACTGTCGCCCATGAACATTCACAATACTTGTATTATAAATGTGTTGCCGGCCCATCAAACCGGGAAGGGAGCGAGAAGGAAATAGTATGGGAAGATAAAAGGGGTATTGAGCATCCGGAAATCTCTAAAAATGCACTTAATTTCCAATCACATCAAATTTCACTTCCCATACACTCCGATCCCACACCTTTCATCAATTGCCAAACAACTCCCCATTGCCAAGCACACCAGGAAACCCTGTATTACACGCACTGCCAATTTTCGCGTCCCATCTCATTTGACTTATCTGCTTTGTAGACTTGCCAATCATCATCATCCTAAACCAACCACGGAAGTTATCACATATCATTAATATGAATTTTGGCGCACGGGCTAAGAAATTGGCTTTCTGCGCCGGATGTTGCGGGTTCGATCGCCGTTTTTGTGCGTGTAATTTGCATCAGTAAACACGAGCAAACATGATTCAGCAGTGATTTATAGACAGTGTTTTATAGTGATTTCATACGTATAATTTCACTTACAAATGTCGCAAAATATGCGATTGTCTATGTTTACTACAAATTCAACTGCAAGAATTCAGCATGTGCAAAATTGCATTTATAATAACATATCATAAACACATGTTAAATGTCTCAATGCGCAATCCAAACACATGTATGCACTAAGCATCTACGTCACTGGAAACGCCATGAATCCAACATGGCCGCCGGAAGTGGTGGCGGATGCGCCGCACCGAGCCGCCGCACAGTGGGACGGATTTCGGGGCTCCCTTTCATAGGATTTTTCAATTTTTTTTTACCTTTTTTCTCAAATCTAAGTATGAGGTATTATTGTTATTACCATAAAATTAACTAATATAAGAATTTTGAACCGATTCTTATCTCAAATATTAAAAAAAATGACTTCGAAGATTTTAAATGTATGAAAACGGATTTTGTTTCCGTCCTAACTTTTTTTTATATCAAGATGTAAAGCTGAAACTTTCAGGGATTATAACTTGGAATCACACCAAGCCATACAAGTTTTGACCTCGACCTCAACCGGTCCCGTTTAGGAGATATGGGGTAAGGAAATGTTTACATTTAGCCCGCATTTTGAAATGGGCTAATGTGTTCTTTTTTTACCTTTTTTCGCAAATCCAAGTATGAGGTATTATTTTTATTACCATAACATTATCTAATATTAGAATTTTGAACTGGTTCTTATATCAAATATTTTAAAAAATGACTTTAAAGATTTTAAATTTATGAAAACGGATTTTGTTATCGTCCTAACTTTTTTTTATATAAAGATGTAAAGCTGAAACTTTCAGGGATTATAACTTGGACTCACACCAAGCCATACAAGTTTTGACCTTGACCCCAACCCGTCCCGTTTGGGAGATATGGGGTAAGGAAATGTGCACATTTAGCCCGCATTTTGAAATGGGCTAATGTGTTCTTTTTTTACCATTTTTCGCAAATCTAAGTATGAGGTATTATTGTTATTACCATAAAATTAACTAATATAAGGATTTTGAACCGATTCTTATCTCAAATATTTAAAAAAAAATGAGTTTAAAGACTTTAAATTTATGAAAACGGATTTTGTTATCGTCCTAACTTTTTTTTATATCAAGATGTAAAGCTGAAACTTTCAGGGATTATAACTTGGACTCACACCGAGCCATACAAATTTTGACCTTGACCCCAACCGGTCCCGTTTAGGAGATATGGGGTAAGGAAATGTTTACATTTAACCCGCATTTTGACACGGGCTAATGTGTTTCTTTTTACCTTTTTTCGCAAATCTAAGTATGAGGTATTATTGTTATTACCATAAAATTAACTAATATAAGGATTTTGAACCGATTGTTATCGCAATATTAAAAAAACTGACTTTGAAAATTTTAAATGTATGAAAACGGATTTTGTTTTCGTCCTAACTTTTTTTTATATCAAGATGTAAAGCTGAAACTTTCAGGGATTATAACTTGGACTCACACCAAGCCATACAAGTTTTGACCTTGACCCCAACCGGTCCCGTTTAGGAGATATGGGGTAAGGAAATGTTTACATTAAGCCCGCATTTTGAAACGGGCTAATGTGTTCTTTTTTTACCTTTTTTCGCAAATCTAAGTATGAGGTATTATTTTTATTACCATAAAATTAACTAATATAAGGATTTTGAACCGATTCTTATCTCAAATATTTAAAAAAAAATGACTTTAAAGACTTTAAATTTATGAAAATGGATTTTGTTATCGTCCTAACTTTTTTTTATATAAAGATGTAAAGCTGAAACTTTCAGGGATTATAACTTGGACTCACACCGAGCCATACAAATTTTGACCTTGACCCCAACCGGTCCCGTTTAGGAGATATGTGGTAAGGAAATGTTTTCATTTAGCCCGCATTTTGAAATGGGCTAATATGTTCTTTTTTTACCTTTTTTCGCAAATCCAAGTATGAGGTATTATTTTTATTACCATAAAATTATCTAATATTAGAATTTCGAACCGGTTCTTATATCAAATATTAAAAAAAAATGACTTTAAAGATTTTAAATTTATGAAAACGGATTTTGTTATCGTCCTAACTTTTTTTATATCAAGATGTAAAGCTGAAACTTTCAGGGATTATAACTTGAACTCACACCAAGCCATACAAGTTTTGACCTTGACCCCGACCCGTCCCGTTTGGGAGATATGGGGTATTAAGGAAAAAATAGCTTCAGTAGAGAGAGAAATTGCTGCTCTACAGCCAACTTTGTTTGAAAATGTAATGTAATAAAATTCTAATATTAGATAATGTTATGGTAATAAAAATAATACCTCATACTTGGATTTGCGAAAAAAGGAAAAAAAAGAACATATTAGCCCATTTCAAAATGCGGGCTAAATGAAAACATTTCCTTACCCCATATCTCCTAAACGGGACCGGTTGGGGTCAAGGTCAAAATTTGTATGGCTCGGTGTGAGTCCAAGTTATAATCCCTGAAAGTTTCAGCTTTACATCTTGATATAAAAAAAAGTTAGGACGATAACAAAATCCGTTTTCATAAATTTAAAGTCTTTAAAGTCATTTTTTTTTAAATATTTGAGATAAGAATCGGTTCAAAATCCTTATATTAGTTAATTTTATGGTAACAACAATAATACCTCATACTTAGATTTGCGAAAAAAGGTAAAAAAAGAACACAATAGCCCATTTCAAAATGCGGGCTAAATGTGCACATTTCCTTACCCCATATCTCCCAAACGGGACGGGTTGGGGTCAAGGTCAAAACATGTATGGCTTGGTGTGAGTCCAAGTTATAATCCCTGAAAGTTTCAGCTTTACATCTTTATATAAAAAAAAGTTAGGACGATAACAAAATCCGTTTTCATAAATTTAAAATCTTTAAAGTCATTTTTTTAAATATTTGATATAAGAACCAGTTCAAAATTCTAATATTAGATAATGTTATGGTAATAAAAATAATACCTCATACTTGGATTTGCGAAAAAAGGTAAAAAAAGAACACATTAGCCCATTTCAAAATGCGGGCTAAATGTGCACATTTCCTTACCCCATATCTCCCAAACGGGACGGGTTGGGGTCAAGGTCAAAACTTGTGTGGCTTGGTGTGAGTCCAAGTTATAATCCCTGAAAGTTTAAGCTTTACATCTTTATATAAAAAAAAGTTAGGACGGAAACAAAATCCGTTTTCATACATTTAAAATCTTCGAAGTCATTTTTTTTAATATTTGAGATAAGAATCGGTTCAAAATTCTTATATTAGTTAATTTTATGGTAATAACAATAATACCTCATACTTAGATTTGAGAAAAAAGGTAAAAAAAAATTGAAAAATCCTATGAAAGGGAGCCCCGAAATCCGTCCCACAGTGCGCCGGGCAGATGTCGCCCACTCGCCAACCTCGCCGGACGTGTTTTTTGTTCTCGCGTCGAATGGATAGCGTGTTTGACGTCGTGTTTACTTTTTAGAGGTATTTTGTAATTACGTAATGTTTAGGTAATTTGTTGTTGTATTAAGTATTTGACATTTCTTTATTGTTAGTTTAATTGGAGTTTAATTTAAAATTAATTTAATTTACTTCATTGCTTTATATTAATTGGCCACTTGATACATTCCTAAACACAATGAAAGCCCATCGTTTCTATAATAAGCATATACCACATTAAATCTGATCACGAAATTGAATTACAGCATACGAGTTCACAGTAAATTATTTCAGTTACAGATTATCAATACATCCACACCAATGATTCATATCCCAACACCGACATAATTAACACAAGTACCCTCATCAGTCAACATCCTCGTGAATCAGATGCACATCCGTTTAAAAAGCAAAAATCAACTATAACAGTGCCTGCCATTCACACGACTGTGCCGAGTCGAATGCAAATAAACGAAAACTACGTTTATTGTTATAAACGTGGGTACATGCAAATAGATTAAACCCGCTGCACGATGGTCCCACGCGGTCGTTCGCTACGGAAGTGTTGGGCAGTTTAGAAACTCATTTGTTCCCTGCGCTCGGTTTTGTAGATGACACTGGGTGTGAACTGTGAACAAAGCGATGTGTCAAAGGTGTGAAGCTGATTGTAGTGTAGTTGATTACTAAGGCTCAGTTGCATAAACTAATTTTGGCGATAGCTTTAACTTTGTTAATGTCATCGCCATACATTTGTGACGTGTTTAACATTGCTGATGTATGGGATTGACATTTTCAAAGTCAAAGTTTGGGCCAAAGTTAGTTTGTGCTATTAGGCCTTAATGTGAGTACTGTCGGTTTTAGAGTTTAGTGCTCAGCAGTGGGCATCTATGGGATAACAATACATTGCTGTTTTTAATCAGACTTATATGATTTTATAGGGACGCTGTAAATAAGAAATAGCGTACATTTTATAAAAAATAACTAATTAGTAAGACTATAATAGTTAGATATGGTAAGGTTCTTCCTTTGTTACAGACTTTGTTTCAGTGAGATAAAAGCTGTAAAGCTCCCCTACTACGTAGGGTTGCGCCCAGCGACCCCGATGACCCCTTTAGACCGCCTTTTATGACATGCTGTCGACTAATTTACCTCGTTTCTATTTTTAATCAACAAATATTAGTTTCAGTTTTGAGTGCCAAGGCTGTTGTTTAACTATTTGTTAAACTACACTTTGTTATTTAGGGGAGGACCTTTGTACTTAACTCTAATCCTAATTATCTTTCAAGTTAAGCAAATAGCTATAGATATTGCAATTTTGTTTGCTTGTTTATTTTATTTATTGATTGTCTATTTGAGAAACATACAATACATTATTTACTTATAAGAGTTCACCCAAAACCACAAAAAGATAATTTTGTAACTTTGTTATAAAGCCACCCAGAAACACTAGCTTTAAAGTTTATAGCCTGATTTTGAATAATAATAATATTGCCTTTCCATTACTATGTAATGCTAGAACATTACCGTACGGGACATTTCCTTCGTGTAATGACAAAATAAATCGACATCGTTTGATGGAGGAAATTGAAGTAAATTTTGTTCTCGCGTTCAATAACGGGACTATAAACGTGAAATAATGTTAGGGACCTGGACGGTTTGTTTTGAATACTATTGATGAATGGTGTATTAAAAATGGTGTATCAAAGCATAAGCCGTAGTTCACCACACTTGCCTATTTCAGCGAACATGCCCCTACAAATTCTTGGAAAGATACGTCCATCCTATACAATATTTTTTCAGTAGACACGCGACGCCGTCCTACGCTAGCCCTGTCGCACAGCGCCGCATATAGCCGTCCGACACGGCACGTTTAATGACCCACTGAACTAAAATAGACACATCCGATTGCCAGTGCTCCCGTGACAAGGTTGGGCGCGTTCAATACCACGAATGTGCGAGTCTCGCTTGATAGCTGTGATAATGGAGCGTGTGAAATGTCTGTACACATGTATGATCCAGGCGTTGTGGTTAATGGGTGACAGTAATCACTTGCCATGAGGTGACCTGTTTTGCGTGTCCTATTGAATAAATAAAAACAACTAGAGAACTTAGATTTTTATGTTTCTGTTTTGTTCCAGGGAGTCCACTTCTGTTGATAGGATTCTCAAGAATTTTATAGCGACATATTGGAAGTGGCGTGGATCTAACTTTATTTATGAAACCTTAGCTAGATCGTCTGTATAGCTAGCAGAGCATAGGCTTGCATTCTTGTATAATAAAAGACTTTGTGATCCAATTGGTTAAAAATGCGATTGTGCAACGAGAAGCCACGTATTGATCACCACACAATTTATGTGTTACAAAACAATACTTCTCTTAGGGTAGGCTTCTTGGGTAGTTTCTTCCGATTCCTACTCAAAAATAACTTTTCTTGTTGTGGGATTGACATTAAAGCATACACAAGTACAATATTTAATTTCAAAAAGGATTCGAAGCACAACGTAGGTTCGTAACGACACTAAATAAAAAAACTCATATTATTTGAAGCAAATAAACATAATCTACATTGTACACAGATAAACACACAACGTTTAGAGAATCAAAGGGGATGAAAAATAAAAAAGGAAAACATGGCGTGATTAAAGGGCACACGGGCGTACAGGCGACCGATCGAGCAAAAAGCTGAAAAAACACACGACATTAAAAAGAACTGTATGAATAAAACATTGGAATCGGAGACAGAGATTCTATGAATTAATCTTGTATGGTAAAGGTATGGGGTTTTGCAACTACGGATCTTTTAATTATATCGACAAATAGGAATTAATTAGCTGCAATCTGATAGGCAAGTCTTAATTAGATGTTTTATAGCTTCCTTAGCCACTATAAGCTGGGAAACCGGATGTGGAACGGGAACTCGCCGGCTCGAGTTTTGCATACATACATATATAAATTCACGCCTGTATACCATAAGCGGTAAATATCAATAGTGCCCTTACAGTTTACTGTGCTTATTACTACCAAGAACTGTCTATCACCATAGCGAATACAAATTTCATTCCCAAGCAACCAATTACAATATTGAAAGTGAAAAGCTGTAATACGAGTATTTGTTTGAAAAAATATTCATTTAAAGAAACCATTTTTTAAAGATATGTTAACAATAATTTGTTCACATTTTTAAAGACATTTTTCCATGATGGTGGTAAGTGCAATAACTACCCACAAAAAGCCCACAACACTTGATGATCGCAGGATAGTTTCCAGACTTTTAAAATCAATGGGAAACGAAGGAAGAATAAAGTACAGATGAAATCAGTAAACACAAAAAAGTCTTTAGCTGTTTATGCAACACGTCACCCATGACAATTACCTGTACGCATTATTTAACGCTTTTTTTATCTTATAAAGTAAAATTATAACGCAGAAAGGGAATGCGATAAAAAGATCGCATTTTGAGTATATGACAGATTATATCTTTATGAAAGGTATTCAAATTCCCGATATACTTGATTGAATATGTAATCGCACTGGCAATTTCTGAGCCGGAAACAATGGCGATAACGTTTTCAGAAAATGATAAAAGTTTAGCAACCTCGTTAGTGGCCGAGTTGAATTCACAATTTATGCAGAAAGATTTAGAGCCACGTCTTTATTAGCTTGGACTGTTTACCTCACTTCCATAAGCCAACGCGGCTGGAATGATATCACTGTTTTGTAGAAAAGCGACGTCCTTGCTGTTATATTTCAATTTCCGGAGTCCCAAAAGCCTTTTCCTCCTCCCCTCCTTTTTCCTTCACTTTGTCCTCTCAATTTAAAACTGGAAACATACTTACCATTAAAAAGTCTTACGATGAGGATGGGCAGTTGTTATTACTTACTATTACGTGAACGCTTTGTTAGTTTTTCATCCCATAAAGCGATACTAAAGGTTGCCCGAATATGCTGGATGCAGGCCACTTACAACAAGCCAATCAAGGGATCGATTAAAATATCGCTACAGTTACTGTCCACGACGGTATCTATATTGTAGGAGATTTTTTGATCGTAATCTTTGAACTACAGATTTTCTGAAATGATGATATGCGGTGGGAAATGCATAAGTCAATTCTTTTATAAACAAAATCTATCACGTTGGCTCTCTTACGTAATCGCAGAAAATGAGCAAACCGAAAACTAAACAACAATATCTAGTATTCAAAATAGATTCCACAAAATTAACAACAACACTACCAATAAACAAATTTCTTCTAAGGGAAAATCCTACGTAAACAGCCGGAATCATTGACAAAATAGAACGAAGAGTATTGTTTACGAAAAACAAATCTGGAGTGTTTCCTACACGTCATCGTAATGCTGAGTATCCATTAGAATCGAGTACACGGTAAAGGCGCCGTAAATTCTTGCGACTAAGTAGACACGCAGCATAACAACCTTGACTTTGGATCGATTCATTGTGATGTTTCGGAAACATTGATAAACAGTTTATATAACCAGCGTATTGGAGAAAGCTTAGCTTATTCCGACATTTGATTCGTGGTTTAAAAATCGATATCTTTGAAATTATCACACGTATAGATATGAATTAATTATGATTGGATTGTCACGTCGTATAGTGCAAATAAGAAGTAATTCTAATGACTTTTTTTTCTGTCATAAGCATATTTGCTTCAATAGTTTAATCTTATCATAGTAAATATGTAATTTAATCCCGTAAATAAACAAATTAATGATCACTCTATTTTTCTTACACTGTCTTTTACAACGTCATGTCTAATTGCGTGATAGCCTGTTGGAAACAAACCGACACGAACTACCCACATTCTAACCACGAATTCACAACCCTGAATTTTAAGTTATTTTACCAGTAAATCAAGCAAGAAAATATCGTGAAAAAATCTGCATATCGTAGAGATATTCATAACTTCTACCGTACGCTAACCAATAGCCCATGGTGGTGGATCATGGACTAAGCTCTCCTGAATGGCACTCTGTATAGTAATTCCGTTGTTAGCAGTGCTTGAATGGCCTCATATTACATAGTATCTTTCATACATACATAAATAAACTCACGCCTTTATCCCAGAAGGGGTAGGCAGAGACGCCACCAGGGCACCCACATTTCGCCTTGTATGTTCCGTCCCATGATGTGATAGGGAGCGAGCCTATCGCAATATCGGGCACAAATTCCTGACTCCGGGCTGATAATGAATAGAAAAATTCAATATCACTTTGCCCGACCCGGGATTCGTATTATTTATATTATTACTTAGTATCTTTCACCACAGAATATCTTCAACTCTCCTACGTATTTTACGTACCTACATATGTACGTCTCTTCTGTTTATAATCTCAATATATACATATTCTTATTTTTATTCTAGAACTTTAACCACTCCAGGATCCGACAAGCTGATATCACAGTCTATCGCGCACTTATCAATGAAACCTAATCACCATTCATATCAAGCGAGCGCGCTCAATAACGCGAATGTGCAGGACGGAAAAGGCAAATGATCATTTCTGTTGCTCATATTATATCTTTCTGTAACATGTGAGTGTTTTAGTGTTATGTATATTAGTTTTTCATCCTACGATTTTTTAATATCTACAAGAACTAATCCAGATTGCTAAACCTTGTGACTGTAGTGGCATATTCGTATTCTCTCTTATACCGTACAAAAAGCTTGGACTATTCAATTTACCATCACATACAATGCAGTCATATCCTCAAAAAAATTGGAAACAGAAATTATAACGCAAAATTTCGAATTACCCACTCCCGATAGCCAGTCCGCGTTCAATACATGTATGGAGCTTATCAATGAAGTCCAATCGTCATTCATGCACGCGATGCGCGTACAAAACCACGCATGTGCATGTACGATAGACGCGCCGGTGCACCGCACATATCTATATTTACTTACTGGCAATGTTCCGCGGTTGGTTTTTAAGGCGAATCGAATTAGTGAGATTGAAGAGACTGAGAGATTGAGTTTAGTCTTGACATTTTCTATGCCGCACTTACATCCACCACGGCAACCCATGTTATGCAGGATCAACAACGACATTCTATTGACACCGAACACGGAATCTCAACAAGGTTATACGTCTTTTACTTGTCTTTAATGCAAAAGATAGATTTTTGGCGCGACGCAAAAACGGTTTTATAATTAGGACTTTGGCCATTTCCCTTGACACCAATATCACAAGATAAATTTGCTTTTTACTTTCTTAAATAAAAAAAGAAGATTAAATAATTGAATCCAGTCACTTTAGCTCTAAAGCTATAATTAAGCCCTTTATTTGCAACAAAATCTAAAATCAAGTTCCACAAATGAAAATCAACTTTCTAATTGCTCAAACCAAGCACTCAATCTCTAAGCACCGATTAGGCTATTATTGACCATAAAGGACGATCTAGAGCCAATTTAACGTCGTTTAAATATGATAATAAACGATTAGTTGAAGTTATAGATGGTTATTACTGGTGGTAGTTCTCTTTTATGCGAGAGTCCGCTTTGGTATGTACTACCACAATGCCTATTTCTCCCGCCAGCAGTTTACACGTGTGTTCCGGTTTGAAGAACATTGTAGCCAGAGTAACTACTGAACATAATGAGACTTAACTTCTTATGTCTCAGGATGTGGAATGCTAAGCTCTGCTTCGGTAATTCATGGTGTTGTTTGGTTTTGCTACTGTACATGAGCGGTCGTATCGCTTAACATCAGACGAATGACAGACTCGTCTCGGCATTCATTGAAATAAAAAAACTTATATACACCGCTTTAGGTATAAATCGTTGAATAATATATTCCATTTTAACTACCCTTTCAGCCATGCCCTGTTGTTTAAGCGGTGCGTTGGTAACTTTTGATTTTCATTATTCAACGACGGCTTATTTGGATTGAAGTGAATTTACTTTGCTAGTACCAAAACGAGCTTTTCGTGTTTTACTGATAGGCTAGGCGCTTGTGTGTTAGTTGGTACTCCCGAAATTTCGGTAGCTTCGATGTTTTATTTTAAAAGCTCCTATTTATGTCATTTTGTTAGGACAAAATAACATCAACGTCTATTAATTTTAAGCTAGTTGACTGATGACTGACAAACAAATTAACAGATTCCAGAATAGTTACTACACACTCTCATGCCTAAATCGTCAGCGATAGGCGGAGATGAAAATAGTGCCTCCCACATTTCAATGAGCTTATTTCCGTTCTAAATGTGACAGGAGTGACATTAATTCCCCAGCAGCTTAAAATAAATATTTCAAATCACATAACATTTAGCTTCAAGCTTGATTATATCAGATTACTAGATAAAATCTATAAAAAGACAGCACTAATTACCTAAAACCCACTCTATGCTTACTTATCAACAAAACAAAAGCCAATCGCCAACCGTCCGGAACACAAGCGGAATGCGCAAAGTGCGAATAAAACCCAACGTGTGAAAGAAACAAAGTTTCCGCCTCGGCCGAAGCGGAATCCCTTGGCACGCATCCAGGGAACATGTGAAAGTATCTACTATGGGGGGCGAAAATAATCCATTCAAGAGTAAGGTGGGACATTGGAATCAATTGACTATATTATCCATTAAAAATTCAACCTTAACTCATCACATTAAAGCAGATTTTTGACTACCTACACCATCCGGCATAACACCAACACTCTTCCAAAGTGAATAAAGTCTAAACTATCCGCAAATAAAGTTGAAAATAAAATGAACGGTATTTTTAAAAGTAAGAACGAAGTGTAACGCTACAGTTTTTTTATGAGGGGTCAAGTTCGCTAAAGATCAATTTGTTTTATAAGAGGCAACCGTGGCAATGATACCGTGTGTTTTTAAGCCGCAAACTGCACTTGTCTTGGGTCAAGTTTAAGCATTGAGTCATATGGGTTTCTTTGAGCCTTCCCACGCGTAATTTCACTAAGAGCTTTCGTTCGAAGGTGGCCTTGGATTTATTGGTAGTTGAGTCATACTGTAGGCAGTTTGCATACAATCTCATGATGAATAGAGCAAAATTGATAAAGATTTTTGAACTGGAACGCAGAGACTTCATACAGTATGTGATATGGACATGCGATGAAGCATAGACTGGTTAGGTATAATATTTTTTATTCCTCTTGTCTAATTAATATTATTGTACAATACAATGGATTAATCCGATGCTGATTCCTGGATTCAACTCCACTTGTGTACGCCAGAATATTAAGTTTTACTCATTGTGTATGACAGTTGTGATCCGGGCGGATACGAACATAATCCTACCCACTTAGAAAACTGTCTGACAGCAAAATAGATAAATTATAATCCAAATCCGATATAAACAGAAAAGAAAAACAATCATCATCTCTCACGACGATTTCGCACTTTTATCCTAATATTACTAAAATAATTCGGAAATGGATTTAGGCGATTAGGATATATAATAAATAATAATTAGATATCTTAGTTTAATTATTTTTTTAACGTAAACCTGAACCTTTTTAGTGTTTATTTGCGCCGTAGGCAACGCTTTAATGTGATAAAAAAGGCATAAATCCAAAAATAAACAGCGTTATCATAAAATAAATAAAATTTCTCAGGCAGAGTGTTTTACGATGTCGTAAATAGAAGGAAATAATCACGTTAGAACCAACGAGACATTTGCCGACGCGACGGTGCCTTTGTGAACGCCGAATTATTTGATTAATTTAAGTACGAAGCAGGTGTTTTTAAAATATATTTGAGTATATAGACGACCTCTATGGCGTAATAGCAGAGAGCACAGAAATGGAGCAGACACAAATTAAATTTATCCGGCTATTCGAAAATGTACATTGACTGATTCAGAGACGCGACTCATTTGCATATTCTATTTTGGTTTTGGTAACCATTATAGCAGATCCTAGCAGAAATTGAAAAAAATTAATAATTTAATTCATTGTGCGTTTACATGGCAACTTACAGTATGGGTGCCATTTTGTATCAACAAGAATTGCGCGAATTGCAACAAGGGCAAATCACTCGTCATGCGTATATGGATAACCATTAGGCATATCACGCGGAAGATATGCTTATTAGAGTATTATTATAGTATCGTCATCCTTAATATAAAAAAAAAACTGCTGAAATTATTAATATTACATATCAAATCTACAAGGCAGCTCTCAGACGTTACCTCACAAACCCATTTCACAATTTGGTATTTCCACGTAAATTCTGAAACACTGATACATTATTTGATAAGAGACGGGGCATGTGTGACTTTCGTTGATAAGTGGGAGAGTTACGTCTTCATTCTAATACGTATGTATTTTCCACTGCTGAGTGGGATTTTCACCCGGAAATTGAAAAGTTATGTCGACAACTAATCTATGAGAAGTTTAAGGGCAATTAAACGGCATGAATTAGAGTTAAATCAATAAAGCCCAAGATCCCAGAACTCAAACTACATCATTTTGAGAAGTCTATTAGACAAGAACGCATACATATTTGCTAATTTGAAAGTTCCTTTTATTGTCATTTTATGTTTAGCTGCATATTAAGGTTACACCTATAATAATAAAGGTACGTAATATTTACCGTCAATAGTCCACTATGGAGTCACTTTTCAGTTAAAAAGTATTACCTGTAACAATATAAGTAACTTTAAGCATTGATAACACAACATTGAGTCCACTTTGCCGTACCAAGATGTATTCATAATTGTGTGCGAAATTACTACAATTCTTAAAGAAAAATCACACACCTAAATAAAGTATTTACAGTATAATATAATAATCTTAAGATAAAAATATGACTCGCAGTTGACAAAACAGTACCGCTTGGAAAGCTAATGAATTCAAACGACTAATGGTCGCTGGAACTAGCTAAAAGTCGTACTTTAAGACGTCGTTTAGAAGTAAAACTTGCGGAATGAGCATAAAGAAACGACACGACTCAAAGAGGCGAAGTATAGAAATGGCTGCAATAAAAACTTTTAAATTGCTCTTGTTTAGTTCTTGTACTTTATTTATATCCAGTACTCGATTTATAGCGAATATTACTAACCTTATTCTAGATATTGGGTCGTAAAAATCATCTATATTTATGCTTTCAATTGAATTGATAAGGTTATAAATAAACTTTACGATGTCTTCTGTTTCATATTTTATTGAATAATCGTTTGCATAATTTTAGATGTCACATACAAGCAAAGGGTTTATCCGATGGTAATTGATCATTATAGGCCATTAACATTGAGAAAACCTTACCAAACCATATAGGTGGGCGCTGTTTGAGAATGAAAATAGCAATTTAACTGCCAGCACGAAACCTGACAAAGCTAAAGCCATTAACACCAATTAAGGTTTTAACAAAGTAAGTAAAAATGCGAATCCGCCCATTCAAGCTTCAATCAATAACTACAACACAGCACTATCACCTTTACATAAGATCCAAGACCGTATAAATAGCATGACACAAGTGAACTATATCAATATGTAATTACTCGTACATTATCAACAAACTAATCAAACATCCTGCCATTTAACTAAACAAACTAAAACACAACTTACTTAATTTACTATCAAAAGACCGTTATTCAACAATAATTTAGCAAACAGTCCAGTTTCGAATACAGACCCCAAATACCGAACAGCTATTAAAGGTCATACCTTATCTCGGGCCCGTATCGGAATTCGCGAAAACCGACGATGTTTTCTCGGAATAGGCATCCATGATTATTTACATTCGCGATGTGTCAAAGGTTTCCGTTATCGGAGTACATTGAGCGTATTATGAATGAACGATATGTGGTTAAGCTGTAGAAACGTTTTGTTGTGGCAATTTGTGGTGTGTATTTATGATGTTTGTGGACTGCTTTAGATGATTGGAGAACGTCTCTGTTTAAAAGTTGTTTCATGAAGTTTGAATAACAGTAAAATCTTTGACATCATGTCCAAAGCGTCGTTGGAACGTCATCATTTTCACTCAATATGATCGCATTGTTGAGTTCGAATTTTCTTATTACACCTTAAATGTCATTTAAGTGCCGTAGGTAACTGTCGTTTTAATAAAAAACCTTTCATTTTGAAACTACAAAGTGGCTACAATACATCTGTCGGTAAATTCAGTGCAGATAGAGTAGGGATAGCCATTACAAGTCGATACATTTAAACGGACCTACTCCTAAAACTAAATCCCTAAAACTGGATATCCACGATGAACACAGGATATTCAGAATAAACACAGGCTCTACCAGAAACGCGATCCACTTGTATGGATGACAATGACAGGCTTTCCACCAACGAGTACGGTTGCTATCCAGACGGATACGCATATTCCATAACCAGCACAATATTGCAAAAGACATGAAGAAATAATAATTAAAGAAGTTGCGTACTTCATATTTGTTCGGCTAATTCACCTTGAGGAGCAAACATTTGTTATTTGCTAAACAAATGTGCATACAAATTAATTTAATTGACGGATGTGTGTGTTGTTAACGAGATAAATTACTATTGCAGCAATGATTCATGCTTATTATATGTTTTATGAATCTTATTGTTGTACTGTTAGTGCTTGGAAATATTATTTATAATCAATATTTTATTCTTTGATAAATTGATCTAATTAAAGAAATTCCTATGATTATCAGAATGCTGTCTTTTTTAATCGTATGGACTGTAGGGTAATAAACGGAGAAAGAAAAAAACAAAAGGACCTGTATCTATAATAACCGATTAAAAATAAATTAGATGACGAGCAGACGAGCATGCGGCCCGCCTGATGGTGACCGCCGCTCATGGACCTTCGCAGTACCAAAGGTCCAACACAATAATTTCGTTGCCTACCATAGGGTGAGTACTATCTTTAGCCTGAAATGATATTAATTTCCCCTAGATTTTTAAATCTTAGGAAAGAGAGGTACTTCAAACGACTCGATGCAGCTTTTGTATCTCTCTGATAATTTTGTGGGTGTAGAACATTTTACACATTCAATAACATGCCGTTCCATAGGTTAGACAGGGACAATCATTTCCAATTTGCTATTTCATTCATTACATCTATTTCTATAAATCATTTCACTTCTGTACCTGACCTTTCCATTCGTAAATCTACAACACCAATAGCACTTTTGTGTTAACAGTCCATTGCGCATTTTGTTCGGTACATCAAACGGCGTATACCACAAAACCATCGAAGCAACAAGCAGTTGTATCGGTGAATCTATTTCGACACGCCGAAACGTGCCCGTCTAAAAGGTTAAGTTGGTTGAGAGGCAATATTTTCTATGTGAATGGACAAACGACTCGGATGGCGATAACTTATGTAAAATAACTGGTGAACGTAACGACTTCGAAATATTTGTATTGGAAAAAATATTTAATATAGCTGTACATTTATTGAAATTTATTCTTTTTTTTTTTGGATAGGTCCGGAAATCCCCTATACTGCTCGTTTCATAGTGAATAATTTTTTTACCGCCAGATATGACCTTCTGTAACACTTGGGTTATGGATGTGTCCGGAGACTTACAAAATCACATTCAGTTCTCAAAAATACATTTGATACCATGATATAGTAATGCAACCAATTAATATGTAAAGGCTCCTGCTCGTCCAGATAGAAATTCCTTTGACTATATTGCTTTGGGATTACTAGAATTACATTTTCTTCTCGATCCTAACCTATACTTAAACAATATCGGTGCAAATTGTTCTTTGATGGATTTAAATAACCATAATTGGTTATTGCTATTACCAAACCTTCAACTCATAGACACAATTCTTAGGAATTTCTATGGACCATCGTTTAGCTGATATTATTTTCGGCACGGTCGACTTTTGGCCTATAGCATGGCATTTAAGCGATCACGAAACTGCGCTCCGTTTAAACAGATCTAGTAAATGGCAGAGCACTTGAAGATAAAACATGTTGTTAGTTGTAGACACATTGTAATAGCGGTTATTTAACAAATGCTGGCATCACAAACTCAGAGATTAAAATAACAGATTTATTTTAAGTTAGTATTCTGTTTATAGGATCGACAGAAGACCTTAGGAAGACCTTAAGAAGTCTCTGAATGCAAGCCACTTCAGTTAACTCAGATTTGATTCACAAATCGGACACTCCACTTGTTGTAGGTACTTTGATTTCAAAACTCAGCAGAGTTTCATTGACTTTATAAAGTTCCAACACTTACTCTTGACAAAAATATCACTTGAAAACCTAACGCACCATAAAAAGAACTCAAGGTTGATTGAACTTTTAAGTGTCCACGGAGCGAGTTTTTCCTACGCGAACTTTTCATTTTTATTGCGTACTTTAAACAGCCTTATATGAAATTATAATTTGTCCCGCGTTCACCTTTACAATGCTTTTATTATTCCACCCTTTTACTGCAATAAGCACCATATTTGTACCACGCCTGTGCGTATAGTTTACAAAAAAAAAAAACTAGTGAAAGGGGTTCTATTGTTTTATTATTACAAGCAATTGGCTAACAGATCGACAAAACAACTACATACTAGTATAATAATGGTAAAACAGGCACGACTTCTGACTCTATCGGCAAAACCAGTAACCTCAAACATCAACGTAAATAACGCTGACACCATACTAAGGAGGTAACACCAAAAACACTTAAAAACAATCACTTCAAACCCAAATTAACACGCCACTAAAAATTCAATAAAGCTAACGCAATAACACCCACAAACTACACGGGTCAAAGCTTCCCAAACATTAACCCAAGCCCCAACACTTCAGCAATGGCAACAAACGCCGCCGGAATTTTCACTATAGCGACCCAATTATAAACTTGTCTGAAACGCCATTGCAAAGCCTTTATTAACTCGGCAAGTGTCAAAGTTTTGATAACACAACTTGGCGTACAATGCGCCGGGGCTTGGACTTTGGGACGTGAGGGGGCAACCTGTCGAAACTTTGACTTTTGTGAAGATGCTCTTGTCAAATGTGATGTAAGCTTGAATTTGCTATACTGATTGATGGCGGTTCTAATTGAGTTGATTGGGGTTTATTTTGAGTTTGTTAAGGATCTGTTTGTTTATTATGTTTTAGAATAAGTTTATGTTAGTTTATATTGGCCTTTGAGATAATATGTACCTTGAATAGAGAAACTTGTGAAAGGCCGTTTGAACTTTATCAACGAATTATGTGACTTGATGTATATAGAATGAATTGTCTTTTCACAAAGAAGATCAGATCGGAGAAAACATTGACCTAATAATATGCATCATATTGCAACTGATTTTCCTACGAAATACCCAGTAACATTTCCTCACTTTTAACTCTGTTAAAATTATGTAAAATAGACGCAAAACCACTAGCTGTTCGAGCAAAGTATTAAATTCCAACATTCAATATTCTGACCACCAGTTTAACGGTGCATTACCTTAATCATAAGGACCTGTCTACCAAAATCAAATCTAAATATTAAAGTTAAAAACAACACATTTATTAATTATTTCAAACAACATTCCCTGTTTATGGAGCGGCTGCAACATGCCGGCAATGCAATTAATTTTATTTGTGTTGAAAATGTAGGGCTTGTACACACTGTTTATTTTGTAGGTTATACGCAGATAGGTATATCTGTATCTGCCTGTAATAGGTGTAAACTCGTATTAGTCACCAATGTAAATGAAGGGTTTTGAGATCAGCTACTGAACATGGCTTTTATCAGGTCGCAGTGTTAATTATTGGGGGAGGCGTATATTCAGCACTGGACTTTCTATTGTTGAAGAAGTAGCAATGTACATGAGGTTTTGAGGAGGTAACGATAGATGTGACAATCGCCAAGAGATAATATTTTGGAAGTCAATCCTCAATCTGGAAAATCGACATCATTGAGCCATTATAAAATCTGATACCTATTCAGCCACATTGATGCCATTGTTTGACTAGTCTCGATGTGGCAGTTCAAGTGCGTACCTTCATGTTACAAGAAAATTGACTTGATGTTTTCCTGATAGCATATCTTTTCCCTCCGTATCTTCAACAACAAAGCTCTTAAAAATTCCAAGTAGGTATTAAGGAATGTTACGTACAAAGGTGACTACATTCCAGCATGTGAAATTATTATTTTCTATGAAAAAAAAAAAACGCGACTAAAAAGTAAAAAATCTCACAACACGATTAGTGTGCACAACACTCGAAAAGTTATAACTTGAGCGATCCAATTTCCTTTGGCGAGTCGTTTATCGTTGCAAATGAACTTTCAGCAACACGGCTCCAGTTGCCGACTCACTTTACTAACTGGTATTTCTTTGTGACAGCACATAGTAATTAACTTTAGGAAGCATTTAGTTCAAAATGGATGTTTCGAGTGGAACATTGCACAGTCTATCCCAGCGCATGCATAGAATAATTCAAAATTACAAATCAGTCCTAAATTACAATATTTATAAATCTCGGCAACAGTATTGCATTAACAAATGGGGCAATTATAACAAATTAAACAAACTGATTGAGAACTAAAAAGAAATCAATCAAACACATGAAATTTCTGTGTTTAGTTGATTTATTTTGTTTTTATATACCTCGTCATACCTAATTGCTATTTAATTGCACGTTATCAATAAACGAATTTCATTTAATTTCGATTATGAACTTTCAATAAAAATTATACATACGTCAGTCGTTTAATATCCGGCGATAGTAAAAGATATACCTAATATTCTTATCATTTTATCAGTTCAATTCATGAAAGTTCATTCAAGGTTGTCTCCATTGATAGTATACCTACGTGGGGTCGTGAATTATATAACAATTTAGTGTGACGTCACATCATGTGTTTGATCATTTGGATTCACATTACTGTATAGATGTAAAAGTCCGCCAAACTGCAATAGGCCAGCATAGTAGACTACACGGCCTAACCCATCTCCATTACTCTTGACTGTAGAGGAGACCTGTGCCCAGCAGTGGGACGTATATGGTTTGATACAGATTGCTCTATGTGTCCGATGTTGGAGGATGGATATATCTCGTCGCTCGCCTCAATAACACCGGCTTGCGAAACCTTCACCTGCTTACAATACTATAGCAGGCTCATCACCTTCGTGTAAGGTATTTGCTATCTGCGCCGTTACAAATACCTTGGCATCAGCTAAAGGGTCTCCGGCAATATTAACTCAACCGCTCAACATAACGTAACTATATTTATTGAAATAATTTTCCTTTAAAAATAGTTTCATTTAAATCTTTATAATTTATGCTCTCACTTTCTCCTTCTATGATATCCATACAAAGGTTGTCTGAAAGAAATTGCCTGGCGATAAGACCGCCATTTGTATCATTATTTTATGTTCTTTCTGTACATTGTTAAGTCCTTTTTCCGTGTTTATAATAAATAGTTAATAAATAAATAAATAAACTATAACAAAAACCGCAAAACTTCGAAAATTCTGATGAGATTCTTAACCAATATGAGGAATATGCATTTGTAATGACACTGATAACAAACATATCTACGTAATAAGACCGAACTATCAATCTGTCATAAAACAGCTAGCTTCTCATTGGCTACACTAGGTTTGGCTTGAGTAACTACTGGACATAATGAGACATCTCATGCTTGGTAATTAATGGTATTGTTTGTTTTCTACCGTCCATGAACGGTCGTATCGCTTACCATCTGGCGAATGGCATGCTCGTCTCGCCATTCATTGCAATAAAAAAACACCAACCTTATACCCAATGCAATATCCACTGGCGACACTATGACCTTTCCATCTCCTGCAACTGAATATGCTAAGCATCTCAAGCGCACTTCAAATAAGCTCGGATTTATATTAAAATTCAAATGACCCCGCTTTTATGAACCTGGTTGAAGATGCACTGGAGACTTCATCTAACTTGACCTTTGATTTCGGTTCCGTTATTACGTGTGCGACAAACATCTAAAAATATTCCATCTAAATACGGAATGTCAAGTAGAGATGAGGGTATAGTTTTAGTGTCGATGTTTTAGTTTTGAATTTATTTTTCGCAATGAATATTTTTAAGTAAATGCGGACATGGTCTTCAATGTCTCATTATGGAATAAGTTATTTTTAGAATTGGCATTTTTTATGACTGCCTGCTTTGTGTGTTACGTAATTCTATTTATATTCGTAGGAATAAACTCATTTCTTTGTGTCCCGTGTATTTGAAACCGAATAATTTTATGACTGATTTTCACATCACAGTTTAGAAAAGATAAACAATGATATTATATTTGTTCAGCCTATAGGCAAGTCTTGTCTAGACCAAAATACTCTTGATGACAAAATACTCATCCACACCGCATTAAAATATAATATAGTATGAAAAGATGCAAAATACTTTACAAACACAAATATTTGCGATGATATAGACCTAGTACTTAGTCACGACACGAAACGTAAACTTATCTGGTGCATCTATATCTAGCAGACAATCGTATCGACAGGAACAACCACTTAAAAGCTTTCATAGATAACAATCGTGAAAGCAAAATAGACATTGCAACATCATATGTAATACCTTAACTGATAAGTAGTAAACTACATATACTCAAAGGCTATTTTAAGCAACAATTTGTCAACTAACATTATGAGTAATTTGTAATGCAAATTACAGTTTTACAGTAGCAAAACCAAAACACACCATGAATTACAAGGCAATGCTTGGTATTCCACTACGCTCGCTATCCTGAGACATAAGCTGTTAAGTCTCATTATGTCCAGTGGTTACTCTGACTACAATGCCCTTCAAACCGGAACACAACAATGCATTTACACTGCTGTTTGGCGGGAGAAATAGACATTGCGGAGATATCTACCCAGGCGGCTTCTCACATACGAGAGACCTACCACTAGTACGAAAGATAGAAAACGACACAAGTAATATATAAATATACACCTCAAATTATATTTTTATCGCACATAGGTCTTTAGTCACACTCGCTAGCAAATGCGTCATTAAAAAAATAACATCAAAAAGATCGCATTAATATTGATTTTATATTCAGATAGAAAGAGAATAATCGATTAAAGCACTTGAAAGAAAGATAACAAACTAAAATTTTTCTGACGCATGAAAATGCAGGTTGGTAAACAAGCGATTCTTGCGATTTGAAAACCATATTAGGAATTAAATAGATTAATAACTGAACATTGAAGCTCGGCGAATCTATGGGAAAGTATTTACTTGTCTGATTCGCAATGAAAAATAAACAGGATTAAATATTAAGATTGTCCACTTTATTTTACCAAAGCATGAGACAAAATTAAGAACCTTATATTAAATCACTGGATGAATACGTATATATGTATACATAACCGTCACGCTCTTATCCCAAAAGCGTACGCAGAGACTATGGATCTTCACTTCGATCATAACATACAACTTTCCCTTCATCTACTTTCATCACCCATGCTCTCCTTAATTTGGGGTTCTACGGATTCAATCGTATAATCGAATCGATTTAGCAATAAATATTTTTTTATCGACATCGATAATAATCGACACCTGTATCCCTACACGGAACGTCGATAGCTGGGAGTCATCATCCGCTCCGCACATCCGGCAGACTTAACGACCCCATTCAGCCGCGTAGTTTTGTTGGCGTCCCCAATCCCGTGACGTCACGACACCCGCTGCGCTAGTCCGTTACCGCCCGGGGTTTGTGGAAGCCAGTCCGACAGGATTGTCCCTCATTAGAAGGGTTTTAAAAGAAATGTCATGAAAGTCTGGTTTAAAAATAAAACAATGTTCTAAGCAAGTAAATTGGATGTGATTTTTTTTGAATCGCCGATGGTTGCTAGATGCAAGTTATATTTAACGAATCGCTTTGAACATTTTTGGGGTTGATTTATATTTATAGGAAGTTGATTACCATCCAAAATTGATAGCAATTCTGATTGCTATTCAAGGATCGATCGCGAAAACAAACAAATAAAGAATGGGTATGTCATTTAATCCTTGACCCGATTGGTCTATTTTCGGGATGAGCAGTTATTAATTTAGTTGTAAATTAAACTTTTATAAACATGGTTAATAAATACGTTTTTATCAAGAGCACAATTTAGCTTTTTATTTGACTCAAACAGCTCAGTACATCCAATACATTTTCTTAGTCCAATAACAATAAACAATTTAAACGTCCCCACAGTCCTGTTGTACAAAGTGTATTGAACGATTTAATTACCCATTTCGCTCCGTACACTTATACGGCCTCTTATGATACAAGATTGAATGCTAAGCAACCGATCCTACTGGTTCGGTGCAAAAACTCAGCGCTTGTCGCTTATGGTCGCTGCGACCATGTTAGTTTGAGGCTATGTTGAAGAATTTTATATTTCAGATCGAGTTTTTTGGTGTAACTGAAGTGGGTGTGACTGCCTCGGTGGCGTAGTTGTAGTACGGTATGATTACAACGCTGAGGTCTCGGCTTCGAATCCCGAGTCGGGCAGTTATATTGGATTTTTCTATTCATTATCAGCCCGAAGTTAAGGATTCGGGTCCGATATTGCATTAGGCTCGCCCCCATCACATCGTCGGACGGAACATACAAGGCGAAATGTGGGTGAGCTGGTAGCACCTCTGCCTACCCCTTCTGGGAAAAAGGCACGAGTTTATGTATGTATGTGAAGTGGGTGTGATGAACTTAGTTACTTATAGTAAAATAGTTATTTTGTTTTGCTCAATTTTTTTATGGCTAAAAACGCCGTTGACAGTATCGCAGTTGGTTACACGCCGACTATCTGCCATTGAATATCCTTCAGACATTTTCATATTTTAGGCTTATATTCTGTTAAAACTGTTCAGGGATTACGGAATATTTACTATAATAATAACAGATTTATTGTTTACTTTGTAGTTTGCAGACGCTGACTAATGTCAACATGACTTAAAACCAGACGCCATTTTGATAATGTTTAATGTTTTTTTTTTGTTTTACTTTCTAGACAAACGCAGCAAGCTTATTGAGCCTCACTCCCGTACTTTCAGAGTAAACTTGAAATAATTCACAAAATATTGAATAAAAAAATAAATAAAAATATGCATTGTGTTAGAGACATCAAAATCTCGAAATGGTTTTCGATTGAAGGTATCTTGTAAGAAATGAAAACTTGTCAATTGTTCATAAATGGCAGTAGATATTTGCTGCAAGTTAGTCTTTCTTGTAGTTAAAAAAGGGATTACTAACTTAAATAATTTTCCTATTTAAACAAAAGCCTTTCGTGGAAAACGAGACGGAGTTGTTTATTCGAGAATTTTTCCACAAGGCAACTGTTTACATAATTCGCAAATGATTCCCGGAAGGTAACAATACAAATATGTAAATATTATGTGGCGAGCATTATTCCACATTTATCCCGCATCTTAACCGGATACCGGGAACGTAAGTTAATTCGAACAGACTTTTAAAAAAATATCCTGTTTTTGTATTGATGTTTCATTTTTCTCGCAAACTGTGCTGCTTAGAATTTCAAAACGTGACTAAACAGTTTCTTAAAAATCAGTCAATAGTCACTGAACATTTTTACAAAGCGGATACAATAATAAATGTTTGAATTCTTTAACAGCCTTTGACAGCCTCCGTGGCGCAGTTGTTAGACGCCGCCTGTGAAACGAGAGGCCGCGGGTTCGATCCCCGCACCGAAACAAATATTTGTGTGATCCACAGGTATTTGTTTCGGGTCTGGGTGTTTGTGAGACCGAAAAGTCTCTCGTAGTTTCTGATACCCACGACACAAGATTCGATCTTAGTGTGGGGTCAGGACTATGTATGTGACTGTTGGGTGTATTTATTTTATTTATTTATTATTACCTTAGAACTTGACCCACATAGAACTTGGACAGCACAGTCTCACAAACTTAAATTACATAAAACAGTCACTTACATACACAGTTCTATGCTCCCAGTAACATTCAATTTTTTACCGTGGACCAAAAACCACAAGACTTTCGTTTTCACACCACCCAGACTCAAAACAAAACCGCATCACTCAAACATACGACAGACAGAATATTCGTTCGGTCTTAATCTGTACTTAACAGTTTTATGATACATTTGATTCGTTTTTACAAGAATTTATGCGGTAATGAAATTCCACCAACATACAAAAGGCCAGCGTGGTGGACTGAGGCCTAACCCCTTTCAATTGAAATCTCGATCTCAGATCCTATGCCCATAAGAGGCAGATTGTTTAAAACAGTTACTTTCACACAAACGCGCTGTTCCAACTCAAGGATTTACATTCCACTTCCTTTGCATAAATTAAAAAAGTTTCTTGTATGTTTACACTCATCGGGACGAAGGACAAAGGGCCGGGAAACACCTGCCATCCGGTGCGAGCTAATTTGCAATTACCATCAGTCACTCGCCGCGAAAGTCCGTTACGATCAACATATTCATGACACAGGGAAATGTTGGGAAGGATGCGGGTGTAGTATTTTTATACATTCTTCAAATATATGGGCATGGGTATTCATTTACTTGTCTTTAAAGTAGTTTTAAGCTTGGAGCTAACACAAAATTGTGTTGTAGGTTAAACTGGCAACAGTTCTAACATTAGTAAATTAGGTATTCTTACATTTCGACGTTTTGAACCATCGTCATAATAGTCACGAAATTATACTAACACTACTGCTTGACATAATGAGACTTAACATCTTATGTTTCAGGATGGCGAGCGCAGTGGAATGTCAAGCATTGCTTTGTAAATCATGGTGTTTTTTGGTTTTGCTACCGTCTATGAGCGGTCGTACCGTTTACCATCAGGCGGACGGCATGCTCGCCATTCACCGCAATAATAACCACTCTCAATCGATTCTCTCGATTGTAGAGTAGGCCCGTGCCCTGCAGTGGGACGTATATGGGCTGGTATAGATAGAGAGATTGCTACTTTAAGATCCTAAAACTTCAAGCTTCTTTCTTTAGGCGATTTCCGTATATCTATTGACAATTTGTGCGGTCAATGCCATTATGAAATTTTTAATCATTAAAATCCAACCCCTACAATACGAACTATCAACTAAATGAACGCCACATTCGTCGAACGATGATTGGATCGGAAACGCCGCCGCGCCGCTTCGGTAGGACGGGTTCGAACAATATTTTCAAACTGTATCCGCTGTGTGCCAATACAAAAGCAATATTTTATAATACCAACAATAGCTAATTTGACATGTGCGCGAGCTGCAGCGATGCCTTTCTGATTTATATTCGGTTTCGTAAATTCGTCGATTGGGTAAAAATATATTTTGCATAACTGGTTTTCTCTTGACAATCGTAATGTAAAATTTAAATTTACATACATACATCAGCCTCCAGTGTCCCACTGCAAGACAAAGGCCTCTCTACCCCCCTTCCATTCGTCCCGATTCAGGGTTTGATCCTGCCAGTCTTTCTTCCAACTGTCCAACTCATCTCGCCATGTTTTTCTGGGCCTGCCGCAACATTGCAATATTTGATGGTTTCCATTGTGTTTGAAATTTAAAATTAGTACAGGAAAATATCTTTTTGGTGCTAACATACGTTACAGTAGTGCGCTTTTACTTTTATTTCAATTGATCGCAGTAGCTGTATTTAAATTTTGAAACCGAGAGTCTAGAGAACTAGCTGAACGTAATACCTATATGGAGAGTTGCAATTTCAATCTGATGGCAAATATCTGATTTATTAAAGTTTAATATGCAATAATATGCTTATCAGGTTTACCTTTAACGGAACTAAATATCGCGTGGAAACATGAGAGTTCTAAGAATTTCGAAAGTTAGTTCAAATTACCGACTCGCTATAGGTTTGTGGTGGACTGAGACCAAACCCTATACCAACAGTTGACATCAGACAGTATTTGATGTACGCAAAACTATTCGTCTATATGTATAGAAATCATATTCCATCAAGCCCGTGTAAGAATAGCATGAGAGAAAGAAGAAAAGCCCATGTTTACATTAGAGCAGGAGTAGCATTGGGTTAAGAGGAATAAGAAATGTTATATCAGAGTAATTTCATGCTACGATTCGACCTCACTCGTCCACCTAATACAAATTAATAAACTTCATTCAAACACGCAAACAATAAAGAGAGAAAACAAGTAGAAGTGACACGACTGCGCCCTGTGGCAATATGTCGCTTAACATATCGCCCAGTTGTTCGATATGAGAAAGATTAAAGAAAGACGGTATGATTAGATGAAAGTTACTGCTGAACATGCGAAATCTTTCAATCTCCTTTTAATAATATTTTTCTGTAATAAAACTAACAATTTAGTCCTAAGATGAAAATACGTAAATATACAAATACGGGACGGAATATACAAGGCGAAATGTGGGTGTCCTGGTGGCGCCTCTGCCTACCCCTTCGGGGATAAAGGCGTGAGTTTATGTATGTATGTATGTATGAAAATACGTATAAGAAGCAACAGTGGCTTGTATAAAATAGGTACTTATGAATATCACTAACATCACCTATGAAGAATGCATGAAGAGATTTATGAATGTGTTGGAAGCGAAAGTAATGTGTCAGTGTGGTTGAGCAAAGTGGATTTCCTATGCCCCTATGGGATTCAGACGTTAAATTTGTCTGCACATATTGTATGTACAGTGTACACTATGTATTGTGTACATAAGCATCAAGACAGGTTGGTCTGGTGGAAAATGCACAGTCATAATAATAATAAATAAATACACCCAACAGTCACATACACAGTCCTGACCTCACAATAAGATAGAGTTTTTTATCGTGTATCAGGAACTACGAGAGACTTTTTAGTCTCACCACCCAGACCCAAAACAAATATCGCGGGATCACACAAACATTTGTTTCGGTGCGGGGATCGAACCCGCGGCCTCTTGTTTCATAGCCGGCGTCTAACCAACTGGGCCACGGAGGCTGTCAATAATAATTATATAATTGCCTCACACGGTCATAGTATGATGCAAAGAAACCATCAGAAAACACACGGATTCAGTAGGCGGGCGACGTGAAAAACGAAAGTGTTATCAACGAAAAATATATCTGGACGAAACCGCTCCGGAGTACGTAAATCAAATGCGTCACGTATGATTCAGAAGCGAGATTAAAACGATAAGATAGCCGACATCCCGTGTTGAAAATAAAAGATTCAGATCGCAAAGGAAACATCGTTTATTGCGCGAGATAAGATTGCACAGGAAATGATTATTCCGATCGATTGGAGCTCGGTCGACATCGGTTATCGTGATGCGGTTCGTCCATAATGCGGTGTCAGGTCGCTGCGATTGCATCAAAAAATTATTTACGTTAAACTTTTATAGAATGCCAGTATATGCCATTTCACGCCATCCATGATTATAGATATTCATTTTTTCTTCAGACGTATACGCCGAGGCACGCACAATTATTCAAGCTGGTATATCTGAGATTTTTAAACTGATAAGGAGACGACAATAAGCTCATCCTAGAATTCGAACCCAGGGCCTTACAGTTGACAGTTTATACACGTTGCCACTAAAATTTAATTCTGTCCAACAGTTGCGTGATGAACACATAACTATGGGTATAGCTACCATTTCTTTACATTGAAATATTGACAAAAATGTTACGTTTCTATCGCTCATGATGCTTACACCTTTACAACCAATAAGCATACACAACAACCTTCAGTCGAAAATGCCTGATAAGATGAACTGAACAAGGGACCTGATAGCGACGATATTGTGTCACTGTCAATGTTGCATTTTACGTCAATGTCAGAAATGTCCTTAAATATTTTATACCTTTAATTGTATTAATAAAAATATTATAAGAAAAAGCATTTTTATCTCTTAAAAAAACAAGTGATTTTCTTATTGGATAGTGTTTACCGACACAATGAAAAAGGAGGTATGAGCCCTTTAAGATGGCTATAAGAGTAAGGGCCTCTGAGTTTGCATTTTACGTCAATTCAAACGATTCATAAACATAGATAATGTTATTTTTAATCGACTTCATTGTGAATTAAAAAAATATTCAAAAACCATAATCCAACAAATCATGGATTATTGAAATTACCGACAGATTTATCAGGGATGAATTCCATCAAATATTGGCTTCTACTTACGAGCCATCACTTTTGGTTGATCTAAGTTAGGTAATTAAATTACCACTAGCCTAAGCTAATATGTAAATAATTACTTAGGTAATTGGAAAACGAAAGTGCCGAGGGCTGACCGTACTTAATCGATGAAACTAAACGATAGCCGAGAAGATAATTGATTAAATCTCCCGGGCTATGTAATTTTAACTCGGTATGTAAACACAGCAAATATTTAGCTAAACTATAATTATTTTAAATTATTCACGAAGCCTCTAATTGCCAAAAGATAGAAGGAAATGTAACAGGTATGTATATGGCCAGCTGTGAATGGTCAGAAGAGACATGATGAAGAAAATACCTCTTTACCGTATTGGAAGAAGTGGCTGCAAAATTATAATGTCTCTCTCTCTCTCTCTCTCTCTCTCTCTCTCTCTCTCTCTCTCTCTTCAGCCACAGGAAGTCCACTGCTGAACATAGTGTAACATAACATAATGTCTGTATATCGGCTTATTTTTATACTAGCCCATTAAAATGACTACAATGGTCCTGGTGGTCAGCAAAGTGCAATCAAAATAGACCGGCAACGAATCATCGGCAAGAAAATTTACATTCTATTCAAATTGTAGACCCTATGTCGTGCCAGCATTAAATAAAAAAAACAATCATACATACCATGAGGCAAAAATAACCACACATTTGATAGTTCTCCTTAATTAATTTCATCACGCAAAAACACCTACGACCCAATAACAACCTACACAGATTTAAAAGCCTACTTACGAGTATTTTTAGTGAAACTGGTGGGTAGTTTTGTCTTATCAAAGAAAAATTTATAAAATCAAATAAATGTCTAACTTGGTCTTTTTGTGGCGATACTGGGTACGCATACATGCTTATTTTTATACGGCAATGTGCAATTGACAAATGTACTTTTCAAGATTTTACTTGACTTAAAATATAATTCACACAACTTACGGTAAAACTATTGCAGCTTAAGACACTAGTTTTGCCTTCTATTAAACAGTTTCAAATAAGAAAATCGGATTAAATAGTTAGGAATGAGCCGTCTAGTCTTTACCACTCGGCTGGACAAATCATAAAATATCTGATTTCCAATAGTGCAAGCAACATAATCATTGGGAAAAACCTTCAATGTACCCGATAAGCTATATCAGCACCCATTCATAAATTTTATCAGTACAATACGATATCGAAATACCGAACTACATGAATGGATAATACAATAATGTACAATTTTTAGTACAGTTTCCACAAAAAACTGTTTAGGTACTTGGCTACACTCAAGAAGATGAATGTCAATGTCTGTGAATATTTGACAAATTGTTGATATTTCCTAATCAATTCGAGTAAGTTAAGTATGACATGTGCCGTAATGACATAAAGAATATTTCGAGGGGACCGGAAAAATTAAACAAAGGATTTTTAAGTTTGATAAACAAGTGCATGCAGAGGATTTTTAATTGCTAATGGCATTTAACAGGCTATATATACTTCCGCAGTGAATTGTGTCACCAATAGCAAATTGATTTTAAGTAACAGCTTTGGTATGACTTAAGGTTACTCAGAATAGCTGAGAAAATTATCTAGATTTTTCTAGGCTCAAGAATGTAACATTTGATGAGTTAATGGAGATGACCGGCAAAAAACACATTTTTATAACAATTTAATTATAATCCATAAAAATATACGAATAACTCGTTACAACAGGTAAAACAACCATGAAAGCAGATCCAATGAAAGCTACAATAAAATACAACACAACTTAAAACCACAAGACCCTATAAAAATCCTCCGTGTAATGCCTTTCAAGATAAGCAAGCAAGCCTCAAGTTACTATAAAGCACACACAACTAATGAACGATATCCGATACCTTCATATATTGTTTCAAATTTTTTAAAGCGTGGCTTCTTCGGGCGCTCTCGTTAATGTAAGTAATTCTATTGAAACAATTTAATAACTACTATTAATGTAGTTATTAAATTACGGGTAGAGGATGTTTTTAACGTATCCGGTACCGGTTAATAGACCGTCAATTCATATTAATCAAAATTTTGTATCATCGTCTTCAGCCACGCTAAATCCATTTCTCGACATAGGATATTCCCTAGGATTTTCGCAGCGACCTAGATCCAGTAAATTTCTGCAATTTTGACCAGAATATCCGTCTATTTTATAGGTGGACATCCGATGCTGCGTTTGCCGATAAATGGTCAGTATACAACTTTTCGGCTCCATCAGCCACTGGTTCTGCGCGTACAATTAGGCGAAACATGAAAGCTTTTACCCATACCTGCCTAGCTAGCATTACTAGAAGGAAAACTGGTAATTAACCCTTGTTTATTTAGTGACTTTGTAATGCTACTAACAACTAATGATTCGTAATTCCAGTGAATTTATTTAGGTCAAAAAATAGTTGTTACCGGGGTTTCGTTCGCTTACCAGATTGTTTTTATAGCTTACATGAATGAACAAGCGGTGTTCCTGCTTTTTTTTTGTATGTAAGCCACCCGAAACAACTACAGCACCTATACGGATTACCATTTTTTGAAAATAGACTGGAGCTAGAAAAAGAAAAATAAAGTAGAGTGGTTGGTTTTGCGGAATTTTTTATTCTGTATTCAACAACTTTGAGTCAAATGTTTGTTTCAGAATATTATACTTTTTAAAATTCAATATCTAATAAATATAAAATAAAGCCGAATTTTTTATTCCTCTATTTGTAATCTAATCGATAATTTATTAAAACTCACAGCACTATGGTGTAGTGGGTAAAAAAAAACCTATTATGAATCGAGATGTCACGACTTCATCCGTCGCATTGGAGCAAATTTTTATTATGCATATTGAAACCAAAAGACCCTGGGTATTTTAAGTCTCTATCCAAAGAATATAATAAACTGCCAGTCGTTTTTGAGACCCACAATCATATCAGTTAGCCTATACTATGCATGGCTGATTTCAAAGTTTAGTTTCTTTATGATGATTAATCATTGCCACATAAATAAGTATAGAGAAAAAAGCACACTTCATAGTCTTACCATTTACTTAACATATGTACTTTACTACATGTTAAACTGTTCTTGTGTGAAAGTCAGCATTCAATACATTTCAATGGATGGGAAAAGTGTTGGAACGAATGCAAGCATTGTTTTAACTTAAATGCCGTGTTACCCTTAACAAGGAAATGCGTTTTTCGTTTCTTTACAATGGAAGAACGTGTTGCAAACCAATTCAACTGTTAAATGTTGGGAAAATTGCAAAAAGTCTGAGAGTTTTAGTGTCAGTTACATTTGTTTACACTTTCATACAATTTAAATTAAGTAAAACATCAGAAAACCCATAATAATATCAGTTTATACAACTGTTTAATTAGGCTTTAATTATTTTTGTTGTAAAAACCCCAAACTCAATTTAATCATTTTCTTAGAAAAATGAGAACAACATGATAACATGATAAATACTTTTCACATAAGGATAAATGATATTTCTTATTGTGATATAATTATCTCATTCAAGCTTTATTTATTAATGATATTTCACAAGTACTTTGGCACAATTTTTAGCTTTTGTTAATGCAATCAACTTTAGATATCTGACAAATAAGGTCAGATAATCATTAAGAGGCCTATGTTCAGTAGTAACTTTCTGTGGTTGAAGAGAGAGAGATAAAAGTTACCTTATTATCACATTAAGTAATATTAAAAATATATGCCCATCATAATAAATATAACTCACAGCAATCTGATTATGACTCTTTAATGGTGAAGGAAAACTTCGTGAGGAAACCTGCATACCGTAGCGATTTTAAACAACTTCTACGGTATGTAAGTCTGCCGACCCACGGCCACCGCGGTGGACTTTATGGCCTAAACACTCTCAATCGATTCTCTCGATTGTAGAGTAGGCTTCTTTTCACCCAGCAGTGGGACGTATATGGGCTGATACAAAAAATAAGATTATGAGTATAATTGAATTTTTAATTGCTTTTTATACTTTTTTGTATTAATTAATTTAATTTACTTCTTTTACCTTTTTTAATTGAGATTATTCTTCCCTTTGCAAAATATTAACATAGAAATAATTTGAATGTGAGTGGCTACAATATTATATCTCATTACAATAAGCTGCTGTGGCACAATTTGTTAGACGCCGGCTGAGATGAAACAAGACAGTGTCTTCAAACCACACTTTAAGAAATATATTTGTGAAAAGTATTTCATAGTTTCTAATACCCATGTATCTTAGCTTAGAGTCAGGATTAATGTAACTGTTGGATGTGTTTATTTGGTTTAATTACTTCATACATCCACTGCTAAATCCAAGTCTACTCCAAGGGGTTTGCTGCAAATGTAATTGGCCTTATTTATAGACAGTTTATTAACCTATTTTAGCTGTTCAATGTTTTGTTCACTCAAACTTAATTCAAAAGTTATTCGAAAGACAATTCATCAAAACATTCAAATTCAAAACATTCAATAACTAAAACCAAATGCATTTAATACTTCACAATCTTTGTCAGATTATCCACCCTTTAGTTAGACTATCACAACCATCACATTCAGTCACCAAGGCAGTTTGTTTGAAGTAGCTTGCATCCAATACCTACCTGGCACCTGCAGCCTTTATTACATAATTTATCCTCCTTATAAATCTCTAACACTGTTTAAATTTTTGTTGAGTGCAAATTAGTTCAGTTGCTATTATCATACATGTTACACAACTAGTTATCACATAACTCACATTTGTAGTTAACAATGTTATATGTATGTATGGAATGTTCTATTATATTGTCACATGTCCTTTGTTATTTATGCTTTACTCAAGGTTATTTGTTTGTAGAAAATGGTTTTTATTATGTGGTTATTGACTTTGGGCCTTATTTATAGACAGATTTAAACCTTATTTTAGTTACCAAATGTTTTGTCCTTTTCAAAAAGTTTCGAATTCAGTTTGAGCGAAGAAGACAAAACAGTAGGTAACTAAAATTGGTTTTAAATATGTCTATGAATATGGGTGATAGAGATAATAATATGCTGTGTGCCTAAAATAAACAGATACTGATGTTTCCCTTAATGCTTGTTAGAAAATGTACGAAAAACATTTGGCAACCAAAGCCAGCAGTTTAGTTAGGTATAAATGTTCAATATAATTAAATTATTTGATTTTATTTGAGGCAAAAACCACATAGATGACATATTGTCATGGAGTGTTAAAACAGACATTTTGCAATGCTTATCCAATATTATAAACAATCATTTGACTTAACTAAATAAATCTCTGCTATGCTATAGACTGACATCCCTTTATACTTTCAACGCAATATTTCTACCATTACAATGTAATAATCCGTATTTATTCATCCTCATTTGTAATCTATGTGCATAAGACATGTGGTACCGACTTTGACCCAAAAATGTCAATGAATAACAAGCTTAACCCTTTTAGTGACAGAGTTAATCCTATTGAATATTAAACAGATATGTACCTACATACAGTATTGTACTAAAATATACTTTGTTTCTTATGGGTTATTTATTCAGTGGAAACATTATTTTATCCTTGGGCAAATGTGTTCAGCAGTGAAATACCTGCGACTGAAGAGCAGTGTGAATATTTTAATTTCAATAAGATTATTTATGTTGTTATGTCAAGTGTAATTTTGCATTTCACTTTTAAATCCGTCATAGTGGCAATATAAATCATGGTGATATAAAAATTTACATAAAATAATATTTCCAATTTTAAAAATTACTATAATGTATCTATATTAGACAGCCTACAGCCTACATGGCGGTTGGGTATGTTTATATATTTATTTTAGAATGATAAATTAATAGAAAACTTTCCTAAAACTTTGAAAAAAATTAAATTAAATCACCCAACAGTCAATCAATACATAGTCTTGACCCCACACTAAGATCGATTCTTGTGTCTTGGATATCTGGAACTATGAGAGACTTTCCGGTCTCACAAACACCCAGACCCGAAACAAATACTTAAGTTATAATGAACCTAAAGAAGAGCTAAAGATTATCTTTCTAAAAGATAAAATATTACTTAAATCATAGTATTCTCTGTTACAATATTTTCATAGAATTCATATATTTTTTTTTTAAATAGTTGAGATAAAATTCAATGTATATAGTACAACATACAAACTACAAGTAGCAAAATTTTACGTCTTTGTTTAGAATATAACACAGAGTAAACTTGTAAATACCAATTATTAAAAATGTTTACAACGTCCCATTGATGAGAAAATTAGTCTGCCCTTAACTGTCCAACTTGCATAATTCGGGGGCAATCCATGATAAACGTATCAATAGTTTTACATATTTAGAAAATAAATTTTCTTAATAAACAAACTTTACATAGTCATATTGCCATTTACCAAAATATATTACAAAACTTGCATGCTTTTTTATATTGACAAGGAATATTGAAAGAACGTCATACGTCCACGATGAAAAAATGAAAAGTAGATCTAAAACTGACCTGTTACCGAAGTTTGTCCGCCAAAACTCGGCAGCGTCGCTCTTGGTTATGCGGAACTGGTCTCCGGCGAATGTGCCGTTGGGGAACATCGCCTTCAGCTCGCTCAGCATGTGACTAAACACCAAACTTAACTTGGTCAAGTTCCGTCTAAAGTGAGAGTTCTCATCAAACATCTTTTCCTTTCCCTCCTTAAATAACTTTATAGCCTGCTTACATTTCCTTATTAAATTAATTATAAATATGTTAAAATGTTCATTGTTATTCAACGCTTGCATATTGTCCTCGTATTTAGAATATATAACGCGCAACCTCTGATATGTATCCGGTAATATATCGAGTATAAACGGCGGACTGTTTTTCAAGTTCATTTTGTGATGTTGACACAGTTTCACCACTTTGTCCATTAGTTTCCAAGTCTTATCTAGCGTGCGCTTGTCCGTCGCCAGCTTTGTCGGACACACAGCGTCGTGCAACTTCGAAAATATAGAACTAATGTTCTTCTGTTGTGATTTGTGTCGAGCCGCCGCCATATTGTCAAGTCCGATGACATACAAATGAAAACAACGTTATTTTAACACGACATTTATATCAAAACACTATCATCACTTTATAATTATGCAGTGGAGCATGTGTTTTCTCATTATCACACAACAGCACAACATTTACGATACAAATAGCACTATGCAACGATCACTCACTGACACATCGCAGACGCGTTTGACAATTTGACAAATCAAATGAATGAACTGACAGGAAATAGTGGAATGCAGTTGCGGCTGTGGCTGGTGTTGCCATAATAAATTTAATTACCTGACTGCTCATGAAAATGCGCGTGGTTTGGAAATGGTACTTGACATTTACATATTTTTTACTTCTCATACAAAAGTTACACGTTAGAATGATTGTAAACTATTAACTAATTTCTTAATGTATAAATGTATGCGCCTGAATCATCAAAACATTTTTTTAGATCATAATCATGTGATTTTTCATAACACTTTCGGAAGCGAGTACATGATCATTGATTAGAAAACTGAGAATACCTCTAGGTGTTTAAATAAGATCTTTAATATAGTTAAAAAAAGAAATTTTCCATTATTACTTGATTCGTTTATACGTGTGGTAACTCTACTTCGTTAACATTCCAATACACGCAACATTTAATAGGTAATCCAATAAATATTATATAATTTTATTCACCTTTCAATAATAAGTGATTTTTAGACTGTGAATTTTTCCTTATTAATATTATTTAATATATTGCTAATAAAACAAAATGCACCATTTCCGTTGGTATGCCATCTTAAATGTATTACGTATTTCTAAATGTTTTTGTGTGCAATAACACCAAGTAGTCACACATATGTTAACAGATGGCACTAGTGGATTTTAAGGATTAGTTCAAATTAAATGGCATAGATGGCAGTAAATCGAAACATTTTAATAAATTGTATTTTATCACATTAATATGTATTATCTTAAGAGTTTTATTCTTCTTCATCTTCATTAGCTTCTGTGGTAGATGTAGTAGTCAAACGTCTCCTGTTTTTGCGCCGCCTGCTATGTCTTTTCCCTTTCTTGCTTAGCCTATAGTAAAGAGACAATTTGGTTGTACAAAATATTAGGTAGGTACTAATATCATTATTTTGACTTCGCACAACTTGAAATACATTTATCTCGTTAAACCATTGTTATTAACTTAATGTTCGTTATTATGTTAGTGTTGTTTGAAAATGAATAATGTAAAAATTGAAAAAGCTACCCACTGGTTACAGAGCTCGTAGACTACGAACGTAAGATTTAGATTTTGTTTCTACTTTTATACTATGTTTCATTTTGTAGGAAATTACGAGTACATATTAAATCAATCTTTAATATATTTTTGGTACCTAGCTATGTAGGTTCTACAATGTTATATGTCAGGGAGTCGATTATTCTTATGATAATAAGCTACATCATGTTAGAATATCCATTAAGTAATTAAATTATGATTTATACAAGTTAACATAGCAAGTCTAGCTGTAACAAATTTTAATGTTATGACTATACTACTGACTCTATTTACTACTACAGAAATGGTAAACTATATTAAGCATTAACGGCTACATTTCTAAATGAATAGACTCTACACAAATCTAATTTAATAACGAATAAATACTTTTAAGCAAATACATTTCAATAATAAGAATTAATTAATAGAATAGGATTTAAAAAGCAATTACTTATTGTAATCCGGGCAAGGGCTTCTCTCGTACGCGTTGAATTTCAAAATGGCGCCTTTAATTCCAATCAAGACGTTATCAGCCGAATCCAAAGCAAAAGAATTAACTCCACTAATACTGAAAGTCCCAACATGTCTTGCAGAAGAATTTTCCGAATCTACAGTATAAAGATTACTGTTTTCATCCATAGCGTAAACTTCATCAGACCTACTAACGAAAACTCCAGTCATTCTATCGCTTGGTAAACCTTTTATTTTTATAGGAATGGTGTATCCATTTTTGAGTATATATGATGTTTTTGTTGCGACGAAATAAATATTATTTCTAGTATCTACAGTCAATCCATGTCCGTTTGGTATAGCAGAGAACATTTCTTGCTTCTGCCCGTCATTAGTTATTTTGTGGACTCTATTTTGCGGCCATGTCGCTATGTACATTGAGCCACCATCATTACTCACTGCAACATACATAACGTCTTCTCCCAAAGCTGTATACAGTTCAATAGACGAATCTTCTTTGTATTTGTATACTCCGTTATCAGTGGCTAAATAAACAACATCGTTTAGGTTATCTACTGTGGTCGATTGACCTAGTCCGGCTACTTTTATCGTCTCAAATTCTCCGCTAGGTCTTAGGACTTGTAGACTCATTTTCATCTCTTCACTTATGAGGGTAAAGAAGACGTTTCCTGTCTTCCAATGGACGCTAAGGTCAGCGGGGATTCCGCTGACGTTCTTCTGTTCATCCAGAGCGTAGTATAAGTTGTTAAAGTTTAGTAGATTTGAGCAGAAATTCTCTCTATCCATCTGCTTCATTAGACTTTGTCGAGTCATCACCGGGACGGATTGTACCGATGATATTATGAATAACAATATTACTGCCGTTATCTCCATCTGTAATCATAAATAAGTTATATTAATATTATATTTTAGGCAAAAGTAAATGTTGTGGGGTATTCATTAATTGGAATTATTTAAAAATTGGATTCGTCATTTTATTGTATGGAATCGTAGGAGCGGATTAATTGTTACGAAGGATAATTCATTTAGTTGTTTATTGGCAGCGTAAAACGGATCTGAACTGCAAGTTTCGGTGTTCGATACTCAGCTTGGCAATCTAATTTGAGGAAGATCGTTAGTTTAAAAAATATCATAAGAACATAAGTACCATTGGGCTCCAAAATTTAATGTAGTTAACTTTTACAGTTTATTCTTGACTATTATTAAAGCAACTAGTGTTATAAGGAAAATTGCTGGGGATTCTTTTCTTAGATGATATCGCTCATCATTTTAACGATGAGAAAATGGATTTTAATAGTTGCTTGGTTATTTTATGTTAACGAAAGTAGGTAGTTTTTACGGCTGTTAATACTGAATGGAATGTATAGGCACAGATAGTAATTCATAATTAAGTAATCACTATTTTGTTTATTTATGAAGCGGAATGGAAAAACGACCTCCTAACATCCTGAGCCTCATTGAATCATAATTAAATTTTGCTGTCAAAATAAATATTTTTTTTCCGTTGCATTGTAACTTACAGTATATTTATTATTCTTGAGTCCTCCCATAATATAAAGGATATGAATTGATCATTTTTTTGCGCTGACCTTCGGGGATTAATCGATGGATGTATTTTATGAAATTAGTCGTAAAAATGACTATGGGCACATAGTCTCAACTTCAAAAAGTTATAGGCGTATTTACAATTTCTCAGCTTGGCCACAGCTAAATAGCATATCGTTAATTAATTATTAACAGTGTTTTTCCTACAACATCAATCCCAAATCTTTCCACAAAAGCATTGCAACAAACTTACATTTCTGTCCCAGCAAAACATTATCACACTACACGCACTTTCACGTCCAGATCAGCACACACTGTCCCGTTTTATCAGACATTTCAATATATATTTGTCATATTATTGTTTTATCAAAACAATACGGTCATTCATTGTGTAAACATGGCTGTGTATGTCCGAATGTCATTTGATTGTCTGTGTTTTTATCACGAATTTGTTTGTTTGAATGTCATGGCCAAGTCGATTGCTATGTTGGAGTGATGGTGAGCAGGCCACACAGCGCGAAGAGCTGGTGGCGCGAAGACTAAAGCCCCATTTAGACGGGGCGAATTTCACCCCTCGAAAATACGATTATCGTAGGAATATAAAAAAGTTGCATCGTGTAAACATTGTCGGAACGCGATAATCTTATGGCGGTTATGTCATGCGATAATAGCATACGATTCTCGCCACGAGAAACTCTCCCCGTGTATATGGCGCTTTAGTAATGACAACTGCAATAAATAAATAAAATAATAATTAATACACCCAACAGTCACATATGTACATAGTCCTGACCCCACTAAGATCGAGTCTTGTGTCGTGGGTATCAGGAACTACGAGAGACTTTTCGGTCTCACAAACACCCAGACCCGAAACAAATACCTGTGGTTCACACAAATATTTGTTTCGGTGCGGGGATCGAACCCGCGGCCTCTCGTTTCACAGCCGGAATCGAACCAACTGCGCCACGGAGGATGATTAACCACCAAGAGGTTTCATGACCTGGTAAAAAATGTAGATTCTTCTAGGCTTTCCACAACTCTTTATGGATAATGCTGAGTGAAGTCAGATTTCCACTTTAACGTCTCCTCAATTTCATTTGATATAATAGAAATACTGGAGTCGAAACGGGATTTTGTTTCTCCTTTGCCTTGTCCTCCCAGATTAAAATGGTGACAGTTTGAATATAAATTTCCAAATACGACGCCATGCAGTAAAGGGCTATAATTTCCCTTGTCTACACCATAAGGAATTGTGAGGGGTGACAAACGCGTTCGCACAGCTATAAGGGTTCGTGAGCGAAATCTTGTATTTCTATTAAATCATAGGGTCATAAATAATTTTAATGTTGCCTTATAAGGATTAAAACCCATTGTTTACCAGTGTCGTTATGTTAAAGGCCGGCTGGGTAATATAAAAAGGGTAGGCAGTACAAGGACACCCACATTTCGCCTGTTCACTGTTCACATGTTCTGTCCCACGATGGGATAGAGGGCGAGCCTATCGTCATATCGGGAACAAATTCCTGACTCGGGATCCGAACCTGAAAGTAGGTACAAATACGCCACTGAGGCAATTTTTACATTTCGGTTGAGCGTTTAAAAAATCAAGCAGATGAAACCACCGGCGTTCGTTAGTTCGGTTAAATAGTAAACATTGGTGATTAGTAACAACTGAGAATGTGTAAATAAAATGTTTCCATCAACAATATTAGAAGTATCTTTACGGATGGAACTACAAGTGGTAGACACTAGAAAGGTGAATTTTTGTTGTTGCACAGGACTGACAAAATAACAAACAGCCCACCAAATGACATAGATATATGTATTGATAGTTAATCACCCCGCACTATAACGGTGAAGGAAAACATCGTGGGGAAACCTGCATACCATGGCGATTCGTAAGAATTTCTATGGTAAAAGTCCGCCAATCCGCACTAGGCCAGCGTGGTGGACTATATGGCCTAACCACTACCACCTAATAACAGATACCACCAACAGGCTACCACTTCTACCATTATACACACTTAATTACTGTATGAAAGTTAATACTCTTAAAAACAACAAGGAAAATATTTCGCACCGAGCTACGGTATTGACGTTACTGGTGTTTGAAAAATGATCAAACGTCATCACGATTACACTTCATATTAGGGAAGTTTAATCGTGTATTATGTAGGGGATAGGGTGGTCTCATGCAATATGAAGTCATTAAATATATTTTTTTTTTATTGCAATGAATGGCGAGACGAGCATGCCATTCGCCATTCGTAAGCGATACGACCGCTCATGGACAGTAGCAAAACCAACAATACCATGAATTACAAGGCAATGCTCGGCATTCCACTGCGCTCGCCATCCTGAGACATAAGATGTTAAGTCTCAATATGTCCAGTAGTTACTCTGGCTATAATGTCCTCCAAACCGGAACACAACAGTGCATTTACACTGCTATTTGGCGGGAGAAACAGACATTGCGGTGGTACCTACCCAGGCGACCTCTCACAAATGAGAGACCTACCATCAGTAAGGAGGGGTCATTAAAAATGGGTAAATTTAATAGCATTTTAGAAAAATTATATACGCGTACATATAGGGGTAGACAGAGGTGGCTTAAGTATCATTCACAATTCACTAAATCTATTTCCGTCCGAAGCGTGGTAGGAGGCGAGTCCGTCTGTTCCAGGGGCAGGTAAATTATTTGAGATTTCTCCAATCGAATCACCTTTATGCAATTGACACAACACCATCATACCACGACATCACAGTTCTACAGTGTACACGTTACCACTAGATCAATTGGGGGACCCAAAGTAGTTTTAAATTTCAGACATGGAGGATAATAACTTAAGCGAAAGGATAAAGGAGAGCCGTTCATCTCTCACTACAATAAATAACACCGACATTTGTAGAGCAACCTCGGTGGAGGATTTTGTTCAGCACTGGACTTAATCTGGCTGAAGAGAGAGAAAGAGAGTGTGGAGCCAGTGTAAGAAAAAAAGCTGTTTCAATAAAAAACAGCCAATAACTGTTGCTGTTTCAGTTTTTATTAAAAAAATCGTCTTCTGTGTGGAATTTGATTGCATAAACCGATCCTCCCCATGATTTAGGCAAGGTCTCACAACGTCATTTTTCACCCATCGTGACATGGAACGTAATGAATGAAACTTAAATTTTCAACAATTTATGCTTTCCCACTAACTAAATATAAAATGAACTTTAATGGCATTAAAATAAAGGTTATAATAGGTACTATCGACGCCGGATTACCTGTTACGTGTAAACAACCAGCACAAAATGATCTCTGGACTTTGAGATCTGATTAACAAAATGCTGCTGTGTGAGGTAAATATTATGGCTCAAATTATAATGGCGGTTTATTGGAATTTCTGCAGGTTATCTTAAAATTGTTGGGGGAAATCTCCTATCCTAAGATTTACGTGGGCGAGGATTAATTTGTTTTCTTTGTAATATCGAGGTGTCTGGAAAAATGTATTTTCTGTACAAAAGAGCTTTTATTTTAATAATAGTCATACTTATGTTGTTTACTAGTTGGTAGTAGGTACCTATTGCAAACAGTACATGACAGCGTGCAGGGATCGCCTTATGACAAAGGAGATTTCTAGACCATCACGATAGTCCAGTACGGGATTGTGGAAATTATGAAATTGTTTCATTCGAACTACAGTTTCTTCACATTCTTAGCCACTATTTTGAATCCACTCGCAGCTTGAAAAGTAGAGGTATGTATGACTTTATTGGTCTAATGGTTGATTGTATGAGCTGTGAACCACCAGGTCCTGGGTTCAAATCATGATCGGAAAAACGTGGGTTACGCCTTATCACATTAAGTGCGGAAATAAGCTCGGCGAAATTTGGGTGAAAGGAGTATAGCCTCTGCCCACCCTTTCGGGGATTCCATGAGACTTAACATCTTATGTCTCAGGATGGCGGGCACAGTGGTACGCCAAGCATTGCTTTGTAATTCATGGTGTTGCAATGATTTCAGAACTTTTTATTGTTTTTATTCACATAAGGGGATAGTTTGACTCCAAAAATATTTGAAATTACCATTTCGCGGTGACAGGGTAAATAATTCTGCTTTGATATCGTGTTTCCGTCATAAGAGATTATTTAAAGGAGTGTTTACGGTCGATTAGCACATCATGTCCCAGGGCCTTCGATCAAATTTGATCGAAGCCTAGAGCGTACACATGAATAGCGTCTTTGATTACTAGTGCCATCTAGCGGAAATAGCCTAAACTATTTCGATCATCAATTACAATTTAATTTAATTTTTTAAATAGAATTAGTTCTACAGAATTGCGATAGAGGGCATTTAATCATAGTGTTGTTGAGCGTGTCTTTCAATTTATGGTCTTTGCCCACTCCAACATCTCATACCATTACAGAATCATATCGTACTATGAACGTCTCAAGCAAAAACATATTATTTTTATTAGGTTTACTTTGCTATGGATCGCCAATAATTACAGCGTTCCGTGACCGGCCCGCAGCGTACCGTGCTATGACCGGAACGTGACCTTACAGCACAGTCTCATTTTGGAGGCTCATAAAATTATTTCATTTGAATAAATAAATCAGTTTAATGTGTTATATACAATTGCATCGCAATACATTAATTTTATCTTGATTATGAAATGTAACTTTCTATTAGAATATCTTAGCCAGATCTAAGACTAGTGGAAACAAAGGGCAAATGTTTTTGGTTGCGCAAAGAGACAAAACATGACTATTGTTAAAACACCCAAGATACAGATAGTAAGTAATGGCGCCTATATTTGGAAGAAGGAGCGTGGTAAAGAATTTGAAATTAGCCACATTTTCTCATTCATATAGAACCAGTGTCTAAGTTTTTACATTATGGAATAGCTTTTTGTTTCCGGGTATCTATTTTTAAATATTTTCTGTTCCAATGTGCCATTTACACGGGAGAGATTCTCGCGGCAAGAATCGTATGCCATTATCATACATAACCGCCATAAGATTATCGTGTTCTGACAATGTTTACATGAATCTTTTTTATATCCTTACGATAATCGTATCTTTGGGGCGAGAAACTCTCCCCGTGTAAATGAAACTTAATAGTAATATGTTAGAGGATTTTTATAAAGCAGAAAAGTGTGTAAAAGTAAGTTCTGTATAAAAAGAACATCGAATACCATAGGCCATAATGCGATAGTTATAAAATATTATGTGAAAATAAAACAACGTTATTACGACCAAAAACTGTAGATTTGGAATAAGCAGTTTTCTTAGAACCACAATGTTATAATTTACCACACGCAACGTCCAAATCGTTTCCCGTTCCGTCATCGCCTTTCTAAAATTGTCCCACTGTTGCGGGAGCATCTATGCATCTATGCAGTATGCTTATGTGTAAAATAGAATCTGTCAACTATAAAATTAATTCTATCTATCTATATCAGCCCATATACGTTCCACTGCAGGGCACGGGCCTACTCTACAATCGAGAGAATCGATTGAGAGTGGTTAGGCCATATAGTCCACCACGCTGGCCTAGTGCGGGTTGGCGGACTTACATACCGTAGAAATTCTTTAAAATCGCTACGGTATGCAGGTTTCCTGACGATGTTTTCCTTCACCATTAAAGTGCGTGGTGGTTGACCATCAATACACCCATAACTCCGAAAAGTCAGAGGTGTGCCCTGGGATTAGAGCCCGCGACCACCGTGAACATGTAGGCAGACGCGTCTGGTCCGTTCCCAACAGGCCACCACGCACTTAATTTACACTAAAATTAATTAAAGGTTACATAATATGTCCATGGACAAGCAAGCGAAGTGTTGAACGCTCGCCTACAAGGTAGTCGGACGACCTGGTTGAGGTCGCAGGAAGACGCTGGATGCAGGACGCTTCCAACAGGTCGATGTGGGGATCCATGGAGGCCTGTGTTCACCAGTGGACTTCCTGTGGCTGAATAGATAGGTAGATAAATATGTACTCGTTTCTGTCAGACGCGAAACAATTACCATTGGACCCTAAGATGTTTTTATAGCAACGGTAATGGATCACACATTTTTATCTCGGTAGGGGAATCAAACCCGCGGCCTCTCGTTACAGCCGGCGTCTAACTAGCGCGACGGAGGCTGCCAACTCATTAGGTTTTAACTAACCGTTTGACTAATTCCTGCTGTCTGTAAACTAAGGAATATAATTATAACTGTTTCCTCATCGGTTGTTTTAAAACGAGACTAAAGCCGGCAGTCGGAGAACGATTAACGGTGAGTCGCGAGCATCGCCGCCGACCCACTGGCGCCGGCAACGCAGCTGCGCATGTTGTATGGATATGCTAGTGCTCGAAAATTAAATACAAATAAATAATTTGACAGCCTCCGTGGCGCAGTTGGTTAGACGCCGCCTGTGAAACGAGAGGCCGCGGGTTCGATCCCCGCACCGAAACAAATATTTGTGTGATCCACAGGTATTTGGTTCGGGTCTGGGTGTTTGTGACACCGAAAAGTCTCTCGTAGTTCCTGACACCCACGACATAAGACTCGATCTTAGTGTGGGGTCAGGACTGTGTATGTGACTGTTGGGTGTATTTGTTTATTTTATTTATAATTGCAAGTGATACAGTCAACTGCCTCGGTGGTGAAGTTGTACTACGGTAAGATTACAAAGCTGAGGTCTGGGGATGGAATCCCGGGTCCGGCAAAGTGATATTGGATTTTTCTATTCATTGTCGGGCCGGAGTCAGGAATTAGTGCCCGATATGGGGATGGGCTCGCCCCCTATCACTTCGTGGGATGGAAAATTCAAGGTGAAATGTGGGTGTCCTGGTCGCACGTCTACCTACCCGTTCTGGGAAAAAGGCGTGAGTTTATGTATGTTTGTATGTATGATAGAGTCACAACAACACTCAGAGATGTTTAATAGTAATGAAATAGTTCCTAAATAATTATTTTTAGAAGAAAATACACACTGTATCTGTAACAGCCTGTATACGTCCCATTGTGGGGCTTCCTTTACAATCAAGACATTGATTAAGAGGTTTTAGGACATACAATCGAGCACGCTGGCCTAGCGCAGTTTGGCGGACTTAAAAGACTATAGAAATTCTTACAAATCGCTGTAGTATTTAGGGTGGGTAGTAGGTAATGTGGGTGTTCTGGTAGCACCACTGCTTACCTCTTCTGGGAAAAAGGCGTAAGTTTATGTATGTATGTGTCAATTATATCGAACCATTTAAGTGTGGCAGTAAACGCTTAGTTTTGTTACACTATGTGGTGCAGTTTGTTAAAGCGGTGGCTGTGAAACGAAACACCGGGGTTCCATCCTCGCACTGAGAATAAAGAAAATTATTTCTAATAGAAAATTGTTACAATGGAGGTAACAGCAACATTCAATAAATAAGACAAACATTTAAAAGTATTTTCTCCCAAAATTAGAATAAAACAGTTTTCTAGAAAAAATTATAATAAAACTGCACGAATGTCCATATTTCTACTCTCGTCCCAAAAACCCCAGTATTTGCGTAGGTGTCACCAAAAAAGGTCAAGTATAATGTTTCAAACACGAACCGGTTTGTGCGCACAGCAATAGACAGTCTCGAACAATTACTAAGCCGTAAACAATTAACAGAACCAACTTCATTTGTTTGTAAGAACGTAACTGTTTTTTGCTATTAAAGAATTCATACTATTGTGAATTCTATAATAATGTTAATAAACGTTAATTGACTTGACGAAATAGGATGTCAACTATTGTACATTATTGAATTGTAGAATATTTGACAGCATCCGTGGCGCAGTTGGTTAGACGCCGATAGTGAAACGAGAGCCCGCGGGTTCGATTCCCGCACCGAAACAAATGTTTGTGTGATCCATAGGTATTTGTTTCGGGTCTGGGTGAGACCGAAAAGTCTCTCGTAGTTTCTCATACCCACGACACAAGACTCGTTCTCAGTCTGGGGTCAGGAGTATGTACTTATGTGATTGTTGGGTGTAATTATTTATTTTATTTATATCTACGAAGATATCTTTTTGTATGCTCATCTCGTCTTATTTTACACTGGAACGATAAAACGAATACAATGCATCAACTGGCGTGAGACGGTCTCGTCAATTGGCAAAATTATGCCAGCTTGTTCCAAATTGGATTTACATAATATTTAATTCCTATAAAAACTACAGCAATTCTGCTTCACTCAATACTAAATATCCACGTACCGCTATCAAATCTAAATCATGATATTCAATAGTATTTCCAATTATCCTTGTCCAATATTAAATAAAGCAGTTCCTACAATGGATAGCCAACGGTACTAGCAAACACTTGTCTCCGGGCCTCTCCGATATTCAATTACACCGGTGCACACATTTTGTCGATATTAATTAAACGTAGAACGTTTTTAAGTGTATTCTTGTAAAGGTTTGTGATACACAGCGGCTGCAGTACAAGACTAGCTTGGCGCAAGACAGTCTAAAAGTGAATACTGTTTCTAAATATAAGTGTCCTCTAGTGATAAGAAAAATAAGTTTTGTTTGTTATTTTCTTTTGCTAAATAAGTTATTAAGTATTGTTATTATTTCACGTAATACGACTTAGAGAATTTAGTCAGCAATGTTCGATAGATTCTGTGTATGCGAATGGTTGTATCTGTTTCTGGGTGTTGTGGATGCCAGAAGTCTTTTGTAATAACCAAGACATATAATTGCAATGAGATCAATATTATATCGAAGTAAGTTATTGTTGATTTGCCCTAACATTAATGATATAAATAAAATTAAACCACTGTTTTGTATTTAAAAATTATATTTTCACACAATTCTAAATATCATTCTATTTTTACAATTCTAAATGTCTTGAGAACCAACAATTAAAAACTACATACCAAAACATCTCGGCAACTAAACGTACATACAACAAAATTTGTAAATTTTCCATAAAAGTACGATTTTCCACTTCAAAATTACTTAATAACAGTATAAAATCGTTAAATATGAACCCAAAGAGATAAATTAGGAAGAAAATAGCTCGCAATTTAGGCACTTCCGAGGATTTCAGGAATAAAGTGATGAATATTAATATAAGTATTATAACAGGGACAGACATAATCAACAGAACTGCGGTCAGTCTCAATGCTGCTCGGTAATCAGCTGATTCAAATTCGCCGCACACAAAAACAAAAAATTCTTCGTACATTTCAATCAAAGCAATAGATACTGTTGAAAATACTGCTACTTCCTTCTTATTGTACAAAGGTTCACCGCCTTCGAAGAAAAACAACTTCAAAAACACCACACATGACAAACAGAGAGTAGACATTGGAATTGCTAGATCCAAACACGAAAACCCAGTCTCTATCATTTCTTTTTCATCACCAGACAGATCGAATTTGTACAACAATATGAGGAGCTGATGTAGATATCCTGTCAGTAGATGTTGCAGCGCTAAATGATTCTTTATCTCCCCGGATTTTTCTTGGTTTCTGTAAACATATATACCAAAAAATATCGCGAACACGGTTACCGCTGCCAGTCTTAGGAAAATCGTCTCTTCATCTTGGTCAGGTCTTTCAATATCAAGGCCGATGTAACTGATATTTCTTTCAATTGTTTGGTTATATAAAAATGTAGTGTCGTTTTCCTCATATTGTATCGTTGTAAAATCATAATCGATTGATCCATTAAAACTTGCTGATATTATATCACTAAAATCAGTAGCGTTTATTATTTCCAAGCTTGAATTCATTTTGCGTTCTCATCCAGTTATTTTCTTCGGTGTATTGGCTTATTAAGGTGTTCCTTTCCGGTTTAAAAACACATGAAGTAGATTTTATATAAATCTTTATTACCGAGTTTCAATTATTTCTCTCGTCTTTGTACTTGTTTTATGTTGTTAACTTTATTAGAATTATCATTATTTTCGTTATTTTTACCACACAGAAAAAACGAGCGTTTCCAACAGTATTTTTGTGTGACTGATAAAAACATTGTTAATTATTTTAATTAACTATATCAACAAGTCTATATCAGAACATGATAAAACGTTATTAAGCTTTTTATATAATAATTAAAATATGAGATTTGTCAAGGTTACATACATACATAAACTCACGCCTTTTTCCCTGAAGGGGTAGGCAAAGGTGCTACCAGGACACCCAAATTCCAGACCGGGCCGATAATGAATAGAAAAATGCAATATCACTTTGCCCGACCCGGGATTCGGACCCGAGACCTCAGCTTTGTATTCGTACCGTAGAACAACTACGCCACCGAGGTCACGCTTATATTAAATTAAATGGGATAAAATAATATGAACTGTGAGACTATGAGAAGTAACACGAGGGTGTGTCTTACCGTCAGCTTTAGGATCACTGCCAATTTCATTCACTTTAAGAAAACGCAACAGTTAAGTTACTTCACGTTCGTTTTATTATTCGACTGCCTCCGACGCACAGTTGGTTAGACGCCGGCTGCGAAACGAGAGGCCGCGTGTTCGGTCCCTGCACAGATACAATTAATGTTTGTGTGTTACACAGGTATTTGTTTCGGGTCTGGGTGTTTGTGAGTCCAAAAAGTCTCTCCTTGTTCCTGATACCCACGACACTAGACTCGATATTAGTGTGGGGTCAGGACTATGTATGTGACTGTGGGGTGTATTTATTTACTTCAAGTTCGTTTTATTAAATAATGATGACACATGTGCGTGGTGGTATATTTGTTACAGACTGGACGTGGTATTATTACCTGACTATAGAAATTTTAACAAGATTTTCAATGGTATGTAAACTCAAAACCAGCACTACGACAGCGTGATGGACTATGGCCGAAGCCCTCTCAATCGAACTCACGATTGTAGAAGCGTTCCATGCCAATGAAAAATAGTACCTGAGTCGAGCCGACCCATCGGTACATCTGGTAAAGTACGAGAATAAAATAGGCCTACATTTTTGGCGTAATGAATACAATCATGACAGTTAGTCCAATTGGGGACTCGAAACCTCTAATCTGGCAGATAATTGTGGCATAACCACCGGATATCATCAGCTATAGCTTGCGTTTCAAATGGTACGTTCACATGTGTTTTACGATTGTTTTTGTTTTTTTACTAGGTTCGTATTCGATTATTGTGGAGAAGACTTCTTTAGCTAATGTTTATAAGGTACACGTCGTGGTCGCTTTCGCATTGCATGTTTGGGACGACAATGCGAATTCGGCAGCACCTGGGGTGACAGAGCAGCCCTATTTAGGGGGGCACTGCTCTCCTCGCTCAGCCGAGGAGGGGGCTAGAAAAGGTGCCCTAAAAAAATGCTCGTCCCGACCCGGAAGGTGGTAGTAACCGCGGCTGCCACTGCATCAATCTAATTCGTGGTCGACGTATCAGAAAGCATAAAACTGTCTTGAAACCACCTATCGTGACATTTGGCGCGTGGAACGTAAGAACGTTGATTGACAGAGATGGCAACGCCTGCCCCGAGCGCAAAACCGCTATAGTAGCTCGGGAACTTCGTCGCTTTAATGTGGATGTGGCTGCACTCAGCGAAACGCATCTCGCTGATGAAGGAGAGCTGGTGGAAGTTGGAGGTGGTTATACTTTCTTCTGGAAAGGTACCCCTTCATCCGAACCCCGTAGGTCTGGGGTAGGATTTGCCATCCAAAATCAATTAACAAAGCGACTTCATGAATGTCCTGTGCACATCTCAGACCGCGTTACCACACTGCGCCTTCACCTGGACTCGGACAACTACCTTAATGTCATCAGTGTTTATGCCCCAACGCTGGACAAGTCTGATGATATCAAGGACAAATTCTATGAGGAATTATCTCAATGCCTAAACAAAATCAATAGTAAAGAGCAGATATTGCTGCTAGGCGATCTCAATGCCAGAGTTGGCCGGGACTATGAGGCTTGGCCTGGAGTTCTGGGTAGACACGGAGTCGGCAACATGAATAGCAATGGTCAGCTGCTGCTCAGTCTTTGTGCTCAATACGACCTTGCGATATCGAACACTATGTTCCGGCTTGCCGCCAAGCACAAGACAACGTGGATGCACCCGCGGTCTAAACACTGGCATCTGATAGACTACGCTATCATACGGCAACGAGATATCAGTCAAGTGCAAGTCACCCGCGTTATGCGTGGTGCGCACTGTTGGACTGACCATCGACTCATTGTCACTAAGTTAAGACTCCGCCTCCGCCGGCCTCGTAGATCAATAGAGAAAAAGCCTGCGTGTCTAAACGTGGATAGGCTAAAGTATTGCGAGGCTAGAAAGGAATATGCTGAAGCCTTATCGGGAAAGCTGTGGCCTACAAATGAGACGGATGATGTCGGTGCTGCTTGGAGAACTCTGTCTAGTCACATCATGGAAACCGCTTCAGCTACATTGGGTTCTAAATATCGGCGTAACGAAGACTGGTTTGATGACAACAATGAGGCTCTCAGAGCAGCATTCGACAAACATCGAGAGCTCTTGCGACAGCACAGTAGAAGAGGCGGAAGTACTGCGTTGGTCAAAACGAGTGACCAAGAATTGCGCAAGCTGTCTCGTCAGATAAAAGATAAGTGGTGGCGGGACAAAGCTTGTCAAATGCAGTGGCTTGCTGACACTAAACAGCTTGGGGAGTTTTACTGCGAGGTGCGAAAGCTGATTGGTATTTCCTACCGAGCAAAAGTGCCCCTGAGGTCTTTAGATAGTTCACACCTCCTCACTAGCAAGAAGGAAGTACTAACACGTTGGGCTGAACACTTTAACACTTTGCTCAACGTGGATCGATCAGCCGATCTGCGAAACATCAGCTTAATGCCTCAACTCCCTCTATGTATCGAGCTGGATGAGCCACTGACGCTCGACGAGGTTGTCACTGCCATCAGACAGCTGAAAAACAAGCGGGCAGTTGGCATTGACCACATACCAAGCGAGCTATTGAAATGCGGCGGTAAGGATTTGCACATGTCGGTGTGGAGACTGTTTGTTCGAATGTGGGAGGAGGAGCGAGTACCAGTCGATTTCAAATTGTCTCGTATTAGTGCTCTCTATAAGAACAGGGGTGACCGATCCGACTGTAACTCATATCGCGGTATTTCACTTCTATCAGCTCCTGGAAAGGTCTTTGCAAGAGTTCTATTGAACCGCCTAAGGGACCTATCAGAAAAGATCCTGCCTGAAACCCAGTTTGGCTTCCGACCTAACCGAGGTACATGTGAAGCTATTTTCTCTGTGCGTCAACTTCAGGAGAAAAGTAGAGAACAGGGACGTCAGCTGTACCTCTGCTTTGTTGACTTGGAGAAAGCATTCGACAGTGTGCCTCGCGAAGCCCTCTGGATGGTACTGAGAAAGCTAGGATGCACAGAAAAGTTTGTGAGACTTCTGCGACTCCTGCATGACGATATGCAGTGCTGCGTCTCCATAGACGGCGAACAGTCCGACTTTTTCCCCGTTACCTGTGGGGTAAAGCAAGGATGCGTACTAGCACCCACACTGTTCGCTCTATATTTTGCAGTAGCAGTCAAGGACGTCCTACAATCTGTTTCTGAAGGAGTTCGCATTCGCTTTCGCACCGATGGCAGTCTTTTCAACTTGGCCAGACTTAAGGCGCGCACCAAAGTCTCGTATGCGATGATCACAGAGATCATGTATGCTGATGACCTGTGTTTCTTGGCAGAATCCCCAGACGGCCTGCAACAGCTAATGTCCACTTTGCACCAAGCATGCTGCAAATTTGGCCTAAAGATCAGTGTCAAAAAGACGGAAGTGATGTCCCTAGACATCCATGGTCGTGAGACACTGACCATTAAGCTTGGTGGGGACGTGCTGAAACAAATCGATAAATTTCGTTATCTGGGGAACACTATAACAGCTAAGTGTGACCTTGATGCTGAGATCAACAGCAGAATAAGTGCTGCAGCTGCAGCATTTGGAAAGCTGTATCCCAAGGTCTTCTGCTCGCACGACCTTAAGCTGGCTACTAAGATCTCGGTTTACATGGCGATTGTGCTGCCAAACCTTCTCTATTCTTCCGAGACCTGGTGTGTGTATCGTCACCATATACGCACTCTCGATCAATTCCACCTAAAATGCCTGCGCTCCATCATGAAGATCAGATGGTCCGATCGGGTGCGTAATACCGAAGTTTTAAGACGCGCCAATGTTGGTGGCATTGAGGCATATTTGATGCGTCGGCAACTACGGTGGTGCGGTCACGTATCACGGATGGCGGAGGAGAGAGTGGCGAAGCGCATCTTTTACTCTGAGCTAGAGGAGGGCAAGCGAAAGCATGGCGGACAACTCCTCAGATATAAAGATGTTCAGAAACGTCACATGAAAAGATGCAATATAGAGCCCTCTCGCTGGGAGAGTTTGGCAGCACAACGACCGGAGTGGCGCGAGATTGTGAAGAAGCGAATCCGCGAATTTGAGGAACAGCGTTTAGCTGACCTCGACGCCAAGCGCGATGAGCTTAAAGCCCGTCCACTCGCCGCCATTCACTTTAATTATGAAAGCGGTAAGCTCACATGCCCACTTTGTGCAAGGGAGTTTGCTGCGAAAATCGGCTATATAAGCCATCTCCGGGCGCATCAGCGCCAAGCCCTATAAGGGGTCGAAGTGGTCGCCATGGCCGTAATCGGTCGGATTACATTATTATTATTATTATAAGGTCTATTTTCTATTCGCGTGTTTCTTTTGAACTACAAATAAAATTATAAAATATCTATTTAACGCATTGTGTGAGATATGTTTATAATATTTAAACAGGCATTTATAGTCGTGATTTAAAATTAATGCTCTAAGTTTACAATTTAGTGATATAGATGAATTGTGAGACCGAAAAGTCTCTCATAGTTCCTGATTCCCACGGCACACGACTCCATCTTAGTGTGGGGTCAAGACTATGTATGTGACTGTTGGGTGTATTTATTATTTATTGTTATTAATTAGTGGTCGATGTAGTTAAATTCTAACTACAAAGAAAATCTAAATCAATAAATACTATTGTTATCCATACATAAACTCACGCTTTTATCCCAGAAGGGGTAGGCAGAGGCGTCACCAGGACACCCACATTTCCCCCCGTCCTACGAAGTGAAAAGGGGCGAGCCTATTGCTATATCGGGCACATATTCCTGATTCCGGGCTGATAATTAACAGAAAAATCCAATATCACTTTACCCGACCCGGGATTCGAACCCGAGGCCTCAGCTTTGTAATCGTACCGTAGTGCAACTACGCCACCGAGGCAGTCAATCTCTTGTTAGTATACACAATATTAACTAACCAATTTATTACACTGTCTATACAAGTTCTCCTCCATATACAGCTAGCTTCATCTCTTTCATCTAAAGACAAAATTCGGCGCAACATCCGGCGATTACCTCCATGCAACGAACAAAAAACAATACATCTGTCTCTCCATATATAAATAAGAAATTTGTATGTGTATGCGTTGTGACACTTAAATTTCTTTGTTTTGATTACATGTGAATTGTGATTTAAATTTAAATTAGGTGTATTTATTTAGAAGACAATAAAATATATCGCTTTATCTCAAACGTTCTCTTGTTCTATTTTTATTGTCAAAGGACGCAAATATTCTGAGTTTGTTAAAGAAAATATTATATTTATGACAGCCTCCGTGGCGCAGTTGGTTAGACGCCGCCTGTGAAACGAAAGGCCGCGGGTTCGATCCCCGCACCGGGACAAATATTTGTGAGAACCACAAGTATTTGTTTCGGGTCTGGGTGTTTGTGAGACCGAAAAGTCTTTCGTAGTTCCTGATACCCACGACACAAGACTTAATCTTAGTGTGGGGTCAGGACTATGTATGTGACTGTTGTGTGTAAAAAAATAAAAAAAAAGTATTGTGAGCGTTCAATAGCTAGCCATGTTGAATGAGTGGTAAATTAACCAACGTTGCAGTTTTTAACCCAGATCACAAACTATTCAGCCATTTATAATTAATTCTTGAAACTGCTTTAATCGTAAAACAATTCAAGGGAGCCTTCAATAAACCTTGAGTAAATCTAAAAGTTTTTTATAAGAACTCTGTACCGATGTGCTTGTAATAGACTAGTGAATTTGAAGGATTTACGCCCGAATACTCAAACGTCACTTAAATATTATGTTGCATTTAACTACGCAAGTCCCGCTTAAATGTACTGGTTAAGTGAAACATAATATTTAAGTGACGTTTGAGTATTCGGGCGTTAGTAGTTAATTTCGGATATCTGAAAACGATTAGAATATTAAAGTTAATGACAAGACACGACACCAAAACTGTCACCACAATATCTGTGACGCAATCTATCTGGGACACAGTTAAACAAACAGGAGTTCATAAAACACCAATCACTTTCACCCACATCAGCTGGTATGATTTGAAGTTTAAGTTCGAAATATATCCAGAGCGGTGGACAAAAATCCCATTACTCCCGCTTCGGTTCACTAACACGCGCTCAGCCTAAATGATACACTAGGGTTGACTGTCTCCACTAGGATTGTGCCGAAACTTGACAAGTTTAATAGTAAAATAAATAAAATAAATACACCCAACAGTCACATACATAGTGACCCCACACTAACATTGTGGTGACTCCCATAAACCCCATTTATTCAGGATTTCCACAGGTCACTAAAGAAATTCTTTGGCGTCCTATGTTTAGTAGTGGACTTCTTATAACTGAAGAAAAAGAGAGAGAGTTGAGTTCAGTAACACATTTTATCATTGCTACTATTAAGCGAAAGGTTCGGAAGATGCTTTAAAATTATTAACATTTAACACAGGCACTTAGAATCTCAGCATACAATTATGTATCTATTTTCATTGAAGCTAAACCACCAACCCTAAACCTATTTAATACGAAATATTAATTGTCAAATTCGATAGCGACGGGTAGTGATGTAGTTTTATCGATATCAAACAGGTCATTTGTGCGTTCGATTATTCAGTGATTAGTCGATGCGTTCGGATTCGATGTTATGACTGCGGGTTAATATAGTTTTGTCTCGCGGATATTGGTTCATCCATCGAAGATAAATTAATGAGGTTGAAGCCAGATGCTGTTTAACTGTTATTCATTAGCGTTTAGGATGGGTTAGGATTTATATCGCGATATAAGTAGTAGGGACAAATTTCAGGTAGGTCGTATGGAGAAATATTATGGATTTGATTCATATGCTAGTCAAAATGTTTTAAAACATTCAGTGGCTTCTTCATATTATGATACGGGTTAGTGTTGTCCAAATACAAATTTAGAGATGAAGATGTGTAAAAAATATTTTAGGAATGCAAAAACATTATAAACCTTTTTTTACTTGTCTGCACATCCGATCTCGCTTTAAAAAGTTTTATTTTCATAAATTCATTATTTTATTCCAAGAACCTTCTCGGGAAAGGTCTACCCATAGTTCGTTAAGTTTAATCAGATGCGTCCAAATGATGTCATTGATTAATACAAAAATTTAGAAAATCTTACACAAAAAATCAACATCTAGTGATCTTTTGCCAGTTCCGCCATAGTGCTTCGTCGGGGTCACCAATTTGCCGGGTTATGCCATGGTAGAAGATGGTAACACAATATGTAGTGACTCTCACTGTGACCCTGTATGAGACTGTTTATTTTAATGTACAAGTGAGGTGATACGTGCATACGTGATATTATGTAAATCATTTGACATTGACAATTTTGCTACATCAGATCTGTTAACGTGCGTGCGTGAAGTTATGTGCTGCCACAATCTCTATGTATCTATTCAGTCACAGGAAGTTCACTGCTGAACAAAGGCTTCCCCCAAATTCGATAGCGACTGGTAGTGATGTAGTTTTAAATTAACATATATAATTATAGTTCTATTTGTGCGCACTATTATATAAATAATTCCCGTGCGAAGTTACGCTAAAGCAATACTATAACTGATCCTCAAATTTTAAGAATTCAGTAATTACGTTAATTCTAGTAATAACAAGAGGGTCCACGAATATAAACCCTTTCAGTTGTTAACGTGTTTCCTTTCAAAACAATCTTCTGAAGTCTATTAACCCTAATAATGTCAAAAACCCTACGATTTTGAAGGCAAGTATCGGGGCACTGTCGATATTTTCAATTGTATCGACTCGCTTATCTATAGATGGCTACTTTGTTTGTCTATTTATCGATAAAAGTCCTTCACTTATCCCTTATCACTAAATTGAATTGCCACGCTACACAAAAGGACCGGATGGGTTGCGACCGAAAATATTCAGGGTTGGCAGGTGGAAATAGTTTTTTTAATAGACTGCTTTTATTATATACGACCACATCAATATTAATCCCACATTAAGGTATTTTGAGACGTAGATTATGAATTGCAAATATTATATTTTAAATTCTACAATAAACAATAAACTTTTAGGTCTTTCATAAATATCGGAATTTTCGTTTTATACTTTTCATCCATTGTGGCATCTAAATGCGGATCAATTTTTTATTATAAACCGTTGAGGCAAATCTGCTAACTAATAACGCAGCTAATAACTACATCTTAAAATATTCTTCAATACGTGAAACTGAAGATTACATCGATTTAATTTCGTACTTAATGAAATTGACGTCAATTCATTTCATTAAGGACGCATAGTGCTCTACAAATTTGCAACAACTTTGACTGGTCAGCAATATGGCCAATACCGTCATACATTCATACATCGGATTGGCGAAGTTGAAGCTAGTCTATATGAAGCTCTCGTAACTTTGACCCTGTATTGGAATACATGTAATTTCAAATAAAACGCGCTTAGTATTTTGCTGTCTAAATGAAACCAAAAATAATTTCAAAATACGTGGACATTTTTGCGGGCTACCAACATTAAAACTTTCCGAAATTTCCGAGCTTAAAGCTTTTTAAAAAGTTTTTCTTTTGTCGGCAGCCCTGTAACCGACCTGCTTATCTGGCGCATGATTAAACTCTCAAGCTACTTCTTGCAGAAAATACAGGAAAAGCTCCCACTTTTCTTCCTTGCACTAGTTTTTTATTCTATGTTACTGTGCGTACCGACTGCATAAAAAGCATTTTTGCGTCAGTTAAAATAAGTGAACGGCTTTTGTATTTTGTGTCGCTAAACAGTTTCCGTTGTTTTGAAAATAGCATGAAATGGGAAGTGAAGAGGAGGGAAGTAAAAGGTTGTCGACCTGCAAAGAAATACATACTGAGTTTATTTAAAAATATTTTTTTTCTACCGCTATATTAAAGATATTTCTTTTTACTTCGTAGGTTATTTGATTCCAGATAGCAACCATAATACAAGGGGTCGGTAAACCTATAACTACTTTAGTTTGGCTTCCACTTCTTCACAAATTTATTTCTTCATGAATCTCGCGTATTACGGACATTCGGCACGCGCCAAACAGATTCACCTTTAAAATTATGATGTATTTTTTTGGAGTGGATTATGATTTTATAGCTGGCCAAAGTGTTGAGAATAAAGACTCCCCACACTGATATATCTTAAAACAAATCTATTTTGCAACTATTACCTTCTTATATTTTGGATAGTTACCGCTTCAGGGCGTCGCTACCTTCTAACTACCAACGCGGAACCACCGGTGAAGACGACAACGGCTGCTTCCAGCTGGTGCCAAGATATTAGCCTTCAATCATTATTGATTACCACTCTCGTTCAGGTTGCACCGTTGGAGCCTAACATATCATGCTCTGGCAGGTCCAAAATGCTTAAAGTCAAGATTCTTTCCACCTATGCCAATAAAAAGGGAGAAAAAAAATTATCACAATTTTTTTTTGCAACCAGTACCTTCTTATATTTTGATGGTCGCGGCTCCACGGCGTCGCTACACAAGCGTTCCGTTACAATACACCTCCTTACCTCCAACTACCCGCGTTTGAAACGATTCCCGCTTTTTATGTCATTCGTGGCTGCGTTTTAGAAACTGTTTTCCTTGATGTTTTCGCTTTCTTTTTAATTGCGGAGCCGAACATTGTTTTTAAAGTTGGAGACGTTTGTTTTGTAATTAGAACAGTGGTTTTATGAAACTTTATACAAACCTATTTACATTACTGAGGGGGTAGGTAGAGATAACACTAGAAACTAAATTTTCACTAAACTAAATTACGCCGATCTTTTCTCTATTTCAAGAAGTGATGCAGAAATTCCACTTCCACGCTACTTATACGTAAATGTTTCAAATCAAAAAGTCACATGAAATTGATAGTTCGATTTAAGAATCGAAAACCGGATCTCATTATTTACAGCTTATAGAATTTGTTACTAAACCAATATGACTAAATAGTGTTCAATCTTGAGTGTCATTTCAGCATTGTCGATCATCCATGATCTTCTGTCGCCCGACAGCGCTGTTGTGCAAAATAATAAAAATAGTTTTTTTCTGTTAACATTGAATTACATTATACATGTTATTTTAGATTACGAGATTAAATGCTCACTTGTTTATATAATGAAATAATATTATCTTATGCAATGCGTGAAACAGATAAATTTGTATTCTATTTGTAGTTCCAAATTTCACCACGCTCCGACTTAAGGTAGAAGCCCTATAGTGCAAGATCTAAATGGCGAGTGTTACCCTACTCCATGTAGCTTGTTGATATTTGATCCACAAGTGCTAAGACAGGACTAGGCTCGAATTTATTGACAGTGGCAGTTAGCTTAAGAGCTTCTGACACAATAGCCTTTCAAAATGGCAGGGGTTCGATTACCGGGCAAACATCTGCTGGCTTGTGTTTGTTGTAGGCTTGGGATGGATTAGAATTTGTCAGGTGTGTCATTGTGTCTATCTGGGGATGGGGGTATTGTAACACAATTGTAATGGGCGACAATTGAAGGATTTTCTGATCATTGTTAAAAGTAACTGCCTCGCTGGCATAGTTGTACTACAGTACGATCACAAAGCTGAGGTCCAGGGTTCGAATCCCGGCTGGGAAAAGTGATATTGGATTTTTCTATTCATTATCAGTCCAGAGTTAGAAATTAGTGCCCGATATGGCGATAGGCTCGCCCCCTGTCACATCGTGGGACGGAACATACAATGCGAAATCTGCAGCACTTCTGCCTAACCCTTCTGGGAAAAAGGCGTGAGTTTATGTATGTATATGTATGTTAAAAGAAAAATAAAATATTTTCTAATAAATATGTTTATTACACATAGGTACGATACGATTTTAATAATAAGTTTTGATCTTGACTTGATCTAAATTTAACTAAAATTTTAGTTACGCCGCTTTGTGGAACATTAGCGCGTATTTTTTTCACTGTAATTTTAGATACACTCGATACAGTAATGAAATTATTTTTTCCTTATTTTGTTAATGTCGCTATTGTGATTTGTGTAGTGAGATGTGGATGGGCTAGTTAGGGCACCCATCTGATTTTTCGGAGTCATGTATTTTGATAGTCAATCACCACGCACTACAACGGTGAAGGAAAACATCGTGAGAAAACCTGCATACCATAGCGATTTGTAAGAATTTCTATGGTATGTAAAGTCCACCAACTCGCACTAGGCCAGCGTGGTGGACTAAATGGCCTAACCTCTCCCAATCGTACTCTCGGTTGTCGAGCGTGCCCTGCAGTGGGACGTATATGCGCTGATACAGTACAATATATTCAGCAGTGTGGTTAAAGATTATTATGTTAAAAACAGTCGACCTCCAGGCATATCCTGCCAGCTATATTAGGTTCTTTCTTTATGGATGGACTTTTCCATATGTGTAACTTGAATTAATAATGACAGCCTTGAATTAATAATGGCGCAGTTGGTTAGACGCCGGCTGTGAAACGAGAGGCCGCGGGTTCGATCCCCGTACCGAAATAGATATTTGTGTGATCCACAGGTATTTGTTTCGGGTCTGGGTGTTTGTGAGACCGAAAAGTCTCTCGTAGTTCCTGATACCCACGACACAAGACTCGATCTAATCTACTAATATTTTCCACTGAAAACAGGTCTATTACAGTCTTCGTTTAATTAACTGAGTTCATCGCCTCCATTGGCTTATACGACTATAATTTATCTTGATTTCTAGTATCACATTATGAGTACGGTATAAGTATATCATAGATGCCAATACGTACGTTCCGATTGCCATAAATCAATAGTGTATGGCTCGATATTGAATCTATTTTCATTATACGGTATACTTTAAGTAATCAGGTTTGCGTTTGGTGCAAGTTACGAGCGTGTCCCGAAAACCTCGGACCTTTGTTAAGAAATTCAAGGAGTAAGAAATGGAGTCTATTTGGGTCCTATGCTCAGGTAGTTGTGAATATGTGTTTAAAATTATGATAAAGGTTTAAAAAGATAATACTTGTTGCTGAGAGAGTTTCTTGCTCCGTTTCTTGTTTACAGCTACAACACGTTTCGAAGCCATGGTAGCAGTAATTAACCATTCAAAAGTTCTTGTAAAAGACTATTTGAATGAAGAATATTTTGATTTGGATGATTTGATTTGATTAATTCTTATTATTCTAAGAGATACCTATAAAATTGAAAGGAGCCTATTGTAGAAAATATTTCAAGCATTATTACTTATGGTTATTTATATCAGTCTACAAGACAAAATGTTTACTAGGGGATTGTGAATAACAATTTTATTGATAATAATGATTTTTTAGTATATTGTTTTATTGTCGGATTCAAAGTTATTTTCTTAAACTTAATTTAAATATTACAATAAATGACTGCATTTTACAAAAGTATTACAAACAAAATTAATTTATCTATTTATAGAATTCAGTAAAACAGTGACAAAATAATAAAAAAGTAAATAAAAAACCCTAGGTCTCTTCTGAGATAAATAAACTCATTATTAATACAGTACCGTTTGTAAATAACAACCTCTTGGCCAAGACGCCTCTCACCCGATTAAAACTATTAATGAGGTGCATGTCAAAACACATGTTTTCACAAGCAATCGGAGTGAGCTCGCAAAATGTTTGCTATATTTATTAGTTGTAGTGTGATTGTTATTATGTTTTGTTTTGTTTTATTTTTGTAAAAAATTGTGTTATAGTCCCACCAGTTCGAATTGGGTACCTAAACCTGTAATGAATGTGTGTGTTGAATGAATAAATAAATAAATAAATAACCTAACTACATCTACCATTCTCTACCTTGCACCACCCACCCCTCTCAATGCTTTACATTAAGTCTGTTATTTAAGTACACGTTGGTGGAATACCTCTGATTATTAACAATTGAAATGATTCGATATTGACCTTACGTTTCGTTAGAAATAGGTCTGCTTATTTTCCCATGGCTCAGTTATAGTGGCATATTATGGGGAGATTAGCACTTTCTTTGTGTATCATTATTATTTTTTTACATAAAATTAGGTGATCTATATCTATATCTATATCAGCCCATATACGTCCCACTGCAGGGCACCGGCCTACTCTACAATCGAGGGAATCGATTGAGAGTGGTTAGGCCATATAGTCCACCACGCTGGCCTAGTGCGGGTTGGCGGACTTACATTACCGTAGAAATTCTTTAAAATCGCTACGGTATGCAGGTTTCCTCACGATGTTTTCCTTCACCGTTAAAGTGCGTGGTGATTGATTGGCAGTGGGACGTATATGGGCTGATACAATACAATACAAAAATAGGTGACTATTTTTGTTCAGTTATTGGTGAGCGATATCCAAGTTGGGTGTGGTGAGATCCCCGTGTTTGAAGCTGTAGTTCAATTCCAGGTTTATGTGTATATCTTGTTCTAAGAACGAAAAATCTGTACTTGTTTAAAAGTCACGTAAACATGTTTGTTATTTTTTTTTTACCTTTATCTTATCGGACAATAATATTGTAACGAAACATCATTTTTCTGGTATTGAATTAATATTATTCGTTCTTTTTCAGAATCCATTCCAAATCGATGATGCAAGAGTATTACTTGTCTTCTTTTGCCTGGCATTATTACAAAACTACATGGGCGAGGCGTAATACGACTTTTCAGCAATTATAAACGATTTATCTTGCAATTTAGCCAGCCAAAATCGGACAGCCCAGGAGTAAAACTTTTACCACCATACTAGCATATTGCAATATTTTCATTAAAATAAAAATACCGACTTCGTTTACGATCCACACAATGAATTTACCCCTCGTTACCACACTATAAAGAGTTTAACATTCATTTTTATAGCAAGCGGGAGAATGGCCGAAGTTATCGTAAAAGAACACGGCGCCCTCGCTAGTAATATCAATTTTACTCCGCCACTTTATAGTGTTCGTGGACTGGAAACAATAATTCTACTCTTATTACAGTGATTAAGGGTTGCTGAGAAATGAAAGAGTTGAAACTGTGTGTTTGGAGAAAATAAGTTGAGTAATTTTTTGGAACAAAGAGAGCTTTTTTTGAACGACATTTAAAATGCTTTTTCAGATACCAAAGGGTATTCCAGTGACAGCGACCTTAAACCAGCTCGCTTGCGTATGCAGTTGGACAATCTATCAAATCCTAAAGCCTGCCACACAAGTGTGTTTGTGCAAACGCGGGTTTGCACCACTCTCGGATAGAAAATTGGTACGAAGTTTGCGCAGTTATTTGCCCACACACGTTCCAGTATACCGGAGCAAACTCAGACTTGCACAGTTATATCGTTATGTGTGTGTCGGCCATTACTCGTATTCATTATAACAGTCATGCGTATTATGGATGGCTCTGTGGAGTAACTTGGGAGAGGCCTATGTCCAGCAGTGGACTGCAACGGGCTGATGATAATGATGATGATGATGATTATGGATGGTATTGAAGGCACCGAGGCTAGAAAACCTCTATTTTCTTCCACAAGCTATTATTATATTGGATTTCCACAAATCAATCACTGAGATGAATTATTGTTTTTTAATTAAAAAACATTACAGTTCTGTGTGTTGTGGGACCGAAATCTATTGTAGTTTCGGATAATATAGACTTGCGATGTCAAAACTATGTGTGTGACTTTTCCATAATATATATTATTCAATTTTATACAATATTTCACTGGGATTATCTTAATACCGTTAATATACGACGACTATTAATCATTAAAATGTAGTGTTAACGCAATTTACAACAAATTTTGATGGTATAAATTAATTTTACGATCGATCATTAATGGTGCCGCTACTTCTGACGGTATTTTGATGTTTATCCTGAGTTTTAGATAAGATTAGTTATTTGACCCGGCTTCGCTCAGGTACATCTCATTCACACTTATTAAACTAAAAATTAAATTAATCCGAACATGATGTGTCATGCTAAAATTTCTTATCCATATTTAGGAATGTAGTAACAAAAATTTAGAACACGTTATTGCTCTCGAATTTGAATTTATCATGCTAAAAAATGACAAGAATTGTTGCTTTAATCATCACCCAATTAAAAGGTGACAGAAAACATCCTGAGTTTTCCACAATAAATTCAAGAGTATGGGAATTAGAAAGTCCAGCATTCCGTATTAGGCTAGGCTGGAAGAGTGAGGCCTAATCCTCTCAATGGAACAAAATAAAATATTTTCTGATGAAACGGTAAACTAATATAACGGTGAAGGTAAACATCGTGAGGAAACCTGCATACCATAGCGATTTGCAATAATTTCTACGGTATGTAAAGTCCGCCAACCCGCACTAGGCCAGCGTAGTGAACAATATGGCCTAGCCCCTCTCAATCGTACTATCGATTGTTGAGGAGAGCCGTGCCCAGCAGTGGGACGTATATGGGCTGATACAGATACAGCTGATGTTATTACTGCTGACTGCCTCGGAGGCGTAGTTACTTAGGTACAATTACAACAATTACTCTGGGTTTCGAATCCCGGATCGGGTAAAGTGATATTGTATTTTTTTCTTTATTGTCAGCTCAGCGTCTGGAATTTGTGCCCGATATGGCGATAGGCTCGCCCACTATCACATCGTGGGACGGAACAATTAATTCGAAACATAGGTATCCTGGTAGCTTCTCTGCCTACCCCCTCTGAGAAAAAGGGGTGAGTTTATGTATGTCATGTTACTATATCTGCATACATACAAAAAGCAGGACACGTTAGCTAAAGACTTCTTTAATGTAAAATTTGTAGCTTAAATTAAAATGTTTAAATCATTCGACAACCGATTTTTTCCCCAAAAATAAGTTCCGCAAAAAGTTAATTTGCAAATAAATTCATAAATTTTATCGCTTTGATGTTAACCGGAGGAGATACATCATTTTGATATTAATTTAATTCGGCATCAGTCAAAACTGATGCAATATTTTGCGACGAGAATAAATAATCTAGATTTGCATATAATAACCCCGGATGTTAGCAAAGATGGATGGACAAATTAATTATGGCTAGGTAATAAATTAAATATAATTGTACCTTCATACGTATACTCAGTGTTTATAACACTAGTGGAGTGCGTGGTGGCCTGTTGGCAATGGATCAGATGCGGCTACCAATACGGTCTCGGTGGTCGCGGGTTCAAATCCCAGGGCACTCCTCTTACTTTTCGCAGTGTGAATTGATAGTCAATCACCACCCACTATAACGGTGAAGGAAAACATAGTGAGGAAACCTGCATACCATAGCGACTTGTAAAAATTACTACGATATGTAAAGTCCGCCAACCCGCATTAGGCCAGCGTGGCAATATGGCCTAACATATCTCAATCGTACGTTCAATTGTAGCAGAGGACCGTGCAGGTGGACGTACAAATATGGCTGATACAAAAGCTAGACCCAATTAACCACCCTATTAGACTTTAATTTCCCAAAAACACGCCCTTAAGTCACCTAACAAAGCTATGTACAATGCCAAATTAGCTTGGACACGTCGCATCGATCTCTATAATGATAATGATTGACAGAGCGCGCGTGTAATGTGCGCACTGTAGCCGGAGACCTGCTTTGTTCTAGCTGCTACACTGCGGGCCACGAGAACCGATATAGCTTTAATACTGGCTTGAGAAACTAACTTCATCGACCTAATGTTAAATTACATTGGTATATATATAACGCGCGTGGTGGTGTGGTGGCCATTAAGGATCTCCCACTATTATGAACGGTGGTATTATATGAGTGGATACAAATATCCTATTATTAAATAGCTATGTTCAAATCAATATATTGTATTGCCTATACCCTGTATTGCAGCTATTTAATATCATATCGAATTCATATAATTTATGACAACATCATCAGGCTTTAGCGTCCTTCTGCTCGATATAAGGCTCTAGCATATTATACCATTGCTCAGTCACTTTATATACAGTATATTCAAGAGTCCAATTTCTTTGGCCCCGCGTGTAACCGGCAGTCAATTTGTCGGTATTACTGCCATGTGCTTGTCAATACACCTCGCCAGTTATGAGCTGATGCGGTGAGCAACACGCGTTCAATTATATTATAATTGCATTGTGTTTTTGTACTAGTTTTTGGCTATGTGTCGACTGCCTCGGTGGCGTAGTTGTACTACGGTGCGATTACAACGCTGAGTTCTTGGGTTCCAATCCCAGGTCAGGCAAATAATTATCAGCCAGGAGTCAGGAATTTGTACCCGATAAGGCGATTGGCTCACCCGCTATCCTGGGACGAAACATACAAGGTGAAAGGTGGGCGTCCCGGTAGCATCTCTGCCCACCCCTTCTGGGTAGAAGGCGTGTGATATATGTATGTAATGTAGAATACTGGTGATAATATAAAGGAATCCACCCGGAGAGTGACAACTATACAGCATGATTAAAAACAATAATAAAAGTAATATTGAGCCACGTAATGTGTTGCGAATGAGGTTTATCCTGTGTATGTCCATATGCAGCGAGGTCGACATCATTGTGTAAACCAACAAATATTTGTGAGCCATATGAATATATGCCGTAACACGGGGATCTTTGTAGCCCCGCATGCAATTTTCGGCTTCTCAGTCAACGCACATTGGTGATAGTTAGATATATATCTCAAAATGAAATTTTGCATTACACGGAAGTCTTGGAAATCCCCATAATACAGGGTATATCAAGACCGCGACCGAAAACGAAGCCAGGTGGTAGTTTTAGCGGTTACAGACACAATGCAACTAAAAATTTTGCAAATTTTTTTTACAGTATTTTAAAAATCACCGTGTTTGGGGGGTAAATACCTAGATTTTGCAAAAATAGCAATTTAAAACCTTACGTACCATTGCGTGTTTAAAAATAAAGAGGTGTACGTCATAATTTTAGAAAAACTATGTGTTTACCACTCAAATACGACGATAAGTAAAAATTTCCAAAAAATATTGACGTTGCATTGTGTTTGATATCACTAATAATACCACCTGGCTTCGTTTTCGGTCGCGGTCTTGATATACCCTCTATATTACAATAAACAACACGTAATAGGATACAACAAAACAGAAATCCAGTTATTTCCAAGTATTTAGTCGATTTATAAACGACAGCAACAGTGGAAACAGATCGAGTTGAGACTAAGACAAATAATGGATTTCGATTCGGAATCCTTTTAGTGACCAACCGGCACGTTTTGGTTCGCTCGCTCACTCGGCATGGACTGTATAAAAACTGCATTGAACAGAAACTTGAGGTGGTTTTAAAAATTGTACCTGGTTTCTTATTTCGCGATGTTTTTACTGGTGGTAGGTCTCTTATATGTGAGAGGCCACCTGGGTATTACTGCAATGTCTATTTCTCCCGCCAAACAGTAGTGTAAATGCACTGTTGTGTTCCGGTTTGAAGGGTATTGTAGCCAGAGTAACTACTGGACATATTGAGACTTAACATTTTATGTCTCTGGATGGCAGGCGCAGTGGAATACCAAGCATAGCTTTGTCATTCATGGTGTTGTTTGGTTTTGCTACTGTCCATTATCGGTCATATCGCTTACCGTCAGGCGAATGGCATGCATGTATCGTCATTCATTTCAATAATAAAAAAAAATCTTGTAAAGATATTTACAGTATGCTGATTTCTGCACGATATTCTCTTTCACTGTTAAAGTAACTCACTAGTATTAATTGATTAACAGTCTCTGTGGTGCAGTTGGCAAGACGCTAGCTGTGAATCGAGAGGCTTTGGGTTCGATTCCCGCACTGAGACAAATGTTTGTGTGAACCCCGGGTATTTGTTTCGGGTCTGGGTGTTTGTGAGAACGAAAAGTCTCTCGTAGCTCCTGATATCCGCGACACAAGACTCGATCTTAGTGTGGAGTCAGGACTATGTATGTCACTGTCGGGTGTATTTATTTATTTATTCATTAATTCACAAATATTCGTAAGTTATCACCACAATGAGTCTGAGACATGCTCTAAGAATCTATCAGCATACATACATAACCTCACCAGGACACCCACATTTCGCCTTGTATGTTCCGTCCGACTATGTGATAGGGGGCGAGCCTAGCGCCATATCGGGCAGAAATTCCTGACTCCGGACTGATAATGAATAGAAAAATCCAATATCACTTTGCCTGACCCAGGACCCGAACCCGAGACCTCAGCTTTGTAACCGTACCGCAATACAAATACATACCATTTAACACGAGTAATATACAACCCAATACATAAAGCACTTGGAATACTTCTTATCAGTGTTTAATACGACGCGAGGTGCCGTGATCGGTGCAAATTAATTTATCAGACTTCCGAGCGGCCGCGCTTATGAATACCTGACATATTTTTGCCCGTAATAGAAAATGTTGCGGTGGATCTATGAAGAAATGAGGTGGTAGTATTAATTGTTTATTTATTGCATTAGACCAGCTAAATAGCAATCGGTTTACCTGATTATAAGTGATTTCGACAGCATATGAAAGTTTACGATGCTTGGAAGGTAGATGTTTGCGGCGTATTAAAATTAGAGGTGAAGCTGAAGAACAAAAGAAGAACAAAGTTATTGCTTCACATGTCATCTCTGTATGAGACACCATATCTGTCGAACCAATTAATTCTTAAAGCACACTAAAAACGTTTTTAAAATTACATAAAGTAATTATTTATAACCTGATTTAATAGATAAGTGATGAAAGTGGTCAATCTCATAAACACAAACTTCATTATTAGTTTGTTTTGTTATATTTCATGTTACAAATACTTTAATTCGTCAAATTAAAGTAGCAATTTTAAGCAATTAGTCCTAAAAAATAAAATGCCACCTCCAAACTACCAAAAATAAAATACCTCTTCAATTTCCTTCATGCGTGGATGTATCATACAACGAGTTGTACTTTCTATGGTATCTGCGTGGAAAGTTCCGCGGAGTTCGAAACGTGAACTTATGTTATTGGACATTTTAAATAGAGCGCAACTGATATATGGGATGCTGTACTAAAAATACTTCCTTTAACAGCCTTCGTGGCGCAGTTGGTTAGACGCCGCCTGTGAAACGAGAGGCCGCAGGTTCGATCCCTACACCAAAACAAATATTTGTGTGATCCACAGGTATTTGTTCGAGGTCTGGGTGTTTGTGAGACCGAATAGTCTCTCGTAGTTTCTGATACTCACGACACAAGACTCGATCTTAGTGTGTGGTCAGGACTGTGTATGTGACTGTTGGGTGTATTTATTTATTTATTTAGAATTCCCAAGTAACTATAAATTTATATAAATACCGCAGTCATACATGAAGGAAGTTGGTGGATACAAACTGCCTCCAGGTCGCTATGGGAATTCAGAACCTATGTTCCGAAAGCGGGCTTTATGTAGCCGAAGAAATGAAATGAAATGATATGATAAGAAATTCGTTTATGAAATTAAATGAAATTGGTTTATATTCGTCACGTAGGTAATTAAATCGCTTATGATAAATCAATACACATACTCAAAGTACTTATTTTCTATTTACTAGATATTTGTTGTATTTTATATAAAATTTATGTATTTATTATTATTTTATGGTAATATCTTTTTTTTCCCGTGTGATCCTGGCTTACAGGAGTTGCAGTGGCCGGTGTGAGGGACAGTCTCCTACACCTAATTAGGACACTTATACAAAAGACTAGCATAAGACTTAAAACACCTAAAGATAGATATAACTTCTACATACTCGCAGGTGTACGTTAACTTGAAGGCGCGGTGGGCTCGTAAATCAGATGCAAGTCGCAACCGGTGCTAATTACCACTGGTGTGCTGTTACACTGTTCTGTAGTGGGGTGAATGGGGACGAAGGGGTGGGGGGTAGTGTCTGATTATTGGAGGTATGGAAATTAAATAGGTTGTGAATAGACTAAGTGTGTAGTTTGTTTGAACGGGTAATTTTAAGATTAATTTTAAGAATACCTAAAATCAATTTCCTTTTTGGGGAATTCTTTGTAGTATTTTCGAAGCCTAAGGTTTAGTTTTTACACCTTTGATGTAGGAAAATATTTAAGCTATATTGAAAGCAATGCAATAAAAAAAGTTCCTGGTGTTTTTTCGAGATCGATTCAATATTGTTTTTTTTTAATAGAAATGTAACTACATTCTTCTACTTCTACGTTATTTCCGCAAATAGTGATAAGAAATTATACCCACGTCCATGTATGTTTGTAGGACATTGTCGCCAGAGTAACTACTTGACATAGTGATACTTAACAATATGTCTAAGGATGGTGAGAGCAGTGGAATGCCAAGCATTGCTTTGATTCGTGGTGTTGTTTGGTTTTGCTACTGTCCATGAGAATTCGTATCGCTAAACCAGCAATTTCCTCACAAAACCAATACTGTTTATTGGGCAATAAATAACAACATACTAGGCGAGTTAGGAAACCTTGTAACTCCGTAGATTAATTTACTGTCCGACCCTTCTTAAGTGAAAAAACCTTAGGGTTAAATTACAAGGGCGCCGCCCTAAGTGGCGATTAGTTTCACATGTGTTGTGAATTTAACTAGTATGTATTTTATATTTGTTTTTATATGTCTGCCAACCTTCACTAGGCTAGCGTGGTGGAATATATGACCTAAGCCCTCTCAAGCATACTTTCGATTGTAAAAAAGGATTTCCCTACGGACGTAAACATGGGCTTAAAGAAAGAAGAAAATTATTTTTTAAATTAGTACATAAGGACAGCCTCCATGGCAGTTAGTTGGACTACGGTGCTCAAACGAAGAACTATGGAACCCAGCAAGGAGATAACTGTTCTTGCGTCAAAAAAATGTTTCAAGTCTGAGTTTTGTATGACCCACACTCGAAACAAATACTGTCTTGTGGAGGACATTAGCATTTTAAGCTAATGAGCATGTCATTCGCCTGATGGTAAGCGGTACGACCGCTCATGGACAGCAGCAAAACAAAATAATTCCATGAATTACATAGCAATGCTTGGAATTCCACTGCGCTCCCCATCCATCGCATGTTAAGTCTCAATATGTCCAGTAGTTACTCTGGCTAAAATGTCCTTCAAACCGGATCACAACAGTGCATTTACGCTGCTGTTTGGCGGGAGAAATAGACATTACGGCCTTTCACATATTATAAACTAAGAACCAGATTACTTAGTGTCAGAAGGTAAGGATAAAGGAACCGCATCCTTTTGGACATTGGAAAAATTCAGGGCGAATTATTATTCAATTTGTCAAACATGTGCCAAACTTATGACCCGAAATAATTGACCAAAAATTAGTTCTTAATACTTTCTAATTAATATGACCTAGATGAAATTAAACCCTAAACATCACAGACTTTGTCATTAAACAATAATTCAAATATCAAACAACACAAACTCGTTTCAAAATAAAACTATCAAAAACACTGCTCTTTCAAGGTACATTATTTTGCCAATAAAATAAACGTAGAGATGTCGCGTAGAGTACAATGTTAACTCTCTCGAAAAATCCCTATACAGCTCAGCTAAAAAGCTTGTCACCTAGACGTATTTGGAGCTTTTTGTAACGGCGTGGCTTTAAAAAAATTAATAAATATTTTTCCAGTAACGAGCTGTGTGGAATTTCCATAGGCTAATGATGGTACGTGTATACTTGTTAAAGAAATTTCAGAGGTTCGAGGGTGATTTTCTTTAGGTATTTTTTAATATAAGTACCTTAAGGATTTATAATATTTTTAGGAGCATCACAAAGAAGTATATTTCACACAATAATGTCGGCATATTCTATGAACTGTGTTATACTGTGTGTTGGACTGTAAAGTTCCAGTTTGAAGGACATTATAGCCAGAGGAACTACTGGACATAATGAGACTTAACATTTTATGTCTCAGGATGGCGAGTCACAGTGGGATGCCAAGCATTGCCAAGCATTCGTGTTGTTTAGTTTTTCTACTGTACATGAGCGGTCGTATCGCTTACCATCAGGCGAATGGCATGCTCGTCTCACCATTCATGACGATAAAAAGTATGACGTGTTTTCCAATATCTTGTATAATGGTCAAATTCCGGGCGGATTCAAACATCCTATCATATTAATTTACACATGACAGGATCCTAAGCGAATTCAGTACAACATAATTAGTCCAAAGGTTAACAAAGCGATCACAGAGTAAAAAGTATTTATACAGAAGAAGCGTTAAACCAAACGATCACAAAAGACTTTTGTTAACAAACGAGACTAAACTGCGCGGAGCGGAGTTGCCGCGCCATAGATTAAGATTGAATCTATTGTGAAATTTACAGAGGGGATAGTTGATAATGCCTCGGTGGCGTAGTTGTATTACGGTACGGTTACAATGCTGAGGTCTCGGGTTCAAGTCCCAGGTCGGGCAAAGTGATATTGGATTTTTCTATTCATTATCAGTCCGGAGTCAGGAATTTTTGCCCGATATGGCGATAGGCCCGATATGATAGGGGGCGATATCACATCGTGGGACGGAACATACAAGGCGAAATGTGGGTGGCGCCTCTGCCTACCCCTTCGGGGATAAAAATCGTGAGTTTATGTATACATATGTACAGTTAATAATTATGGTCCTAGTCAAAGTAAGTTTTCAGAGTTATGTGTGTATTGATAGTCAATCACCACGCACTATAACGGTGGAGGAAAACATCGTGAGGAAACCTGCATACCGTAGCGATTCGGAAGAGTTTCTATTGTATGTAAAAGTCCGCCTGCCCGCACTAGGCCAGCGTGGTGGACAATACGGCCTAACCCCTCTCAATCGTACTCTCGGTTATAGATGAGGGTCGTGTCCTGCAGTGGGACGTATGGGCTGATACAGTTCCAGTTTACACTCAAAGTAAGGATTTTGTTTGTGTTATTAGTACGGCAAAAGCGATGTATTCATTGATAGGTGCATTGCAGTCCATATAATTACATGCGAAATATGGATATAAGCAATAAGGAGTGCGCGAAATCGGCAAAAACAGACTGTACCTGAAAAAACACATTGAGATAAGTGAGTATGACTTTTTTTCCATTGTATATTTTATTGCGATGAATGGCGAGACTAGCATGCCATTCGCCTGATGGTACGCGAGCGTACAATAATTCGAAAACTTGCCAATAGTATGCCATATCAGCATTAGTGCTGAATTGTTAAAGGAATGACAGAATATACAGCCCTGGTTTTCAGAGGCAACCTAAAACGAAATGACGTCGGACGCTGTGCTCGCTCAATAAAGAAGTAGGTATACAGAAAAATAAAATTATGGAATATAAACATTATTTTACACTATTTACTTCTTACTATGTTTGCAATTAAAACTACTGCGTTCAATACTTATTTGAAATGAAGCAGTATAAATAATGTAAAGCTAATCACTTTACACTAATAGGATTGGTCTGGTCGAGTTCAGTTTATTTGTAATAATTAGCGAAACAGGCAATTAACGAACACTAATTAGGGATTATACTTGGAAACCTTGTTGTTGCTAATTGTTACTTCTTTGAGTAACTTCGTCTTGTTTGCAGTGTGTAATCGCGTGAGGTATAGTGATCGATAACTTGGAAGCAAAGGCTGTTGACGTAAAGAATATTATTTAAATAAATGACAAATAAATACACCCAACAGGCACATACATAGTTCTGACCTCACACTAAAATCGAGTCATGTGTCGTGGGTATCAGAAACTACGAGAGACTTTTCGGTCTCACAGACACCCAGACCCGAGACAAATATTTATGGACCTCACAAACATTTGTCTCGGTGCGAGGATCGATCCCGCGGTGTCTAGTTTCATACCCGGCGTCTTACCAATTGCGCTATGGAGACTTATTTTTATTTGGTGGTCAATACTATATTGGAACAAACTTTAAGTTTTGCTAGCTAGTATCTTTGCATCATTGAACCGTGGACCAGTTTGCATGTTCTCTCCTTCCTGTAGTCCCGAATTCTTCCGCTGCAGCGTAAAAAACATCTAACGAGGCCATCAAAATTACGCTAAGTGGTATTTATTAATGCTGTGTTGTCAATCAACCCTTTTTCTTGTACAGTACCTACAATCAGATGCGGTGCAACTGTTTCCTAAAAAACGAAGTGTCCTATCTACCTTTTAATCTACACCAGCGTGAAGAAGCATTCACACGTCGCTGTTCGCTGCAGACGGCAACTTCGGCGCCTTTGTTCCGCTGTTTACAATAAACACTGAAAAATTCACCCACACACTTGGATTTTTACTTTATAGTTTTTGTGGAGAGTTTAATGTGTCGGGCTGGTTCGTTGGAGTTTGAATTGCTTGGCTTGGGCTTGTTGATTTGTTGGGTAAAGGTGGATAGACTTTTAGTTTTTAGTTTACTGTCACGACAAATTGACAATGCAACTGATGCAGAATAGTGCAGAGAGATTCTCTTCTTCATCTCTCGCCGGTTAACACAATAATTGCTTGATTGTATACGGATATACTCAGAATGAAGTCCAAACGTGACACTATGATGGGTCCTTTACCACGGCGTATGATGGTTACTTTCAAGGTGGAGGTAAAACTAATAATAACGATCTTTGCAACTCGGTAAAAAAAACACAAATAGTTGTAGAACCTTTTTTTGGCCAAAAAATTAACTTGTCAACCAAGTTGACTCAGACCAGCGCACTGTTACCTAAACAATTACCTAAACACATAGAGGAAGAAAGCCTAAAGAACCGGATAAACATGATAGCTGATTCAGAAAGCAAAAGTTTCCGCTTTACTTCTCAATCGTAGATTAACTCTCACAAAGATATCTCGAACTTTTATTTCTCTAATGTAGTCATATTTTCAAGGGCGGTATTGATGGAAGTACGGTGCACAAAAAGAAAATATTTTATGTTTTGATAAAAGAATTGTTTAATATATCTGGCAAATGAGGCAAAGGTCACCTCATGGTAAGTGATCACTTCCGCCCATGAACATTCATAACGCTTGGATCATAGATGTGTTGCGGTCCATCAAATTTGAAGAAGAGCGGAAAGGAACAAGGATGGTATGTAGAAAGAGGTATTGGGCATCTGACAATCTCACTTATAGAACAAAACGAGACAATAATATTATTATTAAATACGATGGATGACTTCGTTACAAAGTTAGCAGGAACTCGCAGAATGCGGCCACTTCTAAGAGGTAGCTACGGAAATTCTTGGAAGAAGTCTTCGTTAAGCAGTGGTTTTTCTAAAGCTGAATGCAGAGGTAGAGGTATCTCTAGAGCCACTTAGTATGCGTCTTGCTTATTTCCATTTCATGCTATCATAGGATGAACACTTATCTCCGTTTCGAACACAAACTCCTACCACATGCAACGATTTTATGAACTGAAAGAAGTTCCATAAAGTGGTTTGCCTGATGTGGCACTCCAAAAAACGACTGTAAGGCTGCTGTGCAAGTTATGCTGTTACTATACCTAGATTTTGACTCTTAGATTTTAGGTTCTTTTTACCATTGAGGCGATTTATATTGGCTAATAATTGACCTACCGACCTTCCGACCGTACAAAGGTAAGATCCGTTTTAATATGCTAATGGTCCAAAATAAATTTGGCATAGGCATTTTATGGGGAATGAAGTATAAATTCAATTTTGTGTGCGGCGAAGCGGGGCGGAGGGAAGACTCGCTTTTACAACCCCCACCGAGGGGATGGTTATAACTCGAGATAATCTTAGTTTAAGACCCTTTTTGTCCTTTTAGATTAACTTAAAAGCCCTTACATTTGATGCCATTGGGTTTTTATGATTTTATTTGGACAATACATTTTATTTGTTGTTATACACTTTTCATGTTGAAATCGTTTTTTGGTAAAATTATTGATGCGGAAAATCTGTTTTAGTAGTGTATTGAGCTAAATATGGTTGATGTCAATCTTGAAAACATTTCCCCTAATTAGTTTTTTTTTATAAAAGTAGCTATTTCGACCGCTTCCGTGGTACAGAGAGGAGAAACTCTCAGTAAAATAGGGGGTTAAGGGCCCATTCCGGTATACACGCAGTTTTTATATAATTACCAAATTATATTAGTTGTCTGGATGTGTGTAGTTCTTAGTGTTTGATTGGGGCTTAAGATTATGTTCGTTACATTTAGCTGTTTTTATGTAATAGTAATAAAATACATTTCTCCGTACACTTAGAACGCAGTTTCGCTGAGCCGTCGAGAGCCACCGATGGAACTCAAAGCGTAATGAACGCGGAACAAAGTTGCAATAATTGAGCGGCGCCAGGCAGGTAACACAATGGAAACTTTGAGTAATTACCTAACGTAAACAGAATGGTGATAACTTACCTAACTGCTTTTGGTACAGTGCAATCTTAGTAGTAAGTCATCTATACATATAATACATTTATAACCTATCGATGTCTGTACATGGAAGATAAATGAGAAAAACGAATATAGGGGTCTGTATTAACGTAATAAAGCCCAAAACAATTATTTTGAGATTTTTTGTCTCTTTGTCGGTTTGTCTCTGTCTGTGCGGTTGTGCGCGATGAACTCAGAAACGGCTTGACGGATTTTGTTGGAATTTGGTGTGGAGGTAGCTGACACCCTTGAATAACACTTAGGGTACTTTTTACCCCAAAAAATGTAGTGTTTCTGTGGAATGAGGAAGGAATTTCGATATGATTGTTACTTTTTTATAGTCAAAGGATGGAACTGGATTACATGCCTTGAATGAGAATGCGACGGGACGAGCGGGATATAACGGGATGGGACGGGATGGGATATACCAAATAAAGTTAATTTCAAAGAAAGTAGATCACGCAGACGAAGTTTGCGGCCAGGAGCCAGTTTTATAATATACGAGTAATTAAAAATATCAGTATTTAGTGCTTGTCCTGTAATTGGTAACGGACCAGACGCGGCTGCCAACATGTTCACGGTGGTTGTCGGTTCAAATCCCAGGGCACACCTCTGTTTTTCGGAGTCATGTGTGTATTGATAGTCAATCACCACTCCTTATAACGGTGAAAGAAAACATCGTGAGCAAGCCCGCATACCATAGCGATTTGTACAAAAATCTATGGTAGGTATGTAAAGTCTGCTAACCCGCACTAGGCCAGGGTGATGCACTACATGGCCTAACCCCGCTCAATCGAAATTTAACTTACAGAGAAGGCCCAAGCCCTGCATGTAGAACTCTTGATTGTGCTTGGTTATTAAACTGTATGATATTTATATTTATTTATGTATATTTCCTTTCTTTAATAAATTAATTATCAATATAGAAATCCTGCTGTAAAAATCTAGTGACCTGGCCGTTATAATTACCTTTTATTAAATTTGCATCAGTTAATATACCGAAAATACGAGTTGACTTACTGTATGGGGTGTGTAGTGTATTAATTGAAGGCTAAACTAGTCGGGACGAGCGCAGTCGATGCTGCTTAAGATTACTTTGATACCTTGCAATGTGCACACTTGCGGATATTATCTGAAAAATCATTTCTTTATATACTCCCTTGTCATAAGAGCTATTTAATTGCCTACGTGACCAATAAACGAATTTCATTTCATTTCATTTCATTTATATACTAACATGACGAATTGCATATTTTTTTATTGCGATGAATGGCGAGACGACCATGCCATCCGCCTGATGGTAAGCGATACGACCGCTTACGGACAGTAGCAAAACCAAACAGCACTATTTGGCATTCCACTGCGCTCGCTATGCTGAGACATAAGATGTTAAGTCTCATTATGTCCAGTAGTTACTTTGGCTACAATGTCCTCCAAACCGAAACACAACAGTGCATTTTAACAGCATTCATCCACATTCACATTTTTCAGCTTTTGGGTCTCCGTATCAGTAATTAATTTAACAAATTTCGACAGCAAAGTTGTTACTAAACGACGGCTTTTTGTGAACCTGTAGTACCATTCTGGCCATTTTTTAGTTTTTTTTTTCATAGTGAAAAAAAAGGCTACCCCGGTTCAGCTTTTTCATTTGTACTACAGTTTCCACGACCTACAGCAAGCCAGTAAGAATTACTCAAAATAGCAGAATTTAAACATTCTTGGAAATGCATAATTAAGCATACATCCCTTTATTAGCAGACTCTGAGTCACCGTTCAAATTGTTTGCAGTCTGCATTTTAATTGTTGTATTCCTGTCAATAAGTTGATCCTCTTTTTGTTTCCTAGAAGCAGCAATTTCGTTACATAAAGGATTTTTTTCTGGAATGACTTCATCTCACTGTTTCAATCCGACACTTCAACTGCAAACGAAAAAAGTCGTAAAGAAACATGCATACACCAATGGCATACACACATAAAACTTAACACGATTTTCTACGGTATGTGAAGTTTGATAACCCATGCTGAGCCAGCCTAGTGGACTATGGCCTGAACCTTTCCATATGAACTCATGATTGCACAGTAGTTCAGAGCTCATCAGTAGGTGCTTATAGGCTGATGCAATACAAGTTCGATGGGAAGGTTTTGTCCAGTCCTCCACACTGACCTAGTGCGGTTTGCCGCACTTCACATACCAAAAATCTTATCAAGATGTCTAGGGAATGCAGGTTTCCTCTCGATGTTTTTCTTCACCGTTAAAACTATGTATCTAAAGTATGAAGGTTTTCTCTCGATGTTTTCCTTCACCGTTAGAACTTTCTACGCTATGCAGGTTTCCTTTCAATGTATTTCTCCACCGTTAAACCTTGAATGTCGAGTGTCGACTTTAAATCGCAAGTCAGCCCCTCCCTCTTACACCCAACGTAATTTCGAACATCGGAAGTAGTGTTAGGTGTGCGCGTCGCGCTGCCAAACCGGGTTTAACATTGTATTAAAACATATTGTACTTGGGAGTTTGAGACCCACCGGTAAAGTATATAACTTTGTTGTGAACAGCCATTTTGAGTCCGAATATTTCGAACGCTGAAGTAAATGCAAATAAAACTGGGAAAATTATTTATTTATTTATTCTCACGTTTACACCTACGCAGTAGCACCATATTCCCGCTAACTCTACTGTTGATCCTGGTTGGTACATGCGCACAAATTTTGTTTGCAATGTCTGCTCTAGCATCTCTCAATATTTAAGCGGCCTTTTCTCCTACGCGTGTGCAAGCTCCAGAATGAACTACTTACCTTGAAGGTCCGGGTCTCTCAAGGACTATGACCTATCTTTCGCTATACGATCTCTAAAGTGAGTATTTACTATTGTTAGGTTTAGATATAAAACCTTTAAAAATAATATGTGACATTAGTAATTTGACGGGTAATTTAAAAATGTGGAATGGAAAATGGATCATGAATTATTAAAGATATTCTAATCGGATTGAGTCAATATTGGGTGAGGAGAGAATGTAAAACAAGTAGGAACAATTTGTAAAGAGGATATAAGATTGTATTGAACGGTATTGGAATAATAAATTGTAAAAAGTACATGAAGACTTTTAGTGGAGTAATATCTTCTGCTGAACCCCTTTAGTTCAGAAGCGGGATTACTAGGAAAATTTTTATTCTTTCCTAACACGTCCACTCCATAAGGAAAAGTTAAGTAACAATTTATTATATTTTATGTTATTTTAATATGATTATTTATAACAATAAATGAATAAATTAAATTAGTGAATGTCTAATATGTTTCGCCATTTGACATCAATGCGTATAATATAAATATCATATTATAATATTTTGAATGGAACATTACAATTCCAAAATTATTTCAAAGAATATTAGGAAAACTATTTCATTTATACTTTACTAGTACTACAATTTCTTTTTATAGTTTTGTGTCGAAGGTAATATTTATTTTATATTTGTTTCTTTTCATTCCAACTATTAAAACAATGTCTATTAATATTATTATCTAAAATGTATAAAATATAAATTCATGCAACGAAGAGGTGTATAAGATTCAAATAAATTTGATATATATTTAAATACTTATTGTATCTCTTTATTTATTATACAATTTTTTTTCTTTTAATATTATTATGATTTTTTTTAACATCTCAATTTATTTTATCACACTGTTGAACTACCGATCGACAATAATTATTCTCATTAAAAGGTTATTTTGTGTTATCGAACGAATATTGTGACCCGTTACAAATTTAACGCGTATTTTTTGTTCATGGTTTGGCACCTATTAAGCTGGATTCTGTTAGTTTCAGATAAAGAAATAAGAAAAACCCTAAGTGGAGGATTAAGGTTAAATGCTCTTTGCAGCCCGAGGAAAGGGTTGACAATGAGTATGTCCCAGGTAGAGGACCAAAAATAAGGAAAACCCAAGGTGGTGGGTTAAGGTTAAATGGATTACCCGAGGAAAGGGTTGGCAATGTATATGTCCTAGGTGGAGGACCAAAAATAAGGAAAACCCAAGGTGGTGGGTTAAGGTTAAATGGATTACCCGAGGAAAGGGTTGGCAATGTATATGTCCTAGGTGGAGGACCAAAAATAAGGAAAACCCAAGGTGGTGGGTTAAGGTTAAATGGATTACCCGAGGAAAGGGTTAACAATGTGTATGTCCTAGGCGGAGGACAAAAAAAAAAAATAAGGAAAACCCTAGGTGGGGGGTTAAATGTTAAACGGATTACCCGAGGAAAGCGTTGAAGGAAGGAATTGTTAAGATGTGGGCAGTACTCGAGGAAAGAGTATGCACTTATTGGCAATGAAGAACAAGGTGAAGTAAGGCAAGAGAAACGGAACGGGATGGCTTACTTATGGACATTTTTTTTTTAAACTGTTTTAGACTAAGTTAGGAGTTCGGATAAACCTAATATCATGTTCAACGTTTACGTAGTACCGTAGTTTGAGCTTCTATCCAAGTAGCAAAAATTTTAACGTGGATAACTAATATAGAGGAAATTTATGGTTGGGTACAAAAAGAAAATATCCATTATTGTCTTCCCACATTAACTAGCGCTGCAAAAACATGGTACCAGGGTTTCATTTAAATATAACATACGGGATCCGAGTCGAAAAGGAAATTAGTTGAATTATTTCGGTATAGAGAGGGTTATGCCGAGCTCTTAACACAAATGATAGCTTATAAAGTGATATGGCGATTCTTAAGCATTTTTATTATGCAAAGGTTAATCCATTGAACAGATGTAAAATTACCGGTAAAAAAAACTGTAGATTGTCTTTTCCATAGCATAGGGGATCGAGCAGTGAAAGTTAGCGCCCATGTAGCTCAGTTTCGAGAACCCGAACAGGTACTTAAATATTTTAAAACTGTTAAATGCATAGGATGTAAAGGGGCAGGTTTGGGACCAGTACTGCAGGTTCTGCTAAATCAGGTAATAATACCAATCCAATGGTAAGGTGTTTTAACTGCAACGAAGTTGGTCACGGATTTAATCGGATTGATCATCTTACTTCAAACTTTTACAGGAATACGTGAAAGTCAGGTTCTGAAGCTGGCAAGAGTTTGCGTAATATTAATGTCAATGGATCCACTACGTCATGTCACTTAGATCCATGGATTCAATGCTCTCTTATCAGAATTTCTGATGTCGATTATCTAAGGCTTCAAATTAGTCCTCGTCTAAACTTACCGATGCTGAGAGGTATAGAGGCTAACCTGGTAAGTCCTGTCGAAGTTCAAGGTATAACCGAAACTATCGACTTGTATGTCGTAGTAAATTTTCTTATTGTGCATCCTGTCTTATTAGGCCAATCTTTCACTGAGAAAGTCAGGGTAAGTAGTATGGTCCCGGAAATGTTAGATAGTAGTATGATTAGAATATCATCATCGCCTTATGCAAGCCCGATTTTCCTTGTTCAAAAGAAAACGATAATCACTTGTGCGTTGATTACGGGTCTTAAGAACGAAAAACTAAAAGGTATCATTATCTAATGCAACGAGGGGAAGATCAATTTGACTTGATTGCAGGTAATATTTTGTTCACATCTTTGGATTTGACCTCAGGTTCTTACCAAATCCCAATGTCTGAAGAGTCTCGGGCAAAAACCGCTTTTGTGATAGCTGCTGAACAGATTGAGTCAAACCGTATTCCCTTCGGTTTGGAAATGCGCCATCTTTCCTCCAAGGGACAATAAGTAAGATCCTAAGGAAAGCTAAAATTAAATACAAAGATTAGGAGAAGTGCTACAACAACTGAAAGCAGGTGGCTTAACGTTAAAACTAAGTAAGTGTCATTTCTTTCTTGAATTGTTTGATTTCCGAGGATTTGACCTCAATGCAGATGGTATTCAGCTTAGCAGTAGGAAGACCGAAGCAGTCTCGAGTTTCGCAAGATCTACTAACCAGCACGAAGTGCGATAATTTTACAGACTGTCTGGATTTTTTTTTAGACGCTTCGTCCACGGGTACGTAATTATCACTGCTACTTTAACAAATTTACTAAAGAATATATAAGATGGTTCTGAAATCATGAGTAGAAGCAAGCGTTCATAAAAGTAAAAATATTGCTTACGAGTCGACGCATACTAGCATTGCACGATTCTAAGGCACAAATAGAGTTGCATACTGATGCTTGTAAGGAAGGACTAGCTGGTATATTGCCCAAACGATACTTGAATGGGATGTTGCAACCAGTCTCTTACTTCGGTCGGAAGACAACAGTCGAAGAAGTAAGTTCCATTCGTATGAGCCGAAACCCTTACTGTTATTGCCTCTCTTATTATTATAGGTTATATTTATTAGATACGGGTATATTTATTAGGAATACCATTTAAGATTCTAACCGGTTGTAATGCACTTTGCTCACAGTTAATCAAGACGGATTTAATAACTCGTATATCTTACTGGTGGATTCAACTTCATGAAATTAAATTCGTTTATTTGTTTTTTTTTTATTGGTCACGTAGGCAATTAAATAGCTCTTATGACGATGTGGAACATTGGGGATTTGGAAAAACTTATCTATATATTTAAAAGAGGAACCTTATTGACTGACTGATTGACTGACCTATCAACGCATAGTTGAAACTACTGAAGCTAGAAACTTTAAATTTTATACAGGGATTTCTTTTACAACGTAGGGTAGCACTAAGGAAGGACTTTTGGAAATACAACCCCTAAGGGGGGGTGAAAAGGGAAAATATTTTTGTATGGAAAACTGCAACCGTTGAAGTTGCAGATTTCAAACTTGACATTATAATTACTCATCTAAAACCAAAAATAAGTGCGTACTCTGTTTACTTAAATTTAACCCTAAAGGTGTAAAATAAGGGATGAAAAGTTTGTATGGAAAATTAAAGCTACTGAAGTTATTCTTATGAAAATTTAACTTTTGTCCTTTTCGAACGACTTTTTAATTCAGTTTGAGCGAGAAAACAAACATTCGATACCTAAAATAGGTTTTAAAACTATATATTTATAAGAACGTTAATCTATAGATGCGATTGGTCTCAAAATCGATATCTAAGTTCCGATAATTTAGATTTGTATTCAAAATTGAAAATGCTGGCCGTCATTTTGAACTTTTTACTTATTTATCAGATTGGTCTCTGAATCGATAACTGACCCCTTTGATCCGATAATCTAAATTCTGAGTCAGAATTGGAAATAGTAATGTTGGATGTTAATTTTTGTTAAGAGTTTACGTAAAGGTTACAACGGAATAGTTTTAGCGATATAACGTCTACATTATCTTAAATACGCAGACGAAGTTGCGGGCAAATGCTAGTTAACCTATAAAAGAACATTATTGGTTTGCAAAGATGCGTAGATGAATTGTCTACGTCAAATCATGGTGAATATGAAAGGTCTTGGGACGAACACATCACAAACATACAAGTTGGTATAAACACCACAAAACATAGAATGACCCAAAAGAACTCTTCAGAGTTGCTGTCTGGATTCAATATCATTAGCTGGACAAAAGGTAAGCTTAGTGAAGTAATTAATTAAACAAAATTTCGATAGAAAACTTGGACGATGTGAGACAGAAGGCCGGAGAAATAATAATTTGACAACAGGTTAGAGATGCTACTAACTTCAATTAACATAGAACGCCGCGGACATAAGAGAAGGAGGGAGATTTAGTGCGAGTAAAGAGACAGGTAGCTCACGACGGAAAATCACAGAAACTTGTGTAAAGTTTCAAGGTATTTATCGCATAGTAAAAATGCTTATTAACGATCGATTTTTGAATGAAGACACACCTATGATTCGGAGCCATGGTAGAAGGTATGAAACTATAGTTCCTGTGGATAAAATAAAACTCTAGCTGAATTTTACTGAAACTTTAAATCAGAATCATCTGAAAATGGCACCGACAAAGTTGTGTAGCATAAATGTCTAGTTTTGTCTTCACTCAAAATAGTAATTTCCTACATACATTTTTGTAACAACATATCCATAAGTATCATGTTTGTTTTATTGAATACGAGAACGTCAAATATACATATTTATTCAAATTGCACTACTAATTACTGGTCATCAAATTGATTGATTTGGTTATTCTATCTCGCATTTTTTTTTTTGAAGAATGTTAATGAATAGATTATTTTTTTACAAATATTTATTTATGTTACATTAATGTTGTCATAAATGTTGTTTTTATTTTCTGACGAAATTATTGACGTTTATTTTAGTAGATTAATTGCGACATCAACTTACTAATAAACAAGAAATAATCTGTAAATATGCTATGCAATCATTTATTCACTAACAAATTCGAAATGTATATTTTGCATAACATTCATATTTAGTTTGACCACTCCATAATTCTGTATAATTTTTTTTTAATAATAAGCGAAGGGACTCGCTTAAAGTAGGATGGCCGAGCTGTTAGGTTTAGATATAAAACCTTTAAAAATAATATGTGACATTAGTAATTTGACGGGTAATTTAAAAATGTGGAATGGAAAATGGATCATGAATTATTAAAGATATTCTAATCGGATTGAGTCAATATTGGGTGAGGAGAGAATGTAAAACAAGTAGGAACAATTTGTAAAGAGGATATAAGATTGTATTGAACGGTATTGGAATAATAAATTGTAAAAAGTACATGAAGACTTTTAGTGGAGTAATATCTTCTGCTGAACCCCTTTACTATACTATACATATCGCAGAGATGGCGTAGTTAAATGACAGTCCGAAGACGGGTAGCAGAGCCATCAGCGACAAACTAAGTCTTGGACTTATCAACCCCCTTGTAAACGGCAAGTATTAGTAATAATCGGTCAAAATCGATCCTTGGAACATGCCTTAATTCAGCAGTGAACTTTCTATGACTGAAGATGATGACATCACCGACACGAATAATCCAAATCTAGGTATATTTTAAACCTTGATTTTAGCCAAAGAAAGCCAGACAAAGCCATTTGTTAGCACTAAAAAACAATTTCTCGCCGAACAGCGCTTTCCTCGCTAGAACCGCTTACTAAAGCGTTGCCATTAAACCGAAATCAGTTGGCATTCTGAGAAATTACCAACTCATAATGTTCTGATAGTGTGATGCGAATTTAAAAATGTACCCGGAACTCGGGAGCTAGTGGAAATTTGAGGTTATTTCCGGGAAATGCTTTTGCTTTGATGGATTCTTTTTTGTATAGTGGAATGCGTGTACAATTATTATTTTAATGCGGACTGTTAAATGAAAATTCGTGGAGTCGATTCTTATAACAACATTTTTTTCAATATTTTTTAATAAATCTTTATATTATAATAATAATAGGCAGGCAGAGAAAATGTATTGAATATGTTTATTGTTCATGAAACTAATAATTTGTGTGCAATATGTTATAAACTGCTATTAATTACCCCATGAAAAGAAAATTAATTACAAATATTTATCCAATATCCAGGAGATAGGGTTTAAAAATCTGTTATTGTATGCGTCCATTACTTAATCCTAACCTACATAACTTCAATCCAGTAGCAAACCTAAAAATAGTACCCGAAACTGCATTGACATTCTAAACATAAGCAATATAGTGCTGCACAAGCTCCACGTTAATTGAATTATCGATAAACTGGATTGGTAAAATATCGATACATCGTGCACTCCATTAGAGAAGCGGTCGGACAGTACATTAACGTCGGCTTTCTGAAGCAAGTGGTCGGATTGAAACCTGGTGGGCTAACGCAATTATTGATAATAGGGATGCGCCTTCACTTTGAGCAATTATCGATGGTTTGGCTAGGATTGAAGTGGATAAGTGATGGTAAGGTTTGGTGAAAGGGTCTTTAGGATATGAGGTTTTCGTAGCTTCTGTACAAACTCCTCCAATTCTAAGATATGAAATCCTGTATCGTGTATATCAATCACTACTAAGAGTTTATTTTTTTTTATTTTTATTGACTACTCACAATGAGATCATTACCGATCAATTAATATAAATATTAGCAATAAATATACTCATTATCCTCATCATTCTAATTTAAAGAAAGTCCACTGCTCATAGACTTCTCCCACGTGGAAACTTTTAATTGACCTTCCTTTAGCTATAATATTTATAACTTGTTATTTTTAGTTGTAAGTTTTCGTAAAAAAATTAAAAAGAAAAGGATGTATCGTCAAAGCAATCTATTGGAAACAGCCTACATACAGCGAATTTCTGCAACCCTTATAATCACATTTGCCCTCTCCTTCTCTCTCTCTCTCTCTCGACAGCCAGTGGTAATCCACTGCTAAACGTAGAACTCCCCCAAGGATCCCATTTGCCCTGTTATCAAAATATTACTACTCAAATATTATTCACTATTCGTCATGATAATTGCATAGTGAACACAATCGACTGCATACGTCACTAAGGTGGCTACAAAGATTTACAAGGCGCGCGTGCAGTGCGCGGGTAACCTTTACTTGCATTAACAAGATATCGATCAACTGGCCGCCTACCAGTGCACCACAACGCAATTCTACAGAAGGTTCATTTCAATTTAATAAATAAATATCGCTCAACAGACACATACATAGTCCTGAACCCGCACTAAGATCGAATCTTGTGTCGCGGGTATCAGGAACTACGAGAGACTTTTCGGTTTCACAAACACAAAGACCCGAAAAGAATATTTGTGATTAACAAACATTTGTCTCGGGCGGTTAATTTAGTTAAAACTATCAGACAAGATTTGCGAGGAAAGGTCAACGAAGCCAAAATAGCAGCTTTTATAATGCTAACAGCTAACTTCAAAAATAAGGAGTTGTAAAATGTATTATTTCTATATTAGTTACAATAACAAGACGTGCAAGTTGAAATAAAACTATTTTTTACGGATTTTATCGCGATTTGGTTTGATTACTTAACAGCTTTACCTTAAAGCTGTAAAGTAATCGAAACGTCGGGAAGTTAAAAAATTTAAAAATTAAACCAAATCGCGATAAAATCCGTAAAAAATAGTTTTATTTCAATGTGTAACATTCGCGTAAATCTAAGAAACCATTAAGACATGCAAGTCCTTAGCCTGATGGGAAACGGCTCGGTTGCTTATTAACAGGTGCAATATCTATCAGAATGCACAGCACTGCACTCATCATTTCGGGATATTATGTGTTAAATCTCTTAATGGCCAACTGGCAATTTTTTTTTCAAACTGAACACCGCGTTAGGCATGTATGCTGTGTTGATTAAAGAACTAATGTACAAAATATAGTTTTTTTAATACTTAGTACTCATATCGCGGGATCAGTAAAAGGGTCAGATTGCAGAAGGTCCAAAAGAGAACAACATATCAACCACCCCTTTTCGATTATTTTTAGACCAAACGAAGTTTTAGTAGTCGAATACGATACTTATAGAACACGACCCATTGAGTTAGAAGAATAAGTTATTCTAGCAATAATTAATTCATTTAAAAAAAATATTGATAAAATAAAACAGAGTTTACCTTCTGTAGTTTTCATTCTATTTGAGCATGCACCTCTCATATATAACACGTAATTTGCATGCGAAACTACCCTTTATGCCACTGTATTTAAGACCATTTTCGTATCAGATTGTTTAGGGTTGCCAGTAATAATTCAGTTTCTTTATCGCCAGATGGTATCTGTTGCAGTGGTTAAAATGATAATCTTGAATTTTGGAAGGAAACAGTAGAACTTATGAGTTAGCTTGTACACATTAGTTTAAATTAGAAGTTTGTGTAAAGGATATGTAGGTTTAGTGAGATGTATAAGTAAAGTTAGGGGATCCAGGATTCGAAGTTTATTTAGGAATATAAGTGTGAACGTAAGATAATATTAGAAATTAGATTTTGGCTAACTTTATGCGAGGCTTACGGAAGTTGTAAAGTTAAAGTTAAGTCAATATGCAACAAGTACATATATAATTTTGCGAAAATTCTAAAAACAGTATATCCGGTTGCTACTAGGCCGGCATAATTTTTTCTACTGGGGTATTCTATTTGGATTGGTATGCACGCACCAAAAGGGACATTGTAGTCACTTTGAAAGCCAGTATATAAAAGCTTTTTTCAAGACTTTACTTTACTGTATTTGCCCATAAACGTCTCACTGCAGGGCACGGGCCTCCTCTACAACCGAGAGTACGATTGAGAGGGGTTAGGCCATATAGTTCACCACGTTGGTCTAGTGCGGGTTGGAGGACTCTTAATACCATAGAAATTATTACAAATCGCTATGGTGTACAGATTTCCTCACGATGTTTATCTTCACCGTTATAGTGCGTGGTGATTGACTGTCAATACACACATGACTCCGAAAAGTCAGAGATTTCCATTGGGATTTTAGCCGGGGGACACCTTGAACGTGTAGACAGCCGCGTCTGACTGACTTGACTTTACTTATCGTTTTGTAGATTGCAACCTTCATTTCATCTTAAAAATTTTGCGTTTATAAAACATGTAATTCTTTAATACAAATTTAAGTCAATATTTACCAACTAATTTCCACCGCATTTGTAAGCCTCACTAATAGTGCAATGTATAAAAAAATAAAAATCGCACTAAAAGTGGCTAATTAGCACGCAATGTACTTTAAATTACCCGAATAGTTGAAAACCTTGCTCCACGGCTGATTAAGTAAATTAGTTTTTTCCTGTTCATAAACAGCGGTTATAATGATAGCGATAAGCGTCTAGATGACCTAGTATTTAAGGAATGTCTAGGCTTGGCATTACCATATTTATGGGTGACACTGACTGTGCGCAAACCGATTACAAATTGATATAATATTGGTCTGATAGATTTAAATCTCGAAGTCCTTGCTTCGTGTACTAGGTCATACTTATTTACTAATTATTATTTTATGGAATAATCTAGCGATTTTATATACCTGAGTGAAATATCACTATCAATTATCAGAGTTACTAACAATAGATTTCAAATAAATCACATCAAAAACAAAATTCTTACGATAACTTAGATTTCATTTAGTTCGACTTCAAAGGGCTGTAGCATGATATTAGATATCTAATAACTATTTCAGACTCAAGCTGTTAAATTCAAATATGATTACTAGTTAAATTAATGTTAAATTTAAGTTAGTATGATCGTTGTTCTTGTATAATTAGTTCGAAAAAAATATTTGTAAAGTTAAATGTCAAATTATACCATAGTTAAAAATAACCGTTACCGCCGACCACATATTGTCATAAATATTGCACATAATATAATGACTCAATTTATTTTTATTAAAAATGTATCCATTGTTTTCACAAAAATAATTAAACATAACAGGTTTGCATAAGCAAATTAATTATTATAAAATGCGAATTGTAATTGTCTACCACCCATAGTGTGACAATATTATGTCGTATAATAAAATTATCATTCCTTTCATATTTTTAAATTAAAATTTATTTGCACATAAATTCATATTTTATTGTATGTCATAACATTGTGTTTTTATTGAAGTAGCAGCCACAGTAAAGTCGTAAGTCGTCTTTTAGTAGAAATATTGTTTGTCTGGAAAAAAATAATATTTTTTTAAAATTGAAACCACACCCAGCAATATTTGATTTTATGTCATTTTAATTTTTTTAGGATATGAGTCAATAAATACTTATGATTACTTTTAATAATTTTTATGTCTTACAAAGATAAATCACTTGATATAGCGACCTATGTTGAACAAGAGAGCTTTGCCTTCTATTGTTTTGTGTTGCATCTATGGGTTTTAAGCCATACTCCACCATATATTATATATTTCACATACCATTGAAATTTTGGGGGAGATTTCTCGGGTATACTTGTTTCCTCAAGACCTTTGCCTTTACTAATAAACAGACCTATGGTTATATCTAATATTATTTTTTAATATTGGAAAAAAATGCTTCTATTTTTAAAGTATATTATGTAAAAGATCACTCCCTAATGTTTGTGAAAAATAAAACGAAAACAAAATGTCGGAAATAAAAGTTCCAAATAAAATTTCATAATTCATTTAAACTGTTCCCAAAACATTCACATCAGATTGACCGTAACTTTACCAAAATAGACCACAACAAAACTCTTCACTCAAATGTAACCCTTACCACCTCGTAATAAAATTCTAAATGGGACAAAAATTATATTCATAGAGAAAATTCACAACTCTGTACGCGAATTTGATTGCTAGTGCTTGCTAATAAAGTTTAAAATAGGTTTTCAATGTAATCCATAGAGAAAATTCAGTATAAAAACACATACAAGAATACACGCATGACATTTCGGACGTGTTGTGGTAACTTTATAGGCGCTCCCGGACTTTTTACGATTTTACGTTAAATTAGGTTAATTGTGTTATAAAATGAACTATGATGGAACTAAAAGAAGACGCTTTGAAATAAGAGTTTATTGTTTTTTAAATCTATATCATAAGGATTTTTTTTTATTTACTTTTAAAATGGGTAAGTTGTAGAACTTCGTTGTAGGGTTTTAAAGCTACAGTATTATTGTGTCGGCTCTTTCTCTCACAGAATACCGACGAGAAGCGACTAACGTTCAGTGAGATTGCTTAAGGCCCAAAAGCTGGTGGAATCGCATTCCCCCATTATAGCCAGCATCGCACAGAACAAAAACTCGTCATCAAGGTCCAATATTTTCTCTCTTTCTTCAGCCACTCGAAGTCCGCTGCTGATCATAGGCCTCCCCCATAGGTAGGTAGAATATAGGTAGAATGAATTTTTATGCCAGATTACCGTTTTTTTACTAATCATAAGTTACTCTTAATACGCCTGGTGTTGAATAAAAATTATATGCTGATCGGGTGAGTGCTTAAGGCATGAAAATGTAACATACAAAGTCGCTATAAGAGTAAGTTACACACAATATACTTACATAACATACATAAAATCATGCCTTTATCCCAGAAGGGATAGGCAGAGGTGCACATTTAGCCTTGTATGTTCTGTCCCAAGATGTTATAGGGGGCGAGCCTATCGCCATATGGGGCACAAATTCCTGATTCCAATATCACTTAGCCCGACCCGGGATTCTCTATCAGCTTTGTAATCGTACCGTAGTACAACTACGCCACCGAAGCAGTCCATTAGAGTGTTCGATTCATAATTTATTTATTTATTTATACAGGGTATATCAAGATGCGACCGAAAACGAAGCCAGGTGGTAGTATTAGTGACTTCAGACACAATGCAAGTAAAAATTCCGCAAAATAAATCTACAATTTTTTTTGGTAATTTTATTACTTATCGTCGTATTTGGGTGATAAATACATATTTTTTTCCAAAATAATGATGTACACCTTTTTATTTTTAAAGACGCAATGATACGTAAGGGTTTAAATTACAATTTTCGCAAAAACTAAGGATTTAACACTTAAATACCATGATTTTTAAAAAATTGTAAAAAATAATCTATCGCTATTTTGCGAAATTTTTAGTTGCATTGTGTCTATAGCCACTAAAACTACCACCTGGCTTCGTTTTCGGTCGCGGTCTTGATATACCCGGTATATAGGTCCACCAACAGCGCCACATATCATACAGTGTGAAAGAAACGGTAGGTATCAAAGTTTTAGTCCGATATGTGCGCCAATCATAGGTGTACACAACGTTCATAGAAAAAGAAAACAGAAACAGCTCAACATTACATAAATAAAATTATAACTAATCAACAGAATAACAAAAAAATGTGCAGTCTTGGACTACAAAATAACACAATAACAAATTCTAAGAAAAAGGAACAAATAATGATGAATATATTTCTTATAATATTATTAAGATATTGTATTACAGTTCGCATATTCGTGCTTCGTGTTGGCATCATACTCGGATGTGCGTCTGGATGGCACTGGTTTCAGCTTCTTACTTGGGTGTCGTTTCGGTACCGCTAAGCTTATCCTCACCTCATCCCACTCTCAAAAAAAAAATCCATGAAGCCAAGAAAAAAGAGCAGAGCACATTTCTCGGCGGACACTCTATCCACTTTTTCGGTAGACTTCTGCAATGTCAGGGGTCTACACAGCAACCTCGACGCCGTCCATCACCATCTAGAGACGGCGCGGCCTGCCCTGCTCTTTTTAACGGAGACTCAGATATCCGCCCCGAGCGACGTTTCGTACTTAAATTACCCCGGTTACGTGTTGGAACATTCATTCCTACGTAAAGCCGGGGTGTGCGTCTTCGTCAGGGGTGATATCTGTAGTCACCGCCTTCGGGGCCTCGAGCGTCGGGATCTGTCCTTATTATGGCTACGGGTAGACTTCAGGGGTAGGACCCGCGTCTACGCTTGCCTGTACAGGTCCCACGCCAGTGATTCGGGGTCTACTCAATTGTTTGAGAGCGTCCAAGTGGGGACTGACGTGATACTCGAGCAGTACCCTTCCGCGGAGGTGGTGGTCCTCGGTGATTTCAACGCTCACCACAAAGAATGGTTGGGATCCAGGACCACTGATCTCCCCGGTCGGGCTGTTTACGAGATGGCCTCGGCTTATGGTTTCTCGCAGCTGGTAACACAGCCCACCCGTGTTCCAGATGTTGAGAGCCATGAGCCCTCTATGTTGGATCTTCTGCTGACAACACACCCGGATGGATACAGGTTAGTGGTTGATGCTCCTCTAGGTTCATCTGACCACTGCCTGGTCCGTTCGTGGGCCCCTGCGGCGAGTCCCAGTCGTTCTTCAACAACTGGAACTCGCACAGTATGGCGATATATGTCAGCAGATTGGGATGGACTTCGAGAATTCTTCGCGTCCTACCCATGGGGGCGGCTCTGTTTCTCCTCTGATGATCCTGACGTCTGTGCGGACTGCGTCGCGGACACAATTCGCTTGGGTATGGAGTTATTCATACCCAGCTCGAAAATACCCGCAGGAAATCGCAGCCGGCCGTGGTACAATCGTGCCTGTGCCGTTGCTGCGCGCCTAAAGCAGTCCGCATACGCAGCGTGGCAAGACGCCAGGAGACGTCGGGATCCAAATTCAAAAGAGGAGAAACGGAAGTTCAACGCCGCCTCTAGATCCAACAAGAGAGCTTTAGCTAGGGCCAAGGCAGAACATATCCGCAGAATTGGCGAGCGACTCCAGAGTTATCCCTCGGGGAGCCGTGCTTTTTGGTCGCTCGCCAAGGCTGTGGAGGGCAATTTCTGCCTGTCCAGTCTCCCACCACTGCGTAAACTTGATAACAGTTTAGCCCATAGTGCAAAGGAGAAGGCTGATCTCTTGGCCCAACTCTTTGCCTCAAACTCGACGTTGGATGATGGAGGAGCTACACCGCCGAACATCCCGCGGTGTGAGAGTCTCCTGTCTGAAATCAAAATCAGCCAGCGAGCTGTCAGACGGGAGCTCAAGCTTCTCGACATCCATAAGTCGAGTGGGCCGGACTGTATCCCCGCAGTGGTTCTTAAGACGTGCGCCCCTGAGTTGACCCCCGTACTCACGCGCCTCTATCGTCTTTCCTATAAAACTACCCGAGTCCCGGGTTCCTGGAAGGTCGCCAATGTACACCCAATCCCCAAAAAGGGTGACCGGTCGGACCCTTCGAGTTACAGGCCGATTGCTGTCACATCCCTACTCTCCAAGGTCTTGGAGCGAGTCATAAACACTCAGCTCCTGAGGTATCTTGAGGACCGCCAACTGATTAGCGACCGTCAGTACGGTTTCCGTCACGGTCGTTCGGCTGGTGATCTTCTCGTGTACCTCACGCACCGTTGGGCGGAGGCCTTGGAGGGTGGGGGTGAGGCTATTGCGGTCGGCCTTGACATTGCGAAGGCGTTCGATCGAGTGTGGCATGGCGCCCTTCTGGCGAAGCTACCCGCGTATGGACTCCCTGAGGGACTCTGCAAGTGGATCGCCAGCTTTTTGGATGGTCGGAGCATAAAAGTCGTGGTGGACGGCTGTTGCTCCGAGACCAAGACCATTAACGCTGGTGTTCCACAAGGATCGGTGCTATCGCCGACACTCTTCATCCTGCATATCAATGACATGTTGTCTATAGACAGCATGCATTGTTATGCGGATGATAGTACAAGTGACGCGCGATACATTGGCCAACAGAATCTCCCTCGGGGTTCCATTGAGGAAAGACGGTCTCAACTTGTGTCGGAAGTCGAGAGCTCTCTGGGGCGGGCCTCCGAATGGGGTGAATTGAACTTGGTTCAATTTAACCCCACGAAGACACAAGTTTGCGCGTTCACTGCCAAGAAGGACCCTTTTGTCATGGCGCCACAATTCCGAGGAGTCACTCTCCAAACATCTGAGAGTATTGGGATTCTCGGCGTCGAAATATCGAGCAAAGTGCAGTTTCGGAGTCATTTGGAGGACAAGGCCAAATTGGCTAGCAAAAAGTTGGGGATCCTCAACAGAGCCAAGCGGTACTTCACGTCGGGCCATCGATTATTGCTCTACAAAGCGCAAATCCGGCCCCACGTGGAGTACTGCTCCCACCTCTGGGCAGGAGCCCCAAAATACCAGCTCGACCCATTTGACTCCTTACAGCGCCGCGCTCTTCGGATCGTCGATAATCCCGATCTCACGGAGAAGGTGGAGCCGTTGGGACTGCGGAGAGACTTCGGGTCCCTCTGCGTGTTCTATCGACTCTTCCACGGGGAGTGCTCCGAGGAATTGTTTAGGATGGTACCATCGTCGCCATTCTACCATCGCACCACCCGTCACCGCAGTAGAGTTCATTCCTACCACCTGGAAAGTATCCGTTCCCGAACGGTACGTTTTCAGCGTTCTTTTTTACCACGCACGTGCAAGCTCTGGAATGAACTCCCTGCTTCGGTGTTTCCTGAGCGCTATGACCTGTCCTTCTTTAAGCGAGGCTTAAAGAGAGTACTCTCCTCACGGTAGGCAGCGACTTTGTTGTGCTGGACCCCTGGCATTGCGAAGGTCCATGAGCGGCGGTGATCGCTTACCATCAGGCGAGCCGCATGCTCGTCTGCCTACGAAGGCAATAAAAAAAAAAAAAAAAAAAAAAAATATTACTTCACAACTATCATAAAATATGCCTAAATATGCCTCACTAATTACATTACACACCCTTAATTTCCCCCTAAAATAAAACCACGTAACAGCTTATTAATCAAAATAAACCTAATTCCGATTTGTTCAGTAAAACAACAGCCGAGGCAATACTTGTGGTCGTGGGAAATTCCTGTTGTGTGTGACTGTTGGAGTAATTATTCTTTTCTTTGTTATCTTTTCTTCAGGGTGTACATTTCTGTGTTCTGTTTGTGATTTTATTTTCATTGGGGTGTTGGTTAAATGATGGGAAATAATGTTTCTGATGGAGATATGGCAATTGTAATACAACTTTTCACTTTTTCCCGAATTCGAGACGTCCAATGTTGTGTTCCGGTTTGAAGGACACTGCCAGAGTAACTACTGCATAATATAATAAGACTTAACATCGTATATCTCAGGATGGCGAGCACAGTGGAATGCCAAGCATTGCTTTGTAATTCATGGTGTTATTTGGTTCCGCTTCAGTCATGAGCGGTCGTATCGCTTACCATCAGGCGAATGGCATGCTCGTCTCGCCATTCATTGGAATAAAAAAAAAGATTATATTATGTATAAATCATGCCACGATTACTTTGAATGCTTTAATCAACTGTTATTTATTTCTTTTGTAATCCATTGCTTGTTTGTCTAAATATAGAAAATACGATAAAGTATTTATAAATAAAAAAAATCTGCAGCACACTAGTTAAGTTTCCGCAATGGGGATATTAATTAAAAAATATTTATTTATAATTTTAAGAGCTATTACAAGACTGATTCTATGACAATAAAATTATCTATATATATAAAAGAGGAACCTGATTGACTGACTGACTGACTGACCTATCAACGCACAGCCGAAACTACTGGACCTAGGAACTTGAAATTTTACACAGGGATTTCTATTGTGACGGAGGGTAGCACTAAGAAGGGATTTTGGGAAATTCTACCCCTAAGGGGGTGAAAAGGGTGAAAAACTGTTGTATGGAAAATCTAAACCATTGAAGTTACAATTCTCAAACTTGGTAGTTTAAAAACTCATTTAAGAACAAAAATAATTGCATACTTTATTTGTCTAAAAATTAACATTAAGGGGGTTAAAATAAGGGTTGAAATGTTTAGAAACTGGGTGATTTCCTTCCTACCCGATCAACGCACAGCCGAATCTACTGGAGCTAGAAACGTGAAATTTTACATAAGGGTTTCTATTGTGACGTAGGGTAGCACTAAGGAAGGATTTTTGGAAATTCGACCCCGAAGGGGGTGAAAAGGGTAAAATACTGTTGTATGGAAAACCGAAACCGTTGAATTTGCAGATATCAAACTTGACTTTTTAGTTACTCATCTAGAAACAAGAACAACTGCATACTCTTTTTTCTTATAATTAACCCTAAAGGGGTGAAAATAAGGGTTAAAGTTTTGTAAAAACAAAGTGTCGGATCAACGCACAGCCGAAACTACTGAAGCTAGGAACTTTAAATTTTACACAGGGGTTTCTATTGTGACGTAGGGTAGCACTAAGGATGGATTTTTGGATATTCAACCTCTAAAGGGGTGAAAAGGGTAAAATACTGTTGTATGGAAAATCGAAACCGTTAAAGTTGCAGATTTCCAACTTGGCTATTTAGTTACTCATTTTGTGACAAAAATAACTGCATACTTGCTTTTCTTATAATTAACCCTAAAGAGATGAAAATAATGGTTGAAGTTTTGTAGAACCAAACCGACGGATCAACGAACAGCCGAAACTACTGAAGCTAAAAACTAGAAATTTTGCACAGAGGTTCCTATTGTGAGGGAAGGGAGTATTAAGAAAGGATTTTTGAAATTTCAACCCCTAAGAGGGTGAAAAGGGTAAAATATTGTTGTATGGAAAATCGAAACCGTTGAAGCTGCAGATATCAAATCTGATTCTTTAGTTACTCATCTAAAACCAAAAATGAGTGCGTACTCTGTTTTCTTAAATTTAACCCTAAAAGAGTAAAATAAGGGTAAAAATAATATAATAGTATGGAAAATCAAAACTACTGAAGTTATTCCTATGAAAATTTAACTTTTGTCCCTTTCGAACGACTTTTCAATTCAGTTTGAGCGAGAAAACAAACATTCGATACCTAAAATAGGTTTTAAAACTGTATATGAATAAGGCCGCTTATGTATTGATCCGATTGGTCTCAAAATCAATCTGAGTTCCGATAATCTAAATTTGTATTCAGAATTGAAAATGTTGGCCGTCATTTTTAACTTTTTATTTATTGATCCGATTGGTCTCTGAATCGACAACTGACGGACCCATTGATTCGATAATCTAAACTCAGAGTCAGAATTAGAAATAAAAATGCTGCACGTTGATTTTTGTTTAAAAGTTTACGTAAAGGTTATAATGACATAGTTTTAGCGATATAACGTCTACATTTTCTTAAAGACGCAGACGAAGTTGCGGGCAAATGCTAGTCATTCAATAATTTATAGACTAAGGCATCGGTGAATTATTGGAATGGTGACTATGATCGAAGTGGGCTGCAACGTCTGCATAAGGGGTTGCTATGCCGTGGTAACTCGCATTAAAATTATTTTATAATGACAACACTAATATGGATACTCGTATTAAAGGTAACTAAACAACCCAATACTTACTAACGACCCTTAAATAGGCCAACTGGTGTGATAAAATCGACTGCGAGGGTTTGGCGTAACTGCAAATATATTTAAGACTTCCAAATGCAGGGGATTAGTCGGAATTACTAACACGTGTGGATCTGAGCACAGACTATACAGTAGTGACAATATCGGGTACAAATTTCTGACTCCGGGCTGATAATGAATAGAAAAATCTAATTTAGCCCGACCGGGGATTCGAACACGAGACCTCAGCGTTGTAGTCGTATCGTACAACTACGCCACCGAGGCAGTCTTCTTTTTTAACATTGTGTAACGGCTCAGAAGGAAATGAGGCAAAATCAAACGTTAATATTCACAAATAACTAATGTATTTCACTTACAATCAAAGTTCACAATTATAAACACAATTTGTCACTTCATACTTACACAGATAGTTGCCCGACGAAGGATGATCGAAAAGTGAGCAGACCACGCATTGTCGCCTTAGAAAACTAGTGGTGTTACTACTATGTCGATATCGCCGATTGATAATGTCGAGCGACGGATATCGACAAGGGTTGTACCACCTATTTGTATTTATATTAAATAAATGTGTTACAATTGTAGGTACTTTACTATTTTTTTTCTTTTTCTCTTCCAACAACATTCAGCGCTAATTGGTTGGTAGAGTCAATTGGCGACTGAAAGCCTTCGTGTTGGCGGTAAGGAAGAACGAACTCGGTTTTGAAAATTTTGGTGGTATTAGTGGTGGTGGCCTAGTGCAGGTCCGTCTACCCGCACAGGTCCAGGGTGGTGGACTATGCGGCCTAAGATTGTAGAGGAGGCTCGTATCTTGCAGTGGGACGTACATGGGCTGATACAATACAAGGTGGCATTATGCTAGATAGTAACGGCCTTATTCATAAACAGATTTATAACTTATTTTAGTTATATTTAGAATGTTTCGTCCCTTTTGAACCACTTTCGAATTCAGTTTGAGCGAAGAAGACAAAATATTCGATAGCTAAAATAGGTTTTTAATCTGTCTATGAATAAGGCCGTAATTTATAAAATGTAAGAACATTTTTGTTTTTATTGTAATTATCGTGTGGTTACTTTGTAAACTAAACGATTTTGAGTACAAAAGATTAATTTATTTGCATCATAAATATAAACGGACAATAAATTTAATACCATGTTATTTATTTAAAAAAATCAGTTATTCAAAAATCCACACACGAAAGAAGTAGTACTTTACAACGCCTATGTTAGATCTATATTGGAGTATTGTAGTGTAGTCTGGTCACCACATTATATTATACATCAGTTACGAATTGAACGCCTCCAAAAGAGATTTACGAGACATCTTGCCTATCACAGTAGAGTTACAAGAAATGTCAGGTCTTATACAGAGAGACTTAACTGCTTCGGTATGATAAGCTTGAATGACAGGAGAAAACTACTTGACATGAAATTTTTGTACAAAATTTTGAGTAACCATATTGACTGCCCGTCACTGCTGGAGTCAGTGATACTGCGCGTCCCCAGCCATTTGCCGCGGCGGCCTATGGGTTTGTTATATCCAAGGAGGGCAGGAACCAAACTTGGATTCAACTCTGCTTTACCCAGGCTCTCAAGAGCTTACAACTCTTTAGGCCGGTCTGTCGACATTTTTGGCAGTTCCTTGGGATGTTTTCAAACAGAGGTCTTGAAGGCTTTGAAGAGTAATATTTAAGAGTAATATTTATTTTTTTTCTAATTTTTTTTAACACACTGTACTAACCTATTTACTGTCTGTTGAAGTCACATAATATGTTCCTTTTAGTTTTATAAGCACTGAATGTCCTTAAACAATAAAATAAAATAAAAAATAAAAAAAATATTATTTATTAATTAAAGATGCCTTTTTTGGGATCAGTCATAATGTTAATAAGACTAATCAAAGTTGTATTGTGTGAGGTTATACATGCATTAATTCATCGATATCAATGTTACACTAGATAAGACATTCAGTACAAAAAATGTGTCCAACCTACTTGCGGTGCATGCACCGCACATGAATCAGTTTGCTTCGTGACAGTGACAGTGCAGTGCGCCTTATCGTATACGTTTAAAAGTAATAAATGAATGTTTCGCCGTCAAACCGAAAGCAAATCGTCTGAAGTTACAATATTTTAATAAAATACCAGGTAAGTGATATAATATTGCAGTGTGCTTTTAAAATACGGGGGCACTTTATTTCTTTGACGTGTCTCGTCTATCGGTAGAATATAAGTCAATGTTTATAACCTATTTTAGTTATCGAATATTTCGTCCCTTTTGAACGACTTTCGAATTCAGTTTGAGCGAAGAAGACAAAATATTTGATAGCTAAAATAGGTTTTTAATCTGTCTATGAATAATGCCGTAATTTATTATATGTAAGAACATTAATTTTTTTGTTGTAATTGTGTGGTTACTTTGTAAACTAAACGATTTTGAGTGCAAAAGACTAATGTAGTTATTTGCATCATAAATATAAACGAACAACAAACTTAATACCATGTTATTTATTAAAAAATATTATTTATTAATTAAAGATTCCTTTTTTGGGGTCAGTCATAATGTTAATTAGACCAATCAAAGTCGTATTTTGTGAGGTTATACATGCATTAATCAGAGTTTGCAAGACTTGGAGCGGCTTTCTGGTTATTAATGATTTTTCGATCATTTTTGGTGAAGAAGCTAAGAAGTTACGAAGGATGGTTGCGGGTTCGATCCCTGCACGTACAAATATTAATTTTATGGCATTTTGTTTTACATTGTAATTAATGATATGTAAATTTTTGTTTATGCCAATCATGTCTGTTCATATTCTTTTCTAAAAACAAGCGTGCATTGTAAAATTTCTCGAAGCCTCCAATATGTTATGGTACGTAATATGTTCACTGACCATCTGTGCGTAAACGCCGCTGGGTTGGTCAAGGAATTTTCTCTCAACGTTTTTACACCTGTCAGATCTGAGACCTGTTTCAACGGATGTGCCGAGCGTTCACCCAGTGCGAGCGAGACGGCAATATAAGCGTGCCGGGAGAACAAGACAAATATATCTTAATAGTAAAAGAGTGAAAGGGACGGGTGTACCGTCGCGTGGCGCGAGAAAGGGACAATAGGTAACCTTACTTGTTCAGATAATCCAGTTATAATAACTTGTAGCGAGGTGGGTATTTTAAAGGCACTACTGATTTTCGCTCGCCATCGATTCTGCAATATTGTTGTGGTTTATATTTATTTATTTAAAACGTTCTGTACGGACGTAATAGTTGCTTGATGAATAATTCTTGAAGCATTTTCTAGCTGTCAATTCTTATGATGCATTAAGATAGAAATGTAATTATTGTAAATATGTGCATAAGATGGCTATTTAAGGATAAACTACTTTATAATAAGGAGAATAATAAATGTTATTAAATAAAATAATACATTATAACTTATAAAAAGAATCGTTTTGTAGCCTAGACAGGTAGCAAGTGTACCATTTTTTTAGTGTTTTATGCTTTAATTTTATTTCAACCAATCACTTGACTTTTGCAAAATTATGATCCACGGTTTAAGTATATAAATCAAATACTTAATGCAAACAGTAAAAATCATTATTAAAATGTAATATTTGAGATTAAAGAGTTAAGTCTCCAAAATTGATTTAATATAATTGAATACTTATTTTGAGTTTTCTGTAGTATCTAGTTTATTCCAATTTTAGTATTAGTTTCAATAAAACCTGCCCGGGACTGGAATTTGGGCCGGCATGGCATGGCGATAGATTTGTTTTTACAATTTGAGACACAAATAAGCTCGGCAAACTGACTCATCTTATTACATACATACATAAACTCACGCCTTTATCCCAGAAGGGGTAGGCAGAGACGCCACCAGGACACCCACATTTCGCCTTGTATTTTCCGTCCCATGATATGATAGGGGGCGAGCCTATCGCCATATCGGACACAAATTCCTGACTCCGGGCTGATAATGAATAGAAAACCCCAATATCACTTTGCCCGACCCGGGATTCGAACTCGAGACCTCAGCTTTGTAGTCGTACTGTAGTACAACTACGCCACAGAGGCACTTGTTTTAAAACTGTCGGTGAATAAGGTTGTAAAGTCTCGAAACAAATACCTATTTATAGACTACAAAAACACTTTCCGAACCCTGCGGTGTTTTAATTACCTTTTTAACTGCACCACGTAAGCTATCGATTTTAGAACAAATTTCGCTTAAAAATACCCTCTTTATTACACACCATTACTTAAATGAAGCGATCCTACATCCGGCCTCAAAAACTTTCACAGCTCAATCCAGCTGGACTGTGGTCAGAATTGGAATTGGAATTTCCAAAACTTACTACGATCGGTTACAGCAGAATCGATTGGAAGCGGGAGCTAAGTGATTCCAGCGTTAAGTTCCAGACTCGGAATCAAATTATTAATTGTTTGCCGATACTTGGTAAGTCGGTTTCCTTGTTTCACTGTGTAATTAATGTTGATTACTGCGGCTTTTAATCCAAGTGGAATAATGATCTGTATTTTTATTCGAGTTGGTTTGTTTTTGGTTTTAAAAATACGTTCATTACGTATTTTTATTTATACGATTTCGTTTTGCTTAAATTGGAGGATTTTTACATATGTAGACCTGCATACTTTTATGTCTACATAGTTCATGGGGTGGACAGAGCTAATGTAAATAATAAGTAATAAATTATCCCAACAGTTACATACATAGTCTTGATCCCACATTAAGATCAATTACCTAAGTCTTGTGTCGTGGTTATCAGAAGCTACGAGAGACTTTTCGGTCTTAAACTTATGGACATCACAAACATTTATCTCGGGTGCGGGGATCGAACCCGCGGCCTCTCGTTTAACAGCCGGCGTTTAACCAACTGCGCCACGGAGGCTGTCAAATTCCACTAACAATTCGAGGTGTTTTTTCTTCTTGTGACATGATAAAGGGTGAGCTAACGCCATGCTAGGCGTAAATTCCAGTTCTGTGCACCTCATGTTAGATTTTGCAGTCAAAATACACCACAAAAGTGCTCGACTTGAAAATTGAACCCAGTACCTCATGATTCACCAATAAGGCAGTGTTTTGTCCGCATCAAACTATTAAACGCCATGGTCAGTGGTGACTGCCTTGGATTTGAACCCGCAGCCACCGGTTTGGGGGTTCCGTTCTCGTGCAACTGAGCTTTCGGTTTCTTAGTTGCAATCGTATTTAAAACATACTTTGGTAAAAGAGTTTTAAAGCGCCAACAAACGACCACTCAGCCCACCTGGCAGCGAAATAACGACATGAAACAATTACTTAATAAGCTCTTAACTAGATTGGGTTGTAACTCGAGTTCAACGACCTTATAAACAATTAGCAAGGCACTGTAAACTAATTACGGATTAGACTTAAGAAACCTTATATACAATGGCAATGTCAAACACACCAGGTAGGTTTTAAAGACATGGAGGTCGCTCGCATTATGGTAAGCGTTTTATTAACACGATTTTATTAGCTTTACCTGTATGTATGTAATATGTATGTATGTAACGGAATGTTAGAAGTCGATTTCGAGCACTACAAAACGTCGAATCGATTTTAAATTTTGCACACTTATCAAGGACCGATGACAATACAATAATTTAAAAAGTATTTGACGTTATCTTTACCAGGACCTTCAGGACTTACATTTTTTGAAAAAAATAAATAAAAGTGATTAATTATCGCGCAGCTGCCTTCCATAAATGTGATATCCGTTATTTTTTAGTAAAATAAATAAATAATAGTTTAAAAACCTAAAAAATACACTCTGTAACTACTGGAGTAAGTCTCATTTCAAGTAACTACTGGACATAATGAGACTTAACATCCTATGTCTCAGGATGGCGAGCGCAGAGAAATGCCAAGCATTGCTTTATAATTCATGGTGTTGTTTGGTTTTGCTACTGTCCATGAGCGTTCGCATCGCTTACCATTAAACGAATAGCAAGCTCGTCTCGCCGTTCATCGCAATTGCCGAAATCGACAATTCATTGAAATCGACGTGTATTTTAGGTGGTAATAGTAATATTTCTGCCTACCTCTTCACGCATACAAGCGTAAACTTATGCCTGTGAAACGAGAGGCCGCGGGTTAGATCCCCGCACCGAAACAAATATTTGTGTGAACCACAGGTATTTGTTTCGGGTCTGGGTGTTTGTGAGACCAACAAGTCTCTCGTAGTTCCTGATACCCATGACGCAAGACTCGATCTTAGTGTGGGGTCAGGACTATGTATATGACTGTTGGGTGTATTATTTATTTATTCTATAGTGCAAAGTTAAATAAAGCCTGACGTACTAACATGTGACGTCACTCAGCGACAAAATGGCGTGACTGTTTCGGAATATATAACGTTTGCAAATTGCATGTTTGTTTATCAGTCACGCGACGTCACCGGACTCGGAAAGCTTATTTAAATTTAGATTTTATATAGCAAAAATAATTTCGGGTCATGCTTGATATGAATGTCAGAACATAAGTTTATAAATTATAAACAGCCTCTGTGGCGCAGTTGGTTAGACGCCGGCTATGAAACGAGAGGCCGCGGGTTCGATCCCCGCACCAAGACAAATGTTTGTGGGGCCCACAAATATTTGTATCAGGTCTAGGTGTTCTGAGACCAAAAAGTCTCTCGTAGTTCCTGATATCCACGACACAAGACTTAATTTATCTTAATGTGGGATCAGGACTATGTATTTGACTGTTGGGTGTATTTATTTATAAACATTTTTTCACTGCATTTCATTTTTTTACAGCTCCTGACCATAGTTACTGAAGACATGACATACTTAATCAATCTTCGACTTTCCTTAAAGAGATTAACAAAATAACTACACGATACTTAAGCTCACGCCTATACACTTGAAGGGATGAATAGAGAAGTCCTTTGTGCCACCCACAGTCCGTTGGGGTAATTCCGTGCAAAAATATGAAAGGAAAGTGCAAAGATTATAGTCCCGGTAAAATTCCGAAAAACTCAAACATATCGGTTTATATAAAGTCCTGACTTCGAGCTGATAATTAATAGAAAAATCCAACCTGAGACCTCAGCTTTGTAATTATACCGTAGTACATCTATGCCACCAAGGCAATCATATTATACACAATTAATTTATATTACGTTATACTCCTAATCATAATGAACCTGTTAATTCAAACCATAAATCCGCATTTTTCGTAGTAGTAATGACGTAGGAAAAATCGATTACCATTAACGATAAAAGGCGTAAATCAAATATCGATACAGTTTTAAATTTCGAATCCATTTGCTCGAGGCGCCTAACACGACCTTGTGTACAATTTAGAAATATTTACTATGCGTGGAGAGTAAGGGCGCGCTGCTATACAGCCTACAGTGCGGTGTCAACCAGGCGCCATAGCGGACGTCTGCGTTATAATCTTTGACGTTTTGACAGCACGCTCCCGGCGGGCTTTCGCGCGGTTTCTTATTTTGTGCTTTTTTTAATTGTGAATTTTCCGAGTGGCCAGTGTAATTGACTTGTGATTGACATTAGTGTTGTGTTTGACGTTTGGATTTGTTTCAAAATTCGAATTTGGAAGGTGAGTAGTTGTTTTTAAGCGAATAGTTATTTTTTTTTGACAGAAAGGAGGTTTTAGTTACAAGTTTTTACTAAATTAATAATTATATTGCAACACGTTTTCATACGAGTAGTTTTATTTAAGTGTAAATAATAATTGATGCACTCGGTGCATTTGATGTTTATATGAAACAAAAATTATAGCAATGTTATAACTAAGTAGCTTTAAAATAAAGTTTAAAGTAAACTAAGGGCCTATAGATAATATTTTACACTTAATAGTAATTTTCCAACAAGCAATTGTTGTGAAAGTGCCAAGAGATGGCGACACTAGGTACTTTCAAAGCAGTTTCTCTAGAGTTGGTCTAGAGACGTTCGAAATGATATTTTATATACCAATGTATATGTCAATAAAATTAAAGTAATTTTAAATATGATTATTAATTTGCTCAAAAAATATTTTCACACTTGAAATAGAAAAAATAAATTATAATACTCATTTAAAATTGTGTTGATAAATAATTGTTCAGATTTAACTATAATAAATCCAGAAGTAATATCTTAGGTTAAGAAATTTATTTATAAATACAAAAATATTAGATACAAAAAAAAACATTTGTTTTGATTTGTTAAATCAATTATAAATTGGATTAATTAACTTATTCCAAACACTATTTAATCCCAAAATCCCCGGCACCCAAACATAATGTTATCTTCCCATCCAATGTCCAATGTTTTAATAAAAAAACACATTATGTAGTAGTTGGTTTACGAAAAAAAGATACTGTGAGATCCCAAGATGAGTCGTGACCATCTCGATTTTTGCATTCCAATTCCCATCTTGCCATTTGATTTTCGACATTAAATCTATCGGCATAAGAGTGTAGGGTTATTAGGTAAGGCGTAGACTATAGGTTGTGTTTTTTCAGAAGTTTCAAACAGGTTTGATATGTTATAAGGGCAGGTGTTCACCGCTGGTCTTTTTGGATTAACTTCTTATTTGTTGTAGTCGGTTTGCGGTTATAAAAACTGTGCATTTGTAAGGAATCATCTCGTTTGTAGCCGTTGCATGGTTTTGCTTTTATAACTTGAGTAACTTTGAAGTATGAAAATGGAGTATGGTTATTTTTATACGACGTAAATATACTTAACTGTAAACAAAACATCAAAACATTTTATGAATATGTATTTAAAAATATATTAATTTTATTGAGGTAATTATAAATACACCTAACAGTCAAATACATAGTCCTGACCCCACACTAAGATCGGGTCTTGTTTCGTGGATATCAGAAAGTATGAGACAATTTTCGGTCTCACTAACACCCAGACCCGAATCAAATACTGACCTATAGTATACACAAACATTTATCTCGGTGCGGGGATCGAACCGACAGCCTCTCGTTTCACAGCTGGCGTCTAATCTACTGCACCGCGGATTCTGTACATCCCTTTTCGTTTGAGGTGAAGTTATACTGGTTTATTTCGACACAAGTGTGGGCATTCATTATTTGCTGTTGTGTTATGAAATGAATATCTGTGACCTTATTCTAATAACATATAAAATGTCTGTTTATCTGTTTGTAATGATGCAAGTAGAGCGGTATAGCAACTACCGCAATGAAATTAAATTCGTGTTTTTGGTAACGTTGGCAATTAAACAGCTCTTATGACATGTCAGTACACATAGTACTTATTCTATATTTACATAATATTTGTTATAATATTATTTATTTTAAATTTGTGTAAATTGTAATTGTTAAATTAGTGAGTGGTGGCTTGTTGGTAACGGACCAGACGCGGCTGCCTACATGTTCACGGTGGTCGCGGGTTCAAATCCCAGGGCACACCTCTGACTTTTCGGAGTTATGTGAGTATTGATAGTCAATCACCATGCTCTATAAAGGTGAAGGAAAACATCGTGAGGAAATCTGCATACCGTAGCGATCTTAAAGAATTTCTACGGTATGTAAGTCTGCCAACCTGCACTAGGCTAGCGTGGTGGACTATATGGCCTAACCACTCTCAATCGATTCTCTCGATTGTAGAGTAGGCTCGTGCCCTGCAGTGGGACGTATATAGGCTGATACAATAAAAGAAAATACATTATTTACGTTGATCAATGTCTAAGTGAAACATGAGTAGGTATTATAAATTTAAATGAATTGTAAACGGAAGTTATTGGGTTGATACCTTTGGATTTCGAAGCTAGGTACTCGTATTTATTGATAGATTTAATGATGTAGGAAAACATAAAAAGCAACCTCACGTACATAAGAGCTTTATAGCATAAATAATTTAAAAAAAAGTGAAAAATTCTCTAAAGTACTCAAATTTAACAAAAATCTAATATAATTCAAAACGAAATTACAAAATTTTATAATACTAAATTATAATATAAGTATGCGACGAAAGAGAACGGATGTCTTAAAAAGACATTAATAATATTCCCAATTTTATATCTAGATCAATTCGTACTTCCTACCGAATATTCTAGGTCACATCCTGTAACGTGTCTTGACACTATCCGGTGGTTTTATTTATTTATTAAGCTTCATATACATAAGTATATAAGGCGGACTTAACTCCGGTGGCAATATCTCCCAGTCGACCTTTAGGTGATTCACAGATGAGCTGAAGTCGGTGTATGAATACTTAATTACAATGTAAGGAGAAAAAAGACTACACAAATTAATAATTATACTTCAAATATAATAAGAATTTTTCTTTCCTATCTTTTGGGTGCTTTATCTATAACTTACTAAATATTATTATTATTAAATAAAAACCTACAAAAAATATGTATACGGTTTACAAATCGCTGTTTCGAGTCTGGGCGTTGTGCGATCAGAAAGTCTATTAAAATTTCTAATTTCCTCTACACAAGACTAATTAATTATTTTACTAAGGAGTCAGGACTGTGTGTGTGGCTGTTGAGTATATTATCGTATTTTGACTGGAATGTTACACCTTGAAATAAAAGTAAATTGTTTGTTTTCTACGGCGAAATTTATATTTATATTGATTTTTAACTTCCCGACGTTCCAAATACAGTTTTCGTGGTCACGAGTCGGAATGATTATATTTTTTATACAGTACCACGTGATCTATTCACGTTGTGTGTCCTCTATTGGTAGCCCTATCACCCAAATTGAGTGGATTGCAGCAATTAAAATGCAGACTGGAAACAATTTGACGCATGAGTCAGTTCCGCTGATAAATATTTGGACAGTTGCGTGTACCGGACGGCTAAATTATGTTTGCATGGCTTTATATACTGACGTTTAGACTAATTAATTTAACAGCCTTAGTAATCTGACTTTCACCCTGTTTTTGGTCTGCTTTTGTAAGCCAGGATCCTCAAGTATTAGCTTGGTGCTAATCATCCCTTTCTGTATCTGTATCAGCCCATATTATATGTCTGACTGCAAGGCACGGGCCTTCTCTACAATTGAGAGTACGATTTGGACGGGTTAGGCTACATCGTCCACCACGCTGGCCTATTCCGGGTTGGCGGTCTTATATACCGCCGATACAGATGCAGACACATTTGTCTCAATTATCAAAAATCTCATAACATACTCAAATTTCCCTAAATTTCAAGGTCATTGCCCTGTTTTTCCATATACGTGCACGTTCTCATGAGATCGTGTTTTGTTTTTTAGCACAATACTCGTAGTAGGAAGTGTCGTTAACATCTAACAAGCGGTCATCCCGTGTCCATTTGTTTAAACATTTAGGACACGTTGCTTTGTTGGTAGAACGCATTTTTGACTAAAAAGGTGAAACGTGGGCTTGGATGTATGGAGACTTGTGTCAGTTGTTGAGAGTTCTAAAGAATTTCCCATTACCACCACTGCAACTCCTGCTAGCTAGGATCAATAGCACGTAGAAAACCTACCTTTTGTTTAACCAGCAATTTAAATTATCATTTATAGTAAAAAAAAAATTTTTACAAAGTTTTCGTTAGCAATACATGGCGCTAGAGCCTCCTGTTAAGCATTAGTGCCTGCTTTAGGAGACTCCATTTCTCCAATCATAAGTTAGTTTAGAGAAATAGAAAGAATAATAAATGGTTTTGACTTAAATTGACCTAATTGACAAGCCTTAATTATATTCGATTGTCCTTCAATTTAATCAGTAAAGTAAAACATTGTAAGTAATTCGATTACAGTAGTATTCCCTTGAGAAATTCTATGGTATGTGAGGTTTACCAACCCGCATCAAGCCAAAACCACCGATCGTAAAATAATACTCGTAATTTATGTCATTCTTCGTAGTGCTTATAATCATATTGGTCTGACTTTTCGAGCGTGTAAGACAAGAATAGGTAAAACAAAATTACTTATGTTTACATACATAAATAAACTCACGCCTTTTTCCCACAAGGGGTAGGCAGAAGTACTACCAGGACACCCACATTTCGCCTTATATGTTCCGTCCCACGATGTGATAGCGGGAGAGCCTATCGCCATATCGGGCACAAATTCCTGATTCCAGGCTGATAATGAATAGAAAAATCCAATATCACTTTGCCTGACACGGGATTCGAACCCGAGACCTCAGCGTTGTAATCGTACCATAGAACAACTGCCTCTGCCTACCCCGTCTGCGATAAAGGCGTGAGTTTATGTATTTATTAATTTACTTAAAGTTAATAAAGTCTTGATAGCTTAAATTTTCTGTTTGCTTTCACAACCTGTCAGCTTTTGTTATGTAACTATGTTTACATTTTTATTATTACAAGTATTTTTTAAATATATCGTTAGTACCAATACATTGCGCTATTTTATAATGCTCAATAAAAAATATTAATGTTTAAATTATTCAGGCCTGTATTAAGGGATGACGTATGGGGCCGAAATGACTTCAGTAGCACTTAAATATAATTGATATCATATATTTATCGCTTTCAGTAATAACATATTGATATACATTTGTCGGACTCCATAGTAAATATAATTATCTGAAATGAATGAGACAATCATTTTGAATTTCCTTTTACTAAGTTACAACAATCGATATGTATCTGAATTTTTTTAGTGATACTCCTGGTAACATCTTAACTTCTTGGTTGTAACTATTACACTTCTTCCAAAATTAATCAATTATATTTTAATGCAAAAATGCGTTGAATAGAACAAAATTTAAAACGCCAGAATATGCAAACTTGATAAACAATAAAAAAGGGTATCGCCCCCAGAATTCTCCCAAATCCATCACAGGACAAACGTACTTCACGCGTCAGTCTGTAAAAAATCCGGGGCCGAACAATGCCCTGGCGGCTCTCTTCCCAGTATTGTCACTTAAATTCGATTAAAATATTTCATACCACCATTTTGCAACGTTAATATCGAATATGGACTCGCGTGAGTTCTCCTAATGAGTGTGCAAATGTTTTTAATGGACATTATTGGGGATAAATATTATTCATTTGTTTGTTATTCGTAGAACTAGCTGTATTGAGGGTAGGATGTTTGTATTCGTCTAGAACTTCCAGCATATGAGCAACCTCTCACATATGAGAGACCACCAGTGTCTCGTAATCACTTACTTAATTATTTTTTCAAACCGGAACTTGAGTCAAAGTGGTGATACCTTTCCAGACGGCCTGTCCACCTGTGAAAAGTCTACGACGTGGCAAACCTGGCTAAAATGATTGTTATAATAAAACATGTAACTGTCTAAAATTGGTTTTTCACCAGGTGTAGAATTGATGGACTTTACATACGATATAAATTCTTATTAACATCATTGTATTCATGTTTGCTCACGATGTTACCCTTCACAATTTAACTGTCTTTACTAAAATTACTAGGTTATCATGAATACTTCATGTTTTTGTCTAAATCTATCTACCTGTTAAGATATACTGCTGAATGTTTTGCTCGGATTAATTCAACGTCCACAGTCCGGCACGGTCGGATAAATTTCGTATACTACAGCAAATACCACAGCAATGCGTGTTGCGCCTTTGATTCCAATTATTCTACATTTCCCGTGGACATATTCCTGTTATTGCTCCTTTGTAGAATATTTGGTAGAGGAGAGCTAGTTTGATATTCGATATACCGTATGTATTAATAACAACAGTCACATGTACTCTCGAATCTATATTAAGGCTCGTTTCTTGTGTATTGGTTATCTGAATCAGCTACCTGCTCTCCAGTCCTTTATCATATTGATCAGAAATATATTTTTGTTGATTATAAGAATATCATTAGTTCAAAGGCCTGACTTTTAGGCTGCATCTCAATTTGCCGTACTTGAGACGATTATTTTCGTAACAAAATTTGGAAAACTAGTGATCAGTTCATTTAATCGGGTCAGGGTTGGAGAAATAGCAAATGATGGTGAATTGAAGATATTTAACTTTATAGGAATTTCACTTTAATATTATTAATTACGGTATCAAATAACTTTTTTTTAAGATTGTGGAACTGTTTTGGCGTTCTATATGTATTTAAAACTGACTAGTAAGGCTCTGCTATTTATAATATAAGATGTTTTTGTATGAGGGGCATTCAACACTAATAACCACACCTTGACAATATCTGTGGCGGTTGGTTAGACGTCGGCTGTAAAACAAAAGGCTGCGGGTTCGATCCCCGCACTGCGCCAAATGTTTGTAATCCACAGGTATTTGTTTCGGGTGTGGGTGTATGTAAGTCCGAAAAGTCTCTTGTAGTTCCTGATACACGACACAAGACTCGATCTTAGTGTGGAATCAGGATATGTAACTGTTGAGTGTATTTATTAGAGACCTTAAAATCTTTCCTCAGCTTTTTTTTGAATAACAAAAAATAAATATATCCAACAGTCACATACAAAATCCTCTCAGTTCACGGCCGGCGTAAAACCAACTGCGCCACGGAGGCTGTCGAAGTTAAAACGAATGATGAAAACCCTACCTATGCTATCAAACAACAAATAAACATAAGACAATTGGAGCGTCACGTCAAAATGCCTTTAATTGTTTCTCGGACAAACCGTGAAGATAGTTCATGGTGGAATCAATTACACAGACGATGGGAACTTAAGCTTGAAACACTTTAATTGTCCCAATAAACACGATAGGCCAATTATGTGTGTTTTTGACTTCGCGTCGCGGATTTTTAGGTATCAAAATTTTGAAAGGTATTTGTTAGGCAATTTTACTGATTGTCTTTCTGTTTATCAGTATCAGATAGTGGTCGTGTGTCTTTCCTACAATTTTTTATGACTATAAGTAATTAGATCTTTGACTACTTGGTTGAGATAGTATGGGTAGATACTCTCATAACTTTGAAATTCTCGGGGAGAATTGTCAGGTGTGTATCATCAAACATACTTGCTATGCTTTCTTTCTCTCATTACAGCTCGAGATCACATACAAACATATTGAAATAACCAACATAATATAATTATTTTCTGAAGGTTCAATCAGTTCTACCTCTAAAAGCTGTGGCTTTATGCCCATCTGTACGTATCAGCCCATATACGTCCCACTGTAGGGCACGAGCCATCTTTACAATCAAGACTGCAATTGAAAGGGGTTAGGCCATATAGTCCATCAGTACTATATGGCTGACTAATGGACTGATGACTGCACCGATCCATATATCAGCCATATACATATACATAAAACTCACACCTTTATCCCCGAAGGGGTAAGCAGAGGTGCCACTAGGTCACCCACATTTCGCCTTGTATGTTCCGTATCAGCCATATAGTCAATTTATGTCCATAATACTAAGTAATTATACTTAGGCTATTTTCATATGGAGACGTTGCAAGTAAGTAGTAAATAGGTGTGTATTGATAGTCAATCACCACGCACTTAAATGAAGATACATCGTGAGGAAACCTGCATACCATAGTGATTTATAATATTTCTATGGTATTTAAAGTCCGCCAACCCGCATGCCAGCGTGGTGGAGTATATAGCCTAACCCCTCTCAATCGTACTTTAGATTGTAGAGGAGGCTCGCGCCCTGCAATAGGACTTATATGGGCTGATACAGATAGAAAACATAGGTGATCCGCTTTCTCAATTACCACTCCTCTATCATAAAACAAAAATATACAATCAAACACAGTCAATCGCATCTGCCCATATGCTAATGCTGGTGAACAAACTGGTCGACGGTTTCCAGTCACGATACCGGTTGAGAAACGAGTTGCACGCAACTTTTTCTAATAAATTGTTTTTAAATGTAACGCTTTGGTTCGATCTGGTTTGGACACCTTGCTTTAGGGACTTTGATTGCGTGGGAGTGTTGTTTATTTGGTTTCGTATGATCCAAATTATACAGCGTAATCATTCGACAACCTTCGTGGCGTAGTGGGTTAGACGCCGGCTATGAATCGATAGGCCGCGGGTTCGATCACCGAGACAAATGTTTGGACATAATCTGTAATAGTGAATGTTAATGAACATAATTACTATACCAGTTGCACATCGTCTTATCCGGAGATTAAGATAAGATTTTTAAGTCAAAATTTTTTGAAACAACTACGTTTTTAGTCTCACAACAACAACAGCGAAAAAAAGTTTAATAACACAAAATATTGTTTTCTTGCCGGGCATTACCTATAAGTACCTTCTTTTTTATTTTCTTGTCGATAAATAAAAAATATTCGCGCAAACAGGCAGGTGCATCGATGGAAAATTACCTCGACTGATAAACACCCCTAGCAGCATTACTGTCAGTTTCACAGTCACGGGAATCTTGACAGTAAAGCTGTTACTTCCAGATCGTAGTCATAAATACACCAAGAGAATAATTAAAACGTTTGTACCTATCTTACATCTACTCACAAATCTTAAGTGTAATTAATTAACTGGACATTTTTATTATTTTACTTTAACAGATCGCGTTACAATATTTGATATTTTTAATAGCCTCCGTGGCGCAGTTGATTAGACGACTTTGAAACTAGAGGCCGCGGGTTCGATTCATCGGGACAAATGTTTGTGTAAACCACAGGTATTTGTTTCGGATCTGGGTGTTTGTGAGACCCAAAAGTCTCTCGTAGTTTCTGTTACTCACGACACAAGACTCGATCTTAGTGTGGGGTCAGGATTATGTATGTGACTGTTGTGTGTATTATATTATTATTATTAAAAAATTCAAGACACCTGTGGTTTGTTACTTATAAACCTTTTAGCGTATCAGTTACTTGAAAAATTGTGGCTGTATCTTAGAAACCTGTTTTTTATCTTCGCATGATGCTTTAGTTTGGGAATGAAATGTGAATTTACACTAAATTATTACATACCTATTTCATTAACAGAGTGTAGGTAAATAAATTAATCTAAAAACTCGCCGATCTTAACATTTACACCGACTAGACTACTCAAAACTGGATGATTTTGCGGTGAATGGCGAGACGAGCATGCGCTTCGCCTGATGGTAAGCGAAAAAACCGCTCATGGACAGTAGCAAAACCAAATAACACCCACAAGGCAATGTTTGGCATTCCACTGCGCTCGCCATCCTGAGATATAAGATGTTAAGTTCCAATATGTCCAGTAGTTACTCTGGCTAATGGCCTTCAAACCAGAACATAACAGCGCATTTACACTGGTGTTTGGCGGGAGAAATAGACATTGCGGAGGTACATACCCGGGCGGCCCCTAACATACAGATTAGATTTTATATGTAGATTTATTCATTTATATTATATACATGTACTCATAATCACACTCTTGATTTTAGGGGTAGTCTGAGACCTGCAGTGGGCCGTATATGGGCTGATACAAATACAGATTTATTTAAATAAATATAAATAAATACACCCAACAGTCACATACGTAGTCTTTGCCCCACATTAACATCAATTAAGTCTTGTGTCGTGGGTATCAGGAACTACGAGAGACTTTTCGGTCTCACAAACACCCAGACTCGAGACAAATACTAGCGGGCCTCACGAACATTTCTGTCGGTGTGGGGATCGAATCTGTTGCCTCTCGTTTCATTCGGTGCGGGGATCGAACCCGCAGCCTTTCACAGCCGGCGTTTAACCAACTGCGGCACGGAGTCTGTCAAATACTAAATTTATATCTATCGTCGTACAGTAGTCTATGTCACTTTCCCTAGGTTCAGCCACTTAAGAAAATAAAGGGAAAATAATAACTAAAAACAATAAATAGAATAACGTAACATAATATCCACGTAATCGGAACACATGTAAAGTTTACACGTCGGGCAAGAATACGGCAAATACGGGTTATACGGGAACGTGTTGCGCCGAACCTAACAGATTAGGACATTTAACACAATGTGGACAATGTGGAATGCATGTCGTGATCACTCACTTATAGACTGTACAGCTAGTTGTTTTTAATAACAGTTATTTTTTCAGATATTTTTGACAATTTATTTAGTTTCGAAGCTTGATTAAAAAAAATTTTATGATGAATAAGTGTGCTATTCTTTTTACCTTGGTATCAATACTTATTTAGATTGAGAGAAAATACTTCGCCAATTTGTCCACTGGTTAATTTATTACCACATATATCAATTTCATATTCATTTATTTTTAATTTAGGGTCAACTGGCAGACAATGTCTGTATATGTAGACAATAATTAATATAAAATCTAAATTATGTCAATGTATACTCAGAAACTGCGTGGCTACTTTTACAAACGAAAATATAGAAATTTTCTTTAAGTCATACCGAATACATCATCATCATCATTGCATCATCACCATACATCTTTCACCGACTGCCTCGGTGGCGTAATTGTATTACGGTACGGTTACAAAGCTGAGGTCTCGGGTTCGAGTCCAGGGTCGGACGAAGTGATATTGGATTTTTCTATTCATTATCAGTCCGGAGTCAGGAAATTGTGACCAATATGGCGATAGGCTTGCCCCCTATCACATAGTGGGACGGAACATACAAGGCGAAATGTGGGTGTCCTGGTAGCCATACTAACTGCTAAACGACCAGTAACACACCGACAATTTCTCTAGTGTCTCATTGCTTTGACTACTTACTGTAAGGTGGTCTGTCGTTTGTCTCACATTCAATAAAATAGCATCTGCGCGAAAAAAAATATTCCAGCATTCTCAGTTCCCAGCAATCGGCATATTGAGACAATTTTTGCATGAATATTTAAACTTTAAATACACCAACTAGTTAGGCGTTTTTCCCCTCCGTATGTACAATCTTTCGTGTTTTTCTTGAAAACCGGCGGTGGCAGCGCGTATCTATGCAAATTGCATTACAAACGTTGCTCGTTTCCATTTTGTTTTTGCATACAAACAATATAAAATAAGTTATCCCGAGCTAACAAGCCTTTCGGGACAAATATATCCATGTTTACACTCGCTGTCCATTGCCCCGAATGGATAAGTGTTAATTAACTTTTCTGGGTCTTTTACGACTTTATTTTTTGAAGCTGGAACGTTGGAAACGACTTCCAAAAAGTCATTACCTAGATAGCCTCCGTGGCGTAGTTGGTTAGACGCCGGCTGTGAAACGAGAGGCAGCGGGTTCGATCCCCGCACCGAGACAAATGTTTGTGTGAACCACAAATATTTGTCCCGGGTCTGGGTGTTTGTGAGACCGAATAAGTCTCTCGTAGTTCCTGATACCCACGACACAAGACTTAATTGATCTTAATGTGGGGTCAGGACTATGTATGTGACTGTTGGGTGTATTTATTTATTTATTTATTTATTTATTTATCTATGTCTGTTTATTAAAAAAATACATAAATTAAGAAATAAATCAATCAGAACAGTGCCTTACATCGTCGCTAAAATAAAATAACACGTGGTTTTACTTCTATGACTCGGTGGCGTAGTTGTGCTACGGTATCATTGTAAAGCTAAGGTCCAGGGTTCGAATCCCAGGTCGAACAAAGTGATATTGAATTTTTCTATTCATTATCAGCTCGGAGTCAGGATATTGTGCGCAATATGGCGATAGGCTCGCCCCCTATCTCATTGTGGGACGGAACATACAAGGCGAAATGTGGGTGTCATGGTAGCGCCTCTGCCCCTTCTGGGAAATAGGCGTGAGTTTATGTATGTATGTATGTATGTTTTACTTCTATCCCATTTTGTCTATTAATTATTTATGATTTTTATGATGTCAAAAATATACAAGATATTTTTTAAAAATCAACTAAGTTGCTACAACGCATTAATTCCGATACAAATTAATCACCAATAGCTTATTACAAAGTAAAAAGCAAAACAAAATACCAGAAGCATTTGCAAACTCCACTGCAAGCTAATAACGTAGAATTAAGAAACCCCGCGCACACGGCTTCAATAATCAATATTTTTACATCCACTATGTCTTGGAGACATTCCACTGTTAAGGGCTAGTTTAAATATATTTTTAATGTCAGTTTGTTGAGTTATAATACCTACATATATGATAGTCTCCATGGCGCAGTTGATTAGACGCTGGCTTTTTTTTTGGAGACTGTCCCGCCCTCACACCCGCCACTGCAACTCCTGTAAGCCAGGATCAACAGTGGCACGCATTTTAATGACACTGAGCATTGAAGCTCAGCGAATCTCCGGGAATGTCTAACTTGTCTTTAACCCGCAACGAAATCAATCAAAAAGTTAAATTAATAGGAGGAGTTGGAAATAAATTATTGTCCACTTCCCTCCCTAATAAACGCTAGACGCTGGCTGTGAAACGAAAGGCCTCGGGTTCGATCCCCGCATAGAAGCAGTGTACTGATTCCACGTTCTGGGTGACTTTACTTACCTAACTCAGCCGTACAAAATCACTTGACCAATAACACTATCCATCATTATTATTCTAAATTATCTATGAACTGCTCTGAATTTAACTGCGCTGAAACCTCTGTATGATTATTGTATTGTAAACTTATTTTGAAAAGAGCAACGCTAGAGTTTCTTGCCCGTTCTTCTCTGGCGAAAACAGCCTTGTGAACCGGGTGGTAGTGGAAAGAGTGACTGAATCTAAATAATGTATGACATTTCATGGGTTCAATAAATATTTTCATTTCATTTCATTTCAAAAAACAAATATTTGTGTGATCCACTGGTATTTGTTTCGAGTCTGGGTGTTTGTGAGACCGAAACGTCTCTCGTAGCTTCTGATACCCACGACACAAGACTTAATTGATCTTAATGTGGGGTCAGGACTATGTATGTGTCTGTTGGGTATATTTATATTATTATTTCGATCTGTAATAGGCTCTATTTTCATTGCTTAAGTTGACAAACGAACAAACGAATAATTTAGTAATTCATTTTGTTAAACCGCTCAAATATATAAATACATAAGTGATTATTGCTGATAAACAACTTTTAGATCTTAGGTAGGTAGCCGTCGGCGTCATATAATAGGAAAGGAAAAATGATAAAAACGGTTATCGGAACGTGGCAAATTAACCGAACGTAACACAGCAAAACAGGCAGTTTTCAGAGACAGTGGTACCACCCCGGACGAACCGGCCCATTCCCACTGTAGTACAAGGTAACTACAGTGGCTAAACTACTTTACATGCCTAACGGGAAAAGGAGAAAATCGCTAAAAAATACCCAGTAATGACAGTGCGCATGGTAACATTACAGAGAGAAATTTTATCGCATAATATTAATACGAAAAATAATTTGCACTTGCACAAAACGGAGCTTGTCCGCTAATTACTTTAAATACTTAACTGGTTATATCACTTCCCACCCTAAATGCACCGCCTTAACCCGCCCTCAAAAATTACGAGTCAATTACAAGCCTTAAATTTGTCTTCCGTACTAAATAGAGGGGCATTCAACAAAGTTCTTATTTGCAACACATTGCTGGGTGTGTGTTATTAAAATAATTGCTCTCGCATTATGTGCCTGTCTGTAATTGCAATGTATTGAAAACAACTCGCTTGTTACTTGTTCGTTTTTCTTATGACAAGTTGTGCGGGGTCTTTGTCTCGACGGGACGTGACGGGTGTATAGACTTGTAAAGGTTTTTCAATAATATATAGTGATTTTCTTTTTATTTTGTGTCATTTAGATTTACTAATTGTACTTCAGCATAGTTTAAATTTAATTGCTTATTTTTTGTTCATTGATTTCAACCATTCCAATTTGTTCATTTACGTGCGTTGGGGTAATGCCGTATTACAAGCATGACAGCCTCCGTGGCGCAGGTGGTTAGACGCCGCCTGTGAAACGAAAGGCCGCGGGTTCGATCCCCGCACCGAGACAAATGTTTGTGTGAATCACAAGTATTTGTTTCGGATCTGGGTGTTTGTGAGACCGAAAAGTGTCTCGTAGTTTCTAATACCCACGAAACAAGACTTGATCTTAGTGTGGTGTCAGGACCTATGTATGTGACTATTGGGTGTATTTATTATTATATTTATTAATCTACTACATGCAAAGCTGAAGAGTTTGTTTGTTTAAACGCACTAATCTCAGGAACTAATTGAAAGTTTCTTTTGGTGTTAAATAGTCCATTTACCGAAAAAGGGTATAGGATTTAAAACATCACGCTATGAACAACAGGAGCGGAGAAATAATGAAAAATGTTGCGAAAAAAAAAATCCATTCAAAACGTTACTGCACCCGGGCGGAGCCGTCGCTATTCACTTATATAAAAACAACAACTTAAATTTAATAGGGTAGAGAATCGACAAAACCTTCATTAAAACGCCGTTAAGATATCTCATAAAAATTCACTGGTATTAAACAATGCTTATCTTTCATACACAATCTGTGATCGCGTCGTGTTCCTCGTTTTATGGTTTTCGTGTTGATTTTTAATTGGGATGATTGGACAAGTTGTAATAATGGGACAGGGTATGATTTTTTGTTTGTGGAGTCTCAATTTTGTATGTTTAGAATATCGCTTTAATCGTATAAGTCTAATGAAAAACATAGGCCTCTCCCAAGGATTTCCATAGCAATTTGAAGCTGCCAGCAAAATTTTCCGCGATCGACAAATATTGAATTGAGTGACGCTTTCTTTTTTTATTCTTTTTTAAGACGTAACTATAAATATCCTGTGAATAAATTATTTTGTAAACATCTCATTCAAGAATACCATATTTAGAATAGGTTTTGTCATTTTTTTATTTTCTCACTCATATTACAGGATTATCTTACTATGGGACCAGATCTTGTCTTTGATGTACATCTATTTATATAAGCCTCATTATCTTCCATGTATACCGGGTATATCAGTTTAGTAGTTTTAGTGATTACAGACACATTGCACCTAAAAATTCCTAAAAATAGCGACAGTTTTTTTGCAATTTTTTGTAACGTCGTCATGTTTGGGTGGTAAATACCTTCTATTTGTGAGAATAGTGATTTAACATCTCGTGTACAATTGCGTCTTTAAAAATTAAATGGTACATTCTTATTTTAGAAAAACTATGAATTTATCACCCAAATACGACCAGAAGTAAAAAATTACAAAAAAAAAATGACAATTGTTTTAATTGCATTGTGTCCGAAGTCACTAATACTCCCACCTCGCTTCGTTTTCGGTCGCAGTCTGGATATACCCTGTATAGCATATTCCTCCTATCACCAACGTCTTCGAAGCAATTTGAGTGCTACAACTGCGAGCTTTTAGTACATATACATATGTATGTATGCATACTCCGGACGGGGCAGTTAGCGACACGATAATTGCACCTCGATAGAATTTCGTGTGAACGTTACTCGCTGTTAAGATGGTTTTGTGACATCACAATTGCTTTGTGATTCACAATAGTTTTTTCTATATCATTAGTGACCTTAAGATTTTTTTGAAGTGTTAGTTTAAACTACAGTTGCTTTGTAGGAATGATAGTATACGAATAGTTAGCTATACATCTAAAGATTTCCCTGGTAGGTCTCTCATATGTGAGAGGCCGTCTGGGTAGGTACCATTGCGATGTCTATTTCTCCCGCCAAACAGCAGTGTAATTGCACTGTTGTGTTCCGGTTTGAAGGACATTAGCCAGGGTAACTACAGTGGACATATTGGGACTCAGCATCTCATGGCTCAGGCTGGCGAGCGAAGTGGAATGCCAAGCATTGCTTTGTAATTCATGGTGTTGTTTAGTTTTGCCACTGTTCAAGAGCGGTCGTATCGCTTGCTATGAGGCAAGTGGCATGCTCGTTTCGCCATTCATCGTAATAAAAACAAAATCAAATCAAAATCAAGTTGAGTGGACAGCTGAGATATTGGGTGCTGGTTCAAGCCAAATTTATGCAAAATAGTTTTAAATTTTATGAAGCTTGCCTGACGTCAATCGTTTAAGAGTTTTTATTATCTTACTTACGGTATAAGAATAGACTTATTTTTGCGGTTTATTGCGAGACGAGCTTGCCGTTTGCCTGACGATAAGTGATACAACCCGCTCATGGAGAGTAGCGAAACCAAACAACACCATGAATTACAAAGCAATGCTTAGTATTCCACTGCGATCACAATCCTAAGATATGTTAAGTCCCGTTATGGCCAGTAGTGTCTTGTTATGTCCGTATAATTAATATATCCAAATAAACTCGCCACATTGAAGGAAACATAAAATCAATTGCATTAAACTAATGAACTAGACGAGGTCAATAATTCCCAAATAATAGGAAGCTGATAATTCTATTTGAAGTATATACGAGTACTATTATGTATGGAGTTCATTTTGATAACCCTTATCTAAGGTAGAGGAGTTAGTATGTAAGCGTAAGACATTTTTTCCAAATTAATTTTATAAAATAGTACATGAAAATGAAAGAAGGTTTACAAAAAATAATCATGAATATTGCATAAAAAATTGACTAATTCTTTGACACAAAACGATCCCATGGAGGTGGGTTCAAACTTAGTGGGTCGCTATTTATTTCCTTTACTCTTAATTGTAAACGTATTGTAAACGTTCATAAACTTTACAGTTCTCTCTCTCTCTCTCTCTCTCTATTCAGCCACAGGAAGTTCACTGAGGAACATAGGACTCCCCCAAGGATCACAACATCGATCTGTAAGAAGCGGTCTGCATCCATAGGAGGCGAACCTGTCGCCATATCGCGCACAAATACCTGACTCCGGACTGATAATGAACGGAAAAATGACATAGGATTCGAACCCGAGACCTCACATTATATCATTACCACGATTCACCAAACTTATTTTTATCCTAAGATTATAATGATCAAAGAAACCGGGCATAACACTCACTTAAAGAAATCTTTCTAAAATCGCTTCCCGCTCTGTTCGTCACAACCTCACCACTCAGGACGGAAAAAAGCGTATAAATTATAACTGTTTCGTGGTCCAATTAGTTTTAATTACCCGGCGTTGTTCGGTTATCGACCAATAAGAATCTCCGGGAAGGTATAGTAACCAGATATTTGAGATTTTATAAACCGGCTTATCGAGATTTTACGAAATTTCTGCAGCGTTATGATGGCCGTGGCAGTTGGTTAAGTCGGCTGTAGGACGGAAGATTGCGGGTTCGATTCTCGTTTAGAGATAATTATCGGTTAATTCAACTGTAAATGGGAGAGGTTCCGTCTTCATTTGCAGATATGTGCTTGTGCGAATAATCAAATTTTGTTGAGACCGAAAAGCCTTTTGTAGTTTCTGACAACCATGACACAAATTAGTGTCATATTGCGGGGCAGATAAGCATGAGTTGACTGTTATGGCCGCCACACACATTCAAGAGCGTTTGTGCAAACACAAGTTGCACCACTCTCGAATAGAAAATTGATACGAAGTTTGCGCAGTTACAGTCGACAGCCTCCGTGGCGCAGTTGGTTAGACGCCGGCTGTGAAACGAGAGGCCGCGGGTTCGATCCCCGCACCGAAACAAATATTTGTGTGAACCACAGGTATTTGTTTCGGGTCTGGGTGTTTGCGAGACCGAAAAGTCTCTCGTAGTTTCTGATACTCACGACACAAGACTCGATCTTAGTGTGGGGTCAGGACGATATATGACTGACTGACTGTTGGGTGTATTTATTTATTTATTTGCCCACAAACTTTCCAGTATACTAGTGCAAACTCAGACTTGCACAGTTAAATCGTTACTTGTGTGGTGGCCATTAGATATATGTATATATTATGTTCCAATTCCAGTTCATCCAAAGGTTGCCAGGAAGAAATCGCTCAATGCGATATGGTCACCGATTGTACTATTTTATTTTTTATTTGTATCACATTCCTTTGTAACTTGTTATGTACAATAAAGAGTATAAATAAATATATTGATTTATTTGGTTCCAATTAAGCTAGCTAGCACCAGAAAATTCATTTCCACGTTGCTAATAAACAAATAGAGACACTCAAAACTAAAAGGTCAAACGCCAAAAATCTTTGCTAATGGGCCGAAATGCAGAAAATGTGGACAAAAAATTTACACAAAGAGTGATAACTTTTAATACTTTCAGAGGCAAAACGTTTTCACATAAAATTACCATAACTGCTTATGTTGGCTACATTCAATTTGTTTTTATGAAGGAAATAATGCTTTAATTGAAAATACTGATATTACTTCAGCCTCTGATATACAATATTTAATATTGCCTCGGGAAACGAACACTTTTGATAGTAAATACGGGTAGTGCCAACCTGATCTTCTTTTTTAGTGGGCAAAATTATGGTGGTCTGGTGTAACGGCGGTGTAAATGCACTGTTGTGTTCCGGTTTGAAGGACATTGTAGCCAGAGTAACTACTGGACATTTCCTGGATAGACTTAACATCTTATGTCTCAAGATGGCGAGCGCAGTGGAATGCCAAGCATTGCTTTGTAATTCATGGTGTTGTTTTGTTTTGCTACTGCCATGAACGGTCGCATCGCTTACCATCAGAAGCTTACCAAAAAACAAATGTTGTTACACAGGATGATGCACGAATGCACACTAGCGTTTTAGATCCTTAAGATTTTAGGGGTGAAGAATAAAATCAATTTCACTGCTTAATCTGAAGTTTTAATTCTAATGATTTGCTTCTTAAGCTTAAAAACATATTGTAAATCATAGTGCTTCTTTAACCTGATTGACTGGTTACAGGTTATTTGTGTGTCAATTATTAATTGATGCTAAGAGATCTACTATTAAATGTGACAATATGTAAAAACAACTAAAATATCAACATATTGTATAATACATAGCAAAGGTGAACTAAATACAAAAAAAATAAGTCTTATTATTTTACAAACATACAAACATACATAAACTCGCGCCTTTATCCCAGAAGGGGTAGGCAGAGGCGCCACCAGGACACCCACATTTCGCCTTGTATATTCCGTCCCATGATGTGATAGCAGGCGAGCCAATCGCCATATCGGCTGATAATGAATATAAATATCCAATATCACTTTGCCCGACCGGGGATTCGAACCCCACACCTCAGCTTTGGTATCGTACCGTAGTACAGTAACGCCACCGAGGCAGTCTTAAATGTTTCAACAGGTGTGGTTTTTATCTATTGTTAATGACAATAAAATGGCCAAATTTGCAAACAAATATGTATACGATAAGAAATGTTTGAATATCAATATATATTCTATAGGTATATATTATTTGAATGTAAAAACACTAAAATATGGAATTTCCGGGAATTCATTTTGGTTACAGCTACGAGCAACCGACTATTAAACTAGTTTGTCAAATATTTAAAAGTGCATTGACTTTGTATTCTGCGTTTATAATACTTAAGGAAAATATTATATTGGTCTAAAGTGTATTGAGAGAGATTAAATTAAAGGATTGATGGTAAGTTCCGTTACTTAACCTCGCGCTAGCATTGCTGATGGGTAGGCAGAGATGCTTTTAGCGCCACATTCAGTATTAATATGAATAATATATGTATTTTGTGAGGAAGTCAAATATTGAGCTTAAATAATCCATTTTTATAATTTCCTGCTATTAATTTGTCGTGAGAAAGTCAAGGTAAGCTAGCGTCATTTTTTTATTATTTCTCGTTCACTAATGTTTATGCTTAGGATAAATCTTTCAAAATAAAACTCCAAATAAATTAATCACTGCAAAATCATTTTGACTTACCGCGTACTGGTGCAAAAACTGCAATTAGCTGGTAAAATGAAAAAAAAGCTCTTCTAATAGTTGTAAAAGCGATTAAAATCAAATAAACATCAAGAACATATCAGATAAATTCCACCACTCACAGAATTAAACGCTTAACCGAATCGCGTCCAAAGGAATAACTAAAAGCATGTGCTCCAGGATTCTCGATCCTTAATCCTCCGCACAAGGCAATTTTAACTATATTACACACGTAATAGCGTTGTAAATAGAATCTCAATGTTATTATATTTGTAAAATGTAACGTACATCTCTAATTATAAGGTGAGTTTTCGTTTGCACAAATAGTGGTGCATTTGTCGGTGTAGATTAAAAAAAACACCGGGTCTGTTGCACTGCGGACAAATTTAGCGAGAGACGGCGAAAAGCGGGCAAAAAGTACCCCGTTCAGACGTTCGCGCCCCTTTTTCAAGGTAAATTTCCCGAGCACATCAGGAATTAAAATAGGTACGAGAATATTTTTCTACTTGAGTTTTATAAATGTTTTTTGAAAAAGATTTTTTGTACATGTGTATTTTTTGTTTATTTTTTTTTACCCCCACGCTTTTTGCGCACTGTGCGCTGCCAAAGGGTGTTTATTTTATGTTCTAATGTGTGTGGGATTTTTTGTGTGTTATTTCAAAGTTGGAGAATTTGTTCATCTCACTACTGAATTATGGAATAATTTACATATATTCTACTTATTTATTTAGTATTTTATTACAAAGGAAACTAAATTTAGCTTTGTGCTAGAACTATTTAGAAGCATAATATTTTCTATCTACCTGATTATCCATAATGAGAAATGAATTTAAGATCTTTTGTTTTTGATTTGATCCGTGGCTATTATTAAAATGTAGTTTATTTTACGTTTATACTGTTTGTAATAAGAAGTGTTTAATTAAATTATCTTCGTAATCATCCCGTCTTTAACACAGCGTCTGACGACTTTCTTTATCAAAATTAAGTTCACCAGAACAGCCTATCTACTTTCTTCTTAATTACACAAACAATTAAAACAAAACCAAAACAATACCTGATTCCTAATACCCAACGATTTACTAGAAAGTAATTAACTACGCCAAACTGTCAAACAAAAATAAATTTTTAGATACAACAAATAAAGCACAAAATCGTTTTTAGAACAGACTCATCCTATAGGTAATTAACGTCTAAAATGTTTCCAACTAAAATCGTGAAACAATTGGAAGTTCTAATTTTAAAATAGTAAAATAAAATAGGTTGGATACGTAATGTGGACGAATTATGGGCTGGACAGGGATAGAATCATATGACAGAAAGAGATAGATTCATAGTTTCTTGTGCGGAAGGGTTTGCGCACACGCTGCGATTTTTTGTTGTTTAAATTATTATATTAAATAATAGTAGGAATTGTACAATTCGTCGAGTAATATTGATAGTTCAATCACTATGACACTTTGTATTTTTTATTTTATAATTAATATCTTGAACCATAAATAAAGAACCAAATTACAGTAAAAAGCGTGGTCACCTCGATATTAAATCAACTATTATGAACCGGCGGGCACAATTGTATAAACCCAATCTGAAGCCTAAATACATTTTAGTATAATTAACTATACAATGTATACAGCTTTTGAAATAGTCCAGTCAAATACCCATTCATACTAAAGATACCCAACTTTCTCGTCGATAGTCTGCGCAAACCTAACACGTAGTTTTACGTCCAACCTACGCGTGTACTAGATAATGCTATGAAACACGGACAAAACACGCCAATACATTATAATGTTGCACAAGGTTATCCATCTGTTGATTAATGGTTACTGAAAGTATAGATTGCACAATCCCGAGTAAGTGTGGGATAGGGGAGATCCAACATCTTTTACCAATAAATTAATACACTTATCCAGCCACACGTAGAACTGACGACAAAGATTGCAAAGCTTTTTGCAAAAGATACGAATGACATTTTAACGATATCGAAGTTATTAAAAAGAATGAACTGATTATTTTCCTGCCTCATTAAAATTATACTGTCGGTGGCGTAGTTGTACTACAGTACGATAACAAAGCTGAGGTCTCGGGTTCGAAACCTGGGTCGGGTAAGTCCGGAATCAGGAATTTGTACCCGATATGGCGATAGGCTCGCCCCCTATCACATCGTGGGATGGATCATACAAGGCGAACTGTGGGTGTCCTGGTAGCACCTCTGCCTAATCCTTGTTGAAAGGGGGCGTGAGTTTATGTATGTATGTTTAAAATTATCTCCTATCTCTGTATACACTTTTAGTGTTAGCCTTTTATACACACCAGTAAGTTTGAAAAACCAAGAATATAACCCAAGGAAAGTATTCCCCTATGATCAGGACACTACGAAGCTTTGGATTGTTTTATTTCAGTACTAAAGTCTCACGCGTACCCATGGGCCCATAAAAACTGAGGTTAATTGTGTCTGTCGCCTCGTTAACCTCATGACCTATTGAGGATCACTAGACATTGGGTAGAAAATATTTTTTAAGACAATTTTTTTTATAACAGCATATTTGTGGTCGATCTTTTTTATTATTTTGAGCACAAACACAAATACTATTAAAATAAAACATTTATGTCAAATCAGTATTAAAGTAGCTTGTAACATGTAAAAATATAAATATTTTAAAAAAATTGTGGGAGCGTAGTGGAGACATTATACGGTCTCTTTCACACGCGCACACTGTAATGCAGACTAGTGACGTCACTAATTTGGTTTTTCATCCGTTTTCTTTTACTCCCATTACAAGATGTAAAACGTTTCTAACTTGTTTAATTCTGAATAAATTTCCAAATTTATTTGTTCGCTAGATTTTGGATATGAATACCTAAAAAATGAGTCAAATATCCTATAACATTTTTAAAGGGCATATAGTTATAGTCAAATGTATTAAATTTGATGTGATAGTGGGTATTACTATACATTTTGCATATATTTCCAAAAACACTATATTTTCATACTCATTTATTTTTATACTCATATTTGTTTGGCATAGCGATTTGTGGGCCTCACAAACATTTGTCTCGGTGCGGGTATCGAACCCGCGGCCTCTCGTTTCTCAATCGGCGTAGAAGAAACTGCGCCAGGGAGGTAACTATTGGGTGTATATTATTGAACATACATTCAATTGGGCCGTATGCTCGTTTACGATAAAAATAAAGTTAAAAATATAAATATAATCCTACTCTAGATTTATCTTTGTACATTTCCATTGTACTTTGAGTGCAGGCGCCATTGTTAACATCTCTATAGCGCTCCCACGGAACGCGGGAAATATGTTGTCGGAAAATACAGTTGTTATAAAGGATTATTTTAATACAACCACGACAAAGTGACTACAGTGCAATTCAGATATTGCTGTTTTGTGTTGACATAATTATTTCGGCTGAGTGATAGTGCGAGAAAATTGCATGAACCACTGAAGGTTTTCCACCGTCGTGCCCAGTGTTCTATATCCGGGTGGATATGATAATCCTCCTACCAACTATAAAGGTCTCCGATAATCTAATCTCACACTGATCTAAATTTACTTCATATTAGTTTTCTTTAGTTAAGTATAACTTCTTTTGAGCCGGTACATTGATATTAGCATAAACGGGCTACACCATGGCACTGGCAATTTAAATCTTATCGCCACACACGTTCAAGTGCGTTTGCGCAAACGCGAGTTTGCACCAGTCTCGAATCGAAAATTGGTACGAAGTTTGCGCAGTTATTTGCCCACACACGTTCCATTATACCGGAGCAAACTCAGACTTGCACAGTTATATCGTTATGTTCGTGGCGGTCATTAATCGAAGTAAAAGACGTCATCCAACTCAAAGATATTTACTTACTCCCATCCACTCTAAATACTGTGATAGAACCCCGAACCGAACAGGTCCATACACTTTCACATACATCGTAACATAACCCATAAGCTCCTCTTTAATATTGACATTGGCAAGTAATATTTTAAAAGCAACAGTATTCCCATTTGGTTCCAATTTTCCCGGCCATTACATCACGGATGAGATCAGGCGGGATCTGAACTTCTTCCCACGGTGACTCATAACACGTGGTACTGAAAAAATATGTATGAATATGATTTCATAACTATGGGTTTTCGTATAAGTCTAGTTGGAACGCGTACGGCGTGAGATATGCTTAGGATATTCATATAGAGGGAGCATTGGTACTTCAAAAAGGTAGATAAAAATGGTGGTGCCGGTCTACCTTTTTCTGCCCTCCTATTGGCTGACATATGACATATATGATGAAATCTACAAGCTTTTCAATGATAATAATTTTATCAATTTTGACTTACATTGTAATTTTTCAATTGTCGAAAGAATATTGTTATTACGATTATGCCCTCTTATCGGAATTTTTACCACCATTCCCTTAACCTTCTCAAAGTCCGAAAAGGCGCCTAATTTTTTTCAGGTATGTAAAAGGGCGGCGATCTCTTGCTATCTACAGAGCCGCCGTTACTCAATTATAAAGATTATGACACTTCCCAAGAGGTTCATAAGTGTCCAATACTAGTTCCTTCAACCTTGCGACCGGATGCCAACCACGTGTTAGACCCTGCCACATTTCCAACAAGCATTTTCAAGAAGGGGGCGTAATCTAAAAATACAGTGTGGAATTATAAACGCACATCAGTGCGTGGCTTAGTCACGTCCCGTCTGCCGAACGCAGGCCGCCCGCGCGCCAAAATTCGAAAAAAAATCGAACTTTAAATACCAGTGTTATAGCCGCCATATTGTGATTTTGAGTGACATTTGTGCTTGTGATTTTAAATTTCGAAATTGGAACGCGTGAGTTACTTTTTTAAATTTTAATGCGTTTTGTTGTTGTAAAAAGAATGCCTATGGCCTGCTTAGCGGGCATTGAAAAATATTGAGAACGGATTCCGACAAAAATGGTTCGCAGTTATTATTAAGTTTAATATTTTTCTTTTGTGATTCATCGTTTTGTACTGAAATTATTTAAGATAACTTAGAAAGTTATCTTTTATGTTATCTGAAATTTATTCAAAGTTTTCATTACAAACACACAGTTAATTTTTCATAAATTAAATCCCTTTTGAAGCTAAATAGAAAAAGTTACTCGCGCGTAAATTAAATAAACAGTTATACCAATATAAATATTTACAAGCGTGGGAGTAAAACAAAATTACACGTTCTATATAACGCATATTTTAAGATATCCGTTGTAGAATAATTATAAGGAATTAGCTCATGCCTTCATCTATGCGAAAATCTGATATATTTAAACTATTGCTATGTGTAAATCTAGGACAAGCTTGTCTTTTATCTAGATTTCAATTCATCTAAATCACATATCTAAGATAGGGCAAATATTGTTTCTGAAACAAATTGTAATATGAGGTACCTACCTAGTTTTTTTTATATATGAACACCTTATCATCTTTAACTAAAATAAGTAATATCATAAATCTGTATATTCTTAGTACAATCTACTCTTATTTCACCATAACAAGTTACCACATACAGCGAAATATTGCTAAAACTTTAGTTGAAACGTTATAAGTCTGAATTTAATGTTCTCTTTATAAAATCTGGTTGATATAAATAATCAAATACATGCGTACCTAATAACAAATCTGTAAGAGGAAATAACTTTACAGTTATTAACACATTATTAAAATCTGAACGCAAACCGACCATAAACATTCTTTGAAATTCAAAACTGTAAAACTATATTCGATTTTCAAATTTATAATTGTCAAAATGTAGATTATTCTAAATTTGAACATTGCTGCCAGTATTGCACAACAATTACCATAGACTACCAAAGAGGTTTAATTGTATAAGTCATAATGTTTGTATGTGTTTAATAGTTTTTTATTGCAGTACATTAACTACCGGAACACTGTTGTGGTATTTAAATTAGTTGTAATTGGGCTTAGTGGACATTGTAATTGTCTACTGCTGTAAAATATGAGGTACTAGGTTTGACACCCAGGTCAAGATATCGTGTGAATTCTAGTTAATTATATTTTTATGGCTTGGTTGTTATAGAATCGTAAGATAAATAATGTTATAATCTCTTTCTATATTTTAGTTCAATATTTAGTATGTATTTTAATAATGAAATAGCGGCGGAGATGTTTCTACAAATGTAGTATTCCGTCAATAGTTTTAACATCATAAAATATTTTTTATATTCAACGATATGCTTTGGACTAGAAATAGTCTGGATAGACCGTCATGGAACAACTTTCCCACAGAAAACCGACGTGAAGCAACGATTTTGCTGCCATGTTTCATTCGATGAGTAAGATTTCCGGAGACCTATCAACACTAAGGCTGACAACACATCTAAGATGCCTGTGTTGTAGGTATATTTGCCTTCTTCACTCAAACTGAATTCAAAAGTCGTTCGAAAAGGACAAAACATTTGATAGCTATAATAGGTTTTAAATTTTTCTATGAATAAAACCATAAAAAAATAAAAACAATAAATGTTTGCTTATTCGCCGGACCGACATAAAAAATTACTCGTTTCGATAGTATCGTAGTTAAATTTTATATCCGGAGCGTAGTTGGTAGTCGCCAGCTGTGAAACGAGAGACCGCGAGTTCAATCCCTGCACCGAGACAAATGTTTGCGCGGCAAACAAATAATTTGCGTCTGGTTGTTTGTAAAACCGATAATTCTCTCGTAGTTTCTGATACCCTCATACCTCATTTTTGAACAGTAAATATTACCCTTTTTAAAGTATAATTGAGTTCCAAACAGTCCATATCTATCGACAGCATCCGTGGCGCAGTTGGTTTAACGCCGGTGAAACGTGAGGTCGCGGGTTCGAACCTCGCACCGAGAAATATTTGCGTGATCCATACGTATTTGTTCCGGGTCTAGGTGCTTGTGAGACCGAAATGTCTCTCGTAGTTTCTAATACCCACAACACAAGACTAATATCTTATTTATTTATTTATTTATTTATATTCTTTATTGTACACTACAGAAGCTTGACAGACAGAAATAAAATAAATTAGATAGCAGTACAAAAGGCGGTCGTATCGCTCGAAGCAATCTCTAACCGACTACCTTGGGATGGAAATAAGAGAAGGATAAAAGAGAGGGCAGTCAATAGTGTACCAATAGCTTGACTGATAAAAAAAATAAAATTAATTATAATAAGTGGCTTAAAGTAAAAAAGAAAAAATAAATAAAAAACAATCTTAGTGTGGGTCATATGTATGTGACTGTTGGTTCTATTATTTTTATAATTTAGTTTTGTCATATCTTCGCTTCGCCATCTGGAGACTGATTCAATATTATAGGACGAGTATATTTTCTGAATAAGGATACGGGTTGGTTGACGTTCCGGAAATATTTCAGACATCCTTAAGGATATTAATATCACAATATGAAGTTTTCTTTGAAGTAGCTTCAGTAACCGGACCGTGAAAAAAGAATAGGAATATGAAATAGTGAATGGGCCGTTCCAAAACCTTGTGGTTGTTTTCCGTTGGCTATATTTGTAATAATTATAGTCTTGGGGATTATTATGAATGTCGTTTCCTGACTTTTCTGTTGTTTAAAGTTGCTTATTGAACTTTTAGCTGTCGTATTTATAGTTTATTTTAATGTTATGACTGATAATGTTTATTTATTTATGTATTTATTTATATTATTCATTGTACATATCAATTGTAATCAATATGTTTAGTGCAACAACAGCTTCACTTTGAGATATCTATTGAAATAAAACAAAATGAAAATCTTTTTTTCGTCTTATTTCCTCAATGTTTCCCTGCAACCATTATGATAAAGGATGAGCAATGTTTTTTTTTTCACAAATATGACCCAAAACATAAAAAATAGCAGATTCCTAATCACTTTTGTCAAATCGTCTCGTGAAACTTCTCATTTAAAGGTGATAACTTTAGTCCCCACTTTTTACTTCTCCATCACTAAGAACCAACTTTACCATCAGGTCTCTTTTACCATCAGATTAGCCCCCACCATAAAAAGCCGCGTCCCTCGCGTGGGCCGCATATAGCCCAGCTAAAGGTTCGGATGGAATACCATTAGTACGGTATCCCAGGGGCCGTTTTGGTTTTGTTTCCCATTCTGGTCTATATCGGTGAGTGCGTTGAACTTCGCTCGGCTGGACGTAATTTGTCTTCCCTTCTTAGGGTATGTTCACGAATATTCTTCAGGTATTGAAGGTTTTTGGATGGTAAATATATATTTTTTTAAATATATTCTTGGGGTGCCTCGACTGCTTCGTTGGTGTAGTTGCGGTACGATTACAAAGTAGGGATCTCGGGTTCGAATCCCGGGTCGGGCAAAGTTATATTGGATTTTTTTATCCAGTATCAGTCCGGGGCAGGAATTTGTGACCGATATGACGATAGGCTTGCCTTCTATCACATCATGAGACGGAACATACAAGGCGAAATGTGGGTGTCCTGGTAGCACCTCTACCTGCCCCTTCTGGGAAAAAGGCGTCAGTTTATGTACGTATGTATGTATGTATATTTTTAGGCATATTTTTAACGAGAAAGGATGCCGGTTGGCTTATAAAAGCCGCTATAAAAATATTTGACGCATATAGTATTGTTTTTTTTTACTAAAGGAAATCTGTTAAGCTCCCTTTCCAGTGCTCAAAGGGAGGTCGAAGGGGGTATATTGGTAACACTGGCTTTCTAGTTAGGCTTGTTTCTAGAGCTAGGTTGGGTTTCCCCATTGCGTGGGTTGGTTGGTAAAAACCCACACTTTAAGAGCAGCAATAGATGTTTTATTCCAAATTAAAATGAACACTTTTTACCTGATACGTTACTAGTACGGTCATGTTGTGATACGGTGTAGTAGTAAATATTTTTGTTAGGGTATATTTATACCGGAAAATCCATAGCAGTAATTAATGCAAATAAATACGTTGTTTCCTGAATCAGTTGAACAAACCCTTACAATGAAAACAGACCATAGTTAGAAACAAATGGAAATTTAAAATAGTTGCGAGTTTGGAACGGCCCGCTAATTTATTTGGGCAGATGTCTCGTCATCACGGGAGCTGCCATCAATAAATTTTACCTTGGGGACATTTCTAATTTGCACTGTCTTGCTCTTTAACATTTAAATTACTGCAGGAGTGAAAGGGACAGAGAATATTAACTTTCTTTGTTCCACCGGTATTTTTGGATGTGGATGTTTTTTGTTGGACGCAATATTGGCGGTGGTTGAGAGGCGATTGCACACAGATTTGGTGCATTGAGAGATGTGTTTGTGTTATATGCAAACATTGGTCCAAATTTGGGATTTGTTTGGCTAACGTATTGGCCGTGTTTATTGGTGTATGTTTAGTTGTGTTTTGGTCATTAATCTTGGTTTAGTAAATAAATATGACCCAAGTAATAATACTAAATCGAGTGCTGATTTCTTAGCAACTGAATGGAGAATCTCAGCTCTGACTTTTAGGAGTTATTTTTATCTACTCAATTACCACGTACTTGGGCGAAGGACAGCCTGAGCGATTTGCTATAAGAATTTCGAAGGTACATAAAGGCCGTCAGAGTCAAAATCAGGGATTTTTTAAATTCTGGAATCGATCCTATAATCTCTGTAAGCAATCTGATTCGCTGTCGGCTAAGCCAGACCCCATTTATAAGTTAAGACCACGTGCCATCCTACAGAAATAGAATAGGAAATATGTGCGTTAAGCCACCCTACGCCACGCGCCCTATTTCCTCCCTCTTTCAACAGATGAATAATCGTTCCCTTAACAACTATTTTGGTTTAAAGTGCTTTCTGATTTAAACGGATCAATTATACCGGGTATATCAAGACTGCGACCGAAAACGAAGCCAGGTGGTAGTTTTAGTGGTTACAAACACGATGCAAATAAAAATTTCGCCAAAACAGTGACAGTAATTTTTTTTTAAATCATCGTGTATGGGTTGTAAATACCTAGTTTTTGCAAAAATACTAATTTAAAACCTTCCGTACCGTTGCGTTTTAAAAAAAAGAGGTATACTTACATCTTTATTTTAGGAAAATTATGTATTTATCACCCAAATACGACGATAAGTACAAAATTACAAAAAAAAAGTTGTCGATTTTTTTGCGAAACTTTTACTTGCATTGTGTCTGAAGTCACTAATACCTGGCTTCGTTTTCGGTCGTGGTCTTGATACACCCTGTATATTTCTTCTATTTTCTTTTAACGGTTAGTTTTTACATAAATAGGTAAGGATAACCTATTTAAGGTTACAGGAAGTCGCTGGATAGGTCGCTTCCAACAGGTCGATGTGGAGATCATTGGGGAGGCCTATGTTCAGCTGTGGACTTCCCGTGCCATCAAGCTTGTAAAACGTATGTTTTTGGGTTTTAATTTTGCTTTCTGGGCGAACTTGAATGACGAATTCGGAATATCTTTTCTTACAGTTTTCTCTGTCTTTAGAAAGTCTTTTGCTGAGCACAGACAATTTTGAGAATTTTAAGTTTCGTTTATAATAATTAATCCCTTGTTTGTATTATGTAGTGTTATAAACAAAGAGTTTATTATTATTATAGACCTCCCTCAAGGATTTAAAAACATATGTTGGAAGCGATCTGCATCTAACGACTTCCTTCATTTACTTCAAACAGTTTTTATAATATTTTTAGTAAGTAAATGATATTCTTTAAATTGTGACTAAAATAGACTCGTATTGACAACTTTGTTTTAAAATAAATAAAATTTTATAATTAGTTAACAATGACCCAAATATTTTGTATAAATTATAATGTATTATGGAATTATTAAAATTCCGTTTTGAACGTGTTTTGTAGCTAAGTGTCAAAATTGTCACTCTGATGGGCGGAAGGTGACAGGTTAATGGGGGCTTTGCGAAAAAATTAAGAAAAAATGACCCACTTCGGACAAAAAAATTGAGTGTCATTATTTTTTACGCTTATCTTTGTGGGTCGAGACAAATTTTTAAACACATTCTTTTGTAAGATAAAAAATCAAGTGGTTTTGCGTCAAGCTAATCATTGTCTCACATGACTACCCATATCACCTAGGAAAGAAAGAAGAATATTAGATTTTTTCTAATCAGTTTATCGCCCTAAAAGTAATTCTTTATTTAATCTTGGATCATGCTGTCTGTCTTATGCCAAGCCCATCATAATAGTATTGTATATTATTCGTCCTTCCAAAAAGTGGTAGAACCCTGCTGTTGTCAGTCATGACTCAGCATGGATGAGCAGGCTCTTCCGGGCGGTACCACTGTCTGACAAAAAATCGACTGCGTTGCTATCGCGTTTCGTTTGGTGGGTGAGATTGCCGTAAACCCTTTTCTCTTCCCACCCTTTTTCCTTTCCGCTCACCTCCCGATTTAAAGGGCCTGGCAACACGTCTATAACCTCATCGTTGTGTTCATGGGTAGCAGTGACCACTTATCAGATGACCTGTTTGCTCGTTTGCCGGACCTGTTGTGAAAACGGAGCTACTTATCGACTTAAGTTTTTGCAGAGATTAGTTTAAGAGTTAAAGCGTGACGTAGATTTTGTAAGCCCAAAAAAAAAAAAACAATACACGATATAGAATATAGATATATACAACATCTTATCAACAAAGCGCCCGATATGGCGATAGGCTCGATCCTCATCACATTGGAACACAAGGCTAAACGTGGGTGTCCTGGTAGCACCTCTGCCTACCCCTTCTGGGAAAAAGGCGTGAGTTTATGTATGTTTGTTAATCAACAAAAATCCTAGCCACCAAAGATTATCGTACAAAAATGCATAAATTCTGTGCGATAGGACAGATAGACTCATAACAGAGGTACAATATCTATAGATATGTGAGAGCAAATATTTGAGATAAGCTGTAACCAGATCGTTCGGCCAGCTGCGGTGATGCAATGCGCATGCGGTGTGGGCGAATTTTATTGTTATTATAACTAGTGACCTGTCCCAGCTTTGCTCGAGTTCAAAATATTTAGAAAATTATACGTATAAACTTTCCTCTCGAATTACTTTATTAATTGATGAAAACTACATTATAATCCCATGCGTAGTTTCAAAATTCTAAGCGGTCATAGAGACAGTGAGAAGCTACGAGTACTTTGTTTTAAACGATGTATAGATGAACTAATAAATATTTGTGACTTTACTGCATATATTTCTAGTGAAGTTATGGCAGAAATTGTAAAAAAACTAGTGGTTTTTGAATTCGTTTGTTTAAAAAACATTTTACCACTTCTTTAACGATTTCGCGGGAAACGGTTGTTGGATAAACATAAAATTGTTTCCTGTAATTCCATGCTTTAATAGGATTAGTCCCTTATGTGGCACAGTTATTGAAAATATATTATAATTTTTCATGAACACACATACCAGGGGTGAAATAGACGGTGTATTACTCATATTGTGTATATGGTTTGCAGGCCGGCAAAATTCGGTCGATCAACGAGAGATCTTGCCAATAGATACTTTATCTTTGTACTTATTAATATCTAATTTAATTACTTTTCATGCCAAGATCAACAAAGAAACCTTTGAATAACTTAGCACGCATAAAAATCAACACGCACATCTGACGAAAAATGTTTAAACAATTGCGTACCATAGAACAATTTCTTACCCTTTCTTAGAAAAATGAATCACAAACAAACAACGCTGTTGTAATAACACGTTGGGCGCAGACGTTAATGAACTAAAGTACTTATTGTAAAAAATAGGCGTTAAAATAATATTTGTGGCCGCCACATGGCTGCGTAGATAATGGAAGAGACGCGGCGTGGTATTGTTGACTTTTGACGAGGTTCTGTGTAGTAATATTTGTTTAAATTGCAGCGGGGTATTTATTATTTTACATGTGCAAATATAAAAATATCGAAAAATGTGTGTATTTTGTATAAAAAAATATTACGGGTTCTTGCATAGGAGGTACAACACAACATAGCTTAAAATTGTTAAGATACATGCGAGGATATTTTTTGTGACTTAAAAATATATAACACCCTTTTAATGCAAAACTTAGTTGTATTGCAAGAAGTTGCAGCTTCGATACCCTTACGATAAAAATATTTACCAAATATTTTTGTTAACGTATGCAGAATAATGCGGTTTGTCATTTTGTATATTTAATACAAGTATATTTTTATAGCAGCCTAGTTTATCTATTAGAATACGATGTAGCCTATATAACTACTTATTTTAGATAGATCTAAAATACATGTAATTTTTAAAACTATCAAGTTTTATCCAAAACAATTCAATAGATTTAGCGTGAAATAGTAAAAAATATCCATACATACTCAACAACTTTAAAATCTATAATATAATGAAAAAAAAAACTTACCAAATCTGATATACCTGTAAGAAAATAAACAAATAAATAAGCCTCTAATCATTTATTATAGGAAAAGGCAATATTCCGCTTCAGTTAATGAATACAGAATTACTTTAATTGTGTTATGGATACCGGTATAATTAATTAAATTAGGCAATTAATTTAATTAAACTAATTCGTATAAGAAATAGCGCTGTTCTGTTGTAAAACAAAATGTTTATTTAATTTGTTGGATTCCAAGATGTTTATTGTTTTATTTATTAATGACAGTTTACATTTCGTTGCAACTCGGTAAAATCCAAAAGAAATTATTTTTTGAGTGAATATAATATTGTTTTTCATGCCGATATATTCCGATTTGCGTGTATCTGTGATTTACATATTTTTCTGGTCTGAATATTAAATACTAAAATCGTTTTTAGTTTTTATAAGCGCATTACTTATCTTGCCGATCGACAAAATTATGCCAGACTGGTTGAAGCCGGATATACATAGGCTCAAGGCTGAACCCGAAACGCGACATACTATGTTCACAATGATCAGTGTTGGTTAGATATATAGAAACTTAATTATTAACCATTAAATCAATAATAATAAGCAGCAGACCGGGCTCTGTGGCGTACCTTGGGAGAGGCCTATGTCCAGCAGTGGACTGCAACGGGCTGATGATGATGATGATGATGATGAACCAATAAATCACAACAATTCACTTTAATAATTTGATCCGTGGTGCTTTACAGCTGGCTTCTCTGGCTGTAAAAGTCTTTATGCGAGGTTATTTACCTCTTTAGTTCATTGTTTTATCACCCGCTTTGTTGCGGAGCGAAGTGGACAAAATATTTCCAACTCCTATTAATTAAACTTTATGATTGATTTCGTTGCGGGTTAAAGACAGGTTAGACATACCCGGAGACTCGCTGAGCTTCAATGCTCGGTGTCATTAAAACGCGGGCCACTGTTGATCCTGGCTTACAGGAGTTGCAATGGCGGGTGTGAGGGGGGGACAGTCTAAAAAAACAATAAATCACATTTTTCCTATAAAGAAGTTAAAATAAATTAACTAAAAATCCCTAAAATCATGAATTATCTACGACCCACAAAATAAGAGGCGCATCCAGTTACTCTATCTCCCTGATAAGGATCACACATGGCTGCACACATGCGCCGCACGTTGCTCACTTCAAATCTTCATTGTGATGACAAAATCGACTCTCAATGGAATAAGTTAATGATAATAAACTTAATGAATAGGTTTGGTGTTTGTGGTGGTCCCTGCTTGAGCTTGGGGAACATAGGAATAAATATTTGAAGTTAATTATGTATTTATTGTTAATGATGTTTGACAGCCTCCGTGGCGCAGTTGGTTAGACGCCGACTGTGAAACGAGAGGCCGCGGGTTGGATCCTCGCACCGAGACAAATATTTTTGAGGCCCGCAAGTATCTGTCTCTCGGTGTTTGTGACACCGAAAAGTCTATCGTGGGTTCTGATACCCACGATACAAGACTTAATTGATCTTAATGTGGGTCAGGAATATGTATGTGACTGTTGGGTGTATTTATAATGATCATTGAGATTATTGACGAAAGAATATCATTTAGAAGTGGCTGAGAGTTATTTCTAAAGTATGGGAAAACCGCCAATACGTACAAAGCAAGTGCAACTAGTGAGGTATAAAAAAATTCCCCGAGAGGTTGATTGCAGGCAGCAGGTCGTAAAATAACAACCATCCTGCAACATATGAAAATAGAACTGTGTTGCAATAACGTAAGTGTGGAATAAGATTAGCCAGAAGAAAACCAATAGGTTAAACTATTTTTTGAATATTATACAAATTACACAATTCTATTATAAGTGAAACTTTAAGGCAATTTGAGATTAACTGCTTACTATTTCATCATAGGCAAGTGGGACTAGGCTGGACATGTGTGTCGCATGCCGGATGAAATATGGGCGAAGACCACCACACAATGGGTCCCGAAGGGGCGTCGACCACGTGGAAGGCCTAGACGCTGGTGGCGAGACGAGTTCGACGCCTATTTGAAGGATTGGTCTTATTAAGCCCTCGATAGGCATGTATGGAAAGCGGAAAGAGAGGCCTTTGAAATAAAATGAAATTCATTGAAATAAAACTATTTTGTACTGATTTTATCGCGATTTGGTTTAATTTTTAAATTTTTTAACTTCCCCAAAGATGTTATATTTCTTGCGCGCTTAGTTTTCAAATTCTCCAACCGGCGTATTTTGTTTGCAATTTGCAGTCCGTACTGGTTTGCATAATGGTTTCTTAGATTAACGCGAATGTTACACATTGAAATAAAACTATTTTATACGGATTTTATCGCGATTTGGTATAACATCTTTGGGGAAGTTAAAAAATGTAAAAATTAAACCAAATCGCGATAAAATCCGTAAAAAATAGTTTTATTTCAATGTGTAACATTCGCGTAAATCTAAGAAACCATTTTAAAATTAAATTCGTTTATTGGTCACGTAGGCAATTAAATTAGCGTATCACATTTCAGTATATTAATGTCATGTTAAGAACACACATTATGTAAATTTATTAAATCAGATTATAATATCAATTATAAGCTTAAATCGCAAACATGGCAAAAATACTGATTCAATTAACGACATTACGGATTAGTGGGGCGACATTCTTGAGCTCAATCTCTTAATTATACGCGACATAAATTATAAACTATGCTGTAACATTGACATATAAAAAACATTATACACTAATACGATTTAAATAAATTACTACTATGTTTTTATGTAACTAATGGATATGCCGGACTTAACAAGACTTTCATAATTTTGTATTTAAGAAATTGTAATTTCTTAATCGTTTATACATTTACGCGAATGTTACACATTGAAAGTCCGCCCTGTTACCATAACTGTAATGTAATCGAAACGTCGGGACCTTAAAAAATAAAAAAAAAATAAACGAAATCCGCGATAAAATCCGTAAAATTTCAATGTTGTCATTTCTTGTCGGTAGATACTTTATTTTGACTACACTGTACATTTCATTATACAGGGTATATCAAGACCGCGACCGAAAACGAAGCCAGGTGGTAGTATTAGTGACTTCAGACACAATGCAAGTAAAAATTTCGCAAAATAAATCGTTTTTATTTTGCGAAATTTTTACGTAAATAATTTTTTTTTGCAATTTTTTACTTATCGTCGTATTTGGGTGATATATACATAGTTTTTCTAAACAAAGATGTACACCTCTTTATTTTTAAACTCGCAATGGTACCTAAGGGTTTAAATTAGTATTTTCGCAAAAACTAGGTATTTACCACCAAAACACGATGATTTTTAAAAATTTCTAAACAAATATCTGTCACTGTTTTGGCGAAATCTTTATCTGCATCGTCTTTGTAACCACTAAAACTACCACCTGGCTTCGTTTTCGGTCGCAGTCTTGATATACCCTGTATGCATTGTAATGATGTCGTGGCAGTGTAAAAAAGTAGTATTGAAAGAACAACGAGGCCTAAATTCCTTTAGACAATTTTGGCTTTAGACAATGAGCTAATATTACTACAATATCGGACGCCCGTCTACAAGGTGGACGGATTACCTGGTGGAGGTTGTAGGAAGTCGCGAGATGCAGGCGGCTTCCAACAGGTCGAATAGGAGATCCTCAGAGGAGGCCAGGAGGGGAGGCATGTGGCTGAATAGATACATAAGTAGATAGATCATCTCAATGGCTTTAGAACTACATATTTTTAATCGTAGGAGTCACTGACATTTATGTATCATATTTGACAGCCTCCGTGGCACAGTTGGTTAGACGCCGCCTGTGAAACGAGAGGCCGCGGGTTCGATCCCCGCACCGAAACAAATATTTGTGTGATCCACAGATATTTGTTTCGGGTCTGGGTGTTTGTGAGACCGAAAAGTCTCTCGTAGTTTCTGATACCCACGACACAAGACTCGATCTTAGTGTGGGGTCAGGACTATGTATGTGACTGTTGGGGGTATTTATTTATTTATTTATATTATCTGTGGTAGAAGCAATTTATTCAGGGTAGAATATTTTGTTACTGGTTTAGTGGTGCAGTTAGTTTAGAGCCGGCTGTAAAACGAGAGACCTGGGGTCGAATCCACACCATGACTTATGTATGTTTGGCCAACAAATACATTTTGCTTCGTTTTATAATTTTCAGACAGAATAGTCTGTCGTAATTAAATGATGATGTTTAAAGTCAATTAAATTGTTCTTTAGTATAGATTCTCTTTGTAAAATCTACACTAAGTAATGATTTAATTGACATTAAATGTCTCTGAGTACAGCAGTTACGCCCGAATACTCAAACGTCATTTAAAAATATTATGTTGCACTTAACTACCAAAGTCCCGCTTAAATGTACTGATAAAGTGGGACGTGGGTAGTTCAGTACAACTTAATATTTAAATGGCGTTTGAGTATTCGGGCGTAAGTCTACTAAATATATTGATATTTAAACTCTTTATTTTACATCTCATGTTCCAAAGTAATTAAATATAAAAAATAAAAATGAAATGGTACAATGGGTGACCATATCGCATTGAGCGATTTTTTTCTATGTATGTATCTGTATGAGCCCATATACCTCTAACTACAGGGCACGGACCTCCTCTCCAATCGAAAGTTCGATTGAGAGGGGTTAGGCCGTATAGTCCACCACGCTGGTTTAGTGCGGGTTGGCCGTATGCTATGGCTATGTATGTGACTTAAAAAATACAAACCGATACATTGACATTAAAAAAATATATTCTTAGCAATATTTTTTTCAAATTGCAACCGGTTTCAAATATACAGGCGCCTTGATGGCTGTTGAAGATAAAGATCTGTATATTTGATTGCTTAACGATAAGCATCTCGTGGCCTTATTTATTTAATGATGGCTTATTAGTGAAGCTTGAGGTATTAGATTCAATTCCCAATTGGAATTACCATTTCGTGTGAGATTTTCGGTGTGAGATTTTTTTTAGGACTGTTATACTCGCCCTATAGATTATTTTTTAAAAATCGCGGTTTCGATCCCCGTACCAAGACAAATGCTTGTGAGGTCCACAGATATTTGTCTCGGGTCTGGGTGTTGGTGAGACCGAAAAGTCTCTCGTAGTTTTTGATACCCATGACACAAGGCCTAATTGATCTTAATGTGGGGTCTGGACTATGTATGTGACTGTAGGGTGTATTTATTTAATTGTACCTCTGCCTGTCCCTGTAGGGAATTGCTTTAAGCTTGTGTTTATTGTTTAATAAGCAGCTAAGTTGAGAGAAGGATAGACTCTACGTAAAGATGTCTCAGAATCTTAAAAAAACATCGCCTAAAAATCCTAACATGTCATATTCGTTAAATTAATTAAAAAAAAATGTTAAATTCTGAAAATCTGCCCGACACGAGAAAGATAAATAAAATTAATTTCAATAAATACGAAATATAAATCCAAAAAGACATTTTCTCTACGTTTTAAAAATGAAACATTGTTACTTTCCAATTGTCAATCCTTTAACAAACACAATCAATGATAAGGAACGGGACGACAAAGGGAATGGGCGGGGATGAAAAAGGATATGAGCATGGAAATGTCGGGCTTCACAACACTATTTTAGAATATCCGCAGGATGGCGCCAGCGTTCGGAGAACATTTCCGCGATTGACAAATCGATTTGTGTAATGAATAATTTTAAAATAGAAACTTGTATAAACATTGTATGTTAATTTTTTTTAATTATTCATATTACATTACAGTCCTCCCTCCTTGCGTCTTTATTCTCAATTCTGAGGGTATTGACCTCCTATCGCCAGCTTCCGAAGTGATGTCACGCCATAGATCTCGACTGTTGGCAACCTACATAACACTTTATCAGCTCAAATACGTCCCACTGCAGGGCCTCCTCTTCAATAGAGAGTACGATTGAGAGGGGTTGGGCCATATAAGGTCACGCTGGCCTAATGCGGCTTGGCGGACTTTACATACCGTAGAAATTTTTCAAAATTGCTACGGTACGCAGGTTTTCTCACTATGTTTTCCGTCACCGTTATAGGGCGTTGGGATTGGCTATCAATACCCATGTAAATCCGTAAAGTGAGAGGTGTGCTCTGGGATTTGAACCCGCGACCGAGTGAAACATGTTGGCTGTCGCGTCTGGTCCGTTACATACTGGCCAACACGCACCAAAAACACATCAATAAAAAAATCTTTTGTTCCAGATGCCACTATAAACCATCACAAATGAACTCGAAACAATCAACAATATGCACCAACAACTGAGATGGCGGCAACACAAGGGCTCGCGGTAGCGCGCACGCGCAGTTCCGTAAATAAACAGCGGAAATGGACCGCCGGGCGGCCGGAAGTGCTGTTCCTGCTGATGCTGGTGGCCGGTTGCCATGGATACCAAGAGCAAAGGTTCGCTATGGAGCCTCAGGATCAGGTATGTGAAGATTTAGGTTTTTTTTTTATTGGCAGTATATATTATACCCACAGTGAATTTGGTAGTAAATGCAGACTGCATTTTGATATTTAGTATTCTATTTATTTATAAAACTTAGGAATGAAGCGCTTAATGTTAGAACATATTTTAAAACTAAAATATTAGAATTCTTATATTTTACGAATTTATTTATAATATTATAAATCACAAAGCTTTATACAAAGATGATTTTTAATATTAAGATTAGCAATAAAAATAAATCATTTACGACCAATTTAAAAACCTATAAATAAAAAACACTACAAAAACAATCGAATATAGATAGAAATTTAGAATTCATATCTGAACAAGAATAAAAGCTATTTATTATCATAATTGCATTTTCAATACATGCTATTGAGTTTAACCTTACATTTATCGAAGTAGCAATAACTGTTAGCGATATGGTTAGATATAGCAATAACATTTGACGACAAAACACGATAACTAAATTACCAGTTATATGCTATTTCAACAGTATAAAATTTATGAGATATTTAACGACTCTTGTCAATAAAGTTTTATTTGGGTTTAGTGAACCTATAAGCAATAATTTATTTGCAAAATGTTCTGTATTTCATTAGAATTCTGTATTAACTCTGTCTTTCATTAAAACTGTTATGTCAAAGAAGGATCATGACAGCATCATGGAACCGTTGGTTAGACACCGGCTGGGAAACAAGAGGGCGCGGGTTTGGTTCCCGTACTGAGACTAATGATGTCCATAAGATTTGTTTCGGATCTGAGTAGGGGACTGATAAGTCTCTCATAGTTTCTAATACCCATGATACAAGACCTAAATCTAATATTGGTCTTCAGGCCTTAGACTAGCTTAAAGTGACTCTTGCCGGTTCATACAATAATTATACTGGGCGATTGTATACGGGTAGGATGGACCTGAAATTTTGACACACTTACGTGGGTCACCATGACTGGTCCTTAACCATTGAAATAAACTCATTTTTACGAATTTTATCGCGGATTTGGTTGAATTTTTACATTTTTTAACTTCCTGACGCAACGTTTCGGGAAGGTATTAATCTTCCGCTCAGTGACTGTTACAATTAAACTACTTAATTTACAATTATTAGACCAAAATTAAACCAAATCGCGATAAACTCCGTAAAAATTGGTTTTATTTCAATGTGTAACATTCAGGTAAATCTAAGAAACCGTTATGGGTCCTTAACCGCTGTGTGGGGTCGCCATCTCGACGTATACGGATGTCCTACCACTAGATATTTTAGTTCTAATGATGTCTCTGCCTTCAATCAATCATCATCAGCCCGTTGCAGTCCACTGCTGGACATAGGCCTCTCCCAAGGTACGCCACAGAGCCCGGTCTGCTGCTTTACGCATCCAGTCGCTGCCGGCCCTCTTGTGCAAGTCGCCCCGCCATCTGGCCAGAGGCTTGCGTAGATAATTTTTTGCATTGCAGTGAATGGCGAGACGAGCATGCCATTCGCCTGGTGGTAAGCGATAGGACCGCTCATGGATAGTAGCAAAACCAAACAACACCACGAATTAGAATTAGTGTTATGAGCATTTAGAGTTGTAAAAAATAATTTATTCAATAGTTTTACCTGTTTCAGAAATGTTAATTTCATCCATTACGGTCTAAATATAAGTCAGCACGAATTCGTGAATTATAATTAATGTATATAGATGGTTATCAAGCTAATAGTTTATTAATACTATCCCAAATGTTCGAATTATTGTTTATGAATATTTATGCTATGCCGGTTTTAATGTTTGGAATTTGTTAAAGTTTTACCTGAGCAAGGTCGAACATTTTTTTTTATCAACAATTTTTTTATGTATATTCATAATAGTTTTTTAGATTTACGCGAATGTTACACATTAAAATAAAATTATTTTTTACGGATACATAAATAAATACACCCAACAGTCACATACATAATCCTGACCCCACACTAAGATCGAGTTTTGTGTCGTGGGTATCAGAAACTACGAGAGACTTTTCGGCCTCACAAACACCCAGACCCGAAACAAATACCTGTGGATCACACAATTATTTGTTTCGGTGCGGGGATCGAACCCGCGGCCTCTCGTTTCACAGCTGGCGTCCAACCAACTGCGCCACGGAGCCTGTCGGATTTTATCGCGGATTTGATAATTTTTACATTTTTTAACTTCCCGACGTTTCGATTACTTTGCAGCTTTCGTGGCCTCGTGAAACATCCTGGGTGGGAATTGATGTTCTTTTGCAAGGATTTGTGGCTTGTCAAATTTAAAATAATGTTTGGAGCCTTCCTCTGTAGTTCAGTAACTGCGGACTTAGTTGAGCGTCGGTGTTCTGTCAGCTATATATTATGTTCTTTAATGCAGGTTCCTAAATTTTTTAGTTTTATTTGGGAAAACAAACAATTGTACATTGTATATTATTAGTTATATCTAGATACATATAATGCTATAACTAAATTCTTCATGGGCGGCTTGAAGTAAGTTTTGATAGAAGCTCGCTTCGGAATATAGCCAATTTGTTGAATCAATGTTTGTGTTCATGAGCGACAGTGATTACTGATAACATACTATCAGGTGAGCTGTTTGCTCGTTCGCCGGTCCTATTGAATAAAGTTCATTTTTTTATTTGACGGTTCCGTTTGGTTTAATCTGATCTTGTCCTAATTAATTTATGTAATGTAAACAAAAATATTCTGGTTGGTCAGCCATTTCGCGTTTTATCTGATCGTGTAATTAGCCTACAACATAACACATTAAGATGTAAACATGAATAATTAAAATGATTTTCTGTCGTTTAAATATTAACCTTCTGTGTGGTACAAACATAGTAACATAATTAAAACTAATATACCTTTATAATAGTAGTTTAGATATTCAATCACCACGCACTTTAACGGTGAAGGAAAACATCGTGAGGAAACCTGCGTACCGTAGCGAATTGCATGAATTTCTACGGTATGTAAGTCCGCCAACCCGCACTAGGCCAGCGTGGTGGACTATATGGCCTAACCACTCTCAATCGATTCTCTCGATTGTAGAGGAGGCACGTGCCCAGCAGTGGGACGTATATGGGCTGATACAGATACCTTTATAAAACGATATTGGCCTAGGCTTTATCTGATTAAGAGGTCTTTAAACCACAGTTGGCTGGTACACCTCCTATCGTCTTTTGATATTACATACATATTAGTTCCGGCAAATGAGCAGATTTCTTACGGCCACACCAATCAGATAATAGATTTATTGGCGAACCTTTTACAATGGGAGGGGAGGGGAACGAAAAACTACACTAAGAGGAGCAGGATATTGCGACCATGAACATATACAACACTTGGATCATAGATGCATAGCCAATCTATCAAAATGGGAGAGGTAGGAAAGAAAACAGAAAAAGAAAAAGGGAATTGGGCCTCCCCCAATTTCACCCATCGACAAACCACGACAGTTAAATCTTCTCTTCTCGTGATTTTTGTGTGAGACAGCACTATCACTGCCCATCCATTCCTACAGGAACTGTTCATGCTATGACTAAACTAAACTAAACTAAATACACCCAACAGTCACATACATAGTCCTGACCCCACATTAAGATCAATTAAGTCTTGTGTCGCAGGTATCAGAACGAGAGACTTTTCGGTCTCACAAACACCCAGACCCGAAAGAAATATTTGTGGGCCGCACAAACATTTCTCTTGGTGCGGGGACCGAACTCGCGGCCTCTCGTTTCACAGCCGGCGTCTAACCAACTGCGCCATGGACGCTGTCAAAATTGTCTCCCAAAATTGTAAAAAAGTAGACAAACATTTATCTCTCCTACCAAAATATTAAATGCCAAGTATTATCCTCCACCGAATTTTTCCCGGCCTAAACAATCCCCGCGACTCTTACAACTTGCTACATCGGCCCAATAGCATCTGAATGTATAATTGTTGGCTAATTTGCATAGGCATTCTGTTCGGTCGTAATGCGCCGTTTCGCTTTATCTTAACAATCAGAAATTCGGTGGAATAAATTTTATAATTAAAGGAATCTTTGGGATGTCGGTATTTGTTGTTTATATATGATTGTTTGGAAAAAGAAAATTGAAATTAGATGGAAAAAGGATTTTGTTTGTCTGAAAAATAATTTGATTCCGAAAGGGTTTTCAGATATGAAAAAGGGATAGTATCATTATAAAGCAAATAATTCTCTAATAAGGCCGAAAATCATTCTACGCCGACCTCATATAAGCAAAAAGTAAAAGCAAAAACATAATAATTATTTTAGGCTGTAAAACAATTTCTTACCTCATTATGAGCATCCAAGGATTAAAATAAATCGTGTTCGCAATTCGACTACTAATATAGCCCCAATAATTGATAGATCATAATCTTTCTCCACTAAATACTATATTTCAAATTCAATGCCCATCATTACAATCAATTCGTCATACCCGTACAAAAATACACAAATCATTTACCACTAGACTTATTTCTAAATAAATTTCTCTTTCCCCAACAGAGTGCAATAATCGGATCAAGAGTGACGTTGCCGTGTCGAGTGGAGAACAAAGTTGGAGCGTTGCAGTGGACCAAGGACGACTTCGGTCTAGGAACACACAGAAACCTCAGCGGTTATGACCGATACTCCATGATCGGGAGTGACGAGGAAGGTAGGTGTCTCTTTCCTTCTTATAGATATGGCGAGTGAAGATGTTAGAGAGAGAATATGAACTGTAGAAAGTGCTTCAGTTATTTTTGCAACGATCTAGTAAGGGACAGTAAAAAAATGTTTTATACCGTGAGAATTTTGATCATTCTCGGTCTTCGACAAAACAGTTTCTACCGACAACAATTAAGCAAAACCATGGAACATGCGCTACTAGATTGATCTGTAATGAATGTGACGTTCATAGCAAGTCATGCAACGAACACAATTTAACTAATTGCCTAAAAGCACGGATAAGTTAATAATATTTCAATGTATGCTAGGTGGTAGCGAACAGATCATTTAAACAGAAGGACTAGATATTTCGTGCTCTCAAAATAGGCCCTTGCTGTATCCGTCAGTTTCAATCCAACATACATAAACTCACGCTTTTATCCCCGAAGGGGTAGGCAGAGGCGTCACCAGGACACCCACTTTTCGCCTTGTATGTTCCGTCCCACGATGTGATAGGGGGCGAGCCTATCGCCATATCAGGCACAAATTCCTGACTCCGGACTGATAATGAATAGAAAAATCCAATATCACTTTGCCCAACCCGGAACTCGAACCCGAGACCTCAGCTTTGTAACCTACAGTAATACAACCACGCCACCGAGGCAGTCAGTTTCAATCCTAGAACGACATATTTACTCAACGTTTCAACTACAATTCAAAAAAATTCAATCTATACCAATCCAAATAAAATAAAAAGTAAAAAATCTAAAACCGTTCATACCCATTCTATTCGGAAGCTATACTTTATTATACAATTACGCATCAACGGTTTTGTTCGCGCTCCGGCAAAAAAACGCGAGCGGTCATCGATTTAGCTGGCCGTGACTCGGTTGCAATGTTTTTGACAGGCACGTAGATATATTACTTATGTTAGCAATTTGGAGGGGAAATCTAGATTGTTTTTGGATAGTTGTTTAACGTGGGTCTGGGTGTTTTTTAAACAGGATTTTATAAAAAAATATGGGGATTAGGGATGTGTCCATTTAAAAGTATGTTATCATAGCTTGGTTTGATGGTGACAGAAAATTTGTAAGAAAACCTGCAAACCTAAATTTTTCTCAGAAAGAAATAGGAAATATTATGTGAAGACTAAGAACCGGTTATAGCATGAAGGATATAAGTCTAATTGGGTGAAATGTGTACTCTTTATTAAAGAGTTTCTAAAATCAAACCTCAATCTTATCAATAAGCTGTCATCTATCTAAAATAAAAAAGAATACGCAAATGGCCAAACATCTTACTCTTAATTACTAAAAAACAAATGAAAAAGCCGTGATTGTAATAAATAAAAACCTAGCTCATTCTTGCGGTAGATTTTCCGTGTCCAAAACATGTGCTCTTTGAAACTGCCAGAAAATTTCCACCAATTTTCAGCAAAGTCCAACGTACAAACCGACTCTACAATTCTGCAATGTAGAGAAAAAAGATGATTATTTGGCACACAGTGCGAGCGCGGAAAAAATAACACAACATAAAAATATTTAGGTAAATTACGCTTCGGCTTGCGTGTATATTTTATTTGGTAGAGTTGGTAGAGTCTGTAATAAGGTTAGGCACCTGTTACTGGCTGGTTACGAAAGGAAAAATGGCCCAGGGTCGCTCTATTTCCTAAGTGGATGGTTAAAATCTTTCATCGACTCTTGTTTTTGATTACATAATTTTGTGTGTACTCTAGTAGATGTAGAGACGACTCTGTGTAAAGATGGAGTTAGAGTGAACGTGATTTTTTACTTGTTGAATATTTATAAAAGTTTTAGTATGAAAATGAAGAGGTTAGTAGATCTTTGGTAGAGACTGGTCTAAGTAAAAGTCTGGAGAGAGTGAGAGAGTACGTGGTGAATGTTAATAACTGGAAAACTTTTAGTACGACAATGTGTATGCGTTTTAGTAGAGTTGAGTCTCTAGTGGATTTATGTATGATAGAGCTCGCTCTATGTGTAGTGGTCTAGATAGAGTAAGCGAAATGAATGTTCTGTCTTCATTAGTAGACAGTTATAAATGTTTTGTTTGATTTTGTAAAATATATCAAGTGCCATTTATTTGAAGCTTTAGTGCATGGTCTAGATTTTTATTCGATTATTATTTTGTTCTTCGAAATATACGTCATGATGAAGTTAATAAAATTATTATATTTTAAATTGATTTTATAGTCAGATTTGATGTTTTGGTAAAAATATTTTTAGATTGCTCTCATCATTTTCATGAAAAAAAAAAAAAACAGTTTTTGTTGAAGAATATTAAAAAAACACCTTCAATACTAACTCTGAATGTTTCAAATAGTAGGCTTTCTCTAATATTAATCGTCATTTCTTGGCAGGCTAGTAATTAATTTTTTTTCTGGTTAAATTTCTAGTATTTTTTACATGGAAGAATTAAAATGCTTTTTATTTATACTAAAGTGACAATATCTCTTACAAATAAACTAAATGCTAGGTCAGTGACCAGCGTAGGCCGTGCAACATTTCACGAAAATGCAAACACAAATTTTCACAAGATTCAATTTTTATATTATTTTTCACATCACTTTTTATTATTAGACGTTTTACGCAACGGGTCGACGACCGGACATTTGGCATAGAGCAATGATTGTTGTATCTTTGTGGTATAGTAAGTGTTCAGTATGCTAAGTTTAAAAGACATGTTTTGGAGTGGTAGTGTATGTGAGAATACGTGGGTAGAAATATTATATTTAGTTATTTTTAAGAATAATGTCTTTAGTAGTGGATAACGATACATTTTCTTGAATAATGCTATGTTGAGAAATGCTGATAAAAATAACACATCCACATTTCACTTTCACTTTACTCCATCCCAAGTTTGATCAGGCGCGAGTCTATAGTTATGTCGGCCACAAATTCTAGACCTAGGTAACTTTTGCACAACAAATTGAAATCCTCAAAATGTAACCCTGTATTTGAACCCGATTTCCGATTTACAGCACAAACACGCCGCTATCAAATCCATCAGGGAAAAAATTAGCAAAACATTATTTTTTTAAAGTCAACCTACTGTACATTTCATTACAAGCAACCCCAAGGCCAACACAACGCGTTTAGCAACAGTACTGTTCTATACATATTCGTCTAAAAGCTTTTACTGAGGTGCGTTACTCATTGAAAAATTTACTTGCATTTTCGACACGCGATGAAAGCTACTGAAAGCTATTAAAATAAGCAATAATGTGTATAGAAAATTATTTTTATAGTCTATGCGTTAGTGCTATTTTTATCCTTCCTTCAATGGAATAAAGAGAATTGTTTCATCCATGTTTTTTTATTGCGGTGAATGGTGATTGGTGAGGCAAGCATGCCGTTCGCCTGATGGTAAGCGATACGACCGATCATGGATAGTAGCAAAACCAAACACCACGAAATACAAAGCAATGAGGTAGAGTTTCTTGCCCGTTCTTCACTAGTGAAAACCGATTTTCGAACCGGGTCGTAGTTCAAAATATGACTGAATCTAAATAATGTTGAACATTTTAATGGATTCAATAAATTATTTTCATTTTCATTTTTCATTTTCAATGCTGGGAATTCCACTGCGCTCGCTATCCTGAGACATAAAATGTTAAGTCACGTTATGTCCAGTAGTTACTCCGGCTACAATGAAATGGCTAGTCTATTTTATCCATCTTTTAATGGAATTAAGAGAATGGGTTATTTAATCCATGTAAGTAGAAGAATGCTTCGGTGCCACCGACTGCCTCGGTGGCGCAGTTGTACTATGATATGAGTGCAAAGCTGACGCCTCGAGTTCGAATCCCGGGTCGGACAAAATTATATTGGATTTTTCTATTCATTATCAAGTCGGAGTCAGGAATTTGTGCCCGATATGGCGATAGGCTCGCCCCCTATCACGCCGTGACATATCACGGAAAAAACAAAGCGGAACGTGGATGTCCTGGTTGCACCTCTGCCTACCCCTTCTGGAAAAAAAAGCGCGAGTTACTTAGTAAAAAATCCAAAAGTTATAAATATAGTCCTGAATTATATTTAGTTACAAAACAAGGATCGCGGGTATCAGAAACTACAAGAGTTCAAAAAAACTTACAAAATATAAAAAGTGCGAGCAAATTCTAGGGCTCACCTCTGACTTTTCGAAGTCATGTGTGTATTGATAGTCAATTACTACGCACTGTAACGGTGAAGGAAAACATGTGAGAAAACCTGCATACCATAGCGATTTATACGAATTTCTACGGTATGTACAGTCCGCCAACGCGCACTAGGCCAGCGTGGTGGACTATAACCTAACCTAACTATACTACTGCCTAACCCCTCTCAATCGTACCCTCAATTATAGAGGAGGCCCGTACCATACAGTGGGACGTATATTGGCAAATATTTGTGGATTGTACAAACATTTTTTTCAGCATGGAGATCGTACCCACCTTTCTTCTTACACCTGACGTAATAACCAACTACACCTCAGATGCTGTCTATTAAAAATCAGACATGTTTGTGTCGATCGGCTACAGAACCATCTCTAATAGATACTCTAAACTCTACTGCACTGGATATACGGTGTATTTTACCGTGCATGGAGAAAAAAATCAACGAAAATAAAAACAATTCTTTAACCGTTCTTTATATCTCACGAGAAATGCTATTCTTAATAAGTTACTTCTCACTAAGTTAATATAAAGAACGTTCCGCGCCCAAGGGATTCATTCGCGGGGTTAATTTGTTTAATTAAGTATTGCCTGGTTTTTAGGTCAAAGTTTTTTCGATTAAATTAATGGATGCCGAGTTTTTCCCGCATCAATAGGGTATTTGACTATCATCGAATGCTGGTATTATTTTGTAGACGAACACAAGTGCCATTAAAACGATTTTTTTGTCAAAACAGTATTAAAGTAGCTTGTAACATGAGGCAAATATTAGTATTTTAAATGAAAGAGTGGGGACGTAGTGGGGACATATTGCCGTCTCTTTCACACCCGCACACAATAATGCACTATAATGCACAGTGACGTCACTAATTTTGTTTTGCATCCCTTTTCTATTACTCCCACTACAAGATTTAAAACGTTTCTAACTTGTTTAATTCTGAATGGATTTACAAAATTCTTTGTTTGCTTGATTTTGGATATTGATATTTTTAGATTAATACAATTAAAAAAAATGAGTCAAATACCCTATTATTTTATCATTGTTAATTTTGAAAGTATATGTGAAAGTGGATGAAGCGAAAGTAATATGTTAGGATCGAGCAAAGTGGCGATCCATAGTCTCTGCTTACTCTATGGGATACAGGCGTGAAGATTATGTATGCATGCACGTATAATATGTGGATGATATATCAGCCCAATAATTTTGTTGAGAAATTCTTAAATAAATCGACATGGGCGATTGGCTCCCTATCACATCATGGGACGAAACACACAAGGCGACACGTAAGTGTCCTGGTAGAAAATCGCCAAGCCTTCTGGGTAAAAGGCGTGATGTGTGTGAAATATCTGCATAAGAACCTATATTCATTTCATTATAAAGCACGGGTAATTTACACTGTCTCTCTAAAAAAGGCGTGAGTTTATGTATGTATGTAATTTCCACAATTGAGTGGGGTAAGCTGCTCTTCATCGCTAATGACAAATGAAAATCAACGTTGCGCTGTGGCCCTCGCAACAGTCCAACATTATGCTGAGTGGTCAGCTGATTGTCATAGCGATACGACGCGCAAACTCCTTCGTTATATTATTTTAGTTTTATTTTCTAATGATTTATATTATTTTATTTTATGCAACTGTGTGTCCTGTATTGTGTGGCAAATAAATGTGTTTTCTTTCTTCTCCATAATTATATTAAAGTTATGAGAATTAATCATTATCTTTTCTTCGAAATGTCAGAGGGGTGATATTTCAAATATGATATTTCAAATCCAGTTTTCAGAAGAATTTTCTTATTAACAATCACAATAAAATAAAAGAAGTTAAACAGCATATAAAATTACACTGTATTAAAATACCAAGAAATAACCGTTTTTATAAATTTAGAACGGGTCAGTCTCGAGAAAAGCTAACAAGTATCAAACAAAGAAATAATAAAACGAATGCGAAACAGATTTCTAAGAAATCTTTCGTTTCAAACGCGTTGTATAACGTTTTCTAGCGTTACACCGAAACGCCCTAATAAAAATGCGAAAATTGTGTCTGTTAAAGACTAAATTGAAATATTAATCAGTATGACCAATGAATTGTTACCTATAATAATTATTTTTATTTTTGTTTTTGTACATTTAATTGCTATTGTAAATTTGTTTGTAATTGTTGTTTTTATTTCATTTTGTAACTTTATTTATGAAGTCACCTTGACTGCCTCGGTGGCGTAGTTGTACTACGGTACGACTACAAAGCTGAGGTTGCGGGTTCAGGTCGGGCAAAGTGATATTGGGTTTTTCTATTCATTATCAGCCCAGAGTCAGGAATTTGTGCCCGATATGGCAATAGGCTCGCCCCTTATCACATCATGGGACGGAACATACAAGGTGAAATGTGGGTGTCCTGGTGGCGCCTCTGCCTACCCCTTCTGGGATAAAGGCGTGAGTTTATGTATGTATGTCACCTTGATTAAGCCAATAATGTTATGTATGTACGCTCTAATAGGCGAGACGAATGATTTTCAAATTATATTCTAAAATATGGGCACACATTTATTATATACGAAAAAATCTATATTTCAAGAATTAACAAAGGCTTAACACAGTTTTAAGCCATTTTTCTAATAATTTTTCAATAGTGCACCAAAAACGCTAGTAGGTGTCATGGCGTCCGCTTTGATGTCACTACTAGGTAAACATGTCATTGTGTACTACTTAGTCTGTGGTCTATGCGCAGCGAATGCGTCATGTTTACATAGGCGTGACATCATGCGTTGTGAAGAGCGTTTTTGTCAAAATGGCCGATTGCTATATTTTGTACTTTGATTTTATTTAAAATCTTATTAATCTCCAAGTATAGATTAAAACTGAATTATCATTTGAAATCCTTGTAATACGTATTTTCCCTTAAAAACATAAAATCTTTAATTTTTTGATACTGTCGTCTCGCCTATTGTTATAATATGGATCAGAAATATTAATCACTAACACTTTGTAAACTTATAATATACATGATGTAACAGTACTTAATAAAATAAAATAAAACATTAAAGTATGAAATTTGATAAAGGGGTAGCCTACTGCCTAGAGAAGAATAATTGTTACTTTTTAATATTAAACTTAATAGGGAGGAATTTGGAGTCGAAAAGTTTGCCTCTAAAATAATATTCTGGCCAGATTAATTTGAAACGTACCAGTAATAAGTCGTGAAATGAATTTCAAAAAGATTTTTGTCCAAGAAAACCCGGATGAAACCATAAGTTCTTCCACATCAAACAGTCTTGCTTTATTAATATTTGATATTTTGCACTTCCGCGAAAGTCGTTGCAAATGTTGATGTCTCAGTACGAGGAATAACATAATGCAGTATTTGAATTTTTGAAGGTATTCCCATTTTGGAAATCCTTCTTAAGCTGTTGAAAAGTTACATATCTCTCATTGTTCAGTATTTAAGATATAAATTTTGTTCCAGGAGATTATTCACTGGATATCAAAGATGTGACGTTAGAAGACGATGGAAAATACCAGTGTCAAGTTAGCTCCGGGTTGAACGGTAAGTCTTGTCTCATTTTTCTGTATACGTATAGTACTTACTCGTATAAGTATTGTCAATATTCGTGGTTATTTATGAAGTGCTTTGCACCCATAAGTTATTTTCTTTTGAAAGTTTTGAACACTACTTTACTATCTATAGTTATTTTGTGGGTAATGTTGTTGGGTCTATAGTTAGTAAAAGTTTTAAGTTCGAATAAGTTATTTTATTTTCATTGTATACCTGTTTTTTGCCCTTAATAAATTAAAAAAAAAAAACAAATCTAGTATCACATTATACCATACCATTACTAAATATTGACCAAAAATTCAATATGAGATTTCTTAAACCGAAAAATTCACAAAAAGGATTACCACGATTTACTTAAGTCTTACCGCATGAGTAATAACGGACACAATACAAGCCTAATTATCTAATCAGCATCATTTTTTTCGTTCCAGGGGATTAAATAACTCTCATTTTTTGTCGTCAGGTGAGCCGGCGATCCGGTCCCGGTACGCTCAGGTGACGGTCCTAGTAGCGCCGGATCCGCCCCGGATTATACAGGGTGCGTTTATAGACGCAACGGAGAATCAGCCTGTAGATATCGAGTGCGAGTCGGTCGGCGGGAAACCTGCGGCCGAGGTAATTATGTTTTTTTAAATATTGACAAAAGCTATGTGATAGTAAGAGCAGGGATGTTTAGATAAAATATTATTGAATAAAGCGAAACCTTTTTACGAAAACCTGACTGAAAATATGACGGATTTCTCAATTGCTTCATATCGATTTGTAATACAGATTTAAAGGAATTTTAAATGGGAGTGATTGAACTTAAATATTAATTCAATTTAATTACATATTTGCGTAAATATTTTAGAAGCGATTTTCCTAAGCTTATATAGTTTAGCAACTGAATTATTTACAAAGCTATAGACTGCTATTGTCGATTAGATTGCATAACTGACTGCTAAAAAATGGGGGATAACATTATGGTATAAATATATATTTTTTAATTTGTCTTAGATAACATGGTTGGATGGCAACCAAGCTGTGATCAAGAAACACGTAAAGAGCAAAGTGGAACTACTTGAAGATGGACAGAGGTTCAAAACCAGGTTAGTAATGTTGTTTTGGATATCTGATAGAAGAAATTTAGACAGCCTCCGTGGCGAAATTGGTTAAGATGCCGGCTATGGAAAGAGAGGCCGCAGGTTGGATCCCTGCATCGAGACAAATGTTTGGTCCACAAATATTTGATTCGGGACACTATAAAGTCTTAATTTACTGTGATATCATGACTATGGATGTCTGTTGGGAGTATTTATGTCTATAGGTGTGCCATCATTATCATTACTTTGTTTTACCTGTGTGTAATCCTCTTAGATCCCTGTTTACCTTGGGTTTTGGAGACAGAGTATGCCGGATTTCTACCGGCTAAGAACCCCATGACACTCAACACAAATAAAAAACTCCGGGATCAAACAAGGAACACACCAAAATCATTTACATACATCTAAACTAATATTAAGAGCAAAGATTTGTTTGTTTGCACTGAATAGGCTCTAAAACTACTGGACTTATTTGAAAAATGCTTTGCCTATTAGATTCCTACATTATCCTTGATGAACATAGGATGAAAAAGTATCTGCACCCAGGCGAAGCTGAGACGGGGCTGAGTTATCTAGTAAAGCAAGCCTCCGTGGCGCAGTTGGTTAGACGCCGCCTGTGAAACGAGAGGCCGTGGGTTCGATCCCCGCACCGAAACAAATATTTGTGTGATCCACAGGTATTTGTTTCGGGTCTGGGTGTTTGTGAGACCGAAAAGTCTCTCGTAGTTTCTGACACCCACGACACAAGACTCGATCTTAGTGTGGGGTCAGGACTATGTATGTGACTGTTGGGTGTATTTATTATTTTATTTTTTATTTACTACAATTAATATACAACGACCCTGTATCAACCCTTGTAACATTGTGATATCCCACAGATCAGTGCTGCGGTTAACCCCTAGAAAAGAGGACCACAATCAGTCGATAACGTGCCAAGCACAGAACACGGCCGACCGCGCGCATAGAATGGCTACTGTGCATATCGAGGTAACTATGATTATATGTCTTAGCGGGGTGAATAGAAACTCTGGGTTGAAAAGAGACAAAACATAAAATAGTTTGATAGCTGGATGAATAGAAATGCAGTGGTTATTAGAGACAAAACTATATGTGTATTGATATCGTTTTGTTTTTGAGTAATAAAATACTGTGTGTTCAAAATATTTAACACATCAAATGTAATGATGGAACGGGATGATTGGCTTAGTCTCTAAAAAACCCCGGTTTTTTAGCCAATTTTTCGTTCGTTGATAAACCAGTTGTAAGATTTAGAGACTGTAAGGTCTTAGGTTTGGTTTCCAGGTTAAGTTATTTTGTAGTTATTTTCTCCAAAATCTTTAAATTACTTTATTTCACTGGTTAAAAACCTACTGTAAATTATCGATTTTAAAAACCAAAGATATCTAACAATCCATCTATCCCTTCCTACCAGAGCATATTTGATAAAAAAAAACATGATTTTGTCACAGGTAAAATACGCGCCGAAAGTAAACGTGACCATCAAGTCAGGAGTGGTGAACGGCAGGATACCAGAAGGCTCTGAATCCAGGATACGGTGTGACGTGGACGCTAACCCGCCCCCACAGGTGTACCGGTGGTACCTCAACAACAATCCTGTTATAGGAGACTATACCAGGGAAATGGTGAGTTGAATATATTGAAAGAGCATCGTTTGTTCGGAAACGTGGTTACTTAAGTTTGTTCGGAAACGTGGTTACTTAATTAAATTCTATTGCACTAATTTATTAATTTTTGAAAATAACTCGCCACGGAATAGTAAACCTATACAAATTTCGCATAACCTATTTAGTAATCTGTGGTAAATTTTTAAAGTGAATCTTCTTACAAAATGTTCATAGGTTTCGCAACTGTCAAACATTTAATGTTACTCCCGTTGATGCAGTAAACTCTCCCCATAAATTAAAGAACGTATTTAAATAAAGGTTTCGAATCGACAACATATATCCACAATATTCGAACCGGTGGTACCTCAACAACAATCCTGTTATAGGAGACTATACCAGGGAAATGGTGAGTTGAATATACAGGCTATATCAAGACTGCGACCGAAAACGGAGCCAGGTGGTAGTATTAGCGACTTCAGACACAACGCAAGTATAAATTTCGCAAAAAAAAATCATACTTATCGTATTTGGGTGATATATACATAAAAATTCTAAAAAAATATCTGTTGGCGAAATGTTATCTTGCTGTTATCTTGTTTTGGCGTAATTTTTATTTGCATCGTGTTTTTAATCACTAAAACTACAACCTGGCTTCGTTCTCGGTCGCAGTCTTGATATACCCGGTATACTGGTACAAAAAACTGACTACACTAAGCCCGATGGTAACTTTATATCCGCTTTTAAAATGCTTAAACAACATTTAATAAAAGCGTTGAATAAATTAAAAGTTAAAGTTATTAATGAACAAGTTGGAAACCGTCGACTATGTGCCGGTAAATTATTTTATACTTCACTTCTCATTGAGTCTCGCATGCGTGTAATGACACGGTTATTTAAATATGCTGAAACTGTACATACATAAATTCACGCCTTTTTCCCAGAAGGGGTAGGCAGAGGTGACCAGGACACCAACATTTTGCCTTGTATATTCTGAGAAAAAAGGCTTAAGTATAAGATTATTTCAATTCGAAATTAAAAAACCACATTATCACAGTATCACATTATCGTTGTACAACGATGAATCCCAAAAAAGCTCTGCTATTTCCAAAATTTTTTACGCAAACAGAAAACGCGTAACACACAAATTACGCAATTTAATGAAACTACTGCAGTGGGCAAACAAGCTGAATTTTTCACGAGACCACTCCATCGTTTATGCATGAAGCCTCCGCATCACCTACATTGTCTTTTGCTTAATTAACAGCATTAATCTGGATTTGTGCTGTCAGCACGAGGGTACAAATGCTGTGCTTATAGCCGATTTTCGGGATGTGGGAGTATTTTTTGGCTTAACTATCTTTAGTTTATTAAAGAAATTTGCTGGGTATGGGCTTAATGTATTAATAAGGAAATTAGGACTTTATTTACTACGTTATTTTAGTGTTTATAATGGTTTCTTAGATTTACGCGAATGTTAAACATTGAAATAAAACTATTTAAAATAAAAATGTTTTGTTTCAATAGTTTAGTTTTTGTTACACTACATTCGAAATTATATACCTACTTTAGAATTTTCCATTCAATTCTGAATGTTTTGATACGATTTTTCACTTAAAATATTTTCGAAATTGTGATCTACATCACAATAGGGAGACGACCTCTTCCCAGAAGTAGGAAGAAATAGGTTAATTTAAAAAAAATAACTTCACGATAGTCAATACCATCAGAATTGTTAATTTCTTATTCAAATAAATTATATCGCATATAATCTAAGAATCTGTTAGAAAATATATTTTCTATATTGATTATGATGATGTATTTAATAGATTAATAACAGCCTTATTCATAGATCGTCTTACAACCTATTTTAGTTAACGAATGTTTTGTCTTCTTCAATCCAACTCAATTCAAAAGTCGTTCAAAGGGACAAAACATTCGATAACTAAATTAGGTTTTAAAACAGCCTATGATTATGGCAGTAAGTGATTACTAATGAAACAATTGTTGTAGATAATATTCAACGTGACGCGGAAACACCACAAAGCCGAAGTGCGGTGTGAAGTGAGCAATATGGTCGGCACCAGCCAAGCTACCGTCACATTAGATGTTACTTGTAAGTATATTTTATTTTCTTTACCTTACTTTTTTTTTTATTACTATGAATGACGAGACGAGCCTGCCATTCGCCTGATGGTAAGCGATACGACCGCTCATGGACAGTAGCAAAACCAAACAACACCATGAGTTACAAGGCAATGCTTGGCATTCCACTGCGCTCGCCATCCTGAGACATAAGATGTTAAGTCTCGATATGTCCAGTAGTTACTCTGGCTACAATGTCCTTCAAACCGGAACACAACAGTGCATTTACACTGCTGTTTGGCGGGAGAAATAGACATTGCGGTGGTACCTACCCAGGCGGCCTCTCACATATGAGAGACCTACCACCAGTAAAACATTTTTTTTAACATTTACAAATTCATATAAGAAATAAGATAAATATCTATATAATAAATTTGTAACCGATCGATGTCTGTACAAAGAAGATAAATGAGAAAAACTAATATGGGGGTCTGTATTAACGCAATAGAACCCAAAACAATGATTTTTAGATATTTTGTCTGTTTGTCTGTGCGGTTGTGCGCGATGATCTCAGAAACGGCTTAACGGATTTCGATGAAATTTGGTGTGGAGGTAGCTGACACCCTGGATTTATATTTAGGCTACTTTTATCTCGACAAATAGTGTTCCCGTGGGATGAGCAAATAATTCCGATATATTTATTACTTTTTCATACTGAAAGGGATGGGATGTAACTGGATTACAGGCTTTGAGTGAGAATGAGACGGGACGGGCGGGATATAATAGGATGGGTTGGGAAATTTCAAATTAAGTGAACCACGCATACAAAGTTTGCGGGCAGAAGCTAGTCAAAAATAATGCTTTAATTTTTAATAGATAAACTTAGGAACTAAGCCACCGGTGATTAAGAATTCACAGTAAAGAACCGCGCCATGATACGTGACGTGTCCAGCAATGCCTGCTGTAACTGGCTCTATAATTATTTTATTATTTTGTATTAGCCTATATACAAATATTGCAGTTAGCGATAAGGCCGCCAATTGTAACCATGACATTAGCTTTAAGTGATTAACTGTTACTGTGTTATTCTATTTTATTGTGGTGTACAATAAAGAGTGTAAAAAAATAAAATAAATAAAATACATACGTCCCACGCAGGGCATTGGCCTACTCTACAATCGAGGGTACGATTGAGAGTGGTAAGGCTATATAGTCCACCACGCTGGCCCAGTGCGGGTTGGCGGACTTTACACACCATAGGAATTCTTACAAATCGCTATGGTATATAGGTTTTCATTATGTTTTCCTTCACCGTTATAGCGCGTGGTGATTGACTATCAATACACACATGATATTTATTATTACCTATTAGTATTTCAATGTGATAAACGTCATTTTATTTTTTATTGTGATGAATGGCGGGACGAGCATGCCATTCGCCTGATGGTAAGCGATATGACCGCTCATGGACAGTAGAACAACACCTTGAATTAAAAAGCATTGCTTGGCATTCCACTGCGCTCGTCAGGCTGAGACATAAGATGTTAAGTCTCATTATGTCCAGTAGTTACTCTGGCTACAATGTTCTTCAAACCGGTACACAACAGTGCATTTACAATGATGTTTGGCGGGAGCAATAGACATTGCGGTGGTACCTACCCAGGCGGCCTCTCACATATGAGAGATCTACCACCAGTAAAACCTACCACCTACCACCAGTATGCCCGGTACTATGAAAAGCTTGTCCCTATCAAAGAACGTAAACAGCTCTGAATAATCCTTAGCGAAAATGGGCGTGAGATTATTTTTGTATGCCCGTTATAAAACCATCGTTAGTTACATTATCTTTATCCGTTTATTTACAACTAGCGGCCCGACCCGGCTCCGCCTGGGTGCAGATACATTTTTTTGAAAATATTCTATCGCCTATGTTCATTAGCGATAATGTAAGATTGTAACGGTGAAAAATTTTTTTGAATCGGTCCATTAGTTTCAGAGGCTATTCAAGGCAAACAAACAATAAAATCTTTCCTCTTTATAATATTAGTTTAGATAAATAGTTTTTTTAATATATTGTATGAACTTCAACACAACACTTCAAAATAATATAAAATAAAATAGACCGATAGGCATTTAAACACATAGTTTTCAAGTGTTTTTATAACTAAAGAACCAACTGGCTGTGACGTCAATTCGAATCCAGCGCCACTGATTCACCTCCCAAATCAAACGCCAGCCGCATTTGTACGTGAAAAATAATAAATCAATCATACGAAAACATTAAAATATTTATTTTGTGATGGAATTTTGATTAAAATTGAGTGTTTTGGTGACAAAATTATTGCAAAAATGTTTGTTTTTGGACTGAGTAAGTTGATGATCGTCTGGTTAGCGCCACACCTGGCTATAAATAGGAGTAAATGAATCGAAATTTTTATTATACATGCTCATTACGTCAAGACCTTAGGTTTTAAAGATTTTGCGTGCGTACTTTTTTAAGTGTAATATATTGCCAGCGCTAAACCCTTCTTTGGCGGAGGAAAGCAGTGTTCTTAAGATATCATAAATATTTAGACCTGACAAAAAAAGACCTGAAGTAATACCTTTGCTGCGGTTTTTGTTCCTCTGTTATCTATATACAAAAAAAACGTTATCAATTTTTTTGTGATATTTTTACTTGCATTGTGTCTGAAGTCACTAATACTACCACCTGGCTTCGTTTTCGGTCGCAGTCTTGATATACCCGGTATAGTCTAATCCTTTCAACTCATCTATGTTGGTCATGTATTGTTAACATTTATGGGCAATGATAACCACGTGCCATAAGGAGACCCACTGTGGCTATTCAGAGGCACCGGTATCCGCCTACCATGAGGAGACCCAATTAATTGTTTGATATAAAAATTACAATACCATTCTTCAAACACCACTAGACCCAAATACATAACCTCTAAAACAATCCTTCACTCATTCTTTTATTTTAAATTTAAACATATCTTAAGGAAATACCTCCCACGACCGACTAACATTAACAATGCAAATCTTAAAATTTACCATTCACTACATCAAACAAAAGTTGGTTTAATAATAAACAGTTTGAAGAACAAACGAATTTGCGATCCATCATCGGCTATCCGAATGGTCACCTATATTGTATCCACAGCTATCTTAAAATAAGATATGAGAAATTTGATTTATTGTATCTTTGGCGCCTTCTAGTTTATTTATGTTGGATCAATAAAATTTTATTGAAAATTAGAATAGAAAATATTACAAGATAAAAGGTTTTGAACTGATAGGTTTAATGATACATAAATAAGTTCACGCCTATATGACCAATGGTAAATAGAAATTTCGCCAGTTATATTCCAGTATTTAATCTAGAGCTTAAGCAACTAGTATGAATTTTATAAACTGAAAATCTCATCCAAACGGATTACCGTAATTAGAAATTGTATTTAGGATTTTGCGGTTTACAACGTCTACGTATATTTTCTCTAGATCAATGACGTCTGCTCAGACCTTCGTAATATCCTACAGCATATAAATTATTTCATTAATATGAATTTTACATTTAACTATAGATTTAGAACGTACAGACAAAGAAATAACCTGTGGAAATCCTTGACCTCCCACTACGTTCAGCACTCAAATACCAAATACAGAATACTAAAGTATGCCCTTCTCCACAGACCCCCCTACCTTCAGGACTCGGCCGCAGAACATAGAAGCAGAGATGGGCTCCAGCGTAACCTTGAGCTGTGACGTGGACGGCCAGCCCCAGCCGGAGATACGCTGGCTGTTTCACGAGCCTGGACGCATCGGGGTAAGTGGCTACCATGGTGTCAAGATTTTGAGAAAATTGACAGCCTCTGTTTCACAGTTGGTAAGACACTGAACCTGCACCCAGACGAATGTTCATGTGATCCGCAGGTATTTGTCTCGGGTCTGGGTGTTTGTGAGACTGAAAAGTCTCTCGTAGTTTTTGATACACGCGAACCAAGACTTGTATCCCAGTGTGAGGTCGGGAGTATGTATGTGAATATCGTGTTATTTTTATGTACTTATACGTACGACAAAAAATATTAAAAGACCCAAAAGTAGGAGAAATGAATGGAGACACAATAGAAAAGTTTTTTACAAATTTTACACAAAGTGATCCAATTTCGACTCGAACTACATTTAAGCGTGGGAGGTTACGGTGCTAGACAGGATTTTTTTTAGAAAACCTTTCTCGTTGAGTATACATAATATGCATAGTTACGAAAACATAAAATAAATACATTTAAAATTCGAATACCTTATATTATCACAAATGACAAGAATGATAGCTCTTCCAGCAACTAATACAGTGAATTGACAAGAATGCCAAAACCATGTTACATAAATAAAGCAATAATCTTTTTTATCAAACGAAAAATCAAAACAAATAGCAATCAAAAGGCGACACAACGGAGCCATTACGCGATATGAACGCTGTTTAAACTAACATTAAGCTGAGAACGTTAGTTTATTTCATAAGTGCACTTCCCACGTTTTCTTGCAAGGCTTATGTACTATTAGTAGCGAATACTGTTATTGCATCTTGGAAAAGGTTTGAGCGGTTGAACTTTTATTTTATAGTTCAAAACATAATGAAAATATTTTTTATTTAATCCTTATGATTGAGATTCTATGTTTTGTATGTTCTTTTGTTAATCGATTGGGTATCAAATACGTAAATTAATTTTATAAAGGCTTAAAAATAATAAATAAGTAATATAATACGCATTTGCTAAATAATAGTTGATATTTTTTTTTGAACTCACTTTAAATATCTGTTACCGATCATTTATTAACGCAAAATATTTAAAATTATTTTAAAGTATTTTATAATTCTATACCAAAATCGCCATACATGTATAAAACTCAATATCTACTTTATGTTCCACCAAGCCTAATATAATGTAGGGTTGGTCAGAACAGACAGCGTTGTGTGAGCGGAAATATCTTCCAGCAGGTCAAGGGGAAAGCTCCCAACTTGAAGATATATGTGGACCGGGAGACGGCAGGACGGTACATCTGCAAGGCGTCCGTGGTGGGGTACCCTGAGATCGAGAGTGAAGCTACTGTGTTTATCAAAGGTGAGGGGATTAGCGTTACCATATTGTATAAGAAGAGGGAGTATAATGTAATTAATCATAAGTGCAGTGCAGTTGAAATAAAGATCTAATGGCGAGCGATGGTTACTGGCAGTCAGTTGACACAATTATGCTGGCCATTAAAGTAGATAATTTTACACAAACTGAACCCAAAACCCACGTAATCTAAATGAGAGACGGTTATCTCTCACCAGTTGATACAATTATGCCGGTCTAGTTGAAGCCGATGGTGTTGCAGATGGTCATGGGCGGCGGTGATCACTTACAATCAAACCTTAACCGTGATCTATATGTTCGTTTGACCCCTGTAACACAAAAATCCCAAATCGGAAACATTTGCATGACGCTCGATGACGAGTTTTCTATCGTCATGTCATTGTTGAAATATTTATGATCATTGGTTTTTAAAATGTTGTTATTTTGTAACCAGGTGCTCCAAAAATACTTTCAAATAGAACACAATTCGGAACCGAAGGCGAAAGCGTGAGGATAGAATGCGCTGCACTGTCTGTGCCGAAACCTGACGATATTCGATGGTTCTTCGAAGGAAGGGAGATTAGTGTCATACAGGACCCGGTGAGTTAGCGGCTTGTTTCTAGACATAGGGCTAAAGTATCACTGAGCTGATCCTATGCTATTCTCTTTTATTCCTATGAAAGCACTATCGCATATGTATGAAAGAATCCCACACTATATGATAATCTTTAAGCTAGAACTTATCTGTTCTTAAAAATGTACGCTGTACTGCTTATGTAACATACCAACAGAGTTTAAAGGAGATCGGTCGTTTTCCTATGAATATTGGGCCTAGTAGTGGAAACATGGTGGAGACAAATGAGACATAGAATTAAATAATAAGGATTTTTTATCCTTCAAATATAACATAGTCTTCTTGAGCTAGGATACGGGGTTTTTAAGATTTATCCTCTTAAAGTTTTACAAAATCTACCATTTTATGCTATCTGAATACGTAATATCATAGTTGGCTTATATTTTAAGTTTGGGATGAGTATGAATATACATTATTATAAAGTACGTAAGCTTATCAAGGAAGACAGAAAAACACATTTGAATATTTAAAAGTATATTATTTTGATATCAGGTTTATTGTATGTAGTTAGTCATTTTGTCATGCGCTAGTTTAAAAAATATCTGAAGCTACCGTACACAATAATGAAAAAATAAAACAATGATTGAGGATGAATCCATTCAGACATTACAGATCATGTAAGCCTTTGCGCCTAGCCTTTACGATCGGTGTCTCGTAGTTGTTGGCTTCAGGCGCGCATCAATGATTTCCCGTAGTTTTTGCTTACATGACGATTATAAACATTTTAACTTATTTATATGCTATAGTATTCTTGGATCGAGGTAAGCAATTGACTGCAAGAGACGCCGTAGAGAATAAACACAACACCCAGCCACAAAACGAAATTATATGATTTTCAAATTAATTCAATTTTAAATACACATGAGTATACGACGAAATAAACAATGCAATTTGACAGATAATAGTCTTGTGACAGATGTCAACTCTATGAATGTTGCTGACAAATACAAAAATGGTAGAAATATTTCATGATATCCTCATTTTTTTGTAAATCTAATTCCAATGGCGTAGGATAAAAGTAAATAGAGAAATAAATCTAAAAAAATACGCCAATTTTTTTGGTAATAATGAATTTCTTGTCCACGGTTGGACCAAATCGACCGATCTCCTTTACGTACAGCTTGGCAATAAAGAGTAGAAAAAAATTGAGGGCGCCACTGTGTTTGAAATGGCAATACAAATACTAGGACACAAAAAGTCTTGACCTTTGCATTTTTTAGATGTGATAAAAAAAACAATTGTAAATTAATAACTCATTTTAATAATCGGAAAAAAATGAAAGACTATAATAAAAGGGGTTAACAAAAAAACATTGATTCATTTTAAGATATTACAATATTATTTACATTTTATATTAATCTAATATTTCTTCTTCCAAATATTCGACACCAGAATATTGTTCTTCATTAATTACTTCCGAAGAGCTTGCTATATCTTCGTACTCTGAGCCAGTTGAAGAATTGGTGTTGTCGGAGTCCCTTAAATTTATTATAAGCTGATCTATTATCTCATACATTCATCGACTATTCTTCGTACACTACTTGAAAAAAAGATTTGCGTAAGTGGTAAGAGCCAGCTATAATAATTTGTAAACAAATACTGAAACAATGAAGATCGCTATTTGCAAAAATAACTATAAATCTGACTGAAGTAATAAAAGATATGACTTTATTCACATGTAAAAGTTAACATTTATGATAAAGAGACAATATAAATCAAAATTTACCAGTCATGTCCGAAGTTCTTTGATAAACATCTGCAATTTCGGTTAATAACTTTCCCGCTTGAAATTCAGCTAAACAACGCAGGAAAACCTTATACACCACTTGTCTTGTTTCACTGCGTATAGTTTTATTCACGTTGGATTACACTTAACATTGTAGTTTACTTAGAAACAGCGAATTATTTGCAGATTTCAAAATGATCACAACGTTATTTTTCATACGAGAAATATTCTGACAGTTTTGACATTTGTTTAGTGTTACAAGGAATAGAAATTTGGTTTAGTTCCATTTTATTTAATTTCAACTCTTTATTGCCAATCTGTACATTTGTATAGATACCGCAGCATCTCTTACTCGTATTATTCTTGTTACGTGTATATTCATCGTTACGTTGAAACTATCGTTAAATTATTATAGTCAACCATGATACACAAAAATACGTTATCATTGATGGAAAAACAAACAGCTAAAAAAATTACTTTTACCAACCACTTCTGCTAAATCCTCTTCAACATTCTGAATAGCATCCATAACCTTAAAGCGATTAGCTTCACTAAACAAGGAACTAACCTAATTTCTCCACAGGACTACGCGACAGTAGAAGAATCTCTCCCGGACGGCACGATAAAATCCAGCCTGGTGATCCGAGCGAGCCAGCCGAAGCACTACGGACTGTTCAACTGCAGCGTCACCAACGAGTACGGCAACGCCAATGCCGGGATTATGTTGAAACCGCTAAGTACGTACTTTACGAAAAACTTTAGAATCTTATTCTGTTTTATAGACTACTCTTGAAGGTCGTCCATTGGTCAACACAAAACTTGCTTAGTCACTCATCTGTTTCCAATAATTATAATTAAATTACGGGAGACGTTTTAGAGATTCCTTAGTAGATAATATCATGTATATTGTTGTTACTAAAAATAAGTTTAAAGGAGAATGACCATGCACGGTATCGGTAAAAAATATCGTTGACCCCGATATCGATACTGCTTAAAATTAATTATAGCATTTTTTGTGCTTTGGCCTTAAACTTTTCCTCTTTTATCCTGGGCGACAGATCATCATTGTACTATGCCAGTGTAATGACTGACTTTAAACTTCTAAGTATTCATAATAATACTCTTATTTCTCCACCAGAAACCCTACCCCTCTTCATAATCCTGATCGGGGTAACATCAGGCATAATCATCTTCTCCGCCTTCATTATTCTCCTGGTGGTGTGCCACAGAAGAAGGCGGCAGAAGAGTAAACATGTACATGAGAAGCCTGACGTCACTGTCACCACCGGAGACATGTACAAAGAGAGCGACAGAAGCTCCAATATTAGCGATATGAAATTACAGCTGCCGCAGAGCGATGGTAGCTATGAATTGGTGAGTTTTGATAATGGTTTATTACAAGTAATATTGACAGTCTCCGAGACAAATCGGCAATCGTGTCCTTTCCGATACACTTGACCCACTGGCACTTCGAAGAGACGTTGCATCTCTCTGTGTTTTATATCGAATATACCATGGGGAGTGTTCCGAGGAATTATTCGGATTACTACCAGCCGCGGAATTCCATCAACGCACTACACGCAGGAAGTCAAAATTCCATCCCCACCATCTGGATGGATGGCGCTCCTCAACTGTGAGATTTATGCGGAATTTTCTTCCCCGCACAACCTCATTGTGGAACGATCTCTCTTCCGTGGTGTTTCCAGGCCGATACGACCTGGGGACCTTCAAGAAAAGAGCCTACACTTTCCTCAAAGGCCGGCAACGTACCGACGACAGCTCTGTTGTCGTAGGTGTTTATGGGCGGCGGTGACTACTCTCCATCAGGTAGCCCGTCTGCTCGTATGCCTCCTTTTTCTATAAAAAAAAAAAAAAAAAAAATGTTTATGAGGTCCACAAATATTTGTCTCGGGTGTGGGTGTTTGTCAGACCAAAAAGTCTCTTGTAGTTTCTGATACCCACGACACAAGACTTAATTGTTCCTAATGTGGGATCAGGAGTAAGTATGTGAATGAGCCTTATTAATTGTATTCTTGAATGTAGACGATATGCTTACAATACGATTTAGCTGCAAAACATTTTAACAAAATTGTTATTCCTGAATTTCCACAAGCGGTTTCTTCAGACAACAGTAACAAAGGCCGGTGCAATATTTAACTCAGATATCGTAACAGGGGATGTATATTGTTGAACAAAATGGCGGGACGGCGGTAAAGTCCGAAATAAAAGTTTTTATTGCCTAGTAACGTGGTGGAACTACAAAGTAATACATGACCTACATATTACATATGAAGGGAAGGGTAGTAAGTCGTAAGTGGCATTTGTTGTAGTGCACAAATTGGAATATTCAAAAAGGGTCAACTAACCTTTAAAGAAATTTCTTTAGTTTTTAGAACAGTGCTTTAAAAGCCCAGAATAAATAAATAAATAAACTCAGCAGTCATAGCTAATAACATACATAGCTCTGACCTCACATAAAGATCGAGTCTTGTGTCGTGTTGTATATATCTGTCGAATATAGTAATACATTATGACGTGACCAATGTAAAATATAGGGATATTCTGCATACCGATTTTTTCCGTTTTTGTTTGGTGAGTCCTTATAGATTGTAAAAGTGTTCATAATTTTTAATTACACATTTTTAAAGGGTACTTTGTTTTCTCCTCTAGATTCTGATGTCTTAGCTTACAAATCTAACGTTGTTTTGGCTCCACGTTCCATTATGACGAGTATCCTATATGATAAAGACTTATCTTTAACTCACCACCATCGGGTAATAAGTTTTCATACCATCAAAATTTTTATAGAATTCTCGATCCCACAGATTGATTTCCTTACAAAATTGCTCTTGGTTGTCTGACTATTCTGACACGAAAGGATTCTAAACCGACTATTTTCCATAGGATTACACGAGCTCCGACAGGTCGGACAGTAAGCTGCCTGCCGGTCTGCCGCTGGCTGGGCCGGTGCCCCTGTCATCTATCAGGCACGACGAGTTCAGCTATAGTAATGACTACTCCGATCCGGCTTATAACGAACCTTATTATAAGGTAGGTTTGTTTTATAACTCATATTATTTTCTTGTAGACGTAATTACTATCATTTTTTATTATAGGAAGTCTACTGTTGAAATAGACCTACCCCAATTATTTCTACAGCGTTCAGTTGGAAACGGCTAGCATCGAGTTATTTCTCACAAACTTAATCCTTAAAAATGAATGGAAATGAGAGCCGAATTACCAATAGAAGACATTGGTTTTACTACCAAATTGATGTCTGTTTTTTCTTGAAATACAGAGGTAAACTAGTAAACATTACCTGAAATAACCCGATGGTAAGCAGTCACCGACGCCCAAGAATTTACCACTTAATTTAGGGTTCATCATTTTTCTAGCTTTCGCATACATACATTTTTTTAGCATATTTACAACAAAATTAGCTTATTTAATCCTATTTCCCTCCAACAGGCGCCGTCAGGCTTCGTGTACGACTACCCCCATGGGTACGCGCCGCCCCCCCACCTCCGGGTACAATCCCCCCCGCCCGAGGCGCCTGCGAACAGGTAATTACATCATAATCGTGACGTCACCACAAATAATACGAACTCGGCAATTTTTTCCATAGGACGGGAAGTATTGGAATTTGTATTTGTATTGAGTGTTGTAATGTTTGGTGCCGGATATTTTAAATTTTAGTTTATTGTGTAAAGTTAGCTTTGTGAATAAAGCTCACCAAGGAATTCAGGATGACGTCAGAGAGGTTGCAAATCACTGTCCAGAATTCGTAATTTTTGTAAAATTTTTAATTGTTCATTATCGGGAAAACTGCGGTGTCAGAAAATATTGATTATAAAATACTAGGGTAAAGTGCAAGAAAACTATAAAGATGGCTGATAATACCACCATAAGTAAATGGTTAGAAGTCGATCCATAGATAAGATCACCATTCTACTCGCTTGTTAATTTGCGGCCTGTACTGTAATAGCCCATATAGGTCCCACTGCAGGGCACGAGCTTCCTCTACAATCGAGAGTTCGATTGAGAGGGGTTAGGCCATATCTACTACAATGACCTAGTGCGGGTTGGCGACCTAGCATACCATAGAAATCATATGCTGCTATGGTATTCAGGTTTCCTCACCTCAATTTCGGCCTATTCATTACAATCTAACCTCTACCCCCCCAGGTCCCTCCAAGGCTCCCTTACTCGGAGTATAGACACAGCATCGACTTTACCGTTGTCTGCCGGCGAGTCGCAGAGCAACACGCTGCAACGAACGAAGTCTCCGGAGGAGACAGACGCGATCAACAACCTGGGCCTGCCGGTTGGTGAAGGTAAAGCCCGAATGTATTTTAGAATTTAAACTGACTCGCTGGAGCAGTTTTACTACGGTACGATTACACTGAGGGTTCGAATCCCGGGCCGGGAGAATGATATTGAATTTTTCTATTCATTATCAGCCCGGAGTCATTTTTATGCCCGATATGGCGTTTGTGCCCCCTATCGCATGGTGGGGCGAAAAGCACAAGGCGAAATCCTGCTACCACCTCTGCATTTATCCCAGAAGGGGTAGGCAGAGGCGCCACCAGGACACCCACATTTCGCCTTGTATGCAATGAATTGCAATGTTGTTTAAAGGTAAATAACAATTTTATGGTAGAATTCATCCATAATATTATAATAATTGGTATTTCTATCCGAAGGCCCACCAGCACCTATATACGCGCAGCCGAATACGAAAGTTCAGCACGGCGTTGACTTAAGATACGCTGCCACGTATGGCAACCCTTATTTGAGGAATAGTACGCTTGGTGAGTACAATATACATATGTAGTATATAAAAAAACCATGATATTCATCCATCGATATCAATGTTACACTAGATAAGACGTTCAGTACACAAAATGTGTCCCAACTACTTGCGGTGCACGCACCGCACATGAATCAGTTTGCTTCGTAACAGTGACAGTGCAGTACGCCTTATCGCATAGGTTAAAAAGTAATTTATTTTGACGTTTCGCCGTCAAACCGAAAGCAAATCATCTAAAGTTTCAATATTTTAATAAAATACCAGGTAAGTGATGTAATATTGCAGTGTGCTTTTAAAATACGGGGCACTTTATTTCTATGACGCATCTCGTCTATCGGTAAAATATACGTCAATGTATCCATCCTTAAAATGTGTGAGTTTCGCGGTTTAGAATGACCATATTGGCTTATGAGTGTAAAAAGCAGGGCGCCATATTTTTGTTACTTTGTAACAAAATAAATAATTATTAAAATATGGCGCACGTTTTTTAAAAACACCTAACATTTAAAACCAAAGTTTTATTAGTTATCCTTTTTTGTTTGCTTTCTTTTAATTAAAAAAACTGTCAATATATGAATTCTAGATGCATTAAAATAAAAAATAAAAATCGATTACCTGCAGAAAACAATAATAATAATTAATGTCCAGTAGATTTTTGATTTCCTTTCTTTTGTAGTAAATTATTTTTGAACAATATTAATGATAAACGATTTGATTTGTTTTTCGTAAACATTTCCATGTAGCTTTTTTTTTTTTTTTAAACGGTTATTTATTAAGATTTATACACAGGTTACGGTAACCAAGTGCACACAGCGAAGCCGGCGACGACCCCCGCGCCGCCGCCATACTCGGCAGTCAGAAGCTCCGTGGTCATGCCCACAGGTAAAGCTTAAAAGGTTATTATTTCATTAACTATAAAACTATAATTATTATATTAAATTTGAGTCTGCTTAATTTTATTTAAAAATTTCAAACGCATTTTTTTTTGTCATTTATTGACATAAATTGTGCGTATGTCATTTTGTTTTGCAACGGTGTTTTCTAAATTGTTAAAAAAATAGATTAAAATATTAACTTAATTCATAATAATGATTTGAAACCCTTCAAACATATTGCAAAGAGCTAATTAATTCGAAAATTTAATTAATTATCTCTTAATATTTTTACAATATTATTAAATTGTATTTTATTAAATTCTTTTTCATTACTTCTAAACTGTTTTAAAATAGTAATTCTATTCCCACGAAACTATAAATTTCATTCAACAATTCTCCGTTGTTTTTTATATTTTACACTTAAATCGTGCCGAAATATAGCCTTGTTATTAAGTCATGAACTTAAGTCTGGCAAGTAATATTGGCAACTATTGTAGCCACTTTAATTCGTCGCAGTGTTTACTTAGAAATACGGTCGATAGAAGTTTGGCAAGTCGCATAATTTTAATTGCATCCAGAACGGAGCGGTGAATAATTTATATCGAAAACTCTAGTTGGTTTAGCGTCGTTACTTTTTGGATTTAAATTCAGATTTGTGTGCTCTTATTCGGTGGTTTAAAAAGTAAAGAATTGTGATCAATTTTTTTTATTGATTTGGTCATTCTTGTTTTGGTTCATTGCAAGTTATTTTTTTTTATTTCTTACACCTACTAAACTTGTATTTTTTTAACGATTTCATAATATGTAAGTATATAATATGTAAACTCAAGCCCAGAGACTATAGACCGAAATGTGCTATGATCAATATAGTGTTAATAATTTAATAAACATATTACATACATACATAAACTCACGCCTTTATCCCCGAAGGGTAGGCAGAGGCGCCACTAGGACACCCACATTTCGCCTTGTATATTCCGTCCCACGATGTGATAGGGGGCGAGCCTATCGCCATATCGGGCACAAATTCCTGACTCCGGGCTGATAATGAATAGAAAAATCCAATATCACTTTGCCCGACCCGGGACTCGAACCCGAGACCTCAGCTTTGTAACCATACCGTAATACAACTACGCCACCGAGGCAGTCATAAAAATATTAATTTCTAAAAACGTTGGTTACAAGTAAACCAAAGAGCTATGAATATAATATGAGATAATTAATAAATGTACAAAAAAAGAATTATTAGAAACTTAAAAATTATAATTAATAACCACTATATTAATTTACTTCTCACCTTTAATAAAACTATACTTTTATTATACAGGGATCTCATATTACCCAGACATCGCTCATTAAAAATTTACTTTTCGGCGCCGAAAATTTTAATATCTGACTCATAAATCCGAAATGTCACTTTACTAAACGTGTTTTTCCCTCAATATCACTTAGGCTAATTGCTGTCATTTTTCACAGGTAATGGCAACCAACCGTCGCAGGCGACCCACGTATAGTAGTAGAATCTTGTATAATATGGACACTGAATAAAAATTTTCTAAAGCCTCAAAGTATGCAAGGTGTGATTTATCTGAATTTCGCGTATACAACGTGTCTCGTTTGTCGAAATAAAGGAACAAAACCTTTTTACAAAAAAAGAGATAATTTAAATTAGGAATTAATGATTCCATTTTTAAAAATGTTTCAAATTTGGAATTCGTTTGCCACGCGTTGCCTTTGAGGCGATCTATGTAATATAATGTTCCTAATTATACATAAAATTCGACTGAAATTGTAAATAACGACTTTTAGAATAAGTCTGAAGATTCTTCAAAATACTCCAGAGGTGTTGAAAATAATTTATTGATTATTCGAATGTAATTAAATAATTTCATTCCCTCATCACTTTTTGAGGTTATGTAATTTGTGTCGATGACAACTATTTGTTAATGTAACTATGACATTAAATAATATGTTTTTTGAAATTATAATTATTATTCAACATAAAATTACTCGATTGAAAATACAAGTAATAAAATTACGTCAAGTTAATTTCAATTTCGAACGCGTTGAAATTATAATTGTTTGAATTAATTAAAAACGCTCACGAAATTATATTTTTTTAATTGAAAATGTAAATAGTTACCTTGTATTCGCTTATTTTAATGCAACTTTGCATTGTTTTGCTTATGCCGATTTATGATTTAATTTTCATTTATGAAAATAAAACTTCACATCAGGTTGCTCAACGTTTACGATGTTTTATTCCATTTAATTTGTTAGCGTAAGTAATACAGACTGAGAGATATTTTATAAATTTTATATAAAACTCATTTTTGTCTTAAAACCGTTTGACAAATGGAAGCATTTGTTTAGCAACTTAGATAGTTAACGTTCAAGGCTCGGACACTTGGTCGATACTTTAAAAAATCTAATTTATATTTAGTTCAAGTTACTTGAAAATTTTCTCATAAATAAATGATATTGTGCTAATAATTGTAAAATAAAATGATACGTTTTTTGGGAATATTTTAGTTACATCAGTACGAAATTCGTAAAATAATCGAAAAATGGTCGAATTCGACCGCGTGCCCGAGTTCTTAGTAAAACAATACGATAGATACATAATTACTGTGATAATTGTATAGTTGAAGGGAATAGATGCATTTTGTAATAAAACAATGATTTTATATCATAAAAATACGCATAATGTAATATTTTTTAGTTAAAAGCGTGTCATATTCTTCTTATTAATTTCGAGGAATTTTGGATTAATTAAAAATGAATTTGTATTTTTTGCGCAATAAATAAATAATTAATTAAATATTTTTTTGATTCAAACTTCCTCATTGTGTAATTTAATTAAAATATGGGCATTGCAAACTTAGTTTACGTTGTTTGAAAAATTTAATGGAAAATTGATAAAAATATTGCATGTTACCAGTGTTTTTGTATTTGCATGCGCATATCGTGTCATTTTCAGTTATACTGCAGAATTAAATTTATTAAAAATAACATTATTTGTTTTATTTTGACACGATTACTGAATTTAATGATTGATGAAAATATACTTCGCGTAATTATTTAAGGCTATTTATATACAGTACATACAACCGTTTTCCTCAAAAATCTAAAATGTTACGCCTGTTTCAAATCAACAAAAACATTATTTTGGTTTCATCTAGTATATCCTCAAATTATTGTGCTTAGTGCAAAGTCCCACTGTAGGGTACGGGCCTCTTTTGGAACCAAGAGTCTAATTGAGAAGGGTTAGGCCACAACCACGCTAGATAATTCGGGTTGGCAGACATTTCATACAAATTTTTGAAAATCTATACGGTTTGGAGATATCCCCACAATATTTTTCTTCACCATTTAATTCATTTTTTTTATTACAGTGAATGGCGAGACTATCATGCCATTCATCTGATGGTAAGCGATACGTCCTCTCATGCACAGTAGCAAAACCAAACACCATTAATTATTACAAAGCAATGCTTGGCATTCCACTGCGCTCGCCAACCTGAGACATAAGATGTTAAGTCTCATTATGTCCAGTAGTTACTCTGGCTACAATGTCCTACAAACCGGAACACAACAGTGCATTTACACTGCTGTTTGGCGACTAGAAAATATTCTTCCAAAATACCTATATCTAAATATTCCCCGGTAATGTGTTTATAAGGCGTCTCTATAGCCGTTAAGGACTAGTCCGGCTTCAATCCGCGGACCGAGCGGCTTCACTTGCGCTCATCAAAATCTCATTTAGTTTTTCACAAGCGGATAAAAAAGCGTAAGTTAACTCCATATAATGTCTATGACGCTGTGTGTTAGTTGAATCTATTTATAGGTGAGAACGGGTTTGATGCTTGTGCTAAGACCCATGTTTGTTTGGAGAAGGAGTAATAAATACATCCAACAGTCACTACATTGTCCTGACCCCACATTAGGATCAATTAAATCTTGTGTCGTGGGTATCAGAAACTACGAGAGACTTTTCGGTTTCACAAGCACCCAGACCCGAAACAAAATATACTTGTGGGCCTCACAAACATTTGTCTCGGTGCGGGGATCGAACCTGTGGCCTCTCGTTGCACAGCCGGTGTCTAACCATCTGCGCCACGGAGGCTGTCAAATGTATGTTTAGTTGGAATAGGTGTATCATTAGCAACATTTTATTTCAAAAAAGGTGTCTAGCCAAGTCATGTCGTTGGTCAACTGTGACGTCCTGGGTTCGATTCCCATGTCAGACACTCCTTAGATGCGTTTATCGTTTTGATAAAGCACACATTGATTAATAACTTGATTTTATGCCTTGAAATATAACAGCACAATATTTACCCTCATCCCCATACAAATAGTTGACATAATAATTCACTACACGACCCAATCAATACATCATTATCCTTGAAATATCGATGCAACGGTACCATGAAACTTAATACAAAGCATGCCATTGCGAGCGTGTAACTCCAGCTTGACAAACCAGTACATTACTGTGGATAGCGACCGCAACTGCGATCATCTAACGCATTTTATTCAACCACACTGATGGAGGCAAGCATATCGCCAAGCTGCACTAATATTTAATATTTATTTTATTTTAAAACCAAATGGACATAAATACACGACAAACTTAAAAATACAAAGAGTTTACATCAAATGTATGTTAAAATTACAAATAACCTTTTGTCGGTGATCTCCACGCTAGGTTCGAGACTTGAATTGTGAAGATCGATATCAATTAATGTCTAGTGACATCGCCGTATACCTTCCACCCTGCTCCGATATAAATGACGGGCTGGTTAACAGTTTTTTAGTAAATTAAGTTTACTGAAGTCACTTTATAATATCAGTACGAATAGTTCTAGAAAATTCCAGAATCTACAGGTAGAATCGATGACATCACAAGTCGTACAACGCAATGAGTAAATGTGTTACGAGACAGGTTCAGCACACGCGGCTAGTGTAGACTGGGTGGCTCCCCCGAGACTCACTGAGAGGCTGTGCGCCTTGTGTAGGAGGGGAGGAGCAGGGACGTAGAAGGGGGGTAAAAACATAGTAACTAATATATTATACAACAAGACCGAGAGATCCAGCGTCGCATAGACAATGCCTGGAGAGGCTACTGGTCTTTAAAGAAGTTTCTCAAGGGAAATCTTCCTATCTCTTTTAAGCGTAGACTCGTCGACATATGTATCTTACCAATCCTCACCTACGGTGCTCAAACCTGGTCTTTGACCGAACTTCAAAGGTTCAGGCTCGGGGTTTGCCAAAGAGCTATGGAGCGCACTATGCTAGGTGTAACACGCATGGACAGAGTGCCAAACAACACCTTGCGCTCTATAACTGGAATTAGGGATGTTGGGAAAAAATCGGCCGAACTGAAGTGGGAATGGGCGGGCCACGTGACCCGGATGCACCCGAAAAGGTGGGCGAAAATCGCAACGCAGTGGACGCCCACGGACAGTAAGAGACGACGAGGCCGACCTCGCAAGAGATGGCGCGACGACCTTGACCACTTTAGTAAAGTGTGGACGGCAACAGCAGAAGATAGGGACAAGTGGAAAGAGTTGAGGGAGACCTTTGCCCAGCAGTGGGACAATACAGGTTAATAAAAAAAATTAAAAAAATATATATTATACAAATGTTTTGTAACCATACAAATAAATAAATAAATCAAGCTAAGCATAAGCTGCTAATAAAACATCGTTTCATGAAATCCAATTGATATTCGTGCTTTATTGTAGGAAACTTAAATTGCAAATTTTACACATGAGAGCATTCAAAGATTACTTTGATTTCAATTATTTTTTATCAAGCAATTTATTGCTCTGAACTTATTGTTAACTTACTGTATGTAATTACTTATACCGGGTACTTAGTCGACTACAAAATTCTACTATATTGGGTTATTAAACTGTGTTAGCTCATACATATGTGTCCCACTGTACGGCACGGGCCTCCTCTACAATCAGAAGTACGACTGAGAGGGGTTAGGCCATATAGTCCACCTCGCTGGCCTAGTGCAGGTTATCACAATAATAGCAGCATTCCACGGTATTTAAGGGGTCAAGCCCCCACAATATTGACTGAATACATCCCTGTGAGAAGTGCAATGCACCTTGCTAAATACTAGAGAGCCCACTCAATCCATCTCGAAGCATTTGGCTAATATACTGGTCGTCTACAAACACTAATACTGAGTGGTGTGTTCATATGCAATTACATTAAAATAATATTTTCGGTTAATTAATTTATTAAAATAAAACGATTAATTGCAAAAATAACATTGCAATATTCTTCATTTCTTTCCTTACCTGTTTACTCGTTTACCAGACTTAAGCAATAAAACAAAATATTTATATTAAATAAATGATTTTTTTTTATTTCTTATATTAAATAAATGATTTTTTAAATCGCTTAAGTCTGGTAAACAAGTAAACAGGTCACCCAAAGTGTATGAACAGGTAAGTGAACACCGGCACTATGAAAATTCAAAACGCTTGGATCATAGAAGTGATGCCGATCCATCAAATCGGGCGGTGAGCGGAAAGGAAAAAGTATGGGAAGAGGAAAAAGGTATTGGGCGTCCGGTAATCTCAATAAAATAATATAAAAAAATATATATTTTTTATTCTTATTCCTACACTTGCAGAAATGCATAAAGTCTTGCAATATAACTTGTCGTAGAATGATTTGGCTTATTAATATTTTTGGACAGGCAGTCGTTAGTGAAATTGTGAGCTAAACCTGAAATATACATAGCTGAAATGTCACATGCTACCAACCCATGGAAGCATTTAAAAAGGACAAGAAGCAATTAAAATATATATTTTACGCCTTAATCACCTCAGGTCACACAGGTCACATTCCAAGTATCCAAGTATTCAATAAAACAAATTAAAATTACACCGCCATATAGTTTTATTTTTTAAATGGACAAAGTAACAAATCATACTGCCTTAGGTAAAATTTATAATGTAACACGCCTCACAATCTTTTTACAAGTTTACATCGACCTCCGTGGCGCAGTTAGACTCCATCTGTAAAACGAGCAGCTGCGGGTTCGATCTCCGCACAGAGACAAATGTTTGAGTACCCCATAAGTGTTCTTTTCGGGTCTGAGATTTTGAGACCGAAAAATCTCTCTTAGTTTTAGATACCCGCGACGCAAGGCTTTTTCTGAGGAGTCAGGACTACATATGTGACTGTTGGGTATATTTATTTATTTGTCTCCTTTCCAAACTAGGCCACCTCTCCCATCGCATACACGAGAATAATTCACATCTTTACGATCAGTTTTTACAACATATGAATACTGGCAACATATTTGCCTTGCATGGTTTATTGCTTTTATTATGACGGTTTTACCGGTCGTCAAGTTATGAGCATCGTGTTATTGTCTATTTGCTTGTCGTAACATTTTTTTTATTGAATTCTTTGAAGTTCTCACGGTGAAGGCTGGCTAGGTGGGTGAATTGCTGATGGTAACAGGGCTGTTTAGAGAGAATACGTTCGTTCTATGATTAGGAACAATTTTGCCGGACTTTTAAATTGCTCCTTTGCCGGCTTAAAAAGATGAGAGTAATTTTTTTAGAGAGTAAAACAGTTTGACTTTGTCAACATCTTTATAAGCGTGGTCTAGAGGACTTAAAAGTACATTCCAAAACAAAAACTAAGTTTTGGAAAGGTCTCATTTTATAATCAATTAATTTTAGGTACAGTTAAAATGATCTTTATCCTGAGAAATTGGTGAAATTAGATACATCACGAGATTATCATCTAGAGATGCTAGCGTATCGCGTTCAGGTTTCAGTCTTTTTCTATCTGGGTTCGAGCAGGACATAATTGATTCGACTCGTGAACGATTTAGTTTTAGTCAGTAGATATTCTAGGTAAATCAGGCTGTATCTCGTTTATTCCTCACTCCTTAATACGTCATACATGCATAAACGTCACGCTTGTATCCCAAAGGGTAGGCAGAGACTATGGATCTCCACTTTGCTCGATCCTGACATACTACTTTCACTCTGTCCACTTTCATTCATATTCACTCCTCAATTGTCTGTGTAATTTCAGCCAAAATGCTCGGTATGCGCGAAACGCTTAGTGTGGTTGTAGCCAACGCTTTCGAGGCCACGTGTGTTAATTGGAGTAATGTCATTTACAATTTTCATGAAGGTAATTTTGTTCTGTTACTATGTGTTCGTGGGCATTCATGTTATTTAGTTATTAGTTAATTTCCTTCTGTATTGATTTATCTTTTTTGTTGCAAATAGTCTTATATTTGTTGATTGTTTCACTTTTTTCACCCATCGCAACTATCCGTATTCCGTAGTATGGGTGATAATGTGTGGTCAACTATGATAATTATTATTTTCTACCAGATAAAAGGTAATATAATGTGTCTTAAAATAATGATGCTAAATAACAGATTTCCTCCTATTTTTTAAGGTAGACAGTTTGAAGATAACCTATTATGAGTTTAGTTAATCACTCATTTATTAAATGAGTAACTGTATTGAATACAATAAGAGGCCGCTTGGGTAGGTACCACCGCAATGTATATTTCTCCCGCCAAACAGCAGAGTAAATGCGCTGTTGTGTTCCGGTTTGAAGAACATTGTAGCCAGAGTAACTACTGGACATATTGAGACTTAACATCTTATCTCATTGATTGTTAATTGATTCGTTTAATGGTAAGCGGAACACCCATAAGCCAAAACAACTTTGCAAGTTTTTACTACAAATCCCAGCCACAAAACCAACTTTCAAAAGCCGAAAAGCCTATTTTAAAGCCACTTGAATAATCAAAACCAATCTCCACCAGAACAAAAGAGATCTTCCAGTTTCCACATACTAAAGCACGTAGCGGCTGACAACCGAATGGGAACGCGAAATAATCTAATAACTATTTTTCCTCTTGGCTGGCTTACTTATAAAGGCTGTCAATAAATATATTTCATATCGTGACACTACACAATGCTTTACGACGAATTCTTTGAAGTATGGTCTTTTATTCCTGATCCGATTTTGGAGTTATTTCCTGGGAGAGGTAATTTTATTTCTGTATTGTTGTAAAGCCCTTGTTTGGTAAGTAAAATCGCTATTTCCTTTTATGTATTTGTTGATTAAAAAGAGAAAAAGAGTAAAAAGTAACGTGCTGTAATGACATACATATATACATAAATTCACGCTTTTTTCACAGACGGGGTAGGCAGAGGTGCTGCTAGAACACCTACGTTTTTCCTTGTATGTTCCGTTACACAATGTGATAGGGGGGAAACTATCCCCATATCGGGCACAAATTCCAGACTGCGGGCGGTTAATGAATACAAATATCCAATATCACTTTCCTCGACCGGGGATTCGAACCTGGAACCGCGGCAGTGCTGTAATAAGTGAGATGTAAAAGCCTTCATAGTGATAACCAAGTGAGTCGTTTTTGGGTACCTCTTATCAAAATCTGTTTCAGAGTAAGCTGATAGTTTCAAGCTTTGTGACGAAGTATTATATTGTTTCCAGGATTAACAAAATCACTATGACATATCTTTAAGATACTGTTAAATAGCACAAAATAATGTTTAGAAAAACAAAAGAAAAAATAGTAAGTACAATTGTAAATTACTTTTGTATCGACAAATAATCTTTCATCCCTTTTATAGTTATTATCAGTCAGCTTACAATTTATTTAATCGAAAAGAGTCAACAATTATAATATCAAGCCTCAGAACAATTAAAATACCCCTTAATTTTCAAAATATCTCCGCCAATGTACCGCCGAGCTCCCATTAACGAAGCTAACCGCTGTCCACGGTAAATCCCGAAGAATATAAACGAATGGCCGTCAAAGGCCACTTATTGGCCGTTGCCAAGCTGTGCCATTGTTGGCCGATCATAAATCGACCGTAATTAATCCTTAGGCACAGTGGCGTGGCGACGGGAGTTGGACCCGCTCCAGGTTCAAATCTATGCAATTAGGATTACCTGCATACGTGGGTTCGGGTGACTGTGAATTTGGGTGAAGAGGGAATGATTTTGAAATTCGGGTATGAAGCTTTTTAGGGAATATAATAAGTGGATTGCTATTGATTATAACGTGAATGGAATGTGTGGCTGTGGATGCAATGGTACTGCTGTTTTATAGAATAACTACGTCAATTAGTAGTTTTGCAGGCGCTTTTATTACAATTATTTCGTTTGCTGGTGAATGAAACCTATTATTCCAACCTGGTGATTGTATTTTCATTTATCTTTTGTGATATTGGTCTAATTCCCTCATAGGTAAATTCTCTCCCCGAAATCTGATGAAAAAGTTCTCTTAAATATTGAGCGTGTCAAATTCCCCAAATCTTCAGAACCCATGGTATTCCTTATTCATATGAGTGTGATGAAAGCTGTTATGCAACAGAATATAGTGGCTTAGTCTAATATAATGGGATTCTTGAGTTATTGCACTAGGATTAATGTAATTACCGCGGCGTGTCATTATATACCGCTGATTTTAGACGCGAGGGTATCAGGAGCTTGTAGGAGGAGTTGGAGGAGTTGCTTAGAACGTACGATAGTTTTGAAATATTTTTAAGTATAAACTATATTAATCTCTCTCTCTCTTCAGCCACTGGAAGTCCACTGCGGAATAGGCCACCTCCATGGATCGCTACAAGACCTGTTGGAGGCGTCCTGCATCCAGCGACTTCCTGCGACCTCAACTAGGTCGTCCGATACTTTGCTTGCTTGTACGTGGCCTCCATTCCAGAACCTTTCGGCCCCAGGGGCCATCAATTCTACGTCTTCCGGTCCACTGCCACTTCAACTTACTCATCCTAAGGGCTATGTCTGTAACCTGTGTTCTTCTACTGATCTCACCATTCCTGATTTTTCTTTACATATTTAAGAAAAAATACTAGTAATTTGACAAACGAAAACGTGAAAATAAACCGCAAGTCCTCTTGTAGTTTCTAAAACTCATGACACAACAAAAATAATAATAAAAAAAAAACGATTTATGTCTTGGTGTTGAATCCGGACTGGGTATGTATGTGATTATTTGTGAATATTTTTAGGAGAAATTCCAAATTACACGACGGCTATTTTCAAATGATAAAGCAGAAAGAAATATAATTAATCTAAAACCCATCATAGTGACACACGTAAGTATATTACTTTTCAGTTTTATCTGTGTATATCCGGATACAATTAGGCCGACATCATTCTGTCATCTATATATATAAAAGAGGAACCTGATTGACTGACTGACTGACCTATCAACGCACAGCCGAAACTACTGGACCTAGGAACTTGAAATTTTACACAGAAATTCCTATTGTGATGGAGGGTAGCACTAAGAAGGGATTTTGGGAAATTCTACCCCTAAGGGGGTGAAAAGGGTTAAAAACTGTTGTATGGAAAATCTAAACCATTGAAGTTACAGTTCTCAAACTTGGTAGTTTAATAACTCATTTAATAACAAAAATAATTGCATACTTTATTTGTCTAAAAATTAACATTAAAGGGGTTAAAATAAGGGTTGAAATTTTTAGAAACTGGGTGTTTTCCTTCCTACCCGATCAACGCACAGCCGAATCTACTGGAGCTAGAAACGTGAAATTTTACATAGGGGTTCCTATTGTGACGTAGGGTAGCACTAAGGAAGGATTTTTGGAAATTCGACCCCTAAGGGGGTGAAAAGGGTAAAATACTGGTGTATGGAAAACCGAAACCCTTGAAGTTGCAGATATCAAACTTGACTTTTTAGTTACTCATCTAGAAACAAGAAGAACTGCATACTCTCTTTTCTTATAATTAACCCTAAAGGGGTGAAAATAAGGGTTGAAGTTTTGTAGAACCGAACTGCCGGATCAACGCACAGCCGAAACTACTGAAGCTAGGAATTTGAAATTTTACATAGGGATTTCTTTTATAACGTAGGGTAGCACTAAGGAAGGATTTTTGGAAATTCAACCCCTAAGGGGGTGAAAAGGGTAAAATAAATTTGTATGGAAAACCGCAACCGTTGAAGTTGCAGATTTCAAACTTGACACTATAATTACACATCTAAAATAAAAAATAAGTGCGTACTCTGTTTACTTAAATTTAACCCTTAAAGGAGTAAAAATAAGGGTTGAAAAATTTGTATAGAAAATAAAACTGCTGAAGTTATTCTTATGAATATTTAACTTTTGTCCCTTTCGAACGACTTTTCAATTCAGTTTGAGCGAGAAAACAAACATTCGATACCTAAAATAGGTTTTAAAATTGTATATGAATAAGGCCGTTTATGTATTGATCCGATTGGTCTCAAAATCGTTATCTGAGTTCCGATAATCTAAATTTGTATTCAGAATTGAAAATGTTGGCCGTCATTTTGAACTTTTTATTTATTGTTCCGATTGGTCTCTGAATCGACAACTGACGGACCCATTGATTCGATAATCTAAACTCAGAGTCAGAATTAGAAATAAAAATGCTGCACGTTGATTTTTGTTAAAAGTTTACGTAATGGTTATAATGACATAGTTTTAGCGATATAACGTCTACATTTTCTTAAACACGCAGACGAAGTTGCGGGCAAATGCTAGTATATCATAATATGTGTATAGCCATGTCATCAGCAGACATTCTGCCGACACTAGACTTACCATGAGCAATGAAGTTACTTTACTGTACATTTTCTCTCTTACATCCATTCTCTTTATTTTAAACTGTAAGAATTTAAATAGCTCTTAGTAACCGCAAGCTGATTAGTTTGTAGCTAACGTTTTAATTATTTAACTCCTGTGTAAGACTGGGCTTGTTTTAAACAGATCGATGGTTAGGGTTGCTATATAAGCGAATTTCCTTTAATAGAATAGAGGTTTTGGAATAGGAGGTTTCAATAGGTTAAAATAGCTGGTGGTAGTTGTAGTTACAAGGATACAAACACAATGCAACTAAAAATAATCGCGAAAAAAGTGACAGATATTATTTTGGCATTTTTTTAAATATCGTCGTGTTTGGGTGCTCAAAACCTAATTTTTGCGAAAAAAGGAATTTAAACCCTTATGTACCATTGCGTCTGTGAAACTAAAAAGGTATACATCATTATTTTAATAAAACTATGTATTTGTCACCCAAATACGACAGCAAGTAAAAAACTCCAAAATAAAAATTGACGTTTCTTTGCGACATTTTTAGTTGCATTGTGTCTGAAGTCACTAATACTACCACCTGGCTTCGTTTTCGGTCGCAGTTTTGATATACCCTGTATATTCTTTATTGTACACCAGGAAAAGAAAGAGATTATTACTAAATTTAAAATAGGTACAATCGGCGGCCTTATTGCAAAAGCCAATTTCTTCCAGGCAACCTTTGGATGGATATAGAAGAAAGGAGAGAGAAAGGGATGTCTAGGGTATAGTGACAAAAGTATAAATTAATAGATTTTTGTAGCAACTTGATGAAGCTGGCATCCAGTAACTTGTTCCAACTATACCCTATATACCCTTATGCTTACTCTAATAAAGAAACAAGCGAAATGAATAATAATATTGAATTAACAGTCTAAACCCTAAGAAACAGTCATGCCCTTTGGCCGAGCGCTTGTAAGTAACGATACCTTGTTTTAGACACTTGATATTAAAACTTTATCAAGGAATATTCCCAAACAATTACCTTAAACGCATTTAATAACAGCTCCAAGTTGCTGCACATGTCCGACCGCCATTTTGAACTTTAACTCAATTAGCCAAGGTTTATTTTAAAAAAGCGGGTTCAAAGGCATTAATTTTACTGCGTAATGGTTTATTTAGGATATTAGGATTATAAAATTATGTTTTCATTACATTTTTCCCAGTCAAAGGGTTGGGTTTATCGAGTTAACAAGCCCGCCATAGAATTTATTTTTTTCATTATGAATTCATTATTATGTGCTCGATTGTGAAATGATTGCCGAAAATTGTTTTATTTCTTTAATTAAAAATTGGCTTTAAAATATTAAGTTTTTTTTTTTCTCTTTTAGATATGCTTTATTATTCGTTTTAAAGAGAAATTTAATTTGCGCGTCTGATATTTCTGTGCTGAAGGTGATTATAGACATTGGTCTAAATATCGCCATAGTGACCCCTATACGTGTTTTGTATTCTGAACTTAGTTTCCAGCAGGCCGGCATAATTGTGTCGACTGGGAATATAATCTTTTACATCCCGGAATTGACTCTTTTCGAATAGTAAAAGACCTCTGGAATCATTTACCACTTAGCCATAAATATCTAGACTATAATTTACTTATCTAGAAATAAGGATTTCAAAACAACTAACACAAATATTTTACAGGTTTTATTTTACATACATACATAAATACATAAACTCATGCCTTCATACCAGAAGGGCTAGGCAGAGGCGCCACCAGGACACCTACATTTCGCCTTGTATGTTCCATCCCATGATGTGATAGAGACGAGCCTATCGCCATATCGGGCGCGAATTCCTGGCACCGGGCTGATAATGAATAGAAAAACCCAATATCACTTTGCCCGACCCGGGATTCGAACCCGAGACCTCAGCTTTGTAGTCGTACCGTAGTACAACTACGCCACCGAGGCAGTTCGTTTTATTTTACAAACTAATAAAATCTTATTAAGCCCACCTTCACATAAAACCTAAAATAGACTTAATCAAAAATAAATGAGTAACCACAAAGATTTTTACAGCGCAATAAAAACATTCGTTTCGGGGCGAACTTTTCGCCATTTCCTTTGGCAAATAAGAAAGTGTTGACGAAATAAATCAATACGTTGAGAGACTCGTCAAACTTCTAATTGAAATGTTCGGGCAGGTTTCATAAATCATTGCCGGGCTACACGGATGTAAAGGGTTAGCGTGCTTCGTCTTTGTTCTCGAGCGTGGCTGTCAAATACAAAAAGTTTTTGTATTGTAAAACTATGAATAAATTCGTACGGAATATAATAAACATTTTCTACTTAGATAGATGATATTTGTGATTGTCATTTTCTGGAATAAAAATTATATTTATATTTCTCCCGCCAAACAGCATTGTAAATGCACTGTTGTGTTCCGATTTGAAGGACATTATAGCCAGAACAACTACTGGACATAATGAGACATCTTATGTCTCAAAATGGCGAGCGCAGTGGAATACCAAGCATTGATTTGTAATTCATGGTGTTGTTTGGTTTTGCTTCTGTCCATGAGCGGTCGTATCGCTTACCATCAGGCGAACGGCATGCTCATCTCGCCATTCACCATAATTAAAAAAACCCGGTTTCACTACAATTAAACAAATATAAAATTATTGTCTTAATATTGCAGACACAATTTCAAAAAATCCGTTTAATTGATTTCTTTTTGCTCTCGGATAGCCAAATTATCGAAGAAAGCTACAGCACACATGTCACTTTACCAATAAAAGCTGAGCATCAATGAAAAATGTTTGCTTAAACGGATTCTCCACCAAAAACCCACCCTTTTGAAGCCGGGCCCGGCCAGGCGACTATGAAGAATAAAAAAGACAGATTTGATTTGACAGCCTCCGTGGCGCAGTTGGTTTGACGCCGGCTGTGAAACGAGAGGCCGCGGATTCGATCCCGCGCCGAAACAAATATTTGTGTGATCCACAGTTATTTGTTTCGAGTCTGGGTGTTTGTGAGACCGAAAAGTCTCTCGTACTTTCTGATACTCACGACACAAGACTCGATCTTAGTGTGGGGTCAGGACTATGTATGAAACTGTTGGGTGTATTTATTAATAATGGTTTCTTAGATTTACGCGAATGTTACACATTGAAATAAAACTATTTTTTTACGGATTCTATCGCGAATTGGTTTAATTTTTTTTTTACATTTTTAGCTTCCCGACGATTCGTTTACTTTCCAGCTTTCGTGGTCACGGGGCGGACTGAGATATTAGTCATCCGCTCAGTGACTGTTACAATTTAACTAACAAAGGTTATTTAAAAAAAATGTGTGTGTGTGTATTAGTGTACACACGTAAGAAGTGAAACTTCTTTATGACATCATTTTTCGAAAAATGATCTACTATTTACAAATTTACAGAATTGGTAAAATAAAGCTAAATTAAATAAAGTTTAAGCGAAAGGCTTTTATTATCATAGACAAGGATACAAATAATACAATTATTTCACCTTATTGCTACTTAGATTATGATAGCTTTTCATTAATTATAATAGAATTATTACTATTATTGTTATCGTTATACTTTCAAATATGAAGCTTTAAATAAAAATCATCATAAAAAGTTTCGTTTATGACGATCAAAAAACATAAAAAATAGATGAATTTCAAAATACGTTATCAAAAATTATAAATATTTTCTTGTCATTTTAAAATTCTCGCAATACCACGCAGAATGTGATATTATCGGACAAGATTAACCAGCAAATCAGTTATTTAGTTAAAGACTACACTTCAATCTTCATGCCTAAGTTATTTAATCGCTACGCAATAAGGATTGTACAACTACAACAAGGCTTAAAGTATTATATTAAAGAGGAAGCACTGGTACCTAATTCAAAAACGTAGATAAAATGCTGGTGCCTTGCTTCGATCAAATATATACTAGATGTCGGATGAGCATTTCAAAAACGGCCCGAAAAATTGAGCCACAACGTCAGTGTGGTACTATTTCAATTTAGTATGCTTCAATCATCACCAACGGCAACGCGTAAACATGCCAAAGTGCGCATTTCAAAATTGTCAAAACAAAAAGATGGCGCGTAACGGAAGAATGTGACGCGTAACGAAAAAAGGTTACACTAAATTTTTTTCCAACCCCGATAAAGAAGTTTCACTTCAAAAAATGTAAAAATTAAACCAAATCGCGATAAAATCCGTAAAAAATAGTTTTACTTCAAAGTGTATACGTATTTATTTATTTAAAAAAAAACTTATTTGACCTTAGTATGGGGTCATATTTGTGACTATTATTCGTGCCACATCCAGTATGCCTACATCGTAATCAAGCCAACTTACTATGAAGGTGAAAAATGCCGGTCGTGTGGTCGGTAATTTTTCACCGCACAAAGAGCAGCATGAAACTAGCGCGCCTTGTGAATTCCGCAACTACCCACACGTTTTTTACAGGAAATATGATTTCGGAATGCGATTTTATGAAATTGTTGTACTGGTGTGGATGTGTTATTTGGAATAATAATCGTATGTTTTATACTTTTACCATACTTTTCTTTCTTAGCTTATTATTATTTTCCTTTATCCATCCCATGGTTGTCTGTAAGATATTGCTTTTAAGCGATAAGACCGCCAATAGTAGTTTAAATTTTTTATTGACTTCTGATTGAGCCCCGCTCGGCCACAATCCGCAGCGTGCTGGGCTGGAAGGCCTGACACTGACGTATGCCTTTCGGCCTCTCCCGGGGCACCGACAAGGAACCTTAATAGCTTTTCTTCTTATACAAAAATGAAAAAAGGCATCCTCAAAACCAGGTAAACACTGGCTGAGCGTGAAACGCGACACACTTGAAGAATTTTCTATCATCTCGTATGTTGGTATCTCCGCGAGCGAACCCACATTATCCTATTACTAACAATAAGTTCTCCGGGATTCACACTCACCGAATGATACGCAACAACAAAGCGGTTACTTCAGTTGACAGCCTCCGTGGCGCAGTTGGTTAGACGCCGCCTGTGAAACGAGAGGCCGCGGGTTCGATCCCCGCACCGAAACAAATATTTGTGTGATCCACATGTATTTGTTTTGGGTCTGGGCGTTTGCGAGACCGAAAAGCCTCTCGTAGTTTCTGATACTCACAGCACAATTCTCGATCTTAGTGTGGAGTCAGGTCTATGTATGTGACTGTTGGGTGTATATTTATTATTTATATTTATAGTGTTCTATATCACAGCTGTATCACTCTGGTCGAACCGACCCATTACTACTGCTATCTTTAACCCTCTACAGCATAGTTCTATCCCACAAATATTGTAATTCAATTTATTTTAAACGTTGCTTTTAAACTCAAACCTGTGGAGTCAATTTGTCAATACGTACAAAAGAAATAAATTACATTTCACCCAAAAAAGGGTAATATCAAAGGTGTGAATACTTAACCCGTAAATGCTATACCGTGTCGTATTATGGCGTGCCATTATTTTTCCTCAGGGGTCGAAACGATCCGGCTATTTCCTGAATGCTCTTAATTATCCAGAAAGTAAGCCTGCAGGATGTAATTGCTATATTTTGGGTATTTGATCGTTACTGCCTCGGTGGCGTAGTTGTACTACGGTGGGACAAAGCTGAGGTCTCGGGTTCGAATCCCAGGTCGGGCAAAGTGATATTTGGTTTTTCTATTCATTATCAGCCCGGTGTCTGGTATTCGTGCCCGATATGTCGATAGGCTCGCCTCGCTCGGCAGTCCTACCATATTATAATGACAATAAAATCATATAAAAAAAAATTAATATCACACTAGCCTACTTCTACACATAACCATGGGACGAATATACAAAAGGAGAGAAAAAGGGCAGTCTATAAAGTATAATTTAATCGGCCAGTATTTAATTTGGAGGATGGAAATAGGATTCTATCTGTATCTTTATCAAATCAAGCCATAATTTCTAATACTAACTCAAGACTTTGATATTTTAGTAGCTAGGCCAACTTACAGCAAGTTTCAGAAACGATATTGATAGTTAAGGTCAAAAACACCAATTGCTAAGTACTCAACTAGACTTAAGAAAATCCATAAATTAACTTTCAATTAATCAGAATGATAAATTTAAGTAGAACATATCACAATTTAATTTTGAATTTATCTTAATAATTTTGAATCTGAAGTTACTGTTCTTTTTAATCTCAGGCTGAATTTGAACAAACTTATTTTCTAAATATTTATAAATTTCAGGAGCGGAATATGGTGAAACTCATTTTTATAAATAAGATCAAGTGTGCACCTGGTCTCATGAAAACACTCTTGAATTAAAATTAATTACAAAGGACAATAGAAACACATACATACATAGATAAACTCACGCCTTTATCCTCGAAGGGGTAGGCAGAGGCGCCACTAGGACACCCACGTTTCGCCTTGTATGTTCCGTCCCACGATGTGATAGGGGGCGAGCCTATCGCCATGTTGGGCACAAACTCTTGACTCATTTTTCTATTCATTATCAGCCCGGAGTCAGGAATTTGTACCCGATATGGCGATAGGCTCGCCCCCTATCACATCGTGGGACGGAACATACAAGGCGAAACGTGGGTGTCCTAGTGGCGCCTCTGCCTACCCCTTCGGGGATAAAGGTGTGAGTTTATGTACGTATGTATGTAGATTGTAGAACCATATTGCGGTTACCTTGGACTGTTATAAGAATGCCAGATACCTAGGTGGCACCACTGTCGTCTATCTCTTAAGCGATTGCTTTGCTATCATGTTTCTTTCGATGAATATATCCAATATTATTTTCCTCTTCCTTTGCTTGATTCCTTTGCCCTTCCAATTTGAGAGACTGGCAACCCATTTACGATTCTAAATGCGTTCATAAAATATTCTTGGGCAGTGACACAGAATATAATATCGTGTATTAGCACATATACGTCCCACTGCTGGGCACGGGCCTACCGTACAATCGAGAGAATCGAGTGAGAGTGGTTAGGCCATATAGTCCACCACGCTGGCCTAGTGCGGGTTGACGGCCTTACGCACCGTAGAAATTCTTTTAAAACCGCTACGGTATGGAGGTTTCCTCGTAATGTTTTCCTTCACCGTTAAAGTGCGTGGTGATTGACTATCAATATAATATGGTGTCATTAAATGAACAAACGGCCAAAACTCTAAGAGAGGGAGAGAGAGACAAATGTTCTCTCTTTCTTTCTCTCTCTCTTCAGCCAGAGAAAATCCACTGCTGAACATTATTCCCCAAAGATTACCCTATTGATATTAGAAGCGGCTTGCACCCTTAAAAAAGAATGCAGGATATTCCATGAATAAGGTACCCGTAAAGTTCATTACTCCTGTGATATGATAATAATCAGTCCATTTCAGGAAAGGAATAACTACTTAGCGCCTACAGAGGGCCACAAACAGCTTTGCGCTGCAATTTGCGAATTGTACGGAGGCAAGAGGTCGGTTAGGGTTTAGGCACACTTAGCTTGAATAGTTGCGAATAAACTTATTTTTAGAACATCTTACCAATGTTTTCACTATATAAAATTATAATAACTGCCTCGGTGGCGCAGTTGTACTACGGTATAATAACGTTGCTGAGGTCTCGGGTTTGGATCCTAAGTCGGGCAAAGTGATCATGGATTTTTCTATCCATTATCAACACGGAGTCCAGAATTTGTGCCCGCTATGGCGATAGGCTCGCCTCTCCATATCGTCGGATGGAACACACAAGGCGACACGAGGTTGTAGTAGCACCTCTGTCTACCCTTTCTGGGAAAAAAAAGCGTGAGTTTATGTATGTATGTATACATATGTAAGATTATTGACAACATGTAAGCTGTGTACATCTATAATTGATACATTCGTGCACACATCGAAAGAACGACTTAATAAATATAATTATGTAAAATTGTATTTACAAAACCAGTCTGGCCTTTACATAAGTGTTGAATTAAAGGATCAAATGCTAATACTGTTATTTTACTTAAACTAAAACCTGGGTTATCTAGGTTCGTATTCTAGGTCGTCTTAGCCCGCGGCTGACGTTTACATGAGCGTACCCTACGAAGGTATAGAAAATTTCAGTTAAAGTACGACCATTTTAGTTGGATATACATATGATATCGCCTACTCAAGAAATGAGAGAGAATTTTAATAATTATAAAATTAATATTAAATTAATGTCCCGATTGTCGTTTCTGCTCATGCTCAAAAGGCAGTGTTGCTGGACACGGCTCGCATAGTGAGGAGGTTCCTCACTTTGGATCCCTAACCACCGGTGGCTTGGGTCTTGAGCCTCGCCACCGAAGGGTTATATGTATATTTTATATTTTTATATGTATATTGTTTTTTTTTAATATATGTATATAAAAATGTAAAAAATGAAAAGAACAAAATAAAGAGAATAATAAAATTAATATTGAACAACATTGAACATTGTAATTATAAATGGCTTTACAAAAAGAACAACAAGGAAAAGAAAAATAAGCAAAAAAAGAAGACAGTTCGTGTTGCTGAGGGAGTTTCTTGCGCCGTTTCTTCTTCACAGCTACTACACGTTACGAAGCGGTGGTAGCAGTAATTTATATCTTTTAAAAGACTATTCGAATAAAGAATTATTTGGTTTTTCGATTTTGAATTTAATTGTCAATCTTAACCCTTGATACGGAGGGATATGCCAAAATTGAATTTACCGAGTCAAAACTCAAAATCGGCACCTCATCCGCTGTCCAAGCTTTACAGGCTGTGGTTCTTACCTTGAGGTAAGCCGTTTCCTTCTTACATACATAACCTCACACCTTTTCCCAGAAGGGGTAGGCAATGGTGCTACCAGGACACCTAAATTTCGCCTTGTATGTACCGTCAATGTGATAGGGGGCGAGCCTATCGCCATATCGGGCACAAATTCCTGGCTCCGGGCTAATAATGAATAGACTACCTCGTTGGCGTAGTTGTATTACGGTACGGTTACAAAGCTGAGGTCTCGGGTTCGAGTCCGGGTCGGGCAAAGTGATATTGGATTTTTCTATTCATTATCAGCCCGGAGTTAGGAATTTGTGCCCGATATAGCGATAGGCTCGCCCCCTATCACATCGTGGGACGGCACATACAAGGCGAAATGTGGGTGTCCTGGTGGCGCCTCTGCCTACCCCTTCGGGGATAAAGGCGTGAGTTTATGTATGTATGTGTGTGAAAATCCAATATCACTTTGGCGTTTCCTTCTTTGGTGAACTTAAATAAAAATACGATCTCAATGCACCACTAACCTATCTCAATTCTGTTTTAATGCGCTCGTTTGCAAGCTCACCTCCCGTAGCGCTAATGCCGTAACGAGCCGCGCGCCCGATGCTCCGTGAAAATGCCATGCGAAGCCTACTGTGTGACCCAGGAGTTATTCTTACAAGCAAGGATTTATATGTATAGGTATTGTACAAAACTGCCTCGGTGCCGTAGTTGTACTACGGTACGATTACAAAGCTGAGGTCTCGGGTTCGAATCACGGGTCGGGCAATGTGATATTGGATTTTTTTATTCATTAGCAGCCCGGAGTCAGAAATGCCCGATATGGCGATAGACTCACCCTCTATCAGATTGAGGGACGGAATATATGTACAAGGCGAAATGTGGGTGTCCTGGTGGCGCCTCTGCCTACCCCTTCTGGGATGAAGGCGTGAGTTTATGTATGTTTGTTAACATTGCTTGATACCCAGTAGGTGCTCGTAATTCCATTGGATACAATGTCCTTTGAATCGGAAAAAAAAACAGTACTTCCATACCGCTACTGGTGGTAGATATAAAAATATTTTTCCAAAAAAGTTTGCTTATCAATTTTACTACCAACCTCCTGCCTTACATGCCATGCCAGCACATGCCAGAAAGGTCATAATTACCGTTCTTACCTATTAAGTATTTGAAATTAGATTAAAATTGATAACCTCGTGAAAGAGTTCAATCAATATATTATATATTATACTGGTGGTAGGTCTCATATGTAAGAGGCCGCCTGGGTAGGTACCACCGCAATGTCTATTTCTGCCGCCAAACAGCAGTGTAAATGCGCTGTTGTGTTCCAGCCAAGCATTGCTTTGTAAATGGTGTTGTTTATATATTTTAAAACTGTTAGAAAATCGATCATCTCTTCATTGTTCTAGTTCATAAACGTATTGTTGAAACTTCCAGCACACATCGCTCGGATCAAGGTGTAATTTCGTGTTCGGCGCGAGTAAAGCGGCAATTTTCACATCAAAGACTGCTTTTGTATGAGCTTGTTTTCTTTACAATCAGCTACGAATAATTTGGTTTAGAAATTATAGTAAGCATTTTATATAAAATAAATTGTGTAAAGTTTACAAACAGCGTTTTTTATAACGTTAGATTATCTTTTTCAAAAGCAGATCAAAATAATCTTATGTTTGAAATTTTCGACGTATTATGTGCGTGGTGGCTTATTGGTTATAGAGAGGGCGCCGTTAATAAGACAGTGGAGACGGGTTCGATATTCGAATCACAGAGCACACATATATTTATAGTTTTTTTTATTCTGGCACAGCAAATTAACTAACTGCATTGCATTAATGGTAAGAGCAGATATTTCGGAGTCATGTACATATACATATATTAAAAATCAATCACGACGCTTTTTCATGTGTAATATAGTAACCTGCATATAATATAGATTACAAAAGACAAAGAGACAATTCCATCTACGCCCTTAGATACTCTAATACTATTGTGGCCTAACCCCTCTCAATCGTACTCTCGATTATAGAAGAGGCCTGCAGTTGGACGTATTCGATGTCGATTGCAACACACATAACATCGGATGCTTGTAGTCAATTTGTATACAAAAAACTTTAATATATACAGGATATAAGTCCACACCGTATTATTCTACTATACTGTCATTCTGTATCTGTTTCTGCCCATATACGTCCCACTGCATGGCACGGACCTCTTCTACAAACGAAAGTACGATTGAGTGGGGTTAGGCTATGTAGCCCACCATGCTGGCCTAGTACGGGTTGGCGGAATTTACATACCATGTAATTCATACAAATCGCTATGGTATGTAGGTTTCCTCACGGTGTTTTCCTTTACCGTTATAGTGCGTGGTGATTGACTATCAATACACAGATGCCTCCGAAAAGTCAGATGTGTGCCCTGGGATTTGGACCCGCGACCACCGTGAAAATGTTGGCAGTGTTACCCACAGGCCACCACGCACTGTTATACTAGAAGAGATTTTTTTTTCTAATTCAGGATTACTCAGTCAACATTCTCGCTATTACGACATTAATAAGGCTTTACTAAATTACAACAATCACGTTTAATTACCAAGTATTCTATTGACAGAATTGATTTATTTCTAAGTAAAGGCTTCAAGGACGGCCCTTGAAATTCAACCTCGATCTATTTCAAAGGATTTTAGTCGATTTCTCAATAATTACTAGTCACTTCAAATGTATGTATTGTTCGTTGGTACTGAATAATCTGTTATAAAGTAATTATGATGGTGTTTTACGTTTTTGAAGGGGAATAAGTATTGTAAATATAAATATGACGCCTTTTTCCCAGAAGGGGTAGGCAGAGGTGCTACCAGGGCACCCACATTTCGCCTTGTGTGTTCGATCCCACGATGTGATAGGGGGCGAGCCTATCGCCATATCGGGCACCTGATTCCGGGCTGATAATGAATAGAAAAATCCAATATTACTTTGCTCTACCCGGGTTTTGAGCTTTGAAATCGTACCGTAGCACAACTACGCCACTGAGACAGTCGCCTATAATTACAGCCTCCGTAGCGTAATTGGTTAGACGCCGGTTGTGACAAATATTTGTGAGGTCCACAATTTTTGTCTCGGGTCTGGGTGTTTGTTAGACTTTTTGGATTTTTATTTTATGATTTATAATCTCCCATTGCTGAATACGGGACTTGTCAATAAAAAAGAGTTTGATTGAGGCTTATGCCGCTTGTCAATCGTGCTGGCATATTATCAAGATGTTTTCCTTCATCGTGACAGTGTGTGATAAGTGTATGTTATTTTTTAATACACATATAACCGCTGAAAAGGCAGTTATTATTCCCGCTCTGGGATTGGAATCCGCGAATAAAATCTCAACAGATCACGTCCGGTTCATTACCAACAGATCACGTTAAAAATTAAAAAGTAAATATATATTCATCCAGTCTTAGATAGTTCTAAGAAAAAGTGACGTCAAAACACTCACTCCAATTTTCGTACCTCCAATATTTATAGACTTTGTGTATTTATAATAACTCTGTGTAATTTTGATATCCCGCATTTATTTGTAACATGACGAAAATTACTCAATTACTGGAGAGAAATTGTATTACACTCATTTCATATTTCATGGAAATGAGTGAATGGATAATTTCGGTGCGTTACATTTTATATTGAGTACCGAGAATGAACGATACAAAAGATATTTTATCAGTTCAATTGTACATAATTTACGAAATGTTGCTTAATATGGCGCAAATATACAGGAATTATTGCGTGATTACGATTTAAATCACAGTTATTAACACCTCACTAATAATGAAGATTTCACTTGCTCAAACACTTCTTCTCCCCATCCTTGATTATGCCGATGTCAGCTATATCGATCTCACCGAGGACCAACTTAATAAACTTGAGCGTCTCCAAAATTTTTGCATTCGGTTCATATTTGGTCTTCGCAAATATGACCATGTTTCCGAGTTTCGTGTAAAGCTCAAGTGGTTACCCATACGACTTCGTCGGAATACTCATATTCTTTTTCTTCTTTACAACATCTTGTTTAATCCTCTCACTCCTTCTTATCTTAAAGATCGTTTTATATTTCTTCATGACTCGCATTCGAGATCCTTGAGATCGTCGGAGAACCTAAAGTTAAAAATGCCCGTGCACTCTACGACCTTTTTGGACAAATCTTTCGCAGTCCAAGCGGTCCGATTATGGAATACTCTCCCTGATGCAGTGAGACGGGCACGAACACTGTTGTCGTTTAAAAGTATGGTCAAAGAACACTACTTGTCTCTTTATCAACCACACTAGTTCATTGATTGATTATGCATTTAAATAAATGTGTGCAATGTGCACATGTGTGTGTATATAAATGTACGTATTTGTCTATCTGTATGTGTATTTTTTAATTATATCCATGTATATGGTTTTATTTAATATATGTTCTTATTTTACGTGTTTATATACTCATATAATATAATATTTGTATAAATTTTATCTATCAAGCTAAAATATTTTCATATTTTGTCCTATTTTTATCATTCAAGCTTTATTGTAAAAGTACACTTAAGACTGCCCTATGTTTTTCCTTCTCTTATGTCCATCCCATGGTAGTCGGTAAGAGATTGCCTCGAGCGATACGACCGCCATTTGTACTTTAATATTAAATATTCGTTTAGTTATTAAGATTTATTTAGTGTACAAAAAGAATAAAATAAAATAAATAAATAAATAAATAAATAAATATCATATTAAATATTATTATTATAGAAGTATGTTTGTACTTAAATCCTATTTTTTATTTCAATGAATGGCGAGACCAAAATGCCATTCGTCTGATGGTAAGCGATACGACCGCTTATGGACAGTAGCAATAGCAAACAACACCATGAATTACAAAGCAATGGTTGGCATTCGACTGCGCTCGCCATTCTGAGACATAAGATGTTAATCTCAATATGTCCAGTAGTTACTCTGGCTACAATGTCCTTCAAATCGGAACACAACAGTGCATTTACACTGCTGTTTGCTGGGAGAAGTAGACATTGTGGTTGTACCTAACCTGGCGGCCTCTCACATATGAGAGACCTACCACCAACAAACAAACGGTGTTTGTGAAACTGAAAAGTCTCTAATATTTCTTTATACCCACAACTAGGCGGTATTGATATTAATGTGGGCTGTTAATGTTGGACATAACATTATTTCTGCTAATTATTCAGGTCATAACGTTTGAGAATAATCATATGAAAATGTACGAAGATTGCGATCTGAAACCGATCTTGAATAGTATTTCAGTAATCCCAACTGCGATAGACGTTAACTAGGTCTCCCACCTGGATTTACTTAACGTTTGAACTCAGGAAACCCGAGATTACAGTTTGAGAACTATATCGCTTTAGTGGTATAAATCTTGTTCAGGCATGCTTAATGTTTCTCGAAGATTTCCTGAATTAGTTTAATATATAAGCACCTTTATCCTTGGGAGTTAGCAGGGATAACAATAGTGCCACCGTCAGTTTGATTGGCCTATTTAGTATTTATTGCCATGCTAGCTGAAAATTCTAGTCTTCGGCAAGACATCTACAAAAATCTCGTATGATTTTTGTAACTAAAGAACTTTCTGGAAATGTATAGCCCCACTTGGAATTTGAACCTCCTAATTGACCAATCATAGCCAACTCAAACAAAATTAGACAAATTAGGCGACAATATAACGGAAAATACACTTATACTCACTCATTTCACAACTAGACCGAAAGGAAATTTTGTCAGCCATATCATTTTATCATGGAAAGGGAACCTAGCCTCTGGAATTTAAAGTCAATTTCACACCACTTGTCGCCAATATGTAATTATTCTTCCATAAACGCTACAAAGCGATAATATCAAATTTTTCTCCAAAACTCCATATGTTTGAAGCAGCGAAGCGTTATTCGGCGTTCTGTCCATTGGTACAATTGAGCTATTGTGCGAATCGTAATCTTACTTCATATAATAAAGACAAAATGTGTGTTTGTTACTTCGTCCCACTCAAACAGCTGGACCAATTTCGATAAAATTTGGTATAGTGGTAGCTAATACCCTGGCAGAAGGTCAAGAGGACAGGATTGCATTCTTGAGACGGAACAGATTGGGATAGGCTGGGATTCGGATTCGATTTTCCTTTTCACTTCACTGTGGTACCTCGGTCCTGTTTGGTACGCGAACAGATTATATTTGCTTTGTTCGCTCTGTAACACCTCAATGCGTATGGAGTGTTGCTTGAATGTCCAGAAAATTCCATATACAATATTACATTGCGGACCTTTTTTCCGAGCCAGTGGGCGAGCGGAATATCCGAACGCTACAGTGGCTAGCGGGTATGGGTTTATTAAGCTTTCTAATGGCCTTATTTATAGAAAGATTTGAAACCTATTTTAGTTATTGAATGCTTTGTCCCTTTCGAACGACTTTAGAATTCAGTTTGAGCGAAGAAGACAAAACATTCGATAACTAAAATAGGTTTTAAAACTGTCTATGAATCATGGGCTATGTTTAGTTTTGATTTATGTATGTAATGTTTGTTTTGATAGGATATTTGTACCTAAATAATAATCATACACCACGGTATGAAACAGCTATAGCTCTTAAATAAAAGACAAATTTTAGGACGTAACTACGGTTAAAATATAGTACCGAATCGCCAATTATCCGAATCGGTCCTAAGCGTAATATTAAAAATGAAAACCAAATAATTTTTGTTTTGTTTTGTTGTAACAAGTTGGAACTCGCTGGAGTCCACTCTGATCTAGATGTTCAAATAAGCGTCATTTTAGAACTGTGTCTATTGTACTTAATAAAGTTTATTCTATGTGAGACAGTTTGTTTTTCTTTATTACCACTCTATGTCCGATTATCCGAATTTTCGATTATCCGGATTTATTATCCGACCCCGGTCCTGATTAATTCGGATAATCGGCATTCTACTCTATTTATGACGACGCGCAATACGCTTTAATATATTGCTATGTATCTCTTTGAGGGAAGCTTTGTGTATCAGCAGGATTGATGCTGAAGATGAAGAGCATAAGTCATATTCTCACTCCTATAACCTCAAAAGGATAGAGTGAGGTGACACTATCAATAAATATTTTTCTTTCTTTCTATCATCCTACAATTTGACGTGTTTATTTTGTAGGGTTCAGCGAAATATGTCTTTGGAGCAATTAAGATTTTCAAACTGAAAATCTCACACAAAATCTAGTGATGGAAATTGTATCTCACGTTTCGCAGGCCGTACATGAAAACATCTGACACATAAGAACATGATGATACTAAGATGTTATACTCCGCAATAGGGTATTTGACTCCATGTTTTGATAATATTCATCAAAATGTATTCATATCGAAAATCTAGCAAACAAAGAATTTTGTTAATCCACTCTGAATTAAGCAAGTCAGAAACGTTTTAAATCTTGTAGTGGGGGTAAAAGAAAAGAGATGCAAAACAAAACTAGTGACGTCACTAGTCTTAACATGCTTCACAGTGTGCGCGTGTGAAAGAGACAATAAGATGTCCCCAATACGCTCCCATTCTTTTTTAAAACACTAATAATTGCCTTATGTTGCAAGTTACTTTAATATTCTTTACTGCACACACAAAAAAACAAAAGTCATACAATATTTTACAGATATAATTAAAGAGTACAGTTGGTGGTCTTATCGCCCTAGGCGATTTCTTACAGACAACCTTTGGATGGATATAAGAAAAGGATAAGAATAGAGGGCAGTATAGAATTTGATTTGAGAGGAATGTTTTATTTTAATGGCATTTGTGTTTGTACGCAAAATAATAAGAAAAAAAACGATTATAGTCAAATACCCTATTAAACACAAAACCCTTCAGTCACACATACATACAAACATACATACTCCCTATATTGTATATACAGGGTAAAAGTGGCAATGTTTTAAAACGCGTGACGCGGTAACGTCGTTAGCAGCCGGTCATTAAGGCTATCCGCATTTGTAACATTTTAACCTTTTTGCCAATCCGAGCGTTCGGTTTTTTATTACTTTCAACCTGCGAGCGTTATTACCGGCACTGATTTGTTTATGTTTCAAAAATTGTGAAAAATTATTGCGGGAGTGTAAGAAGGGTATACTGAAATGTGATGGTGCGAGTGAGTGAGAGAGAAACAAAGGCTATGTTTCTACATGAGGAGACAAATGCCGGACTCCGTCGGACTCCCATGTAATGCATCATGTTATAGTTTTAATACATGTGTGTTTTATATACGTGTGCTGTCTTATTATAGTTAGTGTTTAGTATATAAGATACATACATAAACTCACGTTTTTTCCCAGAAGAGGTAGGCAGAGATGCTACCAGGATACCTACATTTCGTCTTGTATGTTTTGTCCCACGACGTGATAAGGGCGAGCCTCGCCATATCGGGCACAAATTCCTGACTCCGGGATGATAATAAATAAAAAAATCACTTTTCCCAATCTGGGATTTGAACCTGTGACCTCAGCTTTGCAATCGTTATCGGTAGTCAGGTGACTACAACACCATTAACACCAAGCAATGGCAGTAATTACCATAACCATCAAAATGTATAAAGGACACCTCACCATTTTTAATCGTATTAAAAAAAGGAGATTATCAATTCGACCTGTATGTAAATAATTGCACCATTTTGGGACATGTAAGTCTATACCAGCTCTTTTTGATTACCGCCCTAGGCCAGCATGCAGGACTATAATATGGCCTATCCTGTATCCGAGGCGCGTGTCCTGCAGTGGGACGTATTTATATAGGTTATTAATACAGATAAGTACAGTAATACTCCGATGGAGCTTGGTAGCTTTAAACGCTACATCAAGGTTCTACCGTTTCCTATATACTTATTATTATGCATAAATACAACCTTATACATCAAAGTAAACTTTATTTATTTATTTATTTATTTAAATATTTATTGTACACAGTTAACAACAAAAATACACAATATAGAAACAATAAAAAAAAAAGTACAAATGGCGGTCTTATCGCTCTACAGCAATATCTTACAGACAACCATGGGATGGATTTAAAAGAAGGAGAGAGAGGGGGCAGTGTAAAAAAATAAAGAATTAAAGCTATATAATAGTTATTAAACATTTATAAATACACAAAAATACTATACATACATAACAGATAATCATAAATACATGTATACATATATACAAATAAATATAAACATACATAAATATATACTACAAATAGCCAAATGATTTACTTTTGTAATGTCAAATCAATTTAATATTAAATTTCATTACTAAAATTAATTATAAAACCATAATTATCAACCAACGCACGGAATTTGAGAAATAATTTTATACCTCTAATAAAAGTAATATAAAAATAAAAATAAATCCGTAATTTCCCTGCGGGGTGATTAGATATTTTCACCTGTTGAAAAAGTTTTAATTAGATAGTATTAAGGTAAATAACTGGTGGTATATTTGTATCCGCTGAAGTCCACCAACCCGGATAAATGAAGCGTCAATTTTACTGGTGGTAGGTGTCTCATATGTGAGAAGCCGCCTAGTTAGGTACCGCCGCAATGTCTATTTCTCCAACAAACAGCAGTGTAAATGCACTGTTGTAGTCCGGTTTGAGTAACTACTGGACATATTGAGATTTAACATCTTATGTCTTAGGAAGGCGAGCACAGTGGAATGCCAAGTATTGCTTGGTAATTTATGGTGTTGTTTAGTTTTGCCACTATCATGGGTGGTCGTATCGCTTATCAGGCGAATGCAATACATTGCAATAAAAAAAAGATGCTGTATAATGACTACCGGACCAAAAAAATAAGTTAAATTTTACAACCAACCCAGTACGTTCTGTTAAAATATGAAAATTGTTAACGATACGAAGCCCCGACTTCAGTGGTTATTAATGCAGTTTTTAATTAAAATATTGCTCACTTGACTAATAAAAATTACTCCATATAATGAAACGGGACAGCGTAAATTAATATATGCACATTTAATTAGCTAAAAGCTCACTCCATCTTTTCATAGCTCTGGGTATTTTTACGTACTTTGGAGTTCTGTTTGGTGGTGATAAAACTTAATCTATATAAGTAAACATATTATGTTTAACTCTAACAGCAAATCTACAATAGTTGTAGGTATACCTATTGTGTTGTATCAGCCAATATACTTCCCACTGCAGGGCACGAGCCACCTCTACAATCGAGAGTACGTTTGAGAGTGGTTAGACTATATAGTCCGCCACGCTGGCCTAGTGCGGGTTGGCGGACTTTACATACCATAGAAATTTTTAGAAATCGCTATAGTATGCAGGTTTCCTCACGATGTTTTCCTTCACCGTTAAAGTGTGTGGTGATTGACTATCAATACACATGACTCCGAAAAGTCAGAGGTGTGCCCTCGGATTTGAATTCGCGACCATCGTGAACCGTATTATTTATTTGTGTAGGCAGCCGCGTTTGGTCCGTTACCAACAGGCCACCACGCACTTTTGTTATACCAATGCTTATTGCTTGAAATTCTGGCTGTCTCGGTAGCGTAGTTGTGTTACAGCATGGTTACAAAGCTGATGTCTCGAGTTTGAATCTTGGGTCGGGCAAAGTGATATTGGATTGTTCTATTAATTATCAGCCTGGAGTCAGAAATTTGTGCCCGACATGGCGATGGGCTCGCATCACATCCTGGGATGAAACATACAAGGCGAAATGTGGGTGTCCTGGTGGCGCATCTGCCTACCCCTTTTGGGAAAAATGCGTGAATTTATGTATCTATGTACAAATGAAAAATAGACTGGTTATGGTCCAGACTTAAGCTACCCTTTCGCCACTTAAATTACTCAAAAATAATCTACGGAACCGAATAAAAAGTTCTGTCTTGACGGATTTTTTTAAATGTTTATTAAATTAACAGCTTAGTGAGTAGGCGGCGTCTGTTGTGTGTTACGAAATTCTTTGAAATGTGATTTTCCTTTAATTAAATATATATTTTCGCATCTTCCTGAAGTTTCTTATGAATTCCGTAATCCTGAAATATGAGGATAATGTGTTTTTAAGAATATTATTTGGAAACCAACAGAACTCTGTCTTATTTTTTTAATACAAAAAGTTAAGTACTAAAAAAAAATTGCAGCTATTATTTACGCGACAATATTATATACGATATTACTCGTATATACGCTATAGTGTGCAGATTTTCTCACGATGTTTTCCTTCACCGTTATAGTGCGGGGTGATTGACTATCAATACACATATGACTCCATTATCATATAATTATCATGAATTTATTTAAAATGCCACCACGCAGCCTGCAGGCTACGGACCAGACGCGCATGGTCAAGGCGGTCGCGGGTTCAAATCCCAGGGCACGCCTTTGACTTTTCGGAGTCATGTGTGTATTGATAGTCAATTACCATGCACTATAACGTTGAAGGAAAACATGAGGAAACCTGCATACCATAGCGATTTATATGAAATTCTATGGTATGGTGACTGTCCCGCCCTCACACCCGCCACTGCAACTCCTGTAAGTCAGGATCAACAGTGGCACGCATTTTAATGACACTGAGCATTGAAGCTCAGCGCGTCTCCGGGAATGTCTAACTTGTCTTTAACCCGCAACGAAATCAATCAAAAAGTTAAATTAATAAGAGGAGTTGGAAATAAATTATTGTCCACTTCCCTCCGTAATAAAGCGGGTGACAAAACAATGAACTAAAGAGGTAAATAACCTCGCATAAAGACATTTACAGCCAGAAAAGCCGGCTGTAAAGCACAACGGAATAGTGATTATTACATATTTTAAATTCTATGGTATCTAAAGTCCGCCAACCCGCACTAGGCCAGCGTGGTGCACTATATGGCCTAACCACTTTTAATCGTATCCGCTATTGTAGAGTAGGCCCGTGCCCTGCCACTGCACATCCCACTGGACGTATATAAGGGCTGATACAATACAATACAATACAATACAATACAATACAATACAATACAATATTTTAACCTGACAAAAAGTCAGCCAACCTGCCCCCCCTCCATCGTAAACAAAACATTGACTTAGGGCATAAACAAGACATCAAAACTTCGGTCGGATGTTAAAAAGAGTAAGAATTGCTTTTCAAATGAAGGTTTCAACCTTGTTACGGGGCTGACCCCGCCTTGCGAATTAGGTCGCACGCAACAAATTGTATTTGTATAGAGTTGATACAACCAAGTTACCAACCAACGTGTTTTGTGGTCTCCAAATATTTAGGTCCCAAACATGTGAGTACATGTAAGTTTGATTTAAGCACGTTTGCACAAATAAAAACTACTGACTGGCAGAAAATCGTTTGCGATCCCATTTCATTCGCTAAGGAAGAATTTCATTGATTTAATAATTTTTACTTTGCCGGTTCCAAGATTTATATTTTTGAAGTTTAACACCATTTTCAGAAGTTTTTTAGACAGCAATTATAAATACTTGTTTTTATCAGTTAAGCCTGTTACACCTTGGCTATTTCCATTTTATAACTAAACCATATAAATTCTAGAAACTCTGTTTTTAGACTGCTTTGGTGACGTAATACACTACGGCACGATTACAATGCTGAGGTCTCGAATTCGAATCCCGGGTCGGATAAAGTGATACTGGTTTTTTCTGTTCATAATCACTTCGGAGTCAGAAATTTGTGCGCGATATGGTGATAGGCTCGCACCCTATCACATCGCGGGAAGGAACACATAAGGCAAAGCATGGGTGGTGGTAGCACCTCTGCCTACCCCTTCTGGAAAAAAGGCGCGAAAAACTTTATTACCCTTTACTTATATTCATCAGAGCGACTCTATACAATTCCTCCACCAGAGGCGCAAGAATTCGCCCTTCTCAATTACGCATTTGAGGAAAAGCTCACAGATGTTCAAATAAATAGAATAATTTAATTCTAGCCGGTTTTTGACCTCTGTTCTTTGGACGCAATGTTTCAATGATTATTTAATGTTTTCTGATTTATTATTTATTTTGGCTTATTGTTTGAGGGTTAGAGAATTATTGGGATACCAAAGGATCGATCGGGTCTGGGTGTTTGTGAGACCGAAAAGTCTCTCGTAGTTCCTGATACCCACGACACAAGACTCGATCTTAGTGTGGGGTCAGGACTATGTATGTGACTGTTGGGTGTATTTATTTATTTATTTGATTTGATGATTAGTAAATATAAATAAATACACCCATCAGTCACATACATAGTCCTGACCCCACACTAAGATCGAGTCTTGTGTCGTGGGTATCAGGAACTACGAGACACTTTGCGGTCTCAGAAACACCTTGACCTGAAACAAATAATTGTGGTTCTCACAAATATTTGTCTCGGTGCGGTGATCCAACCCACTCAAATCCATGATTTGGTTTCCAACTTTACAACGCGTGAAAACATCAACACTTTCTATAATCAGTTGGTTCTATTTTAATATTAACCAACCTATTATTAAACTCTTTATCCTAAACGAATTTCGTGACTAAAATCGTAATTGACAATTTACGATGTGCAGGTCAGACCTACGGTCTCCTGACGCCGAAAGCGCTGTTATGAAAATAATTATAATTTCTCTCTTCACATTTTATTACATTGAACATATTAATACTGCCGGTGGCGCAGTTGTACTACGGTACTATTACAAAGCTGAGGTCGAAACCTCGAACCCGAGGGTTCGAATCCCGAGTCGGCTTAAAGTTGTATTAGATTTTTCTATCATCTTTCATTTTCTATCATCATCAGTCTGGAGTCATGAATTTGTGCCCGATATGGCGATGGGGTCGCCCCCTATCACATCACGGGACGGAATATGTGTGTGTCCTGGTAGCACCTCTGCCTACCCCTTCTGGGAAAAAGGCGTGAGTTTATGTATGTAATTATTGTTGTTCCAAATTTTGTCACATGCCAATAGATTTCAGATGATTAATATATTGCTATACATCTTACGATTAAATAAAATTAATCTCAATGTTAGACCACACAATATTTGAATAGAAGCCAGTCGTTTAATAACATGTACTTAAATATAAACTTTATTCATCAAACCTATGATTAAGCTCTCCGAAAAGGTCTGAAAAGATGTATTTTCGTCGAAATTACTCGCGCCTTTTCTTCTCCCTGTGGCCTTTGTTCTGTTGTGTGGTTCTGTTTTCTATTGAGAACCTTTAAAACGTTAGATGAAGCATGGAAAGTTGTGTTACGGGAGTACTAAGAATGGTGTGTCAATATCATATTATAGGATGTCAACTGACTATCATAGGCCTTGTTCAAAGATTTTCACCATAACCTGATAAAAGTGGCTTATATCCAGAGAACTATCCTCTACTGGTAGTAGGTCTCTCATATGTGAGAGGCCGCCAGGGTAGGTCTCACCGCAATGTCTATATCTTTCGCCAAACAGCACTGTAAATGCGCTGTTGTGTTCCGGTTTGAAATATATTGTAGCCAGAGTCACTACTGGACATATTGAGACTTAACATCCTAAGTCCCTGGATGGCGAGCGCAGTAGAACGCAAAGCATTGTTTTGTAATTCATAGTCTTTGGTTTTCTCCTATCCATAAGCGGGCGTGTCGCTTACCATCAGGCGAATAGCATCGTATATATCATCGCATCCTCGTCTCGCCCATCAGCTCTATAATAATACTCCAAAAACAATAACAAATTGGTCTTTTTGGTCACAACAACAAGAATTTGCCCGGAACAGTAACAAAATACAATGTCTGTTAGACTTTTTATTATTGCCTAGGTCCGGCAATCGAGCAAACAGGTCACCTGATTGTAAATGATCACTGTCGCCTATGAATATCCACAAGGCTTGGATCATAGATATGTTGCCGGACCATCTAATCGGGAGGGAATCAGGAAGGAAAAAGGATATAAAGAGGATGCCCTGTACTTCTTGTATTGAGTATCCGGCAATCTCATTCGCCGAAAGAAACACGACAGTAAAGCTGTCGATTCCCGTCAATTTTCTGTGAGACAGTAGTACCACCCCGGATGAGTCTGCCTACTCATGCTCAGTCATGACTGACAACATTGTGGCTCTACCGCCTTCTTTAAAGCAGAGTGCTATTTCAAAATCAATCATTAATTTTTTTTCATTCATAAATTGGCAGATGACTGTATTTTTCTGGTAATCTTCTACATTATGGAACTAAGCAATTTTTAATCAAGTAAAAATCCTTTAAATCCGGTAATGGGCTTAGGTCCTTATTTTTGTGTCCCAAAAATACGATTAAAAACATACAGAACCCCAGCAAAATTCGAAAAAACGAACACCTGTTTACAATTTCACTTCACGATTACTAATGGTCGCGATTTTTCTCCTTTGTCTCCATTTTTTTATAACAGCACACCTCGTAAATTCCCAACGCCAGCCATTACTCATAATTGTGCATTAATGACAGTCATTCCGCCGGTTTTGTTCAGCCTCTTACGGGAATGTTATTAAAATGCCAACAAGTTTTGATTTATCTGTATTTTTTTCAAGCTGTGCGACATTTTTTTGTACCGATACAAATATAGCATAGAAATTGCTGATATCTTTTTAGAAAATCGTATCATATCTGTTTGTAACTTAAACGTTTCTTAGGGAAAATAATCTCGGATGTCTTTTTCATATAGTCAAGGAAGACAGGATTTCTATGGGATAAAACCACATGGTGATTTCCATTACCACAATTGAAAGACTTCGGAATACCTAGATGATATACTAGATTACAAATAGCTGAACCTAAACAAATTTGTAATGTGAAACTCGTTTATTGGCTTTAGACTTTTATTGGAAGATAAAATTAGATAGTTTTTATATAAGCTGTTGAGGTTCCAAATAAATAAAAAAAAGAAATTGTAAGAGGTTTAGTTTTCGAAAATGGGTCATGAAAGAGAGGAAAGAAAGTCAGGTACTTTAAGATCTTCAATGGTAAAGGGCATGACATCTTTGGCTAGCAGTGGAATATGTAATAAAAGCATTTCATGTCTTTCAGAACGAGGTAATTTTAGCTAGTACTGGTTCTGCACTTCTTCTCATCGAACATTGAGTTGAATTTAAAATGTTTGTTATTAAAAAACAGTTCCAAAATTCAAATCACAATGAAACAGTTCGCTACAGTCTTGCAGTAAAATCAATTTCCTCGGAACATCCCCTACTAAGTGTCTATAAGCGGAGAACTCATTTTAATATGCAAATTCGTAAAGGATTCCAGACGAGTTCGGTTGATGGCTTACAAATTGAATTCCTAACGCCACGAAAGAACTCGAACGGTACGAAATAAACTCGAATGATGTAACTATTATACAGTGAGGTGGAGTTTATTACATTTGGTAATGGACTTTTCGTCTTATATTGAAATGAGGAATTTTACGTGATGTAATAAGCCAGGAGTATTTTTTTTATACCAGAAACGTGGCGAGCGATTGCTTATAGAACGCACGGATAACAATCACTGTAAAACTTACCTATCAGCCTATATTCATACATAACAAAATTTACCTCAGTATTTTTTTTATTGCAATGAATGGCGAGATGAGCTTCACATAATAAGCGATACGACCGCTCATGGACGGTAGTTAAACCAAACAACACCACGAATTACAAACCAATGATTGGCATTCCACTGCGGTCGCCATCCTGAGACATAAGGTTAAGTCTCAGTATGTCTAGTAATTACTCTAGCTACAATGGCCTTCAAACCGGAATAAAATAGTGCATTTACACTGCTGTGTAGCGGGAGAAATAGATATTGCGGTGGTACCTACCCAGGCGGTCCTTCACATATGAGAGTCCAATCACCAATAAAATTTGCATTTCAGTTTTAACAATGCATGACGAGAATGCATGAAGAGATTAATGAAGCGAATGTAATATGTCAGGATCGAGCAAAGTGGCGATTTATAGTCTCTGCCTACCCCTATGGGATACAGGCGTGACGATTATGTATGTATGTAGTTTCAACAACCACTTACAGTAAAACCCTCCCCCATTTATCTTTTGAATATACTTCAAAGCAGGAGGAAAGCTGCATTTAGTAACTAGTACACAAGTACAACATAAAAGTAAAAAAAAATAACCCAATACTCAACCATCAATCCCAAAAAGAGAATAAACGAAGAAAGATAATTTATCAAACGTAAATAAAAGATGTAGAGCTGTAATATAAATAGGTCGAATTTCCTGTGATATTAACATTAATATCAAAGTACTATTTATTATGAAAGCACAAAAGAATACATTTATCTTTGAAATGTATAAAAGTCTTTTATTAATACTATGTCTAATGCCCTGGGGCTTTGACTCTTGTTCTAGGTCATAGACCTACATCAATTTTTCCTAATTTAACATAGGTCTGAACGAACCATCGAGTTGCCTAACTGTGATAGATAATCGCTATGTTTAATAACCCACAATATATGGTATCTAAGGTGTCTTGTTGCCCTTTGAAATAAGAAGTTGAAAGAAAATAGAATGTAGAGGCTGCTTTCATCAGATTATTGTAGGAATCAACAAATAACAGAAAGTATGTCAGGTTTTTATCCGCCTTAAATGAGATTCATTTTTACTTTCAAATAATCCGTGCTTGTTGGAAAATCTGTCCAATGTCAGCCAATAGGAGGGCAGAAAAAGGTGACCTTATACTATCATTTTTATCGATTTTTTGGAAGCACTAGCGCTCCTTCTATAATCTATATTATAAATACTCTAAGAGGACGTCTATGATCTATATAGTCGACTTCCTATGGCTATTAATGAGGACGATTTTTATGTGAAACTATTCTGAAAAATAACATAGAACCCAAACAAATTATATAACATAGAAACCATAAAATTACATTGATTTGACGGTACATTAAAGCTTAGGAAATAAAACAACACTCCACACATTAGCACTATTCCCCAAAGACCGAAACCCCATAAATATGGTATTCAGCAGCAGTCGATCCCGGTGTTTGTAGGGGAAATTAGTTAAGCTGTTGTTATCGCGCACGCTGTGTAATGCAACTTTATGTGACGTGCGAGACATATTGTGCGTACAACACGGTATGACACGTGGAGATCTCTCTCTCCCTTCAGCCATAGGAAGTCCACTGCTGAACACAGGCCTCCCCCATAGATCGCTTCATAGACCTGTTGGATGTGGCCTGCATCCAGCGACTTCCTGCGACCTCGACCAGGTCGTCCGACTACCTTGTGGGTGGGCGTCCGACACTTCGCTTGCTTGTACGTGGCCTTCACTCCAGAACCTTCCGACCACTCCAAAACGTGGAGATATGAATTAAAAATTCATTACAATCGTTGCTTTAATTCGACACTCTCGTATAATAGTCTACAAAAAAGAATATACAATTGCAAGAAAAGGTCAATGTTATTTAGTATACTTGAAAGGTTATAATATTAAATGAAGCGATTAAGAACTGATGTATTTGGAATTAATGAATATCAGCAAAGCAATCAAAGAGTTTCGTAGAGTATATTACTATCTAGGCTGTAGCAACCTATAGAGTCAGTTTATGTATACTGAAATGGCAAAAATAAACAACTTATGAATGAAATGGAAGCAATAGTCCAGAAATATTTCTACTACAACACAATATATTGAATATTCTCGCCGAACACCCGCAGCGTCACGTGGCATACCGAAACACTTCCCCAAATTTTAATAAAAAACCTGAGCACGTACCATTTTGACAAATGGTTGGTTGCGGCACTCTGTATAAGCAGACAAGCCCTTTTGTTTAGTCGCAGCTCATAAAAAACAAGGCCTGGGCACCCTAAGGGCATAAATTGAGAACATATACGCCGTACATAAAAATTATATGAGAAAAATATTTTAGTATCCGTTTCTTTATCGATTCCATTCGGTAATGGCAGTATTACTGTTTTTCTCTGCGGAATTTTCTTCGTCTATATTTTTGCTAGGCTCGAGATTCTATCAGATGTTTGTGTTGCTGCCTGACTCAACTGAAGAGGTCCTAGGTACCGACAGAACAACCTTTGAAATAATATGTTTAGTAACGTCATCATTAGGACTGTTAACATTTTATTTATTATCAAAGAACAACCTAGAACTCTAAAATTGTACATTAATCATGTTTTATTAAATTATAGCTCTTTATAAAACAGATTTTCCAACTCAAATCTTGAACGAAGGACAACTAAATTCACAGCTTTGAATTCAAACCATCTAAATTAAAAGCCTTTGTTACTTCTATGGATTCTTTTTTTCCCAAGTTATACCAAAGTTTATTAGCCGATTCACGTGCACGTATAAAAGTGAGAACCTTTACATCAATTTCGTTGGCACGATCATAGCCCAAAACGAACGGCCCGACGTTAAATATATTTCTACACATAAATACGAGACATTGGGCCGTATTCGGGCAATTAGCTTATTCCATAAATTTTTCGTAAGTAGCACAGATGTGAAGTGTTTATTTTTCGTAATAAACGCTACTATTAGATACCTACCCTTTAACATCCCATCTTATTTGAATACAATGATAAAACAATTCAATTTTCTGTTCTAACCTTACATTCAGTCGACGATCCGGATAATAGTTGCTTAGCAATGGCAGAATCATTTTTGACACTGCAGAAAATTAACAGAAAAAGTCAAATAGAAAAAATAAAAATGATGGGATTCTTTGATGCGCCGCGTGTTTGTCACTGACAGCATCGGCTCATGCACAATTGAACCAGGAGAGCCCATGACCCTTACTGGCGATCTCGAAGGAAGGAATGTGATATTTCATTCCTAGCCTGATCTCATCAGCAATAGCGTTGCCACTTGCCGAAGGATCTTTTTTTTTCAAAACAGCCAGGGTAATATAAAATTTTTTGTTATCTTAAGTGCTTCTGTTTTTAACTAAAGGCAATTCTCTCATTATTTAATGGTCTATAACTGAAAAATCTTCCAGTAAAAGATATTTCTATTTCGTCAGAAGTTAGCATGGCATTTACCATGCTTGAATCTAAAAAATTTAGTTAAAGAAGAGTACGTCTTCACATGAATATATTCAGCGATAACAAACTTTAAAAAAATTTATTAACATTAATTACTGCTACAATGCCCCCATCACAACCTCTAGATCCAGTCCTGTACCAAAGGCAGGTTGTTTTATTGTTATTGGCACAATAATAGTACGTTACCCGCGATTCGGCCGTATTAGGTGAATTTGTCTGTCGGTGCGTTGCAAACCTAATTGCGTTCCCCTTTTATTGCCAAAGTAACTGAGACACATTGCGTTTTCATCGCGCTAATGCATTGGTTGCGATGTTGGTGCAGTTTTTTAAGGGCTGATATTGGGACTGCCTTGGCGGCGTACGATTACGAAGCAGGGCGGGTTCGAATCCTAGGTTGAGGAAAGTGATTTTTCAAGTTATTATCAGTGTGGAGTCAGGAATTTGTGCCCGATATGGCGATAGGCTCGCCCCCTACCACATTTGCTTAGAACAAATGAAATGCCAAAAATAGTCACAAAAACACTTAGAGCGAAAACAAATACTAACATGAAAAAATAACATTTAGATCATCAGGTTGAGCTCAAAACATCTACATAAAACAAAACAGGACTCAATCAGGGAGCACAAAAGATCGCCAGATACGTTGAATGGAAAAAATCAACATTCCGATATAGTTGGAGCGTGGACAAACTTTTCGTATTTGTTATCGAATAGGAAACTAAAACAATGGAGCTAGCGACACTGGGGTGACTGTACTGAGCTGGGAAAATATACATCCCGGAGCTGTTTCGGAATTTCGATGCTATAACATTGCATTGTCATTTTGTGAATTGATTTGATAACTACTACTACTCGTATACTGATGGTAGGTCTGTCTTATGTGAGAGGCCGCCTACCTCCCGCAAAACAACAGTGTAAATGCACTGTTGTGTTCCGGTTGGAAGGATATTCACGTGTTCATTCATGTATGTTTTATTCATTAGTGGTGGAATCGCTTACCATGACTCGCCCCCTATCACATCATGGGACGGAACATACAAGGCGAAATGTGGGTGTCCTGGTGGCGCCACTGCCTACCCCTTCAGAGATAAAGGCGTGAGTTTACTCTTTCTTTCTTCTCGTTCTTTCTTTCTATGTATTTGTAAAAAAGAAAAACGTTTTGTACTAAACCGTTATGTGTTAGCCTATTTACATAGTTGCTTAAAATAATAAGTTAATGCTGCGCCTTCTCTTTCTTTCCTTTTATTCTTTCTTTTGTAAATGTCTTTAAAAGTCCCCTGATTCCCTGTAATAGTAGTTAACGTTGTAATCGCAGTGTCGTGGACGCGCCTAACGCAGCGCATGACAGGAAATGAAAAACTTTAGCAACACATTGCATCTCCGCTGTCTGCTGGCGTCACTAACTTGAGCATTGTATTCATGCCCTCGCTTTGTTTCATTAGTATGGGATTAACTGGTGCTGTTGTTTTGTTATTTAAATTAGATTTATTTGATAACTTTCTTTATTTAAAAGGCCTTCGCATGCATACGAGTGTGCGTACGCCTAATGGTAAGCGGTCACCACCGCTCATGGATCTTCGCAGTGCCAGGGGTCCAGCACAACAAAGTCGCTGCCTACTGTAAGGAGAGAACTCTCGTTAAGCCTCGCTTAAAGAAGGACAGGTTTTTTAACTACCTATTATAAAAAAAACTCGGACAAAATATATTACTTCAAGAAATAATTTACAGTGCGGTGGCGTAGTTTTATTGGCGTAACTGCCTCGGTGGCGTAGTTCTATTACGGTACGACTTAAAAGCTGAGGTCTCGGGTTCGAATCCCGGGTCGGGCAAAGTGGTATTGGGTTTTTCTATTCATTATCAGCCCGGAGTCAGAAATTTGTGCCCGATATGGCGATAGGCTCGCCCCCTATCACATCATGGCACGGAACATACAAGGCGAAATGTGGGTGTCCTAGTGGCGCCTCTGCCTACCCCTTCTGGGATAAATGCGTGAGTTTATGTATGTAATAATTTACAGTAAAAAAGACATAAATCTGGCTCATGGTCGTAAAAAATAATTATTTAATCAATATAAACGACTTTCTACGTATATAAGGCAACGCAACTCAAAACTTTCAATGCAGTCAGAAAGGTAATGAATGGTGTATTGCTTATATTGATAGTTTTGGTTTTTGACAGAGTTAGTTATGGGGTAAGTATTAAATACTTCTTTACTGCTAATCATGACGTTTAGTTTTTCCGAATTACTCTTAAAACCGACACCTCCTTCCTTCCGATACCTCGGGTGAGGTGGGGGCATGTCGGAGCCTCCGGCCTTACAGCCTGGCGCGCGGGGATAACTGTCCACACCGCACAGATATTGCGGCCAGGCTAAGTCCCTACCGAATTCTAAGATCTTTTGCCGGTATACCGACTATAACCTCTCGGTGACCCTCACGCGCATTCGGTCGATAGGCGATGTGGACGGGCGAGTAGCGCCCAGTTAACTCGCCGCCCAGAAATCCATACCTACTTTTCTTCCTAATAATTGTGGTATAAAGTTTGTATGATAATTTTAAAACTACATGTCCCCTATTCATATGAAAGCCTCCGTGGCGCAGTTGGTTAGACGCCAGCTGTGAAACGAAGTGTCTCGTAGTTCCTGATACCCACGACACAAGACTCGCTCTTATGTGATCTCGATTTTGTGGGGTCTGGACTATGTATGCGACAGTTGAGTGTATTTATTTGTTTATTTATTCTTCTTTATAATTGTAATTATTTTTATGTCAAACAGTGGCTTCATTCCTCACATAGCGGAAAGAATCAACTATACTCAGCATCCGCAGGCGGCTATGAATCCGATTATGATTCAAGCATCCACAATTGCAACGATGACAATAATGATAGTTTTGGACGAATATTTCTTAAATTTGAAGCCGAATCTAATCATGAACACTTAGTTAAGGTAAGTAATGACACAGATATTAATTTTAATTGCAACCTTTTTAAATATCCAGTCTTTATACCAGGATCTATCAGTTTTTGGTCCTTCGAGCTCAGATATCAGATTTTTTCAACTTACACTTGGTACTCAAGGTGTAATTATTGAATAAAGTAAAGTTTTGAATAGCTGTTAATTACTGTATTTTTTGTACGTAATTGTAGTGTCCTACGGTCCTCCAGATAGGTACATTCTGATATTTGTCTTAGGATATGATCAAGCGTTTCTTGTCTAAGATAGAAGCTGGGAGTCAGGTCAACTTGTTCGGCACAAATCAGCATCATAGCCAACCAGCAAAAAGTCTTCTCCCGCCAAACAGCAGTGTAAATGCGCTGTTGTGTTCCGGTTTGAAGGACATTGTAGCCAGAGTAACTACTGGACATATTGAGACTTAACATCTTATGTCTCAGGATGGCGAGCGCAGTGGAATTCCAAGCATTGCCTTGTAATTCATGGTGTTGTTTGGTTTTGCTACTGTCCATGAGCGGTCGTATCGCTTACCATCAGGCGAATGGCATGCTCGTCTCGCCATTCATTGCAATAAAAAAAAAAAGATGTTTATTCAGATCTGTCCAGGCGTTTTGTTCCACAGTTTCCGTATACAGAAGTAAGTATACTGTAGATTACCTACATAATTGTGCTATTCTACTATAAAAATAATAAAGTATTTGGTCTAATGTAAACCTAACGAGATTGCCATATCATTGCCATATCATTTAATTTTAATGATTGTTAGTAGGTGTGTATGAAATGTAATGACTGTATGAATGACATCCTATGTAATGGTAATATAGAGCTGAAATAGTTGGTGTATGGATACAAATTTTAAATCAGCAGACTTTACCAGTAAAGGAGAAGGCGCATACCGGCCTACTGGCCAATAAGGACGAGCGATATGTTATTGGAAAGGTCTTTTCAGATGTTACAACTTCTTCTATGACAACTAAACCCAAATCGCTGTATTTAAAAAAATATAGCTACTTAAAGACAGACCGAAAATCACACGAAAGCGCCTCGGCATAGTGAGCAATAACAACATGCGATACGTCGTTGGAAAGGTCTATTAAAATGCTACAACTTTTTCTACGGCGACAAGTCTCAAATCAGTGTGTGGAAAAAAATATCGCTGCGTAAAGGTAGCGCAAGGATGAAAACATGTATATGGACTCATAGCCTATTGTCCAATAACTACGAGCGATATGTCATTTGAAAGCTCTCTTCGTTTTCTACAACTTCTTCTTTGGCAAGCAATCCCGATTAGCTGTATTTAAAAAAATATTTCGACATAAAGATATCGCGAGGGCCATATGTATGGACTCCAGCCTACTGGCCAATAACGACGAGCGATACGTCGTTGGAAAGGTCTTTTAAAATGCTACAACTTCTTCCATGGTGACAAGTCTCAAATCAGTGTGTGAAAAAAAATATCGATGCGTAAAGGTAGCGCAAGGATGAAAACATGTACATTTATGGACTCATAGCCTATTGTCCAATAACGACGATAAATAACGACCTCATATCTTTATATATTACAATAATAGTTTATTTATTTATCAAAAAATAAACATAAACTCACGCCTTTTTCCCAGGAGGGATAGGCCGAGATGCTACCTGGACACCGACGTTCCGCCTTGTATTCCGTGCCGATGTGATAGGGCGCGAGGCTTACGCCATATTAGGATTTGAACCCGAAACCTCCGCTTTGCAACCATACCGTCATACAGCTGCGTCACCGAGGCAGTCTATACCTACATAATATCCTTATATTATTTGTTTCTCTATTTTAAATTGTGTTTGTTTTTTATAAGAGCACTCCAGATTGGATTATTAAACGCATTGCCAATAATCAACGCCAGTGGCAAATGTACAAATACCGGTAAAAAACAGTATTACTAATTATTTAAACGAGTATATAATGTCGCGCAACACTCCTTAGACAACTCCTGACCAAAACCTGGATTGAATTTATGGTATTTCATCACAAAACTGAAACAGGAGTCATTTCACGTATATTAGTAGTATGTTGAAAATCCTTGTCTTGCGTAAATAATTAACAATTACATTTTAAAACGGTGGACGTTATTACAGATGCAAGAAATACATAATTTTGGATTTTGATACAGCGCAATTTGCTGAATCTTGCAAGATATCGAACGTTAAACACAGTAAGAGATTTATTGGATCGCTCGTCGTTATTGGACAATAGACTATGAGACATACATATTATTATGGCCCTCGCGATATCTTTAAGTCGAAATATTTTTTTAAATACAGCTAATCAGGATTTCTTGCCAAAGAAGAAGTTGTAGAAAACGAAGAGAGCTTTCGAATGACATATGGCTCGTCGTTATTGGACAATAGGCTATGAGTCCATATACATGTTTTCATCCTTGCGCTACCTTTACGCATCGATATTTTTTTTCACACACTGATTTGAGACTTGTCACCATGGAAGAAGTTGTAGCATTTTAAAAGACCTTTCCAACGACGTATCGCTCGTCGTTATTGGTCAGTACTCAGTAGGCTGGAGTCCATACATATGGCCCTCGCGATATCTTTATGTCGAAATATTTTTTTAAATACAGCTAATCGGGATTTCTTGCCAAAGAAGAAGTTGTAGAAAACGAAGAGAGCTTTCGAATGACATATCGCTCGTCGTTATTGGACAATAGGCTATGAGTCCATATAAATGTTTTCATCCTTGCGCTACCTTTACACAGCGATATATTTTTTCACACACTGATTTGAGACTTGTCGCCGTAGAAAAAGTTGTAGCATTCTAAAAGACCTTTCCAACGACGTATCGCTTGTTGTTATTGCTCACTATGCCGAGGCGCTTTCGTGTAATTTTCGGTCTGTCTTTAAGTAGCTATATTAGCTTAAATACAGCGATTTGGGTTTAGTTGTCATAGAAAAAGTTGTAACATCTGAAAAGACCTTTCCAATGACATATCGCTCGTCCTTATTGGTCAATAGGCTGGAGTCCATACATGTTTGCCCCTTCTCCTTTCTATTGTTGTCCACAGGTTAAACCCAAAACAAAATCAGACGAAGATGACAGATTAACCCCAAAACTGGTAAAATATATTTTTGGAATCATCTAATAGGGTATTTGACTCTTTTATTGTATTTATCAAAAAGTATCCATATCCAAAATCTAGCAAATAAAGAATTTTCTAAATCCATTCAGAATTAAACTCATGTTACAATCTACTTTAATACTGTTTTCACAAAAATGGTTTTTTTTAATGGCACTTGTGTTTGCAAAATAATACGAAAATTCGATGATAGTCAAATACCCTATTGTAATGCTGCTATACTATACTATACTAAATAACTTTGTATTACTAATACTTTTCTGTTATATACAGGCTTCAGCAAAAGGTGTTTCAGAGTTCACTAAACAATCAACTGTGCAAGCATCGAAAACTCTCGAGCCAACGGATGAACTTCACAAAGAAATAATAGGGACTGGGGTATGGAATTATTATGAGACTCTAGCAAATGCACTTACTTTAGAGCTCGTAATGCCGACATTATCATTCTCAGTCACAAGGAACCTCCTGCCTTCGATAAGTTTTCTATAGTAATTTGTTCTAAGTGACCAGCATCCAAGGACTTTCAGCAATCTTACAAGGACCATTGTAAAATAAAATAATCAAATATAAATGTTTATTCCTTAACCTTTACATTTTATCTTAAAACTAGGTACTTAATACAGTATGTTTGACTTGAGTTAATGTTAGTGTTTGCTTTATTTAAATTTTTACTAGATAATAATATGCAAGAACCCCAGAATGGATAAAGAAACACACAAACACATTGTGTGCACACTTCTACAATCAGAAGGTTAATTGAGATGTGTTAGACCATAGTCCACGACACTATTTTATTATTATTTTATTACACGGCATTATTTTTCTTTTGTTGTGGTGAATGGCGAGACGAGCATGCCGTATCACCTATCCGTATCACCTGAAGGTAAGCGATCCGACTGCTCATGGACAGTAGTATAAACAAAACACCATGAATTACAATGCATTAGACATTGCAGTGCTACCTACTTAGACCGCCTCTCACATATGAGATACCTAACACCAGAGGCATATTGTGATTTGGCGAAATTTACATACCAAAGAAAATATTATACAGATCTCAATGGTAAACAATTTTCCACATGTTTTCCGTTATTAAAATGCGTGGTAATAGAATATTATCCACAAAAACCACATCCATGCTATTCTATATCTTATAAAAAATCAGTCAAATTAAAATCAACAAGGTATTCAAATTTTTCAAATTACCCTGGAAAACAATATCGCAATTAGCAACAAGGCATTTGATTGCCCCCATCCATCTTGTATACAACCCGTAATACGTTACTTGAGAACTGTGATTAACTGTTGCGTTTAACCCTACATTGTATGAGGGTTATTAGCGAAATAACAGCTCTTGTTTTAGACAACTTTATTATCAGTCTTTGAGGTATAGCTTGGTCTACCATGATCGATGAATTCTGAGTTCTGAAAGTAAAGTATAGGGTGAATTTTTCAAGTGGGCGAGGATGGCCGAAACCGATACTATGAGGAATAGCGAAAAATACGGAAAGAAGTCACGAGCCCGATTTTAAAGAAAAGTAACACTGCATACTTGGATTCTTATATTAATATTCCTAGCAAGGAATCGAACCCGACGATTTTAAAAAACTAACACATGCTGAATTATTACACCATTCGATAATGTTCTTAATAAGGATCAAATTCGGGGAAGTAATGACATTTGACAGACTAAAGAAAAGAGGACATTTTAAGCAAAATACTATTTTTTCTTCCGTTGCTTTAGTACATAGTCTTTCTCATAGTTCTAGATCTTTTACTAATTGGCACCAGCTCAAAATGGTGGATTACTGCATAACTCCTCACAATCGTAGAGAAGAACTGTAATTGGGTAAAGTACTTATGGGTAAATATTATTATTATTAGTGCATGTAAGGTCCAAAAGTATTGTTTTAAATTCGACACCTCTTCCTCTTCATTACAATCTGAGTGTCGTGAGAGAGTCAAGATATATTTTCATCTTTTTTTTATGCGATGTATGGCGAGACGACCATGCCGCTCGCCTGATGGTAAGCAATACGACCGCTCGTGGACGGTAGCAAAACCAAAATACAACATGAATGATAAAGTAAAGCTTGGCATACCACTACGCTCGCTATTTTGAGACATAAACTGTTAAATCTCATTATTTCCAGTAGTTACTCTGGCTACAATGTCCTTCAAACCCGAAAACAACAGTACATTTATTTACACAGTTATTTGGTGGGAGAAATAAACATTGCGGTGGTACCCACCCAGGCGGACTCTCACATATGAGAGATCTACCACTAGTATAGATTGACGTGGAGCATGTTTATAAGCACTATCTTCTGGTGTGAAGAACATTGTTTCCAGTGATTACAGAGCATAAGAAAAATTGAATCTTTTACTGACTAACGTACTCAATTATCACAGCAAGCTAATATTTAGGATATCATAAGCTTTCACATAACCTGAGGCATGGGTTTGTACGACAAAATATTACAACAAAGTTCTAAATCCACTTGAACTAGTTAAAACCCAAGAGAATAAAGGAACATTCAATACAAAGCCTAGTCGAACAACAGTTCGATATAAAGACTCCATTTAAGATTAGATATCTTATTCTCATAACTGGGGAGTAACTGCGTGAGTTTGGGACGCGCTTACACCGAAGCGTAATATTAGCTAAAAGTGGAAAACATCGTGAGGTGAAACCATAAACATTTTCTATGCTATGTGAAGTCCGCCGGCCTGCACTAGGCAAGCGTGATGGAATAGCCTAAGCTCTCTACGTGGAATATTTAGTCGCAGAGAATTCCCATGTTCAGTAATAATAAATACACCCAACAGTCACATACATAGTCCTGACCCTAAATTAAGATCAATTAAGTCTTACGCCGTGGGTATAAGGAAGTACGAGAGACTTTTCGTTCCCAAAAACAACCAGACTCGAGACATTTGTGGGCCTCACAATCATTTTTTAGAGGACCTCTCGTTTCACAGCCGGCGTCTAACCAACTGCGCCACGAATGCAGTCATGGGTCATGTCATGAGAAAGATTTAGTAGTTGTTATTAATTTTATTTTTCAATAATTTTTAAAGTAAGTCAATTGACCATTTGTTATGATTCTATAAATTGAAGAAAGTCAATTGACTAGAAAAATAAAATGATAAAATAATAAATGTGGAAAAAGGATGTGCTAGAATTTGACATCTTGCCTTTCATAATTTTGATTTAGTTTGATTAATTTTGGTTTTCTTTTGTTTTAGGATTACGTTGTGAACAGTAATTGTACGAAATAAAAGTGGGATCAGAGAATTAGTGACTTTACTTTTAGGTTCCTTACTTCTGATCTGCCTTATGACGGTCATATCCATTTCGTTCTAAACCGATTGAAATCTAGCTGTTAATCTTAAAATATACTTGTGCTGTTCCTCCAACTAATCCCAGCAATTCCAAATTCAAATATTCGCGCGAATTCTACTAAGTGACGTCACAGTACACGTCTGTCTAAATAAACTCCTTTGCAAATGAAACTCATAGTCTAGATTAGAAACTTGCGAGTGCACTACGATACACTGCGCATTCAATATTTTGTCTAGATATTACTTTGTACTGTTCGGATATCCGACGTTCTGTTGCGGATATCCGACGTTCTCGTGCGGATATGCTAAAGAATAGCATGGAACGCTTGTATGTAAATATATTTTATCATTTAATAGAAAAGGATACGAGTAATATTGCCAAGATTGTGTTCTTTTGTGAGAATTGAATTTGTTTTTGCGAATTGAGATATATGGTATGGATAAATACATCTAATAGTGATACGTAGTGCTTAGTTCATTTTCTGATACGGGATGGGACGGGATGGGAAATTCCGAAGTAAATTAATTTTAAATAAAGTTAATCACGCAGACGAAGTTAGCGGATAGAAGCTAGTTCAAACTAAAATTACAACCTTTCAACCCAACACTAAAACCCAAAAATCTATCTTGAACACACCTGTTACAAAGTCGATTCATCTCACGAATTTTTCGTAACTAGACCTTCAAATTAACCCCAAGTCGGGTTAGCCGGCATTATAAGAATAAATAATGAGGTGTTCTGAAGGATCACAGATACCCCCAGCCTCTCAATTAACGTGGAGCTGAAATTAATTTATTCTAACGGTGGCAGTGGTTGCATTGGCGGTGACAGCGGTTTCGGCATCACCTTCAGTTGTAAGGCATCTATTTATTATCGTGCGGCGAAATTTGGAACTAAAAATAAAATTATAAAATGTCTACTTAACGCATTGTTTGAAATATGTTTTCATAATAATAAAATAAAAATAAATAAAATAGCATAGAAACCTAAAAATAGTGTACGTGAGTATGTGTGAAGGGGCATGCAGAGCTGTCTTCAATATCACCTACATTATTTGAGATCCTAAACAAGATTGGACACTTGCTATAGAGACTACTATGATTTTTTCGCATTGGAATTCGCAAAATGTAATATTTAAAGATACACTTTCACTTAAAATAACTTGCGACAAGAATAATTAATTGAATTTAACAAGTACCTCATACTTATTAAATTCAATAAATTATTTGATTCGCTGTAATGACGTCGCAGGTTCATTGTTGCAGAAGACTTCAATTGGTGTATATGTATTAAAAACGACTCACATATTTTCATATCTTTCCTCATTTTTGATGAAATACTTATATTGTGTAAACTGTTCTGATACTATAAAAAATAATTCGTTCACTTATCGCTACGAGTGTGACCACACCTTTTGGGTCTCAAAAGCTTTGCTTTTTAAGTGTTACATAACTTGTGTCATTTTAATTGCGGACTCAATGGTATACATAATAACATCTTATTATATTAGAATCTTAAAAGATTGTCTAAAAAGTATATATCTTCAATAATAGGTTTTAACAAAGAGATGAGCATTACTTCATTATATAAATAAATACACCCAACAGCCACATACATAGTCTTGACCCCACACTAAGATCAATTAAGTCATGTGTCATGGATATCAGAATTTATGAGAGACTTTTCGGTCTCGTAAACATCCAGACCCGAGACTAATATCTGTGGGCCTCACAAACATTTGTCTCGGTGCGGGGATCGAACCCACGGTCTCTCGTTTCACAGCCGGCGTCTAACCAACTGCGCCACGAAGGCTGTCAAACTATCTCTACTACTATCTATCTAATAACTACAATAACATATATGTATACTCTCAACTCCTTGGTCTCAAAGCATTCAGGCCTAAAATAAATTGATGTAGGCTACGTAAACATTTGTTTGCGATAATCAAACTAGCAGTCTCTTGTTTTTTAGCGTCTAACCAACAGTACCCCGAATATTTAATGAGACTCACTGAGATACAGGGCTTGGTGTCAAATCTTTGCTATTCTCCTGACAGGAGATGATCTTGGCTCCTGATCTGGCTGACAGGAGATGCAGCGGGGGGTATAGGTGAAACAGTGTTATACTATTACGAGTATACATATGTGAGTGTTGTGGGGGTTCTGGTAGCACCTCTGCCTACCTCTTCTGGGAAAAGGCGTGAGTTTATGTATGTATATTGTATGTATGTATGTATGTATGTATGTACGAGTATACATAGGCACGCCTTTTCTAAAAATTGGTTATATTAATCCTGATTTTGAAAGCCATAAACATGTCGCTTTAATGTACTTTATTGAAAATTGATTTATGAAGACCTTAATGCGTCGTGAACCCTTTCACATATTGTTTGGTAATAAAACATTCGGAACGTGCTTACGATGGAAATAATCGAAATTCTAAAATCAATAGTAAAGTCATAAATAAAATTACATACACAATGTATCATGGATTGTGTAATACTCTATACTAATTTATAAAGCTGAAGAGTTTGTTTGTTTGAACGCGCTAATCCCAGGAACTACTGGTTCGAATTGACAAGATATTTAATGTTGGATAGGCCATTAATCGAGGAAGGCCATAGGGTACTTTTTATCTCGGGAAAACTTTTTCCAGCAGCAAAACCGCGACCCAAACTATTAATTTTATTTTCTTCTTGATTCAAACTTATACCTTTATTATCTTTTTAAAACTGACATGACGAAGTACAATTGATGCTGTGATGTATAAAGCAACCCAGATGGAGAATCTCCCAATAGGTATTAGGTATCGCAGGCAGAAACAATTAAACCGAACTGGAACGATACACCCTTGGGTAGATCACTATGACGGATTTCCGAATACGGTAGTCATTGTCGGAGTGCACATGGTTATTGCGCCACTAGCTAGGATTTTAGCACTCAATCAAAATTAAATAGTCGATAGTTATCTCAAAAATACTACTACTGATCATAGCTTGGAATCAGTGACACCTAGTAAAAGACGAAATTGATTCCAAATGCAGTGACAATGCACGAAACACAAATATATTTAGCGAATATGATATTAATAAAGCCCGTGGTTGAATTGAAATATTTTAGACAATTTAACAGAGATGGTTGTTTTAAAGGCACTCTTGACTGGGCAATAATTAATGAAGCGATATCGGTGACGCGAACCACTGTTGATTTTGGAGTAAGCAAGCGTACGAAATATAATAATATTAGAGTCGACACTATTCCTATTATTCCAAAGACTTTCATAACGAATCGTGTCGTTCTGTGAGAGTCAACGATCTCTCATCGTTTGATACTGAATACTAATGCACCTGATAGTAAGCTCAAAGCAATTCAAATACAATAAACAGAAAGACCACTTTACGCACTATAACGGTGAAGGAAATAGGGTAATAGGATGGGTTTCTCTTCAAAGTAGGCTCAAGTTTATCTTTAGGCAAGCAACGCATCAGATATTCCATCGTCTGCTAGATCTTATAAATCTTTATGGAAGACGGTGAGCATCCACCATCAGGAGCTGCAGCGTATAGGACAAAAATGATCCTAACGCTCCTTCCTTCCTTTTTTAGTTGGTCCTACGCTACTTAAATAAAATCAAGAAAACAAAAATAACTTCGCCGTAAAACCATTGCTAGCTACTCTATAAATATAATTCTTGGATTTGCGCGAATGTTACACATTTAAATAAAACTATTTTTTTTCGCGTATTTGGTTTGATACATTGTTTAACTTCCCGAAGTTTCAATTACTTTACAGCTTTCGTGGTCACCGGGCGGAATCAAAGCTGTAAAGTAATGAAAAAGTCGGAAAGTTAAAAAAGTTATTAGTTTTAGTTAGTTAGTTCAATACTCTATAAACATTTCTAGCTCCACGTCAGCAGTAAACTCTAATGGATGCGTTGCGCTGAACGATCATGTCTTTATTGATTGACGGCTATTCGCTGGTTATTGTTTGCTCGGTATCGGATGCCTGTTTTGTTTTAGCCGAAGTATGCACCTATTCTGGTTGATTTTATAAATTGCTTCACATATTTAATCTAAATATCATTTATTGTAATTTTAGGAAGTTTGAAGGTAGATACAGCATTGTTTAAAATTTCTGGGTGTATTCGTCGAGTAATAGAATCACTGAAGGCAAGCATATCAAGAGAGTTCATAAATAGCATGATTCTTTTTTTATTTTGCTTCTACTTATAGACTAAGTTAATCAAAAAACAAATAATGATACCAAAAAAATTACTTGATGCAGACCAAAACGCCAATTATTTTTTTTAGGTATGGACATATTTTGCCTTTAGAGAAGACTTTTAATCAGAAGTAGAACATCATACGTTTCAAGATGGCAAACGCAGTGGAATGCCAAGCAATGCTTTGTAATTCATGGTGTTGTGTGGTTTTCTACTGTTCATGAGCGGTCGTATCGCTTATCATTACGCGGATGGCATGCTCGTCTCGCCATTAACGCAAAAAAACTAACGTGACTAAATATAAAGACTGCCTCGGTGGTGTAGTTGTACTATGGTACGATTACAAAACTGAGGTCTTTGGTTCGAGTCCCGGGTCGGGCAAGGTGATATTGGAATTTTCTATTCATTATCAGCTGGGAGTCACCTCATGGGAACGAACAAACAAGGCGAAAGGTGAGTATCCTGGTAGCACCCTCTGCCTATTCCTTCTGGGGAAAAGGCGTGAGTTTGTGTATGAATGTAAATATAAGTGATACCCACGTCGAAAACGACAAGTATTCTAGCTCGACGGGACAAGCAGTATAATTCAGGTTATTTGCAGAAAAGACATTCGGTTCCGTTTATTGCCTACCGTTAAGGTGCTAAAGTTATTGATGGCATAACTTGCTGTTTCATACTGTACGCTGTATGAATAATAATTTATTGTGTATAAACTTGATTCTTAATAGAAACTATTGATTGGTCTTTCTGATTTATTCAGGTTATTATACGTGTTTTCTACGAATGTTAAGTTCAAAATTTATTTTTATAGTTTTAATTTATCTAAAGATGTGTAAAGGAATCACCGAATTTCTTATAAAGATTTGGCCAATTCAATGTTACACATTGAGATAAAATTAAAAAGCCACGAAAGCTGCAAAGTAATCAAAATGTCGGGAAGAAAAAAATGTACAAAAATCAAATCACGTTCGGAAAAAAATCCGTAAAAAAATAGTTCATTTTTTGGCTTTTGGAACGGAAATTATTCCTTACCGTGGCAACATCAATTTACCCACCAATATTAGTGGGCAAATGCAAATGTGTCGCATTTCAGGTTCTCTTTTTCCACTTTAAACAACCCGGCATAATTATTTCGACCAACAAGAGATAACCAAGTCACCAGAGGATAGTCAATTTTTTTCTTAATAACGAAGTTTGGTTTTGCTCGTTTTAACTTGTTGCCCCTCAACCGCTTTGAACCTTCTGTACTTAATATCACTTGTCTCCTTTTTTACGGTTTACATTGCTGTCTAACAAGTTGCTTTTCCCTTTTTGTAAAACGTTTTAAAGTGCCTTATAAATGGGTAATTGGGACGCTGGGGTAAATAGGGACTAAATTAGAAGAGTGTGTGTTTTTTCGAATTCATGGAATTAAATTGTTTATTTTGACATTTACTGTATGAGTAATTTCGTAAAGAAAAACAACTGATCGTCGCACACACCACCCCTTGCATAAGCACTAGCCTCCTCTACGATTAGAAGAAGTTTAAGTCTTAATATTATATTATTCTCATCTAATGCTGATAAACTTTCGATACCTGATTTTTTTTGTAGGCGGTAAATTAAATCTATCTTTAGTGAATGGCAATATTTATGTTAAAATAAAACCCAATGGAATTTAAATCATCCTTTAAATTAAACACAATTGTTTTGAAGACATTCTGGCTGTAATACACCGAAATATTCAAATGAATTTATGCTCGTATTCGTTGGAATGAGGTCATAATAAGACGTGCCCAGGTGGCGCGGTAAGCGATGTCTTGGACGTTTCTCGTCAAACTAATAGCAAACCTTAAAATAAATATACATGAAGTCTGTTTACTTTCATACTAGGTTTCATTTTTATTACAAATTAGAAATTAGAATTATCAAAGCGGCGAAAGAAAACATACTGAAGAAATCACTACAAGAATTTACAAGGTATTTACCTCCGAATACCACCCACATCACCTCGGAAGTTGGAAATCCACCACAGTACGTTTCTCCCAACACTTTCTTCCAGGTCCTACTATTGGCGTAGATCGACAATAAAAAGCACTTATTAACACTTTCACTATTTCAATATAAGAACAACTTGTTGTTATTACCACAATAATTTGAACACGAATGAACGTCTTTAACAACTTTTCATGCTTTAAATACTTTTTGTGTGCATAAATTAGAATCTCCCACCATAGAAAATAAAAATAGTCAATTGACGGTACGGTTAATAAATTGACAAAATGATCAATTGACCTGTTAAAATAATACGAGTGTTATTATAACATGAAATACTGAACAAATAGTTAACATTACAAATCTGGGGAACCAATTGCCAACAGCGGCATTTCGGACAAGACCTACCATCTAGCGACCTTCAAAAAGGGAGCGTATTCCCACTTAAAAGGCCGGCAACGCATCTCCATGCCCTATAGTGCTGCAGATGTTCATGGATGGTGGTGATCACTTACCATCAGGAGAGCCTTATGCTCCTTTGCCCCCTATAGTATAAAAAAGTTACGTAAAGTCCGATAAACGGATATCGTTTTAACCCTCTGTAGCATATTGTAGACTGTAAGCAACATACCGTTTGATCGCCCATAAAATTAAAATGGTTCATTCTTTGTCGATAAATTGCACTGTAGTCCGTGGTCTACAAACCGAAGTAAAGAAGTAGTACTGATAAATTTTACTAGATGGCTTTACGTGTTGCAAATCAAACTTCATTTGTCAGTTGTGGGTAATTTGAACAAGTGCGTGCGTGCTTCGATTTGAAAAATAGTAAATAATTCGTTTTTGGATGTTTTTTGGTGTTATTTTGGTAAATATGGATAGGTAAGTATCTGAATTTCAATATCTAAAGTTATCTTTGCCAAAATATTGTCTTGTTTTGTTCATTTTTTTAAATTCTTGTTTGTTGCTCGTAGGCTACATTGATCGAAAAGGTGAATTTATTATGAGTTGTTCTGTATGATGGCCATAGTGTTTATAGGAGTTTTTTAATGTCCTAGGAGGGCTCGAAAGCAATCCCTTGCGGACGAGTACATTGCTGCAGCGCTGGAAGATGGTGCGGATAGTGAGGATGGGCTAGATTTTGACGATGACAGCCTTGCGGACCCTGATTTTATACCAGAACTGGAAACATTTGAAGATGACAATGTGGCGTTGGACATTGACATGGATTCTCTTATCGAAACTTTAGAAGATAAACAAGAAAACCCATCTACAAGCGCAGAAATTGACCCATCAAACGTAAGTGTTCCTCAACTTTCTTCAGCTCAAGGCAGCCAACAAATGAGCAACGAGCAATCCCAAGGTAAAAAAAAGCCTGCCAAGTTGGTATTACGCTGGAAGAAAAAAAATCTTGAGTTGAATGCCGAGCAGCTCATGTTCAAGGGAAATAAGACCTTGGGTCCTGATCTTCTAGACCTTGATACTCCCATACAGTTCTTTTTATACCTGTTTCCTCAAGAACTCATACAAAAGATTGCAGAAGAGACAAACCTTTACCGAGTTCAAAAGGATCCCAATAGCACTTCACACATGACAGAAATGGATGTCAGGCAATTCATAGGAGTGGTGTATGTAATGTCTCTTATCCAGTTACCTAGAGTTATTAATCATTGGAGCCCAATCCTAGGTACAACAATAATTCAAGAAACGATGCCATTGAACAAATTTGAGAAAATTCGTCAGACTATACATTTCAACGATAACAGCAAGGACCTTCCAAGAAACAGCCTTGATCATGACCGAATTTTCAAAATAAGACCGGTGGTGGACTCTTTAAATGAGGTCTTTAGCAAGGTTCCATTAGAAGAGCACCTTTGCGTTGACGAGCAAATGTGCTCCACTAAAGCACGAAATACATTGAAGAGATACAATCCCAACAAGCCTCACAAATGGGGTTACAAAATCTTCGTGTTGAGTGGCGTTTCTGGATTTGCCTATAAAACTGAAATTGAAACTGGTAAGGAAAATATTGTCCTACAAGATGAGCCTGATTTGGGAGCATCATCCAATGTCGTCACAAGACTAGCGCGCATAATTCCAAGACACCAGAATTTCCAGCTATATTTTGATAATTATTTTACCTCTCTTCGTTTGTTAGAGTATCTGGCTAAAGAAGGTATCCACAGTCTCGGTACAGTGAGAAGAAATAGAATCCCAGATTGTAAATTACAAGCAGAAAAGGAAATTATGAAAAAAGAACGGGGTTATTCAGAAGAATACGTAGCTGACGTCAACGGAATCGATGTGTCGACTGTTGCTTGGAAGGATAACAAAATAGTCGTCCTTGCTTCAACTTTTGCTGGACAAAAACCAGAAGCTGACGTTCGCAGATGGGACAAGCAAAAGTCGAAGTATGTGACAATAAAGCGACCCTATGTAGTTGGAGAGTACAATCGTCACATGGGTGGGGTCGACCTCATCGACAGCATCATGGGGATCTACAAGATACGGCTACGTAGTAAACGATGGCAAGTGCGGTTGTTCTACCATTATCTAGACCTCACGATGGCTAATGCATGGTTACTTTATAAAAGAGTCGCTAAATACAAAAATCTTTCAGCGTCGAGCATTTTATCATCAGCAGATTTTCGTCAGGAGGTTGCAGTGACCCTATGTAAAATGGGTACAAAGTCTGGTATGTCTGGCCGGCGTTCGCTGGAGACCAAGATTCAAGTCAAAAGGCACAAAGGACCTGCACAATACGTACCTCCAATGGCAGTACGCCAAGACCAGATAGGCCACTGGCCACAATGGTCTGAAAAAAAAATGAGGTGCAAGCTTCCAAAGTGCGTTGGATTTACGTATAACATGTGTGAGAAATGTGGGGTAGCACTGTGTAATACCAAAACTAAGAATTGTTTTAGAAATTTTCACCTATCATAATTTTTTCAGAAATAGGTTTCTAATACATAGTTTTATGTTTTTTTAGTCTTATGGTCCAGTGTTGCTTTAAAGCAACACTCCCCTTTTAAAAAAATATCTTCTAAATAATTTAATAAATGAAAAATACTGAAACACGTGTATTTTATTTTGTCGTTTTAAACCCGGATCCAATTTTTATTTTAAAATCCACGTTCTTGAGTGATAGAGGGTTAAGTTTATTTGTTCAGTAAATTGGGTATTTGTAAATCGTCGAATATTTGTATTATTTTGCAGACAAACACAGTACCATTATAACAACATTTTTGTGAAAACAGTGATAAAGTAGCTTGTAACATGAGGCAAATATTAGTATTTTAAATGAAAGAGTGGGGACGTAGTGGGGACATCTTACCGTCTCTTTCACACCCGCACACTATAATGCATATTAAGAATAGTGACGTCACTAATTTTGTTTTGCATCCCTTTTCTGTTACTGTTATATCTTTATATTTTAGTCTTCGGGCTCGGGCAAGGCTGGGTTTATATCAAACACAGGAGTCCTCTCTTAATAGGTTTTATTAATCAGCCATCTTACTACAGACTAGTGATGTCCATGTACAATCATTATAATCTAAATCTAATAGGGATGTCCCAATATGCAACATCTCCCTTCTTTTAAAAATAAAATTACAACCTAGTTATTTATTATTATTTTTTCAATTCCTACACATACTTAACTAATTTTAATTTGTAATATAATCTGCCAAATATGCTGGCTTTCTAATAGTTCTTTTTGGCCTACAATTTCTAGTTTCAGTTCTTACATTCTCACTGTTCTCATTACAACTTTCTAAATTTAAATTATCCTCAATATCTATATCTGATCTATTTGTTACATATTTTCCATTTGGAATTAAACTTTTTCTATTTCTTACTATTACTCCTCCTTCTTCTGTCTTTACATAATAGGATCTTGGCCCCTGACCATATCCTTCAACTATTCCACTTTTATGAGGACCTGAGCTATCATCTTCTTTTATTTTTACTACTCTGTCTTTATTTAATATAGGTAATTGTCTAGTCTTTTTATTAAAATATTTCTCCTGTCTTTTTTGTTTATTATACAATTCTTGTTTATAATTCCTATCTTTTCTAAATCTAGATATATCAGGCATCATATTTCTTATTTTCCTGTTAAACAATAACTCAGCTGGTGTTTTGCCTGTATCTGAAACTGGGGTATTTCTATAAGTTAGTAAACCTTTATAAATATCTTTATTTTCATCAATTAATTTTTTTAACATTCTCTTTACTGTTTGAATATGTCTCTCTGCTAAACCATTTCCTTGATGGTGTTTAGGACTTATTATTTTATGTATGAAACACCATTCTGAACTAAAGTTTTTAAACTCAAATCCACTAAATTGGGTTCCAGAATCTGAATAAACAATTTCTGGGACTCCGTATCGAGCAAATATTTCTTTCAAAAATTTAATTACAGTGTGAGCTGACATGTTATACATTTTTTTAATTTCAACAAATTTACTATACGAGTCGACTACTAACAAATAAGGATTACCTCTAATAAAAAATATGTCACAAGCTACAATCTGCCATTCTAGTTGTGGTAGTTCTTTACAAATCATAGGTTCATTTCTATTAGCATTTTGATATTTCTTACATGTGTCACAATTATTTATACAATCTTCTATTTCCTTATTCATTGATGGCCAATATACAGATTTTCTTGCCAATTGTTTGCATTTACTTATACCTAAATGTGCATAATGAATTCTACTTAACATATCTGACCTTAAGCTTTTTGGTATAATTATTTGACATCCTTTCAAAATCAATCCTTTACAATAATTTAATTCATCTCTGTAACTAAAATACTGTTTAACTATTGAATCAACTTGGTTTTTATTTTGAGGCCAACCTTCTCTAATATATTTTAACAATGCCTGTAATTCCTGGTCTTTGGAGGTCTCATCTATAATTAATTTTAATTTTGTATCTGTGACATTAAAACCACTCATAATCATAGCTACATGAGCTTCTATCTCTTTATCATAACCTTTTTCTGTATCTTTTAAATATGATCTACTTAAATGATCTGCAACAACTAATTCTTTCCCTGGTTTATAAATTACTGTAAAACTATATGGATGCAATGCTATCTTTATTCGTTGTAATCTAGCAGGACACTTATTTAATGATTTTGCAAATATAGAAACTAATGGTTTATGATCTGATTCAACTACAAATTTCTGTCCGTACAAATATTGATTAAACTTTTTACATCCGAACAATATTGCCAAACTTTCTTTTTCTATCTGAATATATAACTTTTCTGTCTCTGTTAGTGCTCTTGAGCTATATGCTATAGGTTTATCATTTTGCAATATAACTGCACCTAATCCATCTTTTGAAGCATCAACACTAAGTACTATAGGCTTATTAACATCAAAATATGCCAAAACTGGTGGCTCACATATAACTTTCTTTAATTTATCATATGCATCTTGTTGTATCTGACTCCATATGAAAGGAACATCATTTTTAATTAGCTGTCTCAAAGGTCCTGTAATCTCTGAATAATTCTCAATAAATCTAGATACATAATTAGTCATACCTAAAAATCTTTGAAGTTCAGGCTTTGAAGTAGGTTTTATCATTTTTAAAATACTTTCAGTCCTATCTGGATCAACTTCAATCCCTCTTTTTGACAAAATATGTCCTAAATATTTAACTTGCTCAACTTTTATTTGACTCTTCACCTCATTAAATTTAATGTTATATTCTCTAGCTTTCTGTAATACCTTCTTTAATATTTTGTCATGACCTTCACTTGTCTCATGATATATTAACAAATCATCTATGTAAATTTCTACTCCCTCTATTTCTGAAAATATTTCTTTAAATAATTTGTGGAATATTTCTGGACTTGAATTCAAACCATAAGGCAAACGATTAAACATATACCTACCATGAGGTGTATTAAATGTTGTTAATTCTTTTGACTCGTCAGCTAAACATACTTGCCAAAATGCTGTAGTTGCATCAAGTGTACTAAAATATCTAGAACCTTTTAATTTACTTGTTATCTCATCTAATCTAGGCAAAGGGTAGTGTTCTCGCAATATCTGATTATTTAAGTGTTGTGGATCTAAACAAACTCTCACTGACCCATCTGGCTTCAACGTCATAACCAATGAATTGACATACTCAGTGGCTGTATGCACTTTACTTATAATACCTTTATTTTCCATGTCATCTAGTTCTACCTTTAATTTATCTTTTACTTTAAATGGAATTTGTCTACATGGTTCTACTTTTCCTACTGCATCATGTTTTAATTTTATTTTATATTCATACCCTTTAATTTTACCAATACCTTTGAAAACATCTGCATACTCTGTTAACAAGTAATGTTTTGTTACTTTGTCATGAACTAATTCTACTTTAATATTTGTCCGTTGAAGTAAATTTAATTGAATTATAGTTGGAAATCCTAATACTGGCTCATAATCACCTTTTGATATGTGAAATTCAATATTACAATTTTTTCCAACAATTTCACACTCCCTATATATTTTACCTACTGTCTCCAAACTTGAATTATTATAATTACTTAAATGTGGAGAAGGATAGTATTCCTGTATTTTCAATATTTCTTTACAACATTTTAATGACATTACATTACAGTCTGCACCGCTATCTAGTTTAAATTGTATTATTTTATCACTACAATCTTTAAATTTAACAGATTCATACCAACCATCTTCTCTCTTCATTATTTTATTCACCTTTATGCTGCCCATATTTATTGAAGGTTCTTTTTTCTCTTCGCCACTGTCTCCTTCTTCTTGTTCCCTGACTGCCTTTATTAGTGTTCTCCTGCCACACCTGAGAGCAAAATGCCCTGGTTTTCCACATTTCAAGCATTTCTTGCCATAAGCTGGACAATTCCGAGGCTTGTGGTTGTATCCACATCTTGTACACGCTACTTTCTTAAATCCTTGACTTGTAAAGTTATTCCTTTTATCTGTCGGTTTCAAATTTTCTTGTTTCTTAGGCATGTAACTGTTAGAACTCTTTTCATATCTATTTTCTCCTTTTTTCCTGCACTGTATTGTTTGTATTTCTGGTTTATTTTCTATTTGTTTCAATTGTTCTTTGGCTATTTCTGCAGCTTTACATATTCCTATAGCTTTTTGTAAAGTTAAATTTTGCTCCCTTAACAATCTTTCCTTTAATCTGCTTTCATATACTCCTGCTACAATTCTGTCCTTTATCATCCTATCTTTTAATTCTCCAAAGTTACAGCTAGAGCTTAATTTCCTTAATTCTGTTACATATTTATCTATGGGTTCTTCTGGGTATTGATCTCTTTTAAAAAATATATGTGTACTAATGCTTTCATTGTCACTTGGCCTAAAATACTCATCGAAGCATGCTATCACTTTATTGTAATTATTTTGCTCTTCCGTTGATAAATCAAATGTATTGTAAATATCAATGCAAGCTTCACCCATGCAATGTAACAATAATGCAACTTGTACCTGCCCTGTATAAGCGTTTGCGCCCGAAGCTATTCTGTACAACTCGAACTGTTGCTTCCATTTCTTATATGTCTCCGCCGTTAGGTTTTCCAAAGGGTTTGGGGTTTTTAATCCGTGAACACCTTGTGCCTGTTGCATCTTGGAAGAAACACGTGTATCTTATTTTTCTTGTTTCTCTCGAATATATTTCTTATTTGCCGTATTTTCTTTATCCTGTCCTCAGCGCCATGTTATATCTTTATATTTTAGTCTTCGGGCTCGGGCAAGGCTGGGTTTATATCAAACACAGGAGTCCTCTCTTAATAGGTTTTATTAATCAGCCATCTTACTACAGACTAGTGATGTCCATGTACAATCATTATAATCTAAATCTAATAGGGATGTCCCAATATGCAACAGTTACCCTACACAAGATTTAAAACGTTTCTAATTTTTTAAATTCTGAATGGATTTACAAAATTCTTTGCTTGCTAGATTTTGAATATGGATACTTTTTGACGAATACAATAAAAAAAAATGAGTCAAACACCCAATTCTATTTATTTATTCTTTGAGTATATTAAAATGTTCAAAGTAACAGATCATTACTAGTAGTCATAATAATCTCCCTCGTTTGAGTAGGGTTGAGATAATGCTCAGGTGTTCACTGCCTTGGGACAATCCGTGTCAAACTGACGTGGATGACAAAATGTTCTGCTAATGTAATGGAGTTGGAAATGTTGGTCTATTGTTAACTGTTTTGATTTTGATAATATTTGAGATGGCTGAATTTGGCTGCCTCGGTGGTGCAGTTGTACTACGGTATGATTGCAAAGCTGAGGTCTCGGGTTCGAATCCCGGGTCGGTCAATGTGATATTGGATTTTTCTATTATCAGCCCGGAGTCAGGGATATGTGCTTGATATGGCGATTGGCTCGCACATCATATTTGAAACAAACACATTGAAATATGCAACTGCAGACTTCAACCGAACACCGACGCTCAAAGAAGTCTGCAGTTGCTGAACACATCGAGGAAGGCTTCAAGCATTACCTTCGCTTTGACAAGCCACAAATCCTCGCTAAAGAACACCGTTTCCTGCCCAGTACGCAAAATAAAACAAAAACGTTCATAGTTAAATAACCTATTGGTATTCCAACAGAAATAACCTTGAACCATAATACGAAACACAATTCCCATCAAAAATAACGTAAGTAATTTCACCAGACGAAAGAGAGAGTGCTGAAAAACAATGATATGGTAATCTATCAGGAATAATACAGGGTCGGATTAAATTATTCATCACGCATTCGGAACGGGGCTGACAGCAACGTATCCTGTAACGTGAAAAGGGGTGCATACCAAATTACCCACTCGCGTATGGCAATTTAAATTTTTATGTCACTATAGTTTTTTCGAGGAGCATTTGCCTAATTTTCCCTTGTGTTCTAAGTAATGTTTTAGTAGTTGCGGATTAAATTATTCTACTGTTTTAAGAGTAAATATCAGATTTTTAGGTTATACATTGGCAGCAAAAACATATATGTATCGGCATCGTGTAGGCACAAGATGCAGCCTAGGGTTTCTGGTTCGAATTTCAGATTTTACAATCCACTTTATGTGAATTTTAAGTTTAAAGAATAAAAAAAAATTGCTTATATGACAATGATACTCAATTATCAGGCACTTTAACGGGAGAAAAGTCGTGAGAAAACCTACATACCATAGTGATCTGAACAATGATTAATAACATGTGAAGTCCGCTTACTCAATATTAGGCCAGCGTGGAGTGAGGCCTAAGCCCTCTCAATCGAACTCTTGTTAATAGAGGAGTTCCATGCTCAGGCGTTAATGGGCTGACATGAACTTATGTATAGTGACAACCGCCTATCCAATGGGGTACATCAAAAGTCAAAATATAGAATACCTACGTAATGATTTCCGCCCCATGACGGGGTAGAAATCAATCATAGCGTTAATATTTCAAAATTCAATACACTAAGTGCATAATTTGATTACCAAGTTTAGGTAATCGGTAAAAGCATTAAAATGATTAATAATTTGTACATATAGAATATACTAATGGACGGTTAACTGAACATACAAAGTGTGGAACGGGAGCTTTGCCCTTTATTTTTAACGTAATGTTTTTTCCTCCTGTTTATATCTTTTCGGGTAGAGAAATGTGTTTTTGTAAGATGAGAGACTTAGGTATTTGATATTTTTAATGAGAGTTCTATTTACTATAATGGGTTTAATGTCGTAAAAAGTTAAATACTAAACATAGGTAGGATCTTTCCTAGGATTTCCACATTGACCTGATAAAATTAGTTGGCATATTTAGGGAATTTATGTTTATTAAAAGATCGTTCTTTTTATCTTTTTATTACGATTTTTATTATTATCAATGCCATGAAGACAAACATTGTTAAGATCAAAATAAATAATCAAAGGCTCTCGATCTAAACAATTTCATCTATCAAAAAAATCGCTCGGTACATATTCGATTAATTTCCAAAACGATAAATCATATTACAACACTAATGATCCATTAGAACACCCAGTTATTATAAACAAAACTAAATTGGACCAATTTGACAAAGCAATTAGTGTGGGGAGGCGTTTTAATAAATATTAAATTGCGACGCGATTGTAGCTTAATCTCGCTTTGGGTTGATTTAGAATGTGTTGAAGAAAGTAATTAAATTATTCATTCATGGCTCTGTAGATAACTGTGAGGAAAAACATAGGGAAATCTGCGTAGCATGGAGCTTTTAACCAGGTTTTCTGTGGTGTGAGAAATCCGCCAACCTGCATTAACCCTGTTTGGTGGAATATGGCCTAACCCCTGTTAATTGAACTCTTGGATAGAGCTCTAAAGGAATCCAGTGCTTGGCGCAATTTATGTATTTATTATAGCTTAGAATATAAGGTAGCTTTGTATCGTCATCAGGAAAAACTGTTATTATAGACTGCCTCGGTGGCATAATTGTACTACGGTACGATTACAAAGCTGAGGTCGCGGGTTCGAGTCCCGGGTTGGGCAAAGTGATACTGGAATTTGTGCCCGATATGGCGATAGGCTCGCCCCCTATCTCATCATGGGACGGAACATACAAGGCGAAATGTGGGTGTCCTGGTGGCGCCTCTGCATACCCCTTCTGAGATAAAGGCGTAAGTTTAAGTATGTATGTTAATACATAATATTTCATAATGTTATAAAATATCTTCAGGATACCTTGCAACGCAATATGTTGATTATGATAGAATTTTATGTGCCTGTATAATCATCGTACATCATGGTGAAAATCCAGTCATAGCGAACCTTGCCGAACTCGCCTTCGATTTTCAGATCCCATATTTCATATCTGGTTTCAAGCTGGCTGATATAATATACCGGGTATATCAAGACTGCGACTGAAAACGAAGCCAGGTGGTAGTTTTAGTAGTTCCATACACGATGCAAATAAAAGTTTCGCCAAAACAGTGACAAATATTTTTCTAGAATTTTTTAAAAATCGTCGTGTTTGGGTGGTAAATACCTAGTTTTCGTGAAAATACTAATTTAAACCCTTAAGTACCATTGCGTGTTTAAAAATAAAGAGGTGTACATCTTTATTTTGGGAAAATTATGTATTTATCACCCAAATACGACGATAATTACAAAAAAAATTTTATCGATTTTTTTTACCAAATTTTTACTTGCATTGTGTCTGAAGTCACTAATACTACCACCTGGCTTCGTTTTCGGTCGCGGTCTTGATATACCTACCCTGTATATTTGTTTGAATACCGACTTCATGTTCACCCGCTATTCAGTTTGCTAGTCTTATAATTCAAAATACATAATATAAATACTTTTTAAATACGACACAAATGCTTCGTCACTTAAACCAATAGAATAAAGCACGCGTGTAGACCCGCAAGCGCTGCACTGGTAGATAACAAACGAATTAAACCGCGCATCACAGAGTAATTAACTAACTGCTTCCTGCGCTACTGAGCATTTAGATTGTACTGTGTACACTGTTCTTATCGATGTTTAAGTAGTGTTAATGTATTTTGTATTTAAACGATAGGACATACACCTGATGGTAGTAAAATAAATATATAAATAAATACACCCAAAAGCCAAATACATAGTCCTGACCCCACCAGATCGAGCCTCGTATCGTAGATGTGTATCAGAAACTACGAGAGACTTTTCGGTCTCACAAAATGCTAGAGCATTTACCAATGCAAAAGCTATCTTTCGCAGATCGATATAGTTATGTCGAGCCGATAGTATCTGGATGCGTGCACTTACTGACCTTGAAATAAGTGCTTACGTTGGTCCTTAACATTTAATAAAAAAATACAATTTACCCTCAAACACATGGTTTCGAGCCCGCAGTAAGATACAAAGTCTTGTGAAGTGGAAATCAGAAACGACGAGAAACTTTGGTCACTCAAAACCAAGATTTGAAAAAATATGTATTTTCAAGTCCGCGTTAGAACAGAGGCTATCAAAAATCAAAAATAAATATTTCAAATACACATTGCATTATTCACAAAATCTAAGCCGCTGTTACAAACTTCAAGCAATCCCAACGCGCGAACTTCGCAAAACGCATATAAATTTGCGCCATGAAAAAAAATTACTTCAAGCGGATTAACATAATTTTTACACGACTGTTTTTATTCAAAAGTCCGGAACTGTAGGCGACTTTGGAATGAATGCGACTTGTTTGTTGGGAGCAAGTTTAACGGGTGCATCACGTGGTAAATAGCTCGTTAATCTATTATATTATGGTAACTTTAAAGGAGGAAATATCTTGGAAACGTAAACACGGAATTATTCAATGAGTTGAACAATGTTTTTAGTATATTTTGTTTTAGTTATCTATTCTATGCGTGCTTGACGTAAGCACAATATGTTATGCATTTTGATAATAATTGGAGTTTGTTACTTAGAATGCCTTGGCTTGATTTAGTGGCAGCATTTATATACTGAACCAAGAGGTCGTGGTTTGCATCTCAGGTTGAGTTCCACAAATCATGTGAGCCACAAGTAACTTACATTGTGTCTTGCATGGGACTCAGATTCGAGATCTCGATCCTCGCATTCCTTATCATTAAATCATGGAATAAATTGAACTTGATTTAATCTAAGTGCCATAGTGCCCAGTTTCGAGGATACAGGTGGAAATATAATATGTATAAAAAACGTATAAATAAATACACCTAACAGTCACATACATAGTCCTGACACCACATTAAGATCAATTAAGTCTCGTGTCGTGGGTATCAGAAACTACGAGAGACTTTTCGGTCTCACAAACACCCAGACCCGTAACAAATATTTGTGGGCCTCAAAAATATTTGTCTCGATGCGGGGATCGAACCCGCGGACTCTCGTTTCACAGCCGGCGTCTTAACCAGCTGCACCACGGAGGCTGTCTGGAGTAGCATGATAGTGTCCAGTTTTAGAGGATATAGGTGGGAATATGTATGAAAAACTTATTGATAGTACAACCTTAGATCCAAGACTTCACAGTTCTCAGTTCACTCATTGCCCCTACATCAACACATTTCTATACAACACATTTCCTTACAAACAACAGACATTGTAGCAACTGGAGTATGCATTGTGCTTATACGTATCCGATTCGATCGTCACTCACGCCATGTCTTCGTTTCACTTGCACTGAATATTCTGCACCATGATACTATGCTACAGTTCGTACCTTTCGTTATACTTCATATATATGGCATATATTTGTTTTTCATTATGTAATGGAATTGTTATTTCTATGCTACCATTTGATGTGTCATCAGTAATGCGTTCGAAAATAATGTATGATATTGGCTACATAGAGTCTTTTGAAGACTGCCTCGGTGGCGTTGTTGTACTACGGCACGACTACAAAGCTAAGGTCTCGGGTTCGAATCCCGGGTCGGGCAACGTGATATTGGGTTTTTATATTTATTATCAGCCCGGAGTCAGGAATTTGTGCCCGATATGGTGATAGGCTCGCCCCCTATCACATGAGTTGAGTAGTTTTCGCGTGAAAGCGTAACAAACAAACTTACATTCACATTTATAATATTAGTAGGGATTAATCGCCTCGGTGGCGTAATTGTACTACGGTATCATTGCAAAGCTGAGGTGTCGGGTTCGAATCCCGGGTCAGGCAAAGTGATATTGGACTTCCCTATTCATTATCAGCCCTAGTCAGGAATTTGTGCCCTCTATCACATCGTGGGACGGAACATACAAGACGAAATGTGTGTGTTCTGGTGGCGCCTCTGCTTACCCCTTCTGTCTTTTGTACCTTGACTCATTAAAACCCTTTGTTGTGTCGCAAACCATATTATATATTACAGGGTATATCAAGACTGCGACCGAAAACGAAACCAGGTGGTAGTATTAGTGACTTCAGACAGAATGCATAATTAATATTATTATAACAATATCTAAACCAATGCGAAAAAAAAACTGTCGCTTGTGTTGCGAATTTTTTAATTGCATCGTGTCTGTGATTACTAAAACTACCACATGGCTTCGTTATCGTGCCCAGTCTGAATATACCCGGTATAAAATAATACATATCTTCGTAGTTGTCAGAATAAAATATTATACCCTGTTGCATTAAAATACGGACCATAATTGTTTGCCATTTAAGCATTAGATATCATCTAACAGGTAAGCCAACTAATAACAACATTAGAACAACCTGTTTTGAGAAATAATTAGACAATTTTAATCTGATAATTTTCATAAATCCTTCCCTATAAAGTATATTAGATTAATTCAATTCTATTTACATCAAGTTTGAAAGTCATGACCCCCAATAGCCCCATAACAAAGTGCTTCCATTCGTTTTATTTCTATGTCGTTTACAATACTCGATGTTTCCAAACTCAACAATGGCTTTCACACAGTTTTAGAAAACAAACTTCCACTTAAAGTGCTGAAATTAAATTTTCCACCGACCTTTCAAACCCTGTATTGTTCGACAAACTTCCCTTTATTCAAATCTTAAAGTGCTTGTATAACATACCTTGACCTTTAGAGATTGAAAAAAGTCAATTGTCATATTTCTGTCGAAACATTTTATCCAAAATGTTACGATTTACAAACGTGGGTGTTTAACCTTCCATGTACCTGGTGACTAAAACTCCCGCCCCGTACAAGGTATTTTTGGGGTGTGAGATACCCCAAAAATAAATCTAGGTAAAATCATTAGGTAACACAAGTTTAAAATATGTTTTGAGTTTACTTATTTGAATAACTATGAAAATAAATGTATTTTGATTACTAATAGGTTTTAGGTACAAAAAATACAAAATACAACTTTTTTAGGTATGAAAACCATTATGCCTAACGAAACGTCAAAAAACTAGTTAAATATTATGTTTTAATCCCATTGATTTCAATTTTTAAAACTACAATTATTGTTATATGTGCTTGCCAAATACCGGGAGAATAATGTAAAACTGAGAAGAAATATTGAGAAAATGAGAGACAAAGTAATCCCAATTTTGATACAAAATAAGAAGTGTACTCTAAACATAACAGCGTCTACCATTTTGTATAGTTGTGCTTAGTCCTCGTTTCTTTGTCTAGTACACATTTCTTCCAAAAATACATAAATGAGTAGAGAAAAAAATAAAAACAATAAATATAAAGGAAGCTTTTAATTACGCGCCGTACAATGTGGGGTGTGGGATACCCCAGCGCGCTTTAGACGCATGTAACTCACATAACAATAGTTTTTAAACGGAATTGACAGCAGTGATTGGGGCATCATATCTCCATTTGCAGGTACTAAAAGAATGAGCTGCGACATTTTTGTGGTTTACTTATTATTTACGCTAATTCACCAGCTGGGGTGTGAGATACCCCACCTGTTACACGGAGGGTTAAGTGTGATAAAAACGGTCTGGAAATATAATCGTCATACATTTTTCGTCGAATAAATCTACGCTTTTCTAGAAAGCCGACAATACATTGATGATTCTTCTGTTGTGGGTGGTCGAGGGTAGCGATAATCTTTTAATATCAGGAAACCAGGCCTCCATTGTAAAGATCAGGTTTAACTCGAAAACGAAAGAAAATAAAACTAGTTTATACTATTCGTTGATTCTATCCCTCTTTTTCTCTCTTCGTCTCTTCATCCACAAGAAGTCCACAGCTAATCGTAGGCATACTAAATACATTCATCTAAAGCTATATAACTTTTATTTCTTATTAATTTTGTCACCTATTACATACATATATAAACTCACGCCTTTTTCCCAGAAAGGGTAATCAGAGATGCTACCAGGATACCCTCATTTCGCCTTGTATTATGTTCGGTCCCACGATGTGATAGAGGGAGAGCCTCTCGCCATATCGGGCACAAATTCCTGACTAGGGCTGATAATGAGTAGGAAAATCCAATATCACCTTGACCCGGGAATCGAACCTGACACCTCAGCTTTATAATGATACTATAGTACAATAACGCCACCGAGGCGATAAATTTACTATTAACTTAAAAATTCAACTAAAACTCGTTCCATCATACCGTCTGAAAGATATTAAAATTCAATTTCAAGTCCCATTGTGCTGATAGAAAAATATTCCAAAACGGGTCCAATTATTTATTTTCCGTCTTCGATATCGAGAGGTTTTTATGAATTTGTTTCGTTCTTGGCTGAATGCCATTTGTATCTCGTTATTATTTTGTTACAGCTTAAAATACAATAGCTTTTAGCTTATACCTCGATTGTAACAATTGATAGAGAGCAAATTTTTGCAGTGCTAACTATAATAACATCATTGTTATTGGTAATGTCTTTCTACTTTTTTATTATTGCATGGGTCCGGCAAACGAGCAAACGGGTCAAATTCAAATTCAAATATTTTTTATTGTGGTACATAGGATGGTGTTATAACTATGACCCGCCGTATTGGCATACAATAATGGAACTTAAATCTAATAAAAATCTAACTTTAAAACTATATTAATGCCATAGAAAACAAACTAAAAGTATTATTACATTTCAATTATCACTAAGAAAATCATTCAAACTATAATAACATTTATAATGTAATTAGAAATTTAAACAATGTACCTTTATAATTATTGAGATCATTAAAATTCTCTAATAGATTTTGGTAGTTTATTATACCGGGTATATCAAGACTGCGACCGAAAACAAAGCCAGACGGTAGTTTTAGTGGTTACAAACACAATGCAATTTAAAATTTCGCGAAAAAAGCGACAGATGTTTTTTTTTTATTTTTTAAAAATCAACTTTTTTGGATGCTAAATATTTAGTTTATGCGAAAAAAGTAATTTACACTCTTGCGTACCATTGAAAATAAAAAGGCGTACATCATTATTTTAGGAAATCTATGTGTTTATCACTCAAATACGACGATAAGTAAAAAATGAAAAAAAATAAACAATTGATTTTTTCGCGACATTTTCAATTGCATTGTGTCTGAAGTCACTAATACTACCACCTGGCTTCGTTTTCGGTCGCGGTCTTGATATACCCGGTATATTTCAGGAACTAGGTGTAACACACTCTTATGAAATAATGCAGTTTTGTGGGGTATATATGTAATCTTATGTTATCTATACGCTTTGGAGGAGGCCTTTACCTGAGGGGGGTTCCAGTACAGAAAATATTACTGCCTACCTAGTTAAAAAGTATTTTTATTATTTTAGGAAAATTAGATAATTATGTTAAGATAATCTAAGGTACATAGATATTAACCTCTTTATTAGTTTTTCTATTTTTTGTTAATAAGTATGGGTAGGATTCATTTTTCATTATTATATATTTACTTGTTAAACTGGAAATATAAGGCTTTTTTATTTTTATTTTATTTATTTTATCTTATCTTGTCACCTGATGGTAAATGATCACTGTCTTGAACATCCACAATGCTGGATCATGGACGTGTCACCGGCCCAGCAAATTGAGAAGAGAGCGGGAAGGAAAAAGTATGGAAAGTGAAAATAGGTATTGTGCATCCAACAATCTCACTCAACGAACGAAACGCGACGGCTAACCTGTCACTTCACGTCGATTTCCTGTGAGACAGATATTGCCTCGAACGAGTCTGCTCATTCATTCTGAGGCATGGCTGAAAACAGCGTGGTTCTACCAATCCCAAAATTACTGTTGTAACGTTTGAGGTACATAGCGGTTATATCAAGACTGCAACCGAAAACGAAGCCAGGTGGTAGTTTTAGTGGGCACAAACACAATGCAGCTAAAAATATTGCAAAAAAAGCGACAGATTTTTTTTGCAATTTTTAATAATCGTCGTGTTTGGGTGGTAAATAGCTACAGTTTGCGAAAAATGTAATTTAAACCCTTGTGTACCATTGCGTCCTTAATAATAAAAAGGTGTAGCAACCACCCTTAGCACTTAGGGGTGTAAAAATTAGTTTAGATATTTCTACATCACATATAGAAGATTCCTACTCAATTCGGAGCATGTAGGAGCTATTGTTTAAAAACGGGATTTTTTTATTGTTAACGCCCCCGCAACACCCCTTATGGGTGGAATTTCGTAAAATCCGTTCTTGACCTCTACTCGGCGAAAGGAATATTCGTACCAAATTTCAAGTCTCTGCGCCATATGGTTCCAGAGATATCGTGATGAGTCAATATATCGGTGGAAATCTCTTATATATATATATATATATATATATATATATATATATAGATTAATTACATACATAAATTGGCTGGTAGAAGAATATTCGTATCAACACGGGCAGCGACAACCGTTCAGTAGCTAAGGACCCGTGTAAATCCGGACACAATGAAGCCAGCATAGCTGTCTATCACCGGCCGATACTGAAGATGGACGATCATATTCTATCCACACTGCACTTACCCTCGAATTGTAGTCACTTTATCGTTGCTAAAAAAATAAATTCTCAATCTATCAATTTGCAACGCAAATCGACTTATGAATAAAAACTGAAGGGAATTTTATCTGTGTTCCACCGGAATGGCGGGTGCAAACAAATCAAGCGGGACAACAATCATAAATCAAAATGCCGGCGCGTCACGTGTGACGGATGATGTGCGGGATGTGCTCTCGATACTGTTAAATATTTGGCTTTGATAGGCTAATTTAGGCGGAGATACGCATCTCTACACGTTGTGCTATCTGTTGGTAACATCGTATTGCAGTTTGTCTTAAATCAAAATAAATAAATACACCCAAAACTCACATACTTACCTGACCCCACACATGGTAAGGGGATCGAACCCATGGCCTCTCGTTTCACACCCCGCGTCTAATCAACTACGCCACGGAAGCTGATAAAAAGTCTGAGAGGGTAAAGTGATTGAGATTGCCGGAGACCCAAAAGCTGGCGGTAGGTAAGACTGGTGGTATTCAGATGTATATAATTAAATACATAATAAATAAATACACACAACAGTCACATACACACCTGACCCCGCACTAGGATTATGTTTCGTGTCGTGATATGCGAAACTACGAGAGACTGTTTCAGTGTCACAAACACCCAGACCCGAAGCAAATACTTGTGGATTGCACAAATATTTGTCTCGGTAAGGGTTCGAACCGATGGCCTCTCGTGTCACAGCCGGCATCGAATCTACTAAGCCACTGAGGCTGATAAAGAGTCTGAGGAGGTAGTGATTGAGATTGCCGAAAACCAAAAAGCTGGTGTCGGTAAGACTGGTGGTATCTAGATGTATAGCATTGCAATAAAATGCTTGGGAATACCAAAACCACGACTCATTAATTATTTTGATAATATCTCCAACGAAATTCGCCCATCACCGAATAAATTACTTAATGCAAGAGCAATTAAATCAAATCCTAATAATTTAACACTATAAAACATTAAAAGTAATAAAAAACTTTTTAAATTCGTGTAAAAGCCAGGCCGGATTAAACGACTTGCTATCTATAAACCAGAGTGAATTATTAAGTGGAAAAAAGATAAAGGACCTTATTGCCAAATAAAGGGGAACATAAAATATATTTAAAGTTTTTTTGTTCTAAGCAATCTCGTAATTATCCATTCGCACGCAATTGTAGTAATTAATAAGTTGGAGTTTCCCTTTCAACAAGTAAAACCAATTTAGGGTTTCAGCAATATTAAAACAGGCGAATTTTAGAAAATGATTTTAAGATAATTAATCTAGTTTGGAGAGAGCAAAACTAAGTATCGCAATAAAAAAAAGTCAGTTTATTTTTAAAATCTATTCTAAGGAACTATTTAAGAGAGCTTTACATGACTTTATATGACTACTTTGAGCCTTCATATACACACGCTAAAGCAGTAACAAGAAACACTATCGGCCTTATTAAAAACAGATTAAAAACCTGGTTTAGTTATCGTATGCTTTGTCCCTTTCAAACAACTTTAGAATTCAGTTTGAGCGAAGAAGAAAAAACATTCAATAACTAAAATAGGTTTTAAATCTGTCATGAATTGTAAAATACACCATCGCGTATGGTTTTTGCTTTTTTAGTAAATATTCTACCATCTCCTGAAAAACTATAGAACAGGTAAAATATTTAGGCTTCCAAAATAATTCAAATTAACATAAAAAAAAAGTCTTAACTTCGCGCTTTAGTAAACTGTTTATTATATAACTTACGAAGGTGCAACCTCAGCATTGAGACGTATATAAGCTGTCACACAGCAAGAAGATAAGCATTTTGTATCTGCATAAATAATACGGATAATATCAAGCGTGGAAGCGAACCGCAGTCAATGGTGGCGATAAATTAAAATTTAAAAGAATATAAATAAAATAAACTTATTGTACGCGTCACAAAAAGCCCTTAATATCCCCGTTCTGTAATAAATATCCGGTGCTGTGACGTACTTGGGAACATGATTATATTTTTAAAACATACATGATTCTATAGTACTTTTGTTTCGTTTTAAATATGTATTGATATGTCACTGATTTGGTAAAGTATTTTTATATAAATAAAATATGACAGAAATAACATTACAGCCTTCTCGTAGTACATCCTACGTTGTAAATTGTATGAATCTGACGTTATTTATTTGTATGTCTTTGACATTTTTAAGTCTATGAACGGTGGTATCCAATTACCTTCAAGCACGCTGCTAGCTTCTGTACCTATTTGAGCAACAAAAAAGGAATTATTAGAAAAATCGAGGACGCGACTTGAAAAACGAAAAATAAAGAAGCATTTTGCAAGTCTTCGTGGACAGAATAATAATATTTTAATCACATCAATGAGGCAAAATCCCCTCACTTTGGGAGGTCACAGACCCCCTATCACTCAAATACGTCCCTGTTTGATTTACGTCACGTTACATGATGCTTATTTCTATGCAAATTTCACTTTATCAACACGCGCAGTACATACCTGTATGTTGCGTTATATTTAAATTCGGTAGTTAATTCTACAAATTCCTACATTTTTGTACGAAACTTGAATATTTATGGGCTATTCATGTATATAGATAACGATACATACATAAACTCACGCCTTTATCTCAGAAGGGGTAGGCAGAGGCGCCACCAGGGCACCCACATTTCGTCTTGTGTGTTCCGACCCATGATGTGTTAGGGGGCGAGCCTATTGCCATATCGGGCACACATTCCTGACTCCGGGCTGATAATGAATAGAAAAACCCAATATCACTTTGCCCGACACAGGATTCGAACCCGAGATCTCAGCTTTGTAGTCGTACCCTAGTACAACTACGCCACCGAGGCAGTTAGATAACGATATATTTTTTGAATTAGGAATTTGCAATTTAGGTAGAACTAGGGGGTCAGGTACCCCGATTTTAGTTACTAATGCGTTACTGAAGTAAGATGATTGATTTTGTAGTAATTTTGCAAATTTATTACAACGGGTTGTTTTCAAATATAAACAAAAACTGAATTTATAATATTATAGGATATTTTTAAATTACCTCAATTGTATTAAAATGTATTGTATTTTGTCTCGAGGGAAAACTGATAATGGATTATTCCCCGCTGCCCAAAAATGCAATCTTTGTCTCGTAATTGGCAATTTGTTCGTCCCCTAATGTGATAAGACAGGCCTATTATAAGGCTAAAATACAATCCTGAACCAATGTTTTTGGACAAAATATAACCACTAGGATTTAAACCCAAGACCGCATGTTTCATAGTCATAAAACTAATGATGCGATAATAATAATTAATTCAAAAATATATTTATAAATGACGGAAGCTTTTTGCTATCATAATTCTCTTAGTGCTTAAATCTCTCAGGAAGACATTAAAAGGTTTTTTATAACGCTTTATAATTATTTAGCGAGGGAAGTAATCTTTTTGTTCATGTTATTAAGTTTTCATTACGACTTGAATATATATGGGTAGATAGAGACTTGTTGATAGCTCGGATTTGGGTGATGTCTTTATATAGACTTTTAAAAGTGGTTGAGCCACGCCGTAGTCATTTGACGATGGCATGAATGGGTCCTCGTCCGAGGCGGTACCACTGGAAATCGAGGTCAAATAACAGGCTGTTGTGTTTCGTTCGGTAAGTTCTTACTTTCTCCGCGATCTTTCGCGGGAGACTTCATTTCCTCTCCTTTCGTCCACCCATCCTTTATTCCTTCCTCTCTCTCCTGTCGGTATGCAGCAGGTTTAGAGTCATGTCAGCGGTAGCACGTGCAAGCACTAGGCGGCTGCGCTTTTGTGCTGCAAACCTCGTCGGTTGTAGTACAGCTCTACTAGCTATGACACGTTATTAAACGCGACCATCCAGGTGTGTGTGTGTGTGTTTGTGGTGTGACACGGCAGCGCGTGCAAGCACTGAGCGACTGTGCTATTGCGCTGCAAACCTCGTCGGTTGTAGTAAAGCTCTATTAGCTATGAAACGTTAATAAACGCGACCATCTAGGTGTGTGTGTGTGTGTGTGTGTGGTGTGACACGGCAGCGCGTGCAAGCACTAGGCGCGCTGCGCTATTGTGCTGCAAGCCTCGCCGTTGGAGGCAAACATCGCGTACTGGTGGGGGCAGCGCTGTTATACTGAGAATTAGTCTGCCTTTCCTCATTTTTTATAGATAAATATATGCGTATGACTCTAATGAGTAGATAAAGTGGTAAAAGTGGCATTCATATTACGCTCTAAGCTTCAATAAAGTAATACCTATAACGAGGTCGAAGATAACATTTATTGTCAGCCAACTTATTTGGGATTTTACTAACCGAAGAATTCACGGAGTACCCGAAATGGGAATTAGGCACTGGGCCCAAGGGTTCTCAGCCTCATTAAGACCACTGAGGCGTGTTTTATATGTATTAATTGTTCGAAATTTAAAAGGAGATCGAATCAAAATTAAAAGATAGGCAAAAGATTTTGGTGCTGGAAAACTTACGTACGTAATACACTATTACTATCATGCCTGCATCCATGTACATTTTTACAGCACTCCTATAGAAATGAAATGAAAATAATTTCTTGAATCCATTAAAATGTTAAGCATTATTTACATTTAGTCATTTTTTGTTCTACATCCCGGTTCGGAAAGGTTATGAAATATTACCTCAAAGATTATCCGTATTTTCAATACATCTTATTTAGCCAAGCATACAGTTGTAGCCTCGTGTTGTAGCAAAGCAATTCATACACTAGGTTGTGTGTTAAATGTAGGAAAGCATCGCGTTTTGCACTTGACTGTACCGTCACGATCTAGTAGTTGCATGTCTATGTCAATACGAAGCAAAACTATACATTTATGCTATGAATATGTCGCTGCGACTGTACTGAAAGAGGGGTTCCGTGAAATGCTCTATAGTCTCATAACCACTGAATATAACACTGAAATGTATGTCTGTCTTTTCGGAGTCATGTGTGTATTGAAAGTCAATCACCACGCACTATAACGGTGAAGGAAAACATCGTGAGGAAACCTGCATACTATAGCGATTTGCAAGAATTTCTATGGTATGTAAAGTCCGCCAGCCCGCACGAGGCCAGCGTGGTCGACTACATGGCCTAACCTCTAATAATCGTACTCTCGATTGTACAGGAGGCTCGTACCATGCAGTGGGACGTATATGGGCTGATACATACATACTTACATGTAAGTTACGAGCCAACGATGGTGTTTTTTTGTGTTTTCTAGTACTACCAATTGGTTATATTGCACTTGATGGTGAATATAATGCATTTCAAATTAAGAACCCAATGGTGAGCGATTGTTATCTCTAATCTTAAGTAATCATTATCGCTTGGGCATTTTTCGAAATATATTGTATAAATAAATACACCCAACAGTCACATACATAGTCCTGACCCCACACTAAGATCGAGTCTTGTGTCATGGGTATTAGGAACTGCGAGAGACTTTTCGGTCTCACAAACACCCAGACCGGAAACAAATAGTTGTGAATCTCACAAGCATTTGTCTCGATGCTGGGATCGAACCCGCGGTCTCTCGTTTCACAGGTGGCGTCTAACCAACTGCGCTACGGAGGCTGTCTATATTTATAGTTACCATATGTATTATTCTGACTTATGAACGAATGCAATACAAAGTTTCATAAATAATCGTTCAGTGTATGTGTAAAAGGGTAATAAACGTTCTCTCAAACTTTTATTTTTATGAGTATAATATTAGTAATAATTCCGAATTTATTGGGAAAAAGGCGTGAGTTTATGTATGTAATATTGTAATCATATTTACTTTTCTGTAATATTAAGACAAGGAGAAGGTCCGAAACGTTCAATAGTTCAGAGACAAGGTTCAGAGTCTACCACGATGCAGACAATTGTTTACAGCTTTCAATCACTTTCCCAATGTATTTAAAATAGAAAAAGTCTAAGCAACAATGCCTGCGACATGGTCTCGAAGCGCGCCTCACCTCCGAGAGCGATGCTTACAAAATCTCCAGTGTATTGATGATAAACATTGTTTGTTGAATGGTTCTAACAAATTGTCGTTGCACCGAAGAGCTATGTCGTACAAATGCGAATTCCGTATGCATTATGTCATGTTTATGGTTTTGCAAGTACCTCTCCTTGGGGTAGGCAGTAAGGAACCCGTATGTTTATGTATGTATGTATTACATAGAAAGTGAAGTAGTAGATGATGTTAAAGAAAGAGAAATGAGCCAGCTAGAACAGAGTGGTAAAACTGTTCTACAAAAAATCGACGTGAAAAGGTTGGCTGTTGCGATATGATTGGTGAGTAAGATTTACAAAGACCTTACAGCTGGTACCAATAAATTCATAGTAGCTTAGGTAGTGACAATAGTATTCGGTGTTGGAAAACCCCAAATATTGACACACTCGAGTTTGTAACTTTAGGTTTAAGACAACCCTATAAAATTGTATCGACAAACGATATACCCTTTTCTCATGAATACCAATCGAGCGCTAACCCAAATTAGCCACACCAAGACACTAAAAATACAGCCTCATATAAAAATACATCACCAACACTTTCAAAAACGTTTCCATATTCCACTTGTTGGCGTCTTGGCGAATCTCAGAGAATTCTAAACGTTTCTCGAACACAACGCGTGGAACAAACGGAATAAATAATGCCGCCACCACACTAAAGTGCTTCTTTATAAATGCTGCAGAACGTGTTGCAACCGTCCTAATATCCTTGTGATGGATTCTGTTTCAGATTTATTGCGGTTAACTTTGCCAACTGTAGTCTGAACAGATTATTTTTTAACTTGACTCCAAATAGATTATAACTGCAAAGTGTTCGCAACTCATATTATGTCCAATAACTATTGATATTTGATAACCCAAATTATAATAAACGTATGACGTCATTAGTTATTTAATAATGCCTCCACCACACTAAAGTTCTTCTCTAAACATTGCAATCAATTCTAGGCAAGTTAAAGTGAGAATTGATTTTTTTTAACTTGAATATTAATAGATAGATATTTTCTAGTGTTCATGACTTAGAATCAATGCAATATGTAACTCAATTTACTGCAGTTTTAAATCCAAATTTCCCCAAATCCAGTTCAAGAAATCCGTCAATTTTCATATACTCTTAGCCCTTTTTAGCCACATAATGTCTATTGTCATTCGTTTCTAAACGTTTTTAAATATACGCCTTCTGGAAGAATTTCTCTAGCAATCTAATTAAAGCGGCTTGCATGAAGTCACTGGTGACTTCTTGCAATATTACACACTCCATTCAAATTATGAATAAAATTATAAATAAATAAATACACCTGACAATAACATACACATCCTGACCCCGCATTATGATAAATTAAGTGTTGTATCGTGGGTACCAGAAACTACGAGAGACTTTTCGATCTCACTGACACCCAGACCCGAGACAAATACTTGAGGGCCTCACATTTATGTGGGTGCAAGGATCGAACCCGCGGTCTCTCGTTTCACAGCCGGCGTCTAACCAACTGCGCTACTGTAGAGATATAGCATGTAAAGTGTTGAATAGGAACAAATAGATGGGGCAACTACTTAATATAATATAAGATTATATAAACCTAGTTGCCAGGGAGTGTGGTTTTGACGAAGAAGACATGCTATATCTAAGAACGTGTAAATTTTACAATGTTTTTACTCTTTAACAAGTATGTAAATCTTTATGTTTTAATGTTTATATGATATTTTGTACATACTTGTATTTTTACTGTAAAATAGTAGTATCATGTAGTTGTCGGATGACTGTAAACGTTCAGATAGGTAGTGTAGATTAACATCAGACGAAGCACTTTATGTGTGATATTTTTATTGTGTAACTTTTTTTTTACTCTTCTAGTCGTTTTTAATAAATGTATGTTAATCTTTTAATTACTGTAGACAAAACCTCTGAACGGTATCAGAGGGACAAGTATTAAAAAAAAAAAAAAACCAACTGCGCCACGGAGGCTGTCAAACCTTATAAGCCGTCGTAATGCAATCAAGTACCGAAAAGACCAAAACACAATTTAAACCATAATCAAATTCTTATTAATAACACAGAATACAGATATTTATTTAGGACCGTCTGATCCCTCGTAATATAGTCTAGACATGACGTGAGAAAATATTTTGTTACATAAACTTAATAAAGACGGGATTCTTAACTGAAATGTGTTGGTAGAATTTAGATTAGATTTTCTTGTACTGACACGAAAAGGAGACTACACTAGTGGAAGGTCTCCTATGTGTTATATGTGAGAGGCCGCCTGGGTAGGTACCACCGCAATGTCTATTTCTCCCGCCAAACAGCAGTGTAAATGCACTGTTGAGTTCCGGTTTGAAGGACATTGTAGCCAGAGTAACTACTGGACATAATGAGACTTAACGTCTTATGTATAAGGATGGCGAGCGCAGTAAAATGCCAAGCATAGGTTGTAATTCTTAGTGTGTAATGGTTTCTTAGATTTACGCAAATGTTACACATTGAAATAAAACTAATTTTTATACGGATTTTATCGCGATTTGGTTTCATTTTTACATTTTTTAACTTCCCGACGTTTCGATTGCTTTACAGCTTTCGTGGGCACCGCAGATTTCAGTCCGCCCCGTGACCACGAGAGCTGTAAAGCAATCGAAACGTCGGGAAGTTAAAAAATGTAAAAATTATAAAAATTGTTTTATTTCAATGTGTAACATTCGCGTAAATCTAAGAAAGCATTAGGACCTACGGAATTTACATTTTTTGAAACAATAAAAGTGGGTAATTATCGCGCACCTGCCTTTCTCAGATATGATATCCGTTATTTTTTAGTAAAATAAATAAATAATATTTGGTTTGTACAACCGTTTCAGAGAACCGAAATGAAGTGACCGCTGTCCTATTATGTTCCGTTTGGTGAGATAGATTGGCTTAGGACCTTATACTATAGAATAAATCATACCCATAATAAATAATGTAATAATCGATTCGTTGCATAGTTGTGAATGGCGCCGATTGGGCATGAATGCGGGGAGGTAGAAATACGCCAGGATAGTCGATTCCCTACTTTTTGTCAGGAATCGTGAGAATAAAGTTAATTCAAGTATTAGAATGATTCATACAAAATTGCTTGAAATATGACTTTCGATTGGAATATAAAATCTCGCCACAATAATCGACATATTAAGTTGCTTTTAAGTATCTGTTAATGGGCTTGCGATTTCCAAAAGAAATATTTTTGCTAATAACAAAACATAATCAACTCTGTCTTCCACGACAGAGTATCGACTTTGTAATGGTCGCCACTCACGTGACGATATAACTGTGCAAGTCTGAGTGAGCACCAGTATGCTGGAACGTGTTTGGGCAAATAACTGCGAGAACTTCGTTCAATTTTCGATTCGAGACTGGTGGAAACTCGCGTTTGCGCAAACGCACTTGAACGCCCGTGGCGGCCTTAAAATACAATGCTAATTTTATTAGATGTTAAAACAAGTGCGTGGTGGCCTGTTGGTAACGGACCAGACGCGGCTGCCTACATGTCCACGGTGGTCGCGGGTTCAAATCCCAGGGCACACCTCTGACTTTTCGGAGTTATGTGTGTATTGATAGTCAATCACCACGCACTTAAACGGTGAAGGAAAACATCGTGAGGAAACCTGCATACCGTAGCGATTTTAAAGAATTTCTACGGTATGTAAGTCCGCCAACCCGCACTAGGCCAGCGTGGTGGACTATATGGCCTAACCACTCTCAATCGGTTCCCTCGATTGTAGAGTAGGCCCGTGCCCTGCAGTGGGACGTAGATATAGATATAGATATAGATTTTACACGATTTAGAAGTTCACACGCGTTCCTTCCTATAATCCTGGGTCCTTCCGCCGTAACGTGAAGAGGCATCTGAGCGGGCCGGCATGATTGTATCGAATGGTATGAGACTACTGTCGGATACCATTCGATACTCTATCTGGACGGCATTAGCAATTACCACCAGGGCAATGCTGATTGCATTGCACTATGCCGTGCCAGAAAAAAAAAGTTTTTCTCTCTCTTTCATATTCTTCCCCTCACACATTTCCTGGTTATTTTTATCATAACATCGTCTTTACTTCCTTCATCTGTCTTCAACATCCCGTGTGAATTGCACATATCTCAAACGACGTTTATTAACTGATAATAAACATTTGCACCTGTTGCCTAATTATCCGTATCACTGTTCGTTCATATCTCTAGCCGAAGGGTTTATTACGAGGAGCGTCGGGTTCCATTCCCGAGCACCCTTACGGTGATAATTTCATTTTGCGAATTATTGTGCTTGAAATTATTAGGTGGGTGATGCACAGTATGGCAACTTCAATATTGTTTTAGGTTAAACTGTGGTTTCTTAAATTTCTTCTTGGCCTAGTTGTGTAAGACACTGGCTGTCAAACGTAAAGTCGCGTGTTTGATTCCCGCGTTAAGATAAATATTAGATAGATTCATTTATTTTTCCTGGAGGTCTGAATCCAAGACCCCAAATTATGTAATGTTTCTGATAATCTAGGCACAAAACTTATGTCTTAAAGCAAGTAATAACTAGGTGTATATTTTGTTTATTATAATAGAACTGGTCTGATACATCTGACTAACCTTTGAAATTCGTCACGACACCTATTGTCCAAAACTGAAAAATAAAATCATAATACTTTGCAGCAGTCATATTCCCCGACTTTGAGATCAAATCTAGGACCATTAACAACATAACTGATATCACTTCTTCTCTATATTATTACAAACTTGTCATACTACCCCTCTCATATTGACACAAAATATGGAGATAACGTCGTACGGGTAATGTTCGGGAGGAAATTAAAGCAATGTTGTGTTGTTTACTTTTATTACTCAGTGGGAATTTGAAGTGGGGTGGTCTGAGAGAGATGAATGCGTGGATGTGTTTTGTTATTATGAATCGGTTACGTTTTGGGGTTGATAATGTTTCTTGAAGATATGTTCGATATCATTTTATAATGAAGTCATTAAAATGTATGCTTTTTTATAACATATGTACCGGGTATATCAAGACAGCGACCGAAAACGAAGCCAGGTGTTACTTTTAGTGGTTAGAAACACGATGCAAATAAAAATTTCGCCAAAACAGTGACAGACATTTTTTTAGACTTTTTTGAAAATCATTGTGTTTGGGTGGTAAATACCTAGTTTTTGCGAAAATACTAATTTAAACCTTTACGTACCATTGCGTGTTTAAAAATAAAGAGGTGTACATCATTATTTTAGGAAAACTATGTACATATCACCCAAATACGACGATAAGTAAAGAATTACAAAAAAAAGTTGTCGATTTTTTTTGCGAAATTTTTAGTTGCATTGTGTCAGAAGTCACTAATACTATCACCTGGCTTCGTTTTCGGTCGCAGTCTTGATATACCCTGTATATACAAATAAAAATTAGAGAAATAAAAAAAAATATATTTTTCTGTGCGGGGATCAAACCCGCGGCCTCTTGTTTTATAACCGGCGTCTAACCAACTGCGTCGCGGAGGCTGTTGTCGTAATATAGATAGAAACATCGCTTAGACCCTACCTAAGTTCAAATTCATGGCGTACCAACTATTATTCACTATAGAAAACAGTATTTATTATAAATTTTACAAACAAAATAAATGACAAATAAAAGTTACGTATGCTCTGGATAAGCTCTAACAAGAGAAATATTTCGCAGTAGTTATTTTCTTTTCCAACTATACCTTAGATAAATTGTAGGAAATATACCACATCTATTTCATAGTGGTTCGTTCGAAGCGGTAAACACAGTGAGTGGTACAGCATCCGTCAACATTTGTCATCGGGCATCGTGCAACCGAGAGCCGCTTATGTGCTTTATACCCATTGTCGGGGTGAAATACCTCGCTTGTATCGCTTACATTGATTTTTCACTTAAATATAATATAATATAGTATATATGTAATGAGAGTGAGTGAAAGTATGAGAAAGCATGAGTGAATGGGTGAGTAGAGCAATGGCGGAAAGACGGTGAAAAGACGCAAGCCAGTAAGACGACTTATTTTAAGACATTTATAATTATTAGTTTAAAGCATCTGACTGACTGCCTCGGTGGCATAGTTGTACTACGCTACGACTACAAAGCTGAGGTCTCGGGTTCGAATCACAGGTCGGGCAAAGTGATATTGGGTTTTTCTATTCATTATCAGCCCGGAGTCAGGAATTTGTGCCCGACATTGCGATAGGCTCGCCCCCTATCACATCGGGGGACGGAACATACAAGGCGAAATGTGTGTGTCCCGGTAGCACCTCTGCCTACGCCTTCTGGGATAAAGGCGTGAGTTTATGAATGTATGTAAAGTATCGAAGTGTAAAGAAAATTAGAAGAAAACAGGACTTTTATTACTCTCCACACAACAACACCACAATTAGTATTTATTTAAAAAATCACGTAACAGTCACACAGCATTGAAATGAGAAATCCTAGTTAATCAGAAAGTATGAGCGATTTAAATTTGCCTTACCCTGAACCGACGAGAATGCATGAAGACATTCATGAAAGTAGACGAAGCGAAAGTAGTATGACAAGATCGGGCAAAGTGAAGATCCATAGTCTCTGCCTACCATGTGGGATACAGGAATTTATGTATGTATATATTAAATAAGTGATGGTAAGAAATCACCGTCGCTCATGGATCTTCGAATGCCAGGGGTCTAACACAACCCAGTTGCTGCCACATATCCACACTCTTTAATACTGATGGAAACCTCGTGCGGAACTTGCAAATCATAGAGATAATATAATACGTGAACTTAACATCTTAATATTAATTACCTAAATATTCTGCCATTAGATCATTGAGACCACTTAATATTATAAAACATTATAAATAATTCAAAAATATTTCCTGTTACTAAGGAATTTTCCTTATTTTCCCCAAAGCCGTAACACGTTCCGAAAGCAGTTTTGTTTGACGATCTAAAAGATCCTGCAAACGAATATTTTGGTTCGCTTTGATTTTATCAATTGAATACATATTTTTCGTGACGTCACTTTGTCAGAAATGTTTTGTACAAATTATAGATTTCTTATCAATGGAAATGATTTTTTTCATGTTATTCTGCTTTCGTACAGTTGGTTTAATGGCTGTGTGCGCACTAATTCGTGAGGTCCTGGGTTTGATTCGTTCGTGATAGTTTTTTCAAAATAGGCCTAAGCCACCTGAACCAAACTCTATCAAAATTGAATTGTAGGGGAATCCTGCACTTATCTGTCAATTTAAATATGGTATTTCTACTGGTATTTCATTGTATTTTTTATTTCAACTTCGCAATAAACTATTATCCATTTTATAGCAATTTGTCTACCCCGATTTACTACCAATAGCCATCAATTACCAAATCCCAGCATAGGAAAGGTTCAAATTTCAATCGAAGCCAACCTCAACAGAGTCTAATAAAGCAATACATTTCCCACAGTATAACCAATGAACTATGAAGGGACGGAATCTGGCCTCAGATAGCCGGCTAGGAAACGGACTAATAACGAGCATAACTCAAACATTTAACTGGAAACGGGTGAGCAGACGGGCGGGTGAGAGCGGTTTTGTATCTAGAAATTTTGTATGTTACGTATATTGTTGTTACACTCTCAATTGATTCTCTCGATTGTAGAGTAGGCCCGTGCCCTGCAGTGGGACGTATATGCGCTGATATAGATATAGACAGGTATATTGTCAAAACCGTGATATGATAATGTCGTGATTTTATAAATAAACGGAAGATTGTCAATTGACTTCATTTTAATTATTTGACTTCATATTGATTTTATGTTATTTAAAATGGAAATTAACTAACCTAACCTAACGATTGTTTCTTGGCGGTAATTTACTGCAGTACTTCACTCATAACACACCTAGATGTTGACAATTTGACAATTTTAAGATTGTGATTTAAAAGTTTCACTTCGATAGACTATAATCTACCGGAAAATAATGCATTAAATTGTAAGCAGTATGTTACGGTACACAATCTTTCAACAGTTCACAATCTCGCGAGATAGATTATAATCTAGAGGTATTTACAATTTTACGGTAACGTATACAACATGAAATAACAATAATATATTTTCTATACTGTTTATCATAAACCTTATTGTTTTGTTACGGCGTATTTGCGATACCTATCATTGGAATGAAGTATAACATCTTACATATTAGGTCCCATTTAAATCTTATAATTATTTGATCCATAGTGCTTTACAGCTGGCTACTCTGGCTTTAAAAGTCTTTATGAGAGGTCTGTTACTTCTTTAGTTCATTGTTTTGTCATCCGCTTTATTACGGAGGGAAATTGACAAAATCGCTAAATCGCTAAATGTGTAGGTTTCCTCACCATGTTTTCCTTCACCGTTAAAGTGCGTGGTGATTGACTATCAATACACATACTACCATTACTATCATTAATATATAACCCGTAATACAATGTCATAACAGAACATTCCGTTTCACACAACTCGAGCTTGAAACTAATTCCCTAGGGCCTAAGCCACTCGTCCACAACTTCCACAACACCCCTATTATATTTTGATAAAACATATTAAATTACTTTCGTAACCGAGTTTCCAATGAACATGTTTGAAATTTTGTGCCGTATTTAGTTAACTAGTTAATATCTAAATAATGTTTATGTAACTGGTTCTGCTTGAGATAAATTTTAAAAAGTTTTAGACGCCCTTGGTGGCGCAGTTGTACTACGGTATTACTATTGAGGTCTCGGGTTCGAATCCCGGGCCAGGTTAAGTGCTATTAAATGTTTTTATTAATTATATATTAGCCCAGTGTCAAGAATTTGTGACCGATAGGGTGACCGGCTCGCCCCGTATCACATCGTGGGACAGAACACACAGAGCGAATCGTGGGTGTCCTGGTAGGTACCTCTGCCAACCACTTCGGGGAAAAGGCGTGAGTTTATATGTGTATTTAAACTATTACCAAACCAAGCTTTCCCGCCCGTTTGCACCACTTTACTGTCCAACACAAATTACTCGCAAGACGCTATAATATTCCAATTACTTGGGGTTTAATAACGTCTAGCTTCATATTAAACGCCAGTGGAGATGTGACATTAAAATTAGGATACAGAAACTAGACGTGCAGGTGAGAACGATAAACGAATGGGTTAAGACGCCTTGCAAAACAAATTGTTAAAAATTAATCTACAGAAATTTCCATATCATTTTCGTGCAATAACATATTATGATATAATTTAGAAAATTATACCATAATGGTTTCTTAGATTTAGACGAATGCTACACATTGAATCATACTATTTTTTACGGAATTCATCGCGGATTTGGTTTAATTTGACATTTTGAACTTCCCGACGTTTTCATTGCTTTCCAGCTTTCGTGGTCAAGGGCGGACAGTCCGCTCCGTAATCATTCGTGGTCACGGGGCGGACTGAATCACGAAAGCTGTAAAGCAATCGAAACGTCGGGAAGTTAGGAAATGTAAAAATTTAACCAAATCGCGATAAAATCCGTAAAAATAGTTTTATTTCAATGTGTAACATTCGCGTAAATCGAAGATACCATAACACCCATCAGTCACATACAAAGTCCTGACCCCGCTGTAAGATCGAGTCTTGTGACGTGAGTATCTGGAACTACGAGAGACTTTCCGGTCTCACATACACCTGGGTGTTTGGGTGTTTGTTCCGGGTCTTGACTGGAAACAAATACTTGTAGTTCACACAACATTTGTTTCGGTGTGGGATCGAACCCATGGCCTCTCGTTTCACAGTCGGCGTCTAACCATCTGCGCTACGGAGGCTGACAAGTAGCAGTAATAAACCATTTACTAAAAAAATGTATATATAAATGCCGATATTTAAAACATTCTCGTACTACCGACGGGCTACAACCCTTCCTAATAAATTCATTACCATAAAACACAGGCGGCTTGCTTAAAAAACGATTTCGGCGTATGCATAGCATTAGAACGATAGACTTCGGTACAAATTTATGCGCATTTATTATTACGTATGAATAGGCCCTGGGTGGCTAAAATGTTTTATGTACAACACGATAAAAGTTCTGAAAGCAGAATTTTAAAATTATCAAATTTAAAATTTTCGTAGTATGATAAGCGACGCAAAACAGCTTGATGATTCGAATCAAAATAGCAAGAGTTATGGTACGAACAAAACATATGGAAGAAGATAGCAATGGAATACATTATAGAATGGAAAAAATACAATATTACAAATGACAAAAGTATTAAAAGAAGTATTCAACTGTAGCATATTATTATATTTAGTCAGTTGATAATTCTTTTCATTGATACTTTTTATCATCAGGTTTATTGATGTCACTCTGCTATAACAATATAAAAATAAATAATTTTTTTCTAATAGATTCCAAACTATAAGCTACGCAAATCTGACTTATCACGAATAAAAGGAAGAAATTTCAAAAATACGTGTATCATTTTAGTCGCCGTGTCGTGGTGCCAGCGTTCTTTTGATCGTGAAATTCAGCGACCGACAACGGACGCTGAAAAAATCAAAGGTGAGTATCAAAATCACAATTTAATCGACGTAATTTATACCGAGATATAAGTTAAAATTTTTAATTAACATCGATGGTTTATTTATTTATTTATATACATACTTTATTGTACACCACAATAAAAGTGAGTAACACAATAACAGTTAAATCACTTAAAACTAAAGTCATGGTTACAATTGGCGGTCTTATCGCTACCTGTGATCTCTTCCAGGCAACTTTTGGATGGATTAAATAATTAATAAATAGAATTGTAGAGTAGTACAACTGATTAAAAAATGGATAGTTTTTTTGAAAATGACGTGTTTATTCATAGTTATTTAATATAGTGTGCGTGGTGTCCTGTTGGTAAACGGACTAAACGCGGCTGCCAACGTGTTCACGGTGGTCGCGGGTTCAAATCCCAGGGCACACGTCTGACTTTTCGGAGTCATGGGTGTATTGATAGTCAATCACCACGCACTATAGCCATTTGCAAGAATTTCTATGGTGTGTAAAATCCGCCAACCTGCATTAGGCTAGCGTGGTGGACTATATAGCCTAACCCCTCCCAATCGTACTCTCGATTGTAGAAGAGGCCCGTGCCCTGCAGTGGGACGTATACAATACAGTACAGTACTTAATAAAGCCCACTTTAATGATGAATGAGAACATTATGAGGAGGAAATACGTAGGTATTTCTAATTGTAGAATCGGCGGTGAACAGGGACCCGTATCTAGGAGTAGAAAATATTTTTCTTAACAAGAAATAACAAGGAGCGAATCCATTGCTATCTCAGGCACAAACTATTCTTGATAACTCGTACGAGTTTCCCAAAACTCAAAAACAAGCATAAAGCGAATTAACCTACAACAAAAATTACCTAACTTTCCACCACTTTTTTTCCACCAATAAGGTTACAGGTTTCAATTTTATAAACTTTTACACGAAAAACGTAACATTGGCGTCGATTCGATTATTGGCTCGTCGGTTATGAACGGTGTTTTGATAGCAAAGTTTTAGCAGGGCTGATAAAACGCGTTTGTTTCATATGAAGTTCAGAACATCGGTCGGTTCTCTCATTGTTTCGTTCGGCTAGTTTTCTTTTACTTATTTTAGAATTCTAACCGAATTCAATAAATATAGAGGCTGTATGTTCAGCTGTGGTATTTTATGCGATCCCCCTACCGAGAAAAATATTTGTGAGGCTCACAGTATTTGTCTCGAGACAAATACTTTTCAGGCGTTTGTGAGACCGAAGTCTCTCGTAGTTTCTGATACTCATGGTACAAGACTTAGTGTGGGGTCAATACTATGTATGTCTATGTGACAATTGGGTGTATTTATTTATTTAGATGTACATACATATGTATATACTCGTATTATGTTTTTCGATTTTAATGTTCTTGCATGCTGTCATGTATTTTTATTTTTTTGATACTAGTCAATCTCTAGATCTCTTTCATCTGCAAATTCAGGAATTGTGTAATCTTCAAATATCTCTGTAATATTTGGTATTTTCTCATTTTTGTTTTTAGAATGACCATCTTTATTATTAACTTCAACCATCGGTTTCGTTTCCATTATCGGCTCGCCAGTTGTGAACAGTGTTTTGATAGCAAAGTTCCAGAGTTTTAGCAGGGCTGATAAAACGTGTTTGTTTCATGTAAAGTTTCAGAACGTCCGCCGGTTCTCTCATTGTTTCGTAGGTTCCTATCGACAGGTTTATTTTCTTACTTACTTCGGAACTGTGTTTATATTTTTATTTTTGAAATGGAGCTTTCCATTCAGGAATATTCCGGCCAGTTATAGAACTAGATATTGTGAGAGCAGTTTCTTTTTTGTTGTGTATGATACGGCCAGTGTTGTTTATAGATAGAAGCTAGAAGAATACTACTAAGAATTAATTGCTTAGTATTGTATGGTATATACTTCCCTCGTCACCTCGAGACTTTAGGTGTTCAATTTCTTAATACTCAGTATTCGAATACAATCAGGCCGGCATAATTCGATCGACCGATAACTATCTCGCGTCAATGGAGACTATGTCTAGACTGTATTCTTAAAATCTGGTCCACCATAGTCACTTTCTCTTGCCAGCATAAAAAGCCGTGATTATCAAAATTTAAACATTGTTCATAAAAAGCTACAAAAAATGTAGGCAAAAATATCTTAACCCAACAAATACCCTTTACACTGGTGTACTCGAGAGGGTTAAAAAATAAGTTAAACTCCCTAAAAGCCCATAGCAAACGTGGCTCAAATCCCTACGGTCTATGCAAAACCATGTAATCGCCTTTGTAATGCCAAAGGGTTATTAGTACTTATTATACAAGATTGCCTACTAAATGTTGACACAGCGAAAGTGTTACAGAAGGATTTTGAGAGTACATTCATACACAAAATCACGCCTTTTTCCCAGAAGGGGTAGGCATAGTTGCGACCAGGCCACCCACGATACAGAAGGATTTTGAGTGGAAAAATGTAGACTTTTTCTTCAATCATTGTTTCGTAGCGTATTAGCCAATAATACCTGACAGCTTAACAGGAAACTTCTGTACAATCAAGAATTCTATTGAAAGGGATTGAGCTATAGTCAAAGGTCTAGTAGCAACGTTTATAGACCGAGGTTCTGAGTTGAATTCCACAGATATTTGTCAGAGTCTGGGTGTTTGTGAGACTGAAAAGTCTCTTGTAGTTTCTGATACTACTACACAAGACTTAATTGATCTTAGTTTTAATTTATTTAATTTCCGTGTTTAAGAATTTTTAAACTTCTCTCTTGGACTGGAATCTAGTTCATTGTAACTTAAGGTACAACTAAGCTTTGGTGAAATGTCAATGCTATTTGTGGCAGGGGAGACGTATGATCGTTTGCTAGACCCATACAATACAAAAGACAAAAAAAAAGAATGTATGACGCCAAATAGTATAGTTAAAGAAAAATGTGTGGTATTAGGACACATAGGTAAAGATTATATTATCTTCTCATACCTTTTCCTTCCAGCTCCCCTCGCGATTTAATTGGCCGGCAACACATTTATGATCCAAGCGCTGTGGATCATCAGGTGACCTGTTTGGTCTTTTAACCTTTGTTGTGCAATTCATGTTATGATGTAAGAAACCTTTGATCGACTTCGAAGCATTCAACCCTTCTGTACTTTTCGCGCTGTGGTCGCGATAACAGAGACATCTTGCGAGCTTTATAACGCGGTGCACAAACGTTTTTGTTTGATTCCGTTGCTGTGTGTTTAGGACGGATTAACTAGAATTATTCATTAGTCGAGTTCCATGATTTTGACCCTGCTTTATATCTACTAATTTAGTTTGCTTATGTACAGTATCTGTCACTTGTTAGAAGTATATTAGAGGTAATTAGTTTTTTATTGATAAAATAAATTGAACACATTAAATCCTGAATAAAGAAGAAACTTTTAAGAGAAAAAAAAAACAGCATCGAATGGAATTCTACTTATGTATTTATGACTAAAGTCAGTTTATAATAAATAAATAAATAATAATAAATACACCCAACAGTCACAAACATAGTCCTGACTACACACTAAGATCGAGTCTTGTGTCGTGGGTATTAGGAACTACGAGAGACTTTTCGGTCTCACAAACATCCAGACCCGAACCAATTCCTGTGGTTCACACAAATATTTGTTCCGGTTCGGAGCTCGAAGCCGTCTCTTTTCACAGACGGCGTTTTAACCATTGACTTATATTCTATTGATAGACGAGACACGTCATAGAAATAAAGTTCCCCCGTATTTTAAAAGCACACTGCAATATTACATCACTTTCCAGGTATTTTATTAAAATATTGAAATTTCGGACGATTTGCTTTAGGTTTGACGGCGAAGAACAAAATAAATTACTTTTAAACGTATGCGATAAGGCGTACTGCACTGTCACTGTCACGAAGCAAACTGATTCATGTGCGGTGCATCCACCGCAAATAGCTGGGACACTTTTTGTGTACTGAATGTCTTATCTAGTGTAACATTAATATCGATGGTTTTAACCAACTGCGCCACGGAGGCTGTCATCTTAATTATATCTTAATACTGTACTGTACTGTATCAACTGTAATACTGTACTATATCATTATCTACAATCGAGAGAATGATTGAGAGGGGTTAGGCCATAATATAGTAAATTTACTATGCTCATTTCCTAATAGGTGATAATTAAACAATATATAGAATTGGCTTATTACTTTACAAACGTCTGTTTTACCACAATAATTCTCGGAACAAATTGTTAAGTTCACCTCTGAGCTGCGATGTAATGCGCTTGAAATTCTCAGGTGTGCAGGTTTCCTTGTAGTGTACATCTGGTTGTTGCAGTAAAAGATAATTTACTAAAACTAACCACACGTATTTTAATAACTATCGTTGATTAGTTAAACGATAAAAAACAAGCTGAATAAAACAAATAGCAAATTAATAAAACAATGCATAATCAGGGGAATCAACACCAAACAATTAATAAATGAAGGACTAAATAATTATTATAGTATTTAAAAAGTAAAAAAAAAATGAACTAAAATCAAAACAATTAAACAAAAGAACTTAAATAAAACACAGCAATAAAACAACGCGCAGGTACGCAAAACATTTCACTGCGGCGAAAAGATTGCAAAAATAAAATCCGGAAATTTATTTGAAAACAATAAAAAGAGTGATGTATCGCCCCCGTCTGGCTGCGACGCGATTTATTCAATATTCCGCGATGAACGGATTAAGGGCTTATGGGGGCCCGCCGGACTTTAGACTGCAGGCTTCATTGGACGGGGGTCAATAAAGTGTGAGAGTTATCTTCGGGACGGACTCAGGTTTGGCTAAGGTTCCGTTAATGCCTTTTTATGTTTTAGAAAAGTATTTCCTTGTTGAGGTAGATTTAATGCCAACTAATACAAAGGAGTTATACTTTAAAAAGTTTAATTCCGAATGCCTCATGGATTTGATGCCAGTGACATATGTAACTCCTTGGGTTTGATTCCTAGATTAGAAAAAAACGGTTGAAATATGATTCGGGATTGGATATACTTGAACGAAATTGATGAGAGACCACCTAAGTATTAAAGTTTGCAAGAAGTCGTCAGATGCGGCCGCTGCCAACAAGTAAGTTTAGAAGTTGCGACCCAGCTATCTATTGCGGTTATCAGTATACTGAGGCGTCATCTTGTGGTAAGTTAAGAACTAATGAACTGTAAAAACATTTTCTATTGTCGAAAATACATGTGCAACTCTTATGGTGTTGGTCAAAAGGTAGCAAATATTCTTAACACTTGACACTTTTAACATACATTCTTTGATATAAATATAGACATAAATAATATAGGAGCTAATTATAATATTACAGCACTTTAAATAGTCCAAGATTTTTTGCAAGCCTTTACTTTCATACTTGCCCATAATATTCTGCATTGCGTAAATTGAGTCATTATCTGTCAAAACAAACTCTTCAAGCACCGCAAAAACTTTGCAAACCACACGGAAACTATCGACAAAATTTAACAAAAACCATCGGCAACTGAAGAGGTGAACCCTGCCGCAGTCGTCGAGTGAGATATAACGGCCAAGTTGCGGCCCGAATATCTTATGATGCAGTGTTGGCCCGAATCCAAACAGTATGTAAACACGAGCCGTTTTATTTGCCGATAAATGAAATAGCTTTAATTTAATTGATTTTTTAACCATTTGATTTTGTTTTAATTCAATCGAGGATCAGCATTCGAAATTTGAAATGCGATGTTAATTAGATTGTTCCAATTTTAAAAATGTGGATGACAGAGTGGATATAATTAAACAATTTGTAAAATGTTTGAATAAAATAAAGTAGTACGGAATAAGAGTAAAGTAAAATAGAAAATGTATTTTTATTTTCGCGCATTTTAGCTCAACATAGGATGAAACCGAATAAAAAAAACACACGAATGCACTCGAATGGGCAAAATAAAAAAGTAGGTTAATTACGCGAATTTAATTTATATTTTTATCTTCCCGTTTCGAATTATTGCACATTCAACGGTCTCAGGTGCGTTTTAAATTACCGATGCGAAATAAATTCAAGTAAACCGTTCGCATTTTAACATCCCCGAGTGGTATTTTACAATTTAATATTGTTTTTGCTAAACTCCTCAATTTAATAAACAAAATATATTTAATATACAAATTAATTAATTAAATTGCTCGATCTAATTTCCGTAAACACAAATTCTGTGGAATTATGAGTGCAGTACGATAATCAGTGTGGATTTTCGCTGTCTGCTAATGCACTAGAACTGTTCAATTAAATGTTCGCACATAATTCTGCGAGCCAAAGCCATTAGCGACATAAATTCAGTCAGACTCATTTGTAAACTTCTACCGACCACTAATTCAAGTTGTTTTCTATGTTCTGTCAAAGTTGAAAGCAATTTGTTGGGTGGGATGCGCATTAAAATGCTACTTAGTTTTGACTGCCTCGGTTGCGTAGTTGTACTACAATTACAAAGCTGAGGTCTTGGGTTCGAATCTCGGGTCGGGCAAAAAGATATTAATACAAGTGTGGGCGCTTGTTGCCAACATGGCTCTTTTCTTGTAGGCCGCTTGGTTATGACGGCGGCGGCTTTGGTATGTAGTGCCCTTTAGTAACTCACATAGTTCTAAGTTTTTTTGTGTCTTATTATGTTTAATTTATATTGTCATTCCCGGTACAAATTCCTTGCCCTTTTTTTCAAACCAAAAATGTAAATTAGATCGCTCATCCTGGGACCCAAACCTAGGATCTCACGCCTCGCAGTTCTAGACCATTTACCATTTCTAGGCTTCCTATTCGTAGAGACTCATCATTACTAAAGCTCAAGTTAAAGATCGTTAGTATACAGAGCATTATAATCAAAGAGGCATAAAGCTTTAGACAGATAAAGATAATAAAAAGATAGAAAGATTTAAATTATAAAGATGCTTTATCCGAAATCGTAATAACATAAAATAAGCTTTATTCCGCCAAGAGCGGTCCACTATCGAGATTAACCCTTCACTTGTCGAACAATTGCATGCTCTGAATCACTAACGAAAGGAATCCGATACCGGATGGTCGCTTAGACCGAGGTTTTTGTTCCGGTTATTGCTGTCAGGGTTGATAAATCGCGGTGACGGGTTGATTTTCGGTGTCTTGAGTTTTTCTCTTACCTGTTGATGCAAGAGTTATGCTTGAAGGGTTTCTTATTCATGTGAGATTTGAAGGACTTACTCCTGATTTCATTTCAAGGGTTAAGTTAGTAATTCTCACTATTATATTTCTTATTTAAAAAAAGTTTAAAACGGTGGCTGGTTCTAATTACTATTGCAATCAAGTTGTATCGATTCTCGATTTGAACAGCACTGCAGTTAACTTTAGATGTAATCAACTATTATTAAGGTGCTCTTCTTTGTTCGGTAATTTTAGTATATAAAATATTGGGGTCGATTTAGCCAAGTTGATACCGACTATATTTATGTAGTGGCAATAATCAGTTGTCTGCCAAGTCAAGTCAAGTCTCTCGTAGTTCCTGATACCAGCGTCACAAGACTCGATCTTAGTGTGGGGTCAGGACTATGTATGTGACTGTTGGGTGCATTTATTTATTTATTAACTGATTCACGTTCTGAGTTCAGCATTTGTAAGTCCGGTTTCAAAGCATAGTTTGGTGGTTAGTCTTATATCTGAATTGCACACATGATCATGTACATAAGCCTCACAATCGCATTAATATAAAATAGCCGGCCATTATTGGCTAAAAAAAATCTCCAATAAATTCACGTTTGCCAAAATATTCAGCTAACCATCCCTGAAATAAATATGTTTGCTCAAATGATTTGTCAAATATTTGCAATACTTTGATCTGTTTTCTGCATTGCTGAATCCAGTTCAGATGCGAAACCTTCCCAAACCTTTTACATATTTGATGATATTCAGTTGAAATTTGGCTTCGAATGTTTGGGAGATTCTTTCAAACGGAAATTGGAGTTCTGAATATTTCAGAATTGCATCTAAGTTACAGGCTGGATGACAACACTGAATATTTCGGGAGAGGAATTTTAGAATCAATAGTATGCATACATATTTTATTTTTATTTATTTATATTCTTTATTGTACACAAAAATATAACAACAGGTATATAAAGACAACAAAACAACAAAGTACAAATGGCGGTCTTATCGCACTAAGGCAATCTCTACCAGACAACCATTGGATGGATTTATGAGAGGGAGAAAGAAAGGGCAGTGTATAATAAAGGCATACATACATACATACATACATAAACTCACGCCTTTAAGGGTAGGCAGAGGTGCTACTTGAACACCCACATTTTGCCTTGAGGTTTCGTCCCAAGATGTGATAAGGGGCGAGCCTATCTACATATCAAGCACAAATTCCTGACTCCAGGCTGATAATTATGATAAAAAAGTCCATTGTCATTTTGCCCGACCTGGGATTCAAAACCGAGACTCAGTCTTGCAATCATAACGTAGTTCAACTGCGCCACCGGGGCAGGCAATAGTACCATTTTTTTTTTAATTTCATGTTTTTTTTTTTATTGCAATGAATGGCGAGACGAGCATGCCATTCGCCTGATGGTAAGCGATACGACCGCTCATGGACAGTAGCGAAACCAAACAACACCATGAATTACAAGGCAATGCTTGGAATTCCACTGCGCTCGCCATCCTGAGACATAAGATGTTAAGTCTCAATATGTCCAGTAGTTACTCTGGCTACAATGTCCTTCAAACCGGCACAATAGTACATTTACACTGCTGTTTGGCGGGAGAAATAGACATTGCGGTGGTACCTACCCAGGCGGCCTCTCACATATGAGAGACCTACCACCAGTTAAATGTCATGTCTCGCATTTAGACACAATACAACTTACTTTTCAGCCCTTTCGCGGAATTCTTATTAATTTACCAAGGCCTGTTTAAAATCAATTTGTGTGTGTGGTTTTGACGCTTATTCCAATTTGGAAATTCTGAAATATTATGTACCATACTGGAATTTGTGCCTGGTATATTCGGACTGGGTTCTTATCACATTTTGTAACAGAAATGACCTTCGCCAACTGTAGATGGCGCTAGTATCACCCCTTAACTATAAATGAGCTACAGATCATCTAAACTATGTATAGGCGTGTGGCGAAATATGGAACTACAAATAAAATTTCAAAAATATCAATTTTGCGCATTGTTTGATATATGTTTTCATAATATAAACTACAAGCATTTATACCCGTAATCTGATAGTATTAACATGTCCAATGTAATAATGATGAAAATATAAAAATTATTCTTATTTTGAGAGTTCAGCGTTTTCAGCGACAAAACATTGTTGAAGACCTGTCTAGCAAACATATTTGGTTTAAATACTCCCAAACGAAATTATTTATGAACTTGCTTATTTAAACTAATGAGTTGCAACCGATAAATATAACAGAGAGCTGTCACAATACCACGACAGGTAATTCGTTCCCGCACGGTGACGTCACGGGCAAAAATGGACGTTAAATATTACATAATTAATATTATGATGTCTGGACGGGCACGCGCGAAATAAATAATGATGTTTTCAAAAGAAGAATTTAGGGAAGTGCTTATTAAGTTGTTTTATATCGATAAAGACTGACTTATTCTGTCGATTGTAGAGTAGGTCCGTGCCCAGCAGTGGGACGCATCTGGGCTGATACGATATCGATAAAGACTGTTGTTGGATGTAAGTAGTTTGAAACACACTCTTGCAGACAAAATTAAGATAATACATTAATAAATACACCCAACAGTCAGATATGTAGTCCTGACCCCGAATTAAGAGCAACAAAGTCTTGCGTCGCGGATATTAGTAACTAAGAGAGTTTTCGGTCTCACAAACACCAATACCTCAAACAAATACTTGTGGATCACACAAATATTTGTTTTGGCGTAGGGATCGAATCCGTGGCTTCTCATTTCACAGCCGACGTCTAACCAACTGCGCTACGGAGGTGGTTATACGAGTGTTCCTGTAATGATCACAGAAATTCTCCACAATCAAGAATCTTCGATATAGACCGGGCGCTGGATGGAATTGAGTGTGCAAAATGTGAGGACCGCATTCGGTGTATGGTTTTGAACTCAGAAAACATTGCAGATTATGATTCTGAATGTTGCCAGGAGCCATATTGGTCCATTTTTGTTTTACACCCCACCCCCTTAGACATCTAGTGAATGTACTGAACACATGCTTTGATATCATTATAACGATGGTTTTAGTGAGAATATCCAATTGATTTTTATGATTAAATATACTTACAGCTAGTCAAGTGAAAAAACAACAGGAAAATTAAAAATAAAAACAATAATTATTGATAAAAAAAATATTGAATTCAAAAAAGCAAATTTGAATATATTATAAATGCAAAAATGAAAATTATGAATCTTTTTTATTCTGACTATCGTTATTTATGCATTTGCATAAAGAAATACAATCTATATGTAATTTATTACAAGAGCAAGCCATTGTTTTAAAATTGGATGCACATTTACACGGCTGAATCAACAATTCCGGCAGTGGTTGCATGGTCATTTGTCGTGGGTACAAATTACCATCCTTCCTTTCATAGCCTAAGAAGGTGTAATCAATTGGCTGTTGTTGAGTTTGGTCAGCATTTACCTATACATATGTATGTGCTGAAACTCTTAATAGATGTAAATGTAGATTGTAGAGCATCTGATTTGCAAATAACTTTTAATAAATTTAATCCGAAACCGATATTTTGGGAAATAACTTTTACTTATTACTTCTAGAACAAGCTTGCACGTCTAGGCGTTTTAGGTTTATGGTTCGACGGTTCCTATAAGAAGAAATTCATTTAAGGATGCGACGATCTATTTTGTAATTGTTAAAGTATAATCGTGTTTGGTAAATACATAGTTTTGCTAAAATAATAATTTCAACCCTTGCGTACCATTGCGTCTTTAAACATAAAATGGTGTAGGCATGCATCGTTTTCCGTTGCAGTCTAGATATACCCAGAATACCCTTCTAATACCCGCTTACCATTATCCTACACACCAATAAACTTAGCACCAATATTGATACAACATAGCTGCAACTATTCTAATATCCAACTAGAATCGGAATACAAGCAAAACAACACAAATCACGACCCGGGCGAGTCCCGGACTATTTGTCTTGTCCCGGTTGAAAACTACCCGGGCATCGCGGACAACTTAGTCCCGGATCTTTCGAATGCAAAGCGGAGTATTTGTTTTTTTCCGGGTGTAAAATGGGATAAGTGCTTGGTTTTGTTAATTTGCAGCCTGTTAATTTACGGGCTTATTCATAGACGTTTTTGAAATCTATTTTAGTTATCGAATGTTTTGTCCCATTTGAACGAGAGTTGTATTCAGTTTGAGTAAAGAAAACAAAACATTTGATAACTAATATAGGTTTTAAAACTGTCTCTGAATAAGGCTGTTGTTGTTTTTAACGATAGTTGACTTAAGTGGCAGTGACTATAATGTGACATGTGTGGAGAGCTTCATGCATGGCGGTTAACAATTACCGTCAGGTGAGCTGTTAATAAATACATTATAGTTAATACACTCATACATAATCCTGACCCCACATTAATATCAATTAAGTCTTGTGTCGCAGGTATCAACTACAAGTGACTTTTCGGTCTAACAAACACCCAGACCCGAAAGAAATATTTGAGAGCCGCACAAAAAATTTCTCTCGATGCGGGATCGAACCTGCCTCGCTTCACAGCCGGCGACTAACCAACTGCGCCACGGTGGCTGTCATATCATGTCCGTATGATCATAAAAGCCTGATAAACGTAACAAAAAATCTCCGCTTAAAAAATGCTAGTTGTCGCTTACGTTCTTCTTATCCTAAGGGCCCGATATTTTCTTATGAAATCATAGAAGCACTTAGCTGCCCGACCCTTTCACACGCCGTGTTTTAGAAAGGGTTCCTTTGATTTTTTTCGCATATTTTATTTTTCCTGTCGCCAGTCTCCCTTTTTGGCCAATATTGTTTATTCCATTTCCCTTTGGGTCCTGTTTCGTTTTATGTTTGGCTTTGTTTGTTATCGCGAGGTTGGGTGTTGGGTGGTGTGATTTTTATAGGTTGGGTGATATTGTAAGTGTATTTTTAATAAAAAAATCTATGGATTTACTCGAAAATCCATATCGGAGATTAGTTGGGAACAGATTTTGAGGCAGGGATTAAATATTTTTTTCTAGCTTTTTTTCAGCCTCAGATAGTCTACTGCTGAACACAGGTTTTACCCAAGTATTTCCAGAAGAGCCTGTTGGATGTGGCCTAATTGCAGCAACCTCCTGCAACCTCACCTAGGTCCTTTATCCACTTCATAGTTGGACTCCCGACGCTTCGCATGCTATTGTGTAGGATAATAATATCATTCTTTGAAAACTTTTATAATCGTACAAATGCTAATCAAATGCCAACATGACCCCAACTTTTTTTGCAATGAATGGCGGGACGAGCATGCTATTCGCCTGTTGGTAAGCTAAACGACCGCTCATGTACGGTAGAAAAGCCAAAAAACAAGATGAATTACAAAGCAATGCTCGGCATTCCACTGCACTCGCCATCATAAGACGAAGATGTTCAAGAATACCACCTAAACTATTTTATTTTATCCTCGCAAGATACGGCACTGATTCGAGAACGCAACACACTCGCATGGGTCATGATGGACTTTACATCAGTGTATGGTTGTTGCAATTCAGTCAAATACGAATATTCTGCCTCGGTGGTGTAGTTATATTACGGTGCGGTTACAAAGCTGAGGTCTCGGGTTCGAGTCCCGTGTCGAGCAAAGTGATATTGGATTTTTCTATTCATTATCAGCCCGGAGTCAGGAATTTGTGCCCGATATGGCGATAGGCTCGCCCCCTATCACATCATGGGACGGAACATACAAGGCGAAATGTGGGTGTCCTGGTGGCGCCTATGCCTACCCCTTCGGGGATAAAGGCGTGAGTTTATGTATGTACGAATATTCTATATCAAATCAGACCTCCAGAAAACACTCATCACGTCGGTTTTCTATAAGACAGTGGTACCACTCCGGTCGAGTTGACCCGTTCGTACTGCCGTCCTCGCTGTAGCGTGGCTATCACTTCAAAACTGTTTCCAGTCTTGGCGTTTGAGAGACCGAAGTATAACGTTTATTCCGACACTTACAACACAACTTGGTGTCTTACCGTATTACGTATCAGCCCATATACGTCCTACTGCAGGGCACGGGCCTCCTCTATAATCAAGGCAACGACTGAGATGGGTTAGGTCATATAGATAACCACGCTGACCTACTTCAGGTTGGCGGACAATATTTGTATTTTAGCGTGGGGTCAAACTATAAAACTGTTGTATACATTTAATTCCAAAACAATTCCATTGTTGTATTTAATTCCAACTAAAAATCAACATATTCCATAATTCCAGTATGTGTCCATTTTGGCCGGACGTTAATCCCGCGAGATCCGTAAGTCCGAAGAGTAATTATATTCCATCACTCGCGCAATCCCCTCATTAAAATAATGAATATTTGATAGGTTTTTGTGAAATTGTTTTCGTATTCACAAGCGTGTTTGCGTAATTGGGTGTTTGCGAATTTTCGCCGAGTACCGCCACGCATACGTATTAATCTCGTTAAATGTTGTGGTTATGGAGATTTAGAAAGCTGATTTATAAATAATATCACGCCTGTAAGCCTAAGAGGTAGACAGAAGAGTAGATGCGAGATTTTGCTCATCCACATTACCCAGAACCGAAACAAATATTTGTAAACCACATAAATATTTTTATTGGTGTGGGGATCGAACCCGCTGCCTTTAGTTTCACAGCCAGCGTCTAACAACCAGCGCCGCGACGGCTCACATTAAAAAAAAACTCCGAACTTCGCAAAATATACTCGTACCTCGCTTACATCAAATTAGTCTTGTCAAAATACTGTATATTTTAACCGTATTTAAATATTTCACCCATTAATAAAATCAAAATACAGTCCCTAATCACAACCGAAAATAGGTACGGGCGAAGAAAATTTCCGGCCGTTCCATTTTTCTCGCAACAAATCACATACGGAGTTTTGTTCGGTAATATAAGGGGTTCGTTTTAATTTCCTGCCATACATGTTAAGCCGAGTCATGTTGGCGTTTCCGATGTTTTTGTATTTTTATATCATAAGTTCGTGTAATACTGTTATTATGTGTAAAAGGAGTTGTAGTTCTATCTATGGATAGTATTTTAAATAAAAAACGAAGTATTTTATTGTGTATCTATGGATAGTTTATGAATTAAAAATAATATATATTTTTGTTGTGAATTGTGATGGTTAGAGATCGGCGCTTACTGGAACATAGCATGAACAAGAAAATAATTACATACATACATACATAAACTCACGCCTTTTTCCCAGAAGGGGTAAGCAAAGGTGTTACCAGGACACCCGCGTTTCGCCTTGCGTGTTGCGTTACACGATGTGATAGGAGGCGAGCTTATCACCATATGGGCCGCAATCAAACACCACTTTTGCCCGACCCGGGAATCGAAACCGAGACCTCAGCTTTGTAATAGTACTGCAGTACAACCGCGCCACCGAGACAGTTTAAGTATAAGTAATAAGCATTTCAAAACAAATTTTAACTAACTATAATTTAATTACGATAAAATGAAGCCATCTCAGCATTATTGGTGTGTTGTGATCGGCACAGATCAATAATTTCAACGTAAAAACAGATATTACTCGATGATAAAAAGTAAAATTCGTAATTAATTAAATAAAACATAATTGAATAAACAAAGATACATACTATTTCTTTAATACATAAAGAACAACAAGAATGATCTACTTTTCTCCTGAAAATACCTATTGTTAGGATTTCCATATTCTTCCAATTTTATTCAGTCATTCGTCCACCTTGTGGGTGGACGTTTTACTATAAATTACAGGGCAAATTACCAAAATAATTCTATCATACTTCACAATTTTGCGCTCAAAAAGTACATCCACTAAAACTTTCCCGAATCCGTCGAAAACATTGGATCCAACTTGTGACAAATACGATGCAATCACAACTTGGGACTTGCCAAATGCGTGCCCGACAAGCCACCTTAAAACTTGCTAACAATAGTACTTGCCAAGTATGGCATCTGGTTGTAAATCGTCAGCTATTTTTCATCAGACGCTTTGCTTTCAATTGTAACTTGGAATGTTACCTTAAGATGAGATTTATTTCTTTACTAACGTTGTTTTCTACCTTACCCTATGATAAAGTAGGGGTCGTGTATATTTCGTCCCAGCAAGGACTATAATGGCGAATGAAAGTATCGTACGGAAACCTACATACCATAGCGATTTGTAAGAATTTCTATGTTATGTAAAGTCCGCTAACCCGCACTAGGTCGGCTTGGTGGACTATAGCCTCACCCAACTCCATCGTGTTGTCAATTGTAGAGGAGGTCCGTGGCCTGCAGTGAGACGTATATGGACCGATACAGATACAGCCCAGCAAGGTCATTGCACTGCATTTGATGGTAAGGACAATGCCATCCAGATAGAGTATGGATTGGCAACAGTTATCTGCACTTGGATACAATGGTGGTAGCCTACAAGCCTTCACGTTGTAACGGTAGCACAACGGAGAAAACGGGGGCTGACAAACAGGTAAGTTTATGTCTTTACTGCACTATTTTAATGCATGATGGACTTTACATACCGAAGTTAAAGGTTTCTCCCACCTGCTTAATATTGTATGTCTCAGGATGGCGAGCGCAGTGGAGTGAAAAGCAATGCTTTGTAATTCATGGCGTTGTTAGGTTTTCTACTATCCATGAGCATCTCGTGCTCAGCATGCTCGTCTTGCTATTCAACGCAATACAAAGAAAGATAAAATAAATAATAATGGACGCATGATTATGAAAAGACAGAGTTAGAAACGTTCCATTTCCAAATAAATAACTAGCGAATCAATTTGGTTACAGGTAAATCAATACCAATATTGCAATAGATTTCTTTTAATCTATAAAACATAAATCGGAAAATCCTTTGATAAGCGTTATAGATTCACACCATTAAACCTAGCCCTATAACATTCATCTAACCCTGTAATATATACCTAACCCTACGAGTCTTGCCATAAAACCTACCTTTCTTAAAACAAAGAAACCTCAAGGTAGCGCCACAATAGCCTTTTAAAAATAAAATTCTTCGGCGCTACATAGTGAGTGGGTACAAAGAGCCATCCAATGCCACTTTGCGCCACCGGCCTTTGTGACCATGTGAAAAATTGTTCCTTCAAAGGGATATAAATAGGGTTAATGTTTATGAAGGCGTCTTTTTTTAATTATGTGACTTTTACTTTTACTGTGTCATGTAATTTTTACTGGTGGTAGGTCTCTCATATGTGAGAGGCCGACTGGGTAGATACCACCGCAATGTCCGATTTCGCCAAATAGCACTGTAAATTAAAAATTATCTTTTGTCTCAGGACGTCAAGCATTGCTTTGTAATTCATGGTGTTGTTTGGTTTTGTTGTTGGTTTTGTTCATCACAATAAAATAAACCCCGGTTATGAACCAACATAAATTATTTTATAGATAAGTTGAGGAAACCTTTCATTACCAATTATTTAACAGAAAAGAACCTTGAAGTCTGGAAGGTATTGGGTTCTTTTCAAGCCGTACAAATGCAAAGTTTTCTAATCGATTTATTTCATAATTCGAGAAATTACGCCGCAGGTTCTCACAAACAGAAAGATCATGAAGTTTTAACATGATAACAAATTTATATACACATACATACATAAACTCACGCCTATTTCTCGGAAGGACTAGGCAGAGGTGCTAACACCCACATTTCGCCTTGTAGGTATGTACCGTCCCACGATGTGATAGGGGGCGAGTCTATCGCCATATCAGGCAAAAATTCCTGACTCAAGGCTGATAATAAATAAAAAATTCCAATATCACTTTGCCCGACACGGGATTCGAACCCGAGACCGCAGCTTTGTAATCGTACCGTAGTACAACTACGCCATCAAGGCAGTTAATTAAATTCAATACAGCCTACATTAACACACATTCAGACTGTAAATAATACGCGTTTTTGGAATCAGAAGAAGAGACTTTTCAGTCTCAATAACACATGATTATGATGAAGACATAGAAACATAGAAAGTCAAACGACTCCATAGAAAGTGATCAACTACGTCCAAAATTATTAGAGATCGCATGTACTATGATAAAATAAACGAAAATGAATGAAAACAGGAGAGAAAAAAGTGTAAAGTAAAAAAAAAAAACGTTTTTTTTACATATAGAATCGAACTCGTTTCTCCACCTTTTAGAGCCAGTTTCCTACTCATTCCACCATGAAGGTTCTCAAACGAAACGCTTTTAAATAGCAAAAAACACATGTACGACGACACTCGCTTTAAGTTTAATAACGCTAAAGAAATTATAACCGTTGATGTGATGGATCGAACGGGCTGATATTAGCGGGTGTTCGTAATATCATTACCAAAGAGTATGATGTTTGCAGATGGGCAACATTGTACGGGCAGGTGGCGAATTATACACCACATTATACACCAGGTATATACCGACTGCGGCCGAAAACGAAGCCAGGTGGTAGTTTTATTGACTTCAGTCACAATGCAACTAATAATATTTGAGAAAAAATCGACAATTATTTTATGGATTTTTTTCCTTATTGTCGTATTTGGGTGGTAAATATGGTAATGGTTTTCCTAAAATAATAATGTATACCTTTTTATTTTTCAAGAGAGCAATGGTATGCAAGCGTTTAAATTACCTAGGGTAGGCGTAACGTTTTCTACCAGTCGAGCTATTTTCTACCCTCATCATTCTCGGTAATAAACAAAATTTATTTTTAACAAGCGATTCGTTCAATTAATTGCTGCCCGTCAAAATATTAATCGCAATTCAGAAATTGGATATATGAATTCATTTTAATATTACAGCCACAATTTAATATAAAATATTGAATTTTCGCTTCTTGTTCCAATTCGTAGTACCTAGAAATAAGCCGGAGTCCATTGTATAGTATTACAGAAAATAAAACGAATTGCCGACGTTTTAAACAAAGTTTTTTTGATAGGCTTCAATCTGATTGAATATCAGTCACACGGATGGTCTAGGATATTGACGAATTTAACCTTTAGATATAGCGTAGGTGTATCTAAAAGAAGGTTCTACTGTTCAATCATTTAGTCGATTTTTTATTTCGGGCTCCAAGATTTTGTTCATTGTTTTTATAAAAAAGGTTTTATAAAACGTAAGAGATAGACAGGCGGTTTCTTTAGTAGTGACGACTTCTACCCACACAGAAAATAGTTCAGAAATCGTAATAGCTAACCTAATATGGTGCTTGTGGCTCAGACAAAGGTTTTGAAAGTGCACATGCTGTAAGGATAAGTTGAAATGCGGCAATCACACCTGCCGCTTGAATACATGATTTTTCAAAATTAAACAACCTAGGACAGCCTCCATGGTGCAGTTAGTTAGACGCCGGCAGTGAAACGAGAGGCCGCGGGTTCGAACCTCGCTCCGAGACAAATGTTTGTTTAAAACACAAGTATTTGTTTCAGGTCTGGCTGTTTGTGGGACCGAAAAGTCTCTCGTAGTTCCTGATACCCACTACACAAGACTCGATCATAGTGTGGGGTCAGGACTATGTATGTGAATGTTGGGTGTATTTATTTATTTATATTAACAGCCTATATACAACCTATTTCCCAGGACTCCTACATAAGACAGTTCGATTGAAATGCGTTTAAGCGATACCACACAAGCCTATTGCGAGGCGGTGAACTTCACATACCATAGTCATTATTTCAAACATCTGTATCGTGTTCAGAATTCCTCACAATTATTTCCTTCACCGTCAACTATTTAGCAATTAACTGCCCTCCTCCAAGGATTTCCGATCCAAAGAGGCCTGCATCCGGCGACTTCCAGCAGCCTTATCCAAGTCCGTGGAATTAACTTTTGTATAATTAACTATATTTGTTACAAAAAGTGAAAAGTTGCATTGTTAGTGTGAGGGCCTCGGGCTTGTTCGCTGACCGGACGAAACGTGATATCAAAGCTACGAGCACTCTCGTCCATTCTACATCTGTGTGGATAAAACCCAGAAATAACTGGTGGCAGGTCTCTCATATTATGTAACATAAGATGTTAAGTCTCATTATGTCCAGTAGTTACTCTGGCTCTATTAATGCGACAATTTGTTATATAGTTTTATATAATACCAGTATGTTATTGTTAAAATATGTATTAACGTGCCTGTATCCTATTGGGATAGTCAGACATTATGAAGAGCCAAGGACGGTCCATAGACTCCATGTCTACCTCATTCGCTGCATCAACTATCATTAATCTCATTATGCACGCTTGTCGGGTACAAGTACTTTTTATTTGATCTTCCATAAATAAGTATTTTATATAATTGATTTGTTATTGGTTTGTATAAAAATAGATATTCTTCAGAGCGTAGGACGAAGTACCAATATAACTGTGATTTTAATATTGAAACTTATTCCTAAAGTTTGAATACATTTTTCTATAAATAAATTTCAGTAAATAGTATTTTTTTCTAATAATAAAGTGCGTGGTGGCCTGTTGGTAACGGACAAGACGCGGCTGCCTACATGTTCACGGTGGTCGCGGGTTCAAATCCCAGGGCACACCTCTGACTTTTCAGAGTTATGTGTGTATTGATAGTCAATCACCATGCACTTTTACGGTGAAGGAAAACATCGTGAGGAAACCTGCATACCGTAGCGATTTTAAAGATTTTCTACGGTATGTAAGTCCGCCAACCCGCACTAGGCCAGCGTGGCGGACTATATGGCCTAACCACTCTCAATCGATTCTCGCGATTGTATAATAGGCAGTGGGACGTATATGGGCTGATTCAATACAATACAATACAATACAAATTTCAGTAGGCAGTACTTATGAAATGAATAAAGGTAACGTAATACAATGTTGTTTTTTGGATATAATACAAAATAACAAATATGAAATAACTTTATATGAGGTTCTTGTAGTCGCGCAAACTTTTTGTTCTTATTCTATGATGAAGGAAAGATAATCCCAGAATAGAGACTTATGTGTAGTGTAATTCATGAGAAATAGGCGTTTTTAGATGGTTTATTACTGATTATTCAGGAATATTGACCGAAAAGATTATACGCAGATGTATATTATTTATTTGATTTCCCATTTAAGTTTTCAAGTGTAAATTGACTTTTGATAATGCGATTATGTCTATTTTGCGTACTTAAGTACCACGGCTTAATACCTCTTTTGTATTAGGAAAGGACCAAATTTTTGTTATTTGATAGCGCACTCATGTATCAGACAAATGGTAGAGCGTTTCTAGCTCGTCGAGGCTGAAGTACAAATGATTCAATCGGACCACTTCATACCACTGCCTTATAGACCCTCGATGACAGCGTACACCATATGTGATGGCAGAATTACCCGCATAGTGACTCACGCACTGTGCGGATCGTTTACGATCATAAGACGCCAGAGTGCGCTGTCGTCAACAAAATGAGAATAGTTTATCCCGCTTCACATTTTTTTACATTGGACATGTTAATATTATTATAATACGAGTATAAATGCTTGTTGTTTATATTGTTAAAACATATTATTAAAAATAATAGGTTAAATAGTTTTTTTTTATTTTATTCATAGTTCCCAATTTCGCCACACGCTTATAGAATTTAAAAAAAGTATGTTCGGTTTTCGAAGGTCCGACTTAATTTTGTTTCACAATTTTCTAAGTTTGCAGTGAACTTATCATCAAGAGGTTTGAATTTACTATGTCAATGAACTTACAAAAAATAAAAAATAATACCCGCCGTCTCTCACAAATTGCGGCAACCACCAGCTCAGGTGGTGCGTAGGTGAAATCATCAATCATCCTGGAAAGGTGACGTGTTCGTGGAAGCAATAGTCTGCCCACAGCCTTGTCAATTTGGATATTGCTCAGTCAACGTCTCCGCGTTTATCAGCTTTTGAATTCACCTCATCATTGTAAGAATTGTCTGTAAAGCGCTAGTGGATTATTCTGATCAGTGTGGGTAGTTATTTATATACTTTATTGTATACCACACAGAAATATAAAAAAAAAGAATTGGAAACGAAAATGTGTTTAACAATCGGCGGTTTTCACGCTCCTATAGCGTTCTTTAGATTTCTTCCAGACAACCTTAAGGTGTACTGGATTGAAAAGATATAAGGAAGGAATTTTATTCGTAAACTTTCTTGTATTCTTGAAGAGATAGGCAGAGGTTTCAGCATTCATAACTACCGTTGACTGGGTTTTTATCAGTCCCAAGCTGCGATCGGGGACGATCTTATCGTCATCTCGGGCATAAATCCCAGTCCCGGGCAAGTAACATAAAATTAGTGCGAATGTTTTTTTTTTTTCGTTAATGTCTGTCAAATAAATAAATAAATAAATTAATACACCCAACAGTCACATACATAGTCCTGACCCCACACTAAGATCGAGTCTTGTGTCGTGGGTATCAGAAACTACGAGAGACTTTTCGGTCTCACAAACACCCAGACCCGAAACAAATATTTGTGGTTCACACAAACATTTGTCTCGGTGCGGGGATCGAACCCGCGGCCTCTCGTTTCACAGGCGGCGTCCAACCAACTGCGCCACGGAGGCTGTCAAATGCAATGAAATATATCTACCTAGGAACACAAATATGTTTTGTTCTTGGGTATTTGTAACATCTTTAAGGCTGTCGTTGTTTCAAATACCAACAACACTAAGTTTCGTATCTCAATCGTATTACACACCAACAAAGTAACCCGCCAACCTATGTTGGCAACTTTTTGTCGGCGGGCTAGTTGGCGACTTCAATATCAAGACTTTGTTCAATGTCGCCGAGCAACTGAGCTGACCGTTTGCATTTGACATGCCGCCAACATGTCGACGGGCAGCACGTGCGGGCGCTTGTTGCCAACATGATTATTTTATTATAAGCCGGCAGTTTGTGTCGGTGGGCTGTGTCACGGGGTCGGCGGCTTTGTTGTGTAGTGCGGCTTGCTGTGGGGTCAGGAGTATGTTTGATGCTTTGCGTTTTTTTATTGTTATTAATTAAGCTTGGATCTTTCTAATACCCCTCTTGCTAAGACAGTCTAATTACCTTGAACTACTTCTTAATTATTTAACTTAAGTCAGCACTCCTTTATATACGGTTATTTTACAGTGCACACGTAATGAGTTAAAAAGTCTTCCATAAACGTCGTTACAAAATAAAGTTTCCAAGATGAGATTTACTGAACTCATGAATCAACTTATAGAGGATTACGTAGTTTCGCTTGTAAATTGTTGTCCGTTGATATTTCGGAGAAAATTGCGTTAGATGTACAATTTTAAAGTTTTTTCGTAGTTTAACTTTGTTTATGACCTTTGGACGATGTTGCTTTAGCTACGTGGGTAAATACGCAAGGCAGTATGTTGGATAAATTACTTGTGTTTCGAACAACTTTTGAATTCAGTTTGAGCGAAGAAGTTAAAACATTCGATAAATAAAATAGGTTTTTAAAACCGTCTATGAATAAGGGCGCACATGCTTGGCATTCAACTGCGCTCGTCATCCTGAGACAAAAGATGTTGAGTCTCATTATGTCCAGTTGTTACACTGGCTACATTGTCCCCCAAACCGGAACACAACAATGCATTTACACTGCTGTTTGGCGGAATAGACATTGCGGTGGTAGCTACCCAGACGGCCTCTCACATATGAGAGACCTAACACTAGTAAAATACAGACCTACATTTAAATATCGAACTATTAGGCTGCTTACTTTTTCATCTGAACAAATGAGTCACAAAATGACCTTTCGCCTTACAAAATGTTTTTGCCGAACAACACGTGTGACCTTGCGAAGTTTTTGCGTTTTGCAAAGTTCGGTTCGGTCATGAGCCGGGAACAGACCGCAAACACAAAGTTAGTACAGTGGAGGATACATTTTGTGTATTGTGTACTTGTATTCGGAATTTCTAATGGCTATTAATTATGAATATTTTTAAATGAGTAATACTAATGAATCCGCAAATGGAATCGGCTAGATATAAAGTTATTGCGTAAAATAGCTAAAAATAGAATATTATGAAATTTAATTTTTAATATTTTATGGTTTACGTGTACTTTTAAAACTTGGTAAAATAATTTAATTAGTTTAAGATTGAACCTGATTTCAATGATTGAATTTATCTTGCGAAGTAAGATATTCGAATCTTCGAATCACAGACAGCAATCACCGTGATCGTGGATACCCCCTCATACTTAAACACATAAGTATGTCACGTTTTGTCTGTGTATATCTGATCTCAATGTTGCTGGCATTATCAGATCTCAATGTTGAATTTCATTGCACTATAAATAAGATATTTTGTAGTAATTTTTTCTTCCCAAATGTTTGTATGAACCACAGGTATTCATTTCGGGTTTGGGTATTTGTGAGATCGAAAAGTCTCTCGTAGTTCCTGATACTCACGACACCAGACTCGATCTTAGTGTGGGGTCAGACTATGTATGTGACTGTTGGGTGTATTTATTTACCTAAAACCATACAAGACATTGAAAATCCACTTCCATAAATCCCTTATAGTAATTAAAATAAACTGCAACTTTCCATGTAATTTGTCAGCATTACTGGACAGAACAATTTCGATTAGGAATGCCTACTTTAAGCTGTGATTTCGGGCTGGTAGCTAGATTATCTCACTGTGACGCAAATTACGCAAATATATTACCGAGCATTGCTCTGTTTCATGGAATGGATGTGGGTTGCGCTTCTGGTTTACTAAATGAAATAGGTAATGGGAATTTAATTAATGTGATGTTGTGGCCTGTTGGTACTGGACCAGACGCGGCTGCAAGCATGGCAACGGTAGTCGTGGGTTTTAATCATAGGATGAACCTCTGACTTTTCAGAGTGTGTATTTCAGTCAATCAACAAGCAGTATAATGGTGAAGGATATCTATGGTATGTAAAGTCCGTCAAAACGCCGTGACGGGGCAGCCGTTTTTGCAACAAAGCATGATGTCATATAGCCTAAAGCCTCCTTTGATAAATTGGCTATCCAATATCAAATCTAATCCCATATCACGAAATTTTTACTGCTGGTAGGTCTCTCATATGTGAGAGGCCGCCTGGGTAGGTACCACCGCAATGTCTATTTCTCCCGCCAAACAGCAGTGTAAATGCACTGTTGTGTTCCGGTTTGAAGGACATTGTAGACAAAGTAACCACTGGACATAATGAGACTTAACATCTTATGTCTCAGGATGGTGAGCGCAGTGGAATGCCAAGCATTGCTTGTAATTCATGGTGTTGTTTGGTTTTGCTACTGTCCATGAGCGGTCGTATTGCTTACCATCAGGCGAATGGCATGCCCATCTCGACATTCATTGCAATAAAAAAATGTTCTTTTTGAACCAGTGGTGCCTGAGATTAGTGCGTTCAAACAAACAAATCCATAAATTTTATATATTAGTATAGATTATTCAAAGAATATAGAAAATAAAATATGTCTAAAATATACTTTTAAAGTACTAGGAACGGATTTTCCTCGACATTTGTAAATACATCGTGCACTCGGTATGACACAGTTAATTTCATCCCGTATTGAAATACACGCCCGAGTTTATCCTGCACTCTCTAAAAAACGTCGCACATGATCCTGTTAGCAATATTCACGAGACTTACATTTTTAAAAGTACTGCAGAAAAATCTAGCACCTTCGAGTTTGGTATAAATATTTTTTGAGAAATAGGATTTATTTAGAAATAATGCGAGATATAATGCCTTCGTTCATAGTAAACAGGAACAATTAAACTGATCAGCAGAATTAAAATATACCAAACTATGTATTTAGTACAGACCATAACCAAAGAAAAACCTTTCTTCTTCAACTATAGGATATCGACTGCTGAACATGAGCCGTAACCACTGAATTGACAATCGTTAAAAAGGTTCTGGAAGTCGCTGAATGCACGCCGCTTCCAAAATGTCGCTATGGAAATCAACTGGTAGAAAATCTCGAACTGAGAAATTAAATAAATAAATACACCCAACAGTCACATACATAGTCCTGCCCCCACACTAAGATCGAGTCTTGTGTCGTGGGTACCAAAAGTTACGAGAGACTTTTTGGTCTCACAAACACCCGGACCCTAAACAAATACCCGTGGTTCACACAAATATTTGTTTCGGTGCGGGGATCGAACCCGCGGCCTCTCGTTTCACAGCCGACGTCTAACCAACTGCGCCACGGAGGCTGTCAAAAATTGTAGGTGGGTTGCAAGTACCTATTTGACTGAAAATGGATGGGAGAAAGAATTTTCGTATCCACCCTGACAGCGACAACACAATGACAAAAACCAATCATAAGTCATTTGGGACTCACTTGTATTTTTTTTACCAATTTTAATAAGTACATACATACATACATAAACTCACGCCTTTATCCCAGAAGGGGTAGACAGATGCGCCACCAAGACACCCATATTTCGCCTTGTATGTTCCGTCCCATGATGTGATAGGGGGCGAGCCTATCGCCATATCGGGAACAATTTTTTTTTTTTTTTTATTGCTATGAATGACGAGACGAGCCTGCCATTCGCCTGATGGTAAGCGATACGACCGCTCATGGACAGTAGCAAAACCAAACAACACTATGAGTTACAAGGCAATGCTTGGCATTCCACTGCGCTCGCCATCCTGAGACATAAGATGTTAAGTCTCGATATGTCCAGTAGTTACCCTGGCTACAATGTCCTTCAAACCGGAACACAACAGTGTATTTACACTGCTGTTTGGCGGGAGAAATAGACATTGCGGTGGTACCTACCCAGGCGGCCTCTCACATATGAGAGACCTACCACCAGTTCCTGACTCTGGGCTGGTAATGAATAGAAAAACCCAATATCACTTGGCTGACCCGAGATTCGAACCCGAGACCTCAGCTTTGTAGTCGTACCGTAATATAACTACGCCACCGAGGCAGTTTGAAAAGTACTAGTAGAAAAAGAAAGCAAGTCGGTGAATATGATAATAAATCTATCACTCAAATATACCCGTACAATCATACCACTAGTTTTACATAGAAAGACGAGATCAAACCCCGATCTAGGGATAGGAATTCAACTATACGTGTCGAACGGCGTCGACTCGATTTAGTTTTCAGTGCCAAAAACGTTCAATAAAGAAGCTCGTGCCTCCCGCATATTCTTCAGTGTTTGTAGTCTCGACTAGATCATACACCTTTTATGGTGCAGAAATTCGTGGTATTTTTGTATTATTTATAATGCAATTAGTTACTGTCTGCCTCGGTGGCGTATTAGTAGGTACTACTGTAGGAAAGCTGAGGTCTCGGGGTTCGCATCCAGGGTCGGGCAAATTGATATTGGATTTTTCTATTCATTATCAGTCCGGAAATATGGCGATAGGTTTGCCCCCTATCACATCGTGAGGCGGAAAATACATGGCGAAAATAGAAGTCCTGGTAGAACCTCTGCTTACTCCTTCTGGGAAAAAGGTGTGAGTTTATATATGTATGTATGTAAAATTAGTTATGGTTAGTTTTGAACATAAATCTGTGTTAGATCATCGGTAACTGTTCGTTCTATTGTTAATTCTATTTTCTTTTTGTGTATATATTCGACTGCCGGCAAGCGTAGTCCTTGCTCATGAAACTCTCTGTGATTCCGTCGTTTCCAGCTCTTAATTCAATCTTTGATCTTTAAATCTCGGATACACCTATTTCTCACAGGAACTGGCGCTAAGTTCTTTAAAAATATATTATAGGGTGCAAACGAGCATATGGTTCACCTGATGTGATCACCGCCGCCCATGAACTTAAAGCCTTTAAAAGCTGCAATACCCAAATATCGTCAGATTATCGATTTGATCAATTGCCACGCCGATGATTTACAGGAACATCGTGGATTTTTTTGATCACTCTCTGCTAAGGGTGATGCTATAGAGTATAGGTAAAGAGGTAGACCCCGAAAGCGATGGCAGGACGACCTCAATAAATTTAACAACGACTGGAAGAAAATTACTCTCAACAGAGATTTATGTAAAAACTTAGGGGAGGCCTTTGCCCAGCAGTGGGATCTTTTAGGCTAGTATAATAATATAAAACTCTATGCTACGAATTCACAAAGAGATTTCTTATCAAAATCTTTCAAACTTCTTTTATTCTTAAAACATAATTAATCAAAATACTGACAAACGTCAACTAAAAACCATCAGCTAGATCATGCCGCAGAAATAATAAATAAATGAAACGAAAAAGATAAAAACCAAATGTAATAAATAAACCACAAGTATATATGGTGACTCCAATGAAGAATCAACGTACGTTGGACGATAATAAAAATTGTAGCATTGACTTTTATAAATTGATCTGTCAGTGTGAAGGTAGACATGGGAATCATAAGCAGCAAGGATTTCATGTCCAAGAAGAAGATCGACGAAGCTACTAGCAATACCAGGTAATTATTTACTCAAATTCAAATTCAAATTAAATTTTTTTTTATTGTGGTACATAGGATGGTGTTATAACTATGACCCGCCGTGTTGGCATACAATAATGGGACTTAAATCTAATAAAAATCTAACTTTAAACTATATGGATACTATAGAAAACAAAACTAAGAGTATTATTACATTTCAATTATCACTAAGAAAATCATTCAAACTATTATAATAACATTTATGATTTAGAAATTTAAACAATGTACATTTATAATTATTGAGATCATTCAATTCTCCAATCGTTTTTGGTAGTTTGTTATATATTTCAGGAACTAGATGGAACACACGTTTATGAAATAATAATAATACTTTTAATTACTCAATAATATGATCTTGCTGAATTTAGATTATTTAATTTAAAAGAAACATAGCCATTTCTTAGAAAATTTTATTGTTGGCTAATGTTTTCTTTCTTGGTTACAGTTTGTCCAACTTACGATATGTAATAACAGAAAAGCCTAAATGGAAAGTATTCAAAAAACGAGAGTAAGTAGTATTCTAATAATATCTTTAAAAAAAAGCTGAAAAGGACAAAATGTACAAATATTTAGATTTGGCACACGAGGTTACCGACATGTGGAATGTCGACTTCACAATTATTGTCCCGACTATCGTTTCTGCTCATGGGTTGATACCGAAGAGCCTCGACCAACAGCTACAGAGGCTCTCAATTGGCATCTGGGCCAAGAGTCAGATACAGAAGGCAGTATTACTGGACACGGCACGCATTGTGAGGAGGTTCCTAACTTTGTCTCCCTAGCCGCCGGTGGCTTGGGTCTTGAGCTTCACTACCGGAGGGTAAATCGTTTTTTTTGTGGTTTTATATGTAAATTTTTTATAACATATAAATGTATATGTAAAAATAAACAAAAATTAAGAAATAAAATAAATAATAACTTTACAAACACTTTTTGATACAGGCATCTTAATTTATTGATATTACACACTTTTTTGGAATTTCGCAACAATATAATATAATTAGGCCTATTTTTAAATTATGTGCGATATATTTACAGTAACTTTCACGAATGGAGGACATCTTAATAACTACCAGAAAATGAACAGTTTTAAAGTTATTTCGTTTAGATCCAAACAACGTTAAATTTTAACCTTTTTTGTTGCTGAATGTAGAAAACCTTTGTGCCCCATTTTGGAATTGTGTTTTTGTTTTGTATTCAATCTGACCTGTTTCTCTTTCAGGGCAATACCTATACCGATGTATCAGTCTACTGTGCGTCCAGTTCGGGGCTGTCCTTGTGGAAACAGCGGACCTTGCAAGCAGAAGATAACGCCACGGGGAGTCACCATACACTATCCGCAGAAGTGAGACTTAATTTTAATCTGTTTGCTTAGGCGGACGTTAATACGGCGGATGAGCGATGATGAGATGTAGGAATCGACGAGTATCGAAAATCAATGACAAGTAGAGATAAGATGAGGTAGGTAATTTACTTCACCGAGACGCACATCTTCGCTTTTGTGGAAACACAACCTATTAAAGAGAAATTGATTAATATCACATTTAATATCCTCTCATATACGAGTACCGCATAAACTCACACAACACATAGGATCTAACAGCATATTATAGGACTGGGCTATCTTAAATCATGTAATGAAGCTACCATCTCCCTGTCAACTTAATAATTCTGTAACCCATTACTCCGGACAGTGACAGCCTCCGTGGCGCAGTTGGTTAGACGCCGGCTGTGAAACGAGAGGCCGCGGGCTCGATCCCCGCACCAAAACAAATATTTGTGTGATCCACAGGTATTTGTTTCGGGTCTGGGTGTTTGTGAGACCGAAAAGTTTCTCGTAGTTTCTGATACCCACGACACAAGACTTGGCCTTAGTTTGGGGTCAGGACCATGTATGTGCCTGTTGGGTATATTTATTTATTTATTATTTATTAATAAAATCGTCATGAGCTCAACAGAGAAATAAAGAAAACAACCCGTCTTATACGAACGAAATTTCTGAAACTAAACATTTCATTAAAAATTCAGTAATAATAGTTGATACAAGATTTCCTCCTTATTCACCAAAAAATACAATTTAGTTTCGTCGGTTTAATAATCTAATTAGTAACACCGGCAAAAATATTAAAACCCCGTTGGCAACACAAACTAGTAGAGTGGCCCAGGTGCGCCCGCGTTGTGGGGGCCTAATCCCCCAAAATCTCGCGGGATCTATACACCGCCACTAAATTCAACCACTTGGAAAGCTTAATTACTGGCGGATTACCGACACTTTGGTGTTGCCAGTGTAATGTGGGGGAATGATAAAACGCTTGTGTGAGTTGGTGATAGTTGGTGTCAATGTTTGACCAGCATTTGGAACGTCGTAGGTTTTGATCCAATTCTGGTTTCACTATAAACTGAGCTAGTTATTGGTTTGAGGCCCGTATGTCATTGTTTTTATACTATAGTTTTTAATGTCATCACATGATTTGGTTTCTCAAATGTCTCTACAGTTCAATAAAAATCGTATAATTAAAAATACATTAATTTACAGAAAGAAAAAATTCAGTACATCATTAAGTTCAAAGACGAGACGATTCATGTCCCCGAAAGTGGAGAAAACATACTACAACACCAAGTAAGTAAAAAAATAACATCACCTTCATAGTATTATGGGATACATCCATAGAAATATTTTACTAGAAGAGACATTGAAAACAATACTTTATTAGGTAGGTAATAGGTTTTCTTATTGCATAAGTCCAAAGGAGCAAACGGCCCTCCTGGTGGTAACTTATTACCACACATAAATATCTGCAACACTTGGATCGTAGATGCCCAGTGCAGACCGGGACGGCATGATAATGGATTGTACCAAAGGATATTCAAACTTATCTGGTAGGAATACGACATAGATTGCAATGTATTAAATTGATACCACGGTATCGAAAAGGAGTTCTTGATTGAATCCTGCACTGGTCCAAACTAGCCTTTTAAAATGAGAAGCAAAAGAAGGGAAGAGGTTGGGGATATTAGGCTTCTGGCAATGGACGTGAGGAGGAAAGTTATTTTGGACTTCCAGCAGTCCTACTGACCGAAAAAAGTAAAGCAAAGCAGTACGTCGAATTTCTGAGACAGTGGTGCCGTCCCAGCCGAGCCTATTGTTTCTAATACTATGGTGAGATTTGGTAGTGTTAAAACTGGATGTTTTTTATCCGAAAAGATTACGGCTAATTAAGAGTTTAAAGAGAAAGCCGCGGAGAAGACTGAGCCAAGAATTCATGTTTATGCCGTTTTTATTTGATTGAGGTGAGTTTAATTCATTAGAGATTTGTGCACATGTTTTCATACTTGTTTGTTTGCTATTTTGTCAGTTATTACGAAAGCAGTCTTTTTAGCGATAATGCATGAAAGAGGAGCATAATGGCAGCTACATCGGTGACACTTTAAACAAAGGTCAGGTCAGAAGTATCCCGAACCGAGGAGCTTGATGAAAGTGGAAAAACGAAAGTGATATATAGTGGTGATCCATAGTCTTTCTTCTTTATAACCTATAGTCTTTATAACTATTGGATGCTAGTGTGTCGGTTATGTATGAAGTTATAATAAAAGAATATGAACAATTTAACCAGGGAATGTGTTAGAACTTTTATTATGAAAGTTTATGTACATATGTGTGCTATTATTATATTCGTGTATGTGTAAAAGCGTGTTTACTTATATTATAAGATATAAATTACCTCACGGTAGAGAAAACAATTTTATTTTGAGGTTAGAGAGAAACATATATTTTTTTGAGAAACCTATTTACCTTAGGCATATTTACGGCAGCTTTATGGTATTCGAACACATCAAAAATTCGATTTTAAAGGATTTACGTGCTCAGCAGTTGGCAATAATGAGCTGATACAAAAGATAAATATTGTTTCAGCGCAAGAACTTTGCCGAAAGTGAAAATAATACGGCCACGAAAATTTCCCACCTGGAGAATGGATAAAGTTTACTGCAAACCATTTTGCAGGTACATTTTTAATGTTTTGAATAATAAACATTCGTGTGGTTCGCAAGAATTTGTTTTACGTATGCGATTTGTGAGACCGAAATGTCTAGTAGCTTCTGAGACCCTCGACGCAAGACTTGCATCTTAAATGGGGTCAGAAGTATGTGTTGGGTGAATTTATTATTTATAATAGTAACTTTTCTCACTGAATAACATGCAATAGCGAGGTATCATTTGAGTGTGATTTTCTAAGATAATAGGCAAGACGAATGATTTTCAAATAATATTCTAAAATATGGGCACACATTTATTATATACGAAAAAATCTATATTTCAAGAATTAACAAAGGCTTAACACAGTTTTAGCCATTTTTCTAATATTTTTTCAATAGAGCACAAAAAACGCTAGCCGGTGTCATGGCGTCCGCTTTGATGTCACTACTAGGTAAACATGTCATTGTGTACTACTAAATCTGTGGTCTATGCGCAGCAAATGCGTCATGTTTACATAGGCGTGACATCATGTGTTGTGAAGAGCGGTTTTGTCAAAATGGCCGATTGCTATATTTTGTACTTTGATTTTGTTTAAAATCTTATTAATCTCCAAGTATAGATTAAAACTGAATTATCATTTAAAATCCTTGTAATACGTATTTTTCCATAAAAACATAAAATCTTAAATTTTTTGATACTGTCGTCTCGCCTATTATATTTAAGGTAGATATTTATTGATGGTAGGTCTATCATAATATGTAAAAAGCCGCCTGGGTAGGTTAATGCCTATTTCTCCCTCCAAACAGCAGAGTTACTACTGGAGATAATGAGACTTAACATCTTATGTCTCTGGATGGCGAGCGCAGTGGAATGCATTGCTTGTACTTTGTATTTCATGGTGTTGTTTGGTATTCTACTGTCCATGAGTCATATAGCTTACCATCAGAGAATGGCATGTTCGTCTCGCTTGATCAAAAAACCAGTCCATTGATGCTATAGTTTTCCATGGTAGCTTTAAGATGACTCTACATCTTGAAAACATAACTTGGCGCACTATAGACAACAATTCATATACCTCCTAATTTCCTCTGAAAGAATTTGATCAAAAATACTCGGAGCGAAAAAAAAGAAATATTAAAAACATAGCCTTGATACAAATTTAATAATGTTAATTCCATAAAGCTGGCGCGTCAAAGCTAATGAAAAAGGTCTGAAATTTAATATTCTTTGTTTTTTTTCAGTCCTTTCGTCATTAAGCCAAGATCCTACTGAAATGCCTCTCTGGATACAATTAGGTGTAGTCTATATTATGTTGAATAATAAATCTTATTATTGATTGATTTTATGTTTTATTTTCCATCATCATCATTATCATCAGCCTTTTATTGTACACTGCTTACATAGTCCTCTTCCAATTTGCGACATTTCACCTCGTTTTCGGCTTGTCGCATCCAGCATTTGACAGCGGTCTTACGCAAATCGTCACTTCAACTTGCTGGAGAGCGTCCTACACTACGCTTGCCAAGATATTACGGCGAAGCTAAGATCAGGGTACATGGTAAATACAACTAAACTACGTATATATTTTTGACTATTGAGGTATCATCAGAACTTTCTTGATAAAATTCAATATAACGACGGATGTGAAACAAAACGCGCGCCATTAATTCTCGTACTGAGAGAATAACCAAAAATGAGGACTCACAATGTTTATAAGCCTCACGGCCGAATACTCAAACGCCGTTTTAATATTAAGTTACACTTAATCCAAGTCCCACTTTAAGTAGCGTTTGAGTAATCGGGCGTAAGTGTTCTGCGAATGAAAAGTATCTTATATTTTATGATAGTCACGATAAAAGCCTTGTATCTTCGTCTAGAGTCAGAACTCCGTCGGCCTTATTCATAAACAGTTTTAAAACCTATTTTAGTTATCGAATGTTTTGTCTTCTTTGCTCAAATTGAATTCAAAAGTCGTTCGAAAGGGATAAATCATTGGATAACTAAACTAGGTTTTAAGTATGTAGTCAGAACTGTGTGTTTGTTAGGTATAATAAATCAGTCCATGAACTTCCCAGCGGACATTCTCTTTTTTTTTTTAACATTTATATATTTTTTTAAATACAACTTAACATTGAAACATTATTTGTCGAGCTACTGTGTCTGAACTAGATAAAGAAGTTTAACTGTATTTCAGACGTCAGTGCTCTTCCCAGTACATTTCACATGTAAAGCTGCGAATACAAAATTACACTTCAAATGAAGCTAACTTAAGTCATAGTCAGCTACTCGTATAAGCCAGTTTAACAGGAATCTTAGGTAATTTTCAATGTTTATATTGTTTTTATTTTAACAAAATCATTATTTATTTCAAAGTATTTTAATTAAATTGTGATTTGTAAGAGGAACGAGATTAATTAAAACTTGGCGATTTGTTGCCAACAATGCCAACACTACCTGTGATCGGATGCCTAAACCGAATCAAGTTAAATTGCTTGCGAGCTCAATGTTAACGGAATTTCTTGCTGGATTCCACAGTTATTTATATGGTCTAGTAGCAGCATGCATAGGTTTTAAAAGAAAAACGGGGTTCGATTTTCGTCTTTTCATATTCTCTATGGATGATTGGCAGGGTAAGAAGTTGAAGATTGGATTATACGAAAAAGGTAACAAATTATAAATTTGTCAAAACTAAAGTCTAGGTCGTCTCCTCTGTTCTAATCTCCCCGTCACACTACTGATTTAATTTGAAGTAAGTATATAAAGCTGTTTTGTATGTATTGTCCAGTTTCATATATTAACTTAAACTTAATTACCTAGATTTCATTTCATTCTAGATTAATCAATTAAACGTTTAGTAGGAAATTTAATCAACTAATCTTAGAGAATATGATTAGAAATAGATAAACTCACGCCTTTTTCCCAGAAAGGGTAGGCAGAGGTGCTACCAAGCCACCCACATTTCGCTTTGTATGTTGCATCCCATGATGTGATAGAGGGTGCTACCCGAGACCTCAGCTTTGTAGTAGTACCGTAGTACAACTACGCCACTGAGGCAATCTAATTAGAAATATTTCTTCCAAAACCTCCACTAAACATGAACCAATTAGTTATCCATTGAAAACGTACAAAATTCAAATATAAGCCAATAAACATCGCTTTAAATTGAAGGCTTTAAACGATTTAGCGATTACCAAAATCGACAAAAACAAATGAACTGAAACTAAAATGCTGCGCTCCGTAATTAAACGCTTCGCCAATCCATAAACAAATTTAATTATGTTTAACAAAATTTTATATTTTCATTCCCATTTTGACAGCAACCGTGGTGCAGTTGGTTAGACACCAGCTGTGAAACGAGTGGTCGTGGATTCGGTCCCTGCACTGAGACAAAAATATTTGTAAGGTACCAACAAGTATTTGTAGGGTCTGGGTGTTTGTGAGACCGAAAAATCTTTGGTAGTTTCTGATACCCACGACACAAGACTTAATTGTTCTTAATCTGGGGTGACTGTTGGGTAATTTTATTTGTTTTGAAGCTGGTAATTATTTTATACTGGGTCGACAAAGTAACTTTAATAATGAGAAATACAGTGAAATTCAATAAGAGATTTAATGCCGGACTGCTCGAAATCGGTATTTACAGGCAAAACTCAAACCGAGACTTACTTGTGTGCGTCGAGTCGACTATGATAGGATTTTTATCATCATGTACAATATTTTGTTCTAATTGCATTGGTAGATACCGGCAAACGAGCAAAGGTAGCGATACGACCGCCCATGGACAGTAGAAAACCAAACAACACCATGAATTACAAGGCATTGCTTGGCATTCTACTTCGCTCGCCACCCTGAGACTAAGATGTTAAGTCTCAATATGTCCAGTAGTTATTCTGGCTACAATGCCCTTCAAACCGGAACACAATAGTGCATTTACACTGCTGTTTGGCGAGAGAAATAGACATTGCAATGGTACCTACTCAGGTGTCCTCTCACATATGAAAGATCTACCACCAGTTATCTACCAACAGATACATACAATGTGTCACAATGACAGCAATCTTAGCAAAAATCTCAATTTGAACTGCGCACATAAATCATTTGTATAAGGGAGCATGTCCCACCCATGTCAGTGTACACATTGCGGCTGAGATTAGGACAGCAAATCGCTTCGCCGGCACGTTTTCATGGCCATGATTTCTCAGGGGACCGTAGTTTATTCTGGTATTGTTAAAGTAGTTGGAATTTAGTTTTTTTCGGGTTTATTAATATTATAGTGTATCAAAATATATAAAATCCTAAGAAGTTGCTCTATTTTAATAGCTGGTGTGGACAATAAGCCAAATAGAAGTGTAATTTTGTCGAACCGCGATATGATTATTTCTCTTTGAATACATTATAATATATACTATACCCTACTCAGGTTTTCATTAAAAAGAACTGATCTAAGCTAGGCTGTACTATTTACCATCACAAAGTTATTACCTAAATATTTATACAATCATATTGTAATAATGACTCTACATAATTCTATTTCGTAAATCGTTTTAGTCTACATTTTGCAAACATTAATAATGGTCCACAGAAAGCGAAATAACATTCAAATTAAATCCATTATCAGGTTTACCGCAATATCGCGCGGGATTAATTAAATTGAATAATTGGCTAATCAATCGATTTGTGAAAAGGGAACGGTTGTCCGTCACACCTATTAGTAGGTCACAATTCTAGCTGTTATAGTTTACCTATTGTGTATCTAATGTGTCTTTGTTTGAGTCAAGACATGTCTCATATTATGTACTGTTTTGGAATTCATGTTTTAAAGATTATATTTTATTAAGATTATGATTATGATTTTATTTATAAACGAATAACTTAAAGTTAATGTTTTAGTCGGCAATTGAGTGAAATATTGAATTTAAACTCAGAATTTTCAGAATATCTTATTAAGAAATTAAAACATGTTTTTCGAAACGTTTTCGTGATAACGTTATACCTATGGTAATATTAGCAAGTTATTGTTAAACTTGTAGATAGTATAATTTCCCTACAATTTTACGAACCATCATACAATTGAGTTAAATAAAAAAATATACAGAAGGATAAATGGTTTAAAATTTTTTAAGAAACTACTTACCGATCGGCTACTAAAATACCTGAAAAAATAATATTCATTGATTATGTAATAAAAATATCTCGCCTATCACATCGTGGTACGGAACATACAAGGCGGAACGTGGGTGTCCTGATAGCACCTCTGCCTACCTCTATTAGGAAAAAGGCATGAGTTAATGTATGTATAAAAACACACAGCTAGCATAATTAAGGTAGATAATTTATAAATAAGAATAATTCCGTCTAGATAAATTAATATCGACTGGCGAAAAATTACACTATACTAGTAATATCTGTATTATGTTCACTGGTATATTACACTATAATATCTATATTATGTTCTCTGGTATATTACACTATAATATCTATATTATGTTCTCTGGTATATTACACTATAATATCTATATTATGTTCTATGGTATATTACACTATAATATCTATATTATGTTCTCTGGTATATTACACTATAATATCTATATTATGTTCTCTGGTATATTACACTATAATATCTATATTATGTTCTCTGGTATATTACACTATAATATCTATATTATGTCCACTGGTATATTACATACACTATAATATCTTTATTATGTTCACTGGTATATTATGGACGACCCTTTTTTATTTTATTTTATTTATAGCAAAAGGATAACCTTACTAGCTAGTGAAATCTAAAAGTTTGACTGCAGGGTCAATGATTATATTTATTTATACATTAGGGTAAGTTGGTTAAATATTGATTTTTATGTTTCAAGTGTGAGTCCTATGCCCAGCAGTGGAATTTCTGCGGCTAAAATGACGATGAAAATCCGATTGTTTTTAACACTTTGCTTCAAGACAGCAAAAATAGTTAAACCTGAAAACCACCCAGCAGCCATATTACACCAGATGCCATTTATCAAGCATAGCTAACCTAGCAACGAATTCATAAACTAAAGATCCTTTTCTCTCTCCGTGAGTGTCATTCATTCTGTCTTCGTGTCATTAACAACAATAACCAACCATATTTATGAGCTGGAAACGTACTTAGCGCAATAAATCCACGCGCGCACTCCTGCGCACTCCGTGTCAAACTTAAGCCATATTAAGGCAGTAAGTTTAGTTTTATAACGCCACGAACAACCGACTGGGAAGTTTGATACGGGAGTGTAATGCGTCGAGCGGATTCAAAGTAGTAAAAGAATATGCAGATTGTAGCATAATTTATTTCCAACTCCTATTAATTTAACTTTTTGATTGATTTCGTTGCGGATTAAAGACAAGTTAGACATTCCCGGAGACTCGCAGAGCTTCAATACTCAGTGACATTAAAATGCGTGCCACTGTTGATCCTGGCTTACAGGAGTTGCAGTGGCGGGTGTGAGGGCAGGACAGTCTCCAAAAGATTATGCTACATCTGTCTTTAAAAAAATAATTGACACTTTATTCATATAGACCGAGGGCATTCTCCTACAGCCGATACTTCGGTGATACAGAAAGGATAGGAAAATAGTATTTATAGCATCACTACCTTGTTAGCCATATGAATACTACTGCTGAATAAAGGCCTTGCAAGGATTACATTAATTGAAGTTAGACGCCGGCTGTGAAACGAGAGGCCGCGGGTTCGATCTCCGCATCGAGATAATGTTACTGAGGCATTTTCGGGTTCGGGTCTGGGTATTTATGTGACCGAAAAGTCTCTCGTAGTTCCTAATACCCATGACACAAGACATAATAATGATCTTGTGGAGTAAGGACTATATATGTGACTGTTGGATGTATTTATTTTATTTAAGTATTTGTGCAGTAACATAGTATACAGTACATAGTTGCCTTGAACTGCATTAGCAGTGAGTCCAGTTCACGGCAGTAGTACAACTATCTCATGGTAAGCTAACGGCTTAACCAATTTTGGTATTGTGTATTTGAGCCTCTGTGATCCCATAATAATAAGTTTCCATCCTCCTTTGATATTTCCTCTCAAACCACTCATTTGCGGTGGTGATAATATTCCAAGTGAACTGCTTATTAATTTAATCCGATGATTTATATCAATACAGGACACGAAACCAAGACTATAAATAAAATTGCTCGTCGCAATATCGTCCCGTACATCCCACTTGAAAACTAAGCTGTGCTGAGTCGGGATTGTAAATAAAATTCAGGTTTTGCACGACCCAGTGGAATTATTTCATCCCATTAACGAGTTTATGGGCGAAAGCTAAGCAAAAGATTTCTCCATTTAATAGAACTAATCTGGCGCAAATTTATAACATAATTTGTGAAACTGTAAATTATGATTTGCTCTGCTAAATACTATTTGGAATGTGTTTAATTATTGTCGTTGTTGGTTTAGCTATTTAAATATAGAAGCTGTTTGTTTTTAATGTAAAGGTTTGGTTAACTGGCAAAAATATTTCTTGGTGGTACTCATCAGTTATTACCGCCGTCCATAAACATCTACGACATTGGATTATTAACGTGTTAAATAAATATTAGAATGGGGTGTTGTGGCATTGGAAATTCTGTAGTTTCTGATTACGACAATATGTATTTTATTACGGGTCTACTCTTATCCCACACATGATTGGATCGTAGATGCGTAGCTTATTTTTTATAACGAGATGAGAAAAGAGAAGAAAAATATTATATTGGTATTCATGTTTTAAACACGAATCCAATTAAGTAGCCATTGATTTTGGTTTCCAGGATTTTTTAATAAATATGTCTTTTTTCTTATTTACTCCACCCAGCTGGTCATGCTTTTCTTGTCAATCAGCTCTCGGATGTTGAATTTTGATTGCCGTTAAAATTTAGGAAATAATTTTATTGCTTTCAATGTTTAAGCTAAAATAAAATGTTGATGTAGCTTGTGCTATTGTTTATTTATCTCGGTATAGTCCATAGTTCCGCAGACTCATATAAAATCCCTAATTGGTAGTTATGACTGAATATTCTCATTATTAAACTTCTATGGCACTTAAAGTCCGCCAAACTACTTCCTCCTATTCTATATTCTAACTATTCCTCTCAATCGTATTCTCGATTGAACAGAAGGCTCGTGCCCTGCAGTGGGCTGATAAAGTATTCTTATTGTTGCTTCATACTTATAATTATTATTTTAATAATACAGCCAATGCTGTCTGTGTGCGAGTGATATTAGTGATTCCTCTACCTACCCCTTCCGGGATATATGTAGGCTAGTTTATGTGTTAGGTATGTATAATGTAAGTATGTATAATGAGAAATCAAAAATGTCAAACCCACGTCCAAACTGAAGTTTTCAAAGGTAAATATAATATGTACACAGTTGATAATTGCTTCAGTAAAACAAGAGCAAGTCGAAACAAAACAAAAGTAATTATGAAATAAAATTACTGGAAGGTAATTATCAGACATCAGTAAGTTGGACTCGCACCGCGGGCACTTTACAAGTAGAAGTAGAATGAATACTTTCATATTGACAATGTAGGTACCACCGCAATGTCTTTTTCTTCCGTCAAACAGCGGTATAAATACACTGTTGTGTTCCGGCTTGAAGGACATTGTAGCCAGAGTAACTACTGGACATAATGGGACTTAACATCTTATATGTCAGGATGACGAGCGCAGTGGAATGCCAAATAGTGCTTTATAATTCAATAATTTTTGTTCGAACATTTACAACACACTTAATAGTACGCTACTTCGTTACGTACCAATTAAGTACACTGATAATGTCACTGCCCATTTCACTAATTATAAATATTTTTAAATAATTTTTTTCACCCAACAGTCACATACATAGTCCTGACTCCACACTAAGATCGAGTCTTGGGTCGTGAGTATCAGGAACTGCGGGAGACTTTTCGGTCTCACAAACACCCAGACCCGGACCAAATACCTGTGGATCACACAAATATTTGTCTTGGTGCTAGAATCGAACCTGCGGCCTCTCGTTTCACAGCCGGCGTCTAACCAACTGCGCCACGGAGGCTGTCAAAGACAAGTCAAAAATAAAACAATTATTATAGTCACACAACCAAGAAATTGTAATGCAGTTATTTAACGCGTCTAAACAAGCGGAGTGCGCCACAGCGTCGCGGGGCGTTGATACGCCTTTTGGAAACAATTAGTCAATATTACAAGTTTGTGTTTTGACCCTTCATTTACATAGGGATTTACGGGACGGAATAACGGATAGAAACGCAGCGACTGGATTGCAAGTATCACGCAGTTTTTCTTATAATAAGTAAGTAGAATCAAGTGAATTGCACAATTTATGATAACTGTATGGCGTAACAATAAATATTATTTTTTTATTTCGTTCTTGATCCTTCTGTTTTAGATACTATCAACATATCTACGATACACCACAAACACACACACATACACACACACATAAATGCTACGTCACTATAACTGCAAAATAATTGTAAACCTTATGTAATAAACGCTAGTCCAAATCAGGCACCCAAAGTACAAGCATTGCGCTTAGTTTGGGGCCACAGACTATTAAATTTGTTATAGTGTTAAGTTACAATTGTAAATTGTTTCTGATTAGTTATTAAGGCAAAAATTGTAACGCATGTTTAAATAAATTTTATTATATAATTATTATTATACCTAGTTGTTCTTGTTTGTTATAAACAGTCATGATCATTTATTATAAGCTGACCAGTTTTTTTGTAATAATTTACGCTAAGTTTCCGGTCTTCTACATGATACTTTTTTACTGTATTTTGTCTCCTTTTTGGTGTGAATCCGTTGTACAATAAAGCTTTAAATAAATAATAAATGAATAATCTTCCTTTATACCCACTGTATATATTTATGAGCTTTATTTTACAGGAGAGTGACTGTTCCAAACACAATTTAGCACCGTGTGTTTAACACCTAAACCTCTCCGCCGGCAGTGGTGTAAAGTATCGACCGGCCGAGGACTCTGGGTCACTCAGCTAATTTATTATTGTGACGATCGCGTCACAAAATATGAATATGGTGGCGGGTAATTATAAGAAAGTTTTAATAAATCAGTCTGTCGTTAACTCACGCCTTTTATTGACGTTACATTGGCGACGAGTACGGGATTTTTCTTTTAAAATCGATTTGTTGGTGCCGTTTTAGTTGCAAAAATGCCATTCGGGAATCTACAACCGTTTGACGTGAATTCAAAACAGTGGCCAGCGTATATTCGGCGTGTAAAACAATACATTAGGCTAAACGAAATCAATGACGATCTACAGGTGCCAATGTTAATAACAGCAGTTGGGGACGAAACATACGCACTAATGTGCGATCTGTGTTCACCCAACTATCCTGAAGACCATACATTCGACGAATTAGTAAAGTTATTGACGGAACACTTAGAGCCACAACGGTCCGAGATAGCCGAACGCCACGTGTTCAGGTTGCGCCGACAAAAGGCGGGCGAACCCCTCACCGAATATTTGCAAGCTCTGAAGCATCTCGCAGCCACATGTAATTTTGGCAAATGTAATTCATGCTCGACACTTGAAGAGAATTTACGCGACCAGTTTGTCTCGGGTTTGGCAAATGACGCAATGCGGTCGAGAATTTTTGCTGAAAAAAAAATTCAATACAAGGAGGCAGTCGAGTTGGCCCTGGCCCTAGAAGCAGCAGAGAAGCACGCAGAAGTAAGTGGTTCTATGGCGGCTACGACAGACTCATCGAGGTCGACGGGTGGTGAGCTGGGGGAAGGCTTGCATTACGCGCTCGGCGGGCGTAGCGGTCCGCGGGCGCGGCCGTCGCGGCCAGGCAGCGCGGGTGCGGATGGTGGCGCGACAGCGGGTGGCGGCACGAGGGCTGCAGGACCACGCGCCCTGCCCGCACGACCTTGCTGGCGCTGTGGTAAGGCGCACGACGCGGACAGGTGTCGGTATAAAAACTACAATTGTGATGTGTGCGGTGTGAGAGGTCATCTTAAGGTGATGTGCAAAAAGAAAAACCAAAGTGCAGTGGGACACAACTATGTAAGTGACGAGTCGGGCGATGATATGTTTAGCATAATGTTGACAGCTCAAGGTAACAAACCACTTACTCTTTCATTGTTCATTGAACACAATCATTTCGAATGTGAAGTGGACACCGGAAGTCGAATTTCAGCAATAAGTGATTGTATGTACCGCCAATTTTTTTCACATAAAAATATCATAGCTGATAATCTATTATTACGCAGCTACTCGGGTACACAGATTGAGTCACTCGGTTACATTGAGGTCGATGTTCGTTTAGGAAAAATAAGATGTAAATTATTAAAACTTTACGTCATTAAAGGTGGATCACGACCCCTATTGGGACGGGACTGGATGCACGCGTTAAAAATAACACAAATAAACCTCAATGAGATCGGTGATGATCAATTTGTAAATCAATTATGTAAAGAATTCCCTGAAGTTTTTTGTAATCAGTTAGGTACATGCAAACGGTCTATTCAACTACAGCTGTTAGATAAGGAACCGGTTTATGTGCGAGCGAGATGTATGCCACTGGCATTGCGCACACGTGTTGAGCGTGAACTTGCACGACTCGAGGCAGACGGTACCATTTATCGCGTGGAATACTCCGACTACGGCACCCCCATTGTTCCGGTAATTAAAAAGAACGGTGAAATCCGTATATGTGGGGATTACAAAATAACAATAAATCCGAAATTAAAAAGAGATTATTATCCTTTACCGCGCATTGATGAATTGTTTGCGAAGTTAAGTGGGGGGGAACACTTCACTAAAATAGATTTAAGACATGCATACGAACAATGCCTACTGTCAGATGAGTCACAGCCCTATACGGCTATCACTACTCATGTGGGCACATTTGCGTATCGACGCACGCCATATGGTTTGTCGTGTATTCCGGAGAAATTCCAAAAACTAATGGAAGAAACGTTGCACGGGGTTCCGGGTTGTGTCGTATTTCTCGACGATATATGTGTAACCGGGATAGATAGGCTTCAGCACAAAAAAAATCTAAGAGCTGTACTTGGAAGGCTGCGTGACATGGGACTGACGGTTAAGATAAGTAAATGTCGGTTTATGCAAGACAGTGTAAAATATCTAGGCTTCATCATTAATAAAGATGGCCTGCGCCCAGATCCGGACAAATTGGAGGCCATTTCCAACGTACCTATTCCGAGTAATATAACACAGCTTAAAAGTTTTTTAGGTATGCTCAATTACTATGGACGATTTATTCCAAATTTAAGCACGTTATTGCAACCGTTGTATAATCTTTTAAAAAAGGACGTCTATTGGAAATGGGACTCTAAGTGTGAGCAAGCCTTTGTAAATGCAAAGCGATACCTCCTGAGCGAACGGGTACTAGCACACTACGAAGAGGGCCGCGAACTTGTGCTGTCGGTGGACAGCAGTGCTTACGGGTTGGGCGCGGTATTGGCCCACCGATATTCAGATGGTAGCGAGCGACCCATTAGTTATATATCACGCACACTTAATGCGTCAGAATATAATTACAGCCAGCTTGATAAAGAGGCGCTAGCCATCTTATTTGGCGTAACGAAACATCATCAATACCTATTTGGAAGACATTTTATCCTTCGCACTGACCATCAGCCCCTTACTTACATTTTTGGGATAAAGGGCGGAATTCCTCAAACGGCAGCTAGTCGTTTACAACGTTGGGCGGCACGTTTGGCTGCATACGATTTTACAATAGAATACATTCGGTCGGTGGACAACGGTCCAGCCGACGCTTTATCGCGATTGCCCCTGTCTTCGTCTCGGGAGGATCGCCTCGCAGATAACTTAGATTATTTAAATTTAGTTGAAGAGTCTCTGCCTGTTTGTTGTAAGGACATTGAAAAGGAGACCGAACGGGATAATATGTTATGTAGGATAAAAGGTTATGTTCTCTTAGGCTGGCCATTGGCGCCGAACTGTGACGTTGAGAAACCTTATTTCAGTAGGAAACATGAACTGTCGATTAATCAAGGATGTGTTATGTACAAGTATAGAATTGTTATACCAGGAGTTCTGCAAAGGAAAATATTAGATGAAATCCACGAGGGACACCTAGGTATTAATAAAATGAAAAGTTTATCGCGGAATTACGTTTACTGGCCGAGTTTAGATAGGGACATTGAGGAATTATGTAAGGCGTGTAGTGCGTGCAACAGCGTACGCGACGCACCACCGCGGTCGCACTTGCATCCCTGGGAGTTTCCATTGCACCCTTGGCTGCGCGTTCATGCAGATTTTGCGGATTGTGGTGGCACTCGATATTTTGTTATAGTGGATGCGCACTCCAAGTGGATAGAGGCTATACCTATGCATAGTACAAACGCAATTTCCACAATTAAAGTTTTAAGGGGTATATTCGCACGTTTTGGTTTACCGTCGCAGCTCGTTACGGATAATGGCCCGCCTTTCTCCTCTCAGGAATTTAAGTTATATTGTGACAATAATTGTATTAAACATACAACTTCGGCTCCTTACCGACCGCAGGGAAACGGTGCAGCAGAAAATGCCGTTAAGACCGTCAAGAAGGCAATTAAAAGAGCATTGTACGAAAGACATGACATTAACGCAGTCTTGAATAAATTTCTCTTGCAATATAGAAACTGCGAACATGCGACTACAGGGGTGTCCCCGGCTGTGGCGCTGCAAGGGCGTCGTCTACGCACCCGCCTGGACGCACTGAGACCCAATGTGGCGGCCACTGTGCGCGACAGGCAGGAGCAGCAGGTTATGAGAGCTTTGGGCTCAGACAAAAATATTAATGAGGGGGACAGGGTATTAGCTCGCGATTATTCCACGGGAATGAATAAATGGGCGGCCGCTGAAGTAATAAAAAAAACTGGGCCGGTATCATACAGAGTCGATGTAGGTAAGGGGGTGGAGTGGCGTAGACACGCGGATCAAATTATTCCGATTAACAATAAAAGCAAATATTCCTTATCTCGAATGAGCGGCGTAGAGTTAGCCGAAGATCCGGGTTCAAATCTGGGAGCACAAGAAGGTAATAAAGGAGCCGAGGATGTAACTGTCGATGAGGCCCCCGGCGGGAACGACGTTTCGTGTGAGACGACGATGTCAACACACCTACAACCAGGGTCACCGCGACCGAGTCGGTCAGAACTTCCGTCACCCCCGCCGGGTGCGTCAGCGCGGGCACTGCGTGCATTCCACCGCGCCAAACGAACTTACCCACATACTACTAAATAAAAATAACTAAGTAAGGATTTAATACATTTCAAGATGCTATAATTTTTAAAAATATATTTGTACGCTTACGGGGGAGATATGTGACGATCGCGTCACAAAATATGAATATGGTGGCGGGTAATTATAAGAAAGTTTTAATAAATCAGTCTGTCGTTAACTCACGCCTTTTATTGACGTTACAATTATATCACACGAAAGTACAGCATAGTTTGATATCAAATGTTTCCATACCTGAATAGAGACACACATACATAAACTCACGCTTTTTTCCCAGAAGAGAAAAGCAGAGGTGCTACCAGGACACCCACTTTTCGCCTTGTATGTTCCGTCCCATGATTTTCACAAAAACCTATCAAATATTCATTATTTTAATGAGGGGATTGCGCGAGTGATGGAATATAATTACTCTTCGGACTTACGGATCCCGCGGGATTAACGTCCGGCCAGATGGAATTATGGAATATGTTGATTTTTAGTTGGAATTAAATACAACAGTGGAATTGTTTTGGAATTAAATGTATCCAACAGTTTTATAGTTTGACCCCACGCTAAAATACAAATATTGTCCGCCAACCTGAAGTAGGTCGGCGTGGTTATCTATATGACCTAACCCATCTCAGTCGTTGCCTTGATTATAGAGGAGGCCCGTGCCCTGCAGTAGGACGTATATGGGATGATACGTAATACGGTAAGACACCAAGTTGTGTTGTAAGTGTCGGAATCAACGTAATACTTCGGTCTCTCAAACGCCAAGACTGGAAACAGTTTTGAAGTGATAGCCACGCTACAGCGAGGACGGCAGTACGAAGGGGTCAACTCGACCGGGGTGGTATCACTGTCTTACAGAAAACCGACGTGATGAGTGTTTTCTGGAGGTCCGATTTGCTGGTATAGAATATTCGTACGTACATACATATATAAACTCACGCCTTTACCCCCGAAGGGGTAGGCAGAGGCTCCACCAGGACACCCACATTTCGCCTTGTATGTTCCGTCCCATGATGTGATAGGGGGCGAGCCTATCGCCGTATCGGGCAGAAATTCCTGACTCCGGGCCGATAATGAATAGAAATATCCAATATCGCTTTGCCCGAGCCGGGATTCGAACACGAGACCTCAGCGTTGTAGTATACCTACGCCACCGAGGCAGTTTATCTATAAAGCGCTTAATAATCATATTGTAATATTAAAAGTTCAGTAGTTTGTAATTAAAATACTATTTCATATTATGATTTTGTTATACCCAATAACATATTTAATCCCAATGTCTGAATCCTCATTTTTCGTCTTTCACTACTGGCACTTAATTCTATTAGCACAAGTCTCAGCACGGAATCATCGCCAAGTCACAGACGCAATAGTCTAGCTCAAATTAGAGCCCTAGAGACCTAGATTTCCAGACTGGCTAGTCATACTATATTAATGAACGAGATGGCTCTATAGATTCAAGGATTTGCTTAGTGCTGGATAAATAGGTTATTGCTGTTCGGATTATGGCTTTGGGAATTGAAAGATGGTTTGATATTTCTCACTGGGTTTATTAGACATATAATTGTACGTAAAAGGAGTAGACAATACTCTCAACTCTTTATCCCAGAAGGGGTAGCCAGACGCGCCACTAGGACACCAACATTTCGCCTTGTATGTTCCGTCCCATGATGTGATAGGGGGCGAGCTTATCGCCATATCGGGCACAAATTCCTGACTCCGTGCTGACAATGAATAGAAAAACCAAATATCACTTTGCCCGACCAGGGACTCGAACCCGAGACCTCAGCTTTGTAGTCGTATCGTAGTACAACTACGCCACCGAGGCAGTCATTATACTCGTACGAGTATAGTCATTATATTATCAGTATATTTGTGTACATATATGTCCCAAAAAACTGGCCCACGTCAAAGGCAGACGGTCGTCCGACAAATTGACAAGTGATGTCCACAATAGACTAATGGCACGTCGCGGATAAGGAAAATTCATGTTTCCTTCCTTGTGGATTATTTTGATATATACAGGGTATATCAAGACCGCGACCGAAAACGAAGCCAGGTGGTATTATTAGTGACTTCAGACATGATGAAACTAAAAATTTCGTGAAAAATATGACTGTTTTTGTAATTTTTTACTGATCGTCGTATTTGGGTGATAAATATACAATTTTCCTAAGAATAATAATGGTGTACATTACTATTAGAAACGCAATGGTACGTAAGGATTTAAATTACTATTTTCGCATAAAGTATTTACCACCCAAACACGATGATATTTAAAAAATGCAAAATATTTGTCGCTTTAATTGCGAAATTTTTAGGTGCGTTGTGTCTGAAGTCACTAAAAGTGTGACCTGGCTTCGTTTTCGGTCGCAGTCTTGATATACCCAGTATATGGTGTTCTAAGTAAACATTCAGTAGAAATATTCATCAACTTATATTCACTGTAGGGCAAGAATTTCCTCTTCTTTATATTGGCATGAGTGACTAAAAGTTAAGTTAAGCTGAGGTCTCGGTTTCGAATCCCAATCAGGCAAAGTGATATTGGATTTTTCTATTCATTATCAGTGCGGAGTCAGGAATTTGTGCCTGATATAGCGATAGGTTCGCCCCCTATCACATCGTGAGACGGAACATACAAGGCTGGCTCCCCTGCCCACGTGTCTTACATGTACGTATTGTAAGAAACCAAGAATTTACAACTTTAAAATTCATTAAAACGTGCCATGTGATAATATAGATTAGGCAAGCCACAACAGCAAGAATATCCAAACCTTGTGACGTTATTTGCCTATTTTTTTCAGTGTTTCCATTTTATAAAAGGATTTATTTTTAGTATATTTTATTACTATAAAATGATTTACTAATTTACTGATTGGTAAATCAATATATACAACTATTGCGCCTTTAAATAAGCGGTTGAAAGTTATGCCTTGGATATTAAAAGCAATAAAAACCCCTGACGTCACACAATCTTGTAAGCTATCGTTACGAGCAGTGTTTTAGCTAAAATATGTGTTATTGGCTGCGAACGGGAACATTCCACATTGACAAACGCCAATAGGTTTGTCGTCACATGTCAATAAGTTAGTGCGGCCCTGTTTGGCAAACATTTGCGTTAATGTTTGCATATTTGATGTTGGTAGTGAAATTTTGATTCGTATTGGTTTTTTAATTGCTTATTTCGGGTATTAATTTTATGTATATCAGTAGCTCAAATACTTTATATACCATTCAAATAAATTTTACATTTCACAAGGCAAAAATAAACAAAAAAATAATAAAAAAGTAATTAAGCTATTGTGCAACAAGTCTAAGGAAATTACTTTTTTGTATTAAATAATATATCACATTGGCAAATTTTGTGGTCCTTCAGTCAATGAAGAAAGAAGAATATATTCCTTCAAAAAAGTTTGATTTCTAAATGTCATTAAAAAGAAAAATTTAATGAAAGGTTGAATCAAATAAGAGAAACGGGAGTACTATGTAGTAAGGCCCGGGGCTCTCGATATAATCATTGTTCTACGCGGGGTTTGTGAACGTTTTTGAGTAACGTCTTTGCCGAAATCTTGGTTTATTGTAGCGTATAATTATATAACTGGCTTGGATAGTGGGATGTTATAACTGTCCTATAAAATATATTGACAGCCTCCGTGGCGCAGTTGGTTGGACGCCGCCTGTGAAACGAGAGGCCGCGGGTTCGATCCCCGCACCGAGACAAATGTTTGTGTGAACCACAAATATTTGTTTCGGGTCTGGGTGTTTGTGAGACCGAAAAGTCTCTCGTAGTTTCTGATACCCACGACATAAGACTCGATCTTAGTGTGGGGTCAGGACTATGTATGTGATTGTTGGGTGTATTTATTATTATAAAAATTGACATGCTATTATTATTAATTAATAACCTTTTATGTGGCTCTTTTGGCCAGTAACACCTGGTGTTAATAATCAATATAGTCTATAAGATTGAAAGCAATTTTGACTTGTACATTGTTCGACTGGTCTGCTATCAGCTTAAGTAAATTTAACACAAATTAAAATAAATAAATACACCCAACAGTCACATACATAGTTTTAACCCCACACTAAGATCGAGTCTTGTGTCTTGTGTGTTGTGAGTATCAGAAACTACGAGAGACTTTTCGGTCTAACAAACACCCAGACCCGGAACAAATACCTGTGGATTTTTTATGTAAAATTCTATATAATAAAATTTGCGCTATATTCCAGGCTTAAGTGTAAGGTAATTCAATTTTGAACGATGAAATTATCCTTAAATTATCGCCCTTTTTATGCTTTTCTCTACCCAATATACATATAAAACCATCGCCTATGAAGACTTACATCAGGAGCACCATACATGCATCGACAGCGTTTAAGAATAGAAGAATGGTGAACGCAAAAGGAATCAGTTTTTCTCCTTTAAAATATTTTAATAACTATCAAAATAAATAAGACTATACTCGAAAGGCTCTGTGACAGATTTCAGGGAGAAACTACCAACTATTAACCCAGCGAAATGGCTGTTTCTTCGAGCTTGGGAAGCCACAAGAAAAATCAACAGTTATCTATTGAAAAAGATTTCCTTTGCCGGCCCTTACTTTTTGTTTTAGAAGAAGTTATTTTGCTTGAACGAGAAGACAGTGAGAGTTTAGTGAAATTGGCTGACATATAAGTCGTCATCTATCGACGTGTGGCGAAATTGGGAACTAAATAAAATTTAAAAATATCTACTTATTATTTTGAGAATTTTTTTTTATCATAAAAAAACCAACATTTATAATCGTAAGCTAATAGTAATGTCCATTGTAATGAAATATGAAGAGAGAAAAACTAATCTTATTATGTTGAAAACAGCGCTTTCGGGGACACCGCACCGTATAGCTAGTTACTTAGTCCCTGATTTCTCCAATGGGACTCATTAAGTATGCGACTGGTGAAATTAAGTAGAAAATTTAACTTTGATAAATATTTGGCAAGACGTCGATCAGCCTCCATCTAGGCTGATTCGGACAGATTTCTAAGGAAATTCTTGAGTGGTTGGGAGCTCGCATTCTATTTCAGCGACATCCTGTGAACTTCCTGCGTAATCAAGAGAGAGTAAAATAGACTTTTGATCAGTATCTTAACTAAAATTCTTTTTAAATAATAAATACAAATTTATATATTACAAGACGATAATATTTCAGTGCACGAAATTTAATGCCAATCTTTTCTGCAACACTTTCATACTATTCAGTTTCATTCACTACGTACAACTATCGCCATCATTTTTTTTCTTTTTTTAAAATTAAGTTTCACTCCGATGTTCTAGAAACAATAGTAGTGGTACTTGTCATATGGCTAGGAACTAACACCCATATTCTAAGACGTTTTCTCGACTCCACTTGACGTTACTAGAGGAAATCCGTATTCTTAGTAGAAAAAAATCTCCTCCACTCAACGTCACTCAAAAATTTTCCTGTCTCGAGGAAAGGAATCAACTGTCAAACTCAAGGTACGTCGCGACCTACCTTAAGGAATAAATAAAAGAAATAATCCTACTTTAAAATTGTAATTAAAAGAGACAAATAAAGTTTACCTTTTAAAATTCTTAAATACCTAAATATGCCAACAATTTTTTGAGGTGGGTGCCTCTTCACGATTTACACGTTTTCCTAGTGAATGATACAAACATTACTCTTTATTTCATTTAATAAAAGATTTTTGGTTTGGAAACAGTGTTTATTATTTTAAACAAGTTATTAAAGATTTCCAACAGTTCCTGTAATACTTGTACGATACTCCGTACGAATATCCCGAACGACGATTCATCCATAAGAATATCCTTCGAAATTTCCGGGTTGGATGGTATGACCCTCCTCCTGTCTGCATGCGTTTTTTTCTCCGACTCACTAAATATTTGTCTTCCAGTCACAATCCCGAAGATTTTGAGTTCAACAATTATATATTATTCTATGTAAACACTCTGACATGACATTTGACTGTCACTTTTTAAGTGATCATAGACTATTTTCAAAGGTTTTTTGTTAAATCTCTACTTTATCTATACATCAATGACGTAATTAATGACGTTTTTCCTTGACTCAGCCTCACTCGAGGAACCTTTAGTAAAGGTATATTTTTAACTAAGCATACCATTTTCGAGGGTCCCTCCAATTCATTTGTAAAGTCACCTCGACTAAAATAAGGTTGAGGAAGATTGGAGGACACGACTTAGAATACGGGTGTAAGACTTTCTTACCATTCCGCGTAGAAAAAGATAACTGGTGACAAGTGTCCGTATTTTCCGAGACTGCCGTGAAGCTACGAACAAAGAAATATATTAAATTAATACGTCTATTTACCATTGTAGTTGTGGAAACTTCGAGACGTCTCTGCACTGAGATTCATTCTTGGAAATGAGTTGAGAAAATACTTGAGTTTTTATATAGCTGTATTGTATCACGCTGTTACATGCTTTATATTCGATTTAAGTAAGTCTAAAACATATTCTTAAGATTTTTTTTACAGGCTGTGACACCTCTCCTTCAGTCCAGGTTGAGCATTTTTTGCTATTCCTCATAGTTTCGGATTTGGCCATTCACGGCCATTTACAAAATTCACGGCAATTGCGCCCTCGGAATCCCCTCACGGCTTAAGATTGAAAACACAATCACTGAATCCCAATTACTACATAAATGTATGATGTAGCCTATGCAATACTAGAAGATTACAAACGATAGACCAACGTGCATCTAGCCTTGATTACTACTAAATAATGGAATATATTTTATCAATACTCGTATGGGCTAATAGATATCTCCAGAGAATATTAACCCTTACAGAAGGAACTTTCATAAGAACTTTAATATGTCGCCTTTAACAGGGTTTTACCACTATATTATCTCAGAAAATCCACGTAGTCACTTTGGCTAGCTTCGGACTTTCTTTTAGTGAGATTTCTGATCGCTAAATATAACCTAATTTTTATTTCAAGGGCTGAAAACTCAAATAACTACTTGCTACGGTAATACCCATAGGTGTCCACTATCCATCAGATAATTTGTCTCATCATTTCTATTCTACAGTTCAAAAACTCTTCACAAATTACCAATTTCAAAGTACTAAGACCGAACTGTAATAAACTTAAACCATTTAAAATTTACTTATTAATAAGAGGTACTTCAAATTGTCTCTCAAAATCGTCTCGGACCGCAAAGACAAAGTTTCAGTTTAATTATTTCAATAAACAAACAATAAATCGATGCTAAAAGTAAAGTTATGGAGTCAACGCTGGAAACTTTCAAAGTGCCCACTTGTGGGGTGTAAGTCATGAGCGTTTGTATCCACTTCAAGGACGGAAAGTACTTATGTGGAGATAAAATACAAGAAAGGGCACCATTGGACCTCCTTTCATAAGGTGGACAGATGGTCGGATAAAGGATGTAGGAGTTGCTGGATATAGTGCTACTTTATAAATAAAAAGATGTAGACTTTGTTCTCTAAAAAGTATTACACCTATGTCTTGCGGTATCCCGGCAAGAACCACGGTCGGGTTTTCCACAATATTATCACCATTTCGCCTGGTTTCTACCATCGTCGAAAAACCATTCCTCTATATTTCTTCAAGACATCAAGCCAGTACTTATTTGTTTTGCATCGTAGACTTGGCCCAGATATAACGATATAACAAGACCCAGGTGTCTATTACCAAACTTTTCTGTTATTTTCGTGACAGGTCATCAAACCATCTTAATCAAAATTCCTGTTGCTTACCCTTAGCATAGCAGGCTCCAAAGCGTATTTATACTAGACTACGCTATACAAGGCCACACAAAATCTTATTAAAATAATTAAACGTTAATTCAAGAATTCCGTTCCCAACTTTCGGTAATTTCTTTCAAACCGCGAAATAAGGCGCAAAGTAAAAAAGTTTCCAACTCAAGCCACACACTAAAAACTGGGTCAAGTTAGCTGAAAAGGTTTAAGCGTAGATTTAGCCTTGGAGTCTAGGAAATGGAAGTGGAGTGGCTGGCGAAAGAATATTCCGCGTTCAGTGGCGGTATAATATGAAACGCCGAATTTGGATTTTAAATGTCAAAGTTTAAAATCGTATGTGTTGTTAGTGCTTTGAAGATTGGCTGATGTTTTGGGACGGGTTTAAACACATTTCATTTGTTTGTGTCGGTTAATTGGTATGACATTGAAAATGTGAACCGAGAGAACCTGGGTTTGATTCCAGGGTAGGGCAATATACGGAGCGTATGTCTCTGACAGGTTTTCAACTATTGTGTATGGTGTTCGATATTCGGGAAATATGAAAACTGAACCATCAGCAAAAATGATGAGCTTAAGATTATCTCACTTGATAACACTACCATAAAGTGTTTTTCCCAACCTTGCAATCAAAGATATTATACATCTAGTTCCAAGAGCTTGTTATATTTTTGTTTATTTCTCCAAACTCTTCCCAGATGTCTCCAAACTTTAAGCGGAAATCAAAGCCGTATTTTTGTTTTGCTCAAAGACGGTCTGTTTAACAAAAGAGACTTTATATTTAAGATTAGTCTGTTAACAAAGTTTCCTTACGAAATTTGACTTCTTTTATCTTTTTAATGAGTTATCTTTTCCTTTTATGTTCTGTGCTTTAAGTTGGCGATTTGTTTGCGATCCAGGTAATTTGACAAGTAAACCTTGGGAGGTTTAGCGTTGGGGTTCTCGTGACCTTAGAGATAAAGAGGAAAATTACAGATAAGAAAAACGGTATTGCTGTTACCTATCGTTTGGTGAGTGAGATTTCCGGAGAACCAAAAGCTGGTGGTGATATATTTGTTTTCCTCTAAATAATGGTTTCATAGATTTTAGCGAATGTTACATATAGAAATAAAACTAATTTTTACGGACTTTATCGCTATTTGGTTTAACTTTTACATTTTTTAACTTCCCGGCGTTTCGTGACCACGAAAGCTGTAAAGCAATCGACACGTCGCGTCGGGAAGTAAAAAAATGTAAAAATTAAACCAAATCGCGATAAAATCCGTAAAAATTAGTTTATTTCAACTCCTCTAAATAGCCAATCTGTCATTCGTTGTTCTATCTATTATAGGTGTTTAATGTTTCGTGTGTGTTTTGTTCGTTGTGTTTATTTTGATTGAAATCTTCTGTGAATGTTCATAAATCCTTCAATCTTTTTTTTGTGTTAATGGGCGTTGGTAATCAATTGCATCAAAACGCCTCTTCGTTCATCGTCTTTCTAAAACACAACCGTGATTATAATTGACAAATGCATCTTCAAATCCACTGAACGAAATCTATTCATATTTAAAAGACACTCGAAACCAGATGTTATCAATATCAATAAAAAAATGATTATAAATTATGTAACGGATATCTGAGGTGTGAATATTCTTATCTGATCGGTACGAATGGGATTGATATGGGGTGTATTGACACCGTGTGAAAGAAAAAAAACTAAAAACCATACAATTATCAACTACTTGATGTGCATTTGTAAGACAGCCTCCATGGCGCACATGGTTAGACCCCAGCTGTTAAACAAGAGGCCGCGGGTACGAACCGCACCGAAACAAATATTTGTGTGATTCACAGGTATTTGTTTCTGGTCTGAGTGTTTGTGAGACTGCAAAAGATCTCGTAGTTTCTCATACAGACACAAGACTCAATCTTAGTGTGGGGTCAGGATTTTGGGTGTGACTGCTGGGTTTATTTATGAGTATTATTTATTTAAGTGTGAAATGATACTCAGATACATTGAAATATTTATTTATTTATTTATTTATTTATTTATTTATATTCTTTATTGTACACAAAAATATAACAAAAGGTATATAAAGACAACAAAACAACAAAGTACAAATGGCGGTCTTATCGCACTAAGGCAATATCTACCAGACAACCATTGGATGGATTTATGAGAGGGAGAAAGAAAGGGCAGTGTATAATAAAGGCAATAAAAGCTCAAATATATAATACTATTTATACATAAATATACAAAAACTACATAATTAATATATATAAAGATACATAAATACATTTATATGTAAATAAACATACATAAATACGTTTATATGTAAATAAACATACATATATAAAAATATTACCAATATATTTAAATAAAGGAAATAATATTAATCAGTAAATCTGTTTAAGAAGAAAGGTAGTGCTCTTTTACTAGCTTCTTAAAATATGACAGAGTTTGAGCCTGCCTCACCACAACGGGTAGTGCATTCCACAAGCGAACAGCTACGACACCGAAAGATTTATCCATAAATGTTGTAGTGTGGGCGGGCATTCTCAACTTTAAGTTCTCGGACGACCTCAAGGACCTCGTATGTGAGTCATGAAGAAAAACAAATCGTTCTTTAAGATAAGAAGGGGTGAGAGGATTAAACAAAATATTGTAAAGAAGAGAAAGAATGTGAGTATTCCGGCGAAGTCGTATAGGTAACCACTTGAGCTTAGCACGAAACTCGGAAACATGATCATATTTACGTAGACCAAATATGAATCTTATGCAGAAATTCTGAAGACGCTCAAGTTTATTTAGCTGGTCCTCGGTGAGATCTAGATAGCTGACATCGGCATAATCAAGGATGGGGAGGAGGAGTGTTTGCGCAAGCGATTTCTTCGTGGTAACGGGTAGGAAATTGTGTAACCTTCGCAAGGATCTAGCTGAAGTAAACAACTTTCGACTTACATCTCGAATTTGCGGACCCCAGGTGAGGCCTTTGTCTATATTCAGACCCAAATTTCTCACAGTGTCGCTGTAGGGGACGGTAACACCATCACAAGCAACACACGGCAGTTGGGCCCAATTAAGTTTTGCTATCAACCTGGGACTGCCAACAACAATTGCCTGAGTCTTACTTGGATTCAGCGTCAAGCCATGCCGTTTGCTCCAATTGCAAATGTGTTGGATATCAACATTAATCGTCGAGATCGCATCAACCATCCAGTTATAGTAGAGAAATAGTTCCACGGTCCACCTGTTCTGCTTAAAAAAAATGGTATACGATTTTGATTTAAAATTTTTAATAGTTTACATATTTTTGGCGTTTCTAGAAGTAGATTGGACTTGTTATTGTTTAATTTGTATTTTATTTATGATATAATATTCAGCACCATGTACTGATCGCATGTCGCCTATTAAAAGAAACACTGGTTGAACATTATCAAACCCTGAACCACCCAAGAAATACATTATTACTTGCTGCCCACCCCTAACCAGTAACACGATAGCAACAAACAAAAAACATCTGATAATCGTTTAACATTTTATTGGGTGTCGAAATGTCATCGATTTACTACCGATTTATCGACACATCTCGATCCTGTTACCTGATATCGATTTATTCATGTCTCATAGATTTATCTCGATATTTTTACCTGTTTTTATTGCTTCTATAACACAACTGGCATATTAATAATGTTTGATTATTTTTTTTACATTGCTCCGGAAAAAATCTGACGGCCTCCATGGCGCAGTTGGTTAGACAATGGCCGTGAAACAAGAGGCCGCGGGTTCGATCCCCGCACTGAGACAAATGTTTGTCTGAATTATATGTATTTGTTTCGGTTCTGGGTTTTTGTGAGACCAAAAAGTCTCTCGTTGTTTCTAATACCCACGACACAAGACTCGATCTTAGTGTGGGGTCAGGACTATGTATGTGACTGTTGCGTGTATTTATTTGTTTATTATTTACTGTCTGTGATTAATGGCAAATGCAATGATGTCTAGATAGAGTATTGATTGATAAGAGAAAACAGTACGGGCGGGCGAAAGAGATAGATACACATTTACTTTGAAAATACTAGTAGCTATCATCTTTCAAATCCTTTTATAGTCTAAGAGGTAGCAACGTTTTTGAGAGATAATTTCAGGTAGGCCAGTTTTTAGATATGCTATCTCTCTCACTCTCCCGGACGTCATACAGGCTATCTGGCTGGCGGTAGTGGTTGCGTTCGTCAGTGCGCAGCCTACCTATACAGGTAAAATATCGAATTTTAAAATCATTTTAAGAAGCTTTTTTCCTTTATTATTATTTTTATTGAACTTTTTGCAACATGAATCTATTATTGCCAGATATTTCTATTGTTGTTTAAACTGTGCCAGACGCTAATTTTGAATTAAAAAAATATTATTTTTCAAAGTATTTCAGTATGGCTGTAATTTTTATATGATGTTATTTAAGTATCTAAAAACCTAAATTTAATTTGCCAGACAATTATTCGATTGTTAAACCTTCAGCCAGACCGATCTAAAAGTGAAAAGTGATTGGGCATGTTGAAAGAGTACAGACAATCACGTGTTATTTTTAATGTGTATAACAAAATTGTATTACAATGGCTAGCGAAAAATTAAAATGTGGTTTTTGTAAAGACTGAAATGGAAAAATAATAACTTTTGTTGAAGATACATTAAAAAAGTGTAAAGAAGTTCTGCAAATACGTGTAAATTTTAAACTGAAATACAGGGTATATCAAGACCGCGACCGAAAACGAAGCCAGGTGGTAGTATTAGTGACTTCAGACACAATGCAAGTAAAAATTTCGCAAAAAAAAATCGTCAACTTTTTTTTGTAATTTTTTACTAATCGTCGTATTTGGGTGATAAAAACATAATTTTCCTAAAATAAAGATGTAGACCTCTTTATTTTTAAACACGCAATGGTACATAAGGGTTTAAATTAGTATTTTCGCAAAAAATAGGTATTTTCCACCAAAACACGATGATTTTAAAAAATATATAAAAAAAATATCTATCACTGTTTTGGCGAAATTTTTATTTGCATCGTGTTTGGAGCCACTAAAACTACAACCTGGCTTCGTTTTCGGTCGCAGTCTTGATATACCCGGTATAATAGTGTACAGTTACCGGAGCAAGTTAATGACATTGATGGATATCACAGAAATTGTTACAGCATTTTTACAGCTCTTATGACAAAATATCGTAATTTATCTGAAATTAATTTCTCGTCAACAGTAGATCTTCCCAGCACATCTAGTTCAACTTCGTTATCAAATACTGCAGTAGATGTTAGCGAAACCCTGCCAGATAATACGTCTCAGAATTCACATACAGAAGTTAATATCCAAGAAATTGACACTTCTAATGCAATTAACAAGTGCTTTTCATACCGGGTTGAAAGTAATAAGGTTATTAAAACTGTTGAAGATGTACTGTCTTGCGAAGAACAAGAAGAAGCCGATTCTCAAATAATAATACATCACATTTGTCAAATAAATGTCGATGGCGAAGTTGTGATACGCTGCTCAGACACAGTTATTTTAATAATACTTCTTGGTAACATGGAGCATTTGAATGCATCACTAAAATCTGGGTAAATTTGGGCGTGGGGAATTATGAGCGATTTATAAGCGTCATCAAGTACACGAAATTCTAGAGAATTCTTTATCGAAAGCTCTACCGTGCTTTTATGCACTCACTGGATGCGACTACACACCAGGTTTTATCCGGAAAGGCAAACTTCGAGATGATAATTTTGAAAAAACAAAATCGTAATTTTGATCCATCAAGCCTACCACCATGCAAAGCTGAATTTTATCAGCATTTACTACGAGTTCGTTACGTTACAAAGTTTTGGAGAAATGATCATTTACAACAACCAACATCTCTATCACCTCAAGTTTCCGGCTGGACCATAAATATGATTTTATCTGGTTTGTTGGAGAGCAATTGCCATCATTAGTTGCCGACATTATCATTAAAGGTAAAAATTAAAAATAAAATACTAATAAATTTATTTGCCGATAGATTATAAAATGTTTCATTCTTTTACAGATAATAACTTATTACAAGACGATGACATTTCAAAAGACGACGATGACAATAAAAATGACAACAGTGCTGAAGATGATGATGATGATGATAATTATCAAGATGCCTCCGTTTTTTTTGTGATAAAATTATGGATTGAAAAATATAATTTTTGGTTATTTTCATCCTTGAGATTGATTATTATCTTATTTTGTACAACGATAAATAGTTATTTTGATACTATATTAATCCACACATTAATTCAATAGTTTTTAATTAGTTATATGTAATTTATTCGACAACTATTCCTAGATCAAGCAAAATGATACCACATCACTTTTCACTTTTAGGTCGGTCTGGCTGAAGGTTTAACAATCGAATTAATGTCTGGCAAATTAAATTTAGGTTTTTAGATACTTAAATAACATCATTTAAAAATTACAGCCATACTGAAATACTTTGAAAAATAATATTTTTTTAATTCAAAATTAGCGTCTGGCATAGTTTAAACAACAATAGAAATATCTGGCAATAATAGATTCATGTTGCAAAAAGTTCAATAAAAATAATAATAAAGGAAAAAAGCTTCTTAAAATGATTTTAAAATTCGATATTTTACCTGTATAGGTAGGCTGCGCACTGACGAACGCAACCACTACCGCCAGCCAGATAGCCTGTATGACTTTCGGGAGAGTGAGAGAGATAGCATATCTAAAAACTGGCCTACCTGAAATGCTTGTTTTCCAGACGTTGCTAGCTCCCGTACCATTAGCTGTTTTTCAGAAATGTTATATTTAACAGTATTTTCTGTAACAAAAAAGTAACATAACATGAAAAGCAAATGTAGGTGACTGTTCTATTCCTAGTACTATAGCTATTTAACGTAAAATCCGGTATAAATGTGAGTAAAACAACGTTAAGAGCACTTGTAAATTACCAGGTCGTTGGACAAGAATATTTCAGCGTTGGTATTCGCGTTCAAACGCCAACAAATTAACTCGGTTAAATTATGTTTAAATTCATCACGAGTTTAAAAGATTATTTATATTTTGTTTTGTTATTGTTCTTTAATAAGTAGTTTCGTTGTTCTGTTGGTTATTGTTGGTAGAATATTTGTGTTTTTACGGATAAGGGTGTGTATTTCTACATTATTCTATACAAAACGACATAATGATTGCTGCTTTTTGGCATTCGATAGTTGGACAACTTAACCCGCTTTTTTACGCGACTTTGAACTTGGGTTGCCACCTCGGAATCCGTCAAGGTTTAATATTGAAACCACAATCACTGAAGCCCAATTTTTTTGATTGCTATGAATGGCAAGCCGAGCATGCCGCTCCCCTGTAAGCGATACGACAGTAGCAAATCCAAACAGCACCATGAATTACAAAGCAATACTTGGCATTCCACTGCGCTCGCCATCCTGAGACATAAGATGTTAAGTCACATGTTCAGTAATTACTATGGCTACAAAGTCCTTTAAACTGGAACACAAAAGTGCATTTACACTGCTGTTTGGCGAGAGAAATAGACATTGCGGTGGGACCTACCCAGGCTGCCTCTAACATGGCCTACCACCGGTAAAATAACTTCAAAAACAGTAATTAGTCTATTACCACCCAAAACCTTTTATTAATCTTCGTCCTTCGATTTTTTATTCGAAATCGTAAAAGTCATAATCGCACCCTTACTATACAAAAAAGTCACTGAATGTATGGCGTCCCCTACCAAGGTCCCTTTTCTCACAATTGAACTAAATCACAATATACATTTGGAATCGAGTAAATGAGCGATAAATTGCCGCCGCCGCATTAACCGATAAATCGCTCCGCGTTTGTTTGCTGAAATCGGACGGAAAATCTATTCGGCGATAAAACTGAGTGCGGTCGAACCCTTGGACCCGTACCACGAGTACTCGATGGTAATCGAATAGTTTAAGTTATAGATGGGAGACTATTCTCGAGCTATCGATGTTCTTTTTGCTTAATTTAACGGAAAATACGGTCGTCTAGATGTTTTTTGTTGGTTTGGTGGCGTTTTTCTTTTTTTTTTTGTTGTTAGTGTCAAAGGTTGGGAGCCAGTATGTTTTTCTTATTTTCAAATGACGAAGGACTCAAAGAATTATTTCTATAATGACAATTTTGAAACCTCGGTGACTGCCTCGGTGGCGTAGTTGTACTACGGTACGATTACAAAGCTAAGCTCTCGGGTTCGAATCCCGGGTCGGGCAAAGTGATATTGGATTTTTTATTCATTATCGGCCTGGAATAAAGAATTTGTGCTCGATATGGCGATAGGCTTGACCCCTATCACATCGCGGAATGGAACATAAAAGGCGAAATGTGAATGTCCTTGTAGCAACTCTGCCTACCCCATCTAGGAAAAAGGCGTCAATTTATGTGTAATTTTGCAACCTTTATAACGTCTTGTGCCCTGATTGTGGTTGGAGGCTTAACACTGTTTTTGGGTTATATACGGTCTTCATGGGCACAGACTTGTAACTTTTCGAATTTAAAGTGTATTCATACAATACAATAATCTTTATTGTGAACCAAAAAAACAAACAATATATATGTACAAAATCAGACAAAATACAATAACTTATGGTATTACAATGGGCGGTCTTATCGCTTAAAGCGGTCTTTTCCAGACAGCCTTTGTATGGATAGTAACATAGTTAAACAAATCGGATAATTTACAAGTAAACCATAAGTGAATTAGTATTAGTTATTGTTCCTCCTTTATCATGTAATTAGATCTAAAAAAAAAAAACTACTTTATTTTACTCTGCCGTCTGCCTATTACCAAGTGTTGGCAAACATAAAAACTAGGATATTGTTAATTGTTAGACACTGTCGCTGCAACACAAGCCTAGCTTAGCGCAGGACAGTTAACAACGAATATTGTTTATAGTTATAAATGGCCTCTAGTCTTAAGAAAAAAATGTTTTGTTATTTTCTTATGCTAAATAAATAAATAAAATAAATAAATTTAACGCGGAAAAAAATATAGTTCCTGCGCAAGTCAAATCTATTTATAATAATTGAAGCCCTATCATTGTAACGGACATCTTTGGGGCAGGCCTATGCTGCTAAATAGATAGATATATAGACCATTGTAAAGGGACCTAAACTTGCAGCGGGGAGTATAGAGATTGTCATTGATACTATAAAACAGATACGAACATACGAGCGCAATATTCAACGTTTACAATTCTCAAACTGCATATATTTGCGGCAAGATACTCGAGTATTGAGTGCTGACTGCTGAAGTCCTGGATATTAGTTGTGGACAGTTCATATCCGATAGTAATATTAATGTGTTGGATATGGTATTATACAGGGTATATCAAGACCGCGACCGAAAACAAAGCTAGGTGGTAGTTTTAGCGGTTACAGACACAATGCAACTAAATTTTTTGCAAAAAAATCGATAAAAAACCCTTACGTTCCACTGCGTATTTAAAAAAAAAGCGGTGTACGTCATAATTTTAGAAAAAATATGTATTTATCACTCAAAAACGACGATGTGTAAAAAATTACAAAAAAAATTGTCAATTTTTTTGATGAAATATTTACTTGCATTGTGTTTTTTATTACTATTACTGCCACCTGCTTCGTTTTCGGTCACGGTCTTGATCTTACTGTATATGTTAAATATGTTGATTATAGTATATGTTGGTGTTTATGTTTCTGGAATACTAATACCGGGTGATATTGGTATATGGCGTTTAATTTAAGCCACATGTTTCTCATCACCCCAGGTGACATTGTACGAAATTTGATAAAAATCCGAGTTGATTTTGGTCAAAAATCGTGATTTTAGTTTTCACGGTTTTTGACTAACCCGTATAGATACGAGCATTTTATCGCTTAGATGAATTTCGGTTCGGTTCGATCTTACCTAAGCGCCAAAAGGCTCGTACCTATACAGGGTGATGAAAAACCTTGAAAGCTAAAATCGCGATTTTTGACCAAACCAACACGCAGTTTTTTTTCAAATTTAGTACTATTGTACCTGGTATAGTAAGGTACATGTGGTCTAAATTAAATACCATATGTCAATATCACCCTATATAATTGATAAAATATATACTATATTGTAAATAAATAAATACACCCAACAGTCACATATACCTATAGTCCTGACCCCACACTAAGATCGAGTCTTGTGTCGTAGGTATCAGAAACTACGAGAGACTTTTCGGTCTCACAAACACCCAGACCTGAAACAAACATCTGTGGATCACACACATGTTTGTTACGGTGCGGGGATCGAACCCGCGGCCTTTCGTTTCACAGGCGGCTTCTAACCAACTGCGACACGGAGGCTGTCAATATTGCAAAGTATATGTATATGATTGCGTGATTACATATTTGTAAAAAAACAGACACAATTTGCTGAGATTGTCGCGAGTTTAAATGCGAAGGAAGACTATAATACTTGTCTCATAGTGGAACACTTGATCATTGGAGATGCTTGGAACCCGAGAACCCCTTTGATCAAACGAGGGCCGTATATCACCACAGCCCGTTTCAATTGGGATATGATATCAAATGTTGGGTGTCATGTAGAACTGCTATAATAATCCACGGTTATTCGTCATTTAGAGTTTCATTGCATTAATATTTCATAGTTAAAAAAAAAGGTTGTTCTAATGAGTGTGTATAGGGCTTATACACACGTACTTCAGGCTGTGAAACGTGTAGTCGTAGGTTTGATTATCAAGTCGGATCCACTTTGTGTAAGTTAGATTTGAAAAACATCACATGAGTTGGCCAGGACTATGACCCATAAGAAAAGCCGAAAAATATTAAGGCATTGAAGTATCGCCTTATGTTAGAAGTAGCCCTGTCTTCAGCACCAAAGGTTGTAGGTAAATATTGCCAAACTTATATGGCGTTGTTTTAAATATTTTTACGCTTTTATAATTTTACTACACTTAGGTAGTCATCGAAAATTCTATCAAAGTCCTAATCCGTAACCGCATTTTTAAATAATAAGGAGTGAACATGAAACTTTGAACATAACATTTGTCCCATAAATCGCTTAAAGCGGAAAATCTTGTACAAAATACAAACAAAACTGAACAGTGTGGCGAAGATTTTCACAAGGATAACTCTCTATTCGGGAATTGTTCAAATCATAACGGGGAGATACGGCGACAGTGACAAACGGGACGCCCCGAGAGAGCTGAGGAGCGGGTCAAGGTACAAGAGGAGGGCGTGAGGTATTATTTGTATATTTTCTGTACTAGCTTCGGCCCGCAAACTTCGTCTGCGTGAATAACTTTATTTGACATACATACATACATACATAAACTCACGCCTTTTCCCAGAAAGGGTAGGCAGAGGTACTAGGAGTCCCACATTTCGCCTTGTATGTTCCGTCCCATAATGTGATAGGGGCGAGCCTATCGCCATATCGGGCATAAATTCCTGACTCCGGGCCGATATAATTATTAGAAAAATCGATTATGTATGTATGTTTCTATATAAAACCGTTCGTAAGATTGTCTCCAACTTAAGCGATTATATTGAGGTAAAATTTTATTACCACAATATTTTTGATAGTTCATAATGAATTCCGCTATGCTGTCGAGGCAATTGAACGAAAGATATCCAAATATTCAGTTTTACTGGCTATTATATCCGCAGTGGAATCTAAGTCAACTTAGATATTAGGTTTACCAAGCTTTAGTGTTCATGATCATCAGCGTTGCAGTCCACTGCTGAATAGAGGCCTCTCCCAAGGTACGCCATAGAGCGCGGTGTTCGGTGTGAATCATATTCGTATTAAATCAATACAAAAATAAGATCAGTAAAGTCTACAAGACAATCAAAGTTCATTTTTATCCCGTACTTCTTATCCACGAACCTTGAATAAAAAACAGGCCAGGAAGTATAAATCCACTTTTAGCGTTTAACCACATATGCCAATCACGATTCGTTTTCGGTCATAACAATTGTTGAATCGGTTAGCTGTGTTCTGATCGGAACATGGTTGCCATCGATAATGATAATGCACACATTATTTTTTATTTGACAATATTTTATCAGACCGAGCTCGTTACGAGCATGAACCGTTACAAACTTGTGATGTGGTAGGTCTCTCATATGAGAGGCCGCCTGGGTAGGTACCACCGCAGTGTCGATTTCTCCCGCTAAACAGCAGTGTATGCACTGCTATGTTCCGGTTTGAAGGACATTGTAGCCAGAGTAACTACTGGAAATAATAAGACTGAACATCTTATGTCTCAGGATGGCGAGCGCAGTAGAATGCCAAGCATTGCTTTGTAATTCGTAGCGATCTATGTCATATTATATTGATTTTGACTGTAAAGCCTAATTTTATAAATCGCTCATCTCTTAACATTTAAACCACACCAGCCACACATATTTTGTGCAAAAACATCTTACGTTGAAACTTAGAAAGGTATATAATTTTATGAAACAAAATGGATGATATTTCATCGCGTAAAATTTGGTACAAACACAATTTTGAGCGGGGTAATGAAGAAATACGTATGGGTAACAATTTTGTTTTGTTTTTATTGGGAGACAACAATTCAATCCACTGGGTGTATTTCGGTTTGTAACTCAATTATTAGTAAGCTAGTATGGGAAGTATTCGGTATGGTGATATGCTCGCATCTCATCTTTGGATGGAAATAAATTGTGCATATTAAATCTGGATGATAAGTGGATCCGCGGCAGCCTTGACAGTGAAAGGAAAAAGTAAGTCACATACACAACAATTATAAAGTTACTGTAAAGTAATATAAAAACAATAAATAAAACTTTGAGCCAACGCTAATACACAGTAAAAACATAAAATCTTTAAATCAAATCTTCATTTCAGACGGCGTATTACAGTTTTGTTATTGAGAATGATACTACCAGATGCCTAAAAATCTTAATTAGCTGTCCAAATGGATACAAATACCACAAGTACAACATAAATAAGGCGTTGGTTCAGATGTAAAAAAGTACTAAATACAAATCTTTGACCCACGAAGCAGCGGTTTCAGAGTTCAGTTTGCACTTCGTTACGTATTCCAAGATTGTATTAACTTCTTGGTTTAGTGGGGGAGGAAAAAACTAAACTCAATTGCGGCTAGCCCAAGTTACGTAATAAATAAATTCTGTAAAATAGGAAGAGGAATGGCGAGACGAGGGTGCCATTGACCTTAGTAAGCGATACGACCGCTCATGGACAGTAGAAAATCAAACAACACCATGGATTACAAAGCATTGCTTGGCATTCGACTGCTCTCGCCATCCTGAAACATAAGATATTGAGTCTCAATATGTTCATGTTACTCTGGCTACAATGTCCTTCAAACCGGAACACAACAGTGTATTAATTACACTACTGTTTGACAAGAGAAATAGACATTGCGGTGGTACCTACCCAAGCGGTCTGTTACATATGAGAGACCTACCACCAGTGTAATATGTAATTATTATATTTTAAGTACCTACATTTATTTTTAAAATGGAAAACAATCGATGACTTAAAATTAGGTTGTTTTTAATGCAGAAGGTTTGCCACTAGATGTCGTTCAAGCACATTATTTTTGTACCATTTGACTTATTAAAGAGACAGTGTGATTACAATCTATCAGAGAAACCACCAGCGAGAGATTGTTAAATCCTGCTGATCGATTCAGATATGCCGGCCTACTGGAAACCAGATGATTCTAAAACGCTGCACTAGTTTTTCGCCACCGAATACGATGGTCGACATCTGGATAAATGTAAAACTTACCACCATTAATAATGACTTTCAAAAAAAGTAAAATGTTGAAAACCAAATTCCCTAAGCCATATACATTTCGCTATGTCAAAGAGAAAACATCACAAAAATTAAATTTACGGTGTCAAAAAGGGATAGTTCCACTCACAAACGCCCTTAAAAAGGGCACGGGATCAAAACTAATACCTACTGCTTTGCAGTGCGTCCCTAAGGGCTGTGGTCTGAGCCTTTATGTTTCAAGATATTCCCTGACGTGAGGGCTTTTTGAAACGCGGCCGAGTTGGACGACAGTGGTAAAATGTATGCATTGTGTCCTTTGTTTTGAGAACGAAGACATATGTAAATTAAGTTATGGGATTTTATTTATATAACTTAACATTTGTCAAATGGCGAAAGCTAATTTAAATTTGATACATAAATAAATACATCCAACCATTGACTTATATTGTAACATTGATATCGATGCACCCAACAGTCACATAGGTACACAGCGTCTAACCAACTGCGCCACGATGGCTGTCACAAGACACACTGAGATAATACATAGTCCTGACCCAACACTAAGACCAAGTCTTGTGTCGTGGGTATCAGAAACTACTTTATAGAGTCTTTTCGGTCTCACAAACACCCAGACCCAGGTGCGGGAATCGAAACCGCGGCCTCTCGTTTCACAGGCGGCGTCTAACCAACTGCGCCACGGAGGCTGCATGTTCCTCTTTAAGTTTCCACGGGTGAAAATCTATTTTATGTAAGTTCTTTTTTACAAATTTCCTTTTCTCTCAAAAATAATGTTCCTTTATTTGCAATGAATACAAAAATATTTCTAGTCATTCCATACAGTTGTGACTTTTTATAGAAAAGTAAAAACTCAATTAATATATTTAGTTTGAAGTACATTATTGGATTAATAAAGATAATATACATTTGCAAAACTTAATAAAATAATTTTGCAAACACATCTATTCTAAAATACTCATAAAATCCACGAAAGCTTCAAAAACGTCTCACTAATTACAATACTCAGCTATACAAAATAAATGAATAGTCAACAAATCGCGACTGGCTCGCTAAACAACTAGACACCGATAGGTATACTCTAATGAGCCTGATTGGCGAGAAATCACGACCCAAATGGCTGCCGGTAACAAATTCCGTCGCTACGGTTGTTATTGCAAATGTAGGGACAGAAGGCTATATTATTATACGAGACTTAAGGGCCTTGTAATCGAACAAATGTGATTGGCAAATTTTTTAGTCAAACTCCTATTTTATCACACAATAGCTTAGACGATCAAACAAAAGGTCAAATATTTGATCGTAGATTCAATAGGCAGATTCACAGAACTATATACTAGGTGAACAGCGCCGTCAATCCAAATTTTCATCAAACACGACAAACACGTAGACTGTTTGAAAAACGCGTCAAACAAAGCTGCTTATTATCAAATTATTTGACAAACACGTAAAATTTGACAAACAATTTGATCGTTTATAGGGCCCTTAACGCCCGAATACTCAAACGCCATTTAAATATTAAGTTGCACTTAACTACCCACGTCCCGCTTAACCAGTACATTTAAACGGGACTTGTACAGTTAAGTGTAACATAATATTTAAGTGGCTTTTCAGTATTCGGGTGTAAGGAAGCTTGTATGACTGCCTTGGTGGAATAGTTGTACTACTCCTTTTTCCCAGAAGTGGTAGGCAGAGGTGGAACCAGGACACCCACGTTTCGCCTTATATTTTCCGTCTCAAATGTGATAGGAGGCGAGCCTAACGCCATATCAATCTGTTAATGTTAGAGAAAGCTCATGCCCAGCGATGGGACCTACATGTATGGGTTCATATTTTTTTAGTCTGTATGTAACTGATAAAGGGTTTGTTAATTAGTGGCCTTATTACGTACTTTAGATAGCCTAATTTAATAGATACATTTATTAATATTTTAACCATTTTAAAACTGCTAAAATAAAGGTGAACTTACCGAAGTCCCGCTTAGATAAGTCGACATCGACGAAAATGGTTCACTCACTAACACTTGCACTTAATTATTTATCAAACGACGGAAATTACACATGAGCACTGTCTTAATATTAACTGCCTTATTCATAGACATATTTAAAACCTATTTTAGCGATCGAATGTTTTGTCTTCTTCGCTCAAACTGAATTCTAAAGTCGTTCGAAACGAACACAACATTCGATGACTAAAATAGATTTTAAATGTGTCTATGAATAAGGCCGTTAGAAGCTTGAACTATGAATAACTTACCAGCTACACAGCATAGAAATAACTCAATATATTTAGCATAGAAATCACTCGCGCTGTACTTTCGATAGCTTACATGATACCAAACTATTTAGTAACTTATTTTAACACTACACATAATGTATAATCATACCAATACTATAATACGCTCAAAGACACTAGAAATTCAACAAAGCTGTGTCACACGCGCTATGCGTCCAATAGCTAACGCGGTACTAAGCTGCCAATATAATGAAAAGTCAAATAATACCGAACTACCTTCAATTGAATTATATTTTCGATAAAAAATACAAGTATAAAAATATTGAATCATTAGTCTAGTGGTATCTTGCAAGGGCTCTAGAGGGCTTGAATTCGAATCCCCGAATAGTACATTCCATCTTTGTGTTTATTTTGGATAATTAGATTTTGTGTCAGTTGTGGTGATTGGTTTTATAACATTCTATGGATAGTCAAGTTCAGCGAAATGTGATAGTTATGGAGTCTCTGCCTATCTCGTTGGCGATGCTAGCGTGAAAATATGTGAGTAAGAATTAATATTTTCAAAAGTTTAATTGTCGCGTTTATTATGGAGTTACTAGTATCTAATACTAATAAGGTCTCGAGTGCGACAGTATAACAGTGTTTGTTATAAATAAATAAATAACGACTGCCTCGGTGGCGTAGTTGTATTACGGTACGACTACAAAGCTGAGGTCTCGGGTTTGAATCCCGGGTCAGACAAAGTGATATTGGATTTTTCTATTTATTATCAGCCCGGAGTCAGGAAAATATGCCCGATATGGCGATAGGCTCGCCCCTATCACATCATGGGACGGAACATACAAGGCGAAATTTGGGTGTCTTGGTGGCGCCTCTGCCTACTTCTTCAGGGATAAAGGCGTGAGTTTATGTATGTATGTATGTAATAAATGAATAAATCTAATAGTCACATATGTACATAGTCCTGACCCCACACTAAGATCGAATATTGTGTCGTGGGTATCAGAAACTACGAGAGACTTTTCGGTCTCACAAACACCCAGACCTGAAATCAATACCTGTGGTTCACACAAATATTTGTTTCGGTGCAAGGATCGAACTCGCTGCCTCTCGTTTCACAGGCGGCGTCTAACCAACTGCGCCACGGAGGCTGTCATATAATTAATCAAATTATACGACATTATAATTAATCAAATGAAATCAAAATAGTTTATTTGTAAGCATAGGTGTTACTAAAATGTTTTCTAGGTATGTGTATTAATTAATTAAGAGAACCATGGTATAGAATAGCTATAAAATTCTATAAAGTGGAATTATTTTAAGTTTTATTCTAAGCAAGACCGCTCGAAGGCTGCACAGCTTGATTTATTTCTATTTATAGTCTCAAACTATTTACTTATTTAACCTAATAATCATTTCTACGTTTTACAGGGATTATTACCAGCCCAAAGTAATCCTAGAAACACCACAGCACATAATATTATCAAGTAAACTGGCAGTGCCATAACGAACTGTCCTCTGATTTTACAATCAAATATTAGCTTTGATCCTTCTGCACAATGTTTATTTTGTACTCCTGGAACGCAACGTCGGCTAAACTGATTTATCGTTCAAGAAATTCGAGGACAAAATACTAAAGATAGACAAAAGAATAAGTCGCCATTTTATTTTGTCAAATATGGAGGAGAAATGCGAAATAAACAATTTTACTGATGTGTATTTATTATGTGGTTTCTTTATTTTATCAGCATATAGTCGCCCAATGTTGAGGATGGGAATGTTCTGTAATTGAGTTCGATTGAGTGGGGTTAGGCCATAATTGACCGTGTTGGTTTAATGTAGGTTGGCGGGGATATGGCTGAACTTAAAGACGATAAAAATATCCATGTCGTAAATCGTGATTTTAAGCCCGTATATTATGAGACTTTTCGGTTCTTAACACATGAATTAAAAATATATATTTATAACCTAGAGAAATTGGTGCATGTAATGAAGGTGTGTGTAATGTCTATGGTATGTAAAATCCTCACAACTCGCACTACGCCAGCGTGGTAGACTGGCCTAACCCCTCTAAATTATACTCTCGATTGTAGAGGAGGCTCGTGCCCTGCAGTGGGACGTATATGGGCTGATACAGTACAGTAAAGTAAAATCTAGGCAAGGCCTTCAATTATACAGAAGGCTCGAAATATCTTTATAATTAATACTAAGATTGATAATCTAATATGATACTAATGAGCTTTTGTCTTTATCATACACTGCCCTTTCTTTCTCCTTCTCATAAATCCATCCAATGGTTGTCTGGTAGAGATTGCCTTAGTGCGATAAGACCGCCATTTGTACTTTGTTATTTTGTTGTCTCTGTACCTATTGTTATATTTATTGTGTACAATAAAGAATAAAAATAAATACATAAATAAATAAATAAGATATTCAAGTAAGATTACTGAAGATCTTCCTGCTGGTGGTACCAATATTTCGGTACTGTTTCTCCATACATCTATCAGAGCATGCCTTAAGGTGAAATACTTGTTAGGAAACCCATAACTTCTATTTAGATTTTGAAACATAGTCTTGGCTTCGGTTATTCGTACAGGTAAGATAGAGGAATGGTTGTGCACTGTCTGAACAATCTTCAAATGGAGGCTATGTTTCAAAATATTTCTCATGTTTTTGAGTGGTAGTAATATTAAATTTGTTTCCTTTGCATATTCTAAACTATAAAAATGTTGAACAAATTATATACGAAAAACCTAAATATTAACAGAAAACTACCCTCATTTTCATAATTTTTTATCTTTCTATTACACCGACTAAAGTAATGATAACTCAAACGTGTATAGATATTGGTTAATATAAAAAACCTTAATGTCTGCCTCGGTGGTGTAGTAGTACTACGGTACGATTACAAAGCTGCGGTCTCGGGTTCAAATCCCGGGTCGGGCAAAGTGATATTGGATTTTTATATTAATTATCAGCCCAGTGTCGGGAATTTGTGCCCCATAATGGCAAAAGGCTCGCCCCTTATCACATTGTGGGACGGAACATATACGGCGAAATGTAGGTGGTAGCAACTCTGCCTACCCCTTCTGGGAAAAGGGCGTGAGTTTATTTATATGTATACGTTAATGTCTAATGTGTAGTGTTTTCAGGCCAATTTGCATTAATAAACACCATTTAATTGTTACTTTAACCACAATCTCAATCACAAAGAAATCATCGTATAGATAAATTTGAAACAAGAAACAAAACAAACTAAGATACTTTTATAATTCCATCAAGCAACGAGGGATGAGATGAATAATTTCACCCCACAGGGGTAGCTTCAATTTAATCCCTACGCCAGGCAAATAAACACGCGAACACGTCTCAAGAATATTGTTTCGCGCTCATTCTGTACAAAACAAACATATATAAATTCTGCTATATGTTTTATGAAATTGCATGATGTTTTGGAACAGTAATGAAATACGTATGGATATTTTGACTCGGTTTGAGTTACTTCTTATCGGTTTGAAAACTTACTTCATCTATGTTGTAGTTATATAATGTGTAATATACTGTTTGTAGTAATATTTGCATTATACTAGCCTAAAAGATTCCACTGCTGGACCTCCCTTAAGCTCGGTCATGTGCCTCTATTGAGAGGAATTTTCGTCCAGTCCCTGTTATAAATAAATAAATACACCCAACAGTCACATACATAGTCCTGACCCCACACTAAGATCGATTCTTGTGTCGTGAGTATCAGAAACTACGAGATCTTTTGCGGTCTCAAATACACCCAGACCCGAAACAAATACCTTTGGATCACACATATATTTGTTTCGGTGCGGGGATCGAACCCGCGGTCTCTCGTTTCACAGGCGGCGTCTAACCAACTGCGCCACGGAGGCTGTTATATCTCTCGAGATTGTCCCGTCATCATCGGCTTTTCTAGTATATTAATTTGTAATTAAAAAAACGTTTTCCACTTCATCAATACTCTTAAAATCGGTTTAAAATCTAATAACTGAACCATATTCAGTTGGCGTCTCACATCAAAAAGCCAATATTTTTTTTCCTCTTTTTCTATAACAATTTTTAAAGACATAAATACGCCTAAGATTTTTTCTTAAGATGTTGTGAGTCTTCATGAGTATCGGAGCTTAATTTTATACTTTGGTCGACTTTATTTCATAAGATAAGCCTTATTAACTTTAGTAATATAAGACATTTAATTGTAAGGTATTCATATTCAGTAACACTCGATGAATTGTGTTAATTTACATATATTTTTAGGTTATTTATATTTCTTAGAATATTTCAAATATGAAACTGCGTATATAGTCACTTCAATAAACCAATTTAATATCACCATTTAAAGGAGACCCCATACCTATGAGAATTGACTTCTTTTACCCCATCATCACATGGGTATACTTTCGAAATGGAAACGCAAATACAAAACATACGTCAGTAACAAACGTCTACGGAAAAATCTTTTGATGTTATCTTACGGGGCGCCCCACTCTCACAAATAAGAGTAAGGGGTTTGGAGTAAGTTATAAGAGATTATAAGCTTATGAAGCGCGATTTGCGGGTACTAATAGGTGGTAGATCTCTCATATGTGAGAGGCCGCCTCGGTAGGTACCACCGCAATGTCAATTTCTCCCGCCAAGCAGCAGTGTAAATCCACTATTGCGTTCCGGTTTGAAGGACATTGTAGCCAGAGTAACTACTGGACATAATGAGACTTAATATCTTATGTCTCAGGACGGCGAGTACGAGGAATGCCAAGCATTGCGTCCCAATTCATGGTGTTGTTTGGTTTTGCCACTGTCCAGGAGCAATCGTAGCGCTTAATTTCAGGCGACTGGCATGCTTGTTTCGCCATTCATCACGTTCTACTCGTCATAATATCGTCAACAAGGCTATAAAATGAAACGAGATACCTTTCGATTTCACAAACACCCAGACCCGGAACAAACACCTGTGGATCACACAACTAACCTAACCAACTATCCCATAGAGTCTGTCACTGTTAATGAAATTAATATACGATCTAATTAATCCCCGCCCTCAGCCGGCACCTTGCACCGCCGCCTAATGAAGTGGAAGGAGCTATTATGGAAATTGGAAATGGTCCCGTTTCGTTCGGCACATGACAATTTTGATGTTTGTCGTATTTTCAAATCTCCCTCATTGGAAAATGTTTGGATTGTTGATTCGTGCGGATTTGGCGATATAGGTTCCAATGTCATTGATAGCTTCTGTTTGTTCGTCGATTTCCTAATGATTGCGAGTTTGGGTGGGTCTTTTATCTTCTTTTATTGGAAATTGGTATGTTTCTTGTTGATGCTTAAATTAATGTACTCATAGTATGATTTCATGCTTCATGTTTTGATGCTCGTATGAACAAAATATAAAATGCTGTAATCTACTTGGTATAATTTCATAGTGTATGAGCGATATAAAGTATTATCTGCGGTTTATTAACTTCGAGAGGAATTTGTCATTTTTATTTTGTGTGAATACAGATAATTTCAAACTTTTGGCGTCATACTTTTCAAGAAACATTGACATTGGGGAGTCGGTTGTAAAGTACTGACTTTCCGCGATAAGGCCTGAGACCAAGCGTAGGCAGAAAATAATAAAAGTTACGAATACCTAACCGTATTCCACATTATGTCAAAATTATACCTGGCATCGTATTAGTGACTTCAGACAAAATGCAACTAAAAATAGCAAAAACTAGGGTATTTACCACCCAAACATGACGATATTTGAAAAAATGCAAAAAAATGTCGCTTTTCTGCGTAATATTTAATTGAATTGTGCCTGTAATCACTGAAACGATCTCCTGGCTTTGTTTTCAGTAACAGTCTGGATATATTTGGTATAGAGGCTTCAAGATCTATAATATCGAAACCTGCACTATTCCGGCACATCATAAACACTGAGCCCCTAATCGTATATATAAAAAATCTCATAAATCTCATCCCGCAAAACTTTGCTGGGATGAATGCGTACCCGGATACAGCGATGTCCCGTAATCCGGGTGGATCCCGCATATCCGGAGCTGCTCCGTCGCGCTACAGGTGGCAACATCCCGAGGATCAGACTGAATATTTGTGATCTGGTGCACATAACTTGGGTTGAAAGTTTTCTGTACTGTTATCATCTTCAGCCTCAACATCGCCACAGTTGAACTTGAAAACATTTGAATAAGTATATTATTGATGAGTATTTCGATTGAAGGATTCAATAATTTATATTTGTTTTAATGGTCAGGGTTGTTAGATGGAAAAGGTGTCTCGTAAAGTCTGATAGCCACGATATGAATTTGATCTTAATGTTAGTCGGCATAACCATACCAGCCTGATCGAAGCCATTCATACTATCTTTATTATACCTCAAAGATAACTAAATCCTAATGAGTAATGTACCAGAGTTAGTTAAAGCTGTAACCCTAATGATTTAAGAGTATATGTACAACGGGAGGTTGCATCAGCTGAAAAATGTAACAAACACCCAAAAAGTTTCATGAAACGATAGTTTACAACCATTAATCTACATATAGGAGTCAATAAACATAGATCACGTTTAGAATTTAGAACAATTCAGAACATAAAAAACTGGGAATGAAAATATTCACAAACTCAATACACGACAAAAATCACACTATTCTCAAACAATTGACGATTTTTATGCATACGAAAATAATTTACATTCAAATTGGATTTCTGTTGTTGTTTTAAATGCAATTTTTATTGCGCAGTGGATTTTAACTGACATGAGTTCGGGGTATTTATTGGAGTATTTTGACGATGGTAAAGAAAACATCGTGAGGAAAGCTACTTGCCAGATTTTTTCAATAATATTTAATAAAGTAATACAATCTACCTGGAGGTAAATGCAGTATAATTGAAATAAAATATCCGCTGTTGAGAGATAGTAATCTAAGACGATATAATATTATGCGGCTCTAACCAGATAGTATTCAAATCTGAGCCTAAAACGCGACACAATTGACCTGTTCAATTGTGTCGTGTTTTCGTTGTTGAACTGCGACGGGGTTTCCATCAAAGTGGCGTTCACTTTTATGTTGCATAGATTTTTACGTTATGGGAGTGTTATTGAGCTAAATGGCGTCATTCCTATAATTATTTAAAGTCTTACTCCTCCACACTTTTACACAAAATTCTGGGTGCCCCTTTTCTCTTCCCATCCTTTTTCTTTCCGGCTCGTCTTCCGATTTGATGGACCGGCAACACACCTGGTGTCCTAAGGTTGTGGATATTAATTGGCGAAAGTGGTCACTTACCGTCAGGTGACCTGTTTGCTCGTTTGCCGGACCTATGGTATAAAAAAAAACTCAAAAACGTTTATCATTTTTTTTGTTTCTAAGCATTCTAAAGAGCTTAACAGTGTTCTCCGACGAAATTCTCCTATTCCACTCGATATTAAAGAAAAAGTCTAGTCTAGTCTAGTCAGTACTAACTCACTCGTAGTTCTTAAAAAAAAAACATTCCATTACCAGAAGCCTACAAAGTAACTCCAAAGTGAAAATACCTAGAAACAGCAATATTTCGCGCAAAAAATCTCAATCATACTATCTTTATTATACTTCAAAGATAACTAAATCCTATTGAGTAATGTACCAGAATTAGTTAAAGCTGTAACCCTAATGATTTAAGAGTATATGTACAACGGGAGGTTGCATCAGCTGAAAAATGTAACAAACACCCAAAAAGTTTCATGAAACGATAGTTTACAACCATTAATCTACATATAGGAGTCAATAAACATAGATCACGTTTAGAATTTAGAACAATTCAGAACATAAAAAAACTGAGAATGAAAATATTCAAAAACACAATACACGACAAAAATCACACTATTCTCAAACAATTGACGATTTTTATGCATACGAAAATAATTTACATTCAAATTGGATTTCTGTTGTTGTTTTAAATGCAATTTTTATTGCGCAGTGGATTTTAACTGACATGAGTTCGGGGTATTTATTGGAGTATTTTGACGATGGTAAAGAAAACATCGTGAGGAAAGCTACTTGTCAGATTTTTTCAATAATATTTAATAAAGTAATACAATCTACCTGGAGGTAAATGCAGTATAATTGAAATAAAATATCCGCTGTTGAGAGATAGTAATCTAAAACGATATAATATTATGCGGCTCTAACCAGATAGTATTCAAACCTGAGCTTAAAACGCGACACAATTGACCTGTTCAATTGTGTCGTGTTTTCGTTGTTGAACTGCGACGGGGTTTCCATCAAAGTGGCGTTTTATGTTGCATAGATTTTTACGTCATGGGAGTGTTATTGAGCTAAATGGCGTCATTCCTATAATTATTTAAAGTCTTACTCCTCCACACTTTTACCCAAAATTCTGGGTGCCCCTTTTCTCTTCCCATCCTTTTTCCTTCCGATTTGATGGACCGGTAACACACCTGGTATCCTAACGTTGTGGATATTAATTGGCGAAAGTGGTCACTTACCGTCAGGTGACCTGTTTGCTCGTTTGCCGGACCTATTGTATAAAAAAAAAAATTAAAAACGTTTATCATTTTTTTTTGTTTCTAAGCATTCTAAAGAGCTTAACAGTTTTCTCCGACGAAATTCTCCTATTCCACTCGATATTAAAGAAAAAGTCTAGTCTAGTCTATTCAGTACTAACTCACTCGTAGTTCTTAAAAAAACATTCCATTACTAGAAGCCTACAAAGTAACTCCAAAATGAAAATACCTAGAAACAGCAATATTTCGCGCAAAAAATCTCAAACAAACTTCCATATCTCCAAAGAAAATACAATTATTATGAACTACTGAAACCTTGTGAGAGTGTGGTACATGTACCTATAAATCAATTCCCTTGTACGTGTTGGCAGTCTAAGGACGGAAACTTTGGGTGACATATTCCACACAGCTCAAGCAAATTTCGACCCTGACGCCATCTGATAGAGTCTATTTTACATTGTACAGGTTTTTCTTTAAAAAACTGGCCTTTACGACAGTTTTCGCGCAGGTCTTATGATAAGACGTGAAATACTGTCCGAGGTTCTAATTTAAGTGATTTTGACAGGTTATATAGCCCTAGGGAACGATTTACTAATCCTTTTTTATCATGTGTGGTTTATAGTCTGGTTTTATCTGGAATGGGGTGTTATAGTTATAACATACGGTTTTATATGTAGGGTAAATGTGATTTCCTTCCCTTACACTCGACCCAATATCCTCTCAAAAGGGATGTTTTAGATTCATGGCTTCATACAGAGATTTTTGTTAAAAAGAATATTAAAATACACAAACCTGTGTGATGTTGTATTGGTTCACAACGAACTCGTTTAACCAACTGCGCCACGGAGGCTGTCAGATATTATTATTTCGCTTACTATCTTTTTTATATTAAAACTCAACGTAATCGCCGTAGTTTATACTGCTTTTCAAGTCCCGTTCCATCTCAATCTATTCCATGACTCAAGGCATGCAATCCTATTTTCTTATATCCAATATTGTCTTTTACAAAATCAACACTATCATATAAATCTAATGAAACATTAACTTTACCAAAGTCTTTTTCATCCAAGATCTCCTGTGATTACCAGTTGAACATAAGAATTCACGAGTGTATATAATATGTATATTCTCACGTAATTAGCCCCAATAACAAGGCAGGTAATGAGAAAAAATGTTTATTCTCAAAGGAATATTAATTGGTGGCCGACGAGATGTCTAGTCCGAATAAGAACCTCGATTTACCGAAGTAGAGTCCAAAATTATTTCGGCCCTTACCAAAAGGTGGATGAAGGTAAATTTTTACTGATGACTGAGGATAAATTTGTGGGATGCTTATGTTTTAGTAGTGCATTTTATGTAAATTAAGATTGTTATTATACAGGGTATATCAAGACTGCGACTGAAAACGAAGCTAGGTGATAGTATTAGTGACTTCAGACACAATGCAACTAAGATTTTCGCAAAAAACAGCGTATATTTTTCCATGGGAGAGGCCTATGTCCAGCATTGGACGCAGAAGGGCTGATGATGATGATGATGATTTTTGTAATTTTTTACTTATCGTCGTACATACATACATATTATTATTTTAAGAAAACTATGTATTTACCACCCAAATACGACTGCCTCGGTGGCGTAGTTGCACTACGGTACGACTACAAAGCTGAGGTCTCGGGTTCGAATCCCAGGTCGGGCAAAGTGATATTGGGTTTTTCTATTCATTATCAGCCCAGAGTCCGGAATTTGTGCCCGATATGGCGATAGGCTCGCCCACTATCACATCATGGGACGGAACATACAAGGCGAAATGTGGGGGTCCTGGTGGCGCCTCTGCCTACCCCTTCTGGGATAAAGGCGTGAGTTTATGTATGCATAGATAGAACATGTCACGCCAGTTGACATTATTATGTATGTGAACCTGCTCAGAATTGGGCACATTGAATATATAGATTGCATAGAGAAGAGAATTAAATCTAGCAATCAATAATTTATAGAGACATACGTATTCATCTTAACCAGATTTTCTAACTAATCTTCGCAACAAGGGGATTCCACTAACAGTTTTTCATTACACCGACAGACGCACAGAGTTAATCGCAAGGTAAAAAAAGAAATTCCCTTTTCTCGGAGCCGCGCAAGGCTTCAGATAAAAGAAATTTATTGGCCAGATTAAACCGGCGTCGGGCGATTGTTCGTGGTGTCAATCCGAAACAACGAATTTTAGCCTGTCCTGTTTTGCCACGTTGGTTTCTCCGTTGTTTATTGCTTTTAAAAGACTTTTATTTCTGAAGATTAGTGATTGGAATTGAATTTAGGAATATTACGCAAATATTAGAGGTATAATTATTAGCAGTAAGTTTTTGTGGGCAGCTATAAATAAATAAATACATCCAACAGTCACACACTTAATCCTGACCCCACACTAAGATGGAGTCTTGTGTCGTGATTATCAGAAACTGTGAGAGGCTTTTCGGTCTCAGAAACACCCAGATCCGAAACAAATACTTGTGGTTCACACCAACATTTGTCACGGTGTGCAGAACAAACCCACGTCCTCTCGTTTCACAGCTGGCGTCCAACCAACAGCGCCACGGAGGCTTTCTAGATAGCCTGTCAGCTATAGGTAGATAGATATGTGATTGTAGTATAGGAGGTTACGAACCGGCAAGTGGTTGTAGAAAACCAACTAAAATGTGGACAGACGAACTAATATATAATAGTACACAGGACATTGCTGCATACAGACTCTTTGAAACATGTAGTTTCGAAATTTTCAATGTATATGTCCTCGATGCCTTTCTGTAGCTAATGATGAAGTGGATTCTGAAACATGAACAAAACAAATTTTATGAGCTTTATTACAGTTTACCGGCCCACTTGTTTTTTATTCTCTACTACCAAGGGCCAAACCTAACGACGCATGAATTGCAGATGCATCAAACATTGAGCACGTACGTTTAGTTATGTCCAAATTCTGTCTAAATTCTATCTCAACATTTATAATTACGTGCAGTCTAGTCGTCCTACTACATATTTCTCAATAAAATTGGCACTGATTCCTGAAACATCATTACTTCCACTGCCGCAATTTGAACCCCATCAATAGTTGTATAATGTGATACCTTGATTAGTGGACATAGTCATTAGTCAGCCAGCGGGATGTGTAATTGCAAACCGCAATATATTGGCCAACAGATAAGGAAGCATCGCTCAAGCAAATTATATGTAACTGCATTAGCCCGCAGTTCTGATTAGCGAACTGTGGATAGCTTCGAGTAAGAATGATAAATTGTATTGCTTGTTTATTAACATCTTCGGTTATAGAAAGTCAACTGAACATAGATTCCTTAAGACTATTTGTGTTGCTAATACTCGTCATGCTTGGAAAAAGGTTAGCGAACATTCGTAAAGTATTGATATTTTCTGGAATGAGGCATGTGAAAAGTGGCGCGTTGGGTGTATTTAAGTCACATAAATATAATTTTGCACCTTTTTCACAACAGACTATAATAATTAGTGCCTAAACTAGTGCAATCCAATACTTACGAGTATTATGCAAAGCTATTTTAAAATCAGACATCCATAACTCAATAACTTCGTCGATTTTACTACTGTTATCTTAACCTTCACAAAAAACTTACCTAGCCGCAAAAAACTACAAAACCCCATTCTCCCTACCCATACCTCCTCAATTACATTCAACATTCCCCTTATTTTCCATTTGATGTCACCTTGCGGGGGCTTAAGGGTTGCCGTTCATATATTAAGGTATATGGTACATGCCGGGTTGTCGCATTTTTGCCGAGTCAGCGTCCTCGCGAGATGAATGCAGATAAGCAAGATCGCAGCGTGTTCAGAATGGGGGATTGGGAATTTTGCAGATATAGAATTTATATTTATTAAATCGAAATTAAACATTAAGATGGAGAAAAGTATTACGAGAAATGCTTATACCCAGAAGTGGGACCCTACAGGCTATGAATGATGATGATGATGATGAAAACGAAATATTCTAGAGTTACACTACGCAGTATTAAATGGTAGAACATTGTTTATAGAGCGCTAAAACTATAATACAATTTACCAAGGTAATCGAGGTGGTACTATTTTTCATAAAAAACAACGTAAAGATACGCTTTGCTGTTGTGTTTTGTTTGATAATTGAGTATGTTAGATACCCAGAAGCTGATGAGGATAATTATGTCTGATTGGGTAGCAAACACTGTACATAATGGCATACTCCTACGTCATACTCATTTATCATTCCAGTGTCACTCGTTCCCGTGTATGACTCGCTTCAAGTTCAACCAGCGTTGAAATCCTTGCACCTCGGATTTTCTAGGCACCATGGGCGTGGATATGACTAATCACTTTCCTGCATGTAACCTACTATCTCGTTTAATCCAGTTAACTCCAGTTTTATAAATAACAATACAATTATTTCCCAAAGATACTGTCAGAATGTACTCCATATAAAGCTGATGAGTTTGTTTGACCGTGCTAATCTCGGGAACTACTGATTAGAAAATAAAAAATATTTTAGTATTAGATAGTCAATTTATCGAGGAAGGCTACAGGATACTTTTTATTCCGGGAAAATATTAAGCGGAATTTTCATCCCGGAAACTCTATTTCACGCGGTAAAGACGCGAACAATACTAGTATTTACATAAAAAAGCTGACCAAGTCAATCATAAATAGAAGGATAATAAAATCCAAAATCCAATTTCCCTATTAACCCAAGTAGCTGAATAGGGACAGTCATTACAGGAAGCGTAGTTTGATAACATTTCCGTTCGCCAAATTACAGGCAGCGTGGCCTGAATGACAGCCAAACTGGGAGACGGCGCCTCACAATTTATATCAACTGATGAGTAAGCGTAATATGCATGGTTGTTAAATACTATGCGGTAAATGATGTTAGTTATGATAATTACTGGGGTAGTAATCTAGGCAAAGTTAGACCACTAATTCCAATATGGTCTGTACCTGTGGTAGGTCTCTGGGAGAAATTGGTGTATAATTATAGTGAATCGAATTTTAAAAGGTAGTGACTTTTTATTTTTTTTAATATTTCATGTTAGATCTGTTGGTAGAAGAACATTTCAAGTCAATTAATTTGCAGAAAAATAAACTTCGAAAAGCATGGAGTTTTATCCAGAACTGATAATACATGACAAGAGTTTAACAAGACAAAAAATAATTAAAAAGACTGTTAGATCACGCTGCCATAATTCGATAAAAAGGCGAGTTAATGGATTCAATTGGGCATCAGTTTCATGAAGGAAATAGGTATGATGGTACTACCAAATATTTATATGTGAAAAAAATTACATTGCTGTGCCACATACCTACACAAATTGTCGTTTTCTCTTACCCATCGTATATAGTTGTCTGCAAGAGATTGTCTGGAGCGATAAGACCGCCTTTTGTACGTTGTATTTTTTTTCTGTACAATAAAGTTTTAGTCTTTATATGTATCAGCTCATGCGTCCCACTGCAGGACACGAGCCTCCTCTACAATCGAGAATACGATTGAGAGAGGTTAGGTCATATAGTCTACCACGCTGGCCTAGTGCGGGTTGGCGGACTTTACGTACCATAGAAATTCGTATAAATCGCTATGGTATGAGAATCCTAACGATGATTTCCTTCATCGTTATAGTGCGTGGTGATTGATTACCAATACACACCTGACTCCGAAAAGTCAAAGGCGTGCCCTGGGATTTGAACCCGCGACTACCGTGAACATATTGGCAGCCGCGACTCATCCGTTACCAACAGGCCACCACGCACTTAATAGCTTTAATTAATAAATATTTACGAGTCATAAGTGGGATAAATGCTAATAAAAACGATTTCTAGAGACATTGATTAAAAAAAGTAACAATAGAAAATAAAGATTTCGGAATGTTTACGTATACACTAATGGGAAATAAAAAAATGACCTACTTAAACGAAAGTGTCCGAAAATAATAGACTAAAGCTTTTAACTGGCGATGATTTTCCATCACCCTCCGAAGAACCATTGACGCCGGCTCAAATTTGTCTTTTCAGTAAACGCTCCGAATATTTCCATATAAAAATCCATTATTCTTAATGCATTGAGTGCTCTTTTGATGTGTTGAATATTGAAAGGAAATATTGATTTTGTTGATGGCAAACAATTTTAATCAGTGCGTGTAATCCGTGTTGTTCACGTATTTAAATGAGTAATTCAACTTGGCTTTGCTTGGGTGCAATTTATTCTAGTTTGCACCTTATTATTTACCATGAAACTTTACATAAAGATGAATCATTTCTCACAATTGCTTATCATCCTCCTTTATCTTCTTATGAGTACAGTTTAATAATAAAATCATAACAAGTACATTGCCTGATCTCAAATCTCTACTAAATTCAAGTAGTACATACATTGGTCTATAATCCAACTATAAACCCGAAAGACACATTCAGACTGGCCTTAAATAAAAAAAACATAATGGTCTTATTAATTTTGCTATTCAAGTCAGTGTAACATTTCACTAAAATTCAAAATTATTAATTAAAATTATTAATAAAAACAAGTTTCCTCTAGCGTTCCTTCCTCGATAATTTAATTGATCAATATAATCCAAATAACGGACACATAATTTATACGAAAGACAACATGCACGATAAAAACACAAGTCATAGATATTAAAAAGTAATAAACGTAAATATAGACAGCTTTCTCAATCTAAAATTATACGCAGTGGAAAACTATTAAGCATCATTATGTCGAGATAAGATGGAGTGATTTTATCTACCGATTGAGGTAGTGTTAATTAAGTCATAATGATACATGTTGCGGTCCACGACTTTGCTTATAATAATATTATTAAAAAGTTAAAACAACTGCCTCGGTGGTGCAGTTGTACGGTTTGATACAACGGCGAGGTCTAGGGTTCGATTCCCCGGTCGGGCAAATTACATACAAATATACATAAACTCACGCCTTTATCTCAGAAGGGGTAGGCCGAGGCGCCACCAGGACACCCACATTTCGCCTTGTATGTTCCGTCCCATGATGTGATAGGGGGCGAGCCTATCGCCATATCGGGCACAAATTTCTAATTCCGGGCTGATAATAAATAGAAAAATCCAATATCACTTGGCCGACCCGGGATTCGAACCCGAGACCTCAGCTTTGTAACCATACCGTAGTACAACTACGCCACCGAGGCAGTCAGTCAGTGGATTTTTATTTATCAGCCAGGAGCCAGGAATTTGTACCCGAAGTGGCGGTAGGCTCGCCCCCTGCCTCAACGTGATATGGAACACACAAGGCGAAACGCGGGTGTCTTAGTAGCACCTCTGCCACCCCTTCTGGGAAAAAGGCGTGCGTTTATGTATGTGTGTGTTGAAACGAGGTTTTATTTAAATCATTTATTTTTGCGAGAAACTGAATACAATTAATGCATACAATGATAGCAACCACATTGGATTTTTTTCTTCCGCATATTGTATATACATGTGCCAGTTAAATAACTCTACAAATAGGTACACATCCTATGTAAATGCATGTAGATATCAAAGATGACATTATCATATTGAGCATCGGTGAGATTGTTATGCCAACGATCTCTGGGTGCGCAGATAATATCTTTGTATGGAATATTAAAGAGTAATCGGGATTGAACATTTTTTATAATTTTTTATCGAGAGTTAGATCATTACTGTAACTGTAAAGATTTTTTTTTTATTATAAGGAGCAAACGAGCATACGGTTCACATCAAAATATTCTTTATTCAAATAGTCTTTTACAATATCTTTTGAATTGCTAATTACTGCTACCACCGCTTCGGAACGTGTTGTAGTTGTGAAGAAGAAACGGCGCAAGAAACTCCCTCAGCAACACGAACTGTCTTTTTTTTCTTTTCTTTCTGTTTTTTTTTTCAAAGCCATTTATAATTACAATGGTTAATTAAAATAAATGACACAATTATCTGTATATATAATATTATTATTTCAAATGTTATAATTTAGTAAAAACTGAGCATGTTATTCCCAAGCAGTTTTGTATTCCATTTAGTCAGAGATTCTATAATAAGCCTTTTACACCGCTTTACTTTAATCATGTTTTTAAACTTAATTGGAAGTTGCCTAATCTCTAAATCAGATGATGGTAAATTGTCACCGCCCATGAGCATCTGTCAACACCATAGGGTATAAAGATGCGTTGCTTCGATCGTTGTATTGTTGATCGATGGTTGCCAGCCTTTGAGGTAGAAATTCAGTAAAATTCCCCGCAGTTATTTACTTTTAAACTTCAAATATGAAACAATATCTTGACACGGTCTGAATGCTCCAAGGAACCCCTACAGTTTCCACACACAAACCCTCCTTTGTTAGTAAAAGCCTTTGAAACGGTTACTAACGACTTTTACAAACTATGAATTTCACATTGCCTTCTTTGTGTTCTCGTACCTTTCGCGGGTAGCAAAATATTTCTTTTGTTGAGTGTACGTCACGTTTTATTATGTGTTAATTAATATTACTAGTGAGGGAATTAATTTGAAGACTGGGTTTATCGATGTTCGTTAACATTCTTTATTTTACACTGCCCTCTCTCTCTCTCTGTAATGCTTTAGACTAACTAGGAAAGCACTCAAACCGTTTGAATTAAACAGTGTTATCTGCGACACAGAATATGCCGGATTAGGCGGCGCATTCCTAATGACTAATCCTACCTTGTACCGGCTAATCCGTAACTTATAACCACCGGCCGATCCGGAGCTAACCGCATCACTAGGTAAACTGCGTAACTAGAATATTCTAATGGAGCAAGTCCTAAGTATACACGTTCAATTGACTGCACAAAGCGTTATAATTCACTGTTGTAGAAATTTATTTTAATAAAGAAAAGACAGAGACGGTGTAGGAATGAGATGGAAATATTGAAGTGTTTTGTGGTGAAGAATTTGTTCAAAGTGCTTTAGTGAGACTGTCCAAAGCTGTTTTTTAATGTACTGCTTATTCAGATTTTTAAAACATAATGCGTATTTATTTAAGACTCATCCCTTTACACTTTGAATAAAGGCAGTGTTTCAAAAATGTATTATAAAGTTAGATATTCAGGTCAGGAGATGTTTCCATGTTTTAGATCGTGATGTGATTTCGTATATAAGCCATCATTTTTGTTAATCATACAAACATACATACATAAACTCATACCTTTTTCCCAGAAGGGTAGGCAGAGGTGCTACAGAACACCCTTATTTCGCCTTGTATGTTTCGTCCCACAATGTGATAGGGGGCGAGCCTATCGTCATATCGGGCACAAATTGCAGACTCCGGGCTGATAATGGATAGAAAAATCCAATATCACTTTGCCCGACCCGGGATTCCAACCCGAGACCGCAGCTTTGTAGTCGTACTAAGTGTATTACTACCTAAAAATACCCCCTTAATTTTTTACAAAATCAAATGCTAAATATTGATTCTAAATCTCAGCCCTATGACGCAATTATTGCACTGCATTACATATTTATCCGCGTATTACAGTGGGTTTAAATCCGTGTTTGGTCCCGTCACGTACGTAACGTCACGGTAAATCAGCCGAACTCGTACAACGTTCATTAGTTAGTTCGATCAAAACAAAGCCTATACCAAACTGTACGCTCATAAATTGTCAGAAATCATCCATGTAGCGTTGGTTTTGATTTTTGGGCGTTTTTTAAAATTACCAATTTGATTTTTTTTTGCACTAGGTAGAAGATAAATGCAGTCCAAATAAAGTACCTACAGGTGAAAGAGTGTGGCCTCCCCCTATCACATCGTGAGATGGAACATGTCAGGTGAAATGTGCAGGTCCTGGTAGCACCTCTGCCTCCCCTTCTGGAAAAAAGGCGTGAGATTAAGTATGTATGTAGCATTCCAGAATTTAAGATAGGTTGTTGAAGTGAATGTCGTAAAATAAGTCGTAGAAACAATTAAACTGTGTATTCAAAAATGACGAAAATTATATTTTTATTGAAATAAAACTAAATTTTTACGGATTTTATCGCGATTTGGTTTAATTTTTACATTTTTTTTAACTTCCCGACGTTTCGATTGCTTTACGAAAAATGTTTGGTTTTAAAATCTAAGAAACCATTATAATATTACTAGTTATAAAAACATTCATTATTTTCTTATTCTTGAATTCTAATTAAATCATCCCTAATCTCACAATTAAAACAATGAAGAGTCTTAAAATCAAAACCGCTGGTCCCTGGATTAAGAGAATTGCTGCATCGTAATTTCTTTGGATATCGTAAAATTGCATTAAAAGGAAGCGTGTGGCATTCAGTTCTTTCTACATATAACCCGCTCTAAAAACTATTTTATAGTTGGCTTGATAGTTAAGTCATTCCAATTGTAGAATCTGCTCGAGACAAAGAGAAAAGTACGTTGCCGATTTATTTCATCACTCTTTATTTTATTTAACTGTCGATTTATATGATTAATTCAGCGTTGTGTTGTGGTTTACACCACATCGAAACATTTAGCTGAATGGACACCTTTCAGTCACAGCCGCGATCAGCCATTTTTATTTTTTATTATTTATTGTTTTTTTTTACGTCTGCGACAAACAAATCGCTTTTCGTTCTCTTCTTTCTCTTTCTCTTAATGTAAAGTTTATTGAGCGAAGGATCAAGAAGCAATTGTCTAAGCCGGCATAATTGTTTCGACTAGCGAGAGAATAGTAATAATTCTACTAAATTGCATTTACTTTGTCATGCCAGTATAAAAATGCGTCAACAGTTGAAACATTTTTTCCCCACTACCCATTTTGACAGCCTCCGTGGCGCAATTAGTTCACTGCCGGCTATGAAACGAGAGGCCGCGGGTTTAATCCCCGCACCGAGACAAATGTTTGTGAGGCCCACAAATATTTGTGAAACCGAAAAGTGTCTCGTAGTTTATGACACCTACTAGACAAAACTTAATTGACCTTAATGTGGGGTCAGGACTATGTGAGTGTTGGGTGTATTTATTTATTTTATGCGTACTGCACTGCATTTATAACAGCTACAATATATTCGAATATATGACATTGAAAATAATTACAACTGCACAAAATCTGTTGATCCGTTATCAATTTAAATATCACTCAGTTAACGAGAAATGAATTATAAAACAGACATTCGCGGAAAAACCCACACGTCAGATATTAACAGCGGCGCTGTTGTTTATTTCTATGCAAATTCATCCTTTGTTATCTTGCGTGAACAATAATTTTATTGGGGACATGCAATTTTTTAATCTATGCATGTATACCTAGAGTTCAATTTCATTTCTCTCTAGAGTTATAGGTGTGCGAGAGGGCGTTGGGTTAGCAATTATGCGATTTTTCAAAAAGAATACACGACGCGGTAAAAATATTGTTTTATTTCGGCGTACATCGCTCGTTTTGTATGGATATGCGTAGACCCAACGAACCGAGGTGACGTTTTGGTCTTTATCTATATTCCTGTATGCGTTGTTATTGCTTTTGTATATATTTTTACAGAATAAGCCTAAGCCTTAGCCCACGTAAGTACTACCGCAATGTCTATTTCTCCCACCAAACAGCGGCAAATGCACTGTTGTGTTCCGGTTTGATAGACATTGTAGCCAGAGTAACTACTGGACATAATGAGTCTTAACATCTTATGCCTCAGAATGGCGAGGGCAGTGGAATGTCAAACATTGCTTTGTAATTCATGGTTTTGTTTGGTTTTTCTACTGTCTACGAGCGGTCGTATCGCTCACCGTCAGGCCTGGTATGCTCGCCTCGTGGTCGCATCTGGTCGAAAAATGGCCGCACAAGAATAAAATAATTTGGTGGAAACCCGTCGAAGTGATTCACGTAAACATCGTCTTACGAATATTTATTGATCACACAATAATCTAGATTTAGTATCGAACCCGCGTCTTCTCATTTCACACCCAGATTTGACACCAACCCACGTATTCGAAAGTATCAAAGCTAAGCACAGGTTGTAAAAGTAACCTGAACGTCGAGATTACCAAAACAACGGGAAACTTATAATTGCCACGTCAAAAGTCATAAAAAAGTTTTATTTATTTTTTCACAAAGGGCCTAAATGAAAAAGTTGGCAGGGCGGGCCACACGACCCGGCTAATTAAAGGTATTTGTAACTGACCCCTTCGGCGGCCCACGTGGCCAATTCATTTTCACGAGGGTCAATACGTATGCAATTTATAATTTTATGATACGTGGTAAAAGGATGAAGTATGATTTAATCCTGGTATGACGAATCGACAATGGATATGACGGTAAGTGTAGTAGAAATGGAGCACGTTATATGCTTTCGTCAATCGATACAATTATGCTGGCTATTGTATCTGGACGATTCCAAGTGATATTCTGGATGATGCCGGAATCCGGTTTACTGGTCAAAAGACCAAGGCTTTGATGATATTACATCAACTTTAATAAAGCTATAGGAAGTCCATTGTTAAAATGTTATAATCCTTCCCCAAAAATATTCATAGTGACTTGTCGGAATGATTGTATCCGGATAATTCCTTGCGATATTCTGTATAATGCAAGGTTCAGGTGGGCGGAATAATGGTACAAAGCTTTAACAATATGCATTCACCTTAAATGATCATTATCACTTTCAGCTATAGGAAATCCATTGCCAATTAGTATTCCTGCCACCTTAATAGGTCATACGTCTACCTGCGGGGAATCGTGTTTTCAAATAAAACTATCAAGGTAACTACTCCTTACTTTTATTCATCATTATCATCAGTCTGTTATTGTTCACTGGTGGAGATCGGCCTCTTCCAAATTAAATAAATAAATATAAATATAAATTTATAAATTGTGCCATTTCATCCTGTATTCGGCTTCTCGCATCCAGCATCTGCTAGTGACCTTTCGCAAATCGTCACTCCACCATGCTGGAGAGCGTCCTGCACTACGCTTCCTCAGACGCGGTCTCCACTCAAGAACACGTTTACCCCAGCGGTCATCTATTCTTCGACAAATGTGGCCACTTTGCCTACTTTTATTAGGTACTCTTAATTTTACTCCCTGAAATAAATGAGGCGGACACATGCCCCGTGACAACAAAAGCTAGAAAGCAATCAAAACGTCCGGAAGTTCAGAACATATAATTAAACTAAGTCCGCGATAAAATCCGTAAAAAATTGTTTTATTTCAATGTGTAACATTCGCGTAAATCTACGAAACCATTTTAAAACTCCTGAAATATTGCAGTTTACACTTTCAGCTTTCACATTTCGAAAACCCAACGAAATTCCGGTCCAATATTTTACTCAAACGAGGGTTAGTGGTCGCGAACAATTTTAACAATTTCGTACATTCCAAAGTCTTAGTATATAAATGAACTTTCGTCGTTCATCTTATTGTGCTAAAAACCCCATTTCCCACAATAATTAAGTAACAAAAGCTAAGTAATTATGCAAGAACGAAACAATCTAGCAGTTGGTAGCCGAGTATGGTTCGATGGATGCGTTCGCGTGATTGGCTATTTTGAGCGTAGTTTCGGCGGTTTGTTGAGCGGAGTTAGATCCATAAGGTTTGAACAGTTAGCTTTTGGATCTCATTTTTTAAAAGCGAAAAAAGTTCGTAAAATAGTAAATTAGATGTTAAAAATATTATTTTAAATTATGAGTGGAATAATTGAAGTATTTTTAATTGTGGTGATCGGGTTTTTTTTATCATGGCGCGGTTTCATCCACAGTGTAATAAGCAATAGCCAATAATAAAGCCCATACCTAATTTTCTAACTCCATTAAGATTGCTAAACAAGTCACGTAAAGTTCTATTACGTGTTCCATGGGTTTTTGGATTACAATTTCTTTGTTTTGACTGTTTTGTTCTTAAGTATCTGGACAACTCTATTTTCGTAAAAAAATCCTTTCAGCGGGATTGTCACGGCGCTCTTCGATGGCTTTCAACTTTCCTATCAAAACAACATAGCCATCCCTTTGAATTTTCGATTTGTATTCAGGCATGAGAATGCGATACACCGTTCTTGTCGAATAAATTGCAATGTATAGCATAGGGTGCGACCTCAGCTGTTATTTTTAAGCGTGACGTCACCGACAGCGACATAAAGGGAATAAAGAAAAATCATGAAAATAATAGTATCGGAAAGACTAATTTACGAGTTGCGTTTCAAAGTTTTAAATGGAACAATAGTAAGAAAAAAAAACTAATAATTCAATCTGGCATCTGCTTTTATGTTTTTTTGCGGTCAAATAAATATGCAAAAGAGATATAAGAAATAAATTACTGTGAATTTCATTATACGACATTTATTAATGGATTTGTATGGTATTTTGTTTTTTAAAATATTGCCTTTTGCACATTTATTGACAGAAGCGTCGCGTATCACTGCATTCACCTAAAACACGAAGTAACTATGTATCATGCTTAAGAATGGATCAGTAGCAGTGGACCTCCCACAACTGCGAGAGCCCGCCAGGGTAGGTACAACCGCAATGTCTATTTCTCCCGCCAAACAGCAGTGTAATTACGCTGTTGTGTGTCGGTTCGAAGGACATTATAGCCAGAGTACTGGACATATTGAGACTTAACTTATGTCTTAGGATGGCGAGCGCAGTGGAATGCCAAGCAATGCCTTGTAATTCATGGTGATTGGTTTTCTACTGTCCATGAGCGGTCGTATGGCTTACCATCAGGCGAATGGCATGCTCGTGTCGTTTCGTATTCATCACAATAAAGGAATCTAACTGCTTTGATGTCTCGACTGCCTCGGTGGCGTAGTGTACTACGGTACGACTACAAAGCTGAGGTCTCGGGTTCGAATTCCGGGTCGGGCAAAGTGATATTGGGTCTTTCTATTCATTATCAGCCCGGAGTCAGTAATTTATGCCCGATGTGGCGATAGGCTGGCCCCCTGTCACATCATAGGACGGAACATACAAGGCGAAATGTGGGTGTCCTGGTGGCGCCTTTGCCTACCCCTTCTGGGATAAAGGCGTGAGTTTATGTATGTATGTAAAAAAATCTAATGATGATCAATCCTTTCAACCCAATACATTCTCTAAAAAATACCCCATCCAGGCGCCATAATCACACGTTTCCGCTATTTTGCTGGTGACATCGCGGGGCACGGGTTAATTCCATTAAAAGATTAACAAACCGCAGTAGCGTTGAGATCGGGCCGTGTGTTCATGCAAATAAGCGCGAGCGGCTCGGTAAGCGGGGATTACAGCGATTTTCATTAAGCTTCTTCAATTATTCCAGGTTTTTATGATATCACTGTGTATAGTAAAGAAGCGTAGGTAGGAGCTTTGTTTTGTGCGATAATAGAGCCGGTGTTGTGTGCCTGTTGATTTTAAATAAGGCGTGTAATAAAAGATATTACTGTACTATACTGTATCAGCCCATATACGTCCCAAAGAGATTAGCTTGACGATAGTTAGTATTAATATTTATATATTGTTCCTGATAGACTGCCTCGTGTAATATGCTTAGTAATACATACATGCATAAACTCACTCCTTTTTCCCAGAAGGGGTAGGCAGAGGTGCTAGCACGACACCCATGTCACATAAAAGGCGAGACGGGCGTGCTATTCGTCTGATGGTAAGCGATACGACCGCTCACGGACAGTAGCAAAACCAAACACCATGAATTACAAAGCAATGCTTGGTATTCCACTACGCGCGTCATCCTGAGACATAAGATGTTAAGCCTCATTATGTCCAGTAGTTACTCTGGCTACAATGTCCTTCAAACCTATCTAAAAAGACACAAATCGATCTATAAGCTGTTTTGCAGATTATATGCTGTAGTTGTACCAAACTTGCGAAATATGTATGTATTACAAGGAGTGGAATTATATTATGTCAAAAATACAAGCTTCTTCGAAGTATTTTTTACAACATATTACTAAATTTCGCCAGTCATAATTTCCAAGAGGGCCGGCAGCGACTGGATGCGTAAAGCAGCAGACCGGGCTCTGTGGCGTACCTTGGGAGAGGCCTATGTCCAGCAGTGGACTGCAACGGGCTGATGATGATGATGAATTTCCAATCCTGGACAGTACAATGTTAAATAATTGATTGTTTTTTTCTAGAATAATAGTCAAGTAATGTAATAGGCGTGTAAACGTGTTAATTGAATTAAAATAAGTAAATAAAATTCAAACGCATGCACCTACTCACACTCACACACACACACACACACACACACATACTTAAATTATAATTGTCTCCTTGCAAATTCGGATTAAATTATGATGAGCTACGTAACTGTCGTATTGTTTAGTATAAGACATAAAATAGTCCACTATCACATAATAAATTAAATTGAACAACAGGAAAACCCGAAATGTTATTTCCCCAACCCGCGACATAAGCCTTGCCTACAAAACTGACTGTCACTGTTCTACCGTTTGGCAGTTGCCATCAATTCGACAAAGGTATAAGGGCTTTTTAGATCCCGACTTCGGCCCGTGTTCCTTCGCCATATGTCAAGAGAGGAAAACCACATCATTATTGTATACATAATCTTATTACGTACTATTCTTTGACTTTGACTGTCTTTTTAGTAGAGATTGGCTGGGATTGGATATTGTTTATTATAATGAACATACATACAAACTAAACTCACGCCTTTTTTCCCATAAGGTGTAGGCAGAGGTGCAACCTGGACACCTTCGTTTCGCCTTGTGTTCTGTCCCACGATATGATAGGGGGCGAGGCTATCGCCAAATCGGGCACAAACTGACTCCAGACGGATAATTAATAGAAAAATCCAATGTCACTTCCCGATCCGGAATTCGAACCGGAAGCCTCAGCTTTGCGATTATACCGCAATATAACTGCGCCACCGAGGCAATCTACTATAATAGCTAACATAATATATATGAACTGGCAACATACGACAGAAGCTTGGTAAGATTAGTACATCGATTTGTAGGAATAATTCCCTTTTGTGTTCATTCAATGCCGTTTGGCTTGGCTTCGTATGCAATATAATAGAGAGAATTTCCTTTTGTATTATACGTATTCCAGATTAAGTTGACAGTATATAGATACTTACTTAAACTAGTTCAACTATATTATTTATTTATACTGAGAGTTTTTTATTTATTTATTTATTTATATTTATTTACAGAAAATATAACATCTTAACAGCCGAGGCCAACACGACGCTATATCAATATAAAAGAAAATAACTCTAAAACTATACATATGAAATTATGAAATTAAAAATAATTAAAACAATAAACATTCAAAATAAAATTAAACAATTCAAACAAAAATAAAAATTTAAACAATAAAAAGCTAATTATTATTCTAACATTCGTAACATCTCTCTAAACATTGTTGAGCCACTTCCGTGAATTTGGGCAGACTGCAACAATTGAGATCAATGTCCTCAGCGATAGTGTTGAGAAGTCTTACAGCGCGCGACAGGGGTGCAAATTTTAGTATATTAGTCCTAAATAAATTGACGTGGAACATCAGCGGTTGGCGACGAGTGCCGACGCGGCTGACGGGTACGCACAGCTGTAGCGCCGACAACACCTCTGGGTGGTGTACCCACCCGCGCCACACTTTAAACACGTACTTAACCAGGGCGACATCCCTCCTAACCCCTAGCCTACAGTAACCAACCATGCCCATAACGAATTGGCTCGGATACATCAGCGGGTAGTACGGATAAACACCATATTCTTTCCAATATAGAAACCGTGTAAATTTATTTTGTAGTTTTTCCACCATGAGGTTATATTTAGCCTCATGGGGATTCCATATGATGGAGTTCGTTTCGATCCTACTGCGAACAAGTGCATTGAATAAAATCTTAATTGCTGAGATGCTGTAAAAATTCTTGCCTTGTCTCAAAATAAAACCGAGGTTTTTAAAAGATTTTTTACAAATGTCGATTATATGGCTTCGAAACGTTAAATCTGATACCATTCGAACTCCCAAGTCCCGGACGTCCTTAACGCGTGGTATAACTGTGGCGTCCATAGTGTATGAATAGTGGAGAGGTGCTCGCGCGCGGGAATATGTCATCACACCACATTTAGCGACATTGAAGTACAACTTATTGACCTCACTCCATTGCACCACTCTATCAATATCGCGTTGAAGCCGCTCACAATCAGAGACCTCAGATATCGAGAGAAATATTTTGAGGTCGTCTGCAAACAATAAACACTCCGCCTCCTTTATTATGGCAGGTAGGTCGTTGATCATAATAATGAACTCCAGAGGCCCCAGGTTGCTGCCCTGACTCACGCCCGAGAAGGTGAAATAGGGCTTAGACTCATGTCCAGCGTATTCAACGTACTGTCTGCGATCACTAAGATAGTTGGCGAAGAATTTTAAAAGATGGGGGGTAAATCCTATTGCGGCAAACTTCCTTAACAATATATCATTATCGACGGTGTCGAACGCCTTCCTGAAATCAAAATATGCAGAGTCCACTTGTCCCGCGCTATCAAGGACTGGTGTTAAATAGGTAACGAATGACAACAGGTTGCTCGCCGTACTTCTACCTGGGCGAAAACCATGCTGTACATTCGTTAGTCGGCCGTTTATTTGATTGAATATACTTGTATGCAAGGCCGTTTCAAATACCTTAGCAAACGCAGACAGAACGGCAACCGGCCGGTACTCACTGACATCTGTCTTAATACCACCTTTTGGAACTGGGATCACTCTAGTGAGTTTCCAATGATCCGGGTAATAACCTTCCTTTAAACATAAATTAAATATATGTAAAAGGGGTTTCTCCAATGCTGCACTACAGTCTTTTACAATGTATGGCGGTATGCCGTCGGGGCCGACCGAGTGCTTGGGCTTGATGCGGCGGAGGGCGGCGCGCAACTCGCGCTCAGTCAGCTGGCCAACATGCACCCGAGCCGCGCCCGCGCCCCCGCCCGCCTCGCGCTCTGCCGCCGCCGCGTCCAGCGCCGGCCGCACGCCACTATACACCGAATGAAAATATGATGCGAACGATTCCGCGGACTCCACGCCGTTCAATTCCTGTCCATTTTTAATAATAACTGATGTATTACGTTTAGACTGTTTGCATCTAATGAAATTCCAAAAAGATTTTGGATCTTCCTTGATATGTGATTGTAAGCGTTTTATGTACAAATCATACGATGATGAAATTTTGGATTTAACTTGGGAGCGATAGAAAGAGAACGTTTCGTAATCGCTCTGTGAGCCAGTCTTTTTGTACAATTTGTGATGGACCCATTTTTTCCTAATATCTTGTATCAAGTCGGATGAATACCAATCTGGATAATTGTATTTTGTTTTAACCCTACGTACACTATTATTTAATCTAGGAACTGAAGCGTCAAAAACTTGGTTTAGTTTACTATATATATGTGCAATAGCATCATCTGGATTCTTAATTGCATATAAACTTTCCCACTCAATTAACCTCAACTCATCATATACATTGAAAAAATCTGCTTTACGAAAATTCCATTTTTTACTACTGACGTCTAAATGAGCCTTGTCTTCTCGGTGATCTATGGACTCTGCGTCCAACTCCGTAGTCGTGGAGTTAACTACACTAATCGCGAGCGGAGGATGATAAGCGTCAATATCTACCAGAGGCTCGTCAGATACTAAAACTTGCACCTCGCAAGACACTAACGACGTCAACACCAAATCTAGAACACGATTATTAATATTATAAATATCATTTACCTGCTGAAATCCACAGAAGGCGTTAAAATACTCAAAATAATTCTGTATTTCAACTGAGGTGGATGGCATATTAAAATCACCCAGCACTAATAACTTGTCATATTTAACAGCTAAATCTTCTAAAATATGGAATAGTTGCATATAGTCACAAGAACTACATTTTGGGGGTATATATACAACACAACACAAAAACAAACAATTATTTCCTAAATGTACGGTAGCACAGGCGACCTCAAATAAGGCTGTGTCTACGTTGTCAATAGAGACGCGTTTAAGTTCGAAGCGCGACGTCACTGCTAAAAACACACCTCCTTGTTTTCGTCCGTCCTGTCGGTCACAACGTATAATCTTGAAGCCTGGTGGGATGATTTCTCCGTCATGTATTGTGTCATTAAGGCCAGACTCGGTAACAGCGAACAAATCATAAGATGATGCTAAGAGATTAGAGTAAAATGTACTAGTTTTTGTTCTGAGTCCTCTGACATTCTGGTAGTATATATTGATATTCTTCTTAGTTATTCGTGTTATTTTTTTCTGATGAGTTCCGAAACCAAATCCACTTGTTGAAGCGAGTATTTAACGGCCAGCTGTCTCGTTTATTTATTTCATTGAATAGAGACTCAGGTACTCCAACCATAAATGATGCATAATCTCTCTTGGTTTTAGGAACTATTTTCTCAACCTTAATATTACTAGATCCACATAGTTTTGTGACATGCTCAACTATGGCATTCTCAGTGGTATCCGGATGAAGTGACCATACATGTAAGAACATTTTTTTCTCAACAGCTTGAAAAGTAGAAATTTCTTCATTTCCACCTCTTTCAACTGTTTGATAATGACGACTTTCTCTTCTATTTTTGTGATTAGTGACTGTCTTCCAACCTTCTGAATCATTTTCTATTATCTCTCCAGTGCTAGGTAGATCAGAATTGTTAGCTGAATTAAATCGCTTTTTCGATTGCACTGTGGACACTTCCTTGGGTTTGGATCGTTCCAATGCACGGCGCGCTCGATCCGACATTTTTTCCTGCGATGCCACTGCGACGACGGTATCCACATGTTGCTTCTCGCTCGCACTCCGCTTGTCCGTGATGCCATCTCCTTCACTCGGAAGTGTCCTTGACCCAGTTTTATCGATTTTGATCGATAAATCACAAATGGCCGCCAATAATTTGTTGATTGTTTTTTGTTGATCGGCTAATTTTGTATTTTGTTGCTCAATAAGTGCCGTTTGTGACGTTACTTGTGAATTAAGCGATGCTACTTTTTTCATTAACTCATTGAACGCTGTTTCAATGTTAAACTTAGACATTTTACTGGGTAAAATAATTAATAATTCAGAGAGTCAAACAAACACTGTGTACGGCACCGTGACGCGTATTTCCATTTATAAAATTCAAAGACGTTAATTCAAAGACGTTAATTCAAAAGAAGTTAATTCAAAGACTTTTTAATTAAATGAATAATACACACAACAATCATATGCATAGTCCTGAACCTACACTAAGATCGAGTCTTGTGTCGTGGGTATCAGAAACTACGAGAGACTTTGCCGTCTCACAAACTCCCAGACCCGAAACAAATACTTGTGGATCACAAAAAATTGTCTCGGTGTGGGGATCGAGCCTACAGCCTCACGTTTCACACAGTTATGACTCCGAAAAGTCAGAGGTTTGACCTGGGATTTGAACTCGCGACCGCCATAAACATGTTGGCAGCCGCATCTGGTCCGTTACCAACAGGCCACCACACACTAGGACACTTACAGTACTATATTTTATTGTCTTTTGACGATACATTTCTAGCCACAATAATTCCTTGTAAACCGAAACAATCTGTGTTCTAATAACTAGCAATAGTTTCTATATTATATTGTAATCATGTAAAAGAGAGGTAGACACCTATTCTATCTGTTGCGCGAGTGTGACGGAAATAAAGATCACAACATCCTTATTGGAGAGGCGGAGAGAAAATTGCGACGATTGTAATTATTATGGTAAACACAGATTGAGGAAGCTCGACGAAATAATATTAATTGGTAATCAAAGTAAGATTAACGTATATCATAGTCACCTTCTTGATTTAGAAACGGCCTAGAGTTAAATTCGTGAGCAAAAATAATTACAATTGATTGATGAAAAGATTTAACACCTAATATAACAGAGTGATGAGCGGAGTACAATGTCATGCAGTGCTCAACAATTAGATGTGAATGATGTTCCTCCTATACACATATGGACAGGCGTACATATTTTTGAGAATATGAGGTTGTAAGTACGATTCCCATAATGATAAATATTTCATTTCTAGGAGAGAAAGGTTTTTATACTCCCATTTGGTGCCACAAGGGAACTCGATAGGGATGCTGTCACCGGCTTAAGGACAAACAATTGGATTTTCAAGTATTATTTTGTTTGCGATAATGGTCGACTGCCTCCATAGCGCAAATGGTTAAAAGCTATCTGAGAAACGAAGGTTGTTCGATCTCTGCACAGATATAACTATTTAAGCGACCAACAATTTGTTTGAGATCTGGATTTTTTGAGACCGAAAAGTCCGTAGTTTCTGATACCCACAACACATGACTTGTAAATTAGTGTAAGGTTACGGCTATCTCGACTCTGGTCTGATCAAAGTAAAATTTGAGTCCATAATTAAACCATAAATACAACACTTTAATAGCCCACTGTCTAAAAAATTGATTACAAAACGCAAACACTCGATACAAACGAGAAAGCGTTTAAACAACAAAAAAATGGCCTACGTGATATTATTTAAGTATTCATTAGAGCAAAAACCAGTGGGACAATGCCGGTCTTTGTATATTCAACATCAAAAGAAACTTGGGTTCGCTGTGGAACGCAATCTGTCACGATAATGTCAGCGCTATTGTCCTCGATAACTAGGTGGACTTATTTGTATTATTTTAAAATAATGGCTATAATAATATAGCCATAGTTTACTCATTGTGGCTGGATTAAATATGATCCGCTCGATCCCTTTTTTATTGCGATTAATGGCGAGACGAGTATGCCATTCGCCTGATGGTAAACGATACGACCACTCATGGACAGAAGAAAACCAAACAAAACCATGAACTACAAAACATTGCGGAAAACAACGGTGTATTTCCACTACTGTTTGGCGGAAGAAACAGACATAGCGGTGGTACCTACCCAGACGGCTTCTCACATGTTATGAGAGACCTACCACCAGTATATTATCCCATTAAATTTGCAATGGCAGTTAGAACTTCATTTGTAAACCTTCTTTAAACATTATGCTTATAATTTGTTTGGCGAATTATTTTGCAGTCAGTTAAGCAAGCAGACTCATCTTTTATTCTGCCAACCTATATTCAAATATATGTGTAGATGCAACTTGAATTTCCACCTTTGTTGCAGAATAGTTTTTAGCTTATACGCAACAGTCCCATACATGGTCCTGACCCCACACTAAGATCGAGTCTTGTGCCGTAGGTATCATGCACTACGCTTTTCGGTCTCACAAACTCGCAGACCCGAGACAAATTCTTGTGGGTCTCACAAACATTTGTCTCAGTGCGGGGATCGAACCCGCGGCCTCTCTTTTCACAGTCAGCGCATTATGCCAGCGCCTGACATAAGCCCTAATACTCAGTTGGGTTTTCAATCCTCTATACTGGTAGTTATCTTCGTCTTCTCCAGTATATTATTACCTACTCAAAGATTTCTACAAGATAACCCTGCCAATCCATTCCATGATTTGAGACTACCAATTCACGGTCTATCTACCCAAACCAATGGAGCGATAAAATCCATAAAATCCTGCTGAACACTCAGACGTTTAATTATCCATTTTTTGGTGCATTGGAGACCGCAGCAATTGTCTGTTACTGCTAAGCGGAGCGTGTTCTCAAAAATGCAAGTAAAAACCGTCTTGAAACAAGCGGACAAAAAATGTAGTTAAACTATGATGCTTTGGTCATAGTGTGGATTGCTTAGCGCATGCGGATGTTGAGCAGTATATGTAAAGATTTAAGAAGAAATCTATACATATAATAAAAATGTAAATGGTCGATGTCTGTACATGAAAGATTTATAAGAAATTTTGACGCGAGGGGTCTTTATAACAGCAACAGAAGCCAAAACAATTTTTATTAGAATTTTTGTCTGTCTGTCTGTCTGTCTGTCTGTATGTTTGCTTGCGCATCACGCAAAAACTACTGCACCAAATGAGATGCGGTTTTCACAGTTGTATTGCTGCAGGTTCAACTTAAAAACTGGTATATGTTGCATTTACATACAGGGTGTTTCTTTTTGTTTGCTTACACATTACTCATAAACTACCGCACCAAACAAGATGCAATTTTCACATTTACATTGGTGCAGGTCCAACTTAAAAACTGATATATTTCATTTACATACAGGATGTTTCTTTTTCTTTGCTTGCACATTACTCAAAAACTACCGCACGAAATGAGATGCAGTTTTCACGGTAATATTGATGCAGGTCCAATTTGAAAACTGGTATATATTTTTTTATATACAGGAGGTTTCTTTTTATTTACTTGCGCATAACGCAAAAACTACAAGACGAAATGAGATGCGGTTTTCACAGTTATATAGGTACAAGTCCAACTTAAAAACTGGTATATTTCATTTACATACAGGATGTTTCTTTTTGTTTACTTGCATATTACTCAAAAACTACCGCACGAAATGAGATGCAGTTTTCACAGTAATATTGGTGCAGGTCCAATTTGAAAACTGGTATATATTTTTTTTACATACAGGAGGTTTCTTTTTATTTACTTGCGCATAACGCGAAATCTGCAAGACTAAATGAGATGCGGTATTCACAGTTATTTAGGTATTATTCACAGTTAGGTAGTTATTTAGGTACAAGTCCAACTTAAATACTGGTAAATGTCTTATTTACATACAGGATGCTTCTTTGTATTATGGAAGATAAATGAGAAAAACTAATATGGGGGTCTGTATTAACATAATAAAAACAATGGCTTTTATTTATTTTTTCTGTTTGTCTATGCGGTTATGAACTCAAAAACCGCTTAATGGATTTTGATACAATTTGGTATGGAAGTAGCTGACACCCTGGATTAACATTTAGGCTTTTACTTTTTAGGGATGAGGAAGGAATTCCGATATATTTGTTACTTTTTACACTCAAAGGGATGCGATGGGCTTGGATTACATGCCTTGAGTGAGAATGAGACGGGACGGGTGGGATATAACGGGACGGGACGGGATGAAAAGTACCAAATAAAGTTAATCACGCTGACGAAGTTTGCGGGCAGAAGCTAGTTAAAAATATATTGGTGTTAAGAAGAAGTATAAAATATATCGCTAAATGCAAGCCGCTTCCAAAAGGTCGATGTGGAGATATTGGAGGAGGCCTAGGTTTAGCAACGGTCTTCCCTAATCTGAAGAAAGTGTGTAAATCAGGTCTCAACTAGATGGAGGATTGAGAATCGTTTAAGACCCAAAAACTGAGCTACATGCAAGTCATAATCAGCCAGTGTATATCTAGATTAAACTAGTAATTATAATTGTGACTACGCTGAGAGATAACAATATTATCTCGGAGATGTCATACTCTATTGGGATTGTTGAAATGTACTTGTTTTTTATGCGACTTTAATATTGTAAAGTAAGCCATTTAATACACATATTTAAACTGCGATATCTTCTCAAAAAGACATCCAATTATAATCCTATCAATAATAACAAATAAAAACGATAAACACGTACTCAATTACATAAAAAATCCGTTTTATCGCATCGTAAAAATACTCGTGTCAATTATAAAAACTGAATTTTATGTTCGAATTATTCCTATACTGCGGAGGTTACACGGAACATAATAGAGAAAGAGAAAGCTATACGGTTTTGTACAAGTTAGAAAAGGACAGGTGTATTCAATTCGATAAGGTTTCGGGTGCATCGTCAACTGTGCCTAATCACAGTCGTTTATTTTTATCAACAATTAAATGTGCATTGACCTTTACAAAAACTGGAAGTATTTTTAAATGATTTATTAAAGAGAAATGAGTATAAAAAATTGGGTCGTCAATTTACTATCGATTTCTAATTAGTCGTAATATATGGGTCATGAACAATAAAATCTTAGATTCGATTTTAGCGTTTCAACAAACCTTGTAATAGTTTATTTATTTTGAAATTGTACTTTTTCCGAATAATGATAATGGTATAGTTTACCGTCGTACAGTAATATCTTTAGTATTTTTATGAATTCATAAAAAGTAGTAATATTACACTAGATTAGCAGACCGACTGTCTCGGTGGCGCAGTTGTACTACGGTACGAATACAACGCGGATCTCGGGTTCGAAATCCTGGATCGGGCAATGTGTGGATTTTCCTATTCACTATCAGCCCGGAGTCAGGACTTTATGCCCGGTATGTCGATAGGCTCGACCCTTATCACATTATGGGACGGATCACATAAGGCGAAACGAGTGTGTGGTAGTACTTCTGCTGATCTCTTCTAGGAAAAAGGCGTGAGTTTATGTATGTATGTCTACCCTAAACAACAATGTGATGCATCCAAGATGTGGCTTTCCGCACTCGGATTTATATCAGCTCACTCACTCCAGAGCACAGGACTTCTTTGGACTCAAGATTTTGATACCAATATAGGGTAAAGGTATCAATCCATAGTACATCACGCCTTTCACGGGTTGGCCAACTTAAACCTGGCTAGAATTTCTTGTAAAGGTCTTCAAGTTTGCAAGTTTGCTCACGATGTTTTCCTTCATCGTTGATTATAATAGATAATAATAGACTATAAATAAACACATGACTCCCAAAAGTCAGAATTACTGTGAACTTAGATTCGAATCAACGACTGATTCGAACGATTTGGCCTCCAGTATCTCTAATTATAATTTCCCCGTAGTCCAATATATTGTCTCCTCCACTTCTTAAGAGTATATATATCAGCCCATATACGTTGCAGTGCAGGGCGCGAGCCTCCTCTACAATCGGGAACACTATTGAGAGGGGTTAGGCCATATAGTCCACCACGCTGGCCTTATGCGGGTTGGTGGACTTTACATACCATATTAATTATTATAAATCGCTATGCAGGTTTCCTCACGATGTTTTCTTTCACCGTTAAAGTGCGTGGTGATTGACTATACACACATGACTCCGAAAAGTCAGAGGTGAGGCTTCATGGCCTGGGATTTGAACCCGATTTCTTAGGAGTATATATTTATAAAAATATGACGCACAATGCACTAACCATCTAACGAAACAAGTATTTATTACAAAACAGCGTGTAATAACCATATCTATTTCTACACCTATTAGAATTTCTTAGCGATGATTCAACATCACTCTTACGATTATTTACGGTGTTCATACGATATTTGTTTTAGTAATATTTTAACGTATGATAACGTTGGGTTTAAGTGATTCTGAGTCATGGGGTTAGCTACCTTATAAGCATAAAGTACATACATAAACTCACGCTTTTATACCAGAATGGGTAGGTAGAGGTGCCACCAGGACACCCACATTTCGCCTTGTATGCTCCGTCCCATGATGTGATAGGGGGCGAGCCTATCGCCATATCGGACCCAAATTTCTGACTCCAGGCTGATAATGAATAGAAAAATCCAACATCACTTTGCCCGACTCGGGATTTGAACCCAACAGCTTTGTAATCGCACCGTACAAATACGCCACCGACGCAGTTTAACACAAAGTACATACATCCATACATAAACTCACGCCTTTATCCTCGAAGGGGTAGGCAGAGGCGCCACTAGGACACCCACATTTCGCCTTGTGTGTTCCGTCCCATGATGTGATAGGGGGCGAGCCTATCGCCATATCGGGCACAAATTCCTGACTCCGGGCTGATAATAAATAGATAAACCCAATACCTCTTTGCCCGACCCGGGATTCGAACCCGAGACCTCAGCTTTGTAGTCATACCGTAATACAACTACGCCACCGAGGCAGACACAAACACAAAGTAAAGTAAGAATAATCGATAGTTTTTAGGAATTATATTATAAAATAATTCTTTAATTAACATCGACACTACAATATTACTTTTGTTACGTAATTATTAACTTAAAATATTATAATAATAAATGTATTATTGAAACCAACAGATTTAATATGACACATTTTTATCCATTAATTTTATCGCAAAAATATAATCCAATTGAGGGTAGTTTACTCTCGTTAGTCATTTCTCGGATTGACCGTTGAGTCTCGTGCGCGCTTCCGCCGCCATTGCATGCTCTGAATTGCACAGAAATATTCATGTAATTTCGGTCTTCTTAACAATGTAGTGAAAGGTAGTACTGTAATATTTAATCTATTGAAGTGTAATTTATTCATTTTGCTTGGTTAACTATTTTAAATCTCGTGTTCGTTGGTGCTTGCTCGGAATCGCCCTATCGTAGTTATTAGGATATCTCGTGAAGTTTCAGTGTTCTGGACTATGTAGTGTGTAGTGTAGTGAAAGTTATTAGTATAGTAGTCTAGCATATGCGCTGGCGTATATCTTTGCTGGATATTGATATTTCGGGAGTGTAATTAACTACATTGCGACGGCCTTATTCATAGAGAGATTTTAAACTTATTTTAGCTATCGAATGTTTTGTTTTCTTTACTCAAACTGAATTCTAAAGTCGTTCGAAAGGGACAAAACATTCGATAACCTAAATAAGTTAATAAATCCTTCTATAAGTAAGGCCACAAGTGTTTAGTGTTATATTAGACCAGCATATTGAATTTCTGTGCCGGATTTTTCGCGTAATTTCGGTCTTGTCGTTGTCAATCGCAATATCTTGGTTAGTTTCAGTGTAGTGGACTATGTACAACAAGTGGACAATAATTTATTTCCAACTCCTCCTATTAATTTAACTTTTTGATTGATTTCGTTGCGGGTTAAAGACAAGTTAGACATTCCCGGAGACTCGCTGAGCTTCAATGCTCAGTGTCATTAAAATGCGTGCCACTGTTGATTCTGGCTTACAGGAGTTGCAGTGGCGGGTGTGAGGGCGGGACAGTCTCCTAGTGGACTATGTAGTGTAAAGTGCAGTGAAAGTGTACAGTGCTACAGTAGACGTCGATGCTGAGTATCCAGCTTCGGGCAGGGTAAGTAGGTTATTCATTTATTTAAGCTACTGTGCTATTACACATATCCTTAAGAGGTAGGCAAAGGTTTATCACAACAGAACGCCAAGCATATTTCCCTCTCATTTTAGAGTGGATAGGAATAGGAGGCGGGTTTATCCGCTATCGCCATTATTATCATCAGTCCGTTACAGTCCACTCCTGGACATAGGCCTCTCTCAAGGTACGCCACAGAGCCCGGTCTGCTGCTTTATGCTGTCGTCATGCCAGGCACAAGTTCTAGCTTCGGGTTATTGGAGATATTTCAAGTAATTTTATGTGGGTAGTCAAGACTGCCTCGGTAGCGTATTTGTATTACGGTAGGGTTACAAAGCTGAGGTCTTAGGTTCGAGTCCCGGGTCGGGCAAAGTGATATTGGATTTTTCTATTCATTATCAGCCCGGAGTCAGGAAATTGTGCCCGATATGGCGATAGGCTCGCCCCCTATCTCATCTTAGGACGGAACATACAAGGTGAAATGTAGTCGTCCTGGTGGCGCCTCTGCTGACCCCCTTCGGGGATAAAGGCGTGAGTTTGTGTATTTATGTATGTATGGTAGTCAAGATCTGCATTTCGATATCTTAACTAGACCTGCAGGGCACGGATCTCCTCTTCAATCTAGAGTACGATTGATAGAGGTTAGGCCATATAGCCCACAAAGCCTAGCGTATTGGGCTACTCAAAGTAAGGTTAACGACAAAAGATTGATAAGCTAATTCACGCGGATGTTGACATGTCAAATTCTATAAAGTTTTTTCTTTTTATTACGCTGAATGGCGACAAGAGAATGCTGTAACCTGATGTTAAGCGATACGACGGCTCATGGACAGTAGAAAACGCCATGAATTACAAAGCAATACTTGACATTTCACTGCGCTCGCGATCCTGAGACATAAGATGCTAAGTCTCATTATGTCCAGTAGTTACTCTGGCTGCAGTATCCTTCAAACCGAAACAAAAGTGCATTTAGATTGCTGTTTGGCGGGAGAAATAGACATTGCGGTGGTACCTACCCACGCGGCCTCTCATATATGAGAGGACCTACCATCAGTAGAAGTATAAAGTATTTTAAGAATTCTACATTCTTATGAATCACCTACAATTTATATTCATAGCTATTTCAAACAGAATTAGTCACTTAAAACACAATATTACAAAGTTATTTTAGTTTATACTTAATGGATGTGAAAGCTGCATTAAAATATTTCGTCAATGACTTTGTACCATCCATTCTTACTTCCGATGCCTCTTAATGGTTTAGAAGTTATTTAATTAATGAAAGATAAGGTCTTATATTTACTAATGGTATTGAGTGTATGAAAACTGATTAGGAATCTGATAACGCGTTAGTCATAGATTTCATAACGGAGACTGTCTTTTCGAAATTATATATTTGATCGTTGTTTATTATTATTGATCATATTAATAGTGGAGGAAAATATAGTAAACCTGCATACTTAAGATACGTCTATAATGATTTAAAAGGTAGTTATGGATGTTCATTAACCCGTGTCAGACCAGCGCATTAATGATAATATTATGGCTGCCGAACACGTAACAATATAACTGTGCAAGTTTGAGTTTGCATCATTGTACTAGAACTTGTGTGGGCAAATAATTGCGGAAACTTCGTTTCAATTTTCGATTCGAGACTGGTGCATATAACAGCCTCCGTGGCGCAATTGGTTAGACGCCGGCTGTGAAACGAGAGGCTGCGGGTTTAATCCCCGCGACGAAACAAATATTTGTGCTATCCACAGGTATTTGTTTCGAGTCTGGGTGTTTGTGAGACCGAAATGTCTCTCGTAGTTTCTGATACCCGCGACACAAGACTTGATCTTAGTGTGGGATCAGGACTGTGTATGTGACTGTTGGGTGTATTTTTTTTTTATTTATATTAGTCTAAGTGTGGCTTGTTCAGGTGAAGCCACTGTTTGCGTTCACTCAACAGTGAAACCGAAAATTATTTTGTAGTTTTTAATAACCCCGACACAAGGCTTGTGCGTTTGCGCAAACGCGAGTTTGTACCAGTCTCGAATCGAAAATTTCAACGAATCTTGCGCAATATTTGCCCACTTACGTTCCAGTATACTGGTGCAAACTCAGACCTGCACAGTTATATCCTTACGTGTGTGGCGACCATTAGTGTGGGGTCAGGACTATGTATGTCAATCTTGAGTGTATTTATTTATTGAATAATAGATATAACTTCCAACCGCTCCACTACAATCCTCAATAACAAATTGTCAACTCCTCACGCAAGTTACAAAGCACTCTTGCTAACAAACGCCCAAATTCTGTGAGTGCAAAGTTTTCAAAAGTGTTCTTGCAAATAATATTACCAAGTTCTTTCTTCATGTCGGTTCTTTTGGTTAGTTTTCTCTTTGTTACAAACACGTTGATGGATATTCAATGTAAAGTATTGTGGATATTGGTTTTCTACATATATGGCTAGTCTTTCATAATATGTGAAAGGCCGCCTGGGCACGACCGCAATGCTTATTTCTCCCGCCAAGCGGCAGTGTAAATGCACTGTTGTGTTTCGATTTGAAGGACATTGCAGCCAAAGCAACTACTGGACATAATGAGACTTAACACCATATGTCTCAGAATGGCAAGCGCAGTAGAATGCCAAGCATTGCTTTGTAATTAATGGTGTTGTTTGATTTTGCTACTGTCCATGAGCGGTCGTATCGCTTACCATCAGGCAAAGATCAGATCTAAATTGGGTCAGTAATTTTTTTATAAATCACTAACATAAAAACGTACTTACGTACAGGTTGATGAATAACCTCTTTTTTACATAACACACATAAACTCACGCCTTTATCTCAGAAGGGGTAGGCAGAGGCGCTACCAGGACACCCACATTGCCCCTTGTATGTTCCGTCCCATGATGTGATAGGGCACAAATTCCTGACTCCGGGCTGATAATGAATAGAAAAACGCAATATCACTTTGCCCGACCCGGGATTCGAATCCGAGACGTCAGCTTTGTAGTCGTACCGTAGTACAACTACGCCACCGAGGCAGTCTCCTCTTTTTTAAATCGGTATAATATCACAAGCTTGACTATTTTATCAATAAAAAAGTATAACACAGATACCCGTGTCTAGCATTAATTAATTGCATTAGAATCTTCATTCGTCACACTGATATGTATTATCAGTGCCGCTAATGAATCGGTCTTTTGTGTGACGTAATGGGGTGTTTACAATTGTTTGTAAACGCAGCGTTTGAATTATTCAATATTAGTTTTTTATTGCCTTACATTAAGTTCCAATATTAGGATTTTTCTAAGTGCTTTATAAATAAAAATTGAAAAAAACATATATATGGGCGGGACTCGAATTAGTTTTATCTATGATATAACGTATTCTACTTAGCTGCTTTATAAATCTAACACAGATATTATGTCATAATATACCCAAGAATGCATTGGCGCCACGCAAAAACCTTTGAGTGTCAGCATTAAAACCTACTGATTAGATTAACCAACAGATAACATTTTAAATGCGCCTTTGATAAATTTACAAATCTATTCAAACACTCGAAAACACTACTAGGATCATAATTAAAAAAATGAAGGAAGCGTTTTAAAAACCGCGCGTTTTCTCCACCATTATAAAGGGCACTTATAGAGAGCGTGACGAATTTAATGTGTTACAATAATTATCACTGTGTTCAATGCTTCCTCCGAAACGTGATATGGATGAAAATAATTAAATTAATTCACAAGAATATCCCTCATTTCGTATCTAATCGTACACTAATAAATTGGGTAATGTTTAGGATAGGCGTGTTTCGGATTGACGTGTTTTCGGGATAATGTTCTTGTTTTAATTATTTATTCAAATAAAATCTTTATTTTCTTTTGTTCTTTTATGTTTAATTCTTTAAAAAAATGTAAGCCTATTTTTTAAATATTTATATTGAGATCTCTTTGACAGTTAATAATAATTATTATTGTCTTAATAGCTAAAATAATAAATAAAACGCCACGTGCATTGCTATACTCATAGATGGAGTTACGTACAACTAAATATTTCTTATACCGTCCCCAATCTCACTAATATAATAAAACACAACATAAAAACTTAGGTCACTTTTCTGACCATAATCTCGGTCCAGTTCACTCATTTGTACGAAATCTCTAACTACCACCAATTTAATTTCTATCCACCCTATTACAGGCCAGATTGATGATAGAACAGGAGCCGCGGTTCCCATGGCGCTTAATAGACATATGTATCACATAATAATGATATACGATTACTTACTGAGCTTTCACCAACACTACAGGGTGTTCAAAAAAATGTTTATTTTTTCTTGATTTTCTTTTAATCGTGGATTATGCTATCAAATTTTATTTATATTTTCATTCAAATTATTGGAGTTGTTATTTTTATATTCATAAAAAAGCATTTTTTTTAAATATATTTTGTTGCTTTTATCGACAGACCTTTTATACTTATAATTAAATCTATACTTATTATGTTCTGTGTTAATTAAAATTCTTGTTACGAGCTTTAGTTTATTTTTTTTGCATCGCCAAAAAAACAATAATAAATATTTTAATCCATTCTCTTCCCCTTCTTTACAATTTCTAATAAATAAATACACCCAACAGTCATACACATTCGGATACAACAGTCATACACCCGGGATTGGAACCCGAGACCTAAGCTTTGCAGTCGTACCGTAGTACAAATACGCCACCGAGACATTTTTCTAAAAAAACCACAATCATCCACATCTTAGTTCTCTCTTAAGCATTTTTATCCAAGTCAGGAGCATCCTATATATTTTTCTATTCGTTAGGTGCGAGAGAAACACCTGCCGACGCGGCCACGTATCTTAGCGCACAAACAGGTCAAATCCACCATATTTATATATTACGATGTTTGCTCGACACTAATCAAATTTTATTAGGGATTAAAATAAATTATGTGGTATGAGGCAATTGTGAGGCAATATTTATAGTATAATCGAGTTCTAAAATTAATATACACGACGAATCATTTAAGTATTTCATTTACTCGCTATAAAAATATAATATTTGCTTTTTATACATTTTACCCGAAATTCAAATAGAGCGGGAAACGTGAGATGATTGAATTTTTAACAAAAATTCATATTGTAATTCTTGAAAAAATTAGTTAAGGCGATAAAATCCGTAAAATATAGTTTTATTTCAATGTGTAATATTTGCGTAAACCTAATACAACATTATGATAATTATTTTGAAAGTTTAGAGCGTTCCAAACCTTTTGCTCTACGATAAAATAAAATTAAGAGTTAATAACATTAGTTAAGCTTTTTTCCTCGCCTTTGTTCTTTAAAGGACATGATTGTCTCTCAATTTGGTATAGTCATCCTACCTGACAACCAGCTGTTGATAGTATATTTGTATACGCTGCTAAAAATTAAAAAAAAAAACAGATTTGAATTTAGAAACCAAAAAAGTAAATACCTCAATTGAACCCATTAATCACTATTCACTGGCTATTCATTGCCACTAAACCAATAACAACACAAGATTACAAGAAATCCTTTAAAGTGCCAGTAACAAAATATTGAATTTTTCTATTCAATATCAGCCCGGAGTCAGGATTTTATGCCCGATATGGCGATAGGCTCGCCCCCTATCACATCGTGGGACGGAGCATACAAGAGGAATTGTGGGTGTCCTGGTAGCACCTCTGCCTACCCCTTCGGGGGAAAAGGCGTGAGTTTATGTATGTATGTAATAGGTGACAAAATTAATAAAGAATTAAAATTAAATAGTTTTAGATGAATGTTTTTTGTATGCATACGTTTAGCAGTGGAATTCTTGTGGATTAAGAGACGTATGTATGGCGATTTTATGCGACAAAAAATGTATGACGATTTTATTTCCAAACGGTTTTTATCACACTTAAACCCCCACGTTTGTAAATCGTAACATTTTGGATAAAATGTTTCGACAAAAATATAACAATTGCCTTTTTGCAATCTCTAAAGGTCAAGTTATGTTATACAAGCACTTTAAGATTTGCTGTATAAAGGGAAGTTCGTCGAACAATACAGGGTTTGAGAGGTCGTGGCAAATTACATTTCAGTACTTTAAATGGAATGTATCGCTTACCATCCGACGAATGGCACGCCCGTCTCGCCATTTATGTGACGTGGGTGTCGTGGTAGCACTTCTGCCTACCCCTCCTGGGAAAAAGGCATGAGGTATGAATGTAACAAAATAACAATTAAAAAACTTTTTCCCTTTACAAACCTTTTTTTCCCCTTTACCTTTTGTACGCAAGCTCATGTAGTTTTCATTAAAAATGCATTTCAATATAAGTTGAGCATGGAGCTGTACGTAGGTTTAAATAAGATGTACAAAGAAAAGAGTAGATTTAGCTGTGAAACAATAATGCACAAAGGTGGGAGTGCGCTGGACTAGGATGAAAGATTGGTTGGAGGAGGTATTTTTATCAACTCAATTAAGATAGACATTATAATAGACCGATGATCTAATAAAGTTGGTAGGAAAGGCTCTGATATGGAGCAATTTGAGTGTGCAGTTTTGTAGGACATCACATAAGATTGTAAGTTTGGTTCAAATAAAAAATATATATAAGAGACTGAAGAACTAGTTAAGCTTGCAAGGTGTCTCTGCGTGAAGGCCGCTTTAAAATAGTCTTTTTAAAGATCATATAGTTATGAAAATATATAAAATTTTAAAAACTGTAAGCATACAGCAGTAGTATATTAAAATCTAATATAATTAATGACTGCAAAATGTGACAATGGCAGCGGTGGGATTCGAACCCACGCCTCCGAAGAGACTGGTGCCTTAAACCAGCGCCTTAGACCGCTCGGCCACGCTACCTTGTATCCTATGAGTCATATAAAACAATAGCTTAAGGAATATCTCGGTAAAATTTTAATGTATGTTTGTAGATTATTATCATAAAACTATACTATTAAGTATGCATAAGTATCGTAAAAAAATATTTCTAAATCAAAACTGTCACGTCCAACCCAACCATGCTGCATCGTACTACTTGAGACAATCGCAAAGTAAGGTAATTCCCGGGAAGTGAATCCTTTGTGACTTTGTCTCGAGCTTGTGAATGTTTAATAGCCGAATATTGCTTACCACTCATAGTCCGCTTTATGCCTTTGCCGTTAAATACTTGAATTAAGACAATAGTGTTATGTCTAATTGTCTGCAGTGTGTGCATTGTTCAATTCTGACTTTGCTTTTGACTGTGGCATGGTGCAGGGAATTTCAAGACATTTATCTTCACAACATCAAAAGACGGTTTTTGCAATCGTCGAATAGAATTATTTTTGAATAAGACTGTGTCCGGGTGTGTCTTTTTAATATTAATTCGGTCAGGTTATAACTGTATGTAAGTCCGCCAACCCGCACTAGGCCGGCGTGGTGGACTATATGGCCTAACCACTCTCAATCGATTCTCTCGATTGTAGAGTAGGCCCGTGCCCAGCAGTGGGACGTATATGGGCTGATACAGAAACAGAACAGGTTATAACTGATACGGTGGATATAAGTAAGTCATCTAAAATATATTGGCATGTGTCGAAATTTGAAACTACAAATAAAATTCAAATAATATCTATTTGACGCATAGTTTGAGATGTGCTTTTTAAATACATACTTAACCCATTTATAGTCGTAATATCATAGTATTAATATAACACAATGTGAAGACATAAAAACTATTCTTATTATTTTGACAACGGATTCGAACGCCAGAAAATCGTAGACGATATATATTTTTACCTGATGATTGAAAAATCGGCAAAAGTGCACACAGTCTTATATTAGCTGTAAATCTATATTACTGTAATTTTACACGCATTGCATTTTTTAAGCTGAGTAGACAATTAGGCAAAATTTATAATTTACACACTTGTAAGAAAAATTCAAATATAATATCTAATTTCGTTGATTAATGATCTTGTTACGAGTAGTATTACCTATATAATAAAATACCTATGAGTTTTCTTAATTAAATTTCTATGTAACTCGAAAGATCTTTTAAATCATTTAAAAAAAAAACGAAGACCTCCTTTGAAGTGTAAAGAAGTAATGGCAAGAAACTCTCTTAACAACACCAAGTGAATTTTAAACGATTAGTGAGCTTCATATTATAGTATAGTAGTCTAAATAATTTAGCTACTTTAGGACATCTCCAATAATTACTCAAAAAAACAAAAGTGCGTTATTGTATGCCGCGTCGACCACTCTGAATAACACCTTGAAAATAAAGAAAATTTGAAAAAGTGTGTAATAATAGAATCAGTCATTTTATTTGTTTAAATTAAATGTCACGTATTTCAAAACATGCTTGTAGATTTTGATGAATCTACGGAGATGTTCTTAGGTGAAATAAATATTCAGTATGATAGTAAATAATTAATAAATAGTATGTCTAGAATTTGTTATACGGTAATTCGAAATGGAGAATACAAGGTAGCGTGGCCGAGCGGTCTAAGGCGCTGGTTTAAGGCACCAGTCTCTTCGGAGGCGTGGGTTCGAATCCCACCGCTGCCATTCTATTGTTTTGAAATTGGCTATAAAACATTATTATAACAAACTACTGAGCTATTCGTTTAGCTATTGTTTTATATGACACATAGGATACAAGGTAGCGTGGCCGAGCGGTCTAAGGCGCTGGTTTAAGGCACCAGTCTCTTCGGAGGCGTGGGTTCGAATCCCACCGCTGCCATATACTTTTTGCGATATACTGTTAAAATAAAAACAATATTTTCATTCGAATTTCAAAATTTTTGAAGGCTCCTTAGCTATTTTTCTTAATATACTATAATTCTTTCTTCTCTTCTTCTCAGTGCTTATCACTCTTGATAGAACGGTTGTGCTCATCTTTGCTTTATCTGATTTTTAAAACCCGTCACCATTCCTCTCGCACTGACCTTGCAATTCCTTACAATATGTGGATAAACTTTACAGTTTTACTAGATGTAGTAACTTTTCAATTTCCCGTAAACTACGGGATACACACCTGTGTGGTACCCACCACACAAGAATCGATCTTAGTGTGGGATCAGGACTATGTATGTGATTGTAAGGTGTATATTATTTATTTATGTTAAAGAAAATATTCCGATACTGCTCGGTGTATAGTAACAGATAATTAATTTATGGCTCCATTCTTCTGAGACGTGACGCCGTCAGACATATCCCGAGTCCGCTTATTAACTTGCAAGTTGCAACCCACCTATGTTGCTGTTAACAATTTAGAATTCTTCTTATGAGACCTGCAGTCGGTGCTTGGCGCAAGTTGTATGAGATGACCTATTTACCAAGTCAATTTATAAAATGTTAAAGTGAACCTGTTTCCACTGCAACGTATAAATCACCGCAATGTCTGTTTCTCTCGTCAAACAGCAGTGTAAATGCACTGTTGTGTTCCGGTTTGAAGGACATTGTAGCCTGAGTAACTACTGGACATCATGAGACTTACATCTTATGTCTCAGGATGGCGCTCGCAGCGGAATGCCAAGCATTGCTTTGTTATTCATGGTGTTGTTTGGTTTTGCCACTGTCCGTGAGCGGTCGTATCGCTTACCATCAGGCGAATGGCATGCTCGTCTCGCCATTCATTGCAATTGTACTAACAGTTGTATTGTACCTGCAGGGGTACCTACCCAGACGGCCTCTTACAGAGAGAGACCTACCACCAGTAAAATCTATTTTATTCCCCGCCACACTATCTCCTCCAACTTGTACTACAAACGGAACCATAGTAAGTCAACCTGCTAACTGCCCACTCCGGCATCTACCGACACATTGTGTTAGAATTTTATAACTACGTTCCAATCTTGAGCTTGCGAAGCCATAATATGTAACACTTTACGTCTTTGTAATGCTTTTTGTAGCAGCGCACGTGGGTAAATTTTTAGGTGTTGAATTTGATCAAGAATTCGGGAAATAAATAGTTTATTTGTATACTATGACAGGTGCAGTAGCTTGGTTAAGAACTGGAGTAACAAATGGATAGTCAGTTGTTTTTACCAAAACAAAATCCCGTATTTTTAAGCCATAATATCCATACTAATTATTATCTTACTTCGTTTACTATATTTTACGAATGAAGTCTAGGAAGGCGGGAGAAATACTTTTGCAATTTAATGACAATTACATTTTATAACAATAATAAGTTGATGTGGGATAAGATTAGTTACAAATTACGGACGCTTTGTATTGTACTATAAATGGCCTCTAAGTTGTAATCTCGATTGTAGAGGAGGCCCGTGCCCTGCAGTGGGACGCATATGGGCTGATACAGATTGATAAACAATAATATTAATTGGCTTTCCTTGATGAATGGAATAAGCAACACTAAAATATTTTTTCAATTCAAACCAGTAGTTCCTGAGATTAGCGCGTTCAAACAAACTATTGACCTTTATATATTAGTACATATTATGCACTAATAGATTTGATTAAAAAACCTTGAATTTCAAAAGTGGTTCGTAAATCTAATTTGAGAAATATTGAATCAAGGCAAATTGCACAAACTGTCAATTCACGATCAAATTGCAAAACTCTAGTCATGATCCACAATGACCGATCAAAAATAAACAATTCCTTGAAACGTCGATATAATAACATAAAAATATAAAAAACAACAGACGTTTGGCCTTCGTTATAAAGAATTTAACGTGTATGCGGTCAAATCGTTTCACCGTCTCCCAGGAGAAATCATCGACCCTCGAAAAAAATGTACGAATTGTAAAGATTTCCGATGTTATGTGTTAGGTGCGTGTATTATTGATACTTCGGCTATGGGCAGGTGTCGCCAACATTTTAGTTTTTTTTGCCTTTTTGTTTTAAGTGGTATTTGAAGTTTTTGAAACAAGAATTAGTTATTTGTCAATGTATTGTTGTCAATGTATGTTATATTAGATAGATAGATAGGTTTGTATAATAGGTATGTATAAATAATTGTAAATTGTAAAAAATTATGGAAAGTAATATTTCTGATTTACATTTAGCGGATTTTTTTTAGACACACTATTTAGTTTTATTCATAAAAATCTATGTTATTGTAAAAATAGAACAATAGTTCTCCTTAAGTCTCCCATGGGTAATTGACCAGACGTGATGTGCTAAGGTGCCGGATGTTTGAATCCCACGATACATACCTTCTACTTTTCGAAATCATGAGTCTCTGGGTAATAAAATACTTACCAACCCCACAATAGCCTAATCTCTCTCATTTTTAGACCAATGTCTAGTTCTATTTATTTTAAATACTCCTGCCATCCACGAATAATTACGCCGACACTACAACTACACAATTAATAAGATTAACCAATAAAAAAAAGATCCGTTAATCCTTTGGTTTTTTAATTAGCGGAGTCGATGCAAAGGAATGCACCAATTCGGGTCACAGCAATTATCGTACTGGCTTTTATTTTGCGCCTGTGCCAAATTTTGGAAAAAACTTGAATGGCCGCCAACGCCCTGCGTTAGATTAACCCTCTCTGAGATACCACGGTGTGCCAATAATAAATTATTTTACCGGTCCAGAGTATTGTTTTTAGCAACGGCGACGTGGAGGGTTTTGTAGCGTATTATTTTCTGTACCACCAAATAAACTATGGGCTTGTAGCTATATTACCTAATATAGGTTCCTCTACTGGAAGACTTTTATAATTCAATGATGCTAATAGTTAGCTATGTTATTCAATATAGATTGCTCTGCTGGGCAAAGACTTTTAAAATTCAATGTTAGGCCGCATATGCGTTGATAGATTGTGAACACGTTAAGAATTCTTGTGGAGGTCTCCCAAATATGTAGGTTTCTTTCGTTATTTTGTTATGCCAAAGCGAGTGATGATGAAGATAATAAATGACAGTCTACGTGGGGCAGTTGTTTATGAGCCGGCTGTGAAACGAGAGGCTATGGATTCGATGCCCGCAACGACAAATGTTTGTGTGCTCCACGGGTATTTGTTTCGGGGCTGGGTGTTTGTGAGACCAAAACATCTCTTGTAGTTTCTGATATCCAAGACACTTCTCGATCTTAGTACCTATAGTGTCAGTACTATATATTTTATCACTGTTGGGTGTATTTCATCATCATCATCATCCATCCATCAGCCAAAGGACGTCCACTGCTGAACATAGGCCTCTCCCAATGATTTCCACAGTGACCTGTTGGAGGCAGCCTGCATCCAGCGACGTCCCGCCACCTTTACCAGGTCGTCTGACCATCTTGTGGGTGGACGTCCTACGCTGCGCTTTCCGCTACGTGGCCTCCATTCGAGAACTTTTTGGCCCCATCGGCCATCAGTTCTCCGCGCTATGTGCCCCGCCCATTGCCACTTCAACTTACTAATCCGCTGGGCTATGTCGGTTACTTTAGTTCTCCTACGGATCTCCTCATTTCTGATTGTATTTATTTCCTCATTTGGGTGTATTTATGATTATATATTAAATAATCCACACATTCTATCGTACCTTAGCAGCTATCTATCAGTTGAAGCCCAAACACAAAGGGTCAACTGATGTTAAAAGTTGACAACCCCTGGCTCACGGCCAGTACCGACTGATTTATAGCCGTGGATGTGTGACATTAAACGAATTTCCCTGAAGATTTCACTGAACTCTTTAATTAGTTCGCTTTTTATAGATGGTTGGGGGATTGATTTAAGGGGTGGTAAATAAATAAGCGAATGCGAATATTCTTTTTGGGTAAAATACAATTTATTTAGTAAAGATTCGTCAAATCGCCACACCTGATGTTTATTCGTAAATCTTTGTTTTAGATCTAACTACAACTGCAGCATTAGTACTGACTAATGGGTCGGCTCGATCGTGCTGTTATTAGCTAGTAGCTTTACTGTTGCCGTTCGTCCAATGGGTAAAATTATTTTAGACCCTACAGCTGGGCATGATGAATTCGACTAGCGAGAAATAATCTCTCGCTGAATAAACGTGGATCGAGAAAATAGTAATGGTCAGTGCAATTCCCTTTCATATGCACTTTCCTGCGTCCAATTTTGTACTTAAATTCAATGCGGATACAGTTCTTTATTCAACATCATTAAAAGTGCACGAGTATTTTACGTTTGGTCTGAGCTGAGCACAACAAAAAAACATTCCCTTACCACTGAGCTAATTACGTAAACTATTATCTATTTGAAGCGGTGGCCATGTGGCGTTTTTACCTTCTGGTATGGCTGCGAGAAAGTATCATTTACGATGATATTTTCAATTTTAAGCATGCCTTTTCAAAAATTTGACTCCATTAATCGACTTCAAAAAAGGTATGTTATTTTATCAGAATTGCATAGTGTTTGGATATGTTAATCTATACCAACTTTGGAACATGATGATTCTAGACGAAGTTTTAGACCAAAGTGGTGTTATCCGCAAACTTTCGAAGTTCTGGTGTTCCGAAATTTGACTAAAATACACAATACAAATACAACACTTCGTAAACTTACTATGCACCATGATATTGATCCCGAAAGCCGACACGGCAACTCATTAATGTCTATCTGTTGCTTCACCTCATTGTTTCATCGACAGCGTGTGGAGGCTATAGAAATTCCTGATGTGTTTTCGCAATATTCTATTTATGATAGGCTATGTTCGCATATTTATTACATATTCGAGACTACGTTGGACTATTAATTTGCGTGCTTTAAAATTTTACGTGTAACGTTTATTTGTATAGGCAATATACTGGCGTGGTAAATTAATACCTGAGTACCCAATGGTTTGTCGATCGTGTAATTATAAGTCAAATCATTGTATAGTAAAAAAAATATATATTTCATGTGGCTTAGGACAGGCAGAAGACATCTAAGTGTAGACAGCAACAGTGGTTTTTTTGAGAGCCAAGAGTGCAACGAGAGACTAATGTATGTGCAGCCCACAAATATGTGCCGATATATGTGACTGTTGAATGTACTTATTTATATAACTATATAACTGCTGCTTTGATATTAAAGTAACTATCTATATCAGCCCATATACGTCCCACTGCAGGGCACGGACCTACTCTACAATCGAGGGAATCGATTGAGAGTGGTTAGGCCATATAGTCCACCACGCTGGCCTAGTGCGGGTTGGCGGACTTACATACCGTAGAAATTCTTTAGAATCGCTACGGTATGCAGGTTTCCTCACGATGTTTTCCTTCACTGTTAAAGTGCGTGGTGATTGACTATCAATACACACATAACTCCACATATAATAATTAAAGTAACAACTAAGTTTATACAACCGTACTTCATTCCTTCCGTACCGCGCGGAACTAAGACAGAATGATTACGAGCAACGCATCCACAATTGAATTAAGATGGCGTCATTAGTGTTGCGGTTGGGCGGATCAAATGAATACATCGATTCACATATGACTGTCAGAAAAGACGATTGTTTTGCCCTCAATATTTACTGACAAATTGTTGTATCTACAAATACTGGCATAAGTACATTTTGGAATAATGCAAGCAATTTTTCTTTTCGTACACTCGAAAGTGTTCGAAAAGAAATATTGCTTGTTGGTCTTCTTTTCGCGTAGGTCCGGCCAACGAGCAAACAGCTCAATTACTGACATCTGATTACCTAGCACAAGAAAGTTTATACAATTTGGATCGTAGGTGCGCCACGGATGCTGTCAGAATGAAAGAATAGGGTAATAGTTCTCTGGCAATCTCATTTAATATGAAAGCGAAACAATCGGTTATCATCAATCTTCTGTAAGACAGTGGTAAAACCTTAGTCAATCCGGCTTGGTTCTACAAAAGTCCCTGGTAGCTACAATGTGACACTACCATTTTGAAATACTTTGTGGTTTTTGAAGAAGACCCGATAATATTCGCATAATGCTGCTGGATCAGTCAGTCAATCACTATGTGTGTAAAGTTCGCCAACCCGCATGCATGCATGTCGCTTCTAACATCTTCATGGGAATGACATAAAAATTGTCCACAAATATTATTCTCATGATTTCCAAGTTTGTTCATTGTTATGATGAGACGGATGCAAGGTAGCGTGGCCGAGCGGTCTAAGGCGCTGGTTTAAGGCACCAGTCTCTTCAGAGGCGTGGGTTCGAATCCCACCGCTGCCATTCTATTGTTTTGTACTTGACTATAAATCCTTATTATAACAAACTACTATGCTATTCGTAACTGTACTACTACTACTACGCGGCATCGAAAGGGATTTCTCTAAAAAATTAAACCATACGGCGCTAGTTTAAGGCACCTGACTGTTCCACCATCCCGTAATTACTTATTTTTAGGTATTTCGTTTCCTTGTTTTCCGGATCGATGCAATAAAAAAAATATAAACACTTACGGCTTTATTCATAGACAGATTTAAACCCCATTATAGTTATTGATTATTTTGTCTTCTTCGCTCAAATTGAATTCTAAAGTTGATCGAAACGGACAAAACATTTGATAGCTAATATAAGTTTTAAATCTGTCTATGAATAAGACAGTTAAGCGATACACTTCTTACAAAAACTCTCTTCACTCCTAATAAGATTAACGCAACAAAAAGTGTTATGGGTAATTATTATAAAAACCAGAATACTGAGTGAGTGCGGTCGTTGATCAAAGTTTTAGAAATTGTCCCTACTAATATAAATGGGAATATAGGTTGGTTTGTCATTTTTTCGTATACGAGTACTAACATCTTATGTCTCAGAATGGCGAGCGCAGTGTAATGACACGCATTGCTTTGTAATTCATGTTGTTGTTTGGTTTTGCTACTGTCCATGAGAGGTCATAATTATCGCTTATCATCAGGCGAATATGCATGGCATGGCATGCTCGTCGAGGCATGCTCGTCTCGCCATTCATCGCAATAAAAAAAATCTTACACATAGCAGGATTGATTACCTCCTTCTGTTAACATTAACATATCGCTTGGATCTCAGCTATGTTGACCTATAAAAATGAAAAGGTAAAAGAGAGGAAACATATTGGTTCTACTCATTAAACAAAACACAGTATCAAAACCGAAAACGTTGGAAGTAGAACCACTTTGTTGTCATTAACAACTCGGAAGGCTCGTCCGGGGCGGTACCAGTGTCTCACAGGAGACCGACGTGAAGCGACAGCTTGGCTGTCGCGTTTCGTTCGGTGAGTGTGATTTCCGGATGCCTAATTCCCCTTTCCCCTTCCCCTTCTTTTTCTTTCCTGCTCCCCTCCCAATTTAATGATCCGACAACACATTCACGATTCGTTGTAGATGTTCATAGCCGCAGTGGTCACTAACCATCAGCTGACCTGTTTGCTCGTTTGCCGGACGTATTAAATAAAAAAACTGTAATTTATATCAGTTTTCTGTGAGATAGACTAAATGATTTTAAACCAAGCAAGCAAACCCGCGGTAAATTATAGAGTAGTGTTAGCAAAAAACAATGATGGAGATTGGCACCTGTTGAGCGTTGACGAATCTATTTTTTAATTTAAAGTACCGTTTTGGGCTGGAATGGCAGACTAAAAACTACGCGGAAAATAATTAGGAACGTGTTTCGAGATATTTTGCGGCAAATGTATAGGTTTACAAGAAATTGTTTATGATTCAATTGTTTTTCCTATGCCTATTGATAAGAGAGGTTCGGGAAATATTCTTTAAAAAGTCATTGTGTTAGGGTTGTTTTTTCTTATGAAATTTTATCAATTTGTGTATAAACCATACTGAATTACTTAAATATGTCTCGTTAAATGATTTTTTCTTGAGTTTTGCTTATAATTATTTACATTAACACAAAAATACAGAAAGTAGGTGAGAGAAATAATAGCCACAACTCATTTATTAATTTGTCTTAAAGTACTGGTATGGACAGATACAATTTTTGTTATGAATTAGCATGCAAATACGTTTCATTATGTTTAAATAGGACAAGCTAATACTAAAAATAGGGACGAAGGCCAACTATCCCAACTGATAATCCACAAACCACTAATTTCTATCAACAAAATGCATTTCACCAATTTTAGCCGCATAAAAATATAAATAACACAAAATCCCGGTTTTAAACCGTATCAGACCGCACATATACGAACTCAAGCATCCGTAAACAATCAGAACGGGGAAAACACCCGAATTCTACTCCAGACCGCACTATAGAAATTCTATCGGAAATCGAACGACCACTTGAAACCATGCTAGCTGCGCCAAACTAACGCTGACCCGTGGACATCAATACAATATTCTAGAAAGCAGCGATTAGGAAAGGTGTCGGGGGCCAAGTTAAACTGGACTTCCATATCAAAAATAGTTCATTTACTCGTCGAATTTCTATGAACGCGCTTCTATCGCGCTCAGTTTGGCGTCAGTGTAATGAATTTTTTGATTGTGAATTGTATATCGTGTTTGAGTTGGTCGTAGTTTAGTGCATTTTGATTTTTGCTGATGTGAATTTTGATTAAATACTGAGCGTACAAAGGGTGATGTTGGTTATGTGTTGTATCAAATCGTATTTGTCCATATCGAACTATTTGCGCCCTTTTATAGGCACGAGCAATGTCTATAGTAGAGAGAGTTTTGTGCCTCAGTCCATTATGCTGGCCTACTGTAGGATAATAAAAAAATAAATAAATAAATACACCCAACAGTCACATACATGGTCCTGACCCCACACTAACATCGAGTCTTGTGTCGTCGGTATCAGAAACTACGAGAGACTTTTCAGTCTTATAAACACCCAAACCCGAAACAAACACCTGTGGATCACACAAACATTTGTTTCGTTGCGGGGATCGAACCCACGGCCTCACGTTTCACAGGTGGCGTCTAACCAACTGTGCCACGGAGGATACACAGAAATAAACCTGATTACTTAAGGTAATGCATCGTAGCCCTGTAGCGAATGGCTAATACTGTTTTGATTGTCTATGAATCATAGTCAAACTTTTGATGTCGACATGTAAGTCAAAAAGATTTTACTGGTGGTAGGTCTCTCATATGTGAGAAGCCGTCTGGGTAGGAACCACCACAATGCCCATTTCTCCCACCAAACAGCTGTGAAGATGTACTGTTGTTTTTCATTTTGAAGGACATTGTAACCAGAGTAACTACTGGACATAATGAGACTTAACATCGTATGTCTCAGGATGGCGAGCGCAGTGGAATGCAAAGTATTGCCTTGTAATTCATTGTATTGTTTGGTTTTCCTACTGTCTATGGGCGGTAGTATCGCTTACCATCAGGCATGTTCGTCTTGCCATTCAAAAACTAAAAAGCTCCTTCCCACCAGTTTTTGTGGCAATATTTCCACTACTAAAACTGCTTCTTTATATCATATTAAGTATAAGCCAAAACGATGCCTAAACACGCGATTTCTTAGCAAAATATCTCAACATAATAAACAAAGCATAAACACAGGTAAGAGATGGTCAAACCTATTTGGTTTCGCAAATGTGAAAGGGACAGACCTGATCTAGCCCGAGCTAAAGCGGTTGGCAATAACTGGACGAGTCGACGTACTTAGTATTGTTTTAATGGCAAACATGAGTTATATACTACCTCGGAGGCGCAGGTGGTTAAGATGCTCCGAGAAAACAGAGGTCGCGAGTTCGATCCCTACACCAACATAAATGTTTGTATAATTAGTTGGTCGTTAGTGGCTTTTCCTATACTGGCACGGCAATGTAATAAATACACCCCCAGCATTCACATACATAGTTCTGACCCCACACTAAGGTCGAGTCTTGTGTCGTGGGTATCAGAAATTACGAGAGGCTTTTCGGTCTCACAAACATCCAGACCCGAAACAAATGCCTGTGGATCACACATACATTTGTCTCGGTGCGGGGATCTAACACGCGGCCTCTCGTTTTCCGAACCTCGTTTCACAGCCGGAGGCTAACCATCTGCACCACGGAGGCTGTCAAAGTGACTACAATTGAATTGATGCAGTACAGACAAACTGGCGTGGGACTTTCATCTCTCGCTGGTACGATACACATTCAACCAAACAAATACCCATTGCTTAATCTAATACAACAAAAAATCACATATCTGGTCATTAAACTAATCCCGGTGACCACTCGAAAACATTGCTTCTGCAAAGCGCGACACACCTAACCTACATTTCGCAATTGCCCGACATTTGCAAAGGGTTTGGCTTCTTCAATTGCAACACGTAAAGTTCAACAGAGATCAGCACGCAATTGTGTCCACACTGCCTCGCGTTTAAGGATAGTTGTTTGTGAATGGAAGGTAATGAATGGAATCATTGTGTATCTGTTTTGAGGCGATCTGGTAAATTAGTGTGAATATTTGCGAGTTTGATTTTGTAATTATAAAATACAAATAATTTGGTAGATAAATGCTTTTTTTATTGCAATAAATGGCGAGAGGAGCATGTCATTCGCCTGATGGTAAGCGATACGACCGCTAACGGATAGTAGGAAACCAAACACCATGAATTACAAACCAATGCTTGGCATTTCACTGCGCTGACCATTCTGAGACATAAGATGTTAAGTTACAATGTTAGTTAGTTGTTGGCTACAATGTTCTTCAAACCGGAACACAATAGTGCATTTACGTTGCTGTTTAGCGGGAGAAATAGACATCACGGTGGTACCTACCCAGGCGGCTTCTCACATATGAGGGACCACCAGTATAACAATATTTTTAGGAAGTGCGTCGCATACACACTTGAATATAACTTGATCAAAAGCGGATATACGCAGGCTGAACATAAAATGTGAAACCTTAGCGTGGGTCACTATTATAAGTTGACGGTCGACTTGACCTTTGTGTACAGTGATATCTGGATGATAACGAATATCCTACCATAATTTTCTAAATTATCATTCTGCGCACGCATAAGTCTTAATTTATTATCTGCCGTTGCAGAATTTTTTAATTATTTTAGAGTTTTTTAATACTGGTTGTAAGAATAGTACGAATCCTTGTAGACTGTTCTCATAGCCTCTCTAGTATCTATTTATTTGATCTACATATTCCCATACATAACAAATTTTATGCCCATCAGAAATGCAAATGGATGTTCTCACGATATCGACAAACGACACACACTAGGATTCGCAGCCACGCCCGTACCTGCGACCTTTCACATCTTAGCCCGGCTCATTGCGACATCAGTATCCACGATCTCTAGTGTAAGATGAAGTAGGAAATGAATCTTTCTAAACCATAAAGTCTGATGCAACTAGAATGATCTAGAATAAATAAATGCAACCAGCGTTCAAACATGGTTAACGTAAGATAGTCCTAACCCCATACATACAATGATTATAATTAGTCTTGTGTTGTTTTTACTGTGAGTGTGAGTTTTGGTTGCACAACCCTCAAAGACGAAATCAATATTTATGAACCTCACAAACATTTGCGAAAACTTCGCGACCAAGTCTATCAAAATTATTCCTTAAATTTTACTTCCAATTTGTAATTTACTACATCAGCCCTTAGTAAAATACTACTAAGAAGAGAATTTCTCTATAATCTTGATTACGGAGGAGCCCCGTCGATCTCAAACTCTCCATTGAGATACCATGGCATCGCTAGAAGATTTTAGCTATTGTGGATTAAGAAACTTCATACGCCGTGGAAATTCTTGTAAACATCTAATAAATTAAGACGGTATAACGCTTGGAATGCAAGCAGTCATCAGTCAATACTCGATTTAAACAGCACTTTCATTTTCCATCAGTTGCAGTGTCAATTTGCCGAGCAGGTAAAAAATCAGACTGCTCTACTAGTGAATACCGGATTGAACCTTGAAAGGCCTTTGGCCACTACGTCGGCCTAATAGGCAGGTTTTCCATCCGAGGTTTTCCTTCGCAGTTACATCGATAATACCATATTACCACTACTATTAGCTACAAGAAACAAAAATAAAAATATAGACCGGGATAGAATTTGAGACCTCTGTTTTTTCTAGAGCGATATTTTAATAAGATAAAGCAAAGTGTAATTACTCTAAAATGTTTTAGTATTATTACAGTCGTTATGTTTTGTGGAATATCTACCTTCTTTATTTTCAAAATACAATTTGAGCGGAGAGCTAATCCAGACACGTTTTGTTCATATTTTAGAACTTAAAATCTAGCCTTACTATGCGCCTCTCTCAATTCATTCATCGTGCACATTTTTTATCATTAATACCTCAAAGAGCGTCCAAGAAAATTTATATTCCTCCCGTTCCATCAATGCCGTTTGAAAAATAATCCGCAAAAGTTGCAGCAATTAAAAATCAATTACTAGTTTCAATTTCCTACCTATAACGAAGTGAATTCGAGTGGTTGACTTAGCAATCGTTCAAAAGCTCTTAAATGTTCCCAGCTCGGTACAGCGAACGTTCGAGAAACTCTAGCTACGATTCGATAAATCTCTTGGCGAAGTTTCGATTGTGACTTATTGTTTGTTTCTGATTGGAGTTTGCATTCGTCTTCACGTATTTTGAGATGGTTGGTATTCAGTTCTTATGTCTAGTTCGGCTGCGGTTTTAAGTGGGAGATTGGTTTTGGATGGTTGAAGCTTTTTGTTGGTCTATTGTCTCAGCGGTTTCGTTACTATATAAGCATTATTATCGTCTGCTTGTATTAGGACATTATTGCCATTGACATCTGTTCAATCCTAAGTTACTTACGCTTAAATACTCAAACGCCATTTAAATGTTAAGTTGCACTTAACTACCCACGTCCCACTTAATCATTACGTTTAAGCGGGACTTGCGAAGATAAGTGCAGCTCAATTTTTAAGTAGAGATTGAGTATTTGGGGCTTTAGAATGATTTTTAGTCCATTAATGATTATCTCTTCAACTAGTTTAATAAGAAGTATTTTTGAATTTCATCTATAACCATCTATCCCTCTTGAGATTATAGTTGATCTAACTATTATATATGTACATCTATGATTCACCACAATAGCTAGTACATATTAAAACCTCTATTTTCCATTTCAAATCAAAAATAATACGCAAAGTAGCTTGTATTTAACCAGCTCAGTCCTGATTTGTAAATGTTTAGATTAGACCCTTATAATATAATCTATTATCTATAAAGGTACTAAAAGTAGGTACCTTGTACCTGTAGGTACTTTTCAGATTAATATTTCTGATGCGGCGTCACAATTAATCCACATTTATAATCAACGTTACCATATAAAGCTACCATTTCCACCGATCCACATTAGTGGTATGACTGCAACATAAATCGTGTAATCAACATTAAATTATTTTTAATTAAAACAAATTAACCGTCGTGTTATTGCGTCGGCCGTTTCCTTTCAAACTCGCCGTATTACGAAACGGACATGAGAAGTCAATTGAGTTCAATACTTTGTATCATAGATGAGAAATACTGTTTAGTGCAGTTTAAACGTAGTTTGTAGACATGTTTGATTTTTGCTAGAATTTTAAATAAATTATGTAATTAGTGCCGGGTATGTCCAGAATGCTACCGAAAACCAAGCCAGGTGGTAGTCGTGGTGATTGCAATTAAAAATTTCGCAAAAACGAGAGGTTTTTTTTACAATTTTTTTAAATATCATCTTGTTTGGATGGTAATTACCTAGATTTTACTAAAATAATAATTAATTAAACCTTTCCGTCTTTAAAAGTAAAAAGGTGGACATTATGATTTTATGACAACTATGTATTTACCACCAAAACAAAACGCCGTTAAAAAAATTAAAACGTTTTTCTTTTTCTGCGAAATTTTTAGTTGCATTGTGTCTGAAGTCACTAATACTACCACCTGGCTTCGTTTTAGGTCGCAGTCTGGATATACTGATATTATATTCTTTTTTATACTGACACCAAAAACGGCTGATTTGTCTAATTGCCTTTTTAAGTCTAGAACGAGTGATTATTAATTTTAAATACAGGGTAGAGAAAAAAAAACTAGGTAATAGTTATCCTATTCCGTATTTAGATTCAGCAGTTTAATACTTTAGGTTATTGATAATTCTTAATTGTATGACATTAGATTTCTAACTCATAATAGAAGGCAGCCTCTTTGTTGATGCTTTTTAGACCTCCAACGCATAAATTACAAAACGTTATTGATATTTCATCGTCGCCTCTCACAAAAACACTTCTCAAACTCAAGTCAAAGTATAATGGGGGTCACCCCTAATCTAAATACGAAGAACACTCAGAAAGGGCAGCCCTAGCAATTCGAAAAACAATGGATCAAGAAATGGCATAAGCCGATTTAAAGTCACACTTAGTATTAGCATAAAATGCTAAGAGAAATCAAATATTTTCTTTTCAAAAGACAAACGGGACAGATACGAATGGTTGGAATATCTAACGAGTTGAAATTTGCGAAAGAAAATTGTGATTTTTTTTCTTCACTCGCCCAACTGGATTTAATTTTTTCATGGGTTCTGTATTTTTAATGCATTACAAGTCGCCTGTTTCTTAGAATTGTCTAGAAAAGAATAACGGCCTTATTCATAAGTTTTGAAACCTATTTTAGTTATCGAATGTTTTGTATTCCTCGCTCAAACTGAATTCAAAGTCGTTCAAAAGGGACAAAACATTCGATAACTAAAGAATATTTTAAAACTGTCTATGAATAAGGCCGCAAGTATTTTGATCTATTTGATAATCCATAAATTACATAGTTTCGTCTTCGAGATAGTGAATGGTCGCGATATATGGTAATGTTTTTTAATACTTCCGCGTTATGGAAATCACAGTACACTCTCTTTCTCTCTCTTTTCAGCCACCGTATGTCGACTGCTGAACATAGGTATCCCCCATGGAACAACACATATACCTGTTGAAAGTGGCTTACATCCAGCAACTTCCTGAATAATAATAATACGAATCATAATAATGCTTTGGTTTAAGTAGAAGGTTTTTGACAGCCTCCGTGGCGCAGTTGGTTAGACGCTGGCTGTGAAACGAGAGGCCGCAGGTTCGATCCCCGCACCGAAACAAATATTTGTGTGACCCACAGGTATTTGTTTCGGGTCTGGGTGCTTGTGAGACCGAAAAGTCTCTCGTAGCTTCTGATACCCACGACACAAGACTCGATCTTAGTGTGGGGTCAGGATTATGCCATGTGACTGTTGGGTGTATTTATTATTTATTTTGTATCGTGTGATCTGAAACTTATGCTGTTGGGTCTGAACCGAGGTAATCTTTGATAGATTTATTAACACCTAAACTTTCTATTTACTTATCTGCCTTTGCTAGAAATAAGGAGTTAGACTCTTAGCGATTTCAATCATCCAATATACCACAAATTATAACATAATATTTTTATGTGACTGAAAGCAGATTTAAGATCTTTAAATGTTCAAACCAGCTTTTTAAATATTACAGCTTTGATACTCGATACACTATCTCAAAATCCCGGCTCTTAATCGAAAACACCGTAGTCTTTGCCTGTATAAAAAAAAAGTACAAATCCACCACACCTTTTGCTTTCCAATCAGCTACTTCGGCTACCGTTGCTCCACAAATTGCAGCGGTTTTCCTATTTATTACACAAAGCATGCCCTTCCAACTTCAACTTTAAAATAAACTTTAAAGTTTATCCATTTTGCCAACTGTTTCGGACCTTTTTCCGTTCATTCAATTCGTTTCGTATCAGTACAATTTCATTGACTACTGTCTGTACTCTGGAGTCATTCATATCGATTATTAATTAACGTTGTATCATTCAACTTTTTCTTCTCTTAATTGGTCAAATTGTTAATTTCGGCACTTGTCTACAATTCTTAATGATCTATTCAACCGCATTTTTGGAAATTTATTTTATAATATTCGAACCAAGGTCTATAGCCCCGAAAAGGGAGAGCACATTTCCGATCAAAGATTTGAAAAGGAGTGAGCCTATCGCCTTCCTGGACGCAAATGTTAACCCCAGGCATATGAAATTTATCAATAGCTATCAAACCCAGCACTTTACGATTCAAGGATTTAAGTTGAACCTATTCTATGGTATCTTTACAAGTTGTCGACTTTTTTTGCCAATAAACATGTACGGAATTAAGTATTATCTTATATATACGTTTTGTGGGAAATCCGATATATTAAAATGTTACAAATGGGTCCAAAAATAGGCATTCTAATTTTAAAATTCCTTTTTTCATTTTAATATTTTCTTCACTCTAACGTAATTAAAAGTCTAAATCTTTCACTTCAATTTACCCAGCACACATCTTACGAAGCAAAGGCTTAATAAATGCGAAAATATTTTGTCTTGGCAAAAACGAGGCTTTAGACGAAGGAAAAAGCGACCACAGCAGAGTAATTATCTTCAAAGAAGCTTTAATTAGGACAGGGAATGAATTAACCAGCTCTTCGTACTATTTTACTATTAAATATTTAAATTGAGTAATTTTATCATTTTAATTAAGAAATAAAATTGAGTTATTTAATTTTAAAACAAATATATCGTGGTTGGTTAATCTGAAGGAACTATGGATGTTTTGAATCTTTGGAAAAAAATACGAGTATCATTAAGAAAAATACGTAAATATTTGTAATGGAGTAACAGACATTTTTAAGCTTTTCTACACACGGTCGATGTTGTAAAGATTTTATATAATAAAAACAAAATGCATTGGATTGTCTGACCTGGAAATTGAACTCAGCAGCTCAAGGTTTACAACCGATAAGCGCTTTCAATAGACTAATTTTGATGTGTATTTTTACATCTATTTTTAAATGAAACGTATTTTAAAAAATATTCCATAAAAGGGTTTTCATATTTTACCGAAGAACTCCAAACAAAAAATCACCCAGACGAAATTCGTGCATATTACAAAACTAAGTAAATTTTCTCAGTACGTCTTGTTACATGAAATACGTGTTAACGCTAGTTAAATAAATTCTTAGAAAGGTTACGAAAAAATATTGTATGACCTTAGTAAGTTCAAAGTAGTTGACTTTTGAGACAAATTGAATTCAGTTCAAAGTATGTTTGCAAGGCACGTGTGGATAAATTCGAAGTTGTATTTTTTGGCTTATTGTTAAGCTTAAAATATTATTACCAGTGACAGAAAAAAAATAAAGAGACCACTGGATTTTTCAAACACTATACAACTCTAATTACTTAAAGTAGATAGCATCGTATAGAATCAGAATATCAAAGGATACAACCAATTAGTCCTCCATTAAAAAGACACAAACAAAATTATTTACTTCTCATTTAATCCAAAACGTCCAACATCGTTTTTAAAAAAGGAATATAAAAATCCGAACATGCACCTGCCACCAGCCAGTAGCAAATCTCAAAGGCGATATCTACCAATCCATAATGAGTGTTCCAATTTTGCAAACCATTTCCGTTTTCTTCCATTCGCGCCAAGAATTTCAGGGAAATTCCAAATTTGAAAAAGAGCGGCGCAATTTGAAATTCGAATTCGTCAGTCGCCGCTTGGCTGTGGCTCGGTTAGCACGTTTTAATGAAGTGCATTTAGCAGATGGCGTCCTTCAGCTAACGAATTTAAATTACTTTGTAACCTCTCCTTCATTAAGATTGTGGTCAGAGTGGAAGCCCGTATCCCATAAGGGTAGGCAGAGACTATGGATCTCCACTTTGCTCGCTCTTGACATACTACTTTCGCTTCGTCTAATTTCATCAACCTCTTCATGCATTCTCGTCGGTTCGGGGTACTTTTAACCTGGCCTTTGGTTACGTGATATTATAATTTGGCACGATGTGTTTTCTTGTAATTGGTTGTACAATTTTATTTAACTATAAACGAACCTGTAAAAAAGAGTTTTAAGGATATATTTTGTTATTTCATATAGAATGTATATACTTGAACAATTAATAAAGGTGTGTAAGTTACACACCTAATTTCAAAGTTACCTCAGTATTATTGATGTTATAGTTTTAAATAGCCTCATTTATCATTACAACAAATGTCTTAGTAAAGGCTTCGGATTATAATATGTATTACTATTGTATATTTAATATATTTATAGCTTATACTTTTATCAAAACAAAGAAAAACAATACATCGCCTCGCAATTTCGTTTTCCATGTCTCCGCTCTTAGCACAACCGCTGCCAAAGCCGCCATTTCAACTCCCTTTCGAGTTATCTCCCAGATAAAGACGTTTCATTATCCTTCGACCTTCTTTTATTCTTATTGCGGCCTTTCATAGTGGTAATTAAAGAGATCAGATGCCCCGTGCCTGGTTATCTGTTCTTATTGTGTAGTATTAACTATTCTGTCAACGTGGATTATTTGGGTTTGATAGGTGTTTATTTAGTTTATCTAAATAAGATAGAATGTATATCATAAATAATAAATAAATACACCCAACAGTTACATAGATAGTCCTGACCCCACACTAAGATCGAGTCTTGTGTCGTGGGTATCAGAAACTACGCCAGACTTTTCGGTCTCACAAACACCCAGTCCCGAAACAAATACCTGTGGTTCACACAAATATTTGTTTCGGTGCGGGGATCGAACCTGCGGCCTCTCGTTTCACAACTGGCGTCTAACCAACTGCGCTACGGAGGCTGTCAAATGTATCATGAATCATTAAAGACACCCAACAGTCACGTACATCCTAATACCACAATAAGACGCTTACTTTGGTCTCTACAAACAGATCCAAGAAAAAAATATAGACCGTGGTAACGTCGCGGAGTAGGGTTTGAGACTGCGGCCTCTTGTTTTACAGCCAGCTTTAAATCAACTGCGCTGCGGAGGCACCATGCAGAAAGGTGTAATTTAAATTTAATTTCCCTCACGTAAGTATATGTCATACCAGGATTGGCGATTATATATCCAGTTTCAAACATACTTGGAAAATTGGGTCAAACCTATCATATATATATATATATATATATATATATATATATATATATATATATATATGTATATAGAGACTATCTGCACTTAACATCAGAATTCCAGTCCTTGAAGACATACATACATACACACACCTTTTTTCTAGAAGGGGTAGGCGGAAGTGCTACCAGGACACCCATCTTCGCCTTGTATGTTCCATCTCATGATGTGATAGGGGACGAGCCTATCGCCATATCGGGCACAAATCCCTGACTCCGGGCTGATAATGAATAGAAAATACCAATACGACTGCCCGACCCGGGATTCGAATCCAAGACCTTAGCTTTGTAATCGTACCATAGACCATAGTACAACTACGCCACACAGGCTGTCTTTGTACAGCCATATAAAAACTCGGTAATTCACTGTAAATTGTTTTCGGAATCGCAAATTCTAAAACAAAATTGCGAGCTCGTATCCAAAAACGTTTCGCGTACGCCACGAACGGATAATATCAATAAAAACTGCCAACTCGTAAAATTTAAATAGAGTTTTAAAACTGCTGTAAAACGTTAGGTAGCAATATATTTTTGAATTGCGCGTGGCTGTGAAAAAGTTTCTCTCTTCGATTTATTTGATGTATGGAAAAAATGGCGTTTAGTTAAAGGCGAGGTGTTTTATTACACATTAACCATCCAATTCGAGGTAATTTTCGAGATATCTTGACGAAAGTCTTTTGAAATGGCCCTTTTTGTAGAGTCGCTAATGAACTATTTTTTAGAAACTATCTTTCTATGTAGCCTTAAGCATTTAGACATTTTGCAATAATTTAAAAAACGCTTGATTTATCGCTTGTATCTTTGCCCAATCGAGGCCTTTGATAACAATTAGTATGTGGTGACCGAAGACCAAAGAAAATGAGGACTAAAACATGAAACCGCTATATCGATCTCCGCTCTAAACCAATGTATGTGGAATCAAACATTTGTCGCAAGTCTGTGATGTGGTCCAAATACTTCATAGTTTACTACAACACAATTTACTATTGGATCAGAACTGTATCTAGTGGATGCATTTATTATTTATCTTAACCGGCAAAGCACACAGCCAAATCAAATATATCTTTGTCAAATACGTCACGTCTTTTGTTTATGAGGCGAAGCTTTTCCACATAAACCAAGTTTACGGTCTACCACCACAGATAAAAGTCGAAACGATACGCTCACATGTATTCTAAATGATTTATTTTTTTGTGTAGGCAATATTTTACGGTAATAACGATGTATGAGTCATCGGAATTGCCCCTCTGTCCTTTGTTTTGCTGTGTTTGCCATTCTGTGTGTTTATTGTTTATGTATTAATGGTGAAGTTGCATTCTTTACATGAAATGAAATGAAATTAAAATATATATTGAACCCATGAAATGTTATACATTATTTAGATTCAGTCACTTTTTTCATGTGTGATGTGAATCATCAAAATAAGTCGATAGTGTACTTGGACATATTGAAATTGTTTCATTATTATAGGAGAATCTTTTCAGCACAAATACAACTGATATGATGGATAATAATGTTTGTAAGCTAATGGAATCGTACGAGAATTGCCAATCGCACAAGATGGATAGTAAAACCAGTGCATAATAAGATGTATAGAGTAATTACACATTATTAGCAAAGTAAGTACTGGATATATTCAAACTTAACATCTTATGTCTTAGGATTGCGAGTGCAGTGGAATGTCAAGCAAAGCTTTGTAATTCATGATTCTGTGTGGTTTTTTATACTGTCTATATCGTCGTATCGCTTACCATCAGGCGAATGGCATGCTCTTCTCGCCATTCATCGCAATAAATAAAAAAACAAACGCAGTAACAAAGAGGTTTTGAAACAATCTATCAACCTCTAGACGGTTTCTAATCCTAAACATTGTTTCGATCATAATATACATAATGCACTGATACATTTTATCGCATTTCTTTCTGATAAAATATTTTTACTTTTGTACGCAGCAAACGTCTTACTATTCTCATCCAATTTTATACTACAATTCCCAGAAACCAAATTTCAATTCCCATTACCAACGGCCTAAACGTCTACAACAGCCCTAAAAGAATCCAAAAACCTTTTTAGGGAAACTAAAAGAGGGCATCTAAAAAAGGTTCCCGTCTAACCCCGAAAGGGTCTGGCCACACATCCCATATAAATTCATGTCCCGATTCGCTGGAGGGACGTACAAAGGCTAAACAATCTGGAAGCCTTAACATTATGCAAAATGCCGGTCGTGGATATAGAAGGAACTGTCAAAGGCAGTTTACAAAACAATAGATGGAAGTGGGACCTTTGGAACGGTTAAGCACGAGACACATGTGAACGGTTTGAGGGAAATTTATTTTTTATATTTTTTGAGGCCATCTTGACGAAACTTAGAATTTTATGTAGACCTACATATATTTTTAAATACCTTAATGGAAATGAAGATGAAGTCACAACAATCAACGCTTTGCAATACTAACCGTAGATATAAATCATTCTTTAAAATTGTGATTACAAAAAGAAAAAAGAAAATAAGAACGAGTAAGGAATTTTGGATACAGCAAACCAACCTATTGGCTAAATTAGAAACGCTTAATCTAGTTATTTGAAGTTTGAAAGTTGGGCTTTAATAACGAAAAATAAGGCCGTTTTATTAAGTCTTCATCCATTCAGGATCAAGCAAAGCATTCCTTCATTTTGTTTTCCTAAATTAAAATACTATCGTTCATGTCATCAGAGATTTCCAACGGGCAACTATTTTATGATTAGGGAAAATGGTTTTCTATTTAATTTATAATATTTATTAATATGTTTCCTTTTTATTACTAACATTTCTATTTCCCGGACTTAATCGAAGTTTTGAAACATTTTCAACTATCGACGTTTAGAAGAATTGACTGTCTTTACGGTAGTAAAGAAGGGGTTAGTCATCCATAAAGTTAGTGTTTCAAAGATTTCATTCCTTTTGAACTTATATCATTATCACAAATAAACAAATTCTTAAAAATTCTGGTGATTAAACTGGTGGTTTTACTTCTAATTCTCTATTCACTAAGAACCACGCAATTCACCATCCGTTGGGTTTCAAAAGGACTAAAAAATATTTATAACCTGTTCTATTTTCGGAGGCGTGTGAACCGTCCTTAACGTCACTAAGTAGGCCGCTCGTAGATTCGCATCGTTATTTTGGATGTCTTCTAGTATCGTAGGTGTGATGCGAAAGAGTTTGGGCGGAATAGTACAAAAATACAATTCCTGTTTCGCCTTACCTTTTGTGTAGGCCGTAACAATCTATGCCACGAAACTATTGAAATTGCTAACGAAGTTACCTTTCTATAATACAATAGCACGTGTAAAAATATTGAAATGTTTATTTTCTATTGAATTTTCAGCTTGAGATTATAAATACCGCCTTTTTTCCAGTAGGGGTGGACAGAGGTGCTACCATGACACCCACGATTCCTCTTGTATGTTCCGTCCCACGATGTGATAGTGGGCGAGCCTATAGCCATATCGGGCACAATTTTTGACTCCGGGCTGATAATGACTAGAAAAATCCAATATCATGTTTCCCGACCCGATTCGAACCCGAGACCTCAGGTTTGTAATCGTACCGTAGTACAACTACGCCACCGAGGCAGTGGAAAAACTAAAATAGCAATCTATCTTCTTAAAAATTCTGTCATTATCATTGAATAAATAGTACTGCTTACCCCCTCTATATGTGGTTTCGATCATTATACCCACTATCACATAAAAATAAAAAGCAGGAAGACCGCACAAACGGGAGGCACTGAAAAATAATCCCTCATTATTCACGATAAACCAAGTTTTACTACCCACTAAATTCCTGTTATGAACGCTCCCAAAAAATGTTTAAAAACACTCGATTTAACCCCAAAAGCTTTACCGTCGGATAAGGCCGTAAACGATACGTCACTGATCATGAATCTCATTGTAAAACCGGTTTATGGGGAGATTAACGGATCTTCTGGTCACAGTCGTGGTGGACAAAGTAGAACTAAGTTTGTCTATACCGGGTAGATCAAGACTGCGACCGAAAACGAAGCCATGTAATAGTATTGGTGATTTCAGCCACAATGCAACTAAAATGTTCGCAAAAAAAGCGACAATTTTATAATATAATTTTTTACTTATCGTCGTATTTGGGTAGTAGATACATAGTTTTCCTAAAATGATAATGTGCACCTTTTTATTTTTAAAGATAAAATAATACGAAAGCGTTTTAATTATAATTTTAGCAAATCTAGGTATTTACCATCCAAACTAGATGATATTTAAAAAATTGCAAAAAATAAACTGTCGCTTTTTACGAGAAATTTTTACTTGCATTGTGTTTGTTATCTCTAAAACTACCACCTGGCTTCGTTTTTAGTCGCAGTCTAGATATACCCTGTATTACAAATGTTTTTATAGGCGGATATTGTGGTTCGCTTTTCGGTTGAGTCTTCGCGATTTGGTCTACTCGTTACAATCACGGCATAAAACCTGTTGTTAAATTGCAAGATCTTTCGCTCTCATACTTTCCTTGACGCAATCAAGCCGTAATTTTTAGTAACCACAGGTCTTATCCAAACTATGTGAGTGACATGGATTGCTAGGACCCCCCCAGTCTTTAATTATGGAATATCTTCTATCGACCAATTCGGAATTATTGTGGATTATCAAAAACACAAAAGTATATGTCTTGTTCGGTCATGCTTTAGTTTCTTAGAGCAAAAGTGTGCAGTAGATTTAGTTGAATTACGTATTTCTTTTAAAAAATTACTGGATCCCGTTCTTTGTAGCTCACCAACCTGCAATAATGAATACACCAGTGTGTTTGACGCAACCTCATTTCCTTAAAATCACAGAAGATCCACTTAATGAACATAATAACAACACATAATTTACCAGTACCTAGTCATAATATGGACTCATAATTTCTACCTCAAAATAATCTGGTTCAACTAACCTCTTGTATGTTATGTTTGCACCGCTATCTCTTAAGTAACTGGGTCGTCAAATTAAGCGCGGAAACCCCAGTTCCATACTCCAGACGCCACGTTTTCTTGTTTTACACTCCGGATGTGTGAACAACATTTGATTTTTCACCGAGGAAAAAATGAACATTTCTTTAGGGCTTAGAGGATTGTGGTAATCTAGCAGCATCAACATCGAAGCTACAGAAAGCACAATGCCGAGCATAGACCTCCTCTTAGGATTCTCGTTGTGATATAATGAAAGCCAGCATCCAGCGATTTTCTCCAAGGTTAGCTAGGTCGTCTATTCACCTTGTTGACCGACGCTAAGAACATCCTGCAACCAGCAAATTATACCTTGATTGGCATTCCACAAATTGATTACGTATAATCTGAAACTTAACTAGATCTATGCCACTGGCTTATGCCACTTTCCTGGCAAATCGATAGTGTCATGGAGCTAATTGCATCGTTATCTGTGTGGAGTTACCGTGAAGCACGGTTTTAGTAATTCGATAAGCATTAATGCTGCAATTCGGTTAGGGATGAACGTTCGAACACGGTACGCTTGTCTTTAAAGCATTGGCTTGTTATTGTGATTTTGGTGTTGTATTGAGTTGGTATTTATATTCAAGTTTACTATTGATTGTACATCCATACATACATTAACCTCACGCCTGTATCCTATAGGGGTAGGCATTTCCACTTTTCTAGACCTTGACATACTATTTTCGTTTTGTCTACTTTCATCAATCTGTTAATACATTCTCGTCGGTTCAGGGTACTATTAACCTGGCCTTTGCATAAGTTGCTATTGATCTTGTTGGGGTAGGTCCGATGGGGTCGACCCCTACCGACTATATTGATTGTAACAGGAATAATATAAGAAAGCAATAAGTTTACTATCAATGTAAGTCATAAAATTTACGTGCGGCAATGAACCTTTTTTTTTTCACCTCGGGGAAAATTGGGCGATTATGTTGGGTTCACCAGTCGACGGACCTCCAAAACCCCGCGTTGCCCTCTTCGGCGCAATTGAAACGGCCCCGGGAACCAGAGCGGGAGCGCCCCAGCTTCTACCGGAACCGGAGGCAATGGACATGCCAATTAAGTGTAATGGATATTGATGAGATGGTAAAGAATATTATCATCACATCGCTATTTTAATCGTTAGGGGACATTTATGTTGAGGAGTAGATTTTCTGTCGCGTGAATTGAAGTGAACGATATTGCTGTGTAAAAAATATACCAACTTGCAATTAAAAGCGATCTGGTTATGTAATAATTGTTGAAAGGTCAGTTGATTGACTTACCGACCTAAAAGTCCCTTTGCAACAAATATTGCTCTTAAAAATTATTTGTGCTTTGCAGATATCTGTTCCGGGTCGAAGAAGAAAGATATGCTGCGAAAGGTAGGGTAAGTACAAATGATGTAACTTTTTTGTAAATCTTGTCGGAGTGCGTTCACAATTATGTAATTTATAATCATTCTTTTATCGTTTTTATCTTGAAATTCGCGAGACAATTTGATAATTTATTACGTCCTGAAAAATAAAACTATTCAATTACGGAATAGTAGACTGATTGTAATTGCCATATGGGGAAACATATCTATCGCTCCACATATTTGGATCTTTGATGTGTGAATTTGATGTGTGATAAGAAATTATGTTTTAAACAAAGTAACGCTTAACCTGTTTAAATTATAAATATAATCTCTATTTCAACATTACATCAAATGACATTAAACGCAAAAGAAAACTTAAATAGTATACAATATAGAACATAATAGGCAAACCAGTGTTATTTTACATATGTGTACAAATTAAGATTTTCAGATGGTGACTTTCGTTAGTTTTCTTAACAAAAGTTGACTAGATTGTTTGTTATTAATATTTTTTTTTCGAGTGGTTTTATAAATAAACAAAAGAACTATTTGCCATTCCCAAGAACTATACAACATTTTTCAACGACGCGTCGTGAGTTATACGTCGAGGGTTTGGCGTTACAATTTTTCCACAATAGCCAATAACTGAGGCAGTGTTCGTACCAACTACCTTATACCTTCCGTCTGTACTGATCCCCTTTATAAGGTTGAGGGTAGGAAATCGATTTTTTTATAAGCGGTCGCGATTTTATAAAAAAAAAATTTTTGGGGTTTGTTTTTGTAATATTTATTTATTTATGTTTTACTGCCCACACAAAAAAAAACAAAAGGCATACAATATCTTACAGATATAAATAAGGATTACAGTTGGCGGTCTTATCGCCCTAGGCGATTTCTTACAGACAACCTTTGGATGGATATAAGAAAAGGATAAGAATAGAGGGCGGTATAGAATTTAAAGAAAAAAACAAGCTAATATTTTTCTCCCAGAATCATTTTTCCTGTATATTTTAATTACGGCATTTATGTAAGGAACATTGCCTGGATCATTTAACACCTATATTATTTTCGAGTGGCTGTCTTTTGTAAAAAAGAAGCCACTGAGGCAGTGTTCATATCAACTACCTTATACCTTCCGTTTTTTCTGATCCTCTTTATAGGGTTGAAGGTAGGAAGTAGGCTTGGTTTGAAGCGGTCGCAGTTTATGCGGAAAGTACACGTTTGATGCGGAATGGTTTGAAGTATTTTTTGGTCTTATGGAGTCGCTTTTCATTGTTATGTGGAAATTATAATATGATTTAGGGATTTTTAGGAGCAAGAAAATCATTCTTCCATTACCTTTTTTAAAAAATCGGATACTAAACAGTACCATGTGAAGATTTTAAAATACATATTTTTATTTAATAGCAATATTATAAGTGCGTGGTGGCCTGTTGGTAACGGACCAGACGCGGCTGCCTACATGTTTACGGTGGTCGCGGGTTCAAATCCCAGGGCACACCTCTGACTTTTCGGAGTTATGTGTGTATTGATAGTCAATCACCACGCACTTTAACGGTGAAGGAAAACATCGTGAGGAAACCTGCATACCGTAGCGATTTTAAAGAATTTCTACGGTATGTAAGTCCGCCAACCCGCACTAGGCCAGCGTGGTGGACTATATGGCCTAACCACTCTCAATCGATTCCCTCGATTGTAGAGTAGGCCCGTGCCCTGCAGTGGGACGTATATGGGCTGATATAGATAGATAGATAGATATAGATTATAAGCTAAAGATATTCTTCCTGGTCTGTTCAAACTTTATTTTCCCTGGCTATAAAAGAATATATGAAGTGATATAGACACTCTGTAGTCACTTTGTACCATTTTAGAAATTAATCTTATCATTACATACATAAATAAACTCACGCCGTTTTCGCAGAAGGGGTAGGCAGAGGTTCTACCAGGACACCCACATTGCGCCTTGTATGTTCCATCCCACAATGTGATAAGGCAACACATTCTTATCACTGCCGCACAAAAAAAACGACATGGAATAAATTTACTATGGTGTTTATTTTGGTTAGTCAAATTGCCTTTCCAGTCCCATTTTAAGAAGACCGCCTCTATAATCTTTGTGTTTTAAATGTTCATTAACGCCGGCAATCATTTACCATCAGCCACCAAGGCCGTTTCCAAGTTTGTCGCACCTAAGCATTTTATTCTTCAACCCGCTGTTCCTATGGCCGTACCACAACAAGTGTGATAAACATTTTACGGCCTTGTCCGCGCGCGGATGAATCACAATATGCCTCATAATATCCGCGCGTAAAAATTCCACGCGCGTATTTCAAATAATTTCACTTCACTTCGACTTCGGCTTGTTTTAAAAGACTTTTGTAAAACTTTGATTACCGTAACAGCGGCAATGTCTGGGTTGTCGAAAATTCAATCGGCGTGTTATTTTAGAATTAGGATTTTTGGTGTTTCAAAGACATAATATGGGGTAATTTTTTCTAAAACTTCCCAATATTTTAAATTGTGTTTCTAATAAACTCAAAAAAAAAATTGTTTATGAAAATGAAGCTAATTTTGTCTACAATATACAGGGTATATCAAGACTGCGACCGAAAACGAAACCAGGTGGTAGTGTGGTGGACACTTGGCTACTTCAGTTGATAGACTTCTCAAAATTCTAAGTTATTGCGAAGGAATGTTTTTCTCGCCAAAACCTATAAAACATACCTATAGGATATTGTAGCCAGAGTAACTATTGCACATAATGAGACTTAACATCTTATGCCTCAGGATGGTGAGCGCAGTGGAATGTCAAGCATTGCTGTATAATTCATGGTGTTGTTTGGTTTTGCTACTGTCCATGAGCGGTCATATTGCTTACCATCAGGCGAATGGCATACTTGTCTCTCCGTACATTGCATTAAAAAAAATATATAATGAAACCAATACACATAACTTCAAAAAAAAGCCAACGGAAATAGACCAACAAATTCCTTCAGATGTACTTATTATGCCGGTCTACCTAATTGCGTATTTCCACTTCAGTTGCACTCAATGTAGTCGAACACGTGACCCGGAAGACTCCAGGAGTTTATGACATGGAATGGATGGTACAAAAACATTACACCCAAAGTAGAAATTAAGGATTTTGGATGAGAAGTTTTTGTCGACCGTCTAAGAAACTGAAAATACATGATAATACACATCCTGGTATTTTTATAGTATATTCAAAAGACACTGAGTAAAACTCAATGTTATTTGCAATTTTCATTTTTAATATTGTAAGGCTTTCAGATAGACTATATTATTATATTTATGTTTTACTGGTTGTAGGTCTCCCATACAATATGTGAGTGTTAGGTACCACCGCAATATTTATTTCGCCCTCCAAACAGCAGTGTACATGCTCTGTTGAGTTCCAATTTGAAGGACATTATTAAGGACAAGGAGTAGCCAGAGTAACTACTGGACATAATGAGACTTAACATCTTATGTCTGAGGATGCCGAGCGCAGTAGAATGCCAAGCATTGCTTTGGAATTTATGGTGTTGTTTAGTTTTGCTACTGTCCATGAGCGGTAGTATCGCTTACCACCAGGCGAATGGCATGCTCGTCTCGTCATTCATCTCAGATTTTAAAAAAGATAGATCTACTATAAATTAATGATCATAGATTACTAGTATAAAACACTCAAATCAGTTTTATTATAGGATTTTCGCTACAAGATTTCGAGTTAAGGGCGAATTAATAATATTTGTAAGCCTTTAAATATTTAACGCCAGTTTTGTGGAATTCTTTGTTCTTGGGCGCTTATGTATCACTTCTGATCAGGTCTCAATTAATTCTATCGTAAAATTAAAAAGGATTTAAGACCGGCATATGTATGTTGTTCTGGACGGAATTTCACCATCAGCTAATTGCAGCCACTTTATTGAGCCAGAATAAAAGTAAAAAATTGGGATAGTCAATAAATATACTGATTAACTGGCCAGAGAGTCTAGTCTAGTTGCTATAATTTGAAAACTAACTCTAACAATCATACACAGTCCTGGCATTAAGATCATTTATGTGATTTATCATGTGTATCAGAAACTACGAGAGACTTTTCGGTCTCACAAATACCCAGATACGAGATAAATATTTGTCAGCCGGTGTATATGCTTCGGTGCGGGAATCAAACCCGCGGCCTCTCGTGTCACAGCCGGCATCTTACCAACTGCGCTAAGGAGCCTGTCAAAATATTGTATTGGATGTATACATGTATATTTGTTTGATGTGAATGTATGTATAAATAAGAATGTATGAATTTGTGTTTGTATGATGTGTGTGAGTGCCCGCAATAAAACATATTGATAAAACGTCTCAGTGAGAAATAAATAAGGTCTTGTCTCAAAAATACAATTATCGTGTGACACAACCGTAAACTTCAGTTTGTTTACTGAATTCTAAAGAAGTATGTTACTCGTTATACTCGTATTATTTTTCATTTTTTAAAAAGGCACCTTCGGCGAATAATTCTGAGTATTGAATACTCTAGAGACGTGTTACACCTGCGAAATGCTAAAAGGTATAAAGATTTTAGGTCAAATAAAAACTCAAAGTACATAGGCCAAAGTTTCGTTTTATTTAGAAAAGTATTTTGTACAATTTTACTAAACTTACAACTTGCAAATTTTTATAATTCTCGAACGTACCTTTAGCTACATTATATCTCACTCCACGAAAAGTTACACTCCAGCTATATACTAAATAGTTCACAAAGTTTGAAAGCTTTACATTATATACACGAAACAAACGTGTTAAGCGCGGACAAATTTCGAGTCAGCAAACACGTGGACTCTGTGTTTGTATACGCTTAACTCATTTATAGTCTCCGTGCTTATCTAATACATTTTCTTAACAACTCCACTCGTATAGCGTTTATTTACAAAAAACATGTTTTAATCTATGTATCACAGAAAAAATAATTATATATCTAGCATAATAATAGTGTTTTAAGAGGAAATATCCCAATACTTTACATATAACGGCTTACAAAAAATTCTAAGCTAGGGACCGTTATTGTGTTAGATGTTAGATAAGTGTTGACGAAAATCGAGACCAGGCGTTTTAAAATTATTGTTTTCAGACATTAATAAGTACATTTTTTTTTACTAATGATAATGTTAGGAAAAATGGAATTGTCTGTTAAAATTCTCCCGATTTTGATCCTCGTAAACCTAATTACAATTTTGCTAAGAATACATTAGATTTTTAGGATTAAAATAAAATCTCTTAATGAAAAATACACATAAAAATTAATATCGTAAACTATAAAATACATTAATAACTCACAACGATTTTGTGCTTAAATAATAATAAAATTTACATAATATCAAATCACACGTGTAAATAAATTTAGGTTACGAAAACGCAGCGTGAAAACGCGGCGTTTAAACGCTTCTCACACCACAGTATCGTGATATGTCACTTACACTATCAACATTAAGACGGATGAGATGAAGTTAAGCTTTTTTTTTTTAATTTTTTTTATAAAAACCTTAGGCCAAGACGAGGTTTAGACGTATTGAAATTTAAGTTTAAGTTTAGAATCGTTTTCATTATTCCAAAAGAACGCAATAATTAAACAACTAAAATTCATTCTTTTTATTATTCCAAAGTACTATTTGGGTTTATTTAATAAATTTTAAAGTTATACAACGTAGGTAATTATCAAATTAAAGTGTAATTCGAATAAACACGCGCAAATAAATTTATTTATCAGCTAAAACCGCGAATAAATTAAAATACACGCGTAAATTTTGCAATTTAATTTAAAATACAGGAGTAAATTTATTATACATCGATTTAAACGTCTATAATTTATTCAGATTGATAGCCTGTCTCGACCAGACTGAAATGAAACCAGACATTGACAAGTGTTCAATCGTCGACGAATAGCTGTTATTAGGCATTTCAAGATTGGTTATAATTTTATTATTGTAATTTACATCCGTACAATTGTTAAACTGTTATTTGTGTTGATCAAAAATGAGTTTATTTTTTACCAAAATCTTTTTATATGAGTAAGCTTGATAAATGGATTCAACCATTTTTTTTAGTTGTTGGTAAGCAAAGAGTTACTACGTAATCAAGACATTTTTAAAAGATTCTATTCACTTATTCCTTTAAATATTTAAGTGTAGTCTATGGATATTTATATTCCAAAATCATAAGCAGAAAATATACAAAACGTATTACAATTAATAACGATTCTAAACTTGAAAACGAAATATTCAAACAATAATTATGTATGGGTTAGTCTAATCAGTCTTAGATCGAAATTTTCAAACCGAATATGTTTCTTCTCATCTATAGATTGAGCATAAGCTGTACCGACGCACAACTAGAGAAAGGAATAAAATAGGCACCTTACATTTTTATACTCGAAGGAAAACGTGGTTGCACTGAACTTAATAAATGCAGCGCTGGAGCAATCGACGAGAAAGTGTTTTAACCGGTTTTTTTTATTGCGTGATCCGGCAAACGAGCTAACAACTCACCTGATGGAAAGTGACCACTGCCACTTATGAACATCCGCAACGCTGGATCATGGATGTAGTTGCCAGCCTATCAAATTGGGAAGAGAGCGGGAAGGAAAAAAGATGGGAAGAGAAAAGGGAAATTGGGTATCTGGTAACCTCACTCATTGAACGAAACGCGACAGCCAAACTGTCGCTTCATGACGATTTCCTGTGAGACAGTTGTACTCGGACGATCCAGCCCATTCATGCTAAGTCATATCTGACAATAGCGTAGATCCACCACTTTCAAAAAACACACAATTGACACGAGTATGCCGGATAGAAATCCGATGTCTATTGCTGATTTGATACAATGACTTGATTGACTGCTGACAAAATAGGAATTATCTCTACAAACAAACAATTCTTAGATATATTATGGTAGAGCCATGTCAAATTCCTTTCTCCAATTGCGCGCATTATATTATCTACCTATACAATTCGACTAAAATTTATGTTATACTCGAAATTATTTAGGAATTGACGTATGAAATGAATGGAAGAAGTGCTTAGGACATACCTGTAGGGGAGAGAGGGGATATCTGGTAAAAAAATGTTCTAAAACTAACGTTTTTGGTTTCATAATGAGAATTGACAATGTAAATTGCTATGTAATTAATTTCCTAAATAATATAAATATGATATGTAGAACCCACAATTGAGAAATTGACTACAGAGAATCCAAATAAGTTTAAATTCTCTACTCATTTTCAAAGAATATGCACGTATGAAATTACACATAAAAAACATACATATTTTAAGTTTTACTCCTATTAGTCGTAATTTTGATTTATTTCTCTTTGCCTGTCTACTTTGTTGTTCCCCTGTCTCCCCTTTACATCCAGGTACGGCAATGGAAGTGCTTATGATATATTTGCAAGATATGTATGAGAGATAATGGCACAAAGTTACTAAATTAAAGCTTAATCTACGATAGAAATGTAGTAACTATTCCAATGGGACGAAATTTTCAAAATAATATGTATTTTTGATATGCTGCCACAGGGTGAAGAATTGGCTAGGTTGTGAAAAGTCTTGTACGAAATAGATTATGGGATAGATATTTCCTCATTTATTTCGTTTTAAAGTGTTGATTTTTTTTTTGTATAGACATCCAATTTTATTTTAAAATTTTTGTAATTGTTTCATAAAATAATATCACATATTCAAAACTTTATATGAATGTCAAAATCCATTTTTTAAAATAAATGTCCCATACGATGTTTATTATACGTCACCCGAATATTCCTCAATGTTACTGACATACGAATATAATTATTTGAATACTTTTATCCAATAGTTACGTTTTTAAACATTTTTTGCCGTACGTCATTTTTAAGTAAGTCCATATTATCACATGCCAATAGTTATAAATCTGAAATAGGTATATACAAATAAAATTGCATTTACAATTTAAATTCGATTCTCAATTAGTTACCAACATGGAATTGGCCAGTGATCAATGAATATTTTAAAAGCTCCCCCGAACAAATCGTCTAGACTTTTCACGATTTACCTAATCCTACAAACTCTCTGCGGCATAAACTATGATTTAAAATAAACAATGTATCTTTACATCTAATTTAATATCTATGTATTCCTTTATATAAATCGTATAAAAACATTAGGAGCGTATTTATATTATTAAACCTTAACTTATTAGTACCATAGAGAATAGAAAGAAAATTGACTTGGGATATTTATGAAATGAAACTTCGGGCCTGTCAAATTTTACGTGAATGTCGCGGCGGAACGATCTGTCAATGTCAAAGTGACAGCTTATTTGACAGCTGAAAAGGAGTTACAGCTGTTGCAATGTTTAGTTTTGGAACTGGAAAATAAATTGTTTAAATATTTACGTCGTTTGATAAAATATTCTTAAATTAAGTGAATTATATATTGAAAAATATCTATGCCGTCATAAATCAGATTATTATAAATCAATAATTATAACGTTGCGATTCATTAACTAGCAATTAGTGAGTCAATTTTTTCGACCTGAAAATTACGACTAGAAATCTAGAAAAATCTGTAGTCCTATAAAAATCGAAAGACCCAGCTCACACCTCTAGACCAGTGCCCTAAATCCACTACAACATAAAACAAGATTAAACATTCCTCTGGTAGCGCTTAAACTTTTTAATTTTATGGTCTGTTGACGCCTCTTGATTACGTCGAGAGTACGTGAGCGTCTTACTATTTTATATTCCACATGTCAACACTTGAATATTTGCCTACATTTTACAGAACTAAGCTTGGGACTTAAAATTATTTTTGTAATATTAATGGAAGTGTGTTAGCTGACGTACATAATATTTAAATAAACGTCACGCCTGTATCCCATAGGGGCAGGCAGAGACTATGGATCTTTACTACGCTCGATCTTGACATACTACTTTGTAGACTAGAGCGTTCCTTGTAAATATGTTTAGTGGGAATCATAGACTTTTGCTACTGAAGTATTTATTTATTTATTTATATATTCTTTATTGTACACCACGGAAAAAGACACAGATAATAACAAAACTAAACAATAAGTACAATCGGCGGCCTTATTGCACAAGGCAATCTCTTCCAGGCAACCTTAGGATGGACATAGAAGAAAGGAGAGAGAAAGTAGAGAGAAAGAGAAGTATTTGGAGGTTAGACACTTTAAAGAAATATAATACATACTTTTGCCAGTTTAACAAGCCGTGCGAGGCCACATTACATAATATAGAGGGAGTTGGCTTTATTTTTTATTAAATATGAAATTGAGTCCGAAATATAGACAGCGCAATATATCAGAGTGTCTTAATTTTTATTACTTTCTTTGCCATTTATACATATTAACTTCATAAAAAAATCCATTAAAAAACAAAGCAGTGGAATATTAAAGCATCTCATTACTTATGAATGGTGTCGACCCGTATTTATCGCTTCTGAAACACCCAAGGCTTTAGAAAGTGTAAACGATCAATCATGGACAAGCGTGCCAGGGACTCACTTAGTGGTAGTAGGGGTCCTAATTTAATTTAGTGATAGAGCTATTTTGTACTGCTGAAGACAGGAGCTAGCTGCTTAAGAAAAAAGTAATAATTGCTAGATAAAACTGAGCAATACCATTAATTACTTATCATTATCCTAAGTCACAAGGAATAACTTGCAAATTTTATAGTAACAACCATGAAGTAGCTGTATTGAGTTTTGCACATCAAAAGCAGGACTTTATAACTTTACCATGAACAAACAAAAATACCCGTAACCTTGAGTGTTATACGCAAAGTCCAGCGAATTTGAAAACTGTTGAAAATAAGGTTTGATTTGGGGGTCAAATGCCCCCACAATTTTTTCTAAGTCTGTCCTAATCCAACCTAAATTTACAAGGAAAACATTTTATTGTAAGATTTTTACCTTCCAACCAGCATTGAATACTAACACGCTATATTTTACGGGCTTAGTACATTCTTGGTTCAATTCACAATTCTTTGCATTACAAAGACCCCGTTTAATTAATGAAAGCAATTTCCTAACAACCCCACTTTATTTAAAATAACATTTTCGAGGCTGTACAGTTGAGTTTCCTTTGCTTAGAGAAAGTTCGTAGCTGTCGTTTGGAGCTGTCACTTTGACAAATTATTAATTAGAGGAGAGAGTTTTTTGTTTGTGAAAACACGTTGTAATTTGACAGGTAACATTGACAAAGTGTCAATAGATGTTAGATTAGAAATTATATTTGGATTGAAACGCTAAAAGAAAATTCAATAATTATAGGCTATGCATTACTTTCAACGAAGGACTACCGTTCTACATATTTCACATAATTGAAATTTCATTCCCTATAATCACTTTAAGTAATTAATGTTTATGTACAACAGAATTTACTAGAAATATTCGAGATGAAATCGCATTGAATACAAAAATAGGCGTGACATGGTACAATACAAAATAAACAAAGTATACAAGACAAAAGTACAATTAGAATATAACTATGATAACAATTTAAGATTTAAATTGACGTCAATTTTTACAAACATCACACTTATAAGATTTGTGAATTCTACATTGTTTATTTCACATTAAAGGTTATACGTGCGTCGCGAGTGGCGATTGTAGACCATTACCTGTGGAAAATAATCTATGATTACTTTTTATACATACATAAGTTCACGACTGTATTACCAAAACCGTGGGTACAGATGCTAAAGCCACGCATAGTTGACTGTGCTTATTTATATTCACAAATGCGAAAATCAACATGTTACGCTCAAGGGATCGTTTCAAAACTGAAATGCTGACACAAAATTAACTGGGAATCGAACCCAAGTGATCACATTCCACAGCCAATATACACTGCCATTCGACAAATAAGTCAACTATTTATATTTCACATATAAGTCCCTCATTAGGTAGAGACGGAGTTTGATAAAAAATAAATACTTTTGCTGGAATGTAGCTATATGCCGCCTCCTTTTACAGTCTTTCCGGACAAGTTTGCAACTGGTTCCTATAGTCTATGGCTTTATATCCCGATGTAATGCGAGGTGATGTTTCACGCCATATAAAACATTAATAAATCTTGATGTACTAATAGGAAATATACAGGATGATATGATAGAAATATGGTATTATTATATCCACATGTTTTTCAATACCCTAGGTGACATAGTACAAAATTTGAAAAAAAATCCTAGATGATTTTTGTCAAATATCGTGATTTTAGGTTTCACGATTTTTGGCCACTCCATATAAATACGAGTATTTTTACCGCTTAGCTGAACTTCAATTCGGTTAAGGAACTTACCTTAACCGTGAAAAGATTCGTACCTATACGGGTTGTTCAAGAGCCTTCAAACTAAAATCGTGATTTTTGACAAAACTACCTGGCATTTTTTGTTCATACTATGTTACCTGGGGTAGAGCATAGTTTAAATTAAATACCTTATGTCAATATCACTCTGTATATACATTTTTTATAAACTTTTTGCAAGACCTATTTATTCTAATATTAAGAGGAGCTTAGTCCATTAGCCGGTCATTGATAAGTATGTTGACTGCATATTTCAAGTATAATGAAACATTAAATATTAAGTATATACTCGTACGGCATAGTTGTCCAAATTCTTGACCTGATCTTTTATAACGTTATTTTTTTCTATCAAATGCTCAAAATATTATAGCTTTAAAAATCGCGATAGATCGTCTATCTAAAGTCGAACCTTTCGGAAAATTATTTAATCCTGACAAGACAATGTTTTCAAATTTCAAAAAATCGTAATAATAGCCCTACCTAGGATCTTGAATAGAAAGACTCCTCTGTTCCATTTACAGTCCTTACACATTAGTATAGTATATCTGTATCAGCCCATATACGTCCCACTCCAGGGCACGAGGCTCCTCTACAACCAAGAGTACGATTGAGAGGGGTTAGGTCATATAGTCCACCACGCTGGCCTCGTGCGGATTGGCGGGTTGTTCGGCATATGGGATCATACATTTCAAAAATTAAAATAAAGCCTCTTTGGTCCACTTACCCTTCTTAGTAACAGTAGCATTGCCAATTGTCCTGTTCGAGGGCGCTAGAATATAATGCGCGCTGGGTGACTGCGGCGTCGCTGACGACGTCGCTACGCCGGTCTGTGGAGGTTGTCAGTTGTTATCGTTTTGTTTACCTACAATATTTCCTTTGACTTGTTAACTAGTGTAAGTTTTGATATAGAATTAGGGTATGCTAACATTTTGTAGATAAAGGTAAAATAATTAAATTGATGATTGCCACAGTTTTCCTGATTTTATATATGGGTAGGTGTTACGTATATTCAAAATTGTAAAACACAATTAAAAGCTATTACTAATTTATGATGATTAAGATCATTATATTTTTCAAACAATTCAATTTAAATATGCTTTATTTGGGTCTAATGATATATGTTATGTTTGAGGCCACTGTAAACTTAACTAGTGGTAAATTACATTCGTATAAATTGTAGTCATTAATTCTTACGTCGAGAATTATAACCCTGTTTAAAAATTTTATTATGTAACTTTGTTGTGTGCTTTTAGTTACAACTTATTTAACCATAGATTAATATGAACCAATTTGTTACTGTTTTATAAATATATATATTTATTATCCCATGTTATCACGGCTATAATTTAATTTCGACTGTCTATAAATAATGTCAATTCCTATAGGATAAATCTAGAGTCTAATATTTGGTTCATAGAGTTCTACCTACATCCATATTTTCCAGAAAACATCCATGACTTCTAATTTCTGATGAGACAGTTAAATTATTCTACTGGGTATATCAAGACCGCGACCGAAAACGAAGCCGGGTGGTAGTTTTAGTGGTTATAGACACAATGCAAATAAATATTTCGCAAAAAAAGCGACAGATTATTTTTGGCAATATTTTAAAAATCATCGTTTTTAGGTGGTAAATCCTTAGTTTTTGCGAAAATTGTAATTTAAATCCTTACGTACTATTGCGTCTTTAAAAATAAAAAGGTATACATCATTATTTTGGGAAAAATATGTATTTATCACCCAAAAATATGTATTTTTTTTTAACGAAATTTTTAGTTGCATTGTGTCTGAAGTTACTAATATTACCACCTGGCTTCGTTTTCGGTCGCGGTCTTGAGATACCCTGTATGGAAGAAACAAAAGGCAATTAAAAAAACCACTCACCGTTGGCTGCGTGCTGTCCGTGGACATGGTAGAAGTGGTGATGGGACTGGTGGTGCATTGTGGTGACGCCACGCTAGTCGGTGACGTTATTGAATGCGATGAATTGCCTAGAAAATAATAAATAAATAAATACACCCAACAGCCACATACATAGTCCTGACCCTACATTAAGATCAATTCTTGTGTCGCAGGTATCACAACTACGGGAGACATTTCCGTCTCACAAACACCCAGACCCGAAAGAAATATTTGTGGGCCGCAAAAATATTTCTCTTGGTGCGGGGATCGAACCCGCGGCCTCACGTTTCACAGCCGGCGTCTAACCAACTGCGCCACGGAGGCTCTCAAAAAGAGGAAAGAGATAAATTTGGAGCTAAAATCATTACATACGGTCATCGTAGTAGCCCATGGAGGCAGACAAAGTTGCGTTTCGTAAAATCGACGTTACTTCGAGATTATTTACTTCCGCAGACCAATAGGACTCGTTTGTAGCTATGTAGAGCACAAACTCAATTACCGAATAATACGTATAAGATTTATTAGACCAAAAAGAAATACACTAAGTGGTGAGCCCGTACAGGGATTGAACCGAGGACCTCATAAGACCATAGCTCAGACATCTGACAGGCAATATGTTAATTACACAACATAATAATTCTACAAATGAAAATCATATTTCCAAGCTAGATTTTCGTAAATACCTAAATTCAAAAGTGATTTTTAAATACTAATATTAATCTCACCTGAAGGCAATATAACTGAACTCCGCACAGAAGAGTAGGGGGGAGGTGCGGGTGTCGAGGCCGGCTTGGCTGTGTTCACGGTGTTAGCGAATCCTATCCCTCCCCCGGTCCTTAGATGCGGGTTGCCGTACGTAGCCGCGTATCTTATGTCCACGCCATGGATACCTCCGTTGGGCACCCGGATTGCTGTTGACAAAGTTATATGTATAAACTCACGCCTTTTTCCCAGAAGGGGTAGGCAGAGGTGCAACCAAAACACCCACGGTTCGCCTTGTGTATTCCATGATGTGATAGGGTCGCCCCCTATCGCCTTATCGGGCACAAATTATTGAATCCAGACAGATAATGAATAGAAAAATCCAATACCACTTTTGCCCGACCCGGGATTCGAACCCGAGACCCGAAACAATTACCTGTGGATCACACAAACATTTGTTTCAGTTCGGGGAGCGAACCCGCGGCCTCTCATTTCAAATATTAACTTATAATATATCTACCATAATATGTTACATATCGCATATACAATATGTTCGGTTAGTCGAGTGACCTATTTAAGGAGGTCACTCAGTGTTCGATTCTCATCCCAAATATATATATAATATATGACCTTACATTTTGAGGGAAATTTCCATTAAAAACATTATTTTAGGCCATAGAGTTTGAAAACGATAAAATGAGTAACCGCGCTGCGCGGCAAAACATGTAACAGCACGATTCTTCCATAAAAAACACCCGGCTCGCAAGCCCCGTCTCTTTCTTTTGTTTTGATGCACCGCGCCGCGCCGACAAAGCGCACTCCCGCGCACCCCGCTCCGTCCGCAGTCTATGCAAAAACATCGCCACTTCCGCATGTCTAATTTACTCCCGTTCGGCGCGTATCGGAGTCCGTATCGACAACCCCGCGTGTGATAAGTGCTGTGTCAGTTAGTACATGCATATTTAATATGTTTTACCGATATTCAAACGAAGAATATTGGGATATGGTTAAACAGTGTTGTTAATGAAATGCTGGACGATGTGCCTGTTATCATGCTCAACAATTTATTTTATCAACATGACGGAGCCCTCGCGCTCTATGAGAGGCGAGTGCGGGAATACCTAACTAGACACTTTGGTGATAAGTGGATAGGGTGGAGGCCCTGTGCCATGGCCGGCCCACTCTCCCGATCTCACACCCTTAGACTTTTATTTGTGAAGTGACGTGAAAAGACTCGTATACGCTACAGAATATGCTAATAGGGAAGAGCTAAAGGTGCGTATTACAAATGCTTTCGAAACAATTAAAAATGACACATTCGAACTTAACCGCATCAAAGACAATATGCGTAAACGTGCCGAACTATGTATTACGCGAGGTGGTGCTCATTTCGAGCAATTATTAAGATTAGTTTAAGTGTGTACATAATAAATCATCAGATTAAACGTTGTAAATAGGTATGATACCATTTTTTAAATACGCCAAAAATACTAAGTTGCATAATTGTCTTTGTCATAATTACCTACCTTGTCTTTGTTGGTAAGAATTTACATTAGTAGGAAAAACATAGTCCTGTCCTAACCCAGGATGGAAGTATAAAAGGAAAACGGATCATACATAAAAGTTGTTGTTCATATGCAATGACCGATAAGATAGTTCAAACAAGAACCTAGTACAAGGGTACCCACACGTAAGGAGACTTTTTAGGAAAAAAAGAAAGAGTATTACTCTGTCATTTATTACTATTATTCTTTGTGTATATTTCTATTAGTTGCACGCAAGCATGATCTTTCATGTGTTTAAATAGGTAATTCGTCTAAAAATACACGCTGTATAAAGTAAATAGGTATGAAACAGAACAAAATAACGAGGGGTATTTTAATAAGCTCACGTTGCTTTTGTGTTCCACGGGACCAGAAACTGGGTTTTATTTAATAATCCAATTTGCTTTTTTTTGCCGTTTCGCAGAGGGCTTTGCAATCTCGTTGATTTAAATATGACTTATAGTAGGTATTTATACATGATAGGAATTAGAAGTAATACTGTTTTTATGATATAAAAAAGTAGAAAACACAAATAAACCTGTTTATTTTCTATTACGAATTAAAGAATAACGATCTTATGTGAGAAACTGCCTGGGTAGGTACCACCGCAATGTCTGTTTCTCCCGACAAACAGCAGTGTAAAAGCACTTGTATTCCGGTTTGAAGGAAATTGTAGCCAGAGTAACCACTGGATATATTGAGACTTAACATCTTATGACTTAGGATGGCGAGCGTAGTGGAATGCCATGCAGTGCTTTGTGATTCATGGTGTTGTTTGGTTTTCTGCTGTCCATGAGCGGTCGGATCTATTACCGTCAGGCGAATGGCATGCTTGTCTCGCTATTCATCGCAATAAGAAAAAAACATAAATTTCCGCCTATAATCCATAAGATAGGCATAATTTGCCCAGCTTGTTTCCGTCTCAAATGTAACAGAAGCAAAAGTTTGTCGTCATTCCGAGAAAATATCAATTTAGAATCGTGCAAATAATGTGATGATGTTCAAACTGAAAAGTTCTATAAAAAATCTGTATTGACATCATTTAAGTTACACTATTCATTCGTGTTAAAAGTAATAGTCAAGCCGACATATCCCAACGGTTATGAATTGTATTTTTTGTTTAAATCTGTGCTTTAAAATCGTAAAAATAAACAATACCTTCAGCATTCGGCAGTCCAAGATTATTCAGAGCATTACTGCTGTCTTGTCGTTTCGTTGATCGCTGTAGCGAATTATTCTGGGATCCATTCCCGGGATTGTATTGAACTGTTGATGGAGTGTCTACACTTCTTGGCAAACTTCCATTTATTGACCTAGAACAAAATAAAAAAAAAAATAAGATGGCCTTGTGCAAAAAGGCCGCCGATTGTACTTATTTTTAAATTCTGTTATAATCTCTGTTTTTTCCCTGGTGTACAATAAAGAATATATAAATAAATAAATAAGAAATTATAGAAGTTAAAACTATTTTTTACGGATTTTATCGCGATTTTAATTAATCAATAGAAACGTCGCGAAGATAAAAAATTTAAAAATTAAACTATGTCGCGATAAAATCCATAAGAGTTAGTTTTATTTCAATGTGTAACATTCGCGTAAATCTAAGAAATCATTATAAAGACGTTAAGTCAAAAGAAGATTTTAATGGTAAGATATTTGCAACTGGTCGAACAACTAACGCGGTACCGCAAAAAGGTATCAGTCCATATACGTCTCACTGCAGGACAAGACCCTCCTCTACAATCTAGAATATGATTTAAAGGGGTTAGGCCATATAGCGCAAAAAGGTGGTGGAAGGTTATTTGCATGCATCAGGATAACCGCCATAGTACTAAAAGATTACTAATTTTATAATGGTTTCTTAGATTTACGCGAATGTTACACATAGAAATAAAACTATATTTTACGGATTTTATCGCGATTTGGTTTAATTTTTACATTTTTTAACTTCCCGACGTTTCGATTACTTTACAGCTTTCGTGGTCACGGGGCGGACTGAGGTATTAGTCATCCGCTCAGTGACTGTTACAATTTAACTACCCTTAATTTACAATTATTCAATTAAAAAGTTAATACAAAAGTTAACTAGTATCGTGATCGGATCACAAATACTAGTTAAATACGGATGATGGATGATTGTGGATGTGCAGAAAAACTTATCCTAGTTTATGATTCATCTATGGTTATTTAATTGTGTTAATGTGTCTTGGTAATAAAATTAAAAAAACCTGCAGCAGTGATCCACGTAAATGTATTGCTTTTTAAGCATCAGCTTATGTATATCCATTTTGGAATGGACAAGCATTTTGACAAACAGGGGTAGATTGTCATAAATTTGGATGTTTTGATGGAATTATTCTCTCCAGTGGATAATCTATTTTGATGGACAGCCATTAGGGGTAGCGCGCACGAGCTACTTTTGTCTCCGTGACTAATTCGTCGAAGTCCGAGGCGATGTATGAAGTTACGCGCACGTTAAGACGTGACAATTGGGTGACATTTTTGTCACTGCCCCTATCGTGAGGTGCATTCTACTTTGGAGACGTGACGTGGCTGTGACATAAACTTTCATGTCACTCTAAGAAATGTCACCCGTGTGCGCTAGCCTTTACTTTGTCCTACTAATATAGAAAGGTGATAGACTTTCGAGGTGACCCGTCTAATATGGGGTATATAACCTGGCCTCAATGAGTTTTAATGTATTTTTTCTTTTCTCTATTAGAAAGTACCAGGCGATAAGAAGTTCTCAAGAGTCATTATCATAATTATTTTGTACTTGGTACACCGTTCCCAAGGTTAGTGACCTCGACCTCGATGTCATAGTTAATGTCCACACGGCAAATGACATTGATATCAGTCCATTATAAAATTACACCACACCCCATCTATTCATAGAATTTGATGCGCAGAAATTTTGTGATTATTCTTGGCAAATTCGTTTTTTTAAGTACGTTTTAGAAAATGATCAAAAGTGTTTTACGTGTTTTTATGATTAAGATTTAGAAATACTGTGATCGAAATATTAATACTTTAATTCTTACGAAAGATTCTGATCTTTCTTTCAAATTAACATTGTCATGAAAGCACAAAAATTTTTTGAACAGCCTTTTTAAGGAATCTCCAAATTCTAGAAGATCTAAAGTAAAAAAAAAAACATTTTTTTTTATCCTTACCTGTTAGGAGTCAGTTTATCACTACCCAGGGTTGGAGACTGTACCCTCAACGACCCGGGGGTATAGTCGTGTCCATAATGTACGTAGGTTTGGTACCCATTGTTGAATCCATTCACCTATGGAAAGAAACTTCGTGTAATATACTTTTTTCAACAATATTAATATAAATAGTAATATATATCTATATTGGACATTTCCAATCAAGTTACTTTGACATAATTACGGTGATTCTGAAGAATACTTGCCAAAACCTCATCTTGCATCAATAATACGAAAGGGTAAGTACCAAATAAGAAACATATTCTATAAATAAATTGCAAACTAAAAACATTTAGATCAAAACGGTTATTATCGTTAAATCGTATTTTATTGATGCAAAAGAAAACTCAAATAAATATACAAAATTACATAATTATAAGTGATGATAATTACAATTATAATGAAGTGAATAAAAATATTAATTTGATTTACCTTATAACAATCCGCATAGGCAGGATCAGTATAATCATTACTATACCGATACGGAGGGTAGTTCTGATTCATGGTTGTCAAAGGCACTGACCCAGCCAATGGTATTCCACTGCCTAGCTTAGCGTTAGAACATAACGTGCTGTCTGATCCTGTGTTTGAATAATCCTGGAAAAAAGCTTGGTGTTAAAATTGTTGGGAGATTACTAAAAATCGAATTCGTCTAGCGGCGAATATGATTTGGGCTGAGAATTGCGAAAGTTTGGTAACGATAAAATTAGGCGGTATTTTTTTTGGAAAGTCTTAAATCTAGTTACCTGCTACTAAACTTGAAGATAATACGATACGAGATGGTTAGACAGGTAACGTATGCGATAACTTAGGCACGTCCAAAGGCTGACTGAACTTCAATGCTCAGTCATAACAATGCTTTCCATTATCGATCCTGACTTACATAAGTTACAGGGGTAGGTGTATAGCTATCTTCACTACAGTCTTCATTCACAATGGGCCTACAAATAACATTCAAATGAAGTTAGTTACTTACTATCTCACAACTCCCATTCGCCTGTCTCAATTCCAATTTCAAATCACTGATATTGGAGTTTCTATCATTCTCCTTAAACAGCTCTTCTGCTGTGACTGTGACGTCAGGTTTCTCGGTCACTTGGGCTTGTTTGTTCTTCCTCTGCTTTCTCTGGCATAGGATCACGACCATGATGACTGCTGCCACCATGATGGTGCCTGACGTGACCCCGAAGAGTATCAGGAGTAGGGGCAGGGTTTCTAGGGAGAAATTGATGGTTACATTTTGGTGACGAAAGAATTTGTAAAATTAGTTTGTAATTTAAATATAGACAATTTAGAATAATCGCTCATAATCGTACTCTCGACTGTAAAGGAGGGTCGTGCCCTGTAGTGGGATGTGAATCGGCTGATATAATTGAAATATCCTTCTGGATATGGGTATTGCTTAAGATCGAAAGGTTTAGAGCTAAGTTAATTATAGTGACACATTGCGGCTAGCGATGGGTAGATACATATTATATTATGTTAATGTATTTTAATAAAATCATTGCATGCCTAACATTAATACTTCGGTTCAAATGAACATTAAAGACTATTGGTTTACTTTACACCCTGTCGAAAGTCAATTCAATAGTTTTCAAATGGACCTGCTTAATGCAGTTTACATTCCTCAAACTTTTTGTAACTCTAACATATCGCTTGTTCATTTTTTTCAATAATTCTAACTCTAGATTTACAAGTACGAGGCTCACACTAGAGATTAACTATTCAGTTTATTATGAACATTGTAAATACTACTAGCTCTAAATGAATAAAATTGAAAAACGACCGTGTCGGCACACAACACTTCATATATCAATTTTTGAGCGTAATCCAAATACACGTGGAAACAAGCTAAGCCGAAGCTAAAATATCGACTCCATACAGTGTTATAAAGCCGAGTGATAGATGGCCCATACTTATGTGTGGGCCATAAAGTTAAAATGGCGATACATTTACGATAATGTGTGGCCGTTGGGCCCTAATAGCCCATGGCGCATTTAGGGTTGTCAGAATGGGAGTAGCTATAGCGGAAAAAGGAGTTGAAACTAATGTTTCATTTACGTCAATGTTGTAATCTATTGATATTAGATGGTGTGTTCATTTAATTATGCTAAATTTCGAGGTTTGTATGTAGGGATGTTTAGAGATGATTCATCAAAATAACATTGACGTGACAGCCCTAACACGGCCTATATAACCAATACCGCGCGAAGTGGGTGTCGGGGAATATTTCAAAAGACAATGCGAAGAGATTTGTATAAAAATACAGCTTTTTATTAACAATAAAGCTTTGAAAGCTCTTTGTGTCGCGAAAGTTTACGTTGGGTCAAATGTTTGTGTTCGACTTAAGTTGATTTACAAATTGGATTAGTTTGGCCATGTAGAGCAGGCGTGGGAGATATTGTCAATTTTATGTAGAGCCGTAAATATTGTGGCGGAAAAGCTTTTATAAATACATCAAATGTTTATATACGTGTTCCGGACCTCACAGTAAGAGATGTGTTTGTTACTTGGTATCAGAAACTTAGAAGGAGTTTCTAGTCATGTAATACCATTGCAGTATCTGATGCAGCATAAGATAGCTTTCATATGGTGGGATATTGACAGCCTCCGTGGCGCAGTTGGTTAGACGCCGCCTGCGAAACATGAGGTCGCGGGTTCGATCCCCGCACCGAAATAAATGTTTGTGTGATCCACAGGTATTTGTTTCGGGTCTGGGTGAGACTGAAAAGTCTCTCGTAGTTCCTGATACCCATGACACAAGATTCGATTGTGGGGTCAGGACTATGCATGTGACTGTTGGGTGTATTTATTTATTGGGTGTATTTTATATAGCATCGTTTGTGACTATGTGTACTCGTATGACCGATGGATGTAAAATTATTATGTGATAGATGAAAAAGGACATATTGTAAGATAATATATAATAGTTTAATTGTATTGTATTGTATAAGCCCATACACGTCTCACTGCTGGACTCGAGCCTATTTTATAATCGAGAGAATAGATTGAGAGTGGTTAGGCCATATAGCCCACCACGCCGGCGTAATAATTTCATGCCTATAAAAAAAATTTAACCCCTGACATACAAAACTATTACAAATAAATATAATATGTTTATCACTGTGCGGATACTTTTTATTCCTCAGAGCTTCAGCGGACTTTGTGAAAATCATTGCATAGATGTTCATTATACCAACCTTAAATAAATTAGTCGTCAATTAAAACACACCTTATTGAAACAAATTCAGCTGTTTTAGTATTATGACTTCACAAATACCTTTAAGCAAACATGAACACCCCATTTATGCATTTAACGTTAAATCCTATAAATAAAATCAATATTAATATACCTGTTAAATAATTAACCCTCAAAAACACGTACGAAATTCAACAAAACACTTTCGACCCGCGACAAACGATTGCACTATAGAATACATATTCCAAAAGTTACTATTTTGGTAATTTATTTTATTGTGTCGTTTTTAGGTCAACGGGACGCGTAAATCGTTTTGTATGACATTTGCCGTGTTTTAAAACATCGCTGTTGGCGTTTGGGATTGCTATTGTATTGGAATTGAATTTAGTTTGTAAATGGATGTTGATTGCCTTTGTAGTAGGGGTAATAGTGTCTCTGGGAATGGACATACGTATATTTTCCGTGTAACAAATTCGCCCGGATAAACGTAGACGAGAAACAGACTTTGGGATGCTTATCCTAAATATTTATTTGGGGTACAAAATTCAAGGCCTATGTTATGGAAACGTATGTTAGCTTATACAGTTAGATAGAAATCGAATAATATTTTATTTTCATTATCAGTCTTTAAAAGTCCAAGGAAGCTCGTTAAAAGCCTGTCCGAATGCACGCTAGCGAAATCAATTTTTCAATCCCCAGTCAATGTGAAAAGTTTTGCTTAGAGCTGCGCTGTGCTTATCATGCCAAGGTAAAAGAAGTTAAATCTCTTAATGTTCAATAATTAGTTCACTACATTTATTAATATCCTACAAACTGGAATTCAACACCCAGAAGGTCTTTTGTAATCCAAAAATTCCTACCACTGCATATTTATACAAAATAATTTATTACACCAAAACATCAAAAACACCAGTAAAAAATCCCTATTAATTTTGGATCACTAAAACACCAAAGGTATTAACGGCAGGAAGTTATAATTTCTGGTCGAATATAAAAACCTTAAACTCATCAGATCAAGTACCAATTTCCTTATAACTCAAAAAGAAAATGTAATAAAGTGGATCGTAAAGTCTCCGCCATAAAATGCTTAATAAAAGACACTGCTGTATAATGCTCATCATCTTTTATCCCTAAATCCAGATCGTAAGATACGTGGTGAAAGAATATGTCCATTTTGTCCCTGGAATTCTATTCAATTCCAATGTTTGATGTCTCTGAACGATATGACTTCGTTTTTATAATAGTACCTTGATTTAAAAGAATCATTGTAACTTTTAATATTTGGCAAGCTGAATTAATATTTCAAAACTAGTATTTCCGATAGACGGTTTCTTATTTGATAGCCTCTGACAATAACGCAATAAAAATGCATTTTTGTTTATTTTGTTCACGTCAACACTTCTTTGTAACAATAGTAGATTTTTTATATGGAGAAACTAAAACAGAGCTAAGATTTTGATACAATCAATCGCTTTTTAATAGCCCACAAACGTTGACTAATGCAGATTCATGTAATTAAAAATGCTCTCAACTTAATGTATGTTACTAACTGTATATATCGTACTTTTAAGTTGACTTTTAGAGAAGTAAAATAGAGCGGAAAATTATAATCCTCGAAATGTAAAATGACTAACAGAATATACACGACGTAAGACGTATGATAACTTAGCTAATATCATCAAAAATATACTCGAATATTGCAGCTAGTACATCAAAGACATACAAACATAAACGCCGTGTATGTTCCGTCTCACGATGTGATAGGGGGCGAGGCCTATCGCCATATCGGACACAAATTCCTGGGCTGATAATGAATAGAAAAACCGAATATCATTTTCCCCGGCCGGGATTCGAACCCGAGACATCAGCTTTATAACCGCACCGAGGTACAACTACGCTACCAAGACAATCAAAGAAGAAGACATAAACAATCAAACACTTACTAATAGGTTTCAAAGTGATCTCCAAGATGTCGCTCCCGTAGTCATTGGAGACATTGCACTTATAAACTCCGAAGTGCTTGGACTGGCTCTCTCGGATGATGAGGGTGGAATTAACCACGCCACCTGGCTGTAGATCTTCGAGGAAGGCATAGTCCTGGGTTAAAGGAGAAAATCTAATGATTTTAGTAATCCCATACGTATAATGTTGGTTGCTGAAATCTCGAGGAATTGATAGGCAATGCTAGTTACATTCAAAATTTATGCTCGATTCTTGTTTAATGTGTTTCTTTTTACTGCGTTTCGAGACGAGCATTTCACCTGATGGTAAGCGATATGACCCCTCATGGACAGTAGCAAACCAAACAACGCCAAGAATTAAAAAGCATTGATTGGCATTCCACTGTGCTCGCCAATCTGAGACATAAGATGTTAGTCTCATTATGTCCAGTAGTTACTCTGGCTACAATGTCCTTCAAACCGGAACACAACAGTGCATTCAACATTCAGCCTCCGTGGTGCAGTTGGTTAGACGCCAGCTGTGAAACGAGAGGCCGCAGGTTCGATCCCCGCACCGAGACAAATATTTGTGTGATCCACAGGTATTTGTATCGGGTCTGGGTGTTTGTGAGACCGAAAAGTATCTCATAACTTCTGATACCCACGACACAAGACTCGATCTTAGTTTGGGGTCAGGGCTATGTAGGTATATGACTGTTGGGTGTATTTATTTATTTATTTATTTACACGTTGTTTGTATTGTCAGCTTTTGAAAAATGTTAAAGGAGAAGTTGAAACACACAAAAGCAAATTGATATAATTGATTGCAATAATCTTACCTGATCGTGTATAGCATCGATTTCCCTGCCGTCAAATGTCCATATAATATTGTCAATCCTGGGTACAGCAAACGCCGCACATTCTATATTCACAGTATCTCCTTGTGATCCGAATTGTGTTTGATTCGAAATGATTTTTGGAGGTCCTGTAACAAAAACATTATTAGACAAGCTTCTTTGAATTGGGGATACTTGTAAAAAACATTCATGATCATGTAAATTATCCTTTAATACAGTGGTAGAAATCTAAACGCTGTAAATAACGAATACACCCAACACCCAACCGTGAATCCTTTGAAAATTGGCAAAAATCCACAGGCTTTATAGATATTGCGATGAATGGCGAGACGAGCATGCCACTCGCCTGTTAGTAAGCGATACGAACGCTCATGGACAGTAGCAGAACCAAACAACACCATGAATTACAAATCAATCCTTGGCATTTCCCTGCGCTCACTATCCTGAATCATAGGATGGTAAGTCTCATTATGTCCAGTAGTTATTCTGGCTATAATGTCCTTCAAACCGAAACGCATCAGTGCATTTACACTGCTGTTTGGCGGGAGAAATAAACATTGCGGTGATTGGTGCCTACCTAGTACAGCCTTTCACACAATATGAGAGATCTACCAACAGTATTTTACTAGCGCAAAAAGGCTAACTCTACTGCCTCAATTCTACAGCCAATTTCATAAAATTTCCCTGTAAAAATCCACGCTACAATACTCAAAAGGAATACATTATTTAAATGTAAAAGTACTGAGTCAATTAATTAATTAGAAACAAGGTCCCTTATTACTACTTCAAAGAACGACTGTACTGTTAATTCTTAATTCATGAAAAAGCTTCCACGCCGTATTATTTACAAGAAACAGTGCCACATATGTACTTCAGCGGAATTTTAACTAAATTACTTCGTTAATGTTTGATACGCAGGATCCTTTGGTCTTTTCAATTCGCTATGGTATGTAAATTCGTGTAAAGGAATTATTTGGTACATTCTTAAGCAAATGTTGAATACATTTAAGACACAAGATCTTACTTGTCCGGGCTTTATAAAATGTGTAAAAAAAGTAATCTAAACATTGCCGAGATCGTCTAGTGTACATATAATATACTATGTAAACCGAAAAAAACTAAGATTCGAATTCCGGGTCAGGTAATCCAATTTGTGCGACATTTTCGTTTTCGAAAAACTTATTTAAAATTGCTTGGAGTGGGAATTTTAGCACAATATGGCTTTATACACGCATTCTAGCACATTTGTGAAGATATACAAAAATGTGTCAAATCTGGCTACTCCTTTGAAGTATAGGCGTAAGCTTATGTACGCAATTAATAATTAAAAGTAGATAGGCATACTACAATAATGCCACGATATAATCACTGTATATAACCGTTGATCGGCAGTATGCGATTAAACGAACCGAAACACCGATATTTTTGTCACCATGCTGTAGAAGTTTCTAGGAACCGACGCGACACTGCGTTTTATACAATCGTTGTGACAATTACAGTTATAATTCACAAACACTTTATTTAATGTTTGCATTTAAAATTGATTTGGTAAATCATTAGCTGTAAACAGCTTTATACTAGGATAAACTAGCATTGCTAGCGGGTTCGTCCGCATGAAAAGTTTATCCGGGATTATGGTCCCGCTACACGTTTTCTCGATATAAAGAGTAACCTATAGCGTTACTCTATAAATGGTCTATATAAGAATAAAATCATTTTTCAGTTCAGACCAATATTTCCTGAGATTAGCGCGTTCATACATACAAACTCTTCAGCTGTATTTGAGTAGAGATATCACATTAAGTCCTTCGTATGTATGCGTGAGGCAGTCTTGGTAGGTTTGCCGTTTTAGCCATTTCTGGCCTTAAGTAAGCACGGTTGTATTTCAGTTTGAAGTTATTATAGCCAATTACTGCTAAGAAACTTATAACCCAAGTTTAGTTCAGTGTATTCCTTATTAATATTATAATTGCGAAAGTTTGTATGGTGTTTGTTACTCTTTCACACAAAAACGTCTGGACTCATTTTCATAAAATTTGGTATTTGGCACCCTAAATAAACACATAGGCTACTTTTTTATCTTGACTTTGTATTCGTCTACTGTGGGACATAGGACTATAACAGGCTGATGATTATGATCAATGACAAACGGGATTCAAATACACATATTTGCTACACTTCCAAACTCGAATAGATGACACGGGACAGAGGAGGAGGAGGACAGGTTTGCATGCTTTTCCTCATGAGACAGAATGAGCCGGAGCAGAACAGAATATAACGGGACGGGACAGGAAAAGCAATATAGTCGAAGGCGGTCACATTGAGTTTGAATATAAAATAGTACACGAAATAATGTATTGTTGGACAGGACTAAAAAACTAAATGCACCCGGGCGAAGCCGGGCTGGGCCTCTAGTTTATTAATATTTATAAGTTCTGATTTGTGTTGCTTCTATTCATGGGCAGGTATACCTAATATTAAGCGAGTAACCAGCTTGTCTTGACATTCTCGCTAATAAAAATATACAGAAGCTAAATTACAGGAATCGTCTTTAATGACCGACGGAACTAATGATAGTATCGATACAAGTTTAAGTAAAGGGTTTAATTAGTGGCTTTTAAAGTGAACCTTTTCATTATAGGAAAGATATCGAGGCAAAGAGTTCCAAGCAAACGACGACTCTTCGACGAAATCGTACTGTAACGATTATGTAAAGAAATAGGACCGGAGTCAGGAATTTGCGCCTGATATGGCGATAGGCTCGCCCCTTATCACATAGTGGGATGGAAAATACAAGACGAAATGTGGGTGGTTACTACCAGGAGAAACTCTGCCTACCTCTTCCAGGAAAAAGGCGTGAGTTTATGTATGTATGTATAGTATGTTCGCATAAACGCTTTAATTTATACATTATAAAATTCACCCACTAACCTAAATGAAATTTTCAAATAGATTTACAACTGCAGTAACTACTTAATTTAAATTTCTAACTAAAACGCTAATGAAAATAGCCTTGACATTTCTTAGAATCCACACGTAATATGCAGTGGTTCAAAAATAACTTGGAAGTGCCTTTAGTAAGCAGGTAAAAAGTACCTTTAGTAACAATATTTGATATTTAAAAGGTTCACGTGGTGGGATATTCGTATGAGCTTGTATAATGAGGGTGGATATTGGTGGAAAATGGTAGATGGTGGATGGTGGTCCTGTAGTGTGGCCTGTAGTTTCAAGTTTCGATGAGACTAGTAAGTCTGTGTGAATGTATTTTAATAATTTATGTGTGACAATTAGGTTAATTTATTAATTATTGATATCATAACTAACAAATAATTTGAGAGTAGTAATTCATCCTAAGTAATGCTTATAGAGTACTTTCAGGTATTTTCATGGAAAGTTTCTTAAGTACTAGCCTGTCTTTTATCCGCAATGCAGTTAATCAGAAGTAAATTAAATAGGAGGGTTTAGGAACAAATGAATTGCCCACTTAATTGGCAACAAAGCTATAACTTCGAATTGTGAGTGGTTTTATTGCATTTAGCAGTTCTCACTCAAATGTTCTATAACTCAACTCCTATTAATAATCCAGACCATACATGCTGCTTTGGTGCAGGGAACGGTTATCCTTAATAATTGAGAGATCGATTGAGTGGGGTTAGACCGTAGTCCACCACGCTGGCCCAATGCGGGTTGGCGGACCACCTATCATAGAAATTCTTGAAAATCTCTCTATCATATGCAGATTTCCTTATGAATTTTCCTTTCTGATAAAGATCGTGGTAATTTACAATATCAATCCAACCTACTACTGCACCCAATTCTTCGCTCTTTCTCTTAAATCTTCTTCTTTACAGTCGTGTTCTTCATTCGTGAAGGTCACACCCCGAAAAATCTTCATGGCTCTATATGTTAATTCTATCCAATTTTCTCGGTTCTGAGCTTCTCTAAAGGCAGTTGTAACAGAAATCCCAGTAAGTGACGTCACTTTATCCAACCAGGGCCTAGGTGACCGACCGCGAGGTCTTCCCCCTTCTACTTTACCAAACATAATCAATTTTTCAATGTATATATCTTAAATACGTACATACATACATAAGCTCACGCCTTTATCCCAGAAGGGGTAAGCAGTGGCGCCACCAGGACATTCACATTTCGCCTTGTATGTTCCGTCCCATGATGTGATATAGGGCGAGCCCATCGCCATATCGGGCACAAATTCCTGACTCCGGACTGATAATGAATAGAAAATCCCATATCACTTTACCCGACCCGAGATTCGAACCCGAGACCTCAGCTTTGTAGTCGTACCGTAGTATAACTACGCCACCGAGTATACATTAAATATACGGGTATAATAATAATGAACCTACCTTTAATATACACGGAGGCTTCAGCTTCTATTTCTGGGTAGCCGGGTATGCTGGCCTTGCAAAGATACCGGCCTGTCGTGTGTGTGTCCACCGTCAGGGTCAGGTTTGCTGTCTTACCCACCTGCTGGAATAAAAAAGGAATTTAGAAGATGGCCAATAACGAAGGGTTTAAGGGAATTCTTTATATTATAATATATCAAATTGATATTGGATTCAGCTGTAATACCAGAGCGGATATCACGTTTTGAAATCCTCCGTGACGCAATTGATTAAATGCCGACTGTGAACTGACAAGCCGCGCATTCGAGCCCCTCAACGAGACAAATGTTTGTGAGTACCACAAATATTTGGTCCAGGTTAAAGTATCTCGTAGTCCCTGATACCCATAATACAAGACTTGTACCTTAGCGTCGGGTCAGGACTATGTATGTCACTTTTGGGTATATTTATTTATTTGAGAGATTTTGAGCTTTAACTCAGTAAATTAATAAAATAATTTACTGTATTTGTATCAGCCCGTATACGTTCCACTGTACTTTTCTACAATCGAGAGTACGATTTGGAGGAGTTACTTAAACATTTATATTATTATAGCTAAGTAAAGTAATTTTAATTTCAATTTTAGGTGTAATATAAATGTTATCAGGTGACCGCTTTATCCCCGGCTTAAGATAAGAAAGGTCACTTTCCTCCCACGGAAATTCAGAAGGTCAACTAAGCCGAAGGTAGGCGCTACGTTGGATCTATGATTGATGGAACTATTGCCTTTGTGTATCGGGTGACGACGATTAACCTAAAGCCTTTTGAAAAGGTGCTAAAAATAAACAGTGGTAGAAATATCTGTATAACGTAATAGAGATCACGGTTAATATTATTACGCAAAGGCTGAACCCCAAAACGCTACACTTGTATAAATAACTTTATCAGGTTTCCTACCATTTTGCAAGGTATTCGCCAGACTAGAACGAATTTCTACTACCAGAATTTTCAGTTCAAGCATTATTACGGAACGTCTAATTCCATATTCCATGTAAATTCTCAGAAGTTCAAGAACTTACTCTAAGTAATATTTGATATGAATAACCGAGTTGTCAATGAGATTCTTTCGAGTGGAGAATTTTCGAAACTTGTACATTTCACTGCATATTCGTGTTACAAAGTCCACAAGTTTCTCTAGCGCATATGTATTTACAAACTTTAACGTCTCCTTCTTACGCCGTACCGTATAATGCGCTCTTAATAAAATTATCTAGTAGTTCTGTTTTGTTTTGTTTAACTTATGTTTGAAATTCTAATAAAAATAGCTTCTTAGAATTCTTTGTTTTTTAAGTTTACTCATAATAATTGTCTTTTGTTTTTATAAGTGGGAATGCGAGTTCCTTGTTCCTTTTGTCATGGCATTTTGAATTCATGTTGTTAAGGGTACCGAAAAGAACATAGGGTGGCTTCTACGAAAAAAAATATAACTGGTTGCCCATGAGTTTTATTATATTTGCTAAAATGCGGTTTGTCTGTTAACTTTTCTTGAACAATCTACTGTACTGATCGTAATGAAAGATATAGATTGCTTTTTGTTCTTTAATTAAACTAATAAAGAGAGAAAGCAAGGCACCAAATTACCCACTTAACCTAGTGAGTAATAATTAATTTATCAAAATTGATATATCGGAGTTGATGTGATTAACGTAGTGCATTCGAGAAAAACCGGGTGTAATTATTAGTGATACTATTGATTTGAACATTTGTGCTAATGGTATTAATGAAAGAAATCAATCGAATTTTACTTAATACTATAAACATATCAAATTCACCTCATATAAAGTGGTAGAAGATTAAATCGATAATATGGGCGTGTTCAATTTTGAATCCCTATTATTCGGCGAACAATTAATTAAATTGTGAACAATACTGCTTCACATAATTAAGGCCTATTTTATATCTGTTTAGAATTAGTGTAAGGTTTGTTGGCAACATGGAATTTAACGAATCTAGTGGTGAGGTGTACCCATTCGGATAGCGGATATCGTATAAATTATGCCCGTATTTCGGATTCAACCTGATTTCGCTTTCGACTAGACTGGCTAAATGCGATCGGCAAGAGATGTCATCTCTTTTTGGCATTTATGACATGGACTGTTGTAATTATAAATGTCTCAAAAAAGCAACAAAAAAAAAACAAGACAGTTTTGCTGAGGAAGTTTCTTGCGCCGTTTCTTCTTCACGGCTACAACACGATTCGAAGCGATGATAGTAGTTATGATTTTGATTGATTTTGATTTGTGGATAGTCTGTTTTGATTATACTTTGTTTACCATCAGGTTTATTACAGCCACTTTATCGTGGCTGTGTAAATAAACATGGACGATCAAGACAGTGCCGTGATTTTAAATCCAAGATCACACTAAATAACTGTTGTGTGAATTTATTTATAGGAAAAAGAAAACGGTCACATACATAGTTCTGCCCCACGGCCCCACACTATGGTGTAATTCTTGTATCGTGGGAATCGAAGACTATAAAATACTTTTTGGTCTCATTACACCCAGACCCGAGGCTACCAAAATTGTTAAGTCAACATCAGTTGCTGAATCGTCTAAAGGTACTTACAATATTCTGGTCTTCTTCGAAATGCATCCACTTAATCTCAGGCGCGGGGTAACCATCTACATCACAGCTTAGCTTGATAGTAGCTCCCACTTCACCTTCAGCGTCTTTCGGAAGGCTCCTGAATTTCGGTGGATCTGGAAATGTCGTAGTTATTTAGCAATCTTCAAAGTATCATGATCTAATCCTATCATGCTTCCTACCTCCCGTTCCACATTTCATAGTTCGGGAACTCACTTACAATCTTGAAGTAGTAGTTCGGTGAAGTTACGTTAATTATAGGATCATTTGTATCCGCCTGAATAGCGTTTGTGGAATGCCTGTTATAGTATCCCACGCACAGATCTAGCGTTTCGGGTTTTGTCTGTATATAAGTTTCGAGAAAACCAGCATAATTTGATCATTCAATTCTCCATTTGGATCGCAAAGCAACAACTGTATTAAGTTACGAAACAGAAAGTTTAATGCAAATAAAATAGAAACAAATATATCTATACTTACAAGTAATTTCTAAGTTCTCTTCCTCCTCGGTCTGTCCCACTTCGTTGCGAACCATGCATTTAACAATCGTGTTGTGGTACTTCCTTGTTATGTTGTAGATTTTCTGCGAAAGAATATTTGAAATTACTGTTTTGTTCTCTTTTCACTGAATTACTGTGTTCCTTATAGTTGTAGGTATCCCAGCCTGCGCTGTTTTCTGCTAAATCTCACTTTTCGATTCTTCATTCAGATAACACACAATTTAGTGGAGCCTTTTTAAAGCATAATCGCTTGTTTGAGACTAGATAATATTCTGAAATTGAGATGACTTCGTTTACACCGTCAAGCAAGTTGCATAACATTACTTTTACATAATAATGCGTGGCAAAAAACTAAAACAATAAATTTTACCTTTACACGTAAATTATTTTTATAAATATAAAATACACCCAACAGTCATATACATAGTCCTAACACCCCACTAAGATCGAGTCTTGTGTCGTGGGTATCAGGAACTACGAGAGACTTTACGGTCTCCCAAACACCCAAACCCGAAACAAATACCTGTGTAACACAAATATTTGTCTCGGTGCGGGGATCGAACCCGCGACCTCTCGTTTCACAGCTGGCGTCTAACCAACTGCGCCACGGAGACTGTCAACTGTATTAATTATAAAGTGTATGTCCTGCAACTTAGATCGGCTCCATAAAAAATATAACCATTAATAAAGTATACACTCACCAACTCAGTATTGTTCCCAGTGATAATTTCATCGTTGATCGACCATTTGTAAGTGAGATTGGACGGGTTCGCCTCCGCCCGACAGGCTGTGCAAACAGGCCAGTAATTACATTTAACACAAAAAGGTTTTAACACTGCGGTTAGGGTTTCAATTTTGAATTATGAACTCCGTCATAATATTAAATAAAATTAAAAAATATAGTTTTGAATATGGAATTATGTTTTTTAAAGGCTATGGATTAAATTTGATCATACAGTTTAATTTCTGATCAGATTATAGCCCAATTTGAACATTCGGTGATTCATGTGTGATTTAGATAAGAAGAAGTGAAAATATTTTTACAATTCGCAAAATAAGGCATGATTTTTCAATTGGCAGATTAATTTTTCAAAGACGAATAGGTTTGTAATATTAACACATTTTTCTAGAAAACCTTTCGAAATGTCAGATATTATTCTCAACAGCTACAAGTAATTTACTGAATAACAAATCCATTCCAAGACTAATATTGGAGATTGCACATTTTATCTAGATATAAATATAATGGGACTCAACAAACAGGAAGCAATTTGAACGAAATCCTAAAACAGGACAAAAGGATTTTTACCTTTCTTTCTTTTATCTTTTACAAGATTGGCACAAATCTTTGAAACCTTATTTATACAAAAGGTAGTCTCCAGTGAAAAGGAATAAAATATACAAACAAACTTACATATAGTAACGTCTTTTCCTTCAGGAATCTTCCCGTTCACTTTCGATTTTATGTAAATCTTCACTTTCGGCGAGTACCGCACCTATTAAATATAAAATAAATGTATTTAATACCCCATTATCATTATGATTACTTAATTCCATCTCTTTCTATTAAGAAAACATTAATATTTTTTTCAAATTCAAATTAGTATAATATTATTTTGTGGAAGGTCTAATAACTAATTATTATTTTTTCGGTAATCTATTTTGCGCTTATTCTTGTAATACCTATCTATCTATCTATCTATCTATATCAGCCCATATACGTCCCACTGCAGGGCACGGGCCTACTCTACAATCGAGGGAATCGATTGAGAGTGGTTAGGCCATATAGTCCACCACCTGTAATACCTAAATAATCTTTATTTTACCTAACAGTCACATACACTGCACTGACGCGACGTTAAGATAAATCAAGTCTATTGCGCATATCAAAAACAACGCGAGGCTTCTCGGTCTAATAACACCAAATCCGAAACATATATTTTCGGATATTGATATTTTTACTGGCAAGGTATAAAAACAACAATGCACCTAACAACGGTAGGCTCCCCAGGCTTATCTAATTTTGAACCAGTTTTCAAATAATTCATGATTAACGGAATGTCGAAATAAGAACTAATCTAATTACCGATGATTTATGTTATGTGGCTGAAGTACTTGTTATTGATGGATATTTTGCTTCTGGCTACGTTTTAAAGAGAGGTTCTTTAAATTGGTTAATAAGAATAAGACACATAGATATTATGTGTAGTTAGAAGATTTACTACCGTGAATATTATCGACTGCCTCGGTGGTGCAGTTTAACTACGGTACGATTATAAAGCTGAGGTCACGGGTTCGAATCCCGGGTCGGGCAAAGTTATATTGGATTATTCTATTCATAATCAGTCCGGAGATCGGCACAAATATGGAACAGGCTCGCCCCTATCACATCGTAGGATGGAACATACAAGGCGAAATGTAGGTGCCCTGGTAGCACCTCTGCCTACCCCTTCTGGGAAAAAGACGTGTTTTTATGTATGTAATATTATCATTAATCTAATTGCGTTATTATACAATAAATGGAGACTAGCTATTTCTAGCAAATTATTCTAAAACTTTGTAAGAAAATTGTGTTATAAAAATCGGATACCACCACCTACCCGTGCTACAAGGCTTTAAAAACTAAAACTTTGGCTAAATGTCTGAGCTAATGGTATTTATTCAGTCTCATTTTCGTAGACTGTATTCATAGCATCAAATATTCTTTGTCTTATATTCAAAACTTCAGCAAACTTTCCACCATTGACTTACAAAAACTGCCTTTCCGACCAAAAAACTAAAGAAGTAAATGAGTTCTATCTACGGCAGTTTTAATATCAGCACAAAACAAGTTAGCCCATAAAGAGAATGCATTGCCAACGGCTTAAACTAGAAAAAATCCATAAATAAACCCGGCAAGCGGGGTGCGGTCGTAAACTTTACGAATAATGGATGAGAGACAGTTTTTGGGTAGTGTATTTTTAATGGCCTACAGTGTAATCTATAGACCAATTTACTAGTTGAAAGTTACAAAGCGGACTTGGTATTTGTTTAATTACAGCTGTTGTTTGTTGCTGGGAAAAGTTGTTAGTTCGCTGGATGTAGAGCACTACAACAGATCTGAAAATGAAGGAGATCTAGATTTTGCAGTGGACATTTCGTGGCTTAAGACCGCGATAGCTATAGACGCGTTCTAGCTAATGAAAATGATAAATAAGTTAGTAGAAATGTGAAGGGAGAGGAATTCGGGTCAAAAGAAAAATTTTACTTGGTGATAAAGAAATCTATCTAGTATCTACGAGTAAGCTGCTAATGACGTAATGACTTCCAACATTAAATACTAAAAAACCTAGGGAATACAAGAGGGGTCGCCAGTGTTGTAACGTTTTCTTATGATCTACCATTTTCACTTACACTTAAATAAGGGGTACGTAAAGAACAGAAAAAAATGGGGAATAATGTATCTTTACAAATCATTATCATCGTCATCGGCCACAGGCATTCATATAGGTCTCCCTCTAGAATTGATCGAGGCTTCACCCGCATGATATAGGTTTTCCGGGATAAACGTCCCGCTGTGTATTTTTCCGGGACAAGAAATATCCTATATACAACAACAAGTATCATATACCCTTCCTCGATACAGAGTCTTTCTAATATATATTTATATATTTATATATTTTTTCAATTTTATCCAGCACGTTCTGAGATTAGCGCGTTGAAACAAACTCTTCAGCTTTATACATAAAATAGCGGTCCGACCCGGCTTCGCCCGGTTGCAGACACAATTTTTTTGAAAATATTCAATCGCCTATGTTTATCAGGGATACTGTAGGATTCTAATGGTGAAAGAATTTTCCAAAACGGTCCAGTAGGTTCAGAGCCTATTCAATGCAGACAAACAATCAAATCTTTCCTCTTTATAATAAGGATAGGCTAGCTATATGCGATAGGCTCGCCTATCACATCGTGGGACGGAACATAAAAGGCGAAATGTGGGGGTCCTGGTGGCGTCTCTGCCCACCCTTTCTGGGATAAAGAGTTTATGTATGTTTCTCTTTATAATATTAGTTTTGATTAGTATTAACAGCTAGCATCCAGCAACTTTTCAACTTTAACTAGATCACATCGTTTTCTAACGTATGCTCTAAGATCCACTTCATTTTAATATAATACAATAAAATACCGATGCTATTGCCAACAATGCACGTACGGTCGGTATCAGGGCTGTATCGTCCCGTCTGCTCGTAAAATGTAATTGGGTTGACCGTAAAAGTGGTTTTATTTTACTGATATATGATAAACATGCTGACCTCACTCGTCATAACGGAGGTCGGATTGAGGGCTGGATGGAGTTTGCTTTGGTTGGTTGTTAGACGTAATTTAAGTAGGTACATAATATTTGTTATTGTCTACAATAACAAATATTATGTACCTACTGCCTCGGTGGCTTAGTTGTATTATACGGTACGGTTACAAAGCTGAGGTCTCGGGCTCGAGTCCCGGGTCGGGCAAAACTGGTATTGAATTTTTCGGTTTATTATCAGCCCGGAGTTTGTTGTTGTTAACTTTTTCTGTCAAGACATATTCGATGTTGATGATAAGCATCTCAAGTGAGTTACGAATTCTTTATCAGTAGTCAGTAGTTTTAAATAAAACCGGCATAATTCTAGCGATCAGACGCAACTAGTAAAAACCATTCACCCGAAAGCCATACATCTGATACGCAAAAACCTGCACGTCTGGAATTTTCTCAATAATTCACAGCTTTCACTAACAAGAACTTATATAACACAATAAACGCACAGAAATAATAAACGTTACATTAATATTAATGCCGCATCTAGCGTATGTTTGGAATAGTAATTCCATTTCACGCACGACAATCATTTCAGTTACGACGTTTGGTTATATGTAAGGTTTGGGGGTTTTCCATTCGCTTCGAGGACCATTTATTGTTTATTCTTAGGCTTTTCTGGAATTAGAATTTTCTGGATCTATTATTTACTATTTATACGTACTTATGCCTTTTCCCAGGTGAGGTAAGCAGAAGTGCTACCAGGACACCCACCTTTCACTTTGTGTGTTCCGTCCGACGATGTGATAGGGGACGATACCATCGCCATATCGAGCACAAATTTCATACTCCGGGCAGATATTTAATAGAAAAATTCAATATCACTTTACCCGAGATCACAGCTTTGGATTCGTGCCGTAGTACAACTGCGCCACCGAGGCAGTCTGTCTTTGACTGTTTTTGGATGGTAAACTCACTACCCAGCCTAAAATACCATTTAGACGATAGAAGTCTAGTTTCAAAATTAATTTTATTTGGGCATGGTATAAAAACTAGACAAAAAAATAAGATTTTAGACCTTTTCTTTTGGCTTTATTTTTATCGGCTGTGAGCACTTCACTTGTATTAGGTTTTTGGTTTGAAAATGTTTATACTAGTCTCCAGGGATAGCTTTTGTGATAAAGGCGCCATTTACTTTTGTTTTCGTATAAAATAAAGGAAGGAAGGAAGTTTTAAGATTACGCTGAAACGAAGAATCCATTTACTGTATTTTTTTGTGTTATAAGATCAGGTTAATAAATAAAATAGATGTCTCTTTGGTTTCGTTAAAAGACTGTATTGTACTATACTGTATCGGCCCATATACGTCCCACTGCAGGGCACGGGCCTCCTCTACAATCGAGAGTACGATTGCGAGGGTTAGGCCATATAGTCCACCACTCTGGCCTAGTGCGGGTTGACAGACATTACATACCATAGAAATTCTTACAAATTGGTATGCAGGTTTCCTCACGATTTTTCCCTTCACCGTTATAGTGCGTGATGATTGACTATCAATGAAACTACGATCTTTTGAATACTAAGGTAATAAATAAAGACACAAGTCCAATTCTTATCGACATCGACTTTTTAACAAACTTAAGATATTATAATTAAAAATCCATTAAACTACGAAACTGACAAATGAACTAATAAATAAATTAGAGCACGAACCCGTAAAACCAAATATTCGACACCAAATTTTCATTTTATTATTTTTTAATTTCAAATACCAGCAATTTGCTGCAGTAACATTAATCTATATGACAATCAGGTCCCTGATAAAGCACATCCTAACACGACGACTATCTATGAAATCTTTAAGGCCGGCATAAAAAGTGTAATAAAAACTGATAAATAGATAAAAAAAATACACAGGAAACTGTGGGAAACGATATCAATGTGTTAATGGGTGTTATTTCTAACCCATGGGAGCAAAGGAGAAGAGATGAGTCTTGACGGTAAGTCATCGTCGCCTCAGATAAATATGAGGTACAAATGAGGAGGGATGAGTTTTAACGGTAAGTCGCCACCGTCACCTAAAAACACCCAAAAATCAGAGTAATCATATAGATTGACGGACAAAAGAGAAACGGAATAGAAATGATAAGAATTATTAAGATCCCATTTACTTAAAATTATTTTTATATACTTATATGTGACTAAGTCAATACCACTGCAAGAATAGTTAGAGGTATAACTACTGTCACTCAGTTCACCGACATTTTTATTAAGAAAACGAGCACAAGTTCAATTCCCTGGCAACTCAAATTAAATTTGAAACTAATCTAGGTCCTTATAGCCACTGGTCGCTCAGAGCCTATGCACGCGACTGCTGCTTTTTTATTGCAATGAATGGCGAGACGAGCATGCCATTCGCCTGATGGTATGCGATACGACCGCTCATGGACAGTATCAAAACCAAACAACACCATTAATTACAAACCCATGGTTGGCATTCTACTGCTCTCGCCATCCAGAGACATAAGATGCTAAGTCTAATTATGTCCAGTAGTTACTCTGGCTACAATGTCCTTCAAACCGAAACGCAACAGTTCATTTACACTGCTGTTTGGCGGGAGAAATAGACGTTGTGGTGATACTTACCCGGGCAGCCTATACGTGAGTCCTACCACCAGTAAAACACTAATTCCTACTGCAATAAAATTGATGTTTAACTCCGATAAAAATACTTCAAATCAATAAAACTATCCCCTAGAAGTGTACCCTCAAAACCAACCCAACTAGTAAAAAAAAACAGTGTTGATGTTAACAGTTGGATACCGCGATAGACGGCAGAATTTCATCTCAATATTTTATGTGCCCGGCACCGTGTACCCAGCCCGTTGAAGTAGCAACGAGGTTAGAGTAAACAAAACCCTTTAGATGGATAGTGTGGACTCTATCCATCTCGAATTTGCCGAGTGAGGATTGAAGGGGTATATTAATGCGTGAATATTTTATTATCGGGTGGAATAGAAGGTATTGATTGATTATTACTGAACAATTGTGGTTATTTTTTAAGGAATTTAATGATAAATCAGGTGTATCTGAGAACTAGAAAAATTAAGGTCAATAATGAGAAGTTACTAATTTGCACTAAATGAGTATATAGATTTCAATTCCACAGAATTGTAGATGAGACCCGTCAATTTAAGACTTAGATATTACGGTGAAATTAGTGTAAGAAATTATCGAACCTATAAAGCTCAAAATTGTAGGAAATATTACATATTTCGAAAGTAGGCTTTGAGTGAAATATAAAATACAAAAGAACCTCAAGTGCAGAATATTGGCAGGTAGAAGAAGAAAAATCGACTGCTTTGGTTCCAGAAATTCCCATCCGTCCATTTTATCATAGGTTCCGTCGAAATATAATCCCGGGGCCTCTCAACTTCAGTAAAAAACTGAAAACAACAGAGCTTACCGATCCGGCCGCAAAGCAAAAGCCACGACCGCAAAACAACACACACGATACAAAACTTTTTCCAAAACATCTGCGTTACGAACAATATTTACTTTAGACTCCATAAATAAAGCCGAAGCGATGCTCCCTTTTTTGTTTACTCTAAAAATTCGCGACTCCACGTACAGGCGTAAAAGGGAACTCGGGAAGAAAAAAGGAAACGAGATACGAATAAATAAGATGTTGTGGAAAAACAATAGTAAATTGAGAACGCGTTTGGTGGGGTTCCCTAATTAGGTAAAGAAATCTGCTAAACTTTTGTTTTTGGTGGAATTTTGGGGAAAGGCGGATCGATGTTGAGGGCGTTTGGAGGTGATATCAACTTTTGGAAACATAATATTGGGTGATGTTTCCATCAGTCTAGCTAGGGGTGAATTATTCGTATCTGACTGGTTGGTGATTACCGTACGCTTAAATTGTAAGCACGTTATAGTTGCCTACGATAGTTTGTAGATTAAGCGAGACAATAATTATGCCGATGAGTGGTGTGTAGTTCTTGACACTTAATACATATTTGTTTTTACTGCATTGCTGCAATGTAGTCACTTTGTCGTGCCACAAAATTAAGCAACACTCGTGCTTACTTTCAAGGATATTAACTAGAAAATATAATAAGCAAAATATTTTTAATACAAATTTAGTAGTTAAGTATACCGGGTATCTCAAGACCGCGACCGAAAACGAAGCCAGGTGGTAGTTTTAGTGGTTACAGACACGATGCAAATAAAAATTTCACCAAAACAGCAACAGATATTTTTTTAGAATATTTTAAAAATCATCTTTTTTGTGTGGTAAAAACCTAGTTTTTGTGAAAATAATAAATTAAACCCTTTCGTACCATTGAGTACTGAAAAATAAAGAGGTCTGCGTCATTATTTTAGGAAAACTATGTATGTATCACCCAAATACGACGATAAGTAAAAAATTACAAAAAAAAAATAGTCGATTTTTTTTGCGAAATTTTAAGTTGCATTGTGTCTGAAGTCACTAATACTACCACCTGGCTTCGTTTTCGGTCGCGGTCTTGAGATACCCTGTATATCTACACTACTTTAATCACGATAATTCAATCTTAAAAGCCAGGCTTACTCTTTTATCAATTGATACGCAATACCTAGACGTCAATATACCAATAGTTATACTTGAGCTACGTAAAAGGTAGTAAACATCGGTTCAAGTTCCCATACAAGAGCAGCGATTAATTCAACTTGAAAGCCTAATTGATGTAATAAAAATTCTGTCAGTGTTAAGTGGCCAAGCCTATAGAATCATACTGATGTGGCTATTAAAAGCCAATACCCATGCTTATGGTATTAATGAATGTGTTTTCAAGGAATTTTAGAATGGTAGGATATTTATATTTATTTATTTATAAATTCTTTATTGCACACCACATACATAAAGAACAAAATAAAAATGATTAAAACTAGATTAAATATAGGTGACAATCGGCGTTCTTATCGCTTTTAGCGATTTCTTCCAGACAACCATTAGATGGACTGAATTGAGAAGTAATTAGGAAGAAGAGGGTGGTCACAACATAGGCAAACAATATAAACAATATGTTATGATTGTTATGTTTTTCTTCCCCTATCATATTGAGGGACGCAACACACAAGGCAAAATGTGGGTGTTCTGGTGGCACCTCTGCCTACTCCTTTTAGGACAAAGGCGAGAGTTTTTTTATGTATGTTTTTTTTTTTCAACACTTAGTGTGAATGGTCCGGATCACCATTAAGCATATCTGGTGCAGATATTGTCGTCATAATTGCGTCCATTTTTAATAAAAACCATCCAGCAAACAATATTGTTAACATTCTATAAGGTACAGCGTAGACGATTATGTCATGTCAATATGCATAAAGAGATATCGAAAAGATATAACCATAGATCCACTTGTATACTTTCAGTATATGAAATGTCGAATGCTCAGTAGTAAAATTATCAAACTCCAAAACTCGTTTGCAAACGCAAAAATATTTTCAAAAACAGGGTCTTATTTGAACATAAGACACAAGATTGCAATATTAGATTTTCTTCATGATCACGATTTCATGATATCTTCATTTTATTGATATGATAACAACTGCATAAACTTTAAAAGTAGAGTTAGACTATCTCTAACCCATTCAAGTCTAGTTTTGAATTCAATCCCCACATTGAGCATCATTAAAAGCATAACTCTTACCTCGATCTGAACGCTGGCAGACCTGTAGGCTCTGTCGGCGGTGTTCTGCGCCTGACACGTGAAGGTCTGGTTGTGGTGTTCTTTCTTCGGAGTCATGTTTATTATGGACCTGTGGAAAAATAGGTTATTAGAGAAAAGCACTATAAATAAATACACCCAACAGTCACATACATAGTCCTGACCCCGACTAAGATCGAGTCTTGTGTCCTGGGTATCAGAAGCTACGAGAGAATTTTCGGTCACACAAACACCCAGACCTGAAACAAATACCTGTGGATCACACAAATATTTGTTTCTGTGCGGGGATTGAACCCGCGGCCTCTCGTTTCACAGCCGGTGTGTAACCAACTGCGCCACGGAGGCTGTCAATATTATGCTAGGTAGGAAAAGGGCTAGTGTGCTATTGGCCCAAAGAGTGATCATTCTACTAGAAAACTAAAGGGACCAACGCTAGAGTGTTACGTTTTGGTGTAACTAATGTGTAGCTGGATGTCACCAGGGGGGCTACTCTATGATCCGAAACGAAGTTCAAATGTTCGATCGTCATACGTAAAACTGTACGAATGTGCCTAGGTATTACACAAAATATTCGAATCCTCTATTGTACGCCCTAACCATAAAATAAGTTCGGAGTTAATGATAAGATCATAGAGAATATTATTGATTTTTAGAAGTGGAAAATTTACAACTTACTTCGGACGTCGAACATTTGATCTCGATTTATACAGTAACCCCCCAGGAATAAAATATAGTTATGGTAACCAGTAAAAGATAAACGTATTTCGCAGTTCTCGTTATGGATTGTACTGCACTGACCATCAAATTCAGCGCAGTAACTTTCACGTGAAATTTTTAAACACAATATACAGGGTATATCAAGACCGCGACCGAAAACGAAGCCAGGTGGTAGTTTTAGCGGTAACAGACGCAATGCAACTAAAAATTTTGCAAATCAGCGACGGTTTTTTTTACAGTATTTTAAAAATCATTGTGTTTGGGGGGTAAATACCTAGTTTTTGCAAAAATAGTAATTTAAACCCTTACGTACCATTGTGTGTTTAAAAATAAAGCGGTGTATGACATAATTTTAGAAAAACTATGTATTTATCATTCAAATACGACGATAAGTAAGAAATTAATAAAAAAAAATTGACGATTTTTTTGTGAAATTTTTACTTGCATTGTGTTTGATATCACTAATACTACCACCTGGCTTTGTTTTCGGTCGCGGTCTTGATATACCCTGTATAAGTGCTGGACTATTTAGCTACATTTATTTGTTACAAGTCTAAGCTGATTAAATAGCTATAAGTAATTTTCCACGGTAGATTTCTGTAGTCTCGTTCTGATGGCGAGATTTTCAAAACGTATGCTTTTAGATAGAAACCAAGTTCCAATTTTAAAAATCCGTACAAATTTTAATTTATTCACGAAATATAACCCCATTTAATCCCCTCCCCGCAAGTTTTAAACCAGCAGCATTTCTCTATTAAATACTACTCGTAAAGAGTGGATAAAAAATCCAAATTAATTTGCAAATAAAGTAGTAATCTCTGCTACAATGCGCACTAGTTTTATTTAAGATTTAATCAATTAGCACAGCTCTGGGAATTTCATTAATTATCGGACTAACTTGATGCTGTGGTTTGTATGAGACTAAATTTATCTTAGCTTGGTTTTGGTTTCATATATTTGCTTTCTATTAGTTTTACGTCAATTTGATTAAGTAATCAAATGGGGTTATTGGTTTGACACACAGTATTAATTAATAAAACAAAAATAACTTAGAAGATAATTGATATTTAAAACATATTGAATTCTGTTATTTATTTACTTAAAGTCGACGAAAGATGAAACCATACATGAAAAATGAGAATGTATTCTATAAAATTATAAAAGTCGGATTAATTAGTCAAAGTATTCCTACTTGTGACTGCGTCGGTGGAGTAGTTGTATTACTGTACGGTTACAAAGCTGAGGTCTCGGGTTCGAGTCACGGGTCGGGCAAAGTGATATTGGATTTTTCTATATGTTATCAGTCCGGAGTCAGGAATTTGTGCCCGATATGGCGATAGGCTCGCTTCTATCGCATCGTGGGACGGAACATACAAGGCGAAATGTGGGTGTCCTGGTGGCGCCTCTGCCTACCCCTTCGAGGATAAAGGCGTGAGTTTATGTATGTATGTATTCTTACCTGGCCGTAAACCGCTGTCCATCTGATAAAGGCTCGATCGTATACGTCACGTCTTGCGTCAGAACTCCAGCGTTACTGTCCACCCACGTAATCTAGAAGAAAAACAACATTAGTAATGGTATAAAAATAACATTTCTTAAAAGAACATTCCGTAATACCTTTTAATTTGCTAATTAATTATAATCATTTACCAACACTTCGACTTCTGAACACCCACATATTCTCAGAAACTGTAGCTTAAATACAATTAATTTGGTAACTTGGGTACCGGATCTAAATATTGTCGGAGAAAAAGGTTTACATTTTTTATTATATTTTTTATGGTATTTTGCATTTCGACAGGGTGAGGTCTCACAAATTATATAAAATGCGAACTTATTACTACTTTTAAGGCACTCATATGATTTCCAATCGCGACAGCACGAAGGAAAAACTACTGAGGAATAAACCTTAAATTTAAATGTGTGACTCTAATACATTGTTTTCAGATAACCCCGTCTCACTAACTATACTGCGAACTTCTCCATAAAAATACTCCAGAGGAACAATAAATCCCTAACATTCCATCAAAACATTTTAAAAACCACATTTCCGTATCACAAGCGGGCTGTTACCCGGCCAATTGTCGACTGCAAGCATTCCTCATCTCGGCTGCATCTCTCGGGACGTCACAATTTCGTCGCAGCATCATTTTCAATTTAGCCCCTAATTGTGCCTGGTCCCACGAGTTCCGTACCTACGGTTTAAATGAAACATCCACCGCAAACAAATTGACAACTGGCTTTATTGTATGGGTGAAATCTCAGAGGGCATCCGTTGCCAAAAACCCGACTTTAGAAGGCATTTTGTAATTAATTTCGCTGAATTGTTTGGTGTTTCCTTGATATATTACTCTCGACGTGTTGCTGAACGAGTGTTTGATACTGTGGAATGTAAATTTAATGCGGGGTTGCGAGTTTAATACTCTTCCGTATCTTGCAGATCAGATACCACTAGTTTAATTTTATAGATGTATATATCGTCTAATGCAGAGCAAGAAGAGTACGACGGGGATTGCTTAGCTTTAAGACCACCACGTTGGCTAATTTCTCTCTTTCTCTTCAGCCATAGGCAATCTACTACTAAACATAGGGCCTTCGCCAAGGATGTCCACAGTGATAAATGCGGCAATGAAAATTGGAAAGAAAGTCTTAGAAAATAATAATAATAAGGGCTTATTAATAATAATAAAATATACACCAGACAGTCACATACATAGTCCCATATTAAGATCAATTAAGTCTTGTGTCGTGGGGTATCAGAAACTACGAGATAATTTTCGGTGTCACAAACACCCAGACCCGAGACAAATATTTATGGACCTCACAAATATTTGTCTCGGTGTGGGGATCGAATCCACAGCCGGCGTCTAACCAGCTGCACCACGGAGGCTGTCACTTATTATAATATGAAGTTAGACTCAGTCATCCTAGCACAAATACACGTACTACCTCATACCATACATACAAAGTTCATCTCATCGGAAACACAGCCTGTACCCGAATAATGGTCTGGATAATTGGGAACAGATCTCACAATATGCGACGGTCCAATTAGATGAGGGAACGTCCCGTTTCTAACGACTTCATCCCCGATTTGATATCTGAACGGGTCCCATATTTGTAAAATGGGCAGTATTTTTTTGTTTATTATACTAAAGAGCCTTTCTGGTGATTCGCATGTACTGTTATCCAATTTCTTATAGGAAACTGTATGCTATTTTCTTTGGCGGTAAAATTTCATTTATGAGTATGATCAAGTTGTGGCTCGGGTTGTGTTGTTATATATGTTTACACTGAGTTTAAACTTGTTTCAATAAATAAAAAAATATCCTTTTGCTCATTTTATTAGTAACTTTAACCGTATACAGCAGTCTAATCAATAAAATATTAAATATAATCCCATTTAATCCTTTCCCACGAATTTCATTTAAGGCTACATTTTTGCCTGAACTCCCAAATCATCTCAAAATGGCTAAAAAACTCACTAAGAGGCATAAGGACTCCAAATGGATTTAATGAAATTATCATCATTCTGTATTGTTACTCGAAGACCACTTTGTGACCGCCTCCGTCACGAGAACAAACGTCCGAAACGAGGGGCCGCGGGTCCGATCCACGCACTGAGAAAAATATTTGTGAGGCCACAATTATTTGTCTTGAGTCTGGGTGTTTGTGACACCTAAAAGTCTCTCGTAGTTCCTGAGACCCACGACATAATACTTAATTGATCTTGATGTGGGGTGAGGACTATGTATGTGACTGTTTTTATTATTCATTCACTTTAAAATACAATCGATTGATTTGCTAACTAAGCATTACATAGTTCATAGCCTTTGTCCTTCACCTTTTAATAGCTCCATAATGAATTCCATTGATAAACAACATTTCCATTTGTGATATCGAAATGAAATTTCTAAATTGTGTTCTATTTACATTAAAAATTAATCGAATTGAACTTACTTAATTGATTACGTTAATTGCTATTAATTTGTTAAATGTAGGATTAGATTAGCCGGTTTCTGTATCGAATCATGTAATTACTTAAAATACATTAAAAATTCAAACGGATTCTTTTTAATTCTGTATTACGTGTATTTCAATTAAGGTCTTTAATTGCGTGTTTCGTTTGTAAGCCACTGAAATTGAATGATTATTTAATGTATATAAATAATTTAAGGACTTTATAAAGCGACGAATAGAATATGTAGCTTATAGATATCACAATATCATTGTTGAGTGTAATATCATTGTCCCGTAGCAGACGGATGTGAACGTATGGTTTCACATTTCTTTCTTTTACCTTTCAGTCGCAACATTATTCTCAAAAGTCTAGCAATCTTTTCTCCAGGCTTAGATGATGTTCATAAGTCGGTTATTACAATCTAACAGGTGACGCACTTGGTAGTTTGCCAAACACTCTAATTAATAACATATTTTTAATGAAAACACAGTTGTGAATATTAAAATAGGACCTAAACATATTCTGATTAATAAAGTTACAAAAACAGACGATAAAAATAATATCAATCATCACAATAGAAAACAAGATCCACCCGAAAACACGACCAAAATCGCGATCAAACGAAAACACTTAGTCAAATTTTACAAAATTATATCAAGTCATGAAGAAATTAGGCCTTGAATTAGGAAAAATATCCACGAATGGAACCGGTAATATGGCTAACAGGCGAAATTCCATTACGCCGTGACGTTGATTAATTAGCATTATCAGTGCTTTTAAAAGGGATGACATAGAAAAAATTGCTGGCAAAATATTTATTCTACGCCAGATTTAATTTTCAACCTCATTTGATGTAGATATAATTCACGTTTAGATGACAAAGACAATAATTTCCGTTAAGATGGTTCGGATTTGTTTTTTAAATCTTTTGAAGCACCAGGAGAATAAAAACTTGAATTCAAAACATGTAGGACAATTTGACATCTATTCCAATTGTACTTTTGTTAAATTCTTCAAATAAGATCGTATGAAATACCTATGAGAATAGGAACAGGTCATCTAGGTCATCTAGCGAGCAGCATAAACGCGTATCGAGAAACTGTTCAGGTGCCTTTGTAACTTTGAAACGCAAACAACTTACGAAACTAGTCCAACGTGTGTTATATCTCTCCCTACATATTCCATAATTCATACAATACGTTCGCCTATTTTTTATTCTTCTTTTAATATTTACTTTTCTTTCTTCATATGTGCTATATCTACTACATTAAAATTTGTATCTTTAGCAATATCATTAGCCGTCGTACCGTTATCACTTTGAAATCTCCTTCTATTGTAATCATCACAGTTACCTTTATTCCACTAAAAATTCAGAACGAAATCCCCATTGCCAATTTGTATCAAGCGACCCCTTAACCCCCTGACAATAAAGATGCCGACAACAGAACTGACAATCCCAACACCCACATCGAAACGCATTGTAATGCCAGGGAAATCAATTCTTACCTCAGCTGGCGGTTTCCCTCCAACGGACACACACTCCAATATCAGCTTTCTATCCTCAGTGATAGAGTAGAAATTCCCCTGAAGTATTTTAGGTGGCTCCGGTGGCACCAATACGGTGAGTCGCGCGTACCTCGACCGTATTGCTGGTTCACCTACAACAAAGAACATTTTAATTTGTTTCAGTAAAGTTTGAAACTGTATATAAACAATCGGTTAGTCCATCTGTTTATTTAGCATTCGAATAGCAATCAGTATCATTCGATTTAGTTCCAGTTGCTGCGTCTGAGTTTACTTTGTTAGTTGCGAACATTTTAGTCGGAGTTATGAATATATGTATAGGGTTCATGCAAATTTGCGCGTGTGAATAATTATGTAAGTGGGGCTTGGCTGAGGTAGTGCTGTGGGTAATTGGCAAGGTGATGTGACGTCATTTGAGACTAACAGATTACTACTTAGGGGTTGTAAATTTCAACGTACAAGTGTACCTTGATGAGCACGTTATGTTTCAGTGTATTGTGGTATCTTATATCTACCTTAGTTGCTTGATATGTTATAACATTAGGTACATAATTATTATGAAGATATGGACAATATCTAGTTATATAAATACAATGTTGTGTGTGTAACGACAATTAAATTGTATTACTTGTCCCCTATTTACAAGAAACTTATCGATTTCATAGAGTCCAGAATTTCAGACCTAAAATTTTATCTCTGTCTAAGCCGATTCCTTATCTTCATGTTGTATATGTTTTAACCGTATCACTTGCCACTTGCATAGTCTTTTCTTACGCCATTAAACATAGGCGTGAATTAGTGAACATAATTTAACAAATATGAGTACATTAATTTGAATAATAATAGTCGTTGAAACCTTTTAAAAAAACGTATTACAAAAAAAGGTTTAATCATTTTTTACCAAATTTTCACGAATAAAAACAGCTCTCAAAACTTAAACAGTAACAACAATTTCTCAGAAAATCCTGCAAATAATAGCAAAAACGAGACTAAACAAATTATTCTTCGAATTAAAGCCGTGACCTGATGTTCTAGACGTACCTGTCTGATCTAACTAGGTCATCGGCTGGCTGAATGTCATAGGTTTTTTAAAGGCCTACAAGGGAGGCTAATTTCAGATCGGTACTTGGTTACATCGCCTTTGCGTCAAATACTTGAATTATTATGATTCAAGTAAACATTGTAAGCATAAATATTATACTAAAATATAATAAATTAGCTGTATTTTTCAAAATTTGTACGAGAATGGAATAATTCAGAAACTCATGTGCAAGTTTCTGTCACGAAATAATCGAACGAAACTGTCACGAAAAGAGTGACAAATAATGTATACAACTTGTTAGGGTTTTTAACGCAACAACTCTAACACGATGAACAATCGACTATTATATTAAATTTTAAATGAGGAAAACTATAATTCTTATAAATTGTAAACCAAAGGCTAGTCAAATAGGGTTGTTCGAAAAACGTATACGAGTATATTACACCATGTTTACTCGTATTTACGAAATAAATATTACTTGAACTAATATACCACCCTACTCGCAACTTAGATTAGACTGATGGATCGCGAAACACGACACACTTAAATGGATCAATTAGCATAGATTGTATGCAGTAATCAGAATTACGGCGGATATAAATATCCTACTAATAGCAGAAATAATATCCTTGACGATACAATTATTTCAATGGCTTTAATATACAAACATTAACTCCGACTTAGACATAAACTTATTAGTTATTCTCTCGACAACTTTTCCCTTTCTACCCCCATCAGGGTCTAGAAAGATACCCTAACTTAATAAAAGATAAAACTTCATTACCCACACCAAATTATCTCAACATTTTCAATCTCGTAAACTTATTCTCAAAACATCACAAGGTTTGAAAACTCGTTCTAATTTAATTGCTTATAATATTAAAACATAATTTAACTTTTGATTAAGTCAAAGGGTTACTGATAAATTTATTAAATTCTCATTTCCAAATATACAAACCTCAAACGGTCGTTCCAATTGGAATTAGTACAGAATTAGTAAATAATAGAAAGCTGTGTTTTCATCTGTTTCGATTTGCTCATCGAAGTTAGCTTATAGTTAATTTATATCATCATACTGCTTAGGAATAATTAAATTTCATATTAGCGTTTGAATTCGTTATTTTGTAATTACCTACCATCTGTTTAAATATCTTGGTTACGTGAAACATGACTTCGAAGAAAGACAAAACTACGCAGATAGATTTCGATTTAGTATGGATTGGAAAAATTAAGGATGATAGAAAGATAATGCATACATATTTATAATTGATCCGATTAAGACTAAACTTGACATCAGGTCTAATGTGTTTTATAATTTTGAAATACGTTTTAAAAAACAATTCTATCCACAACAGTAAAAGCAACTATAATAAGAAAAATCAACTAAATGTCCAGCAATAAAATTTCAAGATAAAATAATAAAGCATCTGAACAACTAAGAACTTTTAAACACAAATATATTTATTCGAAACGAGACACATCTCGGAATGGAGCTCGTAACAACGGGGCTGTGGTAAAAATGGACGATTTGCATAAAAGTAATGGCGGGAACTTTATTTTTTATCAGCACCGTGGCACAATGAACAAACTGGCTCGCGGCAAAATCATACAACTTTGCACTATTTAAGTTGCAAACTTCGGAGTCTGGAGAACCGTTGCCTTTATTTCCCCTTTCTTGTATTAAATTGTGATCTCTGGGTATCGTAAGTTAGTTAGTGAGGCCGCAAATTTGAGGAACTTTTGAGATTTATTGAATTATGCTAATCTTGAAGACGTGATCTATTTCATTCAATTGGAGCTGCCAATAAGAAGGGTTGATGTAAGCGAAAGTTTTGATGCCATTGAACTCGTTTTGATATCAAATTGAGCATGAAAATATTTGTGGGATCAAGTTGACTCATTAATTACCCTGTATAATATTCATTTTTAAGTTTAAAATTCAGCTCTCATTAAGCAAAATGCCTTGTGTAATAGAATGCCATGCAAGACAAAAATTGCATTCATTGTACTATAGAGATTATTAGTAGCAACCAGAGGAACGCTAACTTAATTTAATGAATTATTATCATTTTTAGATAGCTTTTTAATATTAAAAGTAACTAAAATCGATCAACCAACTGTCAGCAAAGGAGTTTACCTAAATAGTTTTAAATAGTAAAATCTATTCAGATTAAAACTTCAATATAAATGACACTCGACTATCTAAACTAAACATTCCAAAAAAGATGACAGCCACATCAATAACACTCGCCAAGCTAATTTGAATTCAGTAATTAATCAGGATTATCCCTATGAAATATATCATTCACTTAATATCTTAATTCACTCAAACGCTCACGCTTAAATAACGAAGGTGACACAAAGTAAACAGATCAAATCCAAAGAGATTAGCACTAAGACCAACGCAAATATGAGTATTTAACAAACAAAGAGAAATGGTGAACCTTCACAGATAAGAACGTCGAATCAAAAGGCAACATCCATCAAGAGATATGCAAATTAATTTCGCATACCTTTTTGCATTTGAAAAGGCACTTGGAGTATTAAAGCACTTGAGAAATACGGCTTATGAGTATGATGCTGGTATTAAATTTGATAAATTGTACGAAGTTGCCAAAGACCCTTTCGATGGGAAGGAAGTTGTACAAACTTCGACAGATTAAGCAGAGGTAATGGGTTCTCGGAACTCGGAGTATGTGTTTCAAAACTGACGGGTGCAGTCGAGACGTAATAAAGATGGGATTATCAATGTGTTTTGTTGGAGATTGTTAAAGGGATTATAAGTGTGAAACTTTGGCTGGGGTTATATTTTGGATGGATTGAAGAAAATATATGAGGCTTCAGGCTTTTGAGGTAGTTATCGACAATGCTATTTTCACTGGCATTGCTGGTTTTATTAAACTGAATTTTCTTCTTTGAAATGACATACTTCTGAAGTAAACGCACGTTGCCACACAATTCTTTTAACGAGTCCGCATTAGCTTTTGTACTAAAATAGAATTTCTATGGTACGACTTCATCCCTTATCTGACAGGAATAATCGCTTCCAATATTGCGCGTAGCACGTCCAACGTAAAGATGGGGTGATCTTAATCGGAATTTACGTCTGTTTCACCCCTAGTGAGGGTGGAAATAGATCCATGCACCGTAACAATCTCTGTGAGCTGGGGATAAAGGTGATCGAATTTATATTGGACTTCTTTATAGTTATTCTTGTGAAATACTGATGGTATCGAATAAGTAACATCAGCAGTCATACCCGAAAATCCGTTTCGGAAATGATGATTAAAGAATTTAAACATGTACTTAAAGATGATAATATTACTAGAAAACATTATTATGAGAAATATTTGAACCTCAATGATGTTACACTTATTTTTTTTTGTCGAGCGGACATCAGAGGAGAACTCAGCAAAAAAATTCAATTTATTAAACAAACACAAATTCGGGAGTGGCTCGAGAAAAAACAATAGTTATTTTAGATGGAAGATGTAAGGTGGTGTGATTTATAAGATACAAGCGGGGTTAGAAGATACGATAAACGGAATGGAAGATGATCTTAGGATAGATGAAGCAATGATCTTTAGTACAGCTGCGGTTGAATGAAATAAACTGAGAATTATATTTGAGACATTTGATTAAAGATATTTTTATATAGCAACTAGGGACCCGGCCCGGCAACGCCCGGGTGCAGACACTTTTTAAAAAATATTCTTTTGCTTATGTTCATCAGGGATCATGTAGGATTGTAATCGTGAAAGAATTTTTCAAATCGGTCCAGTAATTTTAGTGCCTATTCAAAGCAAACGAACAATTTTTTTTTCTTTTTATATTAGATTAGATAGATTGCCGTAACAGAGAGTGTAATGATACGAAGGTTTTTTTATAAATTAGCAGCAGTTTTGTATAAAACTATTTGCTATTCAAATATTAGATACAAAAACTCTATCGCTCATAACTTATACCCGATACCACGAAAAACAATAATTCCATTTACTCCATTACAACTTAGTTTTTTAATGTAGCCAATAATAAACAAGGGTGTTTGCCAGTACTTTTGCGCCGAGCTCTGATTTATTGTTTCAAATTACACGTCGGCGTATCGAGTATCGCCGACTATCGATATCGATACATTTAAACGTCCAAATTAGGTTTGGCGTTGAGCTCAATTTATTCCGGCTCCACGAGTAAATATGTACGCAATTTCTGGTTATTTCATCCCAGTTTATTTGGACTTGCGTGATTCATTTTTTAAATTGGTATCTTCAAGAAATTGTTGACTTCTCATTTTTCCTGGGAAGAAATTAGTATCCAGCCAAGTATATAAAATCTGGCCAATATTTATTACGCAGATGGACCAGGCCGACATAATTGTGATTGTTTGGCTATAAGTCCACTTGTAGGTAGGTAGATACAAATTTTTGGTTGCACTGCACTTACTAATAAATATAATGTTACTTTCTATAAAAAAACTGCTTCGGTGGCGTATTTCTACTAGAGTATGATTAAAACTGTCGGTCTCTGGTTCAAATTCCGGGTCGGGCAAAGTTATGTTAAATTTTGTTATTAATTATCAGCACAGAGTCAGGAATTTGGGCCCGATGTGCCGATAGGCTCGTTATCACATCGTGGGACGGAACACACAAGGCGAAACGTGGGTGTCCTGGGAGCACCTCTGCCTACCCCAGGGCAAAACGCGCAACCTTTCAGTGTATATAGAAAATTTACATCGTTACAAATTGTATAGCTAATAAATACTGAGTTACGATACATGCGTAGCTACTAGCTATGAACTACACATTGCAAAGGTCAACGTAATATTTGCGACAGACTGTCTCGTTACGTCATCAGTGTTGATTTGTAGACACCATTAGATAGTCTATACATAAACTCACGCCAATCTTATTTGAGTAGACTAGTCTAGACTAGAATATAGAGCGCTTAGTGCTATTCTAAATATATCGCTTTCGCCTTGTGGATTGACTTCTCAAGCATTGGATTATTAATCAATAAGTATTATAGGTTGGGTATAGTTGGTTAGGTTAGGCTTCTTTACAACTGCCGAAATACAAATGATGTTTAAAATTTGAGTTCTATACTATTAGCAACAGCAATTACAATATCTATAAATATATTGATTGTATCAGTGTCAGTGAAATATGATTGATCTTCCACAAATTCTTCCATAACTTGAGAAGATCTCTGCTATAACATTCATCAGCCCGTTGCAGTCCCTTGCTGGACATAGGCATCTCCCAGTCTCTGTGTTTTTCTATTAAATTCAATATACATAAATATAGAATCGAGATACTAAAAAATGCTACATACCTTTAGGTCCTGAGCTGACTTGGCATTGGTACTTAGCGTCATCGTCCAAGGTCACGTCTCTGATGTCCAGGGAATAATCTCCTGTTAAGAAAAGGAAACATTTATAGCATATAGGTACACCAATATATACTTATATTATAATATTTCATACCAAGTTTCGAGTATATAACAAAAAAGATGTATGTTTAAATTTTAGTTAAAAGCCTTTCTAATGTTCTCGTTATATCTATCTTTAATTATGTTATAAAAAATAAATAGGCTATGAATTTTGCCATCATTATTTGGAGAGGTCTTCTGTACTGTCTTCAATACCCTACTGTTCTATAGATGTTACAATATCGGAAAAGTATTAAATGGTCTGAAAACAAACTATCCAGAAGTTTTGATCCATAACAGCCGTCAAAATTATCAATTTTAATCCAGATGTTACAAATGTCGAATTAAACTGTTGACGACGAATCGCCGCAGTGGTGAACCTTTTAAAGTTAAAGTTGTATTCCATATTCGGAGACAAATATTTTATAACAGATAATTGTTCAGGAATTGGGTGTTGATAAATAAACGAGTGGAACTTGCCTTCCTCATCGCTCCCAATCATCTTGTACCGGTCATAGCCGCTCAGGTCCCGATGGAGGCCGAGTCCGAAGTCGTCCTTAGTCCACTGGAGCTGACCGGCCTTGTTCTCCACGCGGCAAGGCAGGGTCACCCTGGATCCCGCTACTGCAGTCTGTTGGAGACGATTTGGTTCAAGATCTATCCCCCTACTCTCACTTCCTCAGGACAACCATGCGTGCTACGATAACTTAACATGGATAAACCATGACTGCTAATGGTTTCTTAGATTTACTCGATTTTTTATTACAAAACAACAACTAATGCTATTGTCTTCTCTCACTTCCTTGGGCGACCTATGCTTGGTAGCTGACTGCATGTTACAATATTCAAACTTGATTTAGTGCTAACCTCTTCTTTGACTTCCATAATAGAACCTTACGTGTTACAGTGAATGAACTGGGAAGTGAACCCAGGCTCTGAGATAGCAGCATGTACGGACTATGTGTTTCCATACATGCTGCTATTAGAAATTTAGGCAAATTAGCTAGATCAATGGTTATATTTCCAAATACTCCTATGGTTCTTAAGAATTATAGGTTAGCACGAGCCATCCGCTTGCTTACGCAAGATAATAAAATTCTCTGTTTTTGTTGTCGTGCTATGATAAATGTTTTAATTGATTCAAATAAAAATGAGCAAAATTATTGTATCAAAATAAATAAAGATCATACCTGATCCTGGGGCTCCATAGCGAACTTCTGCTCTTGATAACCACCGCACACATCAACACCAAACACTATACAAAAACTAAACACTATAGCACTATGGGTCCGTAACAACAGAAACAATGGATTCACACCCCTACTAGTTGTCTTCATTCTACACTTATAGTTAGACATTTCGACAGAACTACACACTTCCGACGTCCGTTACCATAACAAGGATATCCGGCGTTCTAAATTTAAATGTTCACATTTTAAACGAACGCTCAGCTTCCCCTGCTGTAAGAGCTGGCGTATTCTATTTTTGAAATGGATCCGTTGAATTTAAGCGCCATTTTTTATTTATAGCCAGCTTTTTAGTTGAGTGATTTATGTTCGAGTTCTTTTAGTTGCGGACGATTGTCGATCTGAAACAAAAAAGATGCGTGTTAAAAGAGTACAGGTGTAATTACGTTAGGATGGGGCTTATAATGTTGTAAAAAAAACCCCATTAATAAATATGTTTTAGGGCTATTGTTAGCCTATTAGTACCCTACTGCTAAGCGAAGGCCTCCTTTTTAATCTTCCACAAGTTTCATCGCCCTATCATCTCCTTGTAAGAAGAAACGAAAACATCTAGATCCTCTTTTCACCTTTATATGTCAAGGCATTTGTCTTGGGCTCAAGTCTAATACCACTGACAAATATTCAAAGTTGTAATGAACTACATAAATCAGAAACTAAAATTAATAATTCTTATAAAACTAGTTGTTGAATTAATAAATCTCATAATATGAAGTCTTATTTTTAAATATATTTTTATTTGGGGCGCTTGAAATTGAATTTATTTATGGATACTAATTAGGCTGTTTAATATGATTATTGTACAGAAATGATTCAACCAAAAACTGGCTGAATATGTATGTCAAAACATCGAAAATAATCTGTATTCTTATTTGCATACGCCTTATTTTATTCTGACAACTAGAAAGGAATTTAAAGACTTTATTTCTGTCACAAAAATAATATTTTATTTTTTTTAAATTAAGTCTTGTTTGATTCATTTTAACACAACACGAACCGATCATTTATTTTTAAGATGGACGTCGGCAATTTAATTCTTCGACCTAAAACAAAGTACCTTTTAAAATCTTTTTTCTTTTACAAAAGAAATCCTGCCATGTGTAATCAATAAAAGGAAAGTTCGCACAATCATACAAGTTTTAATATTTCCCAACGAGAAACGAGGAGGAGAGATATTTCACAAGAAAAAAGTACCTACGATTCAAAGAAAACTTTTAACACAAAGGCTTCCTTTAGAGAATATTAAATAAAATTCCGCCAAGACTCGTTCGTATTTAACGTTACAAGTTGTAGCTTCGGAATGGAAGAAGTAATATTTTTTTGTAAAAAAAATGGAAATTTCCAGGTAGGATGTGCGATTCCGTCCGCATAGGTAAATAACCTGTTAAAGCGACATATTTTGGGTTCATACGGTGTTACAATCAGGCCGGCAAAATTGTGTCGGCCGGAGTGAGATAACCATTCCACATCGGTGGATATTTTAGATACTCTTTTGCTCACCATGTCGTATCAGAATAAAAATACTTATTTTACTGACCGATTGACACAATCAATTACCATCACTATCAATCGAAATCATTCTAAATTAATTAATTTACAACTAATGTTAACGTGGTGGACTATATGGCCTATTCCCTCTCAATCGTACTCTCGGTTGGAGACGAAGCCCGTGCCTTGCAGTGGGACGTATATGGTCTGATATAGATACAATTAGTACATACATACATAAACTCACGCCTTTATCCCCGAAGGAGTAGGCAGAGGCACCACCAGAACACCCACATTTCGCCTTGTATTTTCCGTCCCACAATGTGATAGGGGGCGAGCCTATCGCCATATCGGGCACAAATTCCTGACTCCGGGCTGATAATTAATAGAAAAACCTAATACCACTTTGCCCGACCCGGAACTCGAACCCGAGACCTCAGCTTACAGGCAGTCGATACAATTAATGTTTTAGCAAAATTCTGCTCATTTAGTTTTCATATAACCTAACCCTTTGTAAGAACAATAAAAGTCTTATAAAGCACCCTATTATGCCTTTAACCCTCAACCGGATTCACAAACGAAACTAAAACCAAAACACCGTTTTAAACCCCTAAATTCAAGTTAAAACTCCCATTAGCATATTAATGTGACGATGGATTAAGGAAATAACACTAGTAATGTTCAGAGCTAAACTCGTTTAACTGTACTAAAGTTACGAATGGAGGTAAAGACTATCGTTTATCGATGTTTATTAGGAGTATAGAGATGGAATCGTTTTCGAAAGGTGATGGAAAACATCGTCAGAAACCTACATTTTATATCTCAAGATGGCGAGCGCAGTGGAGTGTCAAGCAATGCTTTCTAATTCATGGTGTTGTTTGGTTTTGCTACCAAGAGAGGCCGTATCGCTTACCATCAGGCGAACGGCATGCTCGTCTCGCCATTTATCGCAATAAAAAAAACAATATCATACAGGGTATATCAAGACTGCGACCGAAAACGAAGCCAGGTGGTAGTATTAGTGACTTCAGACACAACGCGACTAAAAATTTCGCTTGGTATTTTTTTACTTTTCGTCTATTTGGGTGATAAATACATAGTTTTACTAAAATAATGATGTAACCCTTTTTATTTTTTAAGACGCAATGGTAAGTTAGGGTTTAAATTACTATTTTCGCAATAACTAGGTATTTACTACCCAAACACAAAGATTTTTAAAAAATTGCAAAATAATATATGACGTTTATTTTGCGAATTTTTTATTTGCATTGTGTCTGTAACCACTAAAACTACCACCCGGTTTCATTTTCGGTCGCAGTCTTGATATACACGGTACAATACGTCCCTTAATGTTTATCCAAAAAAATCCAATAATAGACCTAAAATAAATCCCGAGTCCTTCCCATCCCTATCCATAATGAGCCTAAGTAACATCCCGGCCTGGGAAAAATAGTCCTTATTATTAACATTAGGATAATACATGCATTATTCAGCAGACCAATGATTAGGCGTACTTCAGTCATTATGTCGAGTATCCCGTAATTAAACCTCATTAATAAACAACCGGGGGTACAATGTAATGATGGAATTATAGCATTGGCGTAATGAAATTACTGGGTTTTTATTAGTTCAATTCCTTTCATTGTGGAACTAGTTTTGTATAAACAAGTGGATTGGTAGTGAATGGATTGACACCCACATTGAGTGCGTTGAGAGAGAGTTGCAGTTATTTAAATGATGAGGATAGAGGATAGAAGAGAAGAGGAATAGAGAATGGGGTAGTAGATCTGGGAAAATATTGTTTTTTTTTTAATTGGACAAAGTAACTACAATGTACCTTATGATAACCCCAAGTGAAGTATCTACAAGACAGGCGGTTGTCTCTCACTGGTAGACATATGTCAATCTATATAAAACCAAATACCCAAGGATCCTTGGATTAAGCCCATTCAAAGACGACGCAAATGATGAGATCATCATGACGGATATTTCAGTATAGATAAATAAAACCGCCCAACAGTCACATACATAGTTCTGACCCCACACTAAGAATGGGGTCTCGTGGGTATTAGTAACTACGAGAGACTTATCGATCTCACAAACACCCAGACCCAAAACAAATTCCGTAGAATTACAATTAGAGTTGTCGGAAAACCTGACATAGTGACAGGTAATTGTCCCGTTTCGGATTCATCCTGGTATATCGGGTTCTAGGCCAATATTTGTGCCCTACTAGATTGTCTGTCCCGGTTATACTTCATTGCGGCAACCATCAGTAGCGCTGAATTCACTTTCTCATATCAGTATAAAAAAAAATTTAAAAAAACATAAACATCCCGCTCCATTTTTCACCCCTGTAACACGCGCCAGCGCCCTTCTTCACCCTCGTTACACACACGTACAAAACCTTTTTTACTTTTTTATCGTGGTTGGAAAAAATTACATCGTGTCCCGGTTTGAATTTGTATTTACAATGTTTGAAACTTGTATTTACAGGTTGGTTATTCTTCTTCAGCCATAGGAAGTCGTCTGAGACATAAGATGTTAATTCTCCTTATGTCCACTCTGGCTACATATCCTGTCTCATAACGTCCAGTAGTTACTCTGGCTACAATGTCCTTCAAATCGGAACACAACAGTGCATTTACACTGCTGTTTTGCGAAGAAATTTACATTGTGGTGGAACTTACCCTCACATAATATATGAGACCTACCACCAGTAGTTATCAATTGTATCCAATTGATAATATTACTTATTTTATTAGTGACATTACTATTCCACTCAAGTTGACTTCTACATAATCCAGCCCTACATTAGTCCACGCTAAAACAGCGTGGTTCTACACCTTTTAAACTTTATTTATGTAAGAAAAAGCAATATTCATCAATATTTTTTAGCACGCAACCCCAGCCTAATCAATTAAATTGACGTTACAAATAATTGCAATATTTTTATGGTAGGTATTACGGATTACAACTAATCAAATAGGTGAAAATGTACTACCAAAAGCCAGTTATTTTTAAATAAATCATGGTTTTATTGCCTTTATGTGTCCGGTTGTGCTTTGAAATTAATTTAGAATATACTCTATGCCGTTTTTATAATAACTAGCGTGATTTATTGTAGTTTTTACTGCACTAGTTTATATAAATCATAAAGTATGTGTATATGATATTTTTTTAATTAATTTTGGTAGTTTACTTCTCAAACAAATTGCCTATTTCTTGGCATTCATTTTCAAATAAAATATTGTGTTAAAATTGTGTTCAATAGCACCAAATGACAGGGTTCGATTCTAATATTCAATATAAGATAAAATCGAATGTTTAAACTAAGCTAGCCTATTGAGATGACTTTGTTGATCGATAAAGAAATATATCTTCAATATGTGATCTATATTAACAGCCATAATTAATATATTTATTGTGACAAATATCCACAAGAATTCCAAAGACACGTAGAGTACACCAAACCGCACTAGGCAAGCGTGGTGGGCTATGATTCTTCTTGAGGCTTCTCTCAATAAAAGAGGAGATAAATTCTGAACAATTGGACATTTAAGCGCTAATATAAACACCAGTTGGGTAGTGTTGAGATTTTCAGTAATATTCTAGGAAACAATAATGATTTCGTGTTGATAGCAACCTTTTGTAGAAAAGTCAAAACAATGTCACACTTCAATATAAATACCTAGTGAAATGGATTTCCATATTATTATGTCACTGCATGGCGCCTTTAGATAACTAAACGATATCGTGGGAAAAGGATATATTCGATTTGTACATCTATTCTGTTGTATTTACCCAGATTATTTCAGTTAAAAGTTTCTACATATAAACTATAAAAACAAAGTAGGTTCAAAATTGACACTTTAGTTTGATAAAATTTTGATAGTATTCAAATCTTACATGCTTATTATGCCGTTTGATGGTGCTATAATAAAATTGCTTAACGGGAAAAGAATAATACATAAAAACTTGCCAAGTGCAAGTCGAACTCGCGCATCTAAGGTTCCATAGGTACTATGACCCACACTATTACATTATTGAAACTTCTGTAATCCAAAACCCAATTTTTCGGATTTATTCCAATTCTCTCTCTCTCTCTCTCTCTCTAATCGTTGCCTCAATGCTGAGGATCGTGACCCCTGTCACTTGGTCGAGTCTTTCACAGCTGATCGCCAGGCTTGACGGTCCTCCGCCAGATGCAGCCTATTCTAATATCGATTAAATTAAAATTTATAAATAATATAAGATATTGATTTTAGCTAGATTTCATGATGCGACATCTAATACGAGTAGGAGATATCTATAATTTTTTATTTACTTGTCTTGACAAAGAAACAGACGGGCAACCGTAAAAGGATTATATTTTCTTACAGACCACTATTGACCCTAAATTATTTTGTTTTATTTTTATAATTTTATTTTTATAGGCATAGAACCCTAATAAAACATCCTTCTGTATAAGCCATTTAAAATAAATTAATAGCCGCGATAATAAACCTAATTAGTTATTCGTATTGGTATCTTTAAGTAGTATTTTACGCTCTATCTACAAGATAAGGTAATTAAAGAGTTTTGTATAGATTTTATTGATTGTAAACGGGTGCGTGGAATATTGATCAAGCTTCTCGGTAATTTTGGGGAGATTAAAGGTTTTCACCGCTTTTTCGTTAGGTGTATTTCTTTACTGCCTCGGTGGCGTAGTTGTACTAGGGTACGACTACAAAGCTGAGGTCTCGGGCTCGAATCCCGGGTCGGGCAAAGTGATATCGGATTTTTCTATTCATTATCAGTCCGGAGTCGGAAATTTGTGCCCGATATGGCGATAGGCACGCCCCCTATCACATCATGGGACGGAACATACAAGGCGAATTGTTGGTGTCGTGGTGGCGCCTCTGCCTATCCCTTCGGGGATAAAGGCGGGAGTTTATGGATGTTAGTATGTATGTATGTATCGCTTTATTGATTTTTGGATTGGATGTATGAAATGGGTTTATGTGTAGTACTAGGTTCGATAGAATAGAGCTCTTTGTATTTTTTTTTAATTTGTATATTCTTATCATATACAAATAAATAAAATACAAAGAGAATATACTACTTTCGTTACTGTCATAAATCTTGTGACGGAATTCATTCACAAGATTTATGACAGTAACGAAATTAAAAATTCACAGTTAAAATTCCAGGTGGGGAATTATATTTCCAGTTTTTCGATTTGATAAATTTTGAGCTTTGTATGGCGACAGCCTCTCCTAATGTGAGTGGTGCTAATGCCAGCTTTACTTACCCTTTCGTGCACAAAGAATTGAACTAATGTCTGTTTTTAATTAGATGTTGCCTGAAGATAGGTTCGCTTCATTTTTAATTATAAGTCCTATAAATATTTTATAGGAATACATTTACTCATGATGTCTCTACTTGTCTTCTAAATGAAACAGGCATAAGTTAAATTACTACATTAACCTAATCATGCACTGCTGAACAAGAGACTCTTCTGCAATAGATAGATCGGTTGAAAAGGCTTAGGCCACTATTTACAATGACCGATTGCAAGTAGACAGACTTCACGATTAAGATCTTTACAAGAACTCTTATGATTCAAATATTTTGCTCAAATTAGGTGTTTGGGTTATACCAATCTTCTTAATCATGGATAAATACGGCACAAAAACACGTCATAATGATTCACTTCCGCGACTCATTTCGTTTCAAGTCAGACATTAAATTAATTCATACATCATTGGGTTGTGAAACTTTATGTTTATTTATCCCGAAGTATTAAGACATCCGGTTTGTTGCAAGTCATTACAAAAATTTACCGAAAATGTTATTGTTTAAATCATTTTTTTTATGAAAAATAAAAGAGTAATAAATTATTGTCTGATTAAATCGTCGAATTTATTAATATGAAATAACTGTCTCAGAAACTAAGTACCTGCTAAGAAAATAATTGAAAATTAATTTCCTAAAGGCTAAAGAGAAAGTCGAAGTTTGCATGAAAGTTCGTAATTTATAAAGTTTGTTATAAATCTGAACAGTCTCGTTTTGAGATAATTTGCCGATAGTGAAAACTTAAACATAGTTAACCAAATTATCCAGTAAATTTAATTAAATTGCATCGTCCCATTAACGTCCCACTGCAGGGCACGAGACTCCTCTACAATCGAGAGAACGATTGAGAGGGGTTAGGCCATATATAATTTAAAAAGTAAAAATATAATTTAGAGCTTATTATATCATTACTTTAATTAAAAGCTTTGGTGCATATTATTTAACTATACACCAAAAATAACAATAAATCTTAAAATACCGCCCGACTATATCAAATCAATAAACTTCAAAACTCACCCAATATTTTAACACTAAACCTGTATCACAATACGTGGTCGGTTCGACCCTTCGAACGTGCGCGGCACGAAACTCCGGAGCGCGACTGAACAGCAATGAATTTCAGTCTACTCAGGGTATTTTTAAACTACCCCCTCGTAAGTTGTCTCGGAACTGACTCACTCTGGTCGTTTGTACCATCTAAACTTAGTTTAGGGTTAAGTATGGATGTAAGTTGTTGATAATAAAAATAAAGTATTTATATTTGTGAGGAGGGTTTTATAATATGTGGTTTTATTGGCTACGGCATTTTTTGAGGAGATTTAGGAACTCGCTAGTGGTTTGGCGTTTCAGGATGAATACTTTTTTATACACCACATTACCTATAAGAAGCTGCTATCAATTTAACTATATGGTTGATTTCGTTGCGGGTTAAAGACAAGTTAGACATTCCCGGAGACTCGCTGAGATTCAATGGAATTCAAATATACCTTGGAAAATCTTTGAATATCTAAAATATTTAGCTTGTAGTTGCTTTGTCGACCTCTCAAAATGGTAGGAGAATAGATGGGCAAACTTTGTTTTTCTTGCATAGATTCGGTAACTTTATAAAGAGGTAACAGCTTACCAGATAGTAAACATCTAAAATATTTGGTTCATTGATACTTTGCTATAAGAATTCATTATCACAGTCAGGAATTTGTGCCCGATATGGTGATAGGCTCGCCCCCTATGATATTATGGGACGGAATATGTATATAAGGCGAAATGTGGGTGTCCTGGTCGCTCCTCTGCCTACCCCTTCTGGGAGAAAGGTGTGGGTTTATGTATGTACGTATGTATGTATACTTTGCAAGTCTCTTACAATGGAGGGTAAAAGTGAATAGGAAACTTAATAAGAACTCTCAGGAATGCAAGTTTCCTCAGGATTTTTTCCTTTACCGTTCAAGCAAGCGATAATAATCTAATAAGTTTAACTAACCGCGGGTCTTATACTATGAAAAATATATTTGTATTTGAATTATCAATTCTAGTCTAATTTATGTAAATACATAACATATTTTATCATGTAATTTGCATTTCTTAAGTGTTTTGTATAGTTAATACTGATTGATGTAATGGTTGTTTCTGAATGTTAAATAGGTGAATTTACATAAGTCGAAAAACATTTTCCTTAAGTAATTTTAAGTAAGAAATATAAGCTTTATTATTGGGATAATAGTGGGTTAATTTTTATTTATGTGTCTTTGATTTTTGCGTGTGTGCGCCTACACATTTTTTTGTCGAATGCAGTATAAGCACATTTTGGTGAACATAAATATATATTTTTTTATTAATATACAAGCCCATTAGTACAGTAATAGCAGCCTCCGTGGCGCAGTTGGTTAGACGTTGTGAAACGAGGGGCGGTTCGATCTCCGCTTCGAAATAAATATAAGCTTTATAAACTTCAAAAATGGTTAAGTAAAGAATTAAAAAGAAGTATAAATTAAATTATTTAATGAAAATAGCACAAGAGCCAAGCTGATACTAGTCCTTTAAAAACCAGAATTTAAAACATAAATGAGTGAGTATAATTATAAATGAATCCGACTTTTGAAAGTGCTCAAAATTCGAGCGTTTTATAATGTTATATTATTTTGACTGTTGAATTTTAAAAGATCTAGTTGTATATACACCACTCCTATATAATACAATTACAAATTAACAATATAAAACTAAACCCACCCTCATAACATTTATTGACCACAAACATTTAACTCTTGCTATTGTAATCTTGAGCCGTTGAGTTCGTATTCGTGTCGCCTCATCCATTAAGCCGTAGTTAAAATTTTAGCTGGAAATAGAACGGTTACTTTAAGCTCAGTGAATCGATGTTTTCTTACACCGGATTCCGGCCCGAAACAGCTGTTGGTATTTGGTATGTGACTTTTTTTGTATGTATTTTGATTCTGATCTCAATCTGATTGAATCTGTTTTTGATTCGATTGCTTCATGTGAATGTATTGTAGTTATAATTTTATTCTTCGTAATTAGAGGAGAGATCGCACTTTGAAAAGCTAAGTTAATAAACGAATAATTTTAATACATACATACATAAACTCACGCCTTTATCCCTGAAGGGGTAGGCAGAGGTGCCACTAGGACACCCACATTTCGCCTTGTATGTTCCGTCCCACGATGTGATAGGGGGCGAGCCTATCGCCATATCGGGCACAAATTCCTGACTCCGGACTGATAATGAATAGAAAAATCCGATATCACTTTGCCCGACCCGGGATTCGAGCCCGAGACCTCAGCTTTGTAGTCGTACCCTAGTACAACTACGCCACCGAGGCAGTAAAGAAATACACCTAACGAAAAAGCGGTGAAAACCTTTAATCTCCCCAAAATTACCGAGAAGCTTGATCAATATTCCACGCACCCGTTTACAATCAATAAAATCTATACAAAACTCTTTAATTACCTTATCTTGTAGATAGAGCGTAAAATACTACTTAAAGATACCAATACGAATAACTAATTAGGTTTATTATCGCGGCTATTAATTTATTTTAAATGGCTTATACAGAAGGATGTTTTATTAGGGTTCTATGCCTATAAAAATAAAATTATAAAAATAAAACAAAATAATTTAGGGTCAATAGTGGTCTGTAAGAAAATATAATCCTTTTACGGTTGCCCGTCTGTTTCTTTGTCAAGACAAGTAAATAAAAAATTATATATCACTTTGCCCGACCCGGGACTCGAACCCGAGACCTCAGCTTTGTAACCGTACCGTAATACAACTACGCCACCGAGGCAATCTAAATAATTTTAATGTTTTCTAATTTTTACATGTCTTTACACTTACTCTTTGCGAACTCACACTTACTTGTCATATAATTTTACACTTTCTGACATCAACACAATGGAGAAAAATGGATTTTAATATTCGAAACTAATCGTTGTTCATTAATAGTAATGGTAAACATAATAAGAAAAACCTTAAATTGCAAAGGCTGAAAATATCCAACTCCCCCCCCCCCCTTCCACCCCCTCCAAACGCCCTTATCGTGCCAAACGATTCTAAAGCTTACCCTTACTAATCATTATGAAATTTTACATACGTACATGTTACAATGTAAGGACTGAAGAGGTTTTTTAGAAAAAGTACTTTTATTACATGCATTGAAGTTTCCTGTCTCCAACAACCAAAATTGATTGGTGTATTTTATCAAAACCTGCAAGCTGCGACCAAAACCCAGTAAACACAGAAATATGATACCCAACAATGATAAACTGAATAACAATTCCATTCATCTCAAAATATCCCGTATCGCTCGTACAAAAAACGTTCTATATTTATCTGTTGCCTCGTCTGTTCCGGAAACAGAGTGCATTCTCCGCGCTGTACTTACTTATGTTGACTGCGATTAATGAGCAGTTTCGGACTTGCTTTATCTGGATTAAAGGTTATAAACGAACATACATAAACTCACGCCTTTATCCCAGAAGGGGTAGGCAGAGTCGCCACTGGCCCTGCCTCGGTGGCGTAGTTGTATTACGGTAGGACTACAAAGCTGAGGTCTCGGGTTCGAATCCCGGGTCGGGCAAAGTGGTATTGGGTTTTTCTATTCATTATTATCAGCCCGGAGTCAGGAACATGTGCCCGATAAGTCGATAGGCTCGCCCCCTATCACATCATGGGACGGAACATACAAGGCGAAATGTGGGTGTCCTAGTGGCGCCTCTGCCTACCCCTTCTGGGATAAAAAGGCGTGAGTGTATATATGTATGTACATCTAAACCTCGATATCACATCACTAGTTCATCTCTTAGACGATATTCTGTGTCCCATCACATTTTTATTACTACGGTGTGCAGACGGCCATTCGACGATATAAAAAGTGTTTAGAAGCATTTTGTTCAGCGCAAATTGAATAAATAAAATTGTTGAGAAGTCCAAACGCAGTTTTTCAAGCAATTGGATATGTATAGATTTTACATTAAAACTTAGATCACATTAGATTGAGGGACATATAGAGATTAAAATTAAAAATATGAGAGAAAACGTAGAACTACAATGATTTTGCTCTGAGATATTCATACTACCTCAATCACACCCCTATAAGTTATTTTAAATTTTATTTTTATTAATTAAATTACCTTTATTTTTAGCTTGGGTCTACCACTTTTTAGAACAATTTTACGAATACCCAACGTAAATTGTCTATATAAAAGAGCTCAGCTAGAAGTAGCTCGACGAGCTTTTGGAATATTCCTTCAAGTATTTCATCAAAAAATCGTTTTCATGTAAATAAATAATATTTCACTGGTGGTAGGTCTCTCATATGTGAGAGGCCGCCTGGGTAGGTACCACCGCAATGTCTATTTCTCCCGCCAAACAGCAGTGTAAATGCACTGTTGTGTTCCGGTTTGAAGGACATTGTAGCCAGAGTAACTACTGGACATATCGAGACTTAACATCTTATGTCTCAGGATGGCGAGCGCAGTGGAATGCCAAGCAATGCCTTGTAACTCATGGTGTTGTTTGGTTTTGCTACTGTCAATGAGCGGTCGTATCGCTTTCCATCAGGCGAATGGCAGGCTCGTCTCGTCATTCATAGCAATAAAAAAAAAAAAAAAAAAAAAAAAAAAAATTGTTCACAGCAGTAATAATGCCTCCACCATCCTTGTATTTACCAAATTAATTAAGCTACCGCGGCGAAACCCGACAAGCCTGCATCAAAGCCTTTCCCATATCATTATCCGTAATTACAAGTACAATATGAGATCGGCCAACAATTTCATATAATTATTACAAATTTAAAAATTCATTGTTTGAACAATCATCTTATTATGGTAAAACGCAAACGTTGTTTCATTTCGTGTTTGGTTTGGGTTTACAGTTGGTAAGTTTGAACAGCTTGTTGGCGAGCTTGTTGGGCGAAAGATTAATAAATTAGTTATAGTTTTAAATATAGTAAGAATAAGTTAAATTGTATTGTATTGTATCAGCCCACATACGTCCAATGCAGGGCACGGACCTACTCTACAATCGAGGGTACGATTGTGAGAGGTTAGGCCATATAGTCCACCACGCTGGCCTAGTGCGGGTTGGTGGACTTTACATGCCATAGAAATTCTTACAAATTTCTATGGTATGCAGGTTTCCTCACGATGTTTTCCTTCACCTTTATAGCCATAAGTTAAATGGATAGCCATATTTTTGAACTGTTTTGTACTGGTTCGACAATGTGACAGTTAGGTCTTCCTTGCGTCGTATTCCATAGTATTGAGGGTCGTAACCTTCCTTATGCATCGCTTTCCTTCGAACCAGCTTTTTCCGTCTCGTTCAGACTTCATTTGATTGTTATGTACTTCATGGTAAGTATCATGGAGTCCAGATAGAGTATCCATCGACGTGAAATGCCTATTTCTCGCTGGTTATTATCCTCGCTTAATTCGAATCAGATTTACAAAGAATTAACCATAATTACAGCACAATTAGGTGTCTTACCATGACGAGTGTTGCACCATAATGTCTGGTGGTTGGTATCGAAACAGTTGATCCTCCCAGCAGTTTAGACTCCGGCAATCTCACTGACTGAATTAAATGCTACATGTTATAATGAAACATTGATATTATTTTTAATTGTTTATGCAAAATATTGTAGGAATTTATTCGTGTAAAAGTAGTTTTAATTTTTTTTTTGTGTTGTTACAGTGACTTCTCTACGAGCAACAAGGTTCAGCGATCGGTAAGTGATTTAAAAAAAAATCTTATTATTTGTATTTATTGTTTTTTATAATGTTTGTGATTTTTAGATTGCATCGATATAAGGGTTAGTTCGTTTTAAGAAACAATTTTTTTATTTTAATATCGCAGCCACATAATTCGAATCACAAAACGCATTAACGAATCATTACAATATTAATTTAATTTATGTTTAAATAGGTTTTATTACATAATCTAAAACTTAAAAAAATCTAACACTAGATATCCCCAATTCGTTATTTCAAACAAGAAAACATCATTTTATTGCAATATCAAGATCAAACATAAATCATATCTAAACACCTAGGCGTCCAAAAATATATAATTAAGAACAAACAAAAAACAACGGGAAGCCTACATTTTGCTTGTCAGCCGAGCCGACTGTGTGTCACATTTTTTTTCTTTTTTACCGCTCTCAATCCTTCTGAGAACGGATGTACAAGGCATCCGTTTAATCGTACCATCGAATAACAACTGGTCATCGGCTGCTAATCAAGGCTTCCGATTTTGTATCTTGCCATTAAGAAATAGAGTTGAGAATTGAAAAGCAAGTCAGCGAGATCATATCGGTACTTTAGCGTCGGACTGTACTAGTTAATGGCGACGGCTGTACCAAAACTCGAATCAGATACGTTTTTAATTTTATTACCTTATTGCTGCTTTGCATATAAGTAAATATCAAATTTGTATCGGTACAGCAACGGATTTTAATTAATTTTATCTATTTTATTATTTTCTATCTATATCGACTATTATGTGAACGGTACAATATATGTTATCTCGTTTGCTGGGTTATTTATGTAACAACTACAAGCTACGTCGTAATTTGGGACTTCCCTACTGTGTACTAAAGTATGATTGCAAAGCTGAGGTCTCGGGTTCGAATCCCGGGTCGGACAAGGTGATATTGGATTTTTCTATTCATTATCAGCCCGGAGTCAGGAATTTGTGCCCGATATGACGATGGGTTCGCCCCCTATCACATTTTGGGACGGAAAAATACAAGGTGAAACGTGGGTGTCCTGGTTGCTACCAGGGGAACCTCTGCCTACCCCTTCTGGGAGGAAGGCGTGAGTTTACGTATGTCTTACTGCAATAGTCCAGGAACAGTTTAATAATATAAATATGTAAAATACCATAGAAATGGTCATATTGTATTTATTGACATATGGGACTAAATTAAAATTATAATTTCAATCATATTATACTCGTATTTGTCTGATTTTTGGTACAAAAGATTTTACAAATAATACAGTTCCACGAAAAACAATGCAACGAAATTTTTGCTAAGAATATTTTTATCAGTGCTTAACATTTTTGCATTCTTAATAATAAACTCCTGATCCGCACTGTATACAAAATAAATTGCCATAACTGGGTAGATTTGAACCCAAAACTCCTCAGTTTATGCTGTCCAAAACCTAACATTCTATTACATACATAAACTAACGCTTTTTTCCAATAAGTGGTAGGCAGACCACATAGTTGGTAGGTATGTAATAACTGGTAGCAACCAGGACACCCACATTTCGTCTTGTATGATTCGTCCCATGATGTGACAGGGTGAGAGCTTATCGCCATATCAGGCATAGATTCCTGACTCCGGGCTGATAATGAATAGAAAAATCTAATACCACTTTTACCCGACCCAGGATTTGAACGCGAGACCTCAGCTTTGTAATCGTACCGTAGTCCTACTACGCCAAGGAGACATTCTCTAGTCAGTCTAACATTGAATTATAATCTTATTATAATAACCTTATTAAAATATGACATGAACCTCTTAATAGAAAGCTACTAAACATATTTAACGGACACCAATAAATTAACTGATCCATATCAAACAACCACCAATAAAAACCACTCAATAATTTTCCCACCTCTCTATTTAAGTTAAACCCTAAAATACCAGGGACTTACACGCTCGATTTACTCGACTATTGCAACGCTTCGTCAGTTCCCGCGACGAGACGTGACAGGCCCTGTCAGATTGGACAGGTTGACACTGACAGGTCGGCCATATTGGCCCCCTGAATAACTACCGGTCTTCCGGCATTCGTTTATTTAATGGGGCTTAGTTCAGCTTATAGTATGATTTTTGTTGTGGATTTTAAGAGAACAATTAATCTTTTTATATATTGGCCGAATCTTAAGGTGAATTGTTAATTTGTCACGAAATTCGATTGTCTATACTGACAACATAAATCGCTGAGGCTTTGTAGCTTAAGCAAAGCTTCAAGTTTAACTCACATATGGGTATGAGCAAAATAAAACAATATAATTAGGAATTTGGCACTAATCCAACGAAAGCTATCTTGATACCAATTAACTATTTTTTACAGTACTAACTAGTTGTGCAAAACTGAAGTACAAGAGTAGGCATTAATTATTTACAAATAATAATTTTACAAAATACATACAAACGTAAATCATACATAAACTCACGCCTTTATCCCATAAGGTGTAGGCAGAGGCGCCACCAGGACACGCACAATTCGCCTTGTTTGTTCCCTCCCATGATGTGATAAGGGGCGAGCCTATCGCCATATCGGGCACAAATTCCTGACTCCGGGTTAATAATGCATAGAAAAACCCAATATCACTTTGACCAACCCTGGATTCGAGCCCGAGACCTCAGCTTTGTGATCGTACCGTAGTACAACTATGTCACCGAGGCATTCAATTCGATTTTACAATATAATATTATGTAATACCAAAAATATATTGTAGTTTTCAATTAATATTATTGTAAGCGTTTTAGTTTTGCTTCCTAAATAACTAAATACTACTCCACCATTTTTTGTTTTCGCTACTATTCATAGAAACGCCATAAATATAACTGTTTATAACATGTGCATGCACATTATGACACTTCAATACTTTATTCAACGTTTCAACTAAAACCCTACAATGAATTCAAAGGGGTTTTCATGAATGAGAACGCGGGCTTTCAATTGAATAACCCTGGCATGTTTTGTTGAATAGCTGAAATTAGTTGTGTGTAATAATTAAAAAACTATTTTTGAAAAGAAAACAGGTACACAGTTTTATAGATGAAATGATAAAAATATTAAAAATAAAGTATAGTAATGAAATGGAGAACTTAACAAAAACTTTAATCGTATGCCAGCCAACCAAACCACAGGAAATATTGTTTACATTCCTATGAGGTGGTGTTTTCCTGATAAATTTTAGTTACCAACCAAAAATATTCCACAATATCCTAATAGAATTATTCGAAATCTGTTTTCGTACATCCATTGAAAAGTTTGTGAGTTGTTTGCACGTAAATTGAGTGATGGGCGTGAGGGAAAATTTTATTAAGGGGTCAATGTAACGCGGCTTTTTAGATCCTGATAAAGTTCGTGTAAGGTTTTATTAGATTACGGCTTTGTATGAATTTGTATGAGGTATTTAGTCTATGCGATTAGCACAGCCTTTGTTGAGAGTTGGTTAAGACCTCCGAGATAAAATTGCTATGGGTATGGGTGTATTTTTTTTTTTTAATAATTGTACACAAATCAGACCATAAAATTTTACACTTATTTGCTAGATACACGTACTACACATTTATATATGCATGTCCTAAAATAATGAACACAGCGTTCGATAAAACAACTAGTAGTTAAATATAACACATGGTTTTAATTACAAGTTTACTGTTTAATTATTCTAGATTATTATTTACTCGTTGACTGCCCTCTCATTCTCCTGTTTTTATATCCATCCCAAGGTTGCCTGGAAGAAATTGCCCAGTGTGATAAGGCCGCCTCTTGTACTTTTCTTTTTTATATTATTTCATTGTAATTGTTTTTCTTTAAGGTGCAATAAAGGATAAATAAATAAACACACGCGTTTTCTGATACACAGCTCCATTTACACGGGGAGAGATTCTCGCCGCGAAGATACGATTATCGTAAGGATATAAAACAGTTGCATCGTGTAAACATTTGTCAGCACACGATAATTATCTATGGCGGTTATGTCATGCGATATTCGCATATGATTCTCGGCGCGAGAAACTTCCCCGTGTAAATGGTTTTTCATGAAGTGTTAAGAACACATTGCGTGATTAAATTAAAAATAAGGTCTTAGTTCATTAATAACTTAACATATGGATCGGCATAACTGCACCGGCGAGAAATCTATTGTCGATATTTTATCTAGAGTTTAGATAAAATCCGTCTAGATTCTAGACGGAATTTACTAAACATCTGGTATAATGCAATAAATTAGCTAGGCCATAACGAAAAAACACCTTGAAATATAAGGCACATTGTGTAATGTGTTCTGGGAAACCACAATCGATTAAAATAATTGTTTTGAATGTGAACTTAATTTCATAATACCGATAAACTGTAAGGCGGTTTAAGTTAAATTAAAAGCATTGGATTAATCTTTTAGCTGAATTAATTGTTTTAAGAACTTAGAAAATCTTTGATATAATAATATGACGCCTGCAACACAAAGCATGGCAAGCCAATTGTTTTGTGTTTCTTGCATTAAAAGGTGACAATTTATTTTTAAACCCCATAGTATTCGTTTTATATTCACATCATAATCTGTGCCTTTCTTTATTTAGAAATTAATCTTACTTATTAAAATATGGCGTAGTTTTACTACGGTACGACTACAAAGCTGAGGTCTCGGGTTCGAATCCCGGGTCGGAAAAGTGATATTGGGTTTTTCTGTTCATTATCAGCCCGGAGTCAGGAATTTGTGCCCGATATGGCGATAGGCTCGCCCCCATCACATCATGGGACGGAACATACAAGGCGAAATATGGGTGTCCTGGTGGCACCTCTGCCTACCCCTTCTGGGATAAAGTCGTGTGTTTATGTATGTATTTATGATATTTTAATATATAAAAACTGCACTTTCCTATATCAGCTCATAATCGCCCATAGCTGGGCACGAAACTCTGCAGCCGACAGTTCTCTTGAAGCACCATAAAAACTATAATGACGTAATTAGTAACTAAAAGAATCAATCCTAAAATCAGACAAACATTCAATTTCGAAAAACCCATCAATCGCTCTGTTTTGATGAAACGTCATCAGACATCAGACACCGGGCAACATTTCAATCAATATGCTAATTAACCAATAACGTGTAATTACATATAAAGAATGTGAGAAAACCAGAGCCTTGGACGGTGGGAAAGACTTGGCGCCAAACAGTTCATTACAGTTGGAATTACGTGCAGTAACTTTGCATTTTTTGACAGCCTTCGTGGCGCAGTTGGTTAGACGCCGGCTGTGAAACGAGAGGCTGTGGGTTTGATCCCCGCACTGAGACAAATGTTTGTGTAAACCTCAGGTACAATGTTTCGGGTCTGGGTGTTTGTGAGACCGAAAAGTCTCTCGTAGTTCCTGATACCCACGACACAAGACTCGATCTTAGTGTGGGGTCAGGACTATGTATGTCACTGTTGGGTGTATTTTTTTATCCGAATAAGTCTTGTATGAGGAGATAACTAATGAGTTAAGGTTATAAGAATTTCCTGGATTTTTGTGTTTTAATATCAATCCGGCAAATGAGCAAACGGGTGACTTAATGGTAAGAGAATACCGCTAACCAGGGGTATCTGTAATACTCAAGAAAGGGAAACCAAAAAAGTGGTATGAGGAAAGAGATGTTAGGATCTTGCAATCTGGATTCGAATCCGAGACCTCGTAATGATAGTTGTAATCGAACTGTAGTACAACTATACCATCGAGGCAGTCAATATTAAATTAATAACAATTTAAAAAAATGGCAATTTACATAAATGGCACATTAAAATCACCGAAAATAACAAGCGTCAAACATAAAAGCTTGTACAACACGCCTGAGCTGTTTTGGTACATTTATCAGAATCAATAAAACTACAATTTATACCAGAAACAAGGTTAAGCAGGCAACGGAGCGGAGTCAACGGACGCCACCGGATTTTCGAATCGATTTGGGTTAATTAAATGTTATAGTTTTAAGTGTACTCGGTTGTGTATGAGGATCTAATGAATTTTTAATTGCTGATGGTAATATGGTTATAATTAAATACACTTACACCAACTGCCTCGGTGGCGTAGTTGTACTACGGTACTACTACAAAGCTGAGGTCTCGGGTTCGAATCCCGGGTCGGGCAAAGTGATATTGGATTTTTCTATTCATTATCAGCCTGTTAGGAATTTGTGCCCGATATGGCGATAGGCTCGCCCCTATCACATCATGGGACGGAATATACAAAGCGAAATCTGGGGGTCCTGGTAGCACCACGGCCTACCCCTTCTGGGAAAAAGGCGTGAGTTTAAGTATGTATGTATGTATGTATAATACACTTAACAGTCAGGCACGTAGTTCTGATCCAAAATTAATATGCAGTTACGAGAGACTTACGGTCGCAGAATTCTCCACCACATGTTCGCGGAACATATTACAAATATTTGTTCCAATGTGGGGATCAAACTCAAGGCCTCTTGTCTCACAGCCAGTTCTTAAACAACTGCGACAAGGAAGCTATCAAAGTGGACAATAATTTATTTCCAACTCCTCCTATTGATTTAACTTTTTGATTAATTTCGTTGCGGGTTAAAGACAAGGCATTCCCGGAGACTCGCTGAGCTTCAATGCTCAGTGTCATTAAAATGCGTGCCACTGTTGATCCTGGCTTACAGGTGTTGCAGTGGCGGGTGTGAGGGCAGGACAATCTCCAAGCTATCAAATAACCCTAGTAGTCACACACACATTACAAGTCTTGTGTCGTGGGTATCGGCAATTACGAATCTTTTTGATCACACAACACGTACACATAAACGTGATACCTCCTCTCTAGGTCTCTCTCTTATTCATTGACAGTTTTAAAACCTATTTTAGTTATCGAATGTTTTGTCTTCTTTGTTCAAACTGAATTCAAAAGACGTTCGAAAGGGACAAAACATTCGATACCTAAAATTGGTTTTAAAACTGTCTATGGATAAGGCTTTAGAAGTTTAATAATAACTTATTAAGAGGGGGTTTAAAACTAAAAACTTAACAGAACAAAATAATGAATTACCAGTGCAAATACTGAAAAATAATGCTTTCATATTTTTTAGTCTTGATATAAAATGTGCTTAAAAATATTACCCATACCGCTTCAACATTTAAATATCTCTTTTAAAACAAAAATATTGCGTTTAAAATAAAATCGTGGCCAGCACTGGAGTACCGCCTGCATAACATAATTTGTTTATTAAAAAAACTCCGGATGAAAATTGCACGATGAGTTTTTGCTATTCAAATAATGTAATGCTATTAAAAGCTCAGAATTCAGAAGTATTGAACTTGCATTTAAAAATATATTTAAGCGGGGATTTTAACTGAGTGGCTTTTATTATTTCGCGTAATACCTAAGCTTAGTATGGATAAAAAAAAGGAAAAACGACTTCAAAAAATATCACTAAAAAATAATAAATAATATGTATTTCATTCTTGTATACGTTGATTAATTTACTTAATGACTTGACTAGCCAACAAATCTTAATATATGCGTAACAGTATTTCTAAAGAAATAAAAAACTTTTATACCGAACTCACTAACAAGTTTTAAAAATCTTTCTGCTTTAAGCCAACGTATTTTTCACATTAAGTAATTATGCCCATAATACGAGAATATTATTCGAAGGACACCATAACTCGTTAGTGATCATTTGTACCTTCACCGGTATTAATTAGATCATTTTAATCGAGTATCGGTCGCTCTATATACCATACAATTATCGATTTTATAATTATTCTTAGAAGCAATTATGTTTTTTACAGTAAACTAATAAATAATGACGTTATTTATGGGTCTTGTAATGAAATAGCCAATAGTTAAAATGTATCATTAGATGTTTTTTAAGTGTAACATATTCAGAATTACCTATTGATAAATCATTGACCAGATTTATGAGACTAGGCATTGGAATAAAAAGGAAATAAGGGAATGGAACCGGATGATAGAAAAGAGAATTCTTGCTTTAACATCAATTTTCTATGAGATATTCTATGTCGCAATATGTGGCTGTCAGACCTACGTCACATTAAAAAGACTGATTATTTGCCACAGCCAATTTGCAATAAGCAAAACGAAAACTTTAATATGCTACAAAGCTGAATGTTTTATTTATTGCAATGAATGGTAAGACCAGCTTGCCATTCGCCTGATGGTAGGCGATACGACCACTCATGGACAGTTATAGCAAACAGAACAACACCATGAATTACAAAGTAATGCTTGGCATCCCACTGCACTCGCAATATTGATAAATGAGATGTTAATTCTCATTATATTATATATACATAATTATTACGACTGGCAACACTGGCAGGTGTTATGAATAGACGTGTTTTCGGTTACAAATTTAATTTAATTTAATCCTTCACTAATAATATCTATAAAAGTTGTGTATTGTGTTGTACAAACAGTTAAACCACTGTACTCACATTTACGCTGTTCTATGTGACGCAATTTGTAAACACCGCCTGCCGGCACGCACTTAAACACTCGCACTGAGATTGGATTTGCACTTAAGTCTTCAACATCAGAGAAAACTATGACTACACTGGCGGATATCCAGAGCACTCAAAGCAAGCTGGAAGAGAGTTTCTCGACGCGAATGGCTCAACTCGAAGCGCAGCTGCAGACAGGGGGTGCAGCAAAGGACACCGTCGCTCGAGTGGCAGAAGAGTTCAGGACCTTTCGGGAGCTCATGCTTAACATGCTGCGGCTGCTGCGACAACAAATCACCGAGTGCACCAACATGGTGGATGCATTAGAGACCAGACATAGGCGGAAAGCTCTTCTGTTTCTAGGAGTGCCGGAAACTGAGACAGAAAACTGTACTAATGCTGTCTTGGCTGTTGTTAATGGCACCATGGCATTAGAGGAAATTTCATCGTCCAGTATAACAGTATGCCATCGAATTGGAACTCCGAATAAAGACCACCACAGGCCTATCCTTGTAAGGTTCTCCAGTTTGGTTCATAAATCCTCGGTTTGGGCTGCGAAGACTAAGTTGAGAGGCTCGTCAACTTCTATTAAGGAGTTCCTGACGAGGCCACGGCAAGACATATTTAGCAAGGCACGTCAGCATTTCGGTATGCGAGCTTGCTGGACTCAGGACGGCGTAATCATTGTCAAAGCCCCGGACGGAAGTCGTAATAAATTCACCACAATAGAAGGATTCAACTCCTTAACAAAGAAGTATCCGAATTTAGCTGAATCTTCTTCGTCGACAGCAAAAAGGAGCCCCGGAACATCAGCAACGTCGCGCTCGAATGTGAAATCGCGTAAGCCATAGTGTTTGCAATCTTCTGAGTTATGATTACGAGATGTTTTGGAACGTTTTATCATTTCCATATTCTTTTATAACTTTTTCAATGAAAACACATCATTATACATTATACAATGACTACACTGTGTTGTGGTGCAATTTTGTAAATGTCACTGTTTTTGTTCCACTATTTATTAACCTACCCTATTATTATTTTTTTTTTTTTTTTTGTTATGTCAATACTCTGTTTTAGTGTGTCATATTATGGCTAATAGGAATGATGCGTTCCGAAACGAAATGTATTTCTTTTTTAAAAATTAATTTATATTTACACTTTTATTTTTTTATTTTTAATTCTTATTTTTTGTAACTCATTTTTCTTGTTTGATTTATAATATTTTACTGAAACTGTGTTAGAGTGTGTTAGCTGGCGGGTGGTGCAGATATTATTTGGTGCTTTTGTATATTTTATAAAGTAGCGTTAAAATTTGTTTGTAATAATCTATGTTTATATGTATATTTTGTGTAATATTTTAGTTTTGCATAGTTGTTTGTCAATATGAATTCAGATAACTCATACTATTCTGCCAATGAATCCAATTCCACATGTAGTGATGACAGTTTCTGTTCAGCTACTGATGAACCTGCACAACTGGTACGGCAAATATTTAACTGTCAAGGTCGTCTTAACTTTAATGTTTGCCATATCAACGCGCAAAGTATACCGAGTCATTATAACGACTTGGTGGTAACTTTCAGTGACACTAACGTTCATGCCGTTCTAATATCCGAGACCTGGCTCAAACCTCACCTTCCTTCGGCCATTTACTCTCTCCCTGGTTTCATTTTGATTCGAAACGATAGAACTGATCGAAGGGGGGGAGGGGTGGCCATTTATCTCCGTAGCGATTTTTCTTATAAAATCTTAGCTTCTTCCTCTTCCCTTTCTGATAATTGCGCTGAGTATCTGTTTCTCGAGGTTTTGGTCAAGGGAGTGAAATCCATACTTGGAGTGGTTTATTGCCCTCCTTCCATAGATTACTTCTCCAGTCTTGAACTAGTTCTGGAATCTTTGGGGTCAGATTACGTACATCACATCATCATGGGAGATTTCAACACCAATCTCCTTGTCCAATGTTCCACACGTTCCCGTAAACTCCTTGAAATCCTTGAGTCTGCCAGTTTGCACGTCCTGCCTCTAAAAGCCACTCATCACAACATTGACGCAGAGGATACCTGGCTTGACTTAATTCTTACGTCCGCCCCTGACCGTGTTTATTGCCATGGTCAGTTTCCCTCTCCTGGTTTTTCCCACCACGACCTAATCTACATTTCTTACACCCTTAAACCCCCCAAATCCCTACCTAAGGTACTGTTCATGCGTTGCTTTGGTCGCATGGATCTAAACGCGTTGTCTAGGGACGCTGCACTCCTTTGTTGGGATGAACTGACGGCAGCTACTACTGTAGATGATAAAGTGGACATGTTTAACACCCGTGTTCAGACACTGTTTGACATCCATGCTCCCGTCAGGAAAGTCAAATTGAAGCGAACTCCAGCCCCTTGGATGACGGATGAGGTTCGAGCGGCAATGAGGCGCAGAGATCGGGCCTTTCGAAAATTCAAGCGGTGCCGTTCAGACGACAACTGGAGTCTGTATAAGGCCGTGAGAAATCGGTGCAATCAGGTGATACGCAACACTAAACGCCGACATATTCTCGATAACATCATCTCCACTTCATCTGCTAATATCTGGAAGTTCCTCAGGACGCTAGGTATTGGCAAGCAGAACGACACTAACTTCCAGGGAACCATTGGCTTAGATGATATTAATCGTCACTTCACCACATCCACACCGATAGATCATCAAGCCAAATGTCGGACTCTGGAATTTATTGCCAATCTCCCCCAGCCGGATATAGATGACTTTAGGTTTTCTCCAACTACGCCGGATGAGATAAAAAAGATAATCATGTCCATAAGGTCTAATGCTGTAGGCTGTGATAACATAACCCGTCGTATGATAACTACAGTATTGGAACATCTCCTCCCCCCTCTTTCCCATATTATAAATTTCTCTTTTAGCAGTGGTGTTTTTCCGTCCTTGTGGCGGAAAGCCTACGTTATTCCTCTCCCCAAAATTCAAAACCCTTCTCTCGCTAGTCACTTCCGACCCATATCCATTCTTCCCTTCCTATCCAAAGTGCTAGAGGCCTGTGCCCACAAACAACTATCTAAATTTGTACACTCTAATAATTTATTGAGCTCTCTGCAGTCTGGATTTAGACCCAGCCACAGCACTACTACCGCACTCCTTAAAGTGATTGGCGATATTAGGGCAGGCATGGAGGACACCAGAATCACGGTGTTGGTACTGGTTGACTTCTCGAATGCCTTTAATAACGTCAATCACGACATCCTTTTGTCCATCCTTTCCCATCTTAAAATCTCACCCGTAGCATTGGAATGGTTCTCATCTTATCTTCGAGGGCGCCAGCAGCTGGTGCGCATCAATGACTCATCGTCTAGTTGGTGTGACCTTGAATCTGGCGTGCCTCAAGGCGGTATTCTTTCCCCTTTATTATTTTCATGTTTTATTAACCTCGTAACCCAGAAACTTCAATGTTCGTATCACCTCTACGCCGATGACTTACAACTTTATGCTCAATCTGGTGTAGACTGTTTGTCCACAGCCATCGACAAAGTTAATAGGGACCTGGGGTATATCAAGAAATGGTCGGACGATTTCGGCATATCTGTGAACCCACTCAAATGTCAGGCTATCTTGGTTGGTAGCCAACGTTTAATGAACAGAGTCGATTTGACAACTACACCCGCGGTTATCTACGATGGGTCACCTATCGCTTGGTGTTCTGTCGTGAAGGATCTTGGGTTACTAGTAGATTCTATACTAAGCTGGCGACCCCAAGTTACTTCTATATGTCAGAGAGTCACTAGTATTCTCCGCATGCTTTATCGCTTGAAGCACTTTCTGCCTTGCAAGACCAAAGTTATGCTTGTCCAAACCTTAATCTTCCCTGTTATCGACTATGGTGATGTATGCTACTATGACCTGAATGCAGATCTTCTCAATAAACTCGACCGGCTTCTCAATAACTGCATTCGATTTATTTACAATCTTCGTAAGTACGATCATGTATCTTCTTATCGCTCCCAACTTCAGTGGTTACCCATTCGTCAACGTCGCAGCCTGCGCGCTCTTACTACACTCTTTTCTATATTGATATGTCCCACTGCACCATCTTACTTAACTCCTCACTTTCAATTCTTAGGGTCCAACCACGATAGAAGTCTCCGCTCGTCTCACAGTCTTCTTCTTCAATGCCCAACCCATCGCTCTGATTTTATACATTCCTCCTTCACGGTGCAATCTATTCTTTTATGGAATGCCCTCCCACTCGAAATTAGAAAGGCCACCAACCGTTATGTGTTTAAACTGAGAGTTCGGGAACTGTTTTCGGAGAACAGAAACTAAATTGACATAATAAGTTAGTTGTATATATTGTGTATGTTTGTATATGTATGGATACTATTGTATATTGTATGTATATATGTATAATTGTATATATATTTTTAAGTATGTATATTTGTTTTTAAATAATGTTTATTTTTTTTTAATTTTGTTCATAATTTTGCATAAACCTGCTTTGCTCCATTTCTGCTTCACCCAAAGGTAGACTGTAATAGAATGCCTCTGGCATTAAGTCCGCCTGTATACAATTTAGTATATAAAGCAAATAAAATAAATAAATAAAATATATCCAGTAGTTACTCTGACTACAATGTGGTTCAAACCGGAACACAACAGTGTATTTATACTGCTGTTTGGCGCGAGAAATAGGTAGACATTGTGGTGGTACCTACCCAGGCGGCCTCTCGCGTATGAAACACCTACCACCTAAGTATAAAGCCGCCAATTGACATAAAGCCTAATGTACACAAACAATTTTCAGCCTCAAGATATCTATTACTGAACTCAAATCTTCCAAAGATTTTCTCAGCATTTGAAAATCGTCTGAATCTAGCCTTTATCGACCTTTATTAGGTTACCAACCTTTATTTCTAAGAACTTCACAAATCCTAATTCAATACCATAAATAAAACACTATAACACAACGCTAGTAAAAAATAAATAGGCTTGATTCTCTCGGGAACTGTCTCTTTCACTCCATACCGAGTGCAAAAGAGATAGAGTTATAATTTATAGGTATTTGTTTTTGCCCGTTCGTGTAATGAAAATGAAAAGTTCATAATAGTGATAATGTACGACGTTGTTTGATTGAAGTAAATTGAAAATACTCATTTCATTTGTGTCGTGTTTTTATTTGATTGGATGTCGCTAAAGGCATCAGAAACGACGGGAAATTATTGTATTCCATTAATATTATTCCTAATACTATAACTAGATGTGTTTATAAATACATGTGTGTTTTCAATTAGATCTTGTCACAATGGTTTAATGGCATTGCATACGGGCTGTGAATTATAAAGTTTTGGTTTCGATTTCCAGCTAGGGAAATTTTGAAATCAGGATAATTAATTAAAAATTATATAATATCATATCCAGCAGTTACCGTAGTCCTAAGTTGATAGTAAAATATTTATGTACTGAATAATAAAACAAAAATCGTTCAATTTCTTCGAAACAAGCAATAACATTGTTGATCATTAACATTAATTTGTCTCAGTGTAGGTATCGAACCGCTTTACATCCGTTTTTCACTTACGTCATCAGAATCTATACGAAATTAAAAAACTTTTACAATCAATAACATAAATTCTTCGTTCGACGTGTTTAATGTAGTCTAAACGCAGTTTTACTTTCAAATTAACTCTAAAAAATCATTTCAATTTTTTTACAACCTTTTTAATGAATATTCGGAGAGTAATTTAATTAGAAAGCCGATATGTCAGCTCGACGGCCATTTTGAAATTGACGAAACACGACTTGTGAAATACAGAAGGTTCATTGTGCGTATATGTTATAAAATACTCATCAATAACACCAGTCCAAAGAAGCCCACTAATCTATTGTGGATATCATTGTTAAAAAAAAAAACGTTTTAGTTATTTAGTGTTAAATCAATAAGTGATACATTTTTCTCGTAAGCGCCTTAGTTTTCTACTCCTTAAATAAATATGAAATCAACTTAACATAATTACAACCAATTTATTTGCGATGAGATATTCTTTACATAAGTAAATGAATGTCTCTTGGTATATTGACAATCGCATTAGTACAGTCAATCCGGCTAAGAAACTAGGGATTACGTAGATACTTCGTCTTGACAGAACTTTATATTTGATGCCGAAATTTCCCATATTTTGTCTTACCCAAAAACCTATCACGAGATATTTCGTTTTAACAAAAGCGTGCATTTAATACCGAAATTTGCGGATATTTTGTCTTTCTAAAAACATTCTAACTACAATACCAAAAGCACCATTTCAATACTCAATACTTGTAATAAAGCACGGCACATGTTATAAAGATGTTACAATTTGTTGTACCTTTGAGGACACTGTTAGGCACGGCAAAAAAAAAATTAGGAGGGAGTAAGAAGTCAAAGTATTAATAACAATAATATCAAATTTAGAAAATTTAATAATCATAATTTTTATAGGTGTACATATTTGTATTCAATTTGCACTTATAATCATCATCATATTATAATATAATTCTGTTTTCATATATATAAATACATACCTACCCACTAATACAAACTCAAACAAATCAAACATTTATCCCCATACTTCCAAGCGAGCCTTCTGTACGCTTTCGCTGTGTCCAAACAGGCTCCGACCGGTCGCACATCCGGCGTCGCACCTGTCGCGGCGCCCTCCACCGCGCCTTTACGACTGATTCTATGAGAAATACTATGGGAATCGATTGTAAGGGATTTTTGCTCTGGAATTTTCTAGATTTATTTTATAGACTGCTTCGGTGGTACTTTGTACTACGGTATGGTTGAAAGCTGAGGTCTCGGGTTCGAGTCCCGGGTCGGGCAAAGTTACATTGGATTTTTCTATTATTTATCAGCCCGGAATCAGAAATTTGAGCCCGATATGGTTATTGGCTCGTCCCCATCACATCGTGGGATGGAAAATATAAGGTGAAACGCGGGTGTCCTGGTTGTACCTCTGCCTACCCCTTTAGGGAAAAAGGCGTGAGTTTATGTAATATTTTATAGTACATATAGAAGAAAAGTTGAAGGTTCTATTGTCAACTAATTTATTGATCCATTATAGGACTCTAGAAAATAATAGAATGATTGTTTTATACTACAGAGCTGTTGTATTATTTTGATAAATAATAATTTGCATTTGGTTTCCACATAGTTCATACCTAATAATAGGAAACAATACTGGGGTTTGTTAGAGGGATTTTTGCTTTGAAATTTATTGAATTTTTCATATTGATTCCTTATAGGGATTGTTGAAGAGAACTGAGGTGTTGAAAAGAATAAGAGTAAATGCATCCAACAGTACCACACATAAAATACGAAATATGTTGAATATGATGATTCATGATTATCAGAAAAAAACGGTAACTAGATATTTATCGGTCCCACGACACTCGAACCAGAAATATATTTGTGTCGGTGCTGGGATCTACAGGTAAACAAGGGTTGGTACTACAATACAAAATATTACAATAACGAAATCATATTATAGTGTCGATTCCCATTTTGCATCGGCAAATTAAAAATATTGTGTTTTTTATATAAAATAATTGAAATGAATGCTTCACAAAAATACCAAAAAGTGTAAGTACATGTACTTATTAAATGTTAAAACATCGCAAAAAGGAATGCAACAAAAACAGCTTGTATTTATTCTTATTTCACCGGCCTCTCGTGTAAGTAAAATATTGAAAAATCGCAGATGCATTCACAAAAATGAAAGCTTATTTAAAAAGTGCTACAAAAATCCCGATACACCTCTTTCACATTTCACAAAATGAGAACACAAGTGAGAATATTTATTCCGCACAGAAAAAGCAACATTTCATCTTTTCTCAATGCCCATACAATATCAGTACGGAGTATGATATAAAAACACCTTTATTCCATCGTTCATTGGCAGAAAATAAAAAAAAGAAAATATCTTTTTCCGAAGACAAAAAGGGAACGAGTTCCATGTGAGTACATTACGCGTGGCCCGGCCTAACGTGAAAAGATCTTATGCCGCTTCCTTCTCGACCGAAATTGGCACTTATCACAATGAAATGAGGCTCAAAATTGCGCTTTAGGGCGTTGAAATTACTCGCGTGGCTGTCAACCGTTCGTCTCGATCCCTTAACGACCTAACTGCGTCCATGTTTGCAGGGGAATTTGTGCTGTATTTTTTGTCTCGTAAAGTGTGTTTTCGCTTGGTATAATTAAGTGTTAGCAAAGTATTGTGACGTACCAACCCGTCACTGCTACCAGTTTTGTTCAGTGCGTTTAACTCTGAGTACACGTTTTGCAGTGGATTCCGTGTTTGAAGAGCTTAATGAGCGAACATTAGATAGCGTGTGGGGAAATAGAGGGTTATAAAAAAAACATAGTACTAACATTTGTTAATTAGAAAAAAAAGCATGGACAATGTTTCTCTTTTCCAATTGTATCGGTTTGTTTTGCACTTAAACGTACTTTCCCTCAATAATACGTTTGTATAAGGACATTCCTTTTTATTGCTTTGCGCCGGCATCCAAGCAAATGGCTAACTGATTATCGACACCCATAATCTAAAACACTTGGGTCGTAGGAGCGTTGCCAACCTCGCAAAATAGGAGAGGATAGGGTACCGAAAAGGTATGAAAGAAAAAAAAGGAATATAGGACTTTGGCAATTGAGAGAGAAGTAATAACTCAGTTGAGTCTGGCCACTTTTGGTCGAAATTTATGGTCGAAAAGAGGGCCATATTTTACATACATAGATAAATAAATAAATACATCCCACAGTCACATACATAGTCCTGACTCCACATTAAGATTGAGTCTGGTGTCGTGGGTATTAGAAACTACGAGATACTTATCAGTATCACAAACACCCAGACCCGAAACAAATACTTGTTTCAGTGCGGGGGTCGAACCCGCGGACTCACGTTTAACAGCCGGAGTCTAACCAACTGCACCACGGAGGCTGTTAGGATACATTATAATCTACAAAAAAGTCTCTACATGATGATGTGATCTAGTAAAGTATGATAGACATTAGTTTTTTAATACAGTCTGTTAGAGACAATGCGTTATAAAACCATCAGCAAAGGGATCTTGTATCTTTCACTCTCTCCCTAACACTCAGAAACAATACTTTTAGACAATAAAAACCATACATACTGCATCGTGCATTGTCGACTCCAGACAGCCACCAGACAAGTGCGCTCAAGTCCCCCTTAGTAGCTGTGGCGTCACAGCTCGGCTTTAAGGCCAATTTTTAGTATACACGTAGTTGGATGAAGTTAGTTGATCGAAAATGGAAAATCTTTTGAGGATGCAAGTTTAGGAAATGTGAATAAATTTGGAAATTACAATCAACCCGAAGGTTATAAAGACATGAAATAAGAACATAATACTTAAATGAGTGTTACCAATTATACATTATAACGTCATAACATTATCTGGAATTCTAAACGAATCAAACTATCACAAATACAAAACAACACACGAAAACCCCAAAAATTGCCACCAAGTCAAGCCACAAAACCGTTAAACCCAGCGAAATTTGCTCACTTTGTATGAAAAATATATTTTATCTTTCCAACGTTGATTTCCGATACCTTTTAATCAGGATGACACATCAAAGAGGCCAAAAGATAAATAAAACCTGAGCCTGTTGATCGCCTGTGTCAATAACGGCAAATGAGCCGATCTCATGGCGTTAAATAAAAATGTACATTACTTGGGTTTTTGAGATCTGAGAAGGCAAAAATTGAAATCTGAGAATGTTTATGTGGTGTATCAAAGGGACGTTATGTTAGCTTACAAATGTGATGTTTTTATTTGTAAGAATATAGGGAAATGTTATATTCGTATTCGTCGTCTTAAAATTAATGAATGACTTTTTGTAGAGATCGATTAGAATGTTGATAATTTAAAGAAAATGTATTAATATATTTAAGTTTTTCCTCTGGTATGACATGTGATTATAGCCTTAATACATAATTCTCGACGTAAAAATTGAAATATTTCTTGGTTATTTCTCACAGTGCTTGGTAAAATAGCTTCAAGGTCACCTTTCGTTTAGGCAATTTAATTACTGGTATTTTAGGAATCCCAACGCCTTCTCTGTCATCTTTATTGTTCAAAGATTTACTCACCTAACATTCTTTAGGTAATTATATTATTATGGGCGGTGCTGATCTTTTGATCACTTCAGTGTTAATATAGCAAAACCTAGCAATATTTCCACACTTGAGTTTGTCATTTGCTTGTCAATGTCCATCGTATTCCCGTGTTTTTGTATCCAAAACAGGTTATGGATACCCGTTTCTTTGCGCCTCTGGCGTGAGGTCTGTAATTATAACTTTGTCATGGTCCCCAAGCGTGTTGTCATGTGTCGAAACATGCTATTCTGTGGGTTCCGCAACTGTATTTATGAGTTCAACTGTCTGTTACTCCTTTCTTTTATGTGATTTGTGTTTATTATGAGCCGTTTAGAGTTTTGCTTCTTTTTTTTGACGCCAGTCTGGAGGGCATTGAGGTAGTTATTAGATGAAAAGCTTGTTACTTTAGTGTGACAGTTCAAGTTTTTTAATACTGAAGTATTTTACTTGAAATAAATGCATTATATTAAATTAGGAAAACTGAGTAGGATTATAATTTATATTGGGGTGTACAGATTTTTTTTAAGGAGCAGGGAATAGAAAATAATAAAATCGTCTCATTATTTAGCAATGTATTAAATATCTTTTTTTAAATCGATATATAAACACAACAATTCCCCTTATTATTATACATTACTTCACTGTTATTATTTGTTTCCACTTAAAGAGTATCGCATCAGATGTCCTTGCACCAAATATTATCAATTTGTCATCAGCCGTTTAGCCACGGGATAGTTTTTTTTACACATTTTACTATCTACTGTAACGATTTGACTAGTTCCAATGATCTAAACGGATAATAAACGTCAACTTTAAGTGATAATGATGTCACCGAGACTTTGCTTAAAAAAATTGTATTATGACAAATAAAACCTAAAAATCTGCTACAAATACTATTGTTACCGAAAACACAATAAAATTGATATGATAAAATATCTAAACGATATATTATTTACTAATAACTATTCTAGTGACAATGGTTGTATCGAGGACAATACCGATGACGTCAATGCCTATAGCGCTTGGAAATGACCTTTGCATATTTGAATTTATTCTATAATTAGATTCATAATTAGATTGGACGATACTTTTTTCAATACGCACACGTATAACATGTGATTTTAGTTTTTTTTATTGCATTGAATGGCAAGGTCTTGTCATTCACCTGATGGTTAGCCATACGACTGCTCATGGAGAGTAACAACACCATGAATTACAAAGCAATGCTTGGCATTTCATTGCACTCGCCATACTGAGACATAAGATTTTAAGTCTCATTATGTCCACTTGTTACTCTGGCTACAGTGTCCTTCAAACCGGAACCCAACAGTGTAATTAGTAAAAGATATAGATAGTTTAAAAAGACTCACATATTTGCCAGTTTTCATGGCAGGGTTTGTTAAGAACCTGGGTTTGAAACGAAAAGATGCGAGTTTGATCCCTTTACTAAGACAATAATGTTTAAAAAATATGAACTACTAATAATCATAATTATAGAAATAAACCATTGATCTAGATGTTACGAGACCGAATAGTGTCTCATAGTTTGTGATTCCCACGACCCAAGACTTTATAGTTTACTTTATAACCAGAAATATGTATTTATTATGAAATAAAGTGGTATTATTTTAAACATGGCTCGTTTAATGTTTCTAACCTTTTTTTCTTATCTATTGAATTTGTAAAGAAAACAGTAATCCTAAAATACACTCTCCAATATGGATATATGTAACCACTTTACTAAATCAACAATTTAGAACTTATGTATATTCTCACTCGTGTGGAAAATAGATTTAGACGTAACCTTCGCAGTCGGGACGAATATTTTTAGCCAGAAATCAATAGCGAAGTGCATGGATAACCACTACATATTTTGTAAAACTTTGGAGGTTCTTATTTTGTCTTTGCTATGGATGTAAGTGGACAAAAGTGTTTCCAACTCATGTTCATTTTACTATTTTATTGATTTCGTTTCTTTAACCCGTAAAGATTTGTAGACAATCCTGGATCCTCGATGAGTTTCAATGCTCAGTGTCTCTAGAATGAGTGTCACTGTCCTGTTTTACAGGTGTTGCAGTAGCGGGTGTGAGGTGGGACCATCATCATCATCTTCAGCCAAATTAGTGTAATGCTAAATAAATGTATGTCTTTCTCAAGAATTTAATTATAACCACGTTACCTTATATCAAAGACCGGAAAATCCATTAAAATAAAAGTTTGTATAGATTATAATTGAAACTTTTGTAAGATATACATGGTTTTTTTTATATTATGTAGTCGCCCCGTGACCACGGAAGCTGTAAAATAATCGAAATGTCAGGAAGTTAAAAAATGTAAAAAATAAACCAAATCCGCGATAAAAGCCGTAAAAATTAGTTTTATTTCAATCTGTAACATTCGGGTAAATGATTCTATTATTATACATGATTTGGTTCTAGGCTTTAATATTTCTGCTTTGTTAGAGAGGGAAATGGTCAACAACTTACACCCAACTCGTATTCGTTGCGGTTTAAAGACTAACGGCCTTATTCTTAGATAGATTTAAAATATATTTAGTTATCGAATGTTTTGTCTTCTCACTCAAACTGAATTCAAAAGTCGTTCGAAAGGGACAAAAGAACTCGTTTTCGTTTCGGCTAAGACAACTAAGACATTCTCGAAAACACGCCAAACTTCAGTACTATGTATCTAAATGCGTGTCGATCCCAGCTTACTAGAGTTGCAGTGGCGAGTGTGAGGGATAGTCTGAGATTGCTCAAGCAAAAGCCCATACACGGCTATTCTATCAATATACAAAGCAGTCAGACTAGTGCGAAATACGTGACCATCGAACATGCAATGTGGAGATAATTCATTTAAAAAACACGCGATAAAGCAAATATTTGAATGTATTGCAAATTGCGTACAAATATTTTACGGGTATTATGTCGGCATTATTATAAAGACGGAGCTTTTAGTTGTGGGGACGGTATTATGGATAATTCAGTGGATTTTAAATATTTGGATGAAATTTGGGTAAAATTTTATGTGGCATTTCGGTTATGGAGTACGGTGCGTTTAAATTGTGATTTTGGTGTGGTTGAACATTTTTATAATATAGCCTACGATGATTTAGGTTCATTGCCAGACTTGTGTGATTGAGGCTTTTTGTCATTGGACCTCTAACAATAAAATTATACACTCAACAGTCACAGACAGTTCTGCCTGACATTAATATAAGAGTATCATTCTAGTGTCATAGACCATAAACTACAAAAAAGAAAGAAAGAATGAATATTTACTTTCGCATGGCCAACACATAAAAACAAAAACAATATAAACATACAAGGCTATAATAAGAGGCTGATTTGATGGCTAGAGAACAATGATCCCCCATTCAGCTATATGCTGTAATACAACAGCTGTACTGCAGCGCTGATTTTCAATGGGGGGAGGGGAGGTCCATGTGACACCTGGACCTTATGCCTTCAGGCAACACATTAGTGGGAGAACATTTTCGATCTCACAACAGCCGAAACAGTTGCTTGTGGGTCTCACAAACATTTGTCTAGAATCTAGATCGTGGTTCACAGCCATTTACACTCTTGAAAATATTGTGTATTTATTCAAATATTTCGTATCAACCCATGTACATATGTCCCACTGCAGGGCACAGGCCTACTCTACAATCGCGAGTACGATTGAGAGTGGTTAGGCCATATAGTCCACCACGCTGGCCTAGTGCGGGTTGGCGGACTTTACATACCATAGAAATTTACAACTTCAAAAAACTTCTACTAAAACTTAACAGATGTATTTATTGTTGGACAGTAGTACAATATTACTTGAGCTATTTAGATCTTATACTAAAACGCCTTTGTCGAGACTTAAGCAGTTTTATAAAACCGTTTTTGCTTAAGAAGCTGAGTTTCGTTTCAAGGCCATTTGACCCTCAAAATAAACTAAATAGCCTAATCATGATACCCGATTAAAATTTGGTATGCAAATCGAAAATTTATCATCAATTGGTACTATTCTAGGAGCAAGTACCGCACAATTTTATTATATTTCATTTGAATGTTGCTTTTAATGAAATTAAACGACAAATAGAAGTAGTTAACTCTATGAATTTCACTAACCATTAAAATGTCAACAAACATTAATTTCGTTGAAAGTGCAACTTCGCAGTCGCCACAAGTTATATTTACAAAACGGAAAATAATTTCTAATTAACACAGAGGTAATAAACCAGAGACCAATGCTGTTCGCAGTTTGTTCCAAATTCATTTTATATAATGAATGTAAGGAACTTACTGAATGTGGTGCAAATGACTGTTATTTAGGTATTTTCTTTCTGATTTATTTTGTTTCCGGATAAAGAGAAGCTAGTTGTTTCTGGGGCCTTCCTGAGTCTCTCGCTGCTGTCGTTAAAGAATTGAGTATTTTTTCAACACTGATACGATAAGACTGACTATTGACTGCCTCGGTGGCGTAGTTGTATTACGGTACGGTTACAAAGCTGAGGTCTCGGGTTCGAGTCCCGGGTCGGGCAAAGTGATATTGGATTTTTCTATTCATTATCAGTCCGGAGTCAGGAAATTGTGCCCGATATGGCGATAGGCTCGCCCCCTATCACATCGTGGGACGGAACACACAAGGCGAAATGTGGGTGTCCTAGTGGCACCTCTGCCTACCCCTTCGGGGATAAAGGCGTGAGTTTATGTATGTATGATACGATAAGGTAATTAATTTAGAATGCATTATAAGTGTACCGCAATACAAATAGAGTATCCACAGATTTTTTTATTTATTTTTTAATATTATTACGATTTATATCAATAATTATAATAATCATTCATCGCAATAAAACAAAAAATGCTCAATTTAACAAGAACACCTTACTGAAAACCGCATCAAAATCGCACTAGTAGTTTTGGAGACAAATAATACCGTGCCTGTAAAAACCGCTGAACGCTCCTAGTTATTCGACTGTTCATCAATTCAACATTTATAAACAAAACCGCAATAACAATAAAATGAAATTTCACAACATAAAACAATAGATTATGCAAATGCTGTTACAAATTTATGATTGTCATGTGTCTACATAAAAATGTCAACAAATGAACATGTTGAAATAAATTTCGAAGTTAATTATTGAGTTTATGAATATATTCCGTGGTATTTGTTGCCATGAGTTTTTATCTCCCTCTCTCCGTCTCTCTTTAGCCACAGTAAATTGAGTGCTGAACATATACCTCCTCCAAGAATTTCCATAAGGACTTCTTCGAGGCGATCTGTCCTTAGCGTCTGCTGTTATCTTAGCTACGTAAGCTTTTTCTACCCCCTATACTTACTATATTATCTCTTCTTCGTCGTTACACTCTTTACAGAGCGGTCGTGGTCACGATGATTTATGTCCTAACGATGATGTTGCTCGCCGCACGATCTCTCTCCATCTGACTCTGTTAGACGACAATCGGATGCATTCGTTTACAGGGCCTCTACTATATTATATTTATAGTCAATTCCGGCACTTCATTATTCACAATACAACGACGAATTATGCAAATACGTCTGCCGTCCATAAAATAACAATAAGAACTTTTAAACAATGCCATATATTTATTGGACTAAATTAGAGCGTTATTTTACGCGTGGGCTGACCATTTGAATCGTACAATACTGTGCGTTTTATTATTTAATACGTGAATCATGAGGCATAAATATTAATAAGCTGCTTACATTAATACAGAGCATTGTGCACTATTACTTTTGGGTAATATGAAACAAAATTTGTACTGGTGGTAGGTCTCTCATATGTGTGAGGCCGCCTGGGTAGGTGCCACCGCAATGCCTATTTCTCCCACCAAACAGTAGTGTAAATGCACTGTTGTGTTCCGGTTTAAAGGACATTGTAGCCAGAGTAACTAGTGGACATATTGAGATTCAACATCTTATGTCTCAGGATGGCGAGCGCATTGGAACGCCAAGCAATGCTATGTAATTCATGGTGTTGTTTAGTATTCTACTGTCCATGAGTGTCGTATCGCTTACCATCAGGCGAATGGCATGCTCGTCTCGCCACTCATCGCCATAAAAAAATATAACATTAATAACTGATCAATGAGGCCAGAGGAATATTATAACGGATAGTGGTCTAACCTTCGGCGAAAAGTAACTACTTTATGCCCTTTTTATGTTCCTGACAAAATGTATTTAAAATTTCGTAATGATCGGTTGTGAGGTTGTGGATAAAAGCCGATCAAACAAAATTCATTCGCATTTGTAATATTCGAATGCTCTTGGGTTAGAAGAGCGTCGATCTTTACAAAGAAACTGGCTGACGATAGTGGTAAGAAGCGGAATTGGAGACGCCTTAATTTATAACTTAGGATCAGGATTGAAATTGACTGGTATCTTTGATACTATTGAACGCTACTGTATCGCACAATTTTACGATGTTTAATTTGATGATGGTAGTATATAACCAATGGAGTTCAATGAAAGCGAGTATCAAAAGGCGTCCGACCCGTCGATTCTTCAATAATATTACGTACACACCTTATCCGCTCTGTATTCCACTAACAATCAATCCGAAAACATTTGCCGAATTTTCCACCATCCGGGTACAAACGGCCTTGAGGCATTATTTGTTGGAATTTCCGAGCAAAACACTCATTCCAGCAACAGTTATACACACAATTCGCGTCAACCCTTTGTCATGGTGTATTTTTCGCGCAATTTAACCCACTTAATGGTGATGTGAAATATTATCCAGAGCGTGTTTTTCCGGTTCACCGGGTGACAATACGCGCGACGGGTTGATTAAGTACATGAACGACACGGAATGTTTGGCAACTGCTAATGAGTTATGAAGATATGCTCCAAGTTATTTTACTGGAATGAAGGACTTAGCTGTGGAGCAGTACAGTTTATACAGCATATTTATGGACCAAATTATGTCGAGCTGGACAGTCTACTGGTGGTAGGTCTCTCATATGTGAGAGGCCGCCTGGGTAGGTACCACCGTAATGTCTATTTCTCCTGCTAAACAGCAGTGGTAAAGCACTGTTGTGTTCCGGTTCGAAGGATATTGTAGCCAGAGTAACTACTGGACATAATATTAAGACTTAACATCTTATGTCTCAGGATGGCAATGCCAAGCATTGCTTTTAAATCATAGTATTGTTTGGTTTTGCTACTGTCCATGAGTCGTATCGTTTACCATCAGGCGGACGGCATGCTCGTCTAGCCATTCAGCGCAATATAAAAAAAGAGACGTAACAGCTTTGCTATCTATCTATCATCTTTTGTTCATACCGAAACCGAATCGAACCCGCGGCCTCTCGGTTCACCGCCGCGTCTAACCAACTGCGCCACGGAGGCTGTCAAATGCCACATCATTCTATTTAGTTGCTCTTTTAAAACCTGAACACTGAACCAAAACAAATTCGGAATAATTCTTCACAATCACGCAGAAAAACGTCGAGCGTAACTTGTCCAACGTTTTACAATTAAATAAAAATAATAGCAATGCACCCTAGGGCCAGCGCCAACCGTGTTTTTTTCCATTTTATATCTACGTTTTCATAGTTTTAATTGAACATTTTCATTCTATTTTTGCGTGCAGTTATAAAACAAAACAATACGACCGTTTTTTTAAAGCTGGGTTTAAATTTCACAGCGCAACTGGAATGTGTTTGATAAAATAATACATTTAGTAAATAAAGGCATTGTATTTTAATAGGGTTGTCAGAATTGCAAATAATTGCTTTTTGTATAGCTCTATAATTATCCCAAGTGTAAGAATATTTATTGCCTCTGCCTCAGTTGTACTACGGTACGGTTACAACGCTGAAGTCTCGGGTTCGAATCCTGGGTTCGTCAAAGTGATATTGAAACTTTTCTATTCATTATCAGCCCAGAGTCAGAAATTTGTGCCCGATATGGCGATAGGCTCGCTGCTTATCACATCGTGGGACGACATACAAGGCGAAACTTGGGTCCTGGTAGCACCTCTGCCTACCCCTTCTGGAAAAAAGGCGCGAGTTTATGTATGTCTGTTACAGTATGTATTATATTATAATGCAATAGTTATGTGGGAATAATTCCGTGTCGGGGTCAAATCAAACAAAAGTTGGTCTGATAATCTTCACTAAAAAATCGTCTTCTTTATTACGTCTTTAATTGAGTCGTCGAACGTCGTTTACGTCTTCCATCGTCTTCCAAACTGTTCTCTACAATTCCGTCTTTTCATATTTCAACATCTTAATCATTCATCCTCTAACTATTTTACTCTTTAGTACTTCCATTCGTTATCTCTTTCACATAAACTCCGTTCTATATCAGTCATTCGTCTAACGTTTGATTGTACTCATCTTTCATCATAACATTTAAATCCTACAGTTATAATGATTATATCAGAAATCTGTGATAAAATATCAATCTGCTTCCTACTGCTGCGTCGAGCCTACTCTACAATTGAGAGCTATTAACTTCTTTCAAACCAAATCAATCAAATTAAAATATTCTTTATTCAAGTAGTCTTTTACAAGATCTTTTGAATCGTTAATTTCTGCTACCACAGCTTCGGAACGTGTTGTTACTGTGAAGAAGAAACGGCGCAAGAAACTCCCTCAGCAACACGAACTGTCTTCTTTCTTGGCCTTCTTGGTCTTGGTTCACCACACCGACCTATTGCGAAGTGGTGCACTATACAAATGATCCTAGATTTTCGTTTAAAGTAATTTTGGGTACAAGGGTTTTCTGTTGTGGCTGTTTAGCGCTTCATTGAAAAATAATAAACTACACATACATAAGAATCTTCGAAAAGTTACAGGTCCTTTGGTTCGAAACTTCAATTTCCAATAGCTAGTTTGGTTCACTGCCAACTATTCAATCGCTAAAGAACACTTAATTGTGAGAGTTAGCTGAGCCATGTGCCTATACCAGCCTTTATTATTAAGAAAACTGATAAATAAAACAATTATTGCTCTAATAAATTTATCTTTAACAATTTGCTTTGTAAAGGCTGTCTTCGCAATATTAAAATTTAAATATAAGAGGGTAATAAAACTTATTGTTATGATTAAAGTACGTTCAAAGGAACCCATTTAGCAGACACAACAATGATCCGTAATATTTCACCAAAACCATTCCCCATTCCACAATCGATAGCCACAAGAACAACACCATAAATTATTCCCATATTTTATATATTGTATTTTCAAAAATACCACTTCGCAATAACTCATTGAAACGAGCAATAACTGTCGAAACACTTCTGAAACTATCAGTTACGAAATGAATAAAGCTTTTTCTGGTATCGGCATCTTTAAAAAAGATAAGATTATCTCGTCAATTATTAAATTGAATTGTTTCTACAGAATTGTTTTCGGAATTCTGGTAGCAGGTAAAATATTTGATTTTTTGATATGAATGTTGGAGGTACTGAAGGTATTTCATAATCCTTAATTAATTTTAATAAGTTAGAAGTGCGTGGTGGCCTGTTGGTATCGAACCAGTCACGGCTGCCAACATGTTCATGGTGGTCGCGGGTTCAAATCCCAGGGCACATCTCTGACTTTTCAGAGTCATGGTGAAGGAATACATCGTGAGGAAATCTACATACAGCTATTTGTAAAATTTATTGACAGCCATATTAAGTCCAAAGCCACTAGTTATTTTACCGTTTAAAGTATTTTATAGGTTACAAGAGTAAACCGCTTTTGCAATATTGCTTGTCAACTTGACAAGGCTCATGATCGAAGATCCCTTATAATCAGCAAGCTCATAATTATTTAGCAAAATATATATATTTTACGGAAGAACCAGGTTGTATTTAACAAGATAACTTGTACTCGTTCAACGGTTTTTAAAGACCGTTATCAAATTGGTAGCTCGAACCGTGTGAAGTTCCTTCCAAGCGTAGCACTATACGTTTTCAGTACTTGTTTCAAATTCTAGATTTTTCCCGTTTTTTTGTGCCTTCGTTGAGCCATAGCATAGTCAACGAAACGGAATTTACATTTCGTAATTTTACAAAATAATGTGCATTTATTTAATCGAAGATTTTAATGGTGAAAGAATGTGAAGAAAGTTAAGATGTTAAAAGTTAGGAGGTTCCGTATGGGAGATTAAAAGGTACATAATATTATTTTATGATTCGTAAGGCAGCCTGATCTAAACGAGGTAATGCCCTCTACTGCTGAAAGAAACCATTATGTGTCCTAGTTGTGCATACATAAAATTTCTAAAATACGTAAACTTTAACAAATCGCATTAGTCAACGATGATGTTCTAATACTATTTATTTACTTATTTATTTATTCTTTATTGTACACAATAAATATAACAATAGGTATAGAGACAACAAAATAAGAAAGTACAAATGGCGGTCTTATCGCACTAAGGCAATCTCTACCTAATACTACATACATATACTCACGCCTTTTTCCCTGAAGGGGTAGGCAGAGGCGCCACCAAGACACCCACAAGTCGCCTTGTATGTTCCGTCCCATGATGTGATAGGGGGCGAGCCTATCGCCATATCGGGCACAAATTCCTGACTCCGGGGTGATAATGAATAGAAAAATCCAATATCACTTTGCCTGACCCGGGACTCGAACCCGAGACTTCAGCTTTGCAATCTTACCGTAGAACAACTACGCCACCGAGGCAGTCTAATACTAAACTTCTTTTAATCAATTACAAGTCTAATAAGCCCAAATGGGCCTCAATACGCATAAAAACGCCTCCAACTTGACACGAACTTTACACGCCATAGAAATGGTACCTATGTTATTAATTAATTGGAGAATACATTTTTATGTTTCCAATTCCCAGTCCTTAACATAATATTTACAGTCGCATCGATAATGACAAATCGATTCCATAACAATCGAATGTTGACACGCACCAATTGAAACAATTTAATCATAATATTTTGATAAGTGGTCGGCAGGTGACCAATGGCTAACGGACGTCACAGTACGAAATCATTATGCGTGATAAAATTATCAGACAATTACTCCACAACCAAAGGCATTTTACTGCCAAAATTGTAGTATTATTTATCACTCATGGATTGGTCAGATCGTTCACATACATCAAATCTTACCACTCAAACAAATGCTATTTAATCATCTCAAGAAGATATCTGGTTATGATGAGCACTTTTAAAATTACTTGTATTTGACTTATAACAGGAGGGTCTATTTCAATTATTTGTAAAATATAAACTCATTTCTTGGTCCTGAATTTTATACAATTTATAGGAATAAAAGTATTTATATTAGTAATATTCGTCAATTAATAATCGTCATAGGAGCTTTTGGGTTATTTATTCTTGTTATTCAGGCACCAGATTCTATCTAGAATTTTCGTCCTCCACAACTACCAAAAAATTCATATTCAAAATTAATATGATAGGTTTCGAGAAATCGGTCGTTGCGAGTATAATATATTACGAAACCACTCCGTACAAAATATTTTGGTGAAATCACGTTTTATTATTGAAAGTAGGGCGGCTAAAAATAAAACTTCTACCAATATGTAAATGTACGGAACGTGGATATTCTAGGAATTAAAATAATTGGATTTTCGTCTGAATATTTTTAGTAGTAACTCAGATAGTGTATCGAATTTATGTGAAACGAAATGCAAACAAAACGCATTCTTTATTATTATGTTTTGTGAAAAAAGTCACGTTTCACACATAAAAGTGGGTCAGAATCAATGCTCTTTTTTATTACGACACTAAAATGATAGAATTTTCGGTATCAGTATTTTTTTATTTATCTGTAAATCAACATTAAAGTCTTCATTCGTATCTGGCTCGAGGGACCAAAAAATATTTTCTTCTAGAAATGCATCGACACAAAATATGTTTTCACTGTGGGACGTACCGTGATTTTATCTATCAAAAATGTATGTATGATCCATAGCTATTTGTTTCGGTTCTGGGTGTAATCAGATTAAAAAATCTCCCGTTTTTCCTTGTACCAATAACACGATTTCTATCATAATGTGGGAAGAGACTGTGTGATCTTTGGATATATATCTTTATAACAGATTCAAAATAATTAACTAACTACTTCAATTATATTATATATTAATATAATATACGCCCGAGTACTCAAACGCCACTTAAACATTATACTCGTATTATGTTGTCAAATACTACGAAAGCCCCGCTTAAATATACTCATTAAGTCGGACGTAGGTAGTTAAGTGTAACTTAATATTGAGTTGGCATTTGAGTATTCAGGCGATAGTACAGTGGAGTCATGATGCTGATATAAAAAAATGCGTAATAAAAATGAAAAACCTACATTTCCATAGTGTTTGTACATTAGAGCGTATATAATCATATAACTTATAAAATTGAATCTTTCATTCTCTTCAGGTTTAACAACGGATTACTTGTTTAAATTTATCGATATTCCCAATTTCACGGTATATCAACTCCTTGGAAAGTTTACGAGCTTTTCCTGAATAAAGATTTATTTAAAAGATAAATTTCCTGTGTAGATTGCGGAGATAAATTCCGAGAGGGTAGACAGACAATGCCCTGTTGTCTGGAAACTGGTTAAAAAATTTTGATTTATTATATTCCTTGATGGTGTTTCCTTTGAAGTATACAATTGCTTTGTATTTTTGCCGTTTATGGGACTAAAAACTTTCTTCTGTACTTTGAAGTGTTTTAGTAAAAGTGATAATTATTTTGGATTTTAAAATAGTTTTTTGTAATAAAAGATCAAAGTTCTGTAGTCTTTAAACCGATGTTATTCTTCTCATATAGCTGAGCGTGTTATTGCATAAAGAAGACAATAAGCGAATGAAACATGGTCGAATATACTACAGACGTTATAAGTAGTCAAACTACAAATTATACCCTGATTTGCCATGACAGTAATACCGATTTTATTCATAGCATGTTCGCTTGACTTCCACATAAGCCATTTTAAGTTATGGGCTGATGAAAGGGAGACAGAACAGACGATATAAGTTGCAAGAAGTCAGTAGACGCTGGCTGTTTCCATTGTCCATCTTTAAGGAGTATTGTATTTAGCGATGAACCTTCTGTGGTTGAAGATGTCGTTGATAAATAAGATGGATATAATCTCCGGATCGCTCTGTTTTCGAATTTGATGTTAAAATGTTAAAAACATGAATATTTTCTCCAAATGTAGCTATTATTCCAACCGTTTACCCATTAATCGATGTAAGGTACTCGCAATCATTTATAAACCGCATTCCACACTCCTTGCAGTCTAATACGATTACTGCATAGCTGATAACAAGTTCTGCAGTTTTATATTAATCTACCCTGCACCTGTGGACGCAATTTTAATACCGACTAGCCTTTATTATATTATAAAATCAAGTTAATGCTTAAGCAATTATAAAGATCTTAATGAATGATATAGAATAAAAGCAGTCAGTGTTGGAGGAAGCAGGAAATATTTGGATAATTCGGTATGGACATAGGATGTTGTAATTCTTAATACTGTTGCAGATCCGTTTCTTGATATAGATATTGTCATAGAAGGTAATATATTTAGCAACGGACTTCCTGTAGCTAAAGATGATGGTGTAATTCAGAACAGAGACTGCCAATACAGTTTTCTATAGCAACCAAAGAAAGCCATACATATCCCGTGAAGTTTATCATGTCTTTGTAAAGCTAATACTACGTTTTTTATTAAAGTATATCCTAATTGTATCTAATTTAGGAGTAAATATTCCTAGCAGCCCTGATATCGATTTCTTTACTTCGGATTCCAAGATATAATCAGGCCAGCATAATTATGTCGAACGCTCGTCAATGTCTGAGTTGCACTGCACCAACCATGGGGTGTAATGTAGTAGCTTTACTGTAAAGGTATAAAACATTAATATAACCACACATTTCAAAAAAAAATCATGTTCATTTAGCAAGAAAACGCGAAAGTAATTCTTGAACACTCCTCGAACATTAAAAGAAACGTTTCTTTAAAAGCCTGAAGTCCTCAACATTACCGCGATTTATAAGTGTGAATTAACGAGTTTTTTGTCTGAATATTCTGGCTCTGACTTATTGTTCTGCAAATATTCACCTTTGTATTGTGACGCGTGAATTTTAGCAGTTGAGAATAAATATTTTAGAAATGAGTTACGCCACAATGGCAGTCGTTAGAGGGCAGAAAGTCTATTGTTAGATATTCTGACAATGGGCTTGCATACTGGAATTTGAAGGCCTTTCGGATTGGAGTCTGTATGGATGTTCAAGCGTGAGAACTGATATGGATTGGTCCAAAATTGATATTATATTTAGTTGATAAAGTATGCTCTTAATTTTTTTGTCTTTTGTTTTCGGTGTGAGGCCATATTTTTCGTTGCTTATTTCTGTAAGATTCTACTTAAGCTTTTGTGTGGTGAACCTATGACTTAGTACATAGCTAATATCAAAATCATCAAAATTTGATAACATGCCTATTTTCCTTTAATTAGTATGTCTCATTTTTTATATTTTTATGTATAATAAAAATTCAAAAAAATACAATATAGGTAGGTACATACCTACATGTAAAAATATTAAAAAAAATATTGATCCTTCGGTGGCGAGGCTCAAGACCCAAGCCACCGCTAGTTAGGGGTCCAAAGTGAAGAACCTCCTCACTGTTCACTGCCCGGCTCATTGGACGTGCTGTGTCCAGCAACCCGGCATTTGGATCTGGCTCTTGACCCAATGACCAATTGAGAGCCTCTGGAGATGTTGGAAGCTTTTTGGTCTATAGCTATTATTATTAAGGCAAGTGGAGGTAGTACACATCCGTAATATTTCAGATCTGTGTATTTGCATGTGATAAAAACTAATGTCCATTAATTTTCTGTGCACACCCACAAACGCTTAAACATTTTAATCCTCCAAGCTATGTCGGGTACCTAAAGCCACTAGACGATCATCAATGAAACGATTATCATAAAACTTAGCAACAAAAACATAATTGAATTCGGTTTTGTGAATGAATCTTATACTAGACTAGAAACCAGTTTAGCTAAGAATTCTGTCTTGCATAAATCTTACACTAATGAATGGATTCATTAAACCAGGGACGAACTTAATGTGCGGACTTTGCGTGCTATTAACTAAATACCGAACGTTGCGGAAGCGGTAGAAGCTAAATCTATTCAGACTGCATGAATGGGTCTGTTTGACCAGCAACCATGGAAAGGCTACATGAAGAGACAAATTTTTTCTCATGTTGAGTTAGTGTAATTAATATAAAAGGTCAAAGTCTGAAAGAATGCTTTGGTGTCGCAGTTGTACTACGATACGATTAAAACGCTGAGGTCTCGTGTTCGAATCCCGGGTCGGGCAAAGTGATCTTGGATTTTTTCATTGATTATTAAGAGCCCGTAGTCAGGAATTTGTGCTCTATATAGACTCGCCTCCTATCACATCGTGGCACGACACAGGGCGAAACATGGGTGTCCTAGTAGCACCTCTGCTTACCCCTTCTGGGAAAAAGGCGTGAGTTTGTGTATGTATACCCAATAATCATTTTATAATCGTTGACAGCGTCCGTAGGTTAATCCGTTGAGAATCGACTGTGAAATGAGAAGCCATCAGTTCGATATCAGCCTGAGTCAATTATTTGTGTGGTCCAAAAGTATTGGCTTTGTTTAGGGGCTATTGTATTATCAAAGTTTCTCAGGGTTATAACTCACGATTTCTAGATTAATCGAAATGGACTTTAGATTACCTACTTTAGCCGTTTATTCATCTGTCAATACTATATTATAAAAAACGAATCTCTTCAAAGACTAAGCTCTCAAAAAACTCCACCAAACAATTACCAAATTTTTTACCAGAAGAAACAGGTATCGTCATCGACCTTACAGATATTCGCGTGGGTGACACGTTAGCCTAATAATTAAAGGTCATTTTGTCAAAATATGGTCGTTACGACGTTTTGTAAATAAACCACGGTTATTTGTAAATTATGTTAGATACGCCTTTATGTTTGTGATTAGCGTGTGCCTCCCAATTTGTGTTGATTGTGTTTGGTTTTTATATCTTCATTGTTGAATATTGAATCGGATTGTCATTGCGAAATTCTTGTATAAATTTCTATGGTATGTAGATTTACTTTTAATGTTTAATATCACCGTTTAAGTTCTTAGGAACTGATTATAAACAAAAGCTCTCGGAAAAGTCAAATGTACTACCTGGAATTTAAACTCGCGACCTCCGTCTCGACAGATAGTGTAAAGTTCATTACCAACAGGCTACAACAATTAATTCAATAAATATATAATACACCGAACTGTCACATACATAGTCCTGACCCCACACTAAGATCGAGTCTTGTGTCGTGGGCATCAGGAACTACGAGAGACTTTTCGGTCTCGCAAACACCCTGACACGGAACAAATATCTATATCAATTATATAATCAATAATAATTATCGTAATAACCGAATCTATACTTAATTGGCCTGTCCTTGGATTAATCAGTTGATTTTAAAAGCATTAATATCGAAATCGCATAACGCATATAAAATTATCATAAATACAACATTTATTTAGTTTAACAAAAGATTCGACTCAATTATGTATTTTTATTTCAATCATATAACGTATTATTGTTAAAGAATGGTCACTACACCCTATCATTGAGGTTTATAAATCATTTTTATTGACAATTTTCTATAATATATTGGCAGATTACATAAAATAGCAATAATATAAGCACTTAAGGCAACGGTCTTACAATAAAACATTATGTTATAAGTGTTTCTGCCTATTACTTTTATGCAGCGAAATAAATTCGTTTTAAGATAATAAAATTTATGTTTCGGGACTTGGGACGTAAATATATTGGTAGACTACCACCCTTTATATTGCTGGTAAAAAAGGTACCACATGGCTGTTACTAAACCTATTGGAAATCGACAGGATATACCTACTTGGTTGCGCGTACGAAAACCACGGCGGACTTTCCAAAAAGATTTACAAGAATTTCCAACTCCCACTAGGCTAGCATCTCATTGCTTCTCGAATGTTCTCTGCGATTGATATGGATACTGAGTCCACCACTGTGTTCTATTGCGGGTTGATCGACTTTCTATATCTTTGAAACTTATGTGGACATCTGAATCATCGTTCAATTAATCAGAGAAATACCAAAGAAAACTTACATACTCGATTTGGTTTCCTTACTATATTAATTACATTTGGAGTTAAAATCAAGGAATTAAATACAAGAATATAGAGATGTTTGCTCTGGAAGTAAATCTCTAAACTGAACCCATACATTATGTTACTAATCTATAACTCATTAATATCCTACGCCTATTACAATACTTTATCTTACCATAAATCGTAACTAGATTGAACCCTGTCAACACAATCGTAGGAAGGCTTGCCACCATTGTGTTCATATAAGCGTGAACACTTATCGGTTTATTATAAACCAGCGTTTTACTGTGATTTCAAACAATAACTAAAAGAACGTTAACTGCAGTAGAACTTGCAGGTATACTCTTGAGAACAAACCCAACGTTTAGCTAAAACTAACACAGACCGAGTTTAATTTTCCATCTGAAAGATATTGACTAGAATTTATGAGGAAAACGAGTCTGCTTTTGAAAAGTCAGAAGCCACAGGAAGTCAACATTAAATTCAGTAATCATTAAATTATAGAGGTCTTGTGCTGTACGCGCATCATGGAAATACTACTTAATAAATTACAATAAGAAAGAAAGAACAAGAAGAAATAATGCATGAAACCAATTAGAATGCAATCCAACTACAATACCCACCGACATATCGATCGGTATAATGATCTATATCTATATCTATCTATATCAGCCCATATACGTCCCACTGCAGGGCACGGGCCTACTCTACAATCGTGAGAATCAATTAAGAGTAGTATAATGATACCAGTCTTGAACTCGGATTTACACAGGCTGAAATCCAAATGCAACACACTTACGTTGATCACTATAACGGGTTTTCTTCTATCATTTTCAGTAGTTGCTATCTGGACACAAATATCCTATCCACCAAACCAACCTTTAATAAACATATTATAATATAGTCTTCTACTTTCGTTTAGATATAAGGTACCGTTTACTAGATCAAATATAACTCCACTACCATACGATTTAATTACCAACAATAGGTTCTCATAACCCTCATGCCCCAATTTGATGTTCCATTCTAACTAATCCCTGCCATTTCGATGGGATTTCCATTGATTGTGACTGACGCACAGACGGCTCAAGACAAAGTCATCTTGGGATTCATAAGGCCTTTGTACGAAGCAATAACAGTATTCCTTGTGCCCGACACAGCAATTACTTCAAGATATCATAACAGGATATTGCAAGTGAAATTGCTATATTCGGCTGCATTGCGGTATTGGATCATGGAAACCACAAAATAAAATAAATAATAATAAAAGTGTCAATATTAAAGTATAACGTTTCGAAAATATCGCCTATCTCCCTCCCTCTCTCTCTCTCTCTCTCTCTCTCTGTGTGTGTGTGTGTGTGTGTGTGTGTCTCTCTCTTCAGCCACAGGAAGTCCACTGCTGAAAATAGGCCTCTCCAATGATATCCACATCGACCTGTTGAGAGCGGCTTGCATCCAGCAACTTCTTGCAACCTTAACCCACCATTTCTTAAATAAAAATATTAATAGCATATGAAAGAAGTTGTTTAAGATTCATAGTGAGGCCATTTAGATTATATTTTGGAGTACCTAATGATATAAATATATTGTATGTGCTATTCGTGAGAAACCAAAAATGATTTAAAAAAATCGTAGTATATTTTTAGTACTACTTTTAATAATCCTGTACAATTTGAGTTAGTTATTTTAATCCGTACATAGCTAATCTAAATTAGTTGCTATTACAACAAGTTCTAATTACATAGGCCTAATTTTGTACCCTAAAGTAAATATACCCGTACATAACAAAGTTTTCAATTTATTTTAATACCATCAACTATGTGTATAGAACAGGCAATGTTAATGTTACAGTTTAAAACTATAGCATGAATATTGTAGTATGAGCCTCTAAAAAAGTTGGTGGTTTCACAGAATTCCCTCAGGATCCTTCACTGCCTATTTCCCAGGCAAAACTTACAGGATTAAAAAAACAACCAAGCTTTGTTCCATTATTCTTTTATGTTTGATTTGGGTTAATATTAATAAATCTCTTTCTAAGGAATATTAAATTCAACTTAAAGTCTGCTAACAAAAAGTACTAAGTTGTTTCTTTTTTTACGTTATTTCTAGTTAGGTGATGCCGAATTTCAGTCACATACATGCCTTTTTTACCAAATATTTGATCTTGAATTGTGACTTTTATGTAATAAATACACCCAACAGTCACATACATAGTCCTGACCCCACATTAAGATCAATTTAAGTCTTGTGTCGTTGTTATCAGAAGGTACGAGAGACTTGTCGGTCTCACAAACACCCAGACCCGAGACAAATACTTGTGGGCATCATAAATATTTGTCTTAAATTGACCATCTGAGTGATCATTTGAGCTAAGTCAAGTTTTTCAGATATTGTAAAATCTCACAAATATTTGTCTCGGTTCGGGGACCGAACCCGCGGCCTCTCGTTTCACAGGCGGCGTCTAACCAACTGCGCCATGGAGGCTGTCATTATAACCTTAGTTACATTACCATAAATATTAATAATTTACATCTCTATACGCATATAGCATCTTCAGAAGGAAAGAAGCTGTGTATAGGTACCACTAGTAGCATTTTTATCTAATCTTTCGGGCATGCAAACGTAGGTATCTTTTTAAAATGATTTTAGATCTACTTTCCAAGAACCTTGTTGTAAAGACTTATTGATTACTAGCATTGTCAATTACCAAATGGGGTTAAACCGCAAACTGTCTAGATGATTGTAACGGTAGATTCCGCGGCGAATCAATAATACTTTCACTCGTAATGTATATAAAGAATACGTGTCATTTGATTCGGTGTTTAAAATTTTCACGGTAGTAACTAGCAAGACGCAACATTGTCATGCCATCGGAAATTGAGCAAAAAATTATTAAGTTTAGTAATATTATGATAAACGCACTTACACATTGTCTTAACCACACAAAATGATACAAAATTTCGTGTCTTGGGCAAAAGGAACTAGGAGAGACTTGGTACTATAGAATCCAAGAGGCTTATTTTCAGTACCACTTTCTTTGCAACCTACGCGAAACATATTTCTGCAACTAGTGGCAAAACTTAAGAGGTCTATACTTTTTCTCTTAAGAACGAAATCATTTTTGCAGAATTATGAAAACAATGACAGAATCTCCAAAATTGCCTTAAATATTATGATTATTTTCGAGCAATTAACTCATTTGTAAAGACACTCTCAACTTCTAAAGCTACTAGAATTCATGCGAAAATATGAAATACAGTTTCTGAGATAAAATTTGAATATATTAAAGTATTACAGAATTCGAGACTATTACGTTGTTGTTCAATTAAAGTTTTGCGTTTGTAAATATGACTTAAGTTTGTACTTTAAATATAATTTTCATTGCAGTTTTTGTTGTTGCTATGGGTTGATATTTTGAAAATATTCAGAACATTACTAATCTTTATCTTTGTTTATCATCAAATTAAATTAGCATGACGTATTTCCTTCTTAGTATAATCCTTGAAAATTCCACCAAATCATAAAGAAAGCAATGGGCTAGCATACATGTGTCTAATGACAAGAAATAATGACCCGTTATTGACTCTAACTGGGTAACTACCTGGATGGCAATTCCACAAGGTGAAGTGCTGTCATTTTGGGTCGTTTCGATCATGGGTCTTACACCGTAGATATCAGGTACGAAAGACTTCGGTCTCCCTATACCCAAACCCGAATCACTCTTTACCCACAGACAGTCAATTCCACTCGATCGGTTTTCTTCCTTCAATAATCCAACGTAATGTCTTCAACACTTTTCAAAATCTTATTTCTTGAGACAAATGTCTTCAAAGTACCCAAGCTCAGCCATATTATCAGTCGCGCCCATTTTCCCATCGTTAGCTGATCTCCAATGCACAACGTGGGCGGACGAGATTCTTCCAACATGACGGACGCTAACGGTCCCATCTAAGGCGGTTCTTATATCAACTATCGTATGTTGGGTTTCTTGATATATTTCCTTAAGGCTATCTTTTAGTACGAGGTCATCAAATTGTTTCTAATTCCTCAAAATGTCTGGGTGATTTATCTTGTATTTTTTTGTTAACCTCAAAGGCTATAATATTTTGTTTAGTCATTTTTAGTTTTTAGTTTCAAATTTTACACTATCTGAAATACTTGAGTTAGCTCAAATTATCACTTGCTAAATTGATTGTATTATTTAAGACAAATGTTTGTGAGGCCCACATATTTGTCTCGGGTCTGGGTGTTTGTGAGACAGAAAAGTCTCTCATAGTTTCCGATAACCACATCTCAAGACTTAATTGCTCTTAATGTGGGGTCAGGACTATGTATGTGACTTTTGGGTGTCATTATTTATTATACGATCTAAAATACTGTAAGGTTTCATCAACATTCGTTAAGTAGTTTTGATGTGGAAGTGTTATTTTCCATCCCAATGTTAGCAGAATGTTGAGATTTATTTTGCTTATGGTAACTTTTTTTAAATCTTGTCTGGGCAGTTAGACTAATTTAATTAATTAAACCGTAAAAGTTCACAATAACCACGCCATAAACATCGACCTCTTAATGAGAATACATGTTCTGGTGGATGGGCAAATATTATAAAAAATACGAACCATTATTGCAAGTAATTGATTACGTATATCCAATCTTATTGTGAATACTGTCATTATATTTAGCCTTCTATAATGTATCCATGATTGAGTAATAATACCACATCCGTCTGGATTCACAATTTGGATTCATTTTGAAAATTACTTTGTGTAACCAAATTGATATAACAAAATAATTGTTAAATTCTGCGATATCTTACAAACCATTATCTTATAAGTTAAACATATGGGTAGAAAACTGTACTGTATCAGCTGATATACGTCCCGTAGGGTACAGGGTAACTCTACAATCGAGAGTACGTTTGAGAGGGGTTAGGCAATTTTGTATCTAAGCAGACCTGCTTAAATGTTTACTCGCTATTTCATGCTAGGCATTTTTCAATTATCTTATCGCCACAATACAAAATAAAATTATGTAAAAATATTACAAAAAATACAATAAATATAACTCCAAAAATCTCACACGATATGTTCGATAAAGATTCCACTTCCCCCATTTTACATAAATTGAATCAAAGTTTTGATAAAAATGCAATAATTACGAGCATATTTCTGTACAATCGCATGTAATAAAGCGTGGGACGTGGAGATTACGCGGTGGGAAAGGTCAATAGTGTGGGTGTTGAACATGTGTATTCTTTCTCGTACACTTGCGAGAGTTGTCAGTTGACACAATTATGCCGGCCTCGTAAATGTTGGATTTACACAGGCTAGACTTGAATCGGTACAATTTCAGGTAACTATGGCGCGTTTGCATCAAGCAGCAGACCGAGCTCTGTGGCGTGCCTTGGGAGAGGCCTATGTCCAGCAGTGGGCTGCAACGGGCTGATGATGATGGCGGTTTTTCCACTATTGTGACCTATGGTCTATACCAGACAACACTAATATCCACAAAAAACAGTGGTTTTCTGCATTTTTCTACTAAATTACGTATTTTATAATAATCATCATCTTTAGGCTTAGAAATTTGACTAACATAACAAGGACTTTCCCCAAGTAATTCCAAAGCGCCTTTTTAAAATTGTACTACATCCAGCGACATCTTCCAATCCTTATTACGTACACATAAGGTATAAAATTGCTAATACCTTAAACGTCATATACGCCATTTGGACTCTAAGATATAAATATGTTCCATTACGTCACTGTCTCCACCAGCTAATAATGTAAACAATATTATTCCCCAACTTTCTTATTATCCTTCGCAGTGTAACTACTATCAATTTTATATTTAACTGTCTCTGCTATAATAACAAAACAGACCCTGTCATTTAAATGTCAACCTTGTAACAAAGGCGTAAGGTATAAAATCCAAGTACAAAATACAGCAAGAATCAGATAGCGTTTATGAAGACATCTACGATAACGGATAAAAGTTTGAAACCTTCATATTAAATGGTGTTTGTACGTTTGTTGCTCTATCGGAATGTGAGAAGGTATTAAAATGTATCCTGCAAACTACGGTTAGGTGTATTTTGGTTTGTATTTCAAATTTTAGTATGACGTGTAACTGAATCCAACTATGGTTGTAAGCATGGCAGTTGTTTGAATGTTATAGAGTGCCTAGTCATATTTGAAACTGATACATGTATGATTCTCGCTTGAAATCAAACGTTTGTATATTGGTCACAAACATTGGCCTCGTAACTTACGGTAAATATTGAACATAATTTTCGGTATATAGTAGCGTTGAGTAATAAAATGAAGTAAATAAATACACCCAATAGTCACATACATAATATAGTCCTGACGCCACATTAAGACCTAGTCTTGTGTCGTGGGTATCAAGAACTACGAGAGACTTTTCGGTCTCACAACCAGACCTGAAACAATACCCGTGGATCAGACAAATATTTGTCTCGGTGCTGGAATCGAACCCGCAGCCTCACGTTTCACAGCCGGCGTCTAACCAACTGCGACACGGAGGCGCACATCACACTGAATACCAGTGAAGTGAGAGGTAATATAGTGTATATAGAAAAGAAAGAGATAGAAACAGCTTTGTGTTACAAATATGACTTGTCCAATTGTCCCCTCTAATGTGATACCTTAAAGCAGACTGACTTTTCTATTAACGTTTCTAACCTGATACAAAGACAATCACATTCCACAAATACTTGATTTAAATACAATAAATGTGATTTAATAGGGAACAATTGCATAAAACACTTAATAGTTCATAATCCCATACGTCATGCTCTCGTGACAACAATGGTAAAGTTTTCCTGTGATTGTTCCAGCATAATCGATGCTAATGCTTCGATACCGTTAGAGACGATATTGATTTAGTTGTTGTACAAGAATTTTTATATCAATACGCAGGCTACATTTAGTATTAGACTTTTTGTGGCTAAAGAAAAAGATGATAGTATAGATGGTTGTCACCCTCAATCTTCGATGGAACGATAATCTTCGCAGAATAAATGAGACGGATGAAAGATTTTTTTTATTGTAGTGAATGGCGAGTATAGCATGCCATTCGCCTGATGGTCACCGATACGACCGCTCATAGACAGTAGCAAAACCAAACAGCACCATGACTTACAAAACAATGCTGGCAATCCACTGTGCTCGCCATCCTGAGACATAAGGTGTTAAGTCTCATTATGTCCAGTAGTTACCCTGGCTACAATGTCCTTCATACCAGTACACAACAGTGCATTTACACTGTTGTTGATAGATATTCCTATCCTCAACCTATCAGAAATGGTAACCTCAAACAAAAGGCTGAAAATGGATATTCTATTAGTTTTTTTGTCCGTAGTTCACGGTGGCTACGAAAATATTCACATCTACCGACATACGGATAAAGAAAATGATATACACTTTCATTTCGAGATTGTGCTCAAAGCCGCAGAAGCAGACGAAATCTACACATTAGAGTAATAAGTATTGCTTGAAGAATGCATTTTTATTTCCTGGAAGCGTTGGAATTGGCAGAAATATAATCTTTACAATAAATAAAAATTCTACGACCATTTAAATGACCATATGTCCTACAGTAGAAGAGTTTTATGCTACTGAATTAAACAAATTATTGGGCTTTGGATAATTAATAGAAAAACTCAATATCACTTTGCCCGAACCGGGATTCGAACCCGACACCTCAGCTTTGTAATCTAACCGTAGTACAACTACGCCACAGAGGCAGTCTTTAGATATTTTCAACGCTAAAAACTTCCTTTTTAAGTAAAAATGCATTTATCTATCTTAATATTTAAGCAAGGAAGAAAATAAACCTAAAAAACATACTTAATGCTTTTAGTTCCCACTATGATAGTGCACTTTACCACAAAAAATTCCAGCTAAAACTCACCAACTTAACACTCCAAGTTTGTGAATGGATGCCACCATTAAAAACTTAAGGGCAACAAAAAATGGTGATAGGCGCAACCGATCCCGACTCAGTGAAGTCAACCTTTGAAGGACTTCGAGGTTACTACGTGTTCTCGATTGGAACTCGCTTTAAATCGTTGGAGTGATATTTGTTTTTTGTTTTTGCAGAATCCATCTTCAGATGGTGATTGGATAGAACTTATGAATTGCATATTCTAAAGAACAAACATACATAAAAACATAAATAAACTCACGCCTTTTTCCCAGAAGGGGTAGGCAGAGGTGCTACCAGGACACCCACATTTCCGTCCTAAGATGTGATAGAGCCTTTCGCCATACTGGGCACAAATTCCTGACTCTGGGCTGATAATGAATAGAAAAATCGAATACCACTTTCCCGACCCGGGACTTGAACCCGAGACCTCAGCTTTGTAACCGTACCGTAATACAATTACGCCACTATGATCTTGCCTATTATTAATTTAGCATTTTTAATACTTTAATATAAAATCGTTTTCCGTTAATTTCGTTACATCATTTTTTTTTAAAGCCAAATGTTCATCATTAAAACAACCGTTAATAATTTCTCATTACCTTACCAAAAATATCACAACGATGATAAATTGAGTTGTATCTTTAAAAAATTACTTACATTAAAAGTATTTATTCGGCTCAAGTTAATTATGAATCAAGATAAGTTATGTCGGCGATTTTTTATCGATTAAATGCGATATGACTGATGCGTCTTGGCATCGGTCATTCGAGCGGAAATGTTACTTATTTTTAAATCGATAAATAATCGATGCATGTTAAATCGTTACATTTTATTCGATGATATGTCAAACATGATTATTTCTTTTCTGCATAGATATATACACAAATAAAGGTGTCAATAAGAAACTATTAAAACTTGAAGTAGAAACAACCCAGGGTTAATATCCTTTGGACTTCATAGACACATATTTTAATGTACAATGATGACGCATAAGTTAAAGACAAATTATGGCATATCTAATTATATAAACTCACCAAGGTAGATGGTCCATCCTTTGAAAGTAGCTATGTACAAGCCGATTTCAATAAAATATGGCTATTTTGATGTAGAATATCTAAATTTTACAATTGAGTTTTCGTGGCCGAAAATACTGAAGAATATTGTATTGTATTCTTGATGAATATCTTTAGAAGTAATTTTTGATTTTATTGATCTAACTATTCTTTTAAGTCCATAAGTATAAGATTTTGCAAAAATTATAATTATTTAGATAATGAATAAAAATGGTCCACTTAAAACCTACACAGAACAGCTAAATATACAAAAACTCAAACCATTCATTAAATCAAATAAATATATTACAGCAAAATATAATTTATTCATTGCATTAGCATCTCACAAACGAACAACGAAAGTGACAACCGTTCGAGTAACATTAGTACCACTGGTCGCTGTAGGGAACCAGTTTTTTGTCAGAATCCCTTCCCAGTATAATTGACCAACAGGTGTGGAGGCTACTGTTGTTTATTTTCGTTTCAAGGGCGTTTTAAGGGCTTCAAACCTTCGAAAATCGATCATTATTGAAATTGCTTAAATGAGAGACATAATTAAGTGGCTTTAGTGTGTGTGATTTTTCGTTTTGCTTATTGAGATATTCATTTACGATTTTTGTTAGTAATGTTAAAAATTGGCAGTAAAACGACACTTTTACTCAATTATAGTGCGCGATTTCATATTGTATGTAGCTAAAAATTAATATTACGATAAAGCAATAATGTGGCACAAATATTTTTATTTTCATCTTCTGCTATAAAATAACAGGCCATATATCGGTAGAAAACTCGTCACAAACATCCAAGAAAGTAATCGTTCTGGTTGCCGTTCGGAAATCAGACAGTGTATATCTGGTTTCAACCGTTGCTGCATAATTTTGTGGACCAGCAAAATAATGTTTCCTCTCTGTATCTAGTTATACATATAATTATCAAATGCACTACCATTTTGCAATATTAAATAGCTAATAAAATTAGTTATGTGACAACCGACGACCCAAATTTACATTTAATCTCTATTCATTACGAAACGTCCGCAAATTATCACGAGTGAGCCTGTTCTACTTAGCTTAATAACTGATTATAACAAACACATAATGTTATTATAATTCATATTTTTTTTATATAAGCCGCGGCAATGTTTTGTTCAAAATTTCATAATATAATTCCAAATTATAATCAGGCGTTAGTCAATGATGTCGGGTCTCACAAAGTATTTTTTTTAAAGGAAATCCAAAGCTGGAAACAAAAATATATGAGTCGTAGGTACTAGAGACATAAAGTGAAAATGATCAAAAAGGATATCGAAGTGCAAAACGAAAATAGTATTAAATAAATTAAAAATATATAGCTTTGTATGTTTGATTTTGAATTTGAATTATTTGTGTTACAAATCACAAAAAGGTAAGCCGGTGGGAATCGTATTATATAAACGCGTCACTACCCGGCAAGGTTTTATATTTGTTTTATTTACTTGTGTTTCCCAAAGGCTTTGTCGCTTTGCAAAAATAATATTAATCTAAAAGACATATTTCGCATAATATTCCATTTTCTTTTTCTATAAGTGATTGAACAAATTTTGCCAATATAAAAAGGTCATAAAACCAGATCCAATCAAGCCATTATAAGCCTTAATAACGTAACAATCAAGCCAATGTTTTCGAAGCTCGCGTGCTACTATCGCGTGGGTTAGTGACGCAAATGTTGGTTCGCAGAATTGTTACGGTGTTGGTACAGTGTGAAGGGGTTTGTAACTGTCAACCATTTTATTAAGAGTATGAAGTATGAATGGCGCTTGGAAAAAATACTTTATTTGGTTAATTTTTGATAGAAGATCACATCGGAACACGCATGGCGCAACGTGGGTTTTCTAGTAGCACTTCTGCCTACTCTTTCTGGGAAAAGGCGTCAGTTTATGAATGTATGATGTTCATCTGAATTGTGTCTAGATTAAGGAAAACTTTTTCGTAGTTATAAACTTGAAGGCGGAACAATGTTAGGCTCAATTGATAATCTCAAGAAACCAAAAACTATTTTAATATCTCAGCAGGTACTTAGGATTTCGTTTTCGTGTTCAGTTTTTAAAATCAAAATATTAGTTATGTTAACAATTTAATAATACTATCTTAAATCCTTTATTTATAATTATTTTTATTTGAAATCATTTTACTATTCTTATTATTTAAAATTTAAAAACCGAAAAGGATAGCAATCAAATCGTTTAAAATTAATTTGAATTATTAACAAAGTTAAAATTCAATTAAATTCAAAATTAAAAAATATATATTTAAAGCCCCCGTCAAGTTACCAACATTGGTATCAGCCCATATGCGTCCCACTGCAGGGCACGGGCCTCCTCTACAATCGAGAGCTCGATCGAGAGGGGCTAGGCCATGTAGTCCACCACTCTAGCCTAGTACGGGTTTGAACCAACATAAACACAGGCGTTCACAGCGCGATAATTTCCTTACACTTAACGAACGATGTTTTGACGGAGCGTGTTGTGATTATGTTGATGAGACGAGTTGTTATTCGGGGCATAAGTTTGTGTTGCAGTACGCTTCCTGCTATATGCAATTAATATAGGTTTTAGAGGTGTGTCAATTTGATGAAAATATTTTTGTGTATGTAGATTTCCTCATTTAACTTCACCGTAAAAGTGCTTTGTAGTACACTAATTACATTTGCTCCGAAAAGCCAGAAGTGTTGCGTAAAATCGAACTACAAACTAGCGAGATGATAGTCAAGTCTATAATCTTGGTACTGTCCAATAGACAACCCCGCAATTATTATCTCTACCTAGCATATTTCTAAAAACCGCTTTAAATGAGGTGGTAGAGTCGGTACCGTAGGTCGGTAATTTCACTGTCAATACCGTATATTATTCTTCTTAATAATAAAATAATAATAAAAGTTTTTATTTATTGCACAAAGGAAAAGATATAAATTACAAAAATACAAACATTTGAATAAACAATATTTGGCATATCTATGTTAAACATTTCAAAATTATCAGGGGTCCCCAAACTAGGTCAAGCCTGTATCTTGGGGTACTTAATTAAGAGAATTGTACATATGTAGCCGAAAACTCTTAAAAACAAATAAACAAAAATAATCCTCTATAAAATAAACATTCTGTCTTATACTAAGTAATTTTTTTTTAATAATATGAAAAAGCAAAACAAAAAAAAACATTAATTCTTTTTCCCTCCTTCCGTTATAAAGGTAGAGTAGGGTTAGTTTTCACAAAAAAGCATTGACCGCATACCAGTACTTAGTATCTACCCGATCTCTCTTCAGCTATAGGAAGTCCACTGCTGAACAATGCCTCACCCAAGGATCTCCATATCAATCTGATACCGAGTCAAAATAAAAGAAAGCCTAAAAATAAAAACAGCTTGGAAATTCCTACAGACTCTTCAGCTTGAAATGTAAGTCAAATGCATGCCTTTAACAGTGAGGGAAATATAAATACCATATAACAAGGTTTTCTATAGTATGTGAAGTTTGCCAACACGTACTAAGCCAGAATTATGGACTGTGTCCGAAACCCTCTACAAAAGATATAGGTCTACCGATCTTTTATAGAAGTAGCAGTAGGTTTGAGAGCGGGATAATCTCTGTACTCTATCTATATTTTATGTCTTTCCTCCTTTTTTTCATTCTATCATTCTAGAGCAGAATATGAGACCTTGTGATCAGCAGCGCTATTAGTGAAAGGGTCTCGGTACTGCGCTCAACAACCTGCCCAATCGGTGGCCATATTCTTATCTTTCTTTATTAACAGTCAACAACGATAAACATTGCTTTCCTTCGTTGTTAAATGTATGTATCAGCCCATATACGTCCCACTGCAGGGCACGGGCCTGCTCTACAATCGAGAGAATCGATAGAGAGTGGTTAGGCCATATAGTCCACGCTGGCCTAGTGCGGGTTGGCGGACTTACATACCGTAGAAATTCTTTAAAATCGCTACGGTATGCAGGTTTCCTCACGATGTTTTCCTTCACCGTTAAAGTGCGTGGTGATTGACTGTCAATACACACATAACTCCGAAAAGTCAGAGGTGTGCCCTTGATTGGATTTGAACCCGCGACCACCGTGAACATGTAGGCAGCCGCGTCTGGTCCGTTACCAACAGGCCACCACGCACTTGTTACAATGAGAGATAATTATTAAGTAATCAGGTCTTGAACCCGCGAAATCAGTATTGGCTGTCTGGTTCACTGCCAACTAGAAAATCGTTCCCCTACTTATAAAAGTGTTTTACAAAATAAGTAAAATGCAATTCCAATTCTACGATGGAACGTTGGGGTTTTCCGGAATGGGAAAACTAATAGAGTTTTTTTTTTCAAATTTGTATTTAATGCCCTGTTAAACACAATACATATAATTTTTGCACCTAAATGAGATGTACTAGTTAATGAATATTATTAACTATGTTTTATGAATTGTATTGTATATGTATTTTATAGTGCGTTTTATGATAATAGTAAACTATCTATTGTCTACTGTTTCACTTGCCTGATTACTTATCCTGTTGTCTATATCGATATCAAGGTAGAATATAAGTCAATGGTTGTCTATAATATACAGAGATAATAATATATAGTCTATGTCTAGTATGTCTAGTATCATAATATATAAGCGAAAATACTGCAATCTTTAATCAATATCCGTATTATATTTATAAAAACTCTCATTTATAATATTACTAAGATTACAAGGCATATGCTATAAATTTATATATTTACGACATTTTTATGTAAATCAGTATATTAATATTAGCTATTGCGTTAAATAACGCGTATTTAGTTAATTGGTACGTCGTAGGCCTGCTTCTTCGTCAACAGGTAACCTGATATTTTCGTCCCATTAATATTTATTTTAAAATTTTATGTTATATATTATTCACCTTCTTGGATGTGAGGGACGATATTTCGAATAAAATATTTATGGAGCATCATGCTTCCGTCCTACATAATAAGTATGTAAGCTTCTAAGGTCGCTTTTAAAAACATACAATAATCCGCCATGTTATAGATCCTTGCGCTGTATAAAAAAAACATATCATTAAAAATCGCCATGTTTAAAAACCCACTAACCTTCCAATGTTCAACCAATCACAAAAAAATACGTCCTTTCACAACCCATCAACGCCAATCAAAATCCAACGTCAGAACGCACTGCATAAAGCACCCACTAAAAATACATGCATTTAAAAATACAAGAAAATACTGGCCGCATATAATTGCATACAATAATTTGTACCACAAATCGTCACGTCATTCGCAGTTCGAAATTCGAATGCACAAGTGTCATTATTTTGTTTTTGCACACAAACACACACACACGTACGATTGACGTTCGATAAAAATTCAAAATGCCGCGTAATAAAGCGGTGAGGCGGGCGGGAACAACACGACCTCGCCGTTAGCGCCCAGCCGGTGAACTGAGGGTGTCTGTAAGCTCCGCTTGCCCCGGCCAGGCTGACGGTCAAAGAACAACTTTAATGTAGATGGGGCAGTCATTAGCGAAACTTAATACGTTGTACTTCGGAGTGTGTGTGCCAATTTGGGCGCGTAAACTAAGTTCTTACTGATACCTGTATACAGCCCAGTTGTGAAATGTATTGAATGACTTTGTGGCTAGAACTGAGTATGACTGACTCGTTATGCCTTCTCATACTTGCTCTTCACAATGAATAACTATAATGAAAAGGTGTCAAACGAAGAAAAACGGAAGAAAAACTAAAAAGCTTGTTGTTCCTAAACAATAAAATCGCTTTTACTCTTTTCGATTTTAAGTGAAAATTAAGATAAGATTATAGAAGATTATAGAATTAAGATTAGATTATAGACTAGATGATTAAATGCCAAAAAACTATACAATTTCGTTGACCTGTTATTCAATTATCTTCTTATATTTTTTACACTATTACTAACTTGTTAATTCTAATTATCATTGGAATATGGCGTAGTATTCATATTTTAATGTTTTATATAAATAGTTTATAAGCGCTTTTCTTGCTGTAAAACTGTATTTAAAATGATTGAAACAAATAAATAAACATGAATTATCCACATATCACCAGAAAATGTAACATAACTAGCCATATCACAGTATAATACCAAATACCTCATCTAGCAATTTTCACGTGAACATAATCTTTGGCTCGACAACGACCTTAATCTGAAATCCCTTTTCAACTCCTCGTGCCTCTCATTATTGATCTCTTTCACTCCTCGCTACCGGTGCAATAATATGGCCGTCCCGCTCCGATTAGCAGTGCGCGTATACCTTCGTCTCTTTCCCCCACCACTGCAGAGCCTCAAAAACGAGGTAGTACCGGCGTACTATCAAACGTGTGCGTTCGGAATTTGAAATTTTTCCCTTACGCTGACCACAGAGTAATTTAGTTGTAATCATCTATTTCAGCGCGGTGTAATCTTGTTGTTGAATTTTTAATAATTGTTTTCAGTACTTAGTGACTTCTTTTATAATTTGTGAATGGCAAAGGTCGAAAAGGATACAGCCTTGTTAATTACTTAAATAGTAATTTACTTTTCAATAATAGGCTGAGGTAATGAAATACAAATCATAATTTCTTAAATAAATTTAATTGCGTTTAATAGTTGAAATGGTGACTTTTTTATCCACGCGGTTAGTATTCTAGCCATGGTTGAAAGCTGAATAAAACATGGAAGCAGTGGGCAGAGACAATATTTTCAATTGGATCGCTTCTGTGTACTGGAACCATTATTGTAGATGTTGGGTTTGTATTTCGCAAACAATTGTACGGTTTTAAACTACGAAACTGTTGTCAACGTGAAAAAAGAAGGCGGTGTGGTGTTCCAATTTAATTTATCGACGACAAATCCTGAGCAGACTGGCTTTAAGGAGGTTTTACTCGTCCTTGTTTATTTTGTTTAAAAAGTATTAGCTCGATGCGATTTTTTTCAGTTGTTCACGTTTTACGTTACATAGATTTTCTGTTATCTATCTCTCTTCAGCCAAAGTCCACTGCTGAACATAGGCCTCTCCCAAAGATTTCCATTGTGACTTTTTGAAAGCGACCTGTATCCTGCAACTTGACATATTTAACAGCCTCCGTGGCGCAGTTGGTTAGACACCGCCTGTGAGACGAGAGGCCGCGAGTTCGATCCCCGCACCGAGACAAATGTTTGTGAGAACCAAAAGTATTTGTTTCGGGTCTGGGTGTTTGTGAGATCGAAAATTATCTCGTAGTTCCAGATATCCACGACACAAGACTCGATCTTAGTGTGGGGTCAGGACTTATTTGACTGTTGGGTGTATTTATTATTTTTATTATTATTTATTATAAGTCATCTGACAACCTAATAAGTTTAGGTGGATATCCAACGCTTCGCTTGTCAGTAAGTGGCCTCCACTCGAGAACTTTTTAGTCCCATCGGCCCTGAGTATTCCGCGCTTTGTGCCCACTGCCAGTTCAACTTGAAAATATTATAGGCAGATCATATTTGACAGCTCACGTGGCGCTTTTGGTTAGACGCCGGCTGTGAAATGCGAGGCCGCGGGTAGGATCCCTGTACCGAGACAAATATTTGTGTGATCCACAGGTATTTGTTTCGAGTCTGGGTGTTTGGTAGAACGAAAAGTCTTTCGTAGTTCCGGATACCCACGACACAAGACTCTGAACTTCGTTTAGGGTCAGGACTATGTATGAAACTGTTGGATCTATTTATTTATAATTATTAATTTGGGTCAGGCAAATGGATTATTGTGATAACTCTACATTATTTAAGCTTTTAAAATCATCGTGACAAACTCATAACTCTATAACATGACGTAGAAATAATTTTTATTGCCACAAAAAATACAATTACGAACGAAGCTCTATAAATACGTAATGTGCTCCGAAAAAAGGCTAAAATCTAGAATGCTATTTTCGAAGTGGCTTTTTATTTAATATTTACATTATTTATTATAATAGGCTGAGAGTTGAGAGATTTTATTCCCCAGTCGGTCTGCGAATGTCTGAGGTTTATAATGTTATGAAATATTTATTTTTGGCGTTGCCTATATAGTGAAATGAAGGTCAGGTAATTCTTTATTTTTTTATGTAACCTTGCTTTTGATATAGAGAAAAAAATATGATGAATAGCGCGTGAGTTCAGTGTTATGGTTGCATCTCATTGTATCTATGTGTGTTTTTTATCTCATCTATGAGGCAGAATTCTGCCATCTATTATTCATTCATCGATCCCCGCACCAAGAGAAATGTTTGTGCGGCCCACAAATATTTCTTTCGGGTCTGGGTGTTTGTGAGACCGAAAAGTCTCTCGTAGTTCTGATACCTGCGACACAAGACTCAATTGATCTTAATGTGGGGTCAGGACTATGTATGTGACTGTTGGGTGTATTTATTTATTTATTTTATTTATCTATTTATTAGTGGAAACTTTACTGGATTCTGTAACACATTGTTCTGTTATTTATATGTGAATTTCTCTGTTTGTTTCCCAAATAACAAATAAAATAAAATCCATCCATAGGATTTAGGTATATTCAAAGTTACGCTTTTGAGTGTAAATTAAGTCGTAGAGCTACATTTTTTTATTGCCTTAATGACGAGACGAGCATCCCATTCACCTTATGGTAAGCGATGCGACCGCTCATGGACAGTAGCGAAACCAAACAACACCATGAATTACAAAGCAATTGCGGGCATTCCACTGCGCTCGCCATCCTGGGACATAAGATCTTAAGTCTCATTATGTCCAGTAGTTATTCTGGCTACAATGTCCTTCAAACCGGAACACAACAGTGCATTCTCTGCTGTTGGCGGGAGAAATAGACCTTGCGGTGGTACCTACCCAGGTTGTCTCCTCACATAAGAGAGACCTACCACCACTAAACTGCACTTAAGCAATTTCATCAAACCAGCACAAAAACTGTAGTTAAATACAGTCATACCAAATCCCTAATTCCAAGGTCATTTGTCATACTGTTCTCAGTTTCAAAACATCCAAAAATCTCATTGCAAATTTATAAGGTCGGTATTCATAATGCGTTACTACCCTCGGCACTCCGAGGGCCATACATTATGTATTCGTATGGGAGGTGAAACGGTATGTCTCATGGAAATAAAAAATGTATTAATTGTTGAATTTTTTTATGAAGCTGTTGGAGTTTAGCTAAGCCAAACGGTTTGTATGAATGATTTCGATTTTGAAGTCCTTCGGTGTCATTTAGCAGTGACAGAAGTTTTTGTTTCAAATACAGCTTGAAAACTGGCGCACGAAATTATCTTTGTACCTACTTCTTCTTCATCTTGTACCTATTTACCACTCCAAAATCCCCCATTGTTGAGCAAGAGTCTCTCCAACCAAAAGTTGGTTGAGAAGATATAGCCCATAGTCCACCATGTTGACCAATTGCGGGTTAGTTAAAATAGGTTAATAAATTTATTTGAGCTTCACATTAATATTAAATATTGCGATTTTAAAATGCACTAATATTTTTTTTAAGCTGGAACGAAAAAGGACATCCATATTTCGCCTTGTGTGTTCCGTCCTACGGTGTAATAGGGGGCGAGCCTATCGCCATAACGCACTGATAATGAATAGAAAAATCCAATATCACTTTGCCCGACCTTGGATTCGAACCCGAGACCTCAGATTTGAAATCGTACCGTAGTACAACTACGTCACCGAGGCAGTATACCAGATTTTATACACAGACTTAATCCGATGTCTACACATTTGATTGGGTATCCGTGACAGATTTACCAATATCCTTCACGTTGACTCTTCATCTTCATCCATGTTTTGCCCTCAAGAAATCTCAAAATAATACCTCTATATTTCATCACTTACAACACTACAATATTTTACAACCTTAGGCTAGTATACAAGAAATCTTCACCGACACAAAAGTCTTGACCCATTTGTAGGAATTGCTTGTTTCTAGATTTCCATTGTTTGTTCTGAATATATTATACAAATACAGTGTTCCGATGGTTCATGGAAATGTTTTATATCGAGAGGGTGGACTTTTATTAAGATTGCAGAGATATCTAGAAATTTTCAGATTTTATATATCATCTATTGAAAATTTAGGTACAGAGACGGTTTTTCTGTCGTGTGATGTGTGAATTATCTGGAGGAATACCAATCTTCCTTACTCTTCTTCTTTCGTCTCTTGGCCTTCCTATTATGTGAGGCTGGGTATGCACCTCCGATAGAAATATTATAGACGTACATGAATGGTAGTAATTACTTACAATAAGCTCAAATTCGTGCTCATGTGCCATGCTTATTTTTAAAATATAATTTTGAAATTTCAAAATTATTTCGGGCATTTTTTACGAGCATGACTTTATGTCGTCATTTTTTCATTTCGCTTATCATGCATAGACTGAAATGCATCTAATGGTAAGTATGTATTCTAAATAGAATATCCTCCCTTATAATTATGCCGGCCTGGTCTAGACTAGTATACACAAGCCATGCCCTAAACGCAACTAACAAAACTAAATAAATACACCCAACAGTCACATACATAGTCCTGACCCCACACAAAGATCGAGGCTTGTGTCGTATCAGGTATCAGGTACAAGGAGAGACTTTTCGGTCTCACAAACACCTAGACCCGAAACAAATGCATGGTGTTCACATGAACACTTGTCTCGGTGCGGGGATCGAACCCGTAGTCTCTCGTTTCACTGCCGGCGTCTGACCAACTGCGCCATTGATGCTGTCAAATGTTGTGCGTGCCAGTATAACATATTTTTAACTTTCTTCTACGGTGGCTATGTAGGCGCGCACACGAAAATTATACCAAACAAATCTCTACCTTCTCAATAAAAACAAGCCAAGTTTTCAAACCCAAAGACATTTAAGTTCAACTAGTTAGTTGAAGCTATTTGGAGTGATTGAACTATGGATTAAGATCGGGATCGGTGGCTAACTACCTCTTGTAGACAACGCTTTGAAAGTGGGTCGCTCCGGAACTAACCAATGCTCAGATTTGATTGTGGTATTGAGAGGATGTCTAAGATTGTTTTTGGAATTATCGAATATGAGTATCCATAATATAAACATTGTGGGAGAGTGATTGAAGTACGTATTTCCATAAATTACAATTAATTTGGAAACATCTTCCTTTATGTGTGATATGTCTTGTTTAAGTTTCCTCAGTATATACAATTAATCAAGTTATCATAATTTATTCTATTGAAAGAAAACATTTTTTGATAAGCTCCATACATGAGATTCCTTTATGAATATCGAAGATAACAGAAGTCTACAATTTCCTATCATCAAAATCTTAACAAAATTGGAGACATATATAGGCGTACCAATTAAAAACACAAACCTAGTCACAAAATAAAACAAAACTACGCATTAGCCTCATATTAAATAAAATAGAAATTAAACGTAAAATTTAGGGCACTAATTAGAAATACAAGTCTTAACACAATATACATTGGTGGTACACTTGACTGGTGGCAGGTCTCTCATATGTGAGAGGCCGCCTGGGTAGGTACCACCGCAACGTCTAAACATCTGTCTCTTAACATCTTATGTCTCAGGATCGCGAGCGATTTTGAATGCCAAGCATTGCTTTGTAATTCACTGTGTGGTATGGTTTTGCTTCTGCAATGAACAGTCGTATCGCAACCATCAGGCTAATGGCATGCTCGTCTCGCCATTCAATGCAATAAAATAAAAAACAAAAATATTCACGCGCTAATCTCTCAAACTTTTTCGTAAAGGCAGATAGAAGTAGACTCAGAAACGTTTAAATAATATTTCTAAACACAATGATCAAAATACAATAAAATCAAAGAAAGTCACACTCCCAACACCCGCACAGATCTTATAAATTTAATAGCATTTTAATAACAGGCGATTTACGATATACCGCACAGCACAATTCTATGTCATGGGAACGACCCATTCTCGCACTTCGTTAGTATGAACACAAGCATACAGATGCGTTATGTTTATATTTATTAGAATCTGTATTCATGAAGGTAATTACATTTTTGTGGATGGTGGATTCATATAGCTGATTTTTGCTTGTCATTACTACTGGTAATTGGAATTGACTAGCTTAATGGCTATTATAGCAAAATAAGACAATTTACGTAACATATCTATAGCATTTCACGCAGTAAGTTATAGAGATAGCTCGAGGTCCATTATTACTTCATAATCCTGACGTCATATTTTTTCTAAATTATCCGATATACTCTACCTTCCCATATTTTTTTAGATGTTGGTATATGTCCTATAATTTCAAGGTTTTAGATCTGTCACCAAATATTTCCGGACCGAATTATTTGATGATAATTATGTATTTGTACTATCTATGTTCAAAAATGAAGGTAATCATATACCATCACGAAAGATAAGCTATTTAGCTAACTAATTCTTTCGAAAGCAGTAGAAAACCAAGTTAGAATTAGGCCAAATCATTCCACAGCCCACCATGCTCCTGTTAACTTACCTACTAAACCAGCTCACTTCGTTAATTCCCTTTCAACATAATTTACCATACAAATCAATTCAGCACGCTTCATGCTCACACGGGTCCAGCAGAGAGCTGCAATCGTAACATCTGTGTCAGGTAAAATTATCGTTATGCAAAATCTCTTTGAATGTCCTACGGTGCATATCTGCTTTGATAATATCTGCCTCGCCGGGCGCATTGTTCAGGCCAACGGAATGGCGCCTTGGATATATTTAAAGATTCTGGATTTGGGTTAGAATATTGTATTGTGTCTTGATAAGTTTTGCTCTTGATAATGTTATACTTGTTGTTGATTGAGTTGAGTTGATTTTATAATACTTGCAACGTTCAGATAGGTATTGTCTCTACTTTGATGTACTTTTTTTCGTTTATTTAATCTGAGTTTGGTGTAATTTGATTTTTATCTATGTTGCGAAATGATTTGATTTTACAGTCAACGTTGTGGCTGACTCAAATCATTTTTTCTATTATTTTTGATTAAGCACCCCGGTTGATAGAACCCCATCAGAAAATAATATATTCTAAATATGGTTATTTAAAACATATACAATTTTAATTGATCTACCTTGGTACAAAACCAAATACACGGTTCTAGGCTCATGTAAAACACGACTAGACTAGATAGACGAAGTAATAAAGACACAGTTAATTAATTAAACATATTTTGGAGTCCAAAGGTAAGCTGTAACTTGTACTAACTTTGGATTTAAAACTTACAAGTTTGTATCTAGTTTCAAAGACTTTATTACATTGAATAAGAAATTAGGACCATTGATACTAGCTTTTGCCTTTAACTTCGTTTCTATTTAACCTTTCTGATAATATATTAGTATCATAATACGCCTGTGATGATCTGCAAAGGTGATATGTCGGTTATATGAAACCACGGTATACCATTGTCGCACAAAATATAAACGTATTTTAACACCCCGGTTTTCCCGTTTAAATTGACCAGTGAGTGATGTTTTTCGTAGCTTATATCACTGCAGGGTGAATGCTTCCACTCTAACCAAGATTTGCGTGTACCAGTTTTAATCATAGTTATCCAAGCCATGACTCTATTAAGTGAGTTCTCCATGTTTTATGGACTCTATTCCATAGCTATCCTAGCACTGTGTGTGGTCAAAATAAATATTTAAAATACATATTTTGTCCGGCAGTGTAATAAGCCCAGTTCAGAAATAGAGTTTAAGCTAGAGGTGTCAAAGCGGGAGGCGAGGCCGAAGAATTGGCCCCTTCACTTAGAACGGACTGTCGTCACGTCTCGAAACGATACATAAGTTTTATTGTTATATTCAATAGTATTGGCTGGACAAGTAATATTATTTTGTATAGCGATAATAGGCAGACAATACTGTAATTTAATCATAAGTATAAAGGGGCCTTACTTAAAATCATGTGTGCGGCCAAAAACATTTTGTATTCTTTTCATAATAGTGCAGACGGTAATTGATTTCATAGTAAGATATTATACATTCATAAACTTACGACTTTTTCCCAGAAGGGGTAGGCAGAGGTGCTACCAGGACACCCACATTTCGCCTTGTATGTTCCGTCCCATGATGTGATAGTAGGCGAGCCTATCGCCATATTGGGCATATCAAATAATAATAATACAAGCGTGAAGTTCGATTTTGGATTTTCAAGTTGTATCTAATGTGCACAATTAAAAAATCCAATTGTTAACCGCAAAATATAATAATTAAACTAGGTTAGAACCCAAATATGCATATTATGTTTTATTTGATATACCGTCCATAAATTAAAACTGAAACGCACGTTACAACTCCATAAATTCATTTACTCCACTACAGAAGATTTATCGAATGAAAACCTAATATTTGTTACGGTTTTGGCAAACAGTGTATAAAATACCGCCCCACTCACCTTTAAACCGGCAATCGAATAAATTAACGCGGGAAAAAAAGCAAAAACAAAATGGCGTCGCGTCATCGCGTCCCCGCAATAATCCGCCATTTTATGAATTCACATCGTGAACAAAATGGCCATACGTATTTGTGATACGCAATATTACCGTCCTTAATGCCTTAATAAACGTCAAATCGCAATGGTTACTTGCCAAAGTTATGGTCAACCGTTTTTGTGGCTCTACGTGTTTCGAACCAGTAATTAGGGTAAAAAAAAATTGGATTTTTCTCCGCTTTTTCCAGGTTTTCATTGGATATTTAAGTCTAATCATTGTTCAGGATTTGGGTAATGGGTATTCGTAGATTAGTATTTGTAGAAACTCGGCGGTGCGCCAACAAAGACCGTTAGAATATTCTGTTTAATATGTGTACAAAACTTTTCATTCCTGAAGTGTTGTTATTGGTATAAAATTTGTGAAATAATAACATTATATTATGTTTTGTTAAAATAATTTAGTGTCATAACTTTTAATGACAAAAGACAATTAAACATTATTGGTTTGTTTATTTTTAAATGCGTACTACTAAATAAGCTATATCTTCTCTCCCACAATACTTTGTCCGTCGTTCTATTTTTTTTGCGGAATGTAGTACCAAATACGGCGGATCCCAACTCATCTGGGTGTATATTTTTACAATATTATATAAAATTGTTACTGTTATTTAAATATATTTAATGTAATGTAATAAATTGTCAGCCTCCGTAGCGCAGTTAGTAAGACGCCGGCTGTGAAACGAGAGGCTGCGGGTTCGATCCCCGCACCGAGACAAATGTTTGTCTGAACCATAAGTATTAATTGTTTTGGGTCTAGGTGTTTGTAAGACCGAAAAGTGTCTCCTAGTTCCTGATACCCACGACACAAGACTCGATCTTAGTGTGGGGTCGGACTATGTATGTGATTGTTGGGTGTATTATAATTTATTAAATTGTTAAATAGTTTTACACAACTTAGCTGGCACACTATCGTGACCCTAAGATAGTGGAAACGCAATATACAGTAACAAAATACAACATAATTACTCGCACTTGATTATGGCAATATACATAATGTATCCATTATACATAATATTTCAACACAAATTGTCTGAATTATTCATCTCCGACGTACAAATGCGGGAACTGCGTCTATTACGATAATTAATTTCTTAGACGAATGGAGCACAAGACTTTCTAGACTGTTCCTGTTTATCAATAAAATAAATTATAGTTTTTAAGAGGATAGAGACATTAAACGGACAAGTTGCCATAATATTATCTTCTTCTGTATTAATTTAATAGAAAATAATACAATGATTTTTAGATTTTTTTTCTGTGCGGTTGTGCGCGATGTACTGAGAAACGGCTTAACGGATTTCTATGAAATTTGGTATGGAGGTAGCTGATACCCTGGATTAACACTTAGATTACTTTTATCCCGAAAATAATAGTGTTCCCGTGGGATGAGGTAGGAAGTCCGATATATTTGTTTCTATCTTATATTCAAAGGAATGGTATGGGACTGGATTACATGCCTTGAGTGAGAATGTAATGGGACGGGCGGGATATAACGGGACAGGATGGGAAATTCCAAAGAAAGTTAAACACGTAGACGAAGTTTTTTTTTTTTTATTTTTTTTATTGCAGTTTGCGGGCAGAATCTAGTATGTTATATAAAACTGTTTTTTCCTCTTCGCTCCCATCCCGATTTAATAGGCCGTCAACACATCTATTATCCCAGCGTTGTGGATGTTCATGGGCGGCAGGGATCACTTACCATCATCAGGTGACATGTTTGCTCATTAGCCAGACCTTTTGTTGAAATAAAAAATACTAACATAATAATAATTACTAACACATGATTGTGGAAGTTTTCATAGTCACATATACATTATATATTTCTATGTAAATTACCTGAATTATTCATCCCTGTAAGTGGTATCCTTAGTAAGTTGAAGTGGCAATGGGCGGGGCACATAGCGCGGAGAACTGATGGCCGATGGGGCCAAAAAGTTCTCGAATGGAGGCCACGTAGCGGAAAGCGCAGCGTAGGACGTCCACCCACAAGATGGTCAGACGACCTGGTAAAGGTGGCGGGACGTCGCTGGATGCAGGCTGCCTCCAACAGGTCACTGTGGAAATCATTAGGAGAGGCCTATGTTCAGCAGTGGACGTCCTTTGGCTGATGGATGGATGGATGGATTCATCCCTGTTGTATTGTAAGCGCAAGGGTTGCGTCTGTTGTAATTAATTTCGTTCGAAAGATGTACTCATCTAATGCCAATATAAAGTGTGGATCTCTAAAGTCGTGGGTTCGATTACTAAGCCAGACATTCCAATTTGTGTGAGATTTTCAGATTGCAAAATTTATGCATGAATAGCGGTAAGCTCGCTCTCTATTACATTTAGGTCGAAATCAAGCTCCGAAATATGTGACTGCTGCTAGTGATACCTCTGCTTACTCTCTTGGGTATACAAGCGTGGGGTAGATATATATTATTTTTTACAGTATGGTACATTAAGGTGTACATAGCTTCATTTTTGTTAATCTATCGTGCAAGTATGAAAAAAGTAGATATTTTAACCGTACAAAATATTATATAGGACAAATTCCATTAAGAACCTATGAATTAAATAAAACAAAGAATTATATGTAGTTGTAATATATGTTAAGGTTCTCTTCCTGTGTGTATTAAAGAATAAATAAACAAAGAAGCGAAACAGTGTTCAATCGCTTGTATAAAGCTCGAAGCTTTCCAAAGGTGCGTAGTATTGCAAGTGTGCAAACACTAATGTCAAGGATAGCCACGAACTAACCGTGGGAAATCCAGATAGGTGTAGCAAATTGAATTAAATTATAATATATTTGATACAAAGTGTAAACCTTGCCTTATTGGTAGACTGTGGCGCCTTCTATGGGATGTGAACTTTGAGATCGTAGAGTTAGGTCCTCCAATCTTATACATTTTCTACGGAACGACAATGTAATAAAAACACACCTGATACTAAGTACACTAATTAACATTGTGTATACCACAAAAACCGCACTAGTGTGTGGTGAACAATATGGCCTAACCCCTCTCAATCGTATTTTCGATTTTAGTGGAGGCCCATGCCCTGCAGTGAGACGTATATGGGCTGATACAGATACCACAAAAGGTGATTGTTATTTCTTGGCGGTAGACACAATTATGCCGGCCTGACTGTATCCTTCAACCAGTTAGGATACAGATACAGATACACAACACTTTATTGAACACCACAAAGTACAGAGACAATAAAACATAGAAAACTTATAAAAATAGTGTACAATTGGCGGTCTTATCGCTATAAGCGATCTCTTCCAGACAACCAAAAAGTATGTTTATTCAGATATTTCTCTGAAGGTTGAGAGCAGACAGATGGCTTAAAGGTTAATCGTAAGCCTATTCATCATTATACTTTATATATAGAAGCTATGTCGTACCAATTCTATTTGTAAAAATCTAGTATTGCATCCAGGTGAATTTTATCAGATTGCTGGGAAAGTCTTGGGGTGGTCTATGTCTAGCAGTCTTGTTCCTGTCTGCTTCTGTAGGTGCCTCTCCATTACTGAAGGTTGGCAGTCAGTTCCTTAAGCCTCTCCTTGTCCATGGCTAGCCGGAACAACTCTTCGACCGTTTTTATTCCAGTCCACTCACGATTGTTGCGAAGCCAGGACTTCCTTCTCCTTCCCACGCTTCTCTTTCCAGCTATTTTCCCCATCATGATGGTTCTCAACAGATCATATCTTTCATGTCTTAATATATGACCTAGGCACGAGTCTTTTCGCTGCTTGATGTTTTTAACCAATTCGGTGCTCTTTTGCATGTTCCTGTAGCTTGGAAATATTATTTGATAGACTCCATCGATTCTCTATTATGTAGTAGGTGTCTATGAATCACTGTAATCATCAGGTATATCACTAGATTATCTGACAAACCTGATAAAAAAACCTATTTAAATTACCCTCACATAAACATAAGCTAAATTATTGCTTCAAATTGTCTAAAAGCCCGTCAAACCCTTTCGTAACCCTCAAACATTAAATTTGAATTTAATTCCAGCGAATAAAGTTATTTCCAATCGTATACGTGACAGCTGAATCCCGTTTCCATCTACAGTCGCTGACTCATGAAGCGGGGTAATGGGCTTTGAAATAAAAATAAACCTCGGCTTCAATCGAAACACTGATTTTCACTGGCATATGGATGGTGGCATTTAGAGCCGGGGAGGATATCCAACTTGTTGAGTATAAAAGTCAAGGTTATTTTCAAGATTATAAATAATTAACTATATGAAAATCACAATATGTTTATTCTACTGACATTGTCAATCACCAAACACAGACAAAACTCACATCACACAAACTCCACATTTTTATATTGTTTATTTTTTTTCCAAAACATCAAGACCCAAAAGTGGTAATAAGAATTCAAACTAAAAAGATTCTGAAGTACTCGTAACTGTTAAAATATTATCAAAATCTGTATAAAGCTATCCGGATAAAAGACTTCAGGCTCTCGAAGAAACTCAAGCTGATCATTTTTCTCTTAGATGTTAACTTGTTGATATAAATTATCATCAAATGTGTAGGTATTTATGAATCTTATGAAGGGACTTACGAATCTCTCTGAACAGATATCGGACTAATTAGCAACTGTCTGCAGTGTAAACCATATTGATAGATTAGTCAATGCATACGTCATGTTAGTTGATGTTTGATGAATAATTCACGTTAATGTCAGACTACATGTAGATTACAGTCTGGAGGAGGTAATGGATGAAAAATAAACTGTAAATTATTTGTCATAAAATATGCATACGTGGGATATAGGTGATATAAATCTTATTTAATCACCACGCACTATAACGGTGAAGAAAATCATCGTGAAGAAATCTGCATACCATAGCGATTTTAAAGAATTTATACGGTATGTAAGTCCGCCAACCCGCACTAGGCCAGCGTGGTGGACTATATGGCCTAACCACTATCAATCGATTCTCTCGATTGTAGAGTAGACCCGTGCTCTGCAGTGGGACGTATATGGGCTGATATATATAGATGGTATTTAAAGTCCGCCAACCTGCTCTAGGCCAATATGGTGGACCATATGGCCTAACCCCTCTCAAGCGTACTCTCAATTGTAGAAGTTAGACCCTGCAGTAGGACGTATATCGGCTGATACAGAAACAGAATGATCGGTCATAAGAAGTTCATTGTTTTGAGACCAAGAACTATTTCCATTTGGGTAATGTTTAATGGATCTGATATTTGTGATAGTACAATCTTTAAGGTCCGTAGGGACTGTCCCGCCCTCACACCCGCCACTGCAACTCCTGTAAGCCAGGATCGACAGTGGCACGCATTTTAATGACACTGAGCATTGAAGCTCAGCGAGTCTCCGGGAATATCTAACTTGCCTTTAACCCGCAACGAAATCAATCAAAAAGTTAAATTAGCAGCCTACATCCAGCGACTTCCTTTCGAAGTCTGACTTCTTATTGTTCGGTAAACTGTTATGTGATTTTCTTTGGTTTGTATTTACATTTGAAATTCATGCTTAGCTGTTATGTGATTTTCTTTGGTTTGTATTTACATTTGAAATTCATGCTTAACTGGTATGTGATTTTCTTTGGTTTGTATTTTAATGTCACCGTCTATATTATAAAAACAATAAGTAATTAAATAAATTTCAATACTATCGCGGTTTTTTATCCACATGTAGCTACAGTCAAGTTAATACTTTGCTATCCATTCTTTTCGGACGTGTGTATAGTGTGCACGCAGCGTTTATCGAATAAATGGGTTCATTAGGCGGAATTTAAGACAATCGGTCTTAAGTTACAGGGGATGGCGCACCTATATACACGATATACTTATTTTGAATCAATTGGGGGTTGATTTTACCCTCCGGTTAGTCACAGATGGCTAGATTAACTTCAGAATTTTCAGGCTAACATGATAAAACTAGTCTGAATAAACAATTTAACACTTTTTTCTATAGAAAGGGATTTCGATTAATAGAATTAACAAATAAATAAATACATCCAACAGTGTGATACATAGTTCTAACCCCACACTAAGGCCGAGTCTTGTATTGTGGGTATCAGGAACTACGAAAGACTTTTTGGTCTTACAAACACTCCGACCCGAATCAAATTCCTGTGGATCACACAAACATTTGTTGCGGGAATCAAACTCGCAGCCTCTCGTTTCATAGGCTGCACTGCTGTATGCCTTGGTATGTAGGGCGTAAGTTTTTAAAAAAGTACCCAATCTTACATCCTTCCCCATTCTCGCCTACACTTCTTATATCTAATCCATACATATAATAAATTTGTAACCGATCGATGTCTGTACATGGAAGATAAATTAGAAAAACTAATATGGGCGGTTTGTATTAAAGTTATAGAATCCAAAACAATGATTGTTAGAATTTTCGTCTGTGCTGTAGTGCGCTATGAATGTGTGAGATGTTGATGATTTAAAGATATACATTAATTACTTAGATGAGTATAACGGCACGTGGCCATTATCATTCTTTCCTGCATCCATTTGTGGCTGCCGAGCGATCGTGGGTAGGCGGGCGAGGAGAATTAAAACCACGTATTTGAAAGAATAATTGTTTTAACAAAAATATAAGCAATACTACAATCAGCACTTTCAATATAATAATAAAGTAACGACGCTCCACCAGGCACGTCTTGCTTACGCGAGATGCAAAAGGATTATGGTCCGTTTTACTCTGCGCACAAAAGAGCCTGAAGTTGCGTCAGAGTGAAGAAACGTCAAAACCACACTATTCTAAATGTTACCGTCAAGTGCTAATATCACTTTTGACGCTTCTTTTACACTCTCAAAACACGGTGGCGCCGTCACGGCCGGACTGACATTCGCACGCCCTCGTGCGACAGCTCACACCTGGTTACCTGAAAAGACAAAATACAACTGTAGTCCACGACTAGGCCTGCTCGCCCATCCCTGATAAGCTACCCATTTATATCACGTGATTAAGAAGATATGGGTTTTCATCCCCGTCATTAACTACCAACGCACTGGGCGGACAACTGACCTCAGGCGCCCCTTCGACCAGCTCACCAAGTCACATGGTGAGATGGACCGGACAACCGTCAACGCCCCTTCCACCAGTCACGAAAACCACACACAGCTGCTGCAATCAACTGATTCGGAACGTCGACCCACGTAGGCAAGTTCCAGACCAATTTCTTGCCACTCAGCTCACACACAATTAGTCATAGTCTGATCCTAGGCATCGACCCGGTTTAGGCCGGCCCAGTAGATCAGCTATTATACATCACACACCACATAAGAAAATATAGTGTGGTCATGGGCGTCGACCCGATGTAGGCCAGCCCAGTTAACCAACTACATTCTACTCACTGTCTAACCAATATCTAGATAAAAGTGGGCACAAAAACAGGGTTTACACGTAATTAACTCACCAAAAACTATTCTTCATGTTCAGAGGCAGAGAGGGTGTTAGAGCTGGCAGTCAAAGTGTGTGAACTAGATACCGACACTGTATCACTATCATCATCAGATGTTGCCATTCCATTCTCATGACTATGGACTGCCGCCGTCTCGGCCTCCTCTACATTATTAATTAAGGAAGTGGCTACTTCAACCAACCCGCCATAGCCCCCGGGTACTGCACGTAGGTTTTCATGGGCGTATTTATAGGTTCGGTTAGATCCATCAATGTCTCGCAGCTCATACCTATCGTGGTCTAATACTCGGAGTATGGTAAAAGGACCTTTAAACTTTCGCTGTAATTTAGTTTGGTTACGCTCACTACTTTTTATGAAGACAAAGTCACCTACACTAAATGGTCTCACTTTTGCTTTACCCCGGTTAAAGCGTATTTTTTCCAATGAAGCCGTTTTTTTTATATTTTCAGAAGCATTATGCCGAATAGTGTCTAGATCTAAACGAGGCTCAGGTTCCGCGTGCACGGATAAGGTTGATATCCCTAATGACTGTGCTCGTATGCCGAACATTAGTTCAGTGGGTGAGTATCCAGTTACTCTGGATCTGGTGCTATTCAACGCCAGCTGAACTTCGGGGAGTTCGTCTCGCCAAGTTTTGTTTGGGTCGTTTTCTACAATTGTGAGTAGGCACTTTAAGGTGCGCATTATCCGCTCTACTTGGCCGTTGGCTCTACTGGAGCCGGTGGCGATAAGGTGAAGCTCTATACCATATTCGCTACAAAATCGTTTAAAATCTGCACTAATATAGCACCTGCCTTGATCTGCTATAATGCGTCTCGGGGCACCAAATAGGCAAACAGCTTTTTTGAGACATTGAATTGCGCTTGCAGCATCAAGGGAAGGTGTGTATTCTAAGAGTACATATTTGGTGAACGCATCGATAATTACGGACGCATATTCTTTCCTATCACTCTTACCACTTAATTTGCCCGTGACGTCTATATGTATGGTATGCCAAGGCGTGGACACTTTGGGTATTGGATGAAGTCTAACTTGCTGTGCTCCTGAACATCCCTTTGAGGCTTTGCATACTATGCATGAGTCTACAAATTTACGTACCTGCTTGGACATTTGTGGGAACCAGTACTGCTCGTATATTTTATTAAGTGTCTTATCTGCCCCGAGGTGCTTAATTTCTGAGTGGACATGATTAATAAGTGTCCATGTTAGGGATCTAGGAACAATTGGTAACCACGAGCTGGTTCTATTGCGTTCAATTTTCCTGTACAATATACCATTGCGCACGTCATAGGTGTGTGCAATGGCTTCTGGCAACTCATCGTTTTTATGTTTGCTGATAAGGTCACATATCTCGCTATCACGTTTTTGCTCTACGGCCAGCCAACCCTGATGTAACTCTATAAAGTGGACTTCTTTATTTAATTTACTTGAGTCTCTTAGATCATTTAATCCTTGCACACTAGGTATAGGCTCCACAGTAGGATTTCTAGATAAGTAGTCTGCGTGGCTCATGCTAATGCCCTGCTTATGGACTATATCGAAATCGTAAGCTTGTAAGAAAGCCCACCATCTGTGTACGCGTGGAGTTAAATCGGTTTTTGATTTGGATGCTTTTAGGGAGTTACAGTCTGTGAAGACCGTGAAATGCTGGCCATACAAGTAATGCCGAAAATTTTCAACCGCACGAACGACTGCCAGGGTCTCTAATTCATATGAGTGATACCTTGATTCCGCGTCAGACGTTCGTCGGCTAAAATACGATACCACGTGAGGAGCGTTATCTTTTCTTTGGATTAATATAGCCCCGTAGCCTTCAGAGCTCGCGTCAGTATGAAGCTCAATGGGGGAGTCTGGATCAAATATTGTTAACACTGGTTCTGAAGTTAGTATGTCGATGATCTTTTTGTGAATGCCATTATGAGCGTCTGTCCATTTGATAGGGCCTTTTAGTTTTGTCAGGGGATAGAGGGGTCCTACTAGCCGAGTGAAATTCGGTATGAATCGCCTGAAATAAGAAGCGAGGCCTAAAAATTGCCTTACATGTGTAGCTGTTTTTGGGGTGGGAGCGTCAACCAAAGCCTGTATCTTTCTAGGGTTCGGTGTTACTTCTCCTGCTTTTATGACATATCCGAGGTAGTCTATCTCCTTTTTCATGAATCTGCACTTTCTGAAGTTTAATGAAAAACCAGCTTCAGAAAGTGCTTTCAAAGTTAGGTCTAGACGCTCTAGTCCTGTAGTGACGTTATTGGAATAGCACATGACGTCATCCATATAAGCCATAGCTACTTTGTCTTTTAGGGGCCCGAGAGCTCTGTTAATGCAGCGCTGATACACTGAAGCGCCATTTCGTAAGCCAAACGGCATTGCCAAATATTCGAATTGACCATCCGGTGTCACAAATGCCGTTCTTGCTATGCTATCGGGATCAACCGGTATTTGGTGATAGCCAGACGCCATATCTAATGACGAAAAATAGTGCGCACCATGGAGACGGTCAATTTGTTCGTCAATACGAGGCAACGGATAATGCTCGGGAAGTGTGTTGGCATTGAGTTCCCTATAGTCTACGCACATCCTATCAGTGTTGTCGTGCTTCTTAACCAACAAAATGGGGCTCGCAAATGGAGAACTACTTTCCCGAATAACGTTCGCTTTTAATAGGGACTCTATTTTCTCGTTGACTATTTGTTTTTCTGCGGGAGCTAGCCTATAAGGATTTCTTTGAACCGTCTTGTTTGGATCAATGAGATCTATCCTGAACACACCTGTCGTGACTCGTCGCGTTGGTATATTGTCAATGAAGAATTCACTGTATTTCTCTAGAATCCTAATTAAAGCCAATTTCTCATCGCCTTGTAAGTCCGTATCAATATTCGCGAAATTAAAACCGCTAGAATTGTCAACTAAGTTTACTTCTTTATGCTGAGAAAAGGTAATTCGATCGTTGTCGATATGCACGTGCACGTTCTCCTCTAATATATCCCTACCTATTATTACCGGTTCAGTAATAGTGCCATCGGGTACTATGTGAAACAATACTGATAGCGATAGGCCTTGGATATTGATGGGACTAATAACCTGGGAAACGCATTCCACATCACTGCTACCAATGCCCGTCAGATACACTAATTCACCCTGCGCATTACCTGGGAACTTATAGGCATAGCTATTAGTTACTAGAGAACAGGCTGATCCACTATCAAAAAGAAAGGAAACTGACTCACCGGATGATGTAGTTAACGTGCTTTTCGATGCCTTGCGTTCACACACATGAACCTCTTTGACCGCCGCTGCTCCGCTGCCGCCCACTCGATCGGGACACGCCGACGCCAGGTGTCCTGGTCGTCCACACACGAAGCAGGTGATTGGTCTGTCAGCGCCCCTGGATGCTTGATTGCGCATTTTGTCCGAAGCAGCAGGCTCTTCCTTTCGTTTACGACAGTCGATTGCTTTGTGACCCGAAGTACCGCAGCGGTGACATGTTCCCGTGAAACGCGATTCTATAAATCGGGTCCTTTTCACATCTGAATCATGGTTATCACTGCTCTCGTGCTTTCGTTTCAGCGAAATGCCGTTAAGAATTCGCAGAAGTTGAGATCTAGTAGTTGGGTTATGGGAGTGGAGCTCACGACGAATCACTCCGTCTTTTTGGCATAAAACCGACGATACAAACCCCGTAGTAATGTCTTCAGGCATTTCTGTCCGCGGAATGCGTCCAATGATGTTCCAAAGTCGTATGGCTGCCTCACTCGCGGTTTCTTTAACACCGACTTGGAAACGTAGAATTTCATCGAAATAATCTTGTGGCATCATAGGCTTGGCAAACTTGGCGAGCAATAGCTCTTTTATTTGAGGCCATGTCAGCTGCGATGCCTGCAGTCGTGTTAAACAGGTAGAGGCTCGGCCTTTAAGTGCACGTGTGAGTAACAACAGCAGGTCTGCACCTCTTACCTCGCGGTCGTTGATTACAATTTCGGTCACGTTGCACCAACCTTCTATGTCTGCTTCATTGTCGTCAGGGTCGAACTCAATTAATTGGATAGACGCGCTGCTTACAGGTTGCGGCTGTGATAAAGCCATCATTCGAGACAAAAACAACTCCATCTGTTGCGGCAGGCTTTGTTCCAGTGCCGGTGCTGACGATCTGGTACGAGTATTCTCCTCAGAAGTAAGCCCTTCACATCCCACTTCTGATAACGGCACGTGGCCATTATCATTCTTTCCTGCATCCATTTGTGGCTGCCGAGCGATCGTGGGTAGGCGGGCGAGGAGAATTAAAACCACGTATTTGAAAGAATAATTGTTTTAACAAAAATATAAGCAATACTACAATCAGCACTTTCAATATAATAATAAAGTAACGACGCTCCACCAGGCACGTCTTGCTTACGCGAGATGCAAAAGGATTATGGTCCGTTTTACTCTGCGCACAAAAGAGCCTGAAGTTGCGTCAGAGTGAAGAAACGTCAAAACCACACTATTCTAAATGTTACCGTCAAGTGCTAATATCACTTTTGACGCTTCTTTTACACTCTCAAAACACGGTGGCGCCGTCAAGTATATTTTATGGAATGTGTAAACATCAATTTATTTTAAATACAAATACAATAAAATAAAAATTGATGTGGGTAGTTAGAAGTGGGGCAGAGTGGGGTTGTTCACGATTTGGTATAAATAGACCAGCATTGCTTGAAGTGACACAGTGTTGTTCGAGTCGTGGAGCAGGACATTACTCTGCCCCCTGTCAGTGTAAATCTGGCTCTGAGTACCATTAACAAGATAAGTATAATTGTTGGTTTATATTGCTTTAGTAATTATATTTGTTATACTAATTTTAATAGTTAATATAGTGAATTAATGATTATAATCTTATTATAAGTATATCAATTAAAGTATAGCAGTGTTTGAATATATTTGTGTTTATGAAAGATATATAATAAATTATATTGGAATAAAGAATAAATATGTATTATTACTATATTTTATTTGTATTTTGTGTTATACAACTCTAACAAATGCAAAAACGGCTTAACGGATTTCGATGAAATTTGGTATGGAGGTAGCTGACACCCTGGATTAACACTTAGGCTACTTTTATTCCGAAATTGTTATTGTTCTCATGGGATAAGGAACGAATTCCGATAAATTTCTTACTTTTTTATACTCAAAGGGATAGAACTAGATTACATGAGAATGAGACAGGACGGGTGGGATATAACGGGACTGGATGGGAAATTCCAGATAAAGTTAATCACGCAGACGAAGTTTGCGGGCAGAATCTAGTTTACAATATACTAAATGTGTCACGAGTACTTCCACCGACCCACAACAACAATTCACTTAACTTTTAATTTCGATAATGCTCCAACACAACCATCTCAATAATTGATATTAATGTTCTTTTGTAGCGATCTCAACAGTCTTCGCTTGATGTCGTCTTTCGTTGTTCGATACTTTGATGGATGAACATTATAATCCGGGATGTACAAATTATTATTGACATGGGATTAATGTATTAGAGTTTTTGAAACACGTGGTTTTTGAAGTTGCGTAGTTGTACCACGGTACGACTACGAAGCTGAGGTGTCGGGTTCGAATCCCAGGTCGGGCAAAGTGATATTGGGTTTTTCTATTCATTACCAGCCTGGACTCAGGAATTTGTGCCCGATATGGCGATAGGCTCGCCCCCTATCACATCATGGGACGGAACATATAAGGCGAAATGTGAGTGTCCTGATGGCGCCTCTGCATACCCCTTCTGGGACAAAGGAGTGAGTTTATGTATGCATGTATGTATGGTTCTTGAAGGAAAACCTCGCTGGGATGCTTACATACCATAGAGGGTATAATATCAATAATACCAATTTTAACAAGATTTTCTATAGTATTCACGTAGTGGCCTAACTTCTTTTTATCGAACTCTCCGTTGCATGTAAGTCCGGTAATCAGCAGTGGGCAATTAGGGGATGTGTGGCCGGAAAAAAGACGCTTTTTAGTAATATAAGCCATATTACTAAATCCGTTATCTTTTTTTCAAAGTATAAATATGTGCCCACTTTGGCTGGATAGGCCCTTTTGTCATATATAGAAATGAGAGTTTTATTTATTGCTATTTACTTTTCTTTATTCAATCTTTTCAATAACTTTGCCATATTATTTACTTATACTAGAACTGTACAATTGTATACATTAATTACTTATAAATTATACTTTATATTATTTTAATTGTCAGGAACAATTTTCAAAACAAAAACAACAACAATACGGTTAAAGTTTCTTATTAATGAATAATGATTCAACTAATAAATGAAAATTCTTCGTTATAAAATCCAGGCCAAACAGAAGTACTCCCGCTGAATACCAATAATATATATAACTATTAACCACAAAAATGCCTTTGAACTTGGCAGTAATGGATACTGTAGAATTACCGCTCCGTATGTACCCAAACGGAAAGTATCGACATTCTTAGGTATTGGTAATGCAAGCGCCACACCTGCGGTCGATGCTAGTGATGGGATTGTAATCGATAAGCCTATACTGACCTTCTTATACCGGGTATATCAAGACTGCCACCGAAAACGAAGCCAGGTGGTAGTTTTAGGAGTTACAGACACAACGCAATTAAAAATTTCGTAAACAAAGCGACAGTTTTTTTTAGCAAATTTTTAAAATACATCGTGTTTGGGTGGTAAAAACCTAAATTTTGCGAAAATTATAATTTAAACCCTTACGTATCATTGTTTCTTTAAAAATAAAAATGCGTACATCATTATTTTAGGGAAATTATCTATTTATCATCCAAATAGGACGATAAGTAAAAAAATGAAATTTTTATTTGCGTTGTATCTGAAGTCAGTAATGCAACCACCTGGCTTCGTTTTCGGTCGCAGTCTTGATATACCAAGTATAACTAGTAATGCGTGTATCGGATATTACATAAACTATAATTTCACAAACACCCAGACCCAAAACTAATGCATACAATACAATTCATAAGTCTTTATTGTAAACCTAAAATGCATTATTGTCTATTTCTTCCGCCAAACAAGTGTCAATGCACTGTTGTGTTCTGGTTTGAAGAACATTGTAGCCAATGTAACTATTGGACATGTAATGAGACTTAACATCTCATGTCTCAGGACAGCCAGCGCAGTGGAATGCCAAACATTGCTTTGTAATTCATGGTGTTAGGTTTTACTAATATCCATGAGCGGTCATATCGCTTACCATCAGGGAAATGGCATGCTCCTCTCGCCTTTCATTGCAATCAACAAAATATAATGTATACTAATATTATAAAGAGGAAAGATTTGTATGTAAGTATGTTTGTAACGAATTGGCTCAAAAAGTATTGGACCGATTTTAAAAATTCTTTCACCATTTGAATGTTACATTATCACTGATTAATATAAGCTATTTTAATTGCAAGAAAAAAATAAGGATCTCTACTAAAACTACAATAATGTTACTCAAGGTGTAAAAAAATGACTATAATATTTTTTACATTGCGTGCGCTGCGAAAACTTTAATATATTGTCGATGTGGACTGGACTCAAAAACTATCTGCACCCGGGCGAAGCCGGGCTGAGCCGCTAGTATTATATATATTCTAACCAAAGAACAAAAATATATGTAATATAAGTGGGTCGCTAACTTTTGTCACTGTGCGGGGATTGAACCCATCGCCTCTCTTTTCATATTCGTTTAAGCAACTACGCCAAAGAGGCTGTAAGACTCTCCCCACAACTATTCCCCAAATTAATCAATAAGCAAACTAGCCTATCAAATATTAAATTCACGAAGTAGGGTGACAATGGCGGCACGTTCCACGTCGGAAGGTGGTCGTTTAGCAAATTACCGCCGCGTGGCGCCATCTGGACTATGATTACCGCAAACTTGCTTTGTTTCGGCAAAAGTTTAGTATTACGCTTTAGATAGTTTTGGGTTTTTGTGTTAAAACTTTTGTGTAATTATGTTTAACCTCGACTTGGCAATTTGAAAGAGTTGGGTGTTGATCGAAGGGAAAAATGGCACGGCAAAGTGACTTTATTGCTTTTGATGATAAGCTGATTTCCGGATAAAATATTACATTCATACATACATAAACTCACACCTATTTCCGAGAAGGGTAGGCAGAGGTGCTACGAGGACACCCACGTTTCGCCTTGTGGGTTTTATCTCATGATGTCGAACACAAATTCCTGACTCCAAGCTGATAATGAATAGAAAAGTAACCTTTTGCTCAACCCAAGATTCGAACCCGAGATTTCAGCGTTGCAATCGTACCGTAGTGCAATTGGACCACTGAGGTAGGCAAATAGAATATTAACTAGTTATAAATTATTACCACTTGTCATTCAATCTAAATAATGACTGCGATCTGCATAGTAGGTTTTTTCGTATAGTTTTGCCATGGAAATACAAGCTCATATTTTTATTCTAGAACTTTCTCCCATTTCATAAACTTCGATCTTTATAAACTATACTATTATAAGGAAATCCTATATATTCAATTAAACCAACGGCCAATATAGTTGGCCAGTTTATCCTCAGGAATTCCTATGCAGCTTAACGACGTCTGCCATTGCCAAATGGCATAATCAAGACCAACTTAACATCCTCTTAGAATCACGGAGTATGTCGAGATTTTACTACTTGATACTTATTCAGCATACTATTCGAATTTAAGTGAAGAATTATATTAATTAAAAAATATTGATAAAAAATAATGGCATAATTTGTATGCTTCCCGATTAAAAGTTTTGTTTGTTTCATAAAGTTCATGGCTAAATAATGCTATGATATTGAAACTGGAATTACACTAGTAATTATAATACGTTTTTATTATTTACATTTTAAAATGATTAATATTTATAGAATTTATGTGACTTCTATCAACACCCTCAGAGACTACGAAACAAAACGAGCTTTATCCTATGACCACTTGCATCCTTAATAATTTCTATGGTATGTAAAGCCTAACCCCTCTCAATCGTACTCTCGCTATTAGAGGAGGCTCGAGTCCTGCAGTGGGACGTATATGGGCTGATATATTAAAGTATAGTATATCCTTATTACCTTTATGTTCATCTTATGGGCGGACAACTTTAACTGCATTTGACGTTTTTTAAGCGAAAAGTTCTATTGAATGCTGGCCCCTTTCAACAATTCGCTTTGGACTTCGTGTAGCAACAGAGAAAGAGAAACATAGTTTATTTATTTAAAAAGCACCGCAACATCTAATCAAAAACCAATTAGCACTATCCATTTGAAAACGGTTTTACATCACACGTCAATTTCCTACGTAAATGAATTATTTCCCTATCCTATATAGCTTAAAACTATTCAAACTGGCTAGCGGCTGTTATTCAACCCACCTCTTTATTGACTTTATAACGGGCTTTGGGTGGAATAGGAAATTGCATTGCTCGCCGCGTGGTCACCCTGTATCGTGTAATGGATTGCGGGCTAAATGGCGTGGAATGCTTTGGGAATTATTTTAAATACACTTTGTTTTTTGCTGGTTGGTTGAGGCACTTTATTTATTACGATCGGATATTTTCTGTGATTTTTTGTATTTGTAATATATTGCTGGAATATGCGTATTTTTTTTTACTTGGAATTAATCAATAATTTACAGGGTATATCCAGACTGCGTCCGAAAACGAAGCCAGGTAGTATCAGTGACTTCAGATACAATGCAAATAATAATTACAATTTGTAGATACATAGTTTTCCTAAAATAATAATGTAAATCTTTTTATTTTTAAAGACGCAATGGAGTTTAAATTATTATTTTAGCAAAAACTAGGTTTTTATCACCCAAAACGACGAAAAGTAAAAAAAATTAAAAATATGACGCTTTTTTGGCGAATTGCTTAGTTGCATTGTGTCTGAAGTTATAATACAACCACCTGGCTTCTTTTTCGGTCGCAGTCTGAATACTCGGTATCATGCTAGTGAGTGTTTAACTCTATATTTATTACAAAATTTTGCTACCAATTTTTTTACCACAATTTATGCTGCGAGTACACAAGAATCAGCAAGTTTTTTTCATGTAAAGGTGAGGTCAAGATAATGTAATAGTAAATAGAATATCTCAGTACATCATTCTGTCTAAGTCAAATCATTAATAAATCGTGACAAGTTCATAAAGTTTTGACAACGATACGATGTTTAACAATTACGTCATTAGGTTTGTAAATTGAGACGTACATGATATTAATATTGATGTATGAAGACGTACTGTTACATATATACATACATAAACTTACGCCTTATTCCCAGAAGGGGTAGGCGGAGATGCAATCAAGACACCCACGTTTCGTATTTTCCATCCCACGATATTTTTGTAGACATTTGTGTAAAAAGTAATTACCTATAATAGAATTGAATCCCAATTATATTTTTGGTAAGGCCCTTTGTGAATTTAAAAATAATTATAATAATCAAAAGCGTTTAATAAATCTAAACGATCTATTCTTAATTGATATCGATACTCTCACAATAGAAATAAATTTCGAAAACAAAAAAAAAGAAAATCCAATTTGAAAACAATACCGATTCTAATCAATACGAATCACTTAGCGCACGTCGATGAATATTTCAAAGCATCGCATATACTACTTTATATCATTAATCTTGAGGCTAATGAGGCCGATCATAAGCCGCAAAAAGGTATTCGATGACTTAACGGGTCTTATTAGAAAACAATGCGGGGCAAAGTTAACTTTGCGGCTTAAGAACCGACAATACCGATACATCAAGTCTTTAATTATCATTTATTGTTAAAACCTTGGGATCGAATCCCAGGGAATACCTTTGAGTTTTCGGAATCATATGTGTCGATAATTAATTATGAAGCATTTTAACGACGAAGGAAAACATCGTAACGAACCCTGGGAGGTTACATTTCTCCAAGACGAAGTTCGAATGTTCGAACACTTGACGTACACGCATAAGTTTTCCACTTCTAAAATCAATACTTTTTTATTTATTGGTTCACAGAACTGGATACAATCTGACTAGCAATAAACTTAAGTAACTACCATTACAGATTAACAACTATAGATTGCATCCTACTAAGTGTGAACACAGCATGCTTATTGAGAACTAAGGTTGTGTTGTACAATTTACTATTATCTATGTTTTATCATTTACTCCAAACTTAGTCTATGGTTCCGACGTACGATAGAGGAATCGAAAATTTAAAGTATTTAGGCACATTCGTACAGTTTTACGTACGACGTTCGAACATTCTTCATGTCGGAGAATAGAGTAACTCCCCTAACTATAGACATCAATAAGATTTTCTTTTGTGAAGTTCGCCAACCCCCACTAGAATTGTTTCAATCTTTTTCTCGGATGTAGAGAAGTCCATACCAGCAATGGGTTATTACTGGCTGCTACAGTATAAATCAAAGTCTTCAATACAGGCTTTGGAATGAAACTTAGATCGACAGCAAACGTAAGTTTGTTATCCATTGATAAGGAAACAATAGATGCCACAGATATATCGTAGCACTTAATAAATCATTCTTTTATTGGTGTACTAGCATCTGTACGCGGTTTCGGCTGCGTTTTTGAATATCTTATGTTATTTGATTTTTATTTAACATATTATTTATGTAATATTATTATGTTTAAAGACTAATTTGTTACACACGAAATATGTTATTGCAAACATTACGTATTATAATTAGATGACCGGTTATTTGTGATCCTGAAGTGTTATGGGTTTGGGTGTATAGGCAGAAGTGATCACTTAACATTACTTACTGTATCAGCCCACTTCCTCTACACTCGAGAGTACGACTGAGCAGGGTTAGGCTATATAGTCCACCACGCTGGCCTATTAAGTCATTGATATTAATAGTATAATTTGCAATGTTTTGACAACTGCCAATTTGATTCCTCTCGTATTTGTTTTAATCACCATCTTTATGAATATCGGGTGGTATTTAATTCGGATCTGTTGCTTCCAGTTCTTGCCCGAAACCTTTGAGTATAAATGCTAAGTAATTGATAGGTGCGATCAATTTCTCACAGTTGGAAGTTGTGGATGTTTTATTTGCTTCGGAAATATAAGCAATTTGTATTAAATATTCAGTTTGGTTGTCAAGGACTAAATAAAGCCTTGAATTTAAAAGTTTTAAGAGGCTTTGTGGCAATTGTTTGTCATTATTATATTTCTTTTATCATGGGAATATCTAGGTTCACCTTCGATTATAAGAAAAGTAAAAATGGCTAAGAACCTAATGATTATCTGGCTAATTACCAATCAAAACCAACAAAACCAAAGTGATAAAAACCGCATTAAAATGGAACTAGTAGTTAAGGAGATAAATCCCAATATTGGTTTGCACAAACATCCTCACCCCAAACACATATACTTTCTTCTTTGTACCTGTGGATAAAACAAATCAATTCAAATAGAATATCTATGACTGGTGGGACATTCTCCTAACATTCTACATTATTCTGCTCTCAGTAGACAAAACGGTGAAAGAAACCATCGTGAGGAAACCTGCATGCTATAGCGATTTGTAATAATTTCTATGGTATGTAAAGTCCGCCAACCCGCACTAGTCCAGCGTGGTACTTAGACTGTTTGGCCCAACCCCTTTCAATCGTATTCTCGATTGTAGAGGAGGCCCGAGCCCTGCAGTGAGACGTATATGTGGTAATACAGTACTGTACTGTAGACCAAACCGAGTGTACACAAGCGGAACACACTGACACGGGTTGATGGTTCGTTTTATTTTTGTATCTGTATCAGCCTATATATGTTCCACGGCAGGGTACGGGCCTCTTCTACAATCGGGAGTACGATTGAGAGGGGTGAGGCCATTCGTTTTATTTATATCTTGTAAATTAATCTTATTGACATCATATATTGTATGTCTATGAATCAGTAGGACTGAATTTTAGTTAATGAGATAATTACTGGATAGGCTTCTCCCAAGAATTTTCACAGGCACGCAATAATGACCCATTTGGCCAATAATGGCCAAATTAAATTAGGCTGTTTAAAGTAATTTCACAACATCTAATTTCATTTTTAGTCGTCACAATGGTGGTAGATTTTAATTTAACGTCTCACGTCTCTAATCGTGCGGCACTATTCAATAACCATTTTACATTTCTGCGAATCATTCCTTCAGATGACTAGCGCTTAACATTCTATTCATCACTATTTAAATACTCCATAATGAATACATGTGGAAAGATAAAAACTGATTGCTATATTGCTATACTTTTTGCGAGTTCGATGAGGACTGTGTTTATACTCGAGACATCATTAATCTAGACCTCGCGGTATCATTTGCATGCGCTGATCTTATTCTTAGATAATTTATTATTTTGATGTTATGCTTCAGAATGTTTATATGAGATGCCGGGCTACTATTTATATTTTTTTTACTTTCTTTATCTAGATTATCTTAGATAAAGATAGAATATTTCTATTGTAAGTTTTTATGGACAGCGTGGTGGACTGTATGGTCTAACCCCTCTTTACCTTACTCCCATTTGTAGCAGAGGTCTGAGGCCTGCAGTGGGATGTATATGCGATGATACAGCTACATATACAGACAGGGTTTTTAGGCTCAGAATTAGCCATAAAAAATGGATAGTCAGTTCAGCCACTGCCAGCATTAAAATCCGACTAAAGCAAGTCAATCAGCTAACAACGAATTTTAGGAAAGTCACATTTTAGGAAATTTTATAAAGTCTCAATAGCCTTTATATTCCTGTAATATGGTTTTGATGTCGTAGCATCAGAAATCATCTGAATTTTCGCGTATAACTTAAATCACCCATTTCTAAAACAAAGTCCATAAACATCCGTCTCTAATGGAACCTTTAATCTTTCATTTAGCAATTAGTTCTGCCGTGCCACACTAGGTAAATGGTCATCGTGATTATCAACTTCATTGCCATCAAAAACTACACTAAAAGTCATAAAAAATTACCAAAAACTACTGAACTCTGCGAACCGCTTGCTCAACATCAATTCCAACTATTTAATGAAATTACCGGACAGAGTGCAAATGAGCATAAAATTCAACCAACTATTAAACCGTGGCGGAGTAACGCGATCTTTTAATTTGCACTCAGCTAATTTCCATAAAGACAATCTTTTACGCTCTGGCAAAATCAATCGTAATCCGTTCTGATTGTTATTAACTGTCAATTGTTTTGTCATTGTTTTTGCGGATTACCGAATTGTTCCGTGACGTTTGGTATCTGTTAGTTTAGCAGGATTATCTGTTCTAAATTTAATAGTTGTATTATGTGATTTAATTCTTAAATTTTGAAGCTTTTTCAGGCCAATGCGACTTGCATTTACAGAGACTATACTAAAAATACAAGTTTTCCTACCAATCCTACCCACGTACATACATACTGTGTCCATACATACTGTGTGTGTGGCATTGAACTCATTGATAAATAAGAAAATTAGGGCGTTAGTTTTACTCTGAAGAATATTCAACTATTTTTTTAAAGAAAAATATTTTGTTTATATTATTTACTCAAAATATTTTTGTCATAAAAGATCTATAATTGACTACAAATATAATAGAAGTAGAAGATAATTATTTGTGATTTTTTTTTAAAAGGTCACACTGCTGTTTGTGGGTTCAGAATAATCTTATAATAAGAATATTCTTAATTAGCAGAACGCTTTTTGTATCTGAACATATGCATTTATAGCAACCAAAGCATAACATAACAATAACCCAGAAAAGTGAAATCCTGATACTGTATTCCCACCAAAATACCGTAACAAGAATCAGTGGAGACAGATTAATTGATCCCCATTACGGATGATACGCCAAGAAAATTACCGTGGAACATCTGCCATGAACCCAGCGATACACTGCGAAATGCGGCCATAAATCAGTTTCGCGCGTGATTTTCTTTGTTGCGTAAAATGTGTTCGAAGCTGAGATACTTTCGGGGTCAGAAGTATGGATTTTGAAGTATTCGTGATGGCAAACGACTGTTTAAGATATAGATTTGTTGCAAGCGGATATTAATAACTTACAACAATTGAAACAGTTACTTCATGTTGATTTCTTGATAGACAACACTAGTTGAGCTGAATGTTTGTATGGATAGGAATAGATAAGGAAGATAGGAAAATTGTACTTTATTCTACGCAACTAAAGAGGCAAATGCCCACCTTGAAACAAATAAAAATCTTAAAAATATACTTTTTCTGAAAAGCTCCTATAATATATGTATTTCCTTGCTAATTAAAAAAAATCGGTTTAAATATAAAATAAGTGCATGCATGATCTGTTTATAACAGGCTGTACGCGTAATGGTTTCTTAGATTTACGCGAATGTTACACATTGAAATAAAACTATTTTTAGGGATTTTATCGCGATTTGGTTTAATTTTTACATTTTTTAACTTCCCGACGTTTCGATTGATTTTTAGCTTTCGTGGCTGTACGCGACTGCGGACGCGTTCACGGTGGGCAGGGATTTTAATTCCAGGGCTGAGCTCCGAATTTTCGTAGTCGTGTCATTATTAGTAATCAATTACCATACACTTGTAACATGCTTAAAACATCAAAACGGCTCAAAACGATGCATCAGTACCAATTTTACGTATAAGGCTCGGTTCACATATCCAAAAACGGCAGCGGATGTCTAACAACAACTTGTTTGAGGTGACCTATTTAAAGCCAGACGTAGAAATACCATTTTCGGAGCCAAATTATAAAGATTAATTTATTTCAATGACATTTGTGTTTTCGTAATGACTTCCTTTGTGTAGGGTTTTGTTATTTTTTATTCAAGTTTTCGAGTAAGGTAAACCAATATTGGTCTAGTTGTGTGGTATGTAAACGATTGAATAAATTTTAAATAAATAAATACACCCAACAGTCACATACATAGTCCTGATCCCACACTAAGATCGAGTCTTGTGTCATGGGTATCAAGAAAACGAGAGACTTTGGCCTGTGGATGACCTGTGGATCACACAAATATTTATTTCGGTACGGGAATCGAACCCGCGGCCTCTCGTTTCACAGGCGGCGTCTAACCAAATGCGCCACGGAGGCTGTCTATATGAGTAGCGAGTTGTGATTTTCTGCGTTTGCAAAAAAAATTATGAGTTACATTGTATTGTATCAGCCCATATACGTCCCACTGCAGGGCACGGGCCTACTCTACAATCGAGAGTGCGATTGAGAGTGGTTAGACTATATACTCCACCAGGCTGGCCTAGTGCGGGTTAGCGGACTTTACTTAAAATATGTTACCTACACTACCTTAATTTTGGTACTGCATCACATAAAGAAAGTTTTTTTGACGCAGAATATATTTTTAAGTGAATGTGGGAGAATTGGCGATTACTGTTTTTTTTTATTTTATGCTTTATTACGAATAGAAGATATTCGTAGGAACACACTACATTTTTTATTTATTTATGCTTTTTATACAATGTATAATGGCGGACTTAATGCCTGAGGCATTCTCTCCCGGTCAACCTTAGGGTCGTGCAGAGAAATTGAAGTAGGTGCATAAACTAAATGAAAATAGTAAAATAAAATTAATAGTAAAAAACTATACATATTCATAGAATATGTATTATGCATAGGTTGAATAATATATATATATATATATATATATATATATATATATATATACGTATATACACATCTACATAAACATAACTAAAATCGCTATAAATATTAAATATACATATATACATACTACAAAACTATAAATAACTACATACTATAAATATATATACTACATGTACCTATGGAAAAAAAACAACTTATAATTAATGGTGTCAGATACAAGGGCGCTAGAATTTGTATGTTGTCTTCTACAGCTAATTCTATATTATGTTATGTTAATTAATCAATTAATGTCTTCTTTTCCAAAGCATGAATGATTAAACAGATTAGTTTGACTTTAAAGGGTGATCGTTCCGCAGTTTCAATTGGGAGTAGATCGTTTAAAAAACACAAATCCAAGTGAAAAGTTTTCGAATAACTGCCTTGTTCAAACGCTATTAGCGGGGTCCGGTGATCTTAGCAGATCAACGTCTTTGTGGACAGGGACGGGGCGAGGTGTGGGGGGCCTGGGCTCTATACCCGAGGTATATGAAACGATGCTTAAAAGTATTTCTTCCATAAGAATGGTAAAATCAATTGATGATGTGTGGAGAAATAGGAGACAATGTTAAAATTATCCGCATACATAAAAAAGTGACGGCTATGCTATGCGACGCATCTACGAACCAATCATTATAGATGGTCATAAGTGATTGTAACCATTTACCATCAGGTACGTTATTGGAATTTTGCGTAAAGACTGTACTCTGAGGAATTTGTTTTTAAAATTTACGAAATAATTTATAAAATCGTATAACTGTTTAACTGACTGCTTAACAGCAAGCGCTTTTCAAAAAGCTCCCTCAACTATTTAATTTTAATATACCAACAATCAGGTCTCAAGCCTAAGTCAATATTTTCACACCAAAATAAAATAAAAATTATCAACTAATTGTCAAGGTAAAGTAACTGATTAAATGGGGCCCATTTAAATGTAACCGCCTCCTTGTAAACGACTCAGTCCGTCCCCGGCCCGCCGCGCCGTCCGAAAATTTGAGGTACCAAAAGAAAACTTAAATTGGACTCCTCTAAGGCCTACACGGCCCTCAGAATTTTGCTTAGGTGTCTTTCCCGAAATTAGATTTTGCAAAAGAGCCTTTTAGTAATATAATAATTGTTTACATCTAGCATTCCGCGGCAAACCTATTTGGGGTAATGGCTGCCTTTTTAATTTCTTATTTCGTTGTAATTTTATTAAAGTTAAATTGTGTTGGTTGTGCTGGAATTTTGATATTTTTTGGAATCTTAAAAGACGTGAGCTAGATTGAGATTGTAACATTTGTGATATGGAACTGAATTACCTTTATTATGTATTATTATTAAACATAAACGTGATTATCGTATTTAATCTACGTTATAAATGAAACAATGGTGTACCGTTGCATTTATTTTCACATAAAAACATTACTTTTAGTTTATAATGTATAAAAAGATTTGTTAAATTTATCTGCGAAGGAAGATATCGTGAGAAAATCTGCATAACTTATAGATCCTTACAAGAATTTCAAAAGTAATTGAAGTATTATCCGTACGAGGCTAGCGTGGTAAGCTAACTTCCAAACCCATTTCAATGGCAGGAGGCCTATTCTGAGCAGTGGACGTACATGAACAGATAAATTATATTCCACAGTGTATACAATAAGTATGTATGTATCAGCCCATATATGTCTCACTGCAGGGCACACTATAATCGAAAGAACTATTGGTGGCTATCGCTGGCCTAGTGTGAGTTGGCGGACTTTACGTACAGTATGCAGGTTTCCTCACGATGTTTTCGTTCACCGTTATAGTGCGTGGTGATTGACTATCAATACACACAAAATAGTGAATATGTTGGCAGTTACATCCGGTCCGTTTACAAACAGGCCACCACGTACTTAAATTAATATAATATACCGTAGACTTATATCTAAAGGTAAAAAATCTCCACCACCTTTACAAACCTACAATAGAATGAAATAGCTTTTTCCATCGATACCGACGACGTTACCTTGACTGCAATCGATTTTCCCTTTCAATTAGGCATTAAGTGCTTCGTTTGATAGAAAAGACCATTAATATTCACAAGGTACAGGGTATTGAATGGGTCATTTACCTTAGAGACCAATTTATAGTGGTATTTATTAAACATTTATATAAACCAGTTGCCAGTTTAATCAATTGTTTATGTATATTTAAGTTCTGGCAGTATAAAATATGAGATTAGGGAAAATGTCACTGTCGTTGGCGTTTGTTGTATATTTTTTCAGGTATAGCGGGTTTTTTAGCTTTTTCATTGAATTGTGATAAATCTAATTACCAATTATCTTCAAAAATCTGGTAAATTATAGACAACCAGTTCGTTTATTTCTTTCGTTATTATTTTTTTTGAATCGTTTATTTTTCTCTTTATTAGTCCTTACTACGCAAAATATACATTAAGCATACATTAAAAACCGACATAGTATCTTCATACTACGTCATTATTAATTAAGGAAATCAAATACAAAACCTATAAATAGAACCATTAATTAAATCAGACCAAAGTATTACAGTTACACAAAATCCACCAAATTGTAAAAGGGAAACAATAGCCAAAATTATTCAGCATTAAATATACCAGCGAAAGGTGAAAAGCGGTGTTGCACCAACGAACGTAATTCATACAAAATTCATTGAAGCTCGTATAATATGCTCTATTAGTTTCAACTCGGAAGAACTTTAAATGCAGAATTTACTAGTTTCCAGTTGGTTTGCTCTCGTGAGTATTATTATAATTATTTTTTTCGTGGAAGGTACCTCGTACCCAAAGACTGTGTGGTTGCTACTACTTTTATATATTTGTCACGTGCAAGCATCTACAACTGAAGTAACGTGTAAGCGTCTGTTTTGTTCCTTAAACGATAAAGAAGGTAAGAGAAATATAGGGTTTACTGATGACTAATTATTATCTGATAACTTATAATTATAAGTTCTGGGTTGTGTTGCTCCTGTTTATGGTCCCTATATACTTGACCTTGCCATTAGAAGAGAAACCTGCTCGTCTCATAATTTTTACTAAAACATAAGTAAGCATGTCTTGCTTAATTCTTTAAATATTGGTTTTACAAAGCCATTTATTAAACCAAGCTTTTTGACCATAAAATTTCATTCTCCAAAGAGTATAACTCTACTGTCCAATCCAAAGATGCATCTACAAAATACAAAAGCCACCATTTGCCAGTTTGTACCAGTGGAAATGTATTAAATTCTAGTTTGTGAATATAAATTAGCGTGAACGTTTCAAAAGCGTGAATTACAAACGAGTAAACTAAATGGACGCCATTGCAGTTTATCTGACTCAATGGTTTACAAAGCAGCGTTTGTATTATTAATAGGCCAATGTTTGTCAATGGCGAACTAGTTAATATAGCTTAATGATGTATGTTGGTCAAAAGAGATGAAAAACCCTGGCCCAATGACATTGTATAGAAATTTATTGATATTAGAAATTTTGAGCGATTGAGAGAAGTCAATGATGAAATCAATTCTGAGGAGGAGTCTATCTTCAGCAATGAACTTCTTGTGCCAGTTGAATATTATGAATCAAGAAGTGAATAAAGTAAGAATTGGGTACATATCAATGACATAAACCATAGTAATTAAAAACGGTCTAAAAAAAAAGAAAAAGCAGACAGTTCGTGGTGCTGAGGGAGTTTCTTGCGCTATTTTTTCTTCACAGCTACAACTCGTTCCGAAGCGGTGGTAGCAGTAATTAATGATTCAAAAGATCTTGTGGGAGACTATTTGAATGAAGAATATTTTGATTTGATTATGAACGCGTTTTTCAATTGTATTACCTGATATAAATTCTACGTGAACTAATATCTGTAATTTAACGAGTCGTTCGTAACATTATACAAATACTATATTTCTCGATTGGAACAGAATGTTAAGAAGATAACAACATTGGAACTCAATAATTTAAAAGCAATAACACTCGTTTTCTACCTAATATATTCCACTCAGAGTCGGCTTCCATCGTTCGAATCAATCTACTCGTACCTAGCCTGATTTTCAGATTTCTTAATTGTAAAACCACTGTCTCTCATATCTCCCATAAGAACAACAAACCAGGTTTTATTTGACTCAATTTGTTAGGTCCAATCTTATTGAAGCAAAAGTATAAAACCACAACTTATAATCAACATTTTCACTCGAGCAAATCATAAAACACTTGAAACCGAGTGCTTGAAACCAATTTCACTTTCCCTCAAACACATCGCTCAAATTGCTGCTCATGTTTACTCAATCAGCATGTAAAGTGGTGATTACATTGTTATAATACGTACGTTCTCAATTAGAATGATTACTGTGTAATAGGATTGACAGATCCATGCGAATTTGCCTATCAATAGTAAATTAGGTTTTGCGTGCAAATCTGTCTAGACGTGAGGTGTTTCAGTGATTAAGATCTGAATCTTAATGACTGAAATGAGATCTTCTACACCCGACAATTAAAATAAATAAATAATAAAATGAATACATCTAACAGTCACATGCATAGTCGCACACTAAGATCGAGTCTTGTGTCGTGGGTATCAGCAACTACCAGAGATTTTTCGGTCTCACAAACACCTAGGCCGAAATAAATACTTGTGGTTTACACAAATATTTGTCTCGGAGCGGGGATCGAACCCGCGGCCTGTCGTTTCACAGCCGGCGTCTAACCAACTGCGGCATGGAGGCTGCCAAAATTTCACTTTTTTTAACACGGCACTACAAAATCGCAATAATAAATTTGTCAGTGTAGTCAAGACAGTGCATCGACCCACTGAGTTATTTTCCGCTAGTCTTGATAAACATAGGATGACTTTGTCGGGTCATTATAAAAAAAAAAAACAAGTAGCGCGTAGGCGATCTGATTGTGCTAGACCTCTGGCATTGCGAAGGTCCGTGAACGGCGGTGGCCGCTTACCATCAGGCGGACCGCATGCTCGACCTCGTCTGCCTGCTTCTACTTCTTCTTCTTCTTTGCTCATTCTCATCTTATGTGGGGTCGGTTCTCCAAATATGTCTGCCCAAGCTGTTCTGTCCTAAGTTGTCGGATTAGTCATATTATTTTTGTCCAAAGTTTTGGTCACACTGGTCCACCAAGTAGAGGGAGGTTGACCTCGCCCTCATTTGTGTTCTGGAAGGCTCATCTTCATGCTCGTCTGCCTGCGCAGGTCATAGAAAAACTAATTCTCTCAACGCTATGTCAAAGTATATTGGTCACCCAAGGTCAATATAAAATCGATACCTACTTAATATTTGACTGGAATTTCTTTTTAGAGCTACAATGAAACTGTAAGATAATATTCGCTCATAAATACAGTTCATACTGGGCGGATCTCGTTGATTGCTGGGTACTGGCAGTGAATTTTGGGCAAGCTTCCGTTCTGGTCAGCGTCTAATAAGTATGGAGATGACTTTTTTCTTTGCTTCGAAAATATTGATAGTATTGCAATTACCTAAGAGTGACTTTAAAGATATTATTTCATTTTACTTTTTATACGTATCTCGTCTTATTTTTATTGTAATATAGTGATTATAAATGCAGTACAATCAGTGGTTCGTATCCGGAGTTGGAGAAATATTCTAATCAGAGAGCTATGTTTCATAAATTTTCAGCAACTTTCAGTAATTTTATTGACAAAGACACAATCATCCTCCATCCAGTATTTACATACTTCTGAAAAAAAGTTGATAAAATCTCAAAGTTTTACTATTACGTTTCAGTGTCTTATTAGTATCATTTGCCTGATTGAGCCATTAAATCAAATTCAGCAACACGAATTAAAACTTACAAACCTCCAATCTAAAACCAAACAATTATCTCTTTCTCTCTCTTCGGCCTCAGGAACTCCACTGCTGAACACAGGCCTCCCCCAATGATCTCCACATCGACCTGTTGGAAGCGGCTTGCATCCAGCGACTTCCTGCAACCTCAACCAGGTCATCCGTCCACCTTGTAGGAGGGCGTCGAACACTAATTCATTTCTTAATAAATACTATATAACAGCCTTCGAATCGAATGTTTTGTCCCTATCAAACGATTTTTGAATTGAGTTTGAGCGAAGGAGACAAAACAATCGATAGGTAACTAAAATACGTTTTAACTATCTATAAAGCCGTAAAAGACCATCTTCGACTAAAAACCCCGCGATGGCCACCATCGGTGCGCCTCGAAGACGGCCCCGGGATACCGTTTGCACAGAACGCAAACCGCAACGGAACCGCATCCATGCGCACTGCCGCTGAAAGGCGCGACATCGAACGCGTGTTGCTTCAAGTCCATCTCCACAATAACCACACCATACCCACCGGCTAACAGTAAAGCAAAAAGAATACACACGGCGGCATAAAATAAAAGGCCCCACATGATAGACTTTATTATTACGTATTCTTAGCGCCCTATTGATTATAAGGTATTTTGATACATGTCTTGTCTATTTGTATCTTGTGAGTTGTGGCTTAAGGTGGAGTAAGGGATTTTGAGTCTTATAATATACTTATCCTGTTAAGGTTTTTTTTTTAATTGCATGGCGAGAGGAGCATGCCATTCGCCTGATGGTAAGCGATGCGACCGCTCATGGATAGTAGCAAAACCAAACTACATGATAAATTACAAAGCGATGGTTGGCGGTCCACTCCGGTCGCCATCCTGAGACATAATATGTAAGTCTCACTATGTCTAGTAGTTACTCTGGCTACGTATTCTTCAAACCGGAACACAATAGTGCATTTACACTGTTGTTTGGCGGGAGAAATAGACATTGTGATAGTACCTACCCAGGCGGCCTCTCACCAGTAAATGGTAAGTTGAAGAAAGATAGCCTATTATCTGTACGACTCCTAGGAACGGCAATTTTGTCAAATTATGAAAAAGTAGTTTACATACCTTAGGATATTATGAATATAAAGTTACAATTATGATAGATACTTGATAGTTTAGGAATATGTAGCCTAAGATTTTTGAGAGTGGCGTATTTGTACTACGGTACGATTACAAAGCTGAGGTCTCGGGTTCGAATCCCGGGTCGCGCAAAAAAATATTGGATTTTTCTATTCATTATCAGCCCGGTGTCAGGGTTTTGTGCCCGATATGGCGATAGCACCCTCGCCCCCTATCACATTGTGGCGAAACATAGAAGGCGAAATTTGGGTGTCCTGGTAGCACCCATGCCTACCCCTTCTGGGAAAAGGCGTGATTTTATGAATGTAGGTATTATTATGATACCAAGATATATATTTTTTGCGTATTGTCACTGTATTCTCTAGGCTCAATGCCTCACTCATTTTATCATAGATTTAGGACGAAAAAAACTCCCGCATTTTCACTTTCAACCAGATCTTAGAAGCGCCGCGCTTACAAGGTTACAGTACATAATTATTATTTAGTACGCAAGTCACGTATACCTTTCGGCTTCGAAGACGCCCGTGTGTGAATAACAACTGAATAACAATGATATTTTCCCCATACCGCTGTTTGAGGTTGCGTGGTTTCTTGAGGAATAGGAAATTATTCTTTCATCGGATGCAGGTTTCAGGAATTAGAAAGGAATATGCTATTGTAAGGGATCATAGTTTTATGGTATAGCCAATTAATCATCGTCTTCAGCCATAACAAGTATTCTGATAAGCACCTTTCTGAAGGTTTCTACATACGTGTGGACCAAAGAGTCTATTATCATCGATATTATCATCGCTAAACAGCCAGTTCATTTCATATCATGGCACCCGTCATTATAAAATCTATGTAAAATATTTCTCATTCTTATTGTAAAGTTATTGAATGCCGGCTGTGAAACGTGAGGCCGTGGCTTCTATCCCCGCCCGAGACAAATGTTTGTGTGAACCATAGGTATTTGTTTCGGGCCTGGATTTTGTGAGACCGAAAAGTCTCTCGTAGTTCCTGATACCCACGACACAAGACTCGATCTTAGTTTTGGGTCAGGACTATTTATGTGACAGTTGGGTGTATTTATTATGTGGGAATAATTCCGTTTGGGTCAAAATCAAACAAATGTCGTTGAGATGTTCTTCAGTTTATTTATTTCTCTTTTAATACGTCTAAATCGTCTTCGTCGTACGTCGTTCTATCGTCGTACATTGTCTTCCAAAACTATACTCTCTTAATCCGTCCTTTCATACTTGACATCTTAATCATTCATCCTCTAACTCTTTTACTCTTTAGTACTTCCATTCGTTATCTCTTTCTCATAAAATACGTTCCATATCAGTCATTCGTCTAACGTTTCATTCCATTTATTCATCTTTCATCATAACATTTAAATCCTTCATCTATTTATTTATTTATTTTATTATTAATTTGTGAATATATTTTCTTCTATTTATATAATCAGGTCCGCACATAATATTTTCGCTTCATCCACTTCCATCAATCTCTTCACGCATTCTCGTCGGGTCAGGGTTCGTTTGACCTGAGCCTTTTTGAGGGTATCGCCGATTTGGAATGATTTAAGAAACATATTTTTTATCAGATATATTACAAAACCTTCAGTCTTAACCGTTTGCATGAATTGGATTTTATAGCCGAGACAATGCTCTCTCAAGCCTCTTGTATTGCGAAATCCATAGCAGGCGACATCGGCTTACCGCAGAGCCTACTTTACTTCTCTCAGAAAGTATAAAAGATTCTACGCCATAAAGTGAAACAAAAGGTACTTTGGTGTGTTGGCTATGGTACATTTAAAAACCTATCTGCTGTGTAGAAAAATAGATAAATACGTGACAAAATTAGACTATTAATTATTTTTGAGGTTTTTTTTGATACTTAAGATCCAGTGTTGGACATTTAATGACAAATATTGTGCTTATTTATCATTTTTGTTTGGTTGCGGTTTTTTTTTATGCTCAAACTTTTTTTTGCAAGATTATAAGCGACTCGGTTTTTGTTTTTAAATTATAGTTTTATTGAAAAACTGAACGTCAACATATTCCTTTGTCCAAAAAATATTTCACTGTCATAGATTTAATAAAAACAACATCTTCCTAAAAGCCAGTTAATCATCAAAATAATGGAATAGCCATTAAGATTACCCCAAAATACGCTACTGTCTAACACGCCTCGTAAAATAAATCTTGAAATTATACTTTTATCTCAGACAAAAATTATCTGTCTTCAGTTGAATTATATTTTTCCATTCTTCATAGCGCGATGTAATTAAAATATAAGACGGAACCCTTCGTATAAGTAAGCTGGTGATTTATTTGACGGTCATTTTGTTTTCATTCTGCGAAATGTCAGTGCCGAAATTAAAATGAGCGGAAATATCTTTCTGACGTCAGGTATTACGTATTATACGGATAGCAATTGTTTGTCTGACGCTTGTAGTCGCTGGATGCAGGCTGCCTACAGATCGATGTGGAAATCCTTTGGGTAGACCTATACTTAGCAGTGGACTACCTGTGGATGAATAGATAGACATAGAATTGTCTGTCTGTGCTGGAGTCAGTATTTTTTTGAATACTATGCCATACATTGATAGGTGGATTGCCAATAAAATCATTAATAATCTATGAAATCACAAGGTTCTAAGTTTCGTCCTGAAAAGAGAAAATAGCAAATAAACTCAAGAATCAAATGATTGCCTTATTAGAGAATATCACATTATTTCGATAAGCTAAAAGCATTAATATAATTATAGTAGCTATACTAATATTTAAATAAATATTGTATCAGCCCATATACGTCCCACGTCCATATACCCATATACGCAGGGCACGGGCCTCCTCTACAATCAAGGGAACGATTGAGAGGGATTAGGCCGTATAGTCCACGCTGGACTACTTGGTGCGGTGCAGGTTGGCGGACTTTTACATACCATACCATACAATACACACATGACTCCGAAAAGTCAGAGGTGTGCCATTACCAACAGGTCGCACACACTTAGAAATAAAAAAAATATTTTTTGTTCATCACTTTTAAAATTCCCTCTCAAAACCCAATTAAAACTTTACTGTGTTTATTGTTTTACTCGTTTATAAATGCATCCTACACCAATTTTATTCCCACTTTATTTGTATTAATAATGTTTCTTTTACTTCTCTTACAATACAAAAGTAATTACACCTTTTTCTCAATCTCTTTCGTCTCTGAGTCGTTGACTCAGTGCTGAGTATCGTGATGCCTTTCGCCTTCATTAAGAAGTTATAAGTTTTATCTTCTCGCGCCAAGCATCGCGGTCTTGTGAAATTACACCTTTACAACCTCTTAAATAGCACTTTAATTCCCATACCAACACGGAATAACCCCGCTTCATATCCAGTACCTGTTGAATCCTAGACTTTAGTGCTTACGTCGACTTACCCTATTTCATCTAGAACATTCTGCGGGATCCAAACTAATTCTGTTTACTTTCTGTTACCACTGGAATGGTGCATGTCTCTGTTATGTGTTAGATTTTGATGCAGTTTTTTTTGTTGTTGTTCTGGCCAATGTTGAACCTAATAATGGAGTGCAGGATACACAAAGCGACATGACGTGAGATGTTATATATCGGTGGTTGACTCAATTATACTAGCCTAATTGAATAAATACACCCAACAGTCACATACATAGTCCTTGACCCCACATTAATATCAATTAAGTCTTGTGTCGTGGGTATCAGAAACATCAAGAGACTTTTTGTCTTGCAAACACCCAGACCCGAGACAAGTATTTGTGGGCCGCACAAACATTTGTCTTGGTGTGGGGAACGAACCCGTGGCTTTTGTTTCACAACCGGCGTTTGACCAACTGCGCCACGGAGGCTGTCAAATTATATCTAGATATACAATTAACCCCAAAACTTGACACACTTACGTAGGTCTCTTTGATAGGTTTAAGCTTGATTTAATATCATTTTCAATCACAGAAAGTGTTTTACTAAACCTAGGCCTACATCAAGGATCTTTTTTCGGGTATTGCCAATACTAATAATAAACATAATGAGACTTAACTTCTTATGTCTCATGATGGCGAGCGCAGTAGAATGTAAGCTTTGTAGTTCATGGTGTTTGGTTTTGCTACTGTCCATGAGCGGTCGTATCGCTTTCCATCAGGCGAACGGCATGCTCGTCTCACCATTCATCACAATAAATAATCACCCATAGATAACAAAGAACCTAGACAACATATTATATAATAACGATTCAAAAGCAAAAATATTTTTACCTACGCTTTTTCCTCAAAACATAAATTTTTGATAGACGTAAGCTTTCATTCTCAGGGTCGAAGCTTAAGTATCGTTAAGCGGCATATTGGAAACCAAGGGCAGGTCCTGAATTTAGTGATAAATATCGTTCACACTTGGATTACTTAAGCGAAATAAGGCTTAGGTCTCAGTGGGGATTTATAGAATATTTTTATTTTATTTCCCCCAAAAAATATGTAAGTGGTATAAAATATTTACTTGTAATTGTTTTTATAATTTTTTCTTTGGTTTACAATAAAGAGTTTTGTATTGTATCGTACTTGGTCGGAGTTTTTTTCTTATATGTATTTTATTTTGTTAGCTGTAATTGTTACAAATCAATTCCAAAAATTATACTTGTGTTAAAAGAAAATAATAAGAAAATTACGTAACGTTTATACATCCAAACCTTTCCAATAAATACTACCATCGGCTAATAAAACCCGAATCAAATTATAATCAACAGATCCTGAGATATTTGCGAACAAACACACACAATGTACAACGAAAATAAAAACCTCTTCTTTGAATTTTATAGGACAGATTTTTACGTCTCCGCTCCGCTCGTTTCCAAATCCTCAGCCATCGAGATCATTTAAAACTATTATAACAACTAACAGGTTCCGTTTAGCTACACTAACTTACATTTCACCTCACTTAATTACCTTCATCATCATTTTTTACTGGCGCGTTTAACAATTACCACGTTTAGGCTATCTATCATATGCCTGGTTTATGGTTCGCTTGGAGCAAGTCGTATAAACGTCACGATTGAAATGATTATTTGATTGATTTTAGTAATGATCATTCGACAGCTTAAATTCGAATGCATGATACAGCTTAAATGATTAGTATATGCCTAAATTGAGAAATCTGTATACGGCAGTGAAAATTTTGCCGTAGTCATCAGCGAAAATCTCGCGTTTCGGTCTAAACCCGCATGTAAGCTATTTTGAACAGGTCAGCATAATTATGTTGATCCGAAATTGTATCACCAGGGAGACACGACAAAAAGTGAGACGTAGATTTTTTAAGGAAACGGCCTTATTTTAAAACCTATAGTAGTTATCTAAGGATTTGTCCCTTTCGAACGTCTTTAAAATTCAGTTTGAGCAAAGAAGAAAATTTCTGTGTTCAGCAGTGGACTTTTTTGTGGCTGAATATAAAGATAGAAGAAGACAAAAAATTCGATGAATTTAAAGCTGTCTATGAATAAAACTATTCATGAGACATATTTCAGACATCCAGTTCGCCAAAACACCTCTGTCGAGATATGGAACATTTTATATCCAAATATAGTTTCTTTCTTGCGCTAGTTTGTAGGTAGCTTGGTCAATGGTGTAGCAAAAAATCTATTTATATTGCTTTCTATTTCAATAAACTAACAATTTTACATGTCAAGGAATTGTGGAACTGAAAATTCAATTGCAATACCTACGACGCACAAACAACTTTTGATTGCATAATATTTATTAAATCTCATCTAAACATTCTCAGAAACGTCTCACATAACATGATAAAGCAAAGCAAAAAGTCTCACAACAATTAAAACACAGTTTGAAAGACGCCTCAGGTCGTAATTAATAATATTGTGTACAAATCGTCAGTTTTCGTGCGAGTGTAACTATATGGTGTTATTTATGTTTGTCTGGCGGTGTTGGGGTTACAAATTATCTTTTGATATGAGCTGATAGGTAGTCGTTTGTTTTGTGAAAGGATTTTAATGTCCGAGGTTTAATTTATGGAGAATATTATAGTTATGATAGGTTTTGGCAGCTTCCGTAGCACAGTTGAGAGCTGTAAAATAAGAGGCCATAGATTTGATCTGCAATGGGATGTAATTTTTTTAAATTACAATGTATGATGAAACAAGCATGCGATTCGCCTGTGGAAAGATACGATCGCTCATGAACAATAGCGAAACCAAACAACACATTTCATTACAAAGAAATATTTGGCATTCCACTGCACTAGCCAACCTGAGACATAAGTTGTTAAGTCTCAATATGTCCATTATTTACTCTGGCTAATTGTGGGTACTCTATTATTTGTTTCGGCTAAGATTTTATAAGGCTAAGATTTGAGCATTGTAAGATGGAAAATTATGTCGCGTTTTTCACTATACCCGACTTAGTATCTTACTGTAGCGTCAGAACTTTGTGTGTGAATGTATTTATTATTATTTATTTATTCTTCCTGCACTAATATTTTAAAGTTGTGAAAGTATTACCCACAAATCGTAAAATTTTAATTACTACATTATATTAGATTACTACATTTTCATCAAAAATACATAATTAAAACTCCTTAAAACATTAGTTATAAATTGTATATAATTATTGTTCTCTCGATTTTTACTATCACTGTAAAAACTGTTTCTAAAGTATTCTCTACTGAGCGGTGACTAAAACATCTCAAGGATTTTTTGCTGTTTTCATAGGTAGTTGATTTGAATTATCTGTTTTTTCTCCATGTTTACATTTATTTGGCTTACGATACATTATGCGGAGAAACGACTTTGTTTGGTTTACTGAGAAATCTGGAGGGTTCTTTCTGGAGCGTCGTCGCTGTTTTTAATAGATCTTTTGGGGTTGGAGACGTGAAGATGCTTTTTTTATTTTTTTTCTTTATTCACAGGACAATTCGCAAAGTGATATTGGGTTTTCTATTAATTAATTATTAGCCCGGACTCAGGAATTTGTGCCCGATATGGCGACTGGCTCGCCCCCTATCTCATCATGGGACGGAATATACAAGGCGAAATGTGGGTGTCCTGGTGGCGCCTCTGCCTTCCCCTTCTGGGATAAAGGCGTGAGTTTATGTATGTATGTATGTAAAATTCGCCAATGTATTTATAATGACTTGTTAAAAGTGGCACCCAAACATGATCATTCATTGTATATGTATTAAAGTATTCATTGATATTTCTTTATTTATATTAAAACACAAACATTTCTTGACAAAGTCCAGATTCCCCGTCATTTCAAGTTGTGCCGGGGCTAATTTGTTGTACAAATATTGAGCTTCTGACCACTTACGGTAAAGTGGCTCGGTGCGAGTATAATTGACAAACAATCCGACGGAAGAGCAAGCGGACGTGGTGACTTTTGTTCATGTGTAATAATTCTGAAGTATTTTTTTCATGTTTATAATGCACCTGTTTTTGACGCGACAACGTCTTATAATTCGATAGAGCCGGCTACACGCACAAACATGACTCATGCGGCGTTACCTCGCTCTGAGGCGTTCCATGTAAGGCTTGAAGTGCAAGCGAGAGCGCGGAACGAGCGACAAATTGTTTATTCTTATAATGAATTATTCTTATAATGAATTATTTAAAATTATTACTTTTTTATAACAAATTACAATTAAATTTGCAAAAATAATTAAGTAACTAATTGAAAAAAATTTAATTATATTATTAAAATAATAAAATCAAAATTTAAGTTTTAACAATTGAGTAGAAATTTAAACAATCCTTCGAGAGCAAACAGGGCACCCGATGGTAAGTAATCACTGCCGCCCATGACCATCCACAACGCTTAGATCATGGATATTGTGTTACCGGCCTATGAAAATTTTGCATACTTGTCAAGCACCGATGACAATACAATAATTTTAAAATTATGTGGAATTTCCTTTTTACATGTTTTTTTTCACTAAAGCTTGTTTTTTAGCATTTTAAACTATTGCTTATTATTACAAATAGACTACTCGAATGGGAATTGCACCAATAATCTCAAGACCTGCAGGCAACTAATATTATTATCGCCATACTCTCACATTAGGTTCAATGACCTCCACATTATCGTTGACAAAACAAACAAATTTTAATTAAACTGACCTAAAAACACCCGTCGCATTAACCCATTGATTGAAATATCTCAATATTTACATTATATCTAAAATCTTGAATATTTTAAAGCCATTTGTCCCATTTAAAGCTCAATGAAAGCAATCAACGGTTTTCCGATATGAAGAATATTACCCAAATTACCGTCTCGGATACGTATTATCTATTTTAATCTTAAATCGTTTCATCTTTATGCTTTCTTAAGCGGATTAAGTGACTGATTTCGAGAGGACGGTTAAGGAGAAGACGATAAAAAGATTTTAATAAAATAATAATATTTATTATTTCACCTTAGACATGGTCAATACCACCCACACAGGTCCACTAGGACGTGTGGTTTTGACAGTAGACAGTAGTTGACAGTAGACAGTAGTTGACAGTAGTTTTGACGGTATGCTGATACTGATGCAAACTCAGACTTGCACACTTATATCGTTACGTGTGTGGATATTTTTGGGCTCCGTCAAATCTACTGGACATTCGAGACTTAACATCTTATGTCTCAGGATGATGCGCAGTGCAACACCATGCATTGCTTTGTAATTCATGGTTTTTTTACTGTCCAAGAGTGGTCGTATCGCTTAACATCAGGCGAATGGCATGCTCGTCTCGCTATTCATCGGAATAAAAAAAAGTAGTTGTTTAGTAGTAAAAATAATATTAAAGTAGCCGCATACCCTTAATATATTTATGGTGAGCGATGTGTAACCTGTTACGGGCGCCGCGGCAGATCGATCAGTGAGTTAATACGCGTTAACGGACTATGTACTGTGATACCATCTTCACGTGATTGCGAAGAGGTGGATGTGGTAGTTTTAGGCTGTTATTAGAGTCACGCTGACAATCGGCGTGCGGTCAGTGTGACTCTAAAATCAGCCTTAGATGTTGTTATTGGGTAATTTAATAATAAATTCATTAAGTTATGGGTAATTGTTGTTATTGATTGCCTCAGTGGCGTAGTTGAACTACGGTACGACTACAAAGCTGAGGTCTCGGATTTAAATCCCGGGTCGGCCAAAGTGATATTGGGTTTTTCTATTAATTATCAGCCCGTAGTCAGGAATTTTTGTCCGATATGGCGATAGGCGCGCCTCCTATCACATCATGAGACGGGACATACAAGGCAAAATGTGGGTGTCCTGTCGGCGCCTCTGCCTAGCCTTTCTGGTATAAAGGCGTGAGTTTATGTATTTATGTATATATGAATATTAAATATAATTTAGCTGGAGTAAGCACACAGTATTATGAAATACAAATACAAATAGTTTATTGTCCCTAATTTTACATTTTGTACACTTCTTAACAGTAAAATAACTGAAATACATTCATTTTAAATTCACAATTATCGTAATGCAAAAACTAAATTTAAAGGTTTGGGTACATTGAAAAAAAATTATTTACTTTCCGTACTAGTACTAGACTGTACGGCAAGGCATGATGAAAGATGATATGAAAGTAATACTTAAGAAAAACAAAGTTTATAGAGATAGTTTCCAAGCTTGCCTTTAATTTGTTTTAATATGTGCCTGCTGTTGGCCCACTTATTATTGTGTATTTCTGTTATGTTTTTATTTTTGAATGATGTGATAACATTCAAATGTGTTACTTTTATTTTAATACTAGCTTCTGCTGCTAACTTCGTCTGCATGATTAACTTTATTTGGAATTTCCCATCCCGTCCGTCCGGTCTCCTTCTCACTTAATGCATGTAATCCAGTCCCATCCCATCCCTTTGAGTATAAAAAAGTAACAAATACATTGGAATTCCTTCCCCATACCACGGTAACACTAAACTTTCCGGTATAAAAAGTAGCCTAAGTGTTGATCCAGGGTGTCAGCAACCTCCATACCAAATTTCATCGAAATCCGTTGAGCCGTTTCGGAGTCCATCGCGCACAACCGCACAGACTTACAGACAAACAGATAAACAGACAAAAATTCTAAAAATCATTGTTTTGGGTTCTATTACGTTAATGTAGACCCCTCACATTAGTTTTTCTCATTTATCTTCCATGTACACACATCGTTCGGTTACAAATTTGTTATAATATGTTTAGATTTTTTGTATTCTTATAGTGTTAGCAAATTTGTTACCACCACTGGTTGTCCAAATAAATAAATAAATACATTCCTTGGGTGACGTGCGAACTATTTTGGAATAGGTAGGAATAATTTAGGAGAAGATTCATTACTATTTGTTAAAACCATGAATCTGGAATGTTATAAATTTAATTGAATTTAAATACATATTGAAGTGATTTACTGTGCAAAGAATATTTCGGGAGAAAGTTTAGCTCCTACCTTCCTTTCCGTTTCTATTTTCTTATAAGATATTTAAAAAAACTTAAGATCTCCAAGTAATATAGCTCATGAAAGATGGTTGATCATTTACTCCATTGTTGAAATTATGCCACGAAAATAAAACTATTAAAATCATAAGGAAAATAATGCTATAGAGAATAACATCTATAAAATATACCGCATCTACCAAGCAGAGCTCTCCATCAGCGGTACAACTTGAGTAGCCGACGCGGCCAACTAGTTTGACAAATTATTTTTATTTTTCCACGGGCCTCATTTGCGGTCGCCGCGGGTTATTTGAAACTGGAAAGTTTATGTTCAAATACCATGTATGACCCGTATCCTTGGGAATCGGTTGACGAATTTTATGTTGCACAATAAAGTTTTAAAAGTCAATCTTGAGTTAAAGTATCCTATTGACCACTCGATGATGATTATATTTAGAATTTTTTAAGTGCCATTTACGTATTTTGTTAGAAAAATTGGTTCATTTAATTTAACGATTATAATTATAATTTATTTATTATTTTATTTATTTTTTAATCGCGTTGAATAGCGAGATAAGCGTGCTATTCGCCTGATGGTAAGCGATACGACCGCTCATGGACAGTAGAAAACCAAACGCCATGAATTACAAGGCGATGCATGGCATTCCACTGCGCTCGCCGTCCTGAGATATAAGATGTTAAGGCTCATTATGTCGGGTAGGTACTGTGGCTACAATGTCCTTCAAACCGGAACACAACAGTGCATTTACACTGCTGTTTGGCGGGTGAATTAGACATTGCGCTGGTACGTAGGAACGTAGGCCGCCTGGCTACCCAGGTGGCCTATGTATATCTCTCTCATATGAGAGACCTACCAGCAGTAGTTGTACCTATTTACTAATTTACCATTTCATAATATTGGCAAGTATTAACCGAATTTTGAAATGTTGATTGTTTTGACAGCCTCCGTGGCGCAGTTGGTTAGACGCCGCCTGTGAAACGAGAGGCCGCGGGTTCGATCCCCGCACCGAGATAAATATTTATGAGAACCACAAGTATTTGTTTCGGGTCTGAGTGTTTGTGAGACCGAAAAGTCTGTCGTAGTTCCTGATACCCACGACACAAGACTCGATCTTAGTGTGGGGTCAGGACTATATATGTGACTGTTGGGTGTATTTTTTTAAATTCTTTTATCAATCTCGATCCTACACATTTCTAAATCAAACCTTCCATAGCCTTAGCCTGCGATGATTCCTTTTAGATCGCTTAAATCATCGTTATACAATTTTAAATATATTTTTTAAAATTGGAATCCTTGGCACCATCATCATCAAATTAGGCCCTTGTATATTCGTGTATTTCAACGCCATTCCATACACCAGTAATCTTACTTTAGTCTTTTTATCCCACATTCAAAACTTTTCGCAATTCTACACCACAATTTCCAAACAAATCTTCCACAAATTCTAGAGAATTCACGATGAAAGAGACATATTTAATTAACCCGTTATAAATATCAGTGTTCATAACTATTAATTTAATCCAGTTGTGTAGTCCATCTGGGGTAATAAACAGGATTCGCACTCATTTGAATACGTGGACCCGTTGTGAGCTCCGTATCTAGTTATTTATACATAGAACTAGATTATAGCGCTGGTGCTTGTGAATTTCCTCTAGTTGGACTTGTTTTAACTTACACTCGTTATCTTAAATTTACTCCAATATTACATATTGAAGTAAAACTATATTTACGGATTTTATCGCGGAATTTTATTGGTCATGGTCAGTCCGCCCCGTGACCACGAATAAATAAATAAATACACCCAACAGTCACATACATAGTCCTGACCCCACATTAAGATCAATTAAGTCTTGTGTCGTGGGTATCAGAAACTACGATAAAATACATAAAAATAGTTTTATTTCAATTACACTCCTTACGTTATTTTGAATAAAAGTCAAAGAGAGTTAAAAGTATTCGCCATGCCGTTGTTACCATAGCCTGTAAAAGGAATGGGCCGGGTCACCTATGGTAGTATAGTTGTCTTGAGCAAACCGATGTAGATCGACGGCTTAGCTATCGTGTTTAATATTTTGGTGAGTGAGATTGTCGGGGACCTAACATCTTCTATCTATCCCCCTTCGATTCTTTATTGTACCTTTTCCTTTTCATCGCTTAAAATCTCTAAATATATGTTACTTTAAATAAATAAAACGTATTCCTGACGTAAAGAGTTTTGTATAGAGACAGGTATGAGAATCAGAATCAGAATCAGAATCAGAAATAATTTATTTGCACAAAATTAAATACAGGGTATATCAAGACGGCGACCGAAAACGAAGCCAGGTGGTAGTATTAATAACTTCAGACACAATGTGACTAAAAATTTCGCAAAAAAAAATCGTCAACTTTTTTTTGGTATTTTTTTACTTATTGTCGTATTTGAGTGATAAGTATAGTTTTCCTTAAATAATGATGTAGGTACATATTTTTATTTTTTAAGACGAAATGGTAGGATAGGATTTAAGTTACTATTTTCGCAATAACTAGGTATTTACTACCCAAATACAAGGATATTTAAAAAATTGCAAAAAAAAATCTGTCGCTTATGTTGCGAAATTTTTATTTGCATTGTGTCTGTAACCACTAAAACTACCACCCGGCTTCGTTTTCGGTCGCAGTCTTGATATACCCGGTATGGTAAATCTTAAATCGATTAATCTCCAATTTTACTGTTTGTTTCTTTTATTTCCATAAAAATCAACCAGTTTTGCCACCGAGGTGTGGTTCTAATTAAACACAAATATATTTAAAAGATTTTACGAGTGACTGAAGATAGTATGCGACACGGTTCGAAAGAATGTTTTAATTCGTTTCAATTTACGATGTTGTCGCGCCTAGTGTAATAGCGTTCATTAAAGCAGTTTATTATTGTTAATAACATATTTCATTCTCGTTTCTATAATGGAGTCATGTATATGACGGAGTAGATTGAACTTAATTTCTATTTAAAGGCCCACTCACTTTTTAAATGGGATTTAGCGAAACTATGAACTGAGTAACGTAATTTGCCTTTAATGTACTTAATTTTGGTTGCACTATATTTATATAAATAGTTTCAACTATCCTTTGAAAATATTAATACCTTGTTTTACTAATTTTAATAGTTAATATAGTGAATTAATGATTATAATGTTATTATAAGTATATCAATTAAAGTATAGCAGTGTTTGAATATATTTGTGTTTATGAAAGATACGTAATAAATTATATTGGAATAAATAATAAATATGTATTATTATTATATTTATATTTTGTGTTATACAACTCTAACATCAGAAGTGGGATCAGGACTAACATGTTTGAAAATATTAATACCTAATTACGAATATTTCTATAACCATAAGGTATTTACAGCGTCGACAAAACAATAAATTACAACTTTATATTGTAACTAAACCATGTTTGCATGTTACAGATAATTTGTTGTAATAATACAATTTATTTTAGTTAAATACGATCAAAAGCATACATATTATGTAGTACGACATATAAACTCACGCCTTTTTCCCAGAAGGGGTAAGCAGAGGTGCTACCAGGACACCCACGTTTCGCCTTGTGTGTTCCGTGTCACGAATGAAAGGGCCGAGCCTATTAGGACCAAGCGTGTAGCTAAATTGGACAACGCGGTATTTTTTTTCGGTATTGATTATTATAGGCATCGCAAATATTCAACATAGTTCAAAACTATAATCTGATGGTATTTTAAATTATTATCATTGATAATTTCTCCTCGTATGATTTGATAATCGCACATTATATCACAGAAATTGTGTTTTACTGATCTAATATTATATTTATTACCTATATTTCTGAGGATGGCGAGCGCAGTGGAAGTGTTGTTTGGTTTTGCTAATGTCCATGAGCGGTCGTATCGCTAACCATCGGGCGAATGACATGCTCGACTCGCCGTTCATTGCAATAAAAATATCAAATTAATCAACATTATCTGAGCCATTAAACTATTTCTATAAAAATCTTTCTGCTTTCTGCCTGAGAGGACGTCGTAGGAATATAGGGATGAAATGTATAAGTATCTAGGTATATTGAGTGCCTCAGGCATTCTAGATTATCGTAAAACGATAGAGATTAAGTGGGGCAGGTGTTTGTAAACGTATGAATATTTATTATTAAGAGAGTAGAACATAAAATCTTTATGGATAATACAGCCAGTGGAATAAATAATGCTTATATTAGTATGATGTAGTTCAATATTATATATATACATACATATTATATTATATGGTAAATAAAGACTGCCTCGGTGGCGTAGTTGTATTACGGTACGACTACAAAGCTGAGGTCTCGGGTTCGAATCCCGGGTCGGGCAAAGTGATATTGGGTTTTTCTATTCATTATCAGCCCGAAGTCAGGAATTTGTGACCGATATGGCGATAGGCTCGCCCTCTATCACATCATGGGACGGAAAATACCAGGCGAAACGTGAGTCCTGCTTGCACCTCTGCCTACCCCCTCTGGGAAAAAGGCGTGAAAAAAAAACGAACTATTCATCTATTATTATTTTTGTACGACCACGTCATATGGTTTAATATTATCAATCAGCCGTTTATTAAGTGTAATTCATTTCAAAAAGAGTATCTCTCTCTGCTAGACAAATTATATTTCACCCATACATATAATATGTTCAGCCCATATATGTCCAAATGCAAGACACGGGCCTCCTTTACAATCGAGAGTACCAGGGGTTAGGCCATATAGTCTATCACGCTGGCATACTGCGGGCTTATCATACTTAAATTATGATATATTAAAGAAATAATACCACACTACCAAACATTCGAAATAAAAGCGGCAAAAAGCACATGAATGACACAGGTTTCTAAAAAATTCCCACCTCTAAAAAGCACGCAGTCTAAACGTCAATAAAAAATATACAAACACAGATTGTATCGGACGGTCACGATTTTCACATTAGCTCGGTGTGTGACGACACACGAGATGCGCTGACGCAACACACGGGGTACAGAAGGATTGAAAACAAAAAAGAAAAAATGATTTCGTATAAGTAACTTTTTAAATAATACCTACAGAAATTTTGTGAACAAAAATTAAGATTTGTAAGTAAAACGGTATGGAATTAAAAAAAAATTGATGACATTTCCCGTACCGGGAATCGAACCCGAGCCTCCTGGGTGAAAGCCAGGTATCCTAGCCACTAGACCATACGGGAGATGGTAAGTTATGACTATAATTCTTAACACGAGGCAGTTAATAAGTATTTTTATTATAATAGTAAAAATTATAAATACACCCGTCACATAGTTGTGACTCCACACTAATATCGTGTCTTGTGTCGTGGGTGTCAGAAACTACAAGAGACTTTTCGGTCTCACAAACACCCAAACTCGAAACAAACACCTGTGGATTACACAAATGTTTGTCTCGGTGCAGGTATCGAACCCGCGGCGTCTCATTTCACAGCCGGCGTCTCATTTCTAACCAACTGCGCCACGGATACGCCTATCATAATATGCAGGTACAAAAATTTTAACGTATTATTTTGTTTCAAACAAAATGTTTTGAAAATAAAATATGCTTGCTGTAAGAGTGATGACAGCAAAGTCGATCTTGAAATATATAAAATACATATTCCCGTACCGGGAATCGAACCCGAGCCTCCTGGGTGAAAGCCAGGTATCCTAGCCACTAGACCATACGGGAGATGTGAAGCAACGTTAAAATTACTTATCAGGAGATAGTAAAAAGTCAAAAGGCATTCGTAAGGCTGATATTGATAAACATGGTGACCAATTTCTTTTTATTTTTTTTATATCTGAAGATGAAATTACCTGAAATCTAAAATCGAATTTTATGACGAAACTCTTTTAGAAATAATCTTTTCTATATTTTTGTAGAACACGTCACTGTCGAATGAATGAAAGAAAATGAATTCATTAAAAAATAGTGATGTCAATGATTTAAGATGCAAACGTGCGAAAGAAATAGCGAGTCTCTCCACTTGCGTAGTGAATATTATTCTTCATTTAACTAATTTTTAAAATTAGATTGCGAAATTTTACGACCAGTTTAAATTCATTGTAGATTTTGGTAGAAAACTCTCTACTCCTTTCTTATTTCCATCCCAAGCAGTCCCTAAGAAATTTTCTAGTGCGATAAGACCATTTTGAACTTTTTTATACCGCTGAGTTAAATAAATAAATAAATAAATACACCCAACAGTTACATAAATAGTCCTGACCTCAAACTAAGATTGAGTCTTGTGTCGTGGGTATCAGAAACTACGAGACACTTTTCGGTCTCACAAACACCCAGACCCGAAACAAATACCTGTGGATCACACAAATATTTGTCTCAGAGCGGGCATCGAACCCGCGGCCTCTCGTTTCACAGCCGGCGTCTAACCAACTGCGCCACGGAGGCTGTCAAAGGCTGTGTGTCATTATATTATCGGTATACAAAATACATTAATAACAATATATGAATACCTATACTAAGAATGAGTGTTCTGTACATGATTTTTGTATGGTCGAGAGCCGATAGTATGGTAACCGTTTGAAATAAAACTGTATTGACGTAATCAAAGCGGCATCTGCGACGAGTTTCATTTTATCATACTCCGGCGTTAAGTTTATTACACAGTGGGTACAAATTATAGATTAATATATTATTTTTCACCCAACAGTCACATACCATAGTCCTGAGTCTTGTGTCGTGGGTATCAGAAACTACGAGAGACTTTTTGTATCACAAACACCCAGACCCGAAACAAATACCTGTGGATCACACAAATATTTGTTTCGGTGCGGGGATCGAACCGCGGCCTCTCGTTTCACAGGCGGCGTCTAACCAACTGCGCCACGGAGGTTGTCAATTGTACCAACATCTCACATATACATAATACCAGCGTGAATATTTAAGACTGTGTATGAACCCAAGACTGTGTATGCCTCAATCCTAAGACCGCGTCTCATTAATTCTCCAGATAGTGTCAATAGAGCAACCGTAGCAGCGGAAGACACGCCTACCGGTAGCCAAGAACAATGAACCGCGTTTCTAATTTTTATCGGGCATTCATTTCCTTTGAATTATATTTGCTACTATTTGATGAGGTTGTCGGGCGTTTTGTGTAAAGACTGGAGTATGACGTCATTACATACGTATTTTAGTAAAGAGTATAGCATTTGTTTTTGAGTCAAAATGTTATTCATACATACATAAACTCACGTCTTTATCCCCGAAGGGGTAGGCTGAGGCGCCACCGGTACACCCGCATTTCGCCTTGTATGTTCCGTCCCACGATGTGATAGGGGCGAACCTATCGCCATATCGCGCACAAATTCCTTACTCCGGACTGATAATGAATAGAAAAATCCAATATCACTTTGCCCATCCCGGGACTCGAACCCGAGACCTCAGCTTTGTAACCGTACCGTAATACAACTACGCCACCGAGGCAGTCAAAAAATGTTATATTAAACGGTATTTATTTCTTCTAATTGAGTCTTGATTAAAATTCGGAATAAAATCAAATAAAGCTGATTATACATCCTTGAAAATATATAGAAACTGATTATTTACAGATCTCATATGTATATTTGACCAATAAATCGATTTACAACTCAAATTAAAATTCTCACCCGAAAAGGAAATCGTCGAAATTCAAATGTCATGGCACTTGTATATGATTCATAATATCTTCTAGGAATATAACAGTGTGTCTTAACCACGAACATTTCCGGTAACACGAAATATAATGTGATACAGGCGGGATATGAAAGTGTTATACAGGATGTTTTAAATCGGTCAATTGGACGGCTGTGCAAAAAACACGTTTTAAATAAGTACTCGTAAAGGAATTTATCTTTACCAAAACGGATTGAGTAACTACGTATGATACAGCTATGAACGTTATTTAAAATGATAAGAATGTAAGAATTAATGTCAAGTAGAAGAAATCGCTCAATGCGATATGGTCACCCATTGTACCATTTGTGTTCGTTATCTAATTCCTATCTAAATTGACATGTACAATAAAGAGTATAAATAAATAATAATAATAAATGTAATTTATTGTAAGAATACAATTTTTTTGTATTCTTGACTGCCTCGGTGGCGTAGTTGTATTACGGTACGGTAAAAAGCTGAGGTCTCGGGTTCGAATCCCGGGTCGAGCAAAGTGATATTGGATTTTTCTAATCATTATCAGCCCGGAGTTACGAATTTGTGACCGACATGGCGATAGGCTCGCCCCCTATCACATCGTGGGACGGAATACAAGGCGAAATGTGGGTGTCGTGGTAGTCCTCTGCCTACCCCTTCGGGGATAAATGCGTGAGTTTATGTATGCTTATTTTTTTTTTGTTGCATGCTAGTTTGTATACTCATACGGACTGCTTTGATATGTTGTAGATTCCTTATATTATAGGTCCGTTTGAGTAGGTGAGTAGATCCATCATTTTATCTATTTCGGCCACTAAGCACCAATAGTTATCCTAGCTACCACGTAGGTTAAGCTACAACAGAACTTCCCGCGCTAACAATACCTAGGTGTGAAGCACTCATATATTTGTCTTGGTGCGGGGATCGAACCCGTTGCCTTTCGTTTCACGGCCGGCTGTGAACCACCTGCACCACGAAAGCTATCAATGATAATAAGAAGTTAATATTTGTGAGCATATTAAATCCTTGCATTTTGCATTTTTGCATTTTGCAAATTGATGTAAAATATGGCAAATTGAATTTGTATCCAGTAATAGTTACGTATTTTTGCTATCTCTCTCTCTCTCTCTCTCTCTCTCTCTCTTCAGCCACAGGAAGTCCACTGCTGAACATAGACATCCATGGGTCTCCACATCGACCTGTTGGAAGTGGATTTTTGCTGTGAATAATAAAAGCTGATATTGACAGTTCGAATACTATAAATCCTCACTTCAAAATTCCCAATAATCCTGGTAACAAGAAGAATTCTATTTCACAAGCACTAAAAGCAAAACAGACTAGATTAAACACTTAGTTCGCAGGAATGTAATCTATTTCAACTGCCCTACATGAGAGCCATAAATACGAGTACAGCCTTTGCTAGTATCCGTTTCAAAAGTTTTGTCAGTTTTAAAAATTCCTTGTGTTAGACCGTAGCATAATCAATTTAAAAATATACCCGTATGAAATACTATTTGTTTTAAACAAATAAATAGCTCAGCTAAATGAGATCCAGACTGCCAAAGCGTGGATCGGGGTCCAACCCAACACATGTAACACTGACTGTGAGAAATTACACGTGTATATTCTTAGTTTAATGATGGTTATTTTTAATGGCAATACATACATACATACATAAACTCACGCTTTTATCCCACAAGGGGTAGGCTGAGGCGCCACCAGGATACCCACATTTCGCCTTGTATGTTCCGTCCCATGATGTGATAGGGGCGAGCCTATCGCCATATCGGGCACATATTCCTGACTCCAGGCTGATCATGAATAGAAAAACCCAATATCACTTGGCCCGACCCGGGATTCGAACCTGATACCTCATTTTTGTAGTCGTACCGTAGTACAACTACGCCACCGAGGCAGTCTGAAAGTTCAATTTCAGAATTTTGGCGCTAAGTGAAATCTACTGACCGCATTAGGATCGCATGTAATTTTCAAAGAGCATAAACATCATGTTGACCCATCTTTACTAGAGCAAGAACCCATGGCCGCCAGGCAACTGTTAGAAGATGTTTCCTTGGCATCCGGACACTTTTGATGGTTCTTTCATCTTGCCAGACACCTTAAAGCTGATAACTTCCAAAGCCACCAGGATGTAAACTTCATAATAGCTAATCGCGTGATGCCTATGTCAGAGGTTTGCGCAGAAAAACTTTCAGCTTTTATAAAATGACGAACGTCTGGCGGCCACAGGCTCTTGGTGTTGCATGAACGGAGGTAGTAAAAATAGATGGTCCTACAAACTTATCAATTACTTAGTATTGACGAGAAACTAACAAAGCAATCGGACATCAAATTTCTTTCTCCCTTCCGCAGAATTATCAGCGACTGACTACGAAAGTAAATTAAAAAATATTACCATTTACTAAACAATCTGCTTCCATCAATACTCAATATAAAATTACAATTCATTGGTCTACATGAACAATAGTAACTCTGAGGGAAAAAATCGTGAGGAAACCTGCATACCGTAGCGATTTGCAAGAATTTCGATGGTATGTAAAGTCCGCCAAACCGCACAAGGCCAGCATGGTGGACTATATGGCCTATCCCCTCTCAATCGTACTCTCGATTATAGAGGAGGCCCGTGCCCTCCAGTGGGACGTATATGGGCCGATGCGGTACATGAACAATTATGATCCAACTTAAATTTTAACATCGAATAAAATCGAATGTTAAATATATCATATTCTATTCTTTATCCCCAAAGACCGGCAATGCGACAACACAATACAATAAAACACAAAGCTCTTTATTGTGAACCGAAACATTACATGAAAATAACAATATCTGAGCGTATGTTACAATGGCGGTCTTATCGCTCAGGGCGATCTGTGCCAGACAACCACAGATGGACAGTATTGAGAAAAGTATTGTGTGTTCTTATGATTCTTTGGATGTTTGAAGTACTCTTGTATACAGTATTTTTTATTGACAGCCTCCGTAGCGCAATTGGTTAGACGCCGCCTGTGAAACGAGAGCCTGCCGGTTCGATACCCGCACCGAGACAAATGTTTGTGTGAACAACAGGTATTTGTTTCGGGTATGGGTGTTGGTGAGGCCGAAAAGTCTCTCGTAGTTTCTGATACCCACGACACAAGATTCGATCTTAGTGTGTGGTCAGGACTATGTATGTGACTGTTGGGTGTATTTATTATTTATTTACCGTATTCACTAGTTATCGGGAAAAATACTTAGGGCCTCGTTCACCATCTTTATGTAAACCGTTGATTACTTACTTTTTGATTGACGTTATTTGACAAGCAAATGTGCAGAGTATCTTTCGCCGATTTCACAAGTCAAATTATAGTAAAGTGCTGATTAAGTGAATGACATAAGAAATTGAACGAAACATTCGTTCAATATTGCGTCAAATGTTCCTCACCCTGCCTCCCGCTAAAGTGTCAACGGGCTTTTTTTCTTAAAAAATAAAAAAGGAGGTTGAGATTTTAACCTTATTATAACCATTAAGTAAATACGCTAATCGGCAGACCATGCAGTCAGTAAGTTACTTATTAATGTAATCATAGGATTAGTATTACTGGAGCATGGTGAAATCGACACATGATGTTACGGATGACTTTTACTGATGATTAGCCTAATCAACGATTTACTTGAAGATGGTGAACGAGGCCCTTATACTTATTACTCTTTCCTTTTATATCTAGAGATAAAGAAGCTTCGTTACCCACGGTGTATAACACATCCATTTAGCTAAACCTACAAATAACCGAAGCACTACCTCACATCGCAGTTTTATAACACTTTATGTTGTTGGCTCACGATGCAAACTAGTTGGAAACGTTAGCTGTCTGTAATCATGCAGATAAAGCAGCGTTGTTTTAATTGGTTGCTTACCCTACCATGTGTGATGGAAGACAAAGAAAGTGTTATTTTCTGGTGTGTATATTTTTTATTTGTACAGCCAACAGTCACATACATAAACCTGACATCACATTAAGATCAATTAAATATTTAAAAAAAATACATCGAACCTTTTTTGGGACATTTTTAGTTGCTTTGTATCTGTAGACACTAACGGCCGCACTCAGAGACGTTTAATGTCAATCAAATCGTTCCTTAATATAGATTCTCTGTGTAAAATCTACACTCAGTAATGATTTTATTGACATTAAATGTCTGCGTACGGCAGTTAAACTGCCACCTGGCTTCGTTTTCGATCGCAGTCTAGATATCCCTTCTATTAATTACTATAAATATTAATTATATTTTGACTTAATATAAAAGTAAATACAAAATACCGTGAATATTATAATGGTATTAAATGTTAACATTTCAGAGATCGCTTATGAAAAATTTACAAAAATTCTGTGTGCATTCCACACGCGATATATTTTTTGCATAAATGTTAACAATTTGGTTGATTTTATTTTTGACGATGCTTTTTATTCGAAATGGCCACATGCACTAATAGTATAATCAAGGCAATGTCGAATAAATAATATAGATAAATTCTTTTTATTTAATTGTATTACATTGTATTAAAATATTTATTGAAACTTAAGTCACAAATTTAATGAGCTTAAATCGGTACTTAAAAAGCCGGACATACATTCATGCAGGTCGGTATAACGTCCGTTTTTGAAGTCGGTTAAAAAAGTCATTATACGAAACAAAAGTACGCACTTAGAATGAGAGTAATTGGAGGCTGGTGCGTCACGAATCTCTCATTATTCCCGCTACTAGTTTACATGTCACTGGTGAACATGAATTGAGTTAGATTTGTAGGGTTACCATGACTGTATAAAAATATGAGATATCTTATTGAGAGCATATTATGATTTTCAACACGCTTTTATTAGTTTCGCCTGTATCTATGTAAGTATTTATGTATGTAACGGAATCTTTGAAGTCCATTTTCGACCACTAAAAAACGTCCGATTGACTTGAAATTTTGCATACTTGTTAAGGACCGATGACAATTTAATAATTTAAAAAGTATGTGACATTATCCTAACTATAACCTTCTTCTTCTTCTTCTTGGAGTGCCTCTTCAATGCTGAAGGTTGGCCGTCAGCTTCTTGTATTTCTCCCTGTCCTTAGCCAGGTGGAATAGTTGTTCAACAGTGCTGATACCGGTCCACTCCCGGATGTTTCGCAGCCACGATTTTTTCCTTCGTCCAGCGCGTCTCTTGCCTTCCACCTTGCCCATAATAATTAATTGGAGCAGCTTATATCTATCGTGCCTAAGCATGTGGCCGAGATATTCTGTCTTGCGCTTTTTAATGGTTTGCATCATTTTCCGGGGCATACTGACACGCTGGAGCACGGTATCGTTCTTTACTTTCTGCATCCAACTGATGCGCAACATGCGACGGTAACACCACATTTCGAATGCCTCTAGGCGCCTTGTAGTATCGTCTTTCAAGGTCCATGCTTCGCAGCCATACATGACGACAGGCCAGATGTAGCAGAGAAGTATCCTTACTCTGAGCTTTATGTTCAATTGACGACAACACAGCACTTTTCTCATTTTGTTAAAAGAGGCTCGGGCAAGTTCTATACGGGTCTTAATTTCCTGGTTGGAATCCCATGCTTCATTTACCCAAGCACCGAGATACTTGTATTGTCGTACTCGCTCTAGTTGTTTTCCACCTATCGATATGTTAGGATTTATTCCTGGATTTCTGGAGACTACCATCAGTTTTGTCTTGCTGATGTTCATCGACAGACCGGCTTTTTGGCTGCTCTCGTTGACTTTATTTACAATGGCTTGCAAATCGCTTTCTGAGGAAGCAACGAGAACAGTATCGTCTGCGTAACGCAAGTTGTTAATGATGGTACCATTGATTTTTACTCCAGCTTCAAGGTCTTCAAGAGCTTCAGACATCACGGCTTCAGAGTACAAATTAAATAGAAGTGGAGACATAATGCATCCCTGCCGGACCCCACGATAGATCTCTATATCCTCGGTGTCTTCATTGTCAACCCTTATTGTAGCCACTTGTTTTTCGTATAGATTACGGATAATCCTTACGTCTTTACCATCGAGACCAATATCCATTAAAAGGTTCATGAGTTGCTGGTGTTTAACTCGATCGAATGCTTTTTCGTAGTCGACAAAGCATATCAATATATCATTTTGCATATCTCGGCATTTTTGTACAAGAACGTTGAGGGCGAATAGGGCTTCTCGTGTGCCGACGCCAGAGCGAAAACCAAATTGGCTGTCTCTCAGTTGTTCGTCACATTTCAGTCTTATTCTGTTCTGTATGATGTTTAGGAACACTTTTAGGACATGGCTCATTAGACTGATCATACGATATTCTCCACATTTTCTAGCATTTTGCTTTTTGGGTATTGTAATAAACGTAGATTTTAACCAGTCATCAGGAAGGACTCCATTTTCGTAGATATTGTTGAAGAACTGGGTCAGTACATCCAGTTTGTCTTCTTCTAATAGCTTGAGGATTTCAATGGGTATTTTATCAGGTCCCAGTGATTTTCCTGTTTTGGCTGATCTCAAGGCGCGTAATACCTCAGATTGTAAGATAGAGGGGCCATTGTCGTCGGTAGTTATTTGGATATTTCTGGTTAGATCAGCGAACATCTCTGAGACATATTCACACCATTGTTTCCTCTTACTAATGGGATCTAGGATCAGATTCCCACCTTCATCGGTAAGAATATTAATTGGTCTTTGTCTTTGACCCACCATTTCCTTGATATGTTTATGTGCATTGAATGTGTCATGTTTCCGAAGAAGATGCTCTAAGTGTGCACATTTATCTCTGTAATAGCTGTTTTTAGCTTGGGTAACTATAACCTACTTAATTTAATTTTAAAAAGAAATTGTATAATTTACGCGCAGCTTGTTAAGATAGACGTAAATAGAGGTTTTTTTAGTAAAATAAATAAATAATAGTTTAAAAAACTAAAATATACGCTTTAGTATTTTTTAATGAATTTTCAGAATGGAAGTTGTTCCTTTAGTTCGCATCCTCCTTGTCGTATCGTTTTCCTCGTTCCTCAGGGTCGTGATCTCTTGAACATGGAGTAATATTTGTTTTGACTATGTTGCGCTAGCTGTTCCTATCTTTGGCATCGTGGAGCGCAACGAATAATTAAAATAAGCACTTGATTAAATCACTGACAACAACAATAGAATACTATATTATAACAGTGGAGCATGACGAATCGCTGTTTTTTCATAATTAAGTTCACTACAATCTGAATACAGTATGTACATATATAGTAACAAATGTATAATTATTTATTTTTCATTTATTAATAAAATAATTCATTCGGATAACATCAATTTCGTTTATCATTTGTTTGTTTTTGGTATCTTATAGATTTACAGTCCGAACATTAACCAAATGTATGGTCAGCCTAGTCATACAAAGTAAATTTTAACACGTGCCTAGCCTGAAGCAATGTATGCATTTGCTTCCACATAATTGTTAGTTGTTTTTTTTTTGTCTAAATGTGAAATTATAGAGCGGTGCAAAGAAATGCGGTCACAGTATCATCAGACCCTAGGAAGCATTACAAAAAGAATAATGTACTTATCTTTATAGAGGATTTTTTCCTAATGATACAGATGTTTCGTAGGTTCAATAATAATGATAAATAAATTTATTTATTGAACAACAAAACTTTATAAACACCTAGTACAATTGTGTGTTGCTAACTGCGGTAGTTAAAAATATAACTGTATCGCAGCTAGCAACGCCCACGTCCAGACGTACCAAAACAATATGTGTAATATAAATTTAAAATTTATAACAATAGAAAAAAAATAGAAACCAAAAAATATATATATAATGCAATACTTATAATATCTTTTTATTTTCATTGCCATCAAAATTCGTTGTAAAATAACGGAGAAAAAACGTACTAGAAAGTCGTTGAGAGCAGATCTCAATATATTATATATATATCAACTATTCAATGAGGAAATACATAAAAAAGGCATAAGCCTTAATATAGATGTAGATAGTCTTTATATGACAAAAGATAATAAAAAAATACCAAACAATAGCTGTTGAAAGAAAAGACAAATTACAGCATCATAAAATATCAAAATTGAATAAGGGAAATGAAATGACATAATATTTTACAACGGTTGGAAGTTAAACACGTTTAGTTTAAAACAGTAATTACTCGGCAAAATTTAGTAGTCCAAGCAATTCATGACACGGTTTCACCTTAATTACTCTGTCAATTATAATTTAGCCACGTGCGTAAAAAGTACCTAGTTAGGTATTTGTGCTCGGAATTTTTTGTCCAACCTGAAATAGACTAGGGCTGTGAACTAAGCCCTATTCCTAAAATATTCAAAAAATGGTTGACCGCAAAGCCATAAGCGATATTATCCGAGCTGTATGCGAGTATATTTGAACTGTCCGCCTTCTCTCCAGGTACATATTATGTGTGGGTAAGGGAAGAAAAAAAGAAATAGAAATAAATATGCGGTTATAAAGGTTAGAATAAGCACTGACATTGGCAAAATTAATATAAACGAGTGTCTTCTAGTTACCTAGAGATCGGGTGTTGTTGGGTTCAAGTTTTTATCAAAATAGATTTACTCTTTATAATGAGTCACAAAGCTATATTGGCAAGCCTACCGCGTAAGAACGCCACAATCTATCACAATCAACAATTTTTTATCAATAATCTGGAAATATTAATTTCAGAAACGTTCTGCATTGGACTTTCTGTCGATTAAAACGAAGGAAAAGAAAATGATGCTGTATAATAAAGAAATACCTACTGGATATTTCAACTATACAACTCCAAAAGGCGATGCAAATATTATTCAAATTACTCAGTTTCAAACGACAAATGCGAAGTTTAATTCAAATATGTAATTACCCGGCCAGATTTAGGAGTCCGAACTAAAATGATACCGGCTCTCCTTAATTACCCGTGCTGTCAACTATAATGCCGTGTACACACGCGATGCATTCCGTGCTAACTGTATTGTGATAGCTAAGCCGCGTTCACACTTCACGATTTCAGATTGGCTGCTAGTTTTGTAATTAACTAGGTTAATTATTTTGAGGTTGAGGTTTAGAGACTGGATCCCCGCAAGTTTCTGGGTATGTAATTTTAACATGTCTTTAATCTACAATATTGAAATTGACAGGAGTTGGAACTAAATTATTGTCCACTTCACTTAGTAGCAAAGCAGAAGATGAAATTATGAACTAGATAGGCAAGGTCTTGATATAAAGACTAACAAATACAAGAATAACATAATAGACACCGCATAAAAGACCCCGTATAATTTAGGCATATTTGCTAAGTTATTCGTATCTAAGAATTTACTTCACGATTACAGCTATAAACCTATAAGACCCTGCATTATATTGCCCTTTGAAAAATCTTGAACCTCGTCTTTTGACGTTTTCTCGAATCCAGCGACTTCGTACAACTTTTATTACATCTTCTTTCCACTTTGTAGATGAACGTTCGACGCAGCTTTTCTCAGTAATCCGTCTACACTGAACAACTTCAATATTAATAACAACCTGTAATATAATTATATGTACACGATAGTATTACGTTCAGAATAAGCTGCTAAATCGATGTGAAAACTTATTTCATAGGGATTTTTACATAAATTAGGACTGGCTAAATGGTATCAAATCAAAAATAACATTTAAATCGAATGGAATTGAAATTCCAGTCAATGCAATAAGGCTCTTAAAATAAAACAACAATAAAGAAATACTTTAGCAAATAAAATACTTTTGCTTATTCTTTAAATTCTATCTACTACCAAGGTGTGTATAATAGTTAAGTGCCCGTTATAGTGACGTAGATGTAGAACGATTCAGGTTCATCTGCGCATAATATTATACAATCAGGAAAACATAATTGCCGGAATGTATTGTCGCATGCCCAATTTGATGGGCTGGCAATACATCCATGATCCAAGCGTTGTGGATGGTCATGGGTGGCTCACTTACCATCACGTGACCCGTTTGCGCGTTTACCGAACCTATGAAATACAAAAAAATGAGCCGGTGAGATGAATATCTCACTCTGGTTCATACTTTTTTTTTTATTGCTATGAATGACGATACGAGCCTGCCATTCGCCTGATGGTAAGCGATACGACCGCTCATGGACAGTAGCAAAACCAAACAACACCATGAGTTACAAGGCAATGCTTGGCATTCCACTGCGCTCGCCATCCTGAGACATAAGATGTTAAGTCTCGATATGTCCAGTAGTTACTCTGGCTACAATGTCCTTCAAACCGGAACACAACAGTGCATTTACACTGCTGTTTGGCGGGAGAAATAGACATTGCGGTGGTACCTACCCAGGCGGCCGCCCACATATGAGAGACCTACCACCAGTAATCCTATCCTATCCTCTAGCTAAACTGCACTGCGCTTACCACCAGGCTCACTATAGGCGTTATCTCATACAAGTACATAAAACAATCTGTAGTTACTAGAATATTTTCCCTCCCGTCGACCTGACGTGCGTTGTGAACGTTCTCTTGCGGTGTTTAAGTTTATAGTGGAGTTTTTACAAGGCGCGTACAGTTTTCGTGTCTCCCACGGCGTTAAGCAGAGCGCGGCGGGTTTTCAACCTCTATTACCATCTATGTACTGGTAAAGGCTGGATGCGGTATTAAATGTATTTTTATCGACCATATTTTTCTTCTTCATCAACCTTTAAGGTTGCAGGAAGTCGCTGAATGCAGGGCTCTTCCAACAGATCAATATGAATATCCTTGGGGAGGCCTATGTTTAGTAGTGGACTTCTTATGGCTGAAAGGAAGAAGAAGAAAATATTTTAATAATAAATAAATACACCCAACAGTCACATACATAGTCCAGACACCACACTAAGATCGAGTCTTGTGTCGTGGGTATCAGAAGCTACGAGAGACTTTTTGGTCTCACAAACACCCAGACCCGAAACAAATACCTGTGGATCACACAAACATTTGTCTCGGTGCGGGGATCGAACCCGCAGCCTCTCGTTTCACATGCGGCGTCTAACTAACTGCGCCACGGAGTTTTACTTCACTCTTCAGCCATATGAAGCCCAATGCTGAATAGAAACTTCCTTCAAGGCTTTCCTCAGCGACCGGTTGCAAGCGGCATTCATAAAAAAAAAAAACAGATTCGTAGCAATACACAGCTGGACATCGATCTCTCTGTTTGTATATCAACACAATCCTCAATTTCTCATACATCACCGCTTCTGCTCTTACTATCAAGAAATATTTTAAACAAATGCCGCATTCGTTTTGAATTTATCCTCTACGTCGATGTCGAACAATCGTGAGTAGTGAATATTTAACGTATGCACTATTTACTGCTGACCTTGCATTGTTCTCAGTAATATTTATTGTACGAGAAACGATTTATTTATTTATTTATTTATTAATCCTTTATTGCACAAAAAGAGACATTTACAGTAAATAAATGGCATGATAATAGTACAAGAGGCGGCCTTATCACACTAGGCAATTTCTTACAGGCAACCTTTGGATGGATATGTAAAAAGGAAAATGAGAGGGCAGTCTAAGGTGTTTATTAAAATATACGTATATATATAATTAAAAAAATAATAATAATATACATATATAAATAAATATGATAAACAAATACATACAAAAATATATTTAAAAACAATAATAATAATACACAGACTTACAATACATACAATATACATAAACATATATACCTATCCTAATATTTATCAAACATGCGAATGGACATAAGATATTCCTCAGCTACATACAATTTAGAGATAGGAAATAGTCTTTAATCATTTTTTTAAATGACGACAGTGTTCGTGCCCGTCTTACCTCAACTGGGAGTGAGTTCCACAGTCGGACAGCTTGGACAGTAAACGATTTGTCCATGAAAATCGTGGAGTGCACGGGCATTCTCAGTTTCAGGCTCTCCGACGACCTCAAGGATCTCGAATGTGAGTCATGGAGAAAGATGAATCGATCTTTAAGATAAGAAGGCGTGAGAGGATTAAACAAAACATTGTACAGAAGTGAAAGAATATGAGTATTCCGACGAAAGCGGATAGGTAACCACTTGAGCTTAGTACGAAATTCAGAAACATGGTCATATTTGCGAAGACCAAATATGAATCTGATACAGAAATTTTGGAGACGCTCAAGCTTATTAAGTTGGTCCTCGGTGAGATCTAGATAGCTGACATCGGCATAATCAAGGATGGGGAGAAGAAGGGTTTGGGCAAGTGAAATCTTCGTGGCAATGGGGAGAAGATTGCTTAACCTTCGCAAGGACCTTGCCGAAGCAAACAGCTTTCTGCTAAGTTCACGAAGCTGTGGGCCCCAGGTGTAGGATCTATCAAGGAGTAAGCCCAGATTCTTAACCGTCTCGCTGTATGGGATAAAAGTCCCATTACAGGAGACGGATGGTAGTAGGTTCCAGTTTATTTTAGAGACCATCCTGGAGCTACCAATAACAGTGAGCTGGGTTTTGGATGGATTGACCGTTAATCCGTGGGTCTTGCTCCACTCACAGATGAGTTGCATGTCAGAATTAATTTGTGCAATAGCGTCAACCAACTTGTCCAAGGGCGCCCGCGTGTAAATTTGGAGATCATCAGCGTAGAGGTGGTAGGAGGAGCAGAGATGATTAGTAATGGAATTAATAAAGACTGCGAAGAGTAAGGGAGAAAGCACGCCGCCCTGTGGAACGCCAGCAGATACAGAGCACCAGGAGGAAAAACTTTCCTCGACACGGATGCGTTGCCGGCGTCCAAACAGGTAACTACGAAACCAATCAATTGCCATTGGAGATATGTTAAGAGAACGTAGTACACCAAGCAACACATCAAAATCGACAGAGTTGAAAGCGTTGCTGAAGTCTAGCAGTGCTAGGACTGTCAGCTGGCCTTGCTCCATGCCCGATCTGATGCCATCCGTAATGTGAGTCAGGGTGGTAGTAGTACTATGCCCAGAACGAAATCCCGACTGGAGAGGATTGAGGAGGGCGTTATTAGAGAGGAAATCGTTAAGTTGGGTGTGAACCAAACGTTCGAGGACTTTGGAAAGGAATGGTAAAATGGCAATAGGACGAAATTCAGACAGTACAGCGGGCTTGGGTTTCTTAGGAATGGGGATAATGTGGGCTTCTTTCCAAGCAGTAGGAAATAACCCTGTGGAAACGGAATGGTTCAGGATATGGCAGATGACAGGAAGGATTTCGTCTAGGATAGGAAGAATCATATTACGGCTGACACAGTCGCTTCCCATGGCATTTGATGATATAAGCGTAATGGTTCTCCTAACATCACAAGTGGCAAATTGTTTAAGTACGAAAGCTGAACATTTAGGAGTCTTAATGGTAGAAAGATGCTTAATAGTATTATCTTTGGTCATCATGTCAAAAGAAGATGAACAGGAAAAGTGATTGTTTAAGGAATTTAAATCAATGGATTTTGGAATTGAGTCTTGTGTAGGTTTACCCACTCCTAATGTCTTGAGAAATTTCCAGACTTTAGCTGGGTCTCCGTTTTCAACTGAGTTGTGAATATGTCGGCGTTGAGCATTCCTACACACCTTACTGCAGTGATTCCGAATGGCAACGTACTTGAGCCAGTTTGACTCGTTAGGACGACGTTTATACTTGGACTTGGCTGACGCTTTTTTACACAACAGCTCTTTGATTTCCGCAGTGAGCCAAGGTGATGGAAGGTGTTTTAATTTAATTGATCGAACAGGAGCATGTTTGTCAAAAAGATCTGTTAATGTCTTTGTGAAAAAATCAACCTTGGCATTCACACAATTCGACTGGAAGAGAGCACTCCAGTCAATGTCACTGGCATCCCTGCGAAGATTAACAAGGTTTATACCCCGAAAATTTCGCTGCAAGAGGACTTTAGGTGAGGGTTTAGGAGGACGAACACGATAGGATAGGAACAAGAGGTCATGGTAAGAAAAGGCGTCGGCAGAACATTGACCATGTTTTGCGACGAGATCTACAGAGGAAACAAATATAAGGTCTAGTAAGGAAGGAGTGCAGTTAGGGGAATGATGAGTTGCTGAAAGTGGTAGTATAGATAGGTTGCAGGATTGGATAGTATTCGAGAGGGAGGAGGAACGACGATCGTTCTTAAGGAGACAGGTGTTGAAATCACCCATGATTATGGTTTGACTGTATGAAGGAACTAAGTTTTCGAGAATAACTTCAAGAGAAGAAAAGAAATCAATGCGAAGCGAGGGACAATAATAAACACCGAGTAGGAGCTTCTGATGAGAGAGTTCCACCTCCAAGAAAAGATGTTCGCCGGCATTTGTTGGTGGAGGTTGCGGTGAGGTACTAATGATATTGTATCGAAAATAAGTACGGAGATAGATTGCGACACCACCTCCACTACGCGCCGTGCGATCATTCCTTATGAGGTGGAACCCAGGAAGAGAGTACAGAGTCGAAGGAAGACAAGGCTTTAGCCAAGATTCAGAGACAAGGATAGCATGAATATTAGTACAGTCAAAACTAGCCAGCATATCGGGGAAATGGGCGGGAATACTCTGGGCATTGAGATGGACCACATTAAAATTCCTCGAGACGTCGGAGAACTGAAAAGAGAGATTGTCAGCAAGTGAAGGAACACTGACAAAACTATCATCGCTGCATGCTGATAAAAACTCATCACTGTCACTACTAGACATATTTAATCGATTTTGATAAATATCTAAATTTGTAAAAAAAAAAAAAACGTTAAATATAATAAAAATAAACAGAAAAACAAAGTGTAAATAAAGTCAAATAATCATCCATCTGCCGGTTGTTAAAAGAAAAAAAAAATGTATAAATCAATCAAGTAAAGGTACAATAAAAAAAAAAAAGAAAATATACATATTAAGGTAGTTAAAATGAAAATAAACAATTCAAAGCACGATAAAAATAAAATAAAACTGAATCTAAAAAATGCTGGTCCAGGTAAATCAAGTCAAGTATTAAATAAAAAACAAAATTTAAAGATTCCGAACGAATCGCAACATGTCAAAGTTGACAATGGTCATATGTCAAAATCACATTTATAACCTAATAACGCAAGTGACTAAATCTAATATGTAAACAAATAATATTATCCTAAAGTAAAGCTAAACAAGTAACAGTTAATAAACAATAGTATCTTGTAGAAAATATAAATAAAAATAGAAAGAAATCCGGAAAAAGTACATAAAATTGTGATATAAAATACCTGGACAGCACGCTAATTAAGAAAATAGACAGTTCACTTCTTAGCAGCTGCAGCTCGCCTGGTCTTTGGCACGGCTATGGCCTTCTTCGCAGGACTCGGCTTAGCTGTGGTGTCCACATTAATCTGGCTAAGCAGAGTAAGGGACGTCACGCGATGCCGAATGCCAGAGTTTAAGACGTAGACAACACCCTCCCGAGTCCAGGAGTTGTTGACGCCAAACTTCTCCCGCGCGGCCATAAAAATGTCATGTCTGGCCTTTGTCAAGAACTCAGAGAGAGTAATACCAGTCCCCTTCAATTTAGTTTTGCTGTACCAGATATTATCTCTCACCGAGGTGTCTTGCAACTTGACAAGAATAGGTCTTGGTCTGGTTGAAGATGAAGGGCGACCCATCCTGTGGCAACGCTGAATGTCTCCAATGCCAAAATCTGCAATGTTGATATGCTTCTTGACAACATCAACTATCACTTGAGCAGGAGTCTCGTTGGCCGCCTCAGCAACACCATGAAGCAAAAGGATTTTCCGGCGCCTCTGCATCTCCATAGTGTCAACTGATTGTGTTAAAGCCTCAATTTGTTGCTGCAGCAGTCCAAGTGTCTGGGTGACGAAGGCTCTAAATGAGGCAAACTCTGCAGCCATATCAGATGATCCAGAAGCAGCAACTGGAGACTTCTGCAGGTTGGCTTCAAAAGCAGACATTCTTTTGTGGAAGTCTTGCTTCATATCTTCCAAAGTTGCTTTCAATGAAGACTCCATAGTGACAGACACAAGTGAACAAGTAGTGAGTTGTAGAATAAATAAAAGTGATGTTAAGTAGGGAAATAAATACTAACACCGGCAGGTAGGCAGTTTAACTGTTGTTATAAAACATAAATTGTAGTAAAATAATAACTAAATGTATTTTAAAAATTAAAATATTTGTGGAGCAAAAATTTGTTTAACTACTTTTCTCGACTACCCACGAAGAAAAAAAAAAACGATTTGTTCCCCTTAGATCTATAAAGGATCCAGCACTTTGGCTTAATCAGTGAATATGAGGAAAAATGTGTTATTAAGACGACACTAAATTTTACCTCCTACAGGATCAAGGCTTTTAGATACACAAATGGATATTATATTTTAGTTTCCGTGGAGTTTTAGTATGAGCAAGAATAGCGAAAACCGTACAACACAATTTGAAGTCGTCGTGCGTTGTAGTCACGAAGTGTAGCCAGAATAAAAAGCCCAGCATAACAGCTTTTCTCTCAGCTTTATACTCTATTTGGAGAGCATTGTCTTGTCTTTTATCAGCCCACTATCGCCAATTGTTGAGCACTAAATTTCTATGTAACTGACAGTAAAGTTAAAAAAAAAAGCAATAATCCACCAACTTGGCATGTTGCGGTTTGGCAGATTTTACACTCCATATTTTTTAAGACATTTTTAAGAACTCTATGTTTCCTAAAATTTATGCCTGTGGGGTCCCCACGGGCAAATTATTCATTTTACAAGTGTCAGAAAAAATAAAGATAATTTTCTACAAGTCCAAATCGAAAGACCCAAGTGGAATAAGCCTTCAGTTCGCAAATGGAAGCATACCGTTGATTGAGCGAATAGTTACATACTTGGAAACTGGAGTAACAGTTTTATACTTAAAGTAAAATAGAAATAAAGGCTATTGTGAGATTTTAGTATTTAATGCTTTTGTTATTGGCAGTTTAATTGAGATTTGTGTTTGTGAAATAGGTATTTGTTATTTGTGGCATTAGTTTAACAGTGTCTACAGGTTTTAGAATGCAGGGGTCTGGATTACAAAAACATGTTTGTGTTACTTTTTAATTTAATTTTTGGTGATATATTTGGTTTTTTACAATCAGTAAAATTTATTATATCTAAAACTCAAAGTGACAGCATGACCTGGGAATCGAACACGAGACTTCAAGGCCATAATAATATGGCACTAAACCATTGTTTTTAAACTATATTTGAAAATCCATTTACGGTTTCCAGATATCCACTCAACAACACGATTCACTCACATAGGAATCGATCCAGTCGTCAGTTCATCGATCATATAGCAGCTATATTCACAAACCAATACAGAATAATGTATTAAAATCTAACAATACATTTCAAAATATTTGACCTAAACAAAACCAAGACCTCGTTCCCATTGCAGCCACAAAGCGCTTCAAACTCTGTGACAAGGCGCCTTCACTATCAAATATTAAAAATTCCCAGCGGATATAAAGATACAAGAATCCAATTTCGCATTTCCTTACAATGCTTTGCCGTACCGTCGCGAGGCAAAGTTAAATTAAAAAATATCAATACTTTGCCCGCAATGTATTCTCAAGTTTTCTTTCTGTTCGGATTGAAGTGGATTGGTTGGATGGACGGGGTAGGGTTGTGGGTTTGAGCCCATGGATCTTTACAAAGGATTATAGAAAGAATTGTGGCTTTTTGTCATATACGATATTTAAAACGTCGCCACCGATGGAAAACCTTTTTAAGAATATTTTTTTAGCAAGAACTTCAAAGGCAACATATAAACAGTAATAAAGTTAAATTACTACATTCCATTACACATCCGATCAGAGTGGAGGTCTGAGCTGAGCTAAACGACGTATATAAATTACTTATAATTACATTTAGCGTAGAAAAAAATGCTATAGTCAAGTAAAGAAAAAGTAAACACATAAAAATTATTCGAACTTTTTTTGTCATTTTGATTATCCCAAACTTAACACTAAAACACTTTTAATGAAACCTATAAATTTCGAACCATTCACCAATTAAAATTTAATATGAATACACGTACATAGTGGCTTTATGTCACAGCACTGCAACACGGCTGCGCTTCCATGAATATTTATCACCTCTGTTATGACTGCAGGCTGGTATAACTGTATCATCCGACTAAGCTGATCGACGGTCGAGATCCCTTTGCTGTCCCATATTCCATAGGAGTCAAGACGCTTTCTTTGTCATGCATAAGTTCACGCCTGTATTCTTAAAGTTGGTGGAAATGCCACTCACTTATAGCTTGTTAAGCTTTAGTATGATGATAAACACATTGAAATAAAACTATTTTTTACGGATTTTATCGCGATTTCGTTTAATTCTTCCATTTTTTAACTTCCCGACGTTTAAAAATGTAAAAATGTTAAAAATTGTAAAAATTTAACCAAATCGCGATAAAATCCGTAAAAAATAGTTTTATTTCAATGTGTAACATTCGCGTAAATCTAAGAAACTATTATGATAAACACATTTGCTTTGAATTATCGCTTTGTCAATGACAATTTCTAGTTCTGAGACATCCACATTATGAGTCTTTTTAACCAGAGAAAAGTTCCACAAGATATGTATTTATTTAGCCGTAATTGTTATACACTGTCATAGAGATATAACACAACTACCGTCACATGTAGGTGTCTTGATGCCCTCAAAAAATATAAGAAGAAAAAGAAGGGAAAATTACAAGAGGAAGAAGAGGGTTTTGAGTTTTCAGCAACCTCACTTACTGAACGAAACACAACAACGACGCTGTCAGTTTACGTCGATTTTTTGCGAAAAAGTAGCATTGACTATGCCAATTGAGCTAGTCCATTACTACACTAGCCCAAAATATTTACATAATTCTACAAATTTTCTGACCATGACGTAGCATTTAAACAGAATTCAACAGAAACTGTTCAAAAGCGGAGAGTAACGTAAAAGTGAAAATAGCATTTCTAAGCAGTGCCGCTGAATCACGTAGCCAACTCGGCGTAGGGCGGCCAACTCATTATCCGATATAATTAATTGGAGTTCAGTAGAAAAGTTGCGTCCTGTCCGACCGGGGAAATTTGGTGACCAAGCTTCAGTTTGTATGGATGCGGCTTACGAACATTATTTTATAAAAGCAGAAAGTGATTGCAATGCATCTGATGATGAATAAAGGAAACATGAAATAGGGCATCTACCGACGAGGGAAGGTCGTGTCAACCTACATAATTATGCCTGTGTTGAAACCGGGTATACAAAGCCTAAATCTACAAAATTATATGGGTCACTATGACGGGCTTTTCGTAACTATCTCCGGTGATTCTTAAGCCTGCCACACATGTTCAAGTGCGTTTGCGCAAAACCGAGTTTGCAGCAGTCTCGAATCGAAAATTAAATGAACTTTGAGCAATTATATTATATAGCATTGCCCACACACGTTCCAATGTACTAATGCAAACTTAGACTTGCACAGTTACATATGTGGCGTTCGTGTGTGGCGGCCATTATCGGCGCGGAGACGAATATTCTTCTACCAGCTTTAGGGTCTTCAGCAATACCATTAACCAAACGAAACAAAACAGAAAGGCTATTGTTTTGAGTCGATTTTCAATAAAAGTGGTGCCACCCCGATCGAGCTGACCTATTGATACTCTAGCAGTAATTACTTCTCACACTAAGACTCTAACACTTATGCTTTCTGTTACCTTAGACAAAACAAATGTATTTAACCTTAGTATTAAGGCATGTATCTGTATCTATATTAGCCCATATACGTCCCATTGCAGGGCATAGGCCTCCTCTACAATCGAGAGTACGATTGAGAGGGGTTAGGCTGTATATTCCACCACGCTGGCCTAATGCGGCATGAACATCAAAGCATTCAAGAACTAAATTATCATCAAATGTTTTTCCAACGTCTATAGCTAAATATTTTAAAGAGTTTTCTGTATCTGTATCAGCCCTAAACATCCCGTTGCAGGGCAAGGGCCTCCTCTACAATCAAGAGTACGATTGAGAGAGCTTAGGCCATACATTTCACTACGCTGGCCTAGTGCGGGTTGGAAAAAGAGTTTTAGTTCCGTTTTTATAAAATTCAGAGACATCTAGTAATCTAGTATCTTCGTAAGAAGTCGGTATTGGGTTGTGACTTGAATCGATAAGAGAACTCCGCTTTGGAAGTTTTTGTTCAATTCGAGGTTAAATGATAAAATACATCTTTTGAGAGTGGAAATTGTCGGTTAATTAATGTAAGAACATTATTTACTGAAACTCCGCAAAGTTGGAGCGATCTGGTTACGATGGGTACTAATAACACCAATGTTGGAAAACAAAAATTGGTTTGGAATTAATCGAGGTGAATTAGTTAGCAGTTCCGGTAGTAGAATGTTATTTATATTAGTTTTATTATACCAGATTATATACATTGATTTTACACCGTAATCCATCATGCTTATCCATAGCTATCGACTTCTCATACCCTCATAGTAGGCGCTACAGCATCCAAACCGTTAAAAAAATATCATTCGCACGAATTTATAATTTCTCTAGCGAATTTCACATACCTATAGTTAAAATTATTGTCAAAACATCTCAAGTTTCTTCACGATTTCACGATTAGAGCAACCGATAATTGACAAGAAAAACATAACTCCAGAAACCCAAAACAAATTCACATCCTGCACAAACTTCTTATATTTGCGAAAGCGCGATGATTTATATTTATCTAAGGTGCCATATTTAACTTCACGTTAAGGCCCAGTTACGAACGGTCGTCTGCATGACCTGAATATCTACTCCTACGCAGATTTTACAATAGCTACGGCTGTTTTGATTGTGCACGTTTGAATAAGCGTTGATACGACTTTAAGTTGAATGGAACAAAGTTTTATGTTAGATTTAACAAGCTAGGTCCTTATTCATTTTTTTAGAAGAAATGACAACGCTAGTATGCTGTAGGTCGTAAGCGTCAAGCTCACATATGTCCTGTAGTTACTTTGGCTACAATGTCCTTCAAACCGGAACACAACAGTGCATTACGGCCTTTCAGATATGAGAGACGTACCACAAGTGAATAGTAATAATAAAATAATTTAAATATGTTTCCTAAAAATCCACACTAATCCAATCGAAGTAACATCGCCATAGCGTGTGGCGCCAAAGCCGACTCTTGCGCAAATGCGGTTTCCTAATGTGTATGATTGATATACTAAAACCTAAATAAGGCCAACGAATTTAATTAAGTACCTTTGACGTAATCTATCGTAAGCATCTCTGTTTTAGATTCTGGTTTAGTAAAATTTATCATTTGATTTCATTTCACTTTCAAGATTTCGTAATTGAAATGTGGGTTTTTTGTAGGAGTTTCTATTGTACGCTATTTTAATTTATAACTTGCTATTTCTTTGTTTGTAAACCTTATATGAGTTTTATAAATTTTCGTGTTAATATGACAGTTAAACTCTATTACTAAGTTTAATAATGTATCACATCGTAGGACAGAACATACAAGGCGAAATGTGAGTGTCCTGGTAGCACCTCTGCCTACCCTTTCTGGGAAAAAGGCGTGACTTTATGTATGTATGTAATGGTGCATCCACCCCGCAGATATTTTTTACTGAGCAACGTTTCCAAATGTTACTCAGCAACAACTGATACAAAAATGTTATTTAATGGCATTCCACTGCGCTCGCCATCCTGAGACATAAGATGTTAAGTCTCAGTATGTCCAGTAGTTACTCTGGCTACTGTAGTTCAAAAAGGAACACAACAGTGCATTTACGAGTACACTGCTGTTTGGCGGTAGAAATAGACATATACTCGTATTTTTAGATATTTCTTGTTAGTGCTCATCTATGTTATAAAAGTATTGTATGCGTAGTTTTAAATTTCTAAAGCCGTATATTAAAGCTAAGTATATGGTGCCTGTCATTCAATAAGTTAGAATTTTATTAAGTAGGTACAACGAAACACAATAAAGATCGCCCACACGCGACCTCGACGTACTCCATATATAGACAGTAAAAGTTTTATAGATTACTTGTAAGGGCGCGGCCTTCAAACATTGCGATCCGATGTTGAAAACTCCAGATGTTCTGATTAATGGATCACCAGAAGTGTTTTAATTAGATAGCCACATTTCGGATCGGATTATCTAGTGTAATCCAAATCCAAATTCAAAAAAGCGACAAGGCGCTTCGAGAAAAGGTAATGAAATGAAATGAAAATATTTATTGAACCCATGAAATGTCATACATTATTTAGATTCAGTCACATTTTTCCACTACCACCCGGTTCACAAGGCTGTTTTCGCCAGAGAAGAACGGGCAAGAAACTCTAGCGTTGCTCTTTTCAAAATAAGTTTACAATACAATAATCATACAGAGGTTTCAGCGCAGTTAAATTCAGAAAGATAGAGCCCTTGCACTTCGCTTGGCTCGTCTTGGCGGGAACACTACCGTACCCCCGGATTTGACTTGAGATTAGTAACTCGAATCTAAAGTCTATGATAGATTAATAGCGCTAAGGAAAGTTCATGGTAATTGAAGATCTGTCATGAGATTTACGCGACATACCACGAAAAACGTGACGTAAGGTCACCACTTTTATAATTAAAGTGTGTGGTTAGGGTGGCCATAATTTTACGGTTACATCCACCATTGGAAATAAAGGCAGAAAGCAAAACACGTAGCAGCTAATGGTAACGGCTCTTGGTAAAGTATTTAATTACACCGAACTTATTACGTGAGGGAGATTTGTGGTTCCCCTGTTCGCGCCCTTTCTTACTGTTATGTTACGGAGAATTATTAGCCGGATTTATGGACTAAAGTTTCATCCATATTTTGCTACCAATATACCGGGTATATCACGACTGCGACCGAAAACAAAGCCAGGTGGTAGTTTTAACGGTAACAAATACAATGCTACTAAACATTTTGCAATAAAAACGACAGAACTTCTATGCAATTTTTTTAAATATAGGTATGTCCGCTGTTCAGGAAAGAAAACCGCAAGCAAGTAGAATTTGTTTGGACCCTGCGTTAGGTAGCCCCTTATATTACATCTCTATTGCCATCTACATAGCAAATTGAGTTAATTTTACCATAGCTTGAAATAGACTCAACAAAAGATCCTAAGCATTCTACCGATAGACGAGACACGTCATAGAAATAAAGTGCCCCCGTATTTTAAAAGCACACTCCAATATTACATCACTTACCTGGTATTTTATTAAAATATTGTAACTTCAGACGATTTGCTTTCGGTTTGACGGCGAAACATTCATTTATTAATTTTAAACGTATGCGATGACGCGTACTGCACTATTACTGTCACGAAGCAAACTGATTCATGTGCGGTGCATGCACCGCAAGTAGGTGGGACACATTTTTTGTACTGAATGTCTTATCTAGTGTAACATTAATATCGATGTCCTAAGCCAAATAAGCCACTAAGCCAATATCGATGAAGTCCACAAGTATTTCTATTGAAAGAAAATTACGAAATTCGCAGAATCATTCAGTGTAAAGCTATTTACAAAACAGATCGATGGAGAAAGAAATACTTCCCTTTCAAACGATACAGGACGAGCATTCCGAACATACGTTAAATATACACCCGCCGAAAACCTTTGAACATTTTAATGTTCGTTCGTACAAGAACTTTTCTAATTTAATTTGTTGCTATGGCTCGTTACTTGGATGTTTCATTTGTTTCGTTTGCCGTTTAATTTGTTTATGTTAGAAGCGGCCCAGCCCAGCGCCGCCTGGGTGCTCATATGTTAAGACTCCAACCCACACCAGAAACATCTTCCCGTTCAAACTTCTGTGTTCCTGAACTCAACCTAAGTACCTACCCTTTTTCTAATCCATCCCGTCTTATCTCATCTGGCTCCTTTCCTTTCTGTTATATCCATAGATGTAGTATAACATAGATCGGCAATGTGAAAGAGATAGAATGATTTATATCATACATTAAAGCGAGATGCATGATGCGACCATGCGTTTACACGGAGAGCTAACTTTAGCGATTTGTGTGAAAATATGTCATTTAAGCGAACGACAAATTTCGCTTATTTTCTTGATTTATTTAATATTTCAGTACTGAGCTACTTTTATTAAATGTAATTTATTATGGTGAGTTGTCCAGTGCCTGGATGTGATTGATTTTAGTGTAAAAACCCGAATAATCATAGTTTTTTATAAGATCGTATCACTTTTTTCAATGTTGTTTAGTGACAATATTGTAGATTTGTAAGACAAACCTTGTATGTATATCGGTAGAACAGAATGTCCTTATTCTTTATTTAAATGCGTAGAAAGCATCCATTGCCTATATAAAATGATATCATATACGTGAATTTATAATCATTTCAACCAACATTTGCTAGAGATTGATTGACAGTTTCGATCAATAATATTATGTCGATAAAAAATAATCAATGACCATAGAGGTTTCACTTCATTTTATAATCTCGTAGTATAACATCAATTCTATAATAACAGTTATTACTTCACTTTATTTATTCACTATTGATATTTGCTAAATATTAATTAATATTTCGTGTGCGTAATTTACCATTTCTGAGCCGGTTTCAAATTAACTGTACCACGGAGGCTGCCATTCTAATAAAACAATAGAACATTAGATATTATTATAAGGAATGCTTTACAAAACTTGTCAAATAAAATTATTCTCAAATATGACGATTTATCTTTATTTACTTGTGTTTACGTATCTGTGTTGAAATAAACACAATCATTATTTTTCTGTTAAAATACCATGAAATGTCTCATATATATCTATAAAATTTTATTTTATTGGTTGGGCCGTTAGGTATATCGATATGATAGTATCGACAGAGCATGGCGCAGCATTATCTGTGACGCACACATGCAAACTTCACGCACACTATCATATTCTCGTTTTGGTTTCACTCAAAATGATACATTGCCGATCTATGTTATACTACATCTATGGTTATATACCGTCTCACTATTTCCCATCGAATGTGAGCCGGATCCAACCGCTCCCATCTCCCTTCGCTGTTTTTTATGCTGGTACGAGCATAGTAAGTAAAGTGACATAAAATGTACCCAGTAGTGCCCTTAAGTCTAAATACAGCTTTTACCAATAACAATTCAACTAAAAAAAACAAGAATTTTTAAATATATGTTACAGAAAGATTCCCGTACTGGGAATCGAACCCGAGCCTCCTGGGTGAAAGCCAGGTATCCTAGCCACTAGACCATACGGGAGATGTTAAGCAGTGACTGAAAAACGTAACATATTGCATGGTACTTAGTTTAAAATTAGTAATATTTAAATGTAATCATCAATCAAGTTATAATTTTACATAATAATTATAACAGGCGACGAAAAAAAAACTGTGCAATAATAAATAATAGTGAGTTCAACGCAACCTGAACAAAACATCGACCGGCAAAAAATATTTATCTATTGCAGATCGAAACAATACGTCAACTACAAATGCTGAATCTGAAACCGAACATATAAGCTTGGATTATTATGACGAAATTTCCATCTCCGCGAATAGTGGTCGCTATCCTTGATTTTTTTCTTTTTCCTTATCACGATTAATGGTGAGACGAGCATAACATTAGCCTGATGGCAAGCGATACGACCGCTCATGAACAGTAGCAAATCCAAACAACACGATGAATTACAAAGCAATGCTTGGCATTCCACAGCGCTCCCCATCCTGAGACATAAGGTGTTAAGTCTCATTATGTCAAGTAGTTACTCTGGCTACAATGTCCTTCAAACCGGATCACAACAGTACATTTACACAGCTGTTTGGAGAAATAGACATTACGGTGGTACCTACCCAGGCGGCCTCTCACATATACAAATACGGATATTTTACCTCAAATATAGCATTGCGACTGTTACAAATACATGCCACGGTTCCTTTCCTCCTTCCTATCCATTCTTAACCGTTTGACAGCCTCTGTGGCGCAGTCGGTTAGACGCCGACTATGAAACGAGAGGCCGCGGGTCCTGTCCCCTACTGTGTGAACTGCATGTATTTGTTTCGGGTCTGGGTGTTTGTGAGACCGAATATATCTCCTAGTTTCTGATACCCACGACACAAGACCCAATCATAGTGTGGGGTCAGGAGTGTTGGGGGTATTAATTATTTATTTAAAATTTGTGCAATATATTATGTTATTTCAGAATTTTCTATCTTTTCTATTTCATCAATTTCCTCAACCTCAAGTACAAGCTCTAGTATCTTAGCATCGAACATGCTTACAGCCCCGACAATATTTGGCTACAATACGTCGAAATATGCAATATCTTGATCGGCGATACCGCACCTTCTCGTCTCGTCGCGAAATTGAATTTAAACTTATACATTCTGCAAAGTACCGTACGGAGTTTTCCAGTACAAATGGTTTATTTCTCCTGTAACTTCGTTTGCCGTATGTATATCTCAATTCCTGAATGTATTTCTACTTCTAGATGGGAAGTGAATTCGGCTGTATCTTGGCAATAAGCGAAGTTTAACTTTCGGTGTATTGGATCACCCAATATTGACATAAAAAAGCTGGCATAATTGTTTCGATTGCCAGACTGATTCGATTGGCATTTTACTGGTCTCTCAGAAAAAAATACGAGTTTGAGTGCAGTGCAATTACGAGGTGCATTTTAATTATTACAAGGAACATACAAGGCGAAATGTGGGTGTCCTGATGGCACCTCTGCCTATCCCTTCGGGGATAAAGGCGTGAGTTTATGTATGTATGTATGTATTTTTATTATTATTTAATTACATTGGATTTTAGTAAAAAGGGAGCACGCTTACAAACTGTTCCAATTTTTTTTTTATAAATATATTCACCCTACAGTCAAATACATAGTCCTGACCCCACACTTACATCTAGTCTTGTGTCGTGGGTGTCAGGAACTACGAGAAAATTTTCGGTTTCACAAACACCCAGACTCGAAACAAATATCTGTACAAATAATAAAAAGTTACTGCTTAGAACAAAAATGTCTCCGCCAACTTCATGAGTTCCTGGTACTTAAATAAGTTCATCATGTTCCTTTTTTGGCTGTCTGTATATTCGCGCATCGTAAAAAAAAATACTCTCATAATTTTCCAAACGCCCCATAGTAAATAACTTCAAAACGGTGTTAATTAATGTTCAATTGTTACTGTCCTTCAAACCAGATAAATTATTGACTTAAAATATGTTGAGGAATGAAGAATGTATGTACATCTTTCCTCTCTCTTTCTCTCTTCACCCACAGGAGGTCCACAGCTGAGTATAGACCCCAAGGATCTCTACATCGACCCGTTGGAAGCGGCTTGCATCCAGCGACTTCCTGAAACCTTAACCAGGTCGTCCGTCCACCTTGTAGGCAGGCATCCGACACTTCGCTTGCCTGTGTGTGGTCTCCATTCCAGAACCTTTCATCCATCAGTTCTTCGCGCTATGTGAACACATACTAAATAGCTTTTAGTATGCAGCTTCATAGAAGCCTAATCCGGAAGACTTCCTCAAAAGTCTAAAATTCATACAAGCTATCTTGTTACTCTCGAATTCCAATTTCCTTCCTTGTGTTTATATCGTATTAGAAATTTAAATTACATTCACCTGCACCAAATGGGGAAGAAAATTGTGGAACAAGTTATAGTACTGTTGGATTATTCATGCAAGTTTGTAGTTCGCCTTCCTATCCGATCTGTATTGTAAATAGTGAATACACACTGTTCACGTGGAATAGTCATGATCATATAGTAAGGCCAAGTCTTGTGTCGTGGGTATCAGAAACTACGAGAGACTTTGCGGTCTCATAAGGCTCTGATTTTCTGTGACGATACTAGGCCGGTGCAATATGGCCTAAGCCCGTACAATCGAACTCTCGGGCCTAGCAGTAAACGATTATGGGCTGATATAGTACATTAAGACCTGAGACAAAAAAAATGGCAACACTTTATCTGGGAACCGAATCCACGACCTTGAGTTTCATAGTTGATTCCTCGCCCATTTTCTCATATAAGCTAGAAATAAATTTTACTATAATAAATACTATTTGCTTTATTATTCTATCATTTCCATTCATTTGTATTTGTATACATTTTTCTTCAGTATTTCCTGCTCTAGTCCAGACTTTATTACTAAAGAGTAATAGCTTTTCTTCACTGCATATAAATAAGGCTGTGATGTTGTAGGCATCTGTATGAATACGCTAATGAAGAAAAAGCCTAGACATTAATTGTACGAATAATTTTAGGTTGATTTTTTTGAAACATAGACTAAAATCAAATATTCGAAGCAAAAACAAAAAAGACATTAAAGTAGCTTGATATATTTATGAAGAATTTTATGGATATACATAATAGTAAATACTGTGTTTGAATTTTAACCAACATACCTCCAGGTATGTTATGGTCACTTTATCGTGTTTCTATAAAAAAATATTATTTTCATTATGATTTTCTGCAATTAAGGCATCGGCGTATCAATCAACGAGCGGTAATTTCGACCTAATGCGTACTCATAGTTGACTGTAACATTTAGACTGAATATTTAATACCTAGACATTTTACAAATAAACTATACTTCATACTTTATTTACAACAAAGACATCGCGTGACTGTCCTGCGTTTTTACTGCCTATAGTGTTGACATTCTCTCGAAATATCTTTGTTTTTCTTTTCACAACGTTTTACATCGCTGCCTAAGTTTGCTATTAGGATTACGGCAGGCGTTTTGTGAACGCAATGAATAAGCTTTCACTGTAAATTAATTTAGCGATGGGCGATGTGGTCGAGCGATATCCGGCCCCATTATATTATCTGCTTGACTAATTGATATAAAATATACTAATGAATTACCGAGACAATCGTATCTTATAAATTAAATAAATGAAGGGCTTTTTATTATTAAATGCTTGGTTTGCATAATTGTTTTTGATATAGCCACTGTATAATATAATCTGTACTCAGTTTATATGTATTAACAAATTAGTTACAGTTTACCTACTTCTTTTATATTCTATATCAACCTATATACGTCCCACTGTAGGGCACGGGCCTTTTATATACGAGTATATATAATTATGGAAACTTGTAATTGAAGTTTTCTTTGTTTAGTATTTTTATTATTATCATGTATTATGCTTGTTGTAAGTTATGCTTAATAAATAAAATAAAAAAATCGTGTGTGGAAAGTAAGGACAAGGGTTTGATAATTTTCTTTTACTAAGGACTATCTTTGCCAGTGTGCCATGGTTTTCTTTATCAATCGTTGCCATATCGCCCCGTCTTGGACATTTTTCAATACTGTTATAATAAATCATGAAGGCATCTAGCTAGCGCTTCTTGGACAATCTAAAGGCTTTGGAAAAGCTACGATGAAGCTCAGGAAAAATATTACCAGTAATATTGTGATAAGCTTTATGGTAATTATTATAAATATTTTGTTTGTTTTGTTTTATATCAGCCCATATACGTCCCACTGCTGGGCACGGGTCTACTTTACAATCGAGAGAAGCTATTGAGAGTGGTTAGGCCATATAGTCCACCAAGCTGGCCTAGTGTGGGTTGGCGGACTTGCATACCGTGGAAATTCTTTAAAATCCCTACGGTATGCAGGTTCCTCACGATGTTTTCCTTCACCGTTAAAAAATGATTATTTTAAACATGATTTGTTCAAATCAATCAAAAGCTGAATTATTTCTAACAAACAGACATATAAGCATTATAACAATACCTACTTGACTCTCAAGATTGATGTGAAGTGGGAAGAAAAAGGATGGGAGTGGGGATAAGACAATAAGCCCCTGGCGTTCTCTTTCACCCAACAATACAGTCAGTTTACAGTGAAACATCTCTATTACCTAGACATTTAGGTCCTAACAATGTCTAGACTTATAAAACAGTAAAGATGACTGCCAGAGCCACTCGTGGTGAAGCCTGTCACGCGAACAATGCGATAAACACAACAATATATCTATTGTTACACAAATGAATGTTTTGACATGTGACAAACACATGTATGGCTAGGGTGACTATGAAAAAAAAATGCCGATTATTTTTTTATTATTGACACGAAGAATTGTGACTTGAATACGATTAGATCGATAGGTAACAAGTGTTACCGAATGGGTAACTGTTAGGTCTCATAGTGGTAGGCAAGAACTGTGAAAAGACGACCTAGGTGCTCTCGAGAGCATATGACCTGAAATCGCTTAGGGCCGCAATGTATTGAGAACGACGGAACTTTAATCCAGCCATGTGATGATATGAGTTTGTAAAAAAAAAACGAAGTGATTGAACTGAAATTTTATAATAATTTTAAATTATGGTAGTTCACGCTGTCAGTCATGACCCTGTATGAACATGCAGCTTCGCTGTCGCGTTTCGTTCGTTCAATTTATTTGCTAGCAAATCGAAGTGGTCATCAAAAATAACGTGTGAAAAGTCCATTAACTACCAAAAATTATGGTCACACACACGAGGCTTAGTAAAACAAATAATATCGGCGAAGTCAATATGTCTTCAATAGGCTAATTAACTTTAATAGAAATACAATACATTTTCATCGGAAAATTATACAAAATAACAATGTTATTTGAGAGGCTCGTTACGCTGATAAAATGGAATAATAAAATATATAGATACTCGTCATACATCATCTATCTACTCAATAATAAAATAAAGTGACTTGTTTCATTATTTCAAAGGACTTCTCGGTCATAAAAATATAGAAACATCAGAATATGTTTATTAGTAGAAACTACGAATAAGTCCCTGAAATTGTTGAACACATGCCTCCTGCACGTTCGTTCCGAGGCACGATGGAGTGACTGCCTTGCATCTGATGGTAAGCGCAATGCCCATACCGTCCAGACAGAATATGGCATCAGACGGCAGTCCCATGCCATTCGATACAATTATGCCGGCCTGCTGAGATGCTTCTCCTTTGGAATTCTTGTCAAAATCTTTCAAATATGCAGATTTTCTTACAATTTTTTCCTTTGCCTTTGAAATTAGCGATAATTTAAAACTTGAATCTAACTTAGGGAAGTAAGAAGTACTTAAAATACCTTCTGTGTTGCCATATTTGACCATAAATAAAAAAAAAATGAAACTTTCACGTCTACGCACCCACCAATGGAACTTTGGAATTAACAGAAATCTAAAGTTTAGTTAATCTTTAACTTAAACATTACGTTTAGTTTGTTTTCAATCTGCAACAGAATTTAATCTGTAAGAAAAACACATATAAATTGGAAACCTGAAAATCGCTGATTTCAATACATATCAATAGGCGTCAAATTTTCAACACAACGAGTACATTGATCGAAACTCCAACTCGTGCACGCCAATCCATACGTCAATGATTAGAGCGGCCAGTCAAAAGCAGCAATGTATAATTTACATGAAATTTCGTCGTGTACACTTCATAGTAGAACGCAAATACGCACGCGAGGCTATGTCGCAAAGCAGCGACCGTTAAATTAACCCTTTAACGCTCGCGTCAGAATGACCGCCTCAGGGACGGGTTAAGGCATCCCAGTGGGGGTTAATTGTCAACATTGACAAGATATTGGCGAGATATTGTGTGTTTGTATGCATGATTAGTGCGATTAGATGTTTGTTTTGGTATAATTTGATGAGTTGAGATGACATGTTAAAATATCAACTATTTTATTTATTTATTTATTTACACTTCATACATACATTGTATAGGTGGACTTAATGCCTGACGCATTCTATATTATATATTAGCATTGTTTTTTTACAATGGATATAAATTATCCAAACAAAATTTTGTATATAGGTATAATAAAAAATGCCGGAATCACTCTATAAAAAGAAGATTGAAGATATCATTTTTGATATATTTTTTTGTGTTACAACTGTCTTTCCCAAGAGCCAAACTGGGACTAGTAGTTTGATTTATTTACTTAAGTTTTATAGGGGGTCCTTCCCCCACACCCCCCACCTAAATGCACCCCGCAACCCGTCGCAATTACAGCGCGGTCACCGTCCCCGCTCTAATAAATACGTGAATCCAACGCACAAAAGGGATGGCGTTACGTTTAATTAAATTTTTAAAATTCACAAAGTGCCATTACCTCGCTACCGATGTTTGCCTAATGGGCGGTATCGCGACGCCGTTTTGGGTTAACTTGTACTAAGTTCACTGTTGTCAAAAATTTATCATCGTTAGATTCTGTTTACTTTGCGTTTTGCTTTGCGAAACTAGGCTTTATGGTTGAAGTATTATGTTCCTTGGTGTTTGTGATTAATCATCCCATACATACATACATACATACATACATACATACATACATACATACATAAACTCTAGTCGTGCAATCATTTCAAGTTCTAAAAAAAAATTAGCACAAAACCTTTCCATACGAAGCATGTGTAAAAAAACATAAAAATTACATCGAAAAATTTAATTATACCACATTCACAAGCCCCTTTTATCTCCATTCCAATTGCCAATGCGGAAGTCTGTCTATTCCCGGATATGATGACAGCGACTCTATATAAAAGGTTATGGAAAAAATATTCAATTGTTACACTTACAATCGTGGGAAGAGGTTATTTTCTCTGCCTGTCATGTGGAATGACTATTTGACATTAAAGCTGGCTTGATTAATTCAATTTGACGGTTTATGCGGAGATTGTTGGTGGCATTTTAAATTGTCATAACGGTGCATTCGTTGCCATTTATGCTTTCATTTTGTGTAATTTTTATTTTTGCTCCATTAAGGCCTAGACGTTTCTAGACATTAGTCGACGGTACTTAGGAATTAGTCTTACTTAGTAATTTAAGTATCTTGAACAATCAAGTATAGGATCTTTTATACCACCATAGGGTTTCTGATTCTTTTCAACAACGATAACCTCATTTGAAATGACAATTACTCGAACCGACTCCTTAACGTAGTCATTCATATAAATGCTTCAAAATTATTATTGGCGCCCAACGTGGTGCTCCTTACTCTGATTTCAAACCATGTCACCCCAGTACTATTAAGTAAATTCAATACCAACTGATATTAACAACCATTATCTATATTATTGTTTCTCTGTACTGTGCAAAAATGGATTAAATAAATAAATAATCAGTAAATAACCACAACCAAAACCATCAACTTAACTGTTAGTCAGTCATAAAATATGGATGTTATTGGCGCCCAACATGGTGCTCACCAACATCCATTTAAACCGGTATAGTAAGCAGTATCGTGTCAGGGAAATACACAAACCTACCTACAAGCCTTCATTAAAAAATGAAGCCAAATAAATGTCGGACTGGTCAGGCGAAATTCACGATGTCTCCAGGGGTATGAACGCTAGAGCCTCATAACTGACGGCATGATTGACCGTCGAATTAACTCGCTTTCACTGGTCTCCGGAGATGATGGTGTTCAGTGTTCTTTGGGTAAATGGCTTTGTACATGAGGATGTGACAGTTGTGTGTTTTTATATTAATTTGTCGTACTAGAGGCTCGGATATAACCTATGAGTTATTGTTTTTTATAAAGATTTCCATCAGTAATTATTAGCATCATTCTTGTTAAATTTTCCAAAGATACTGTACGATCTCGATCTAGCTTATTTTAGTATCAAAATTATGACGATTATCGCTCAAATAATTGCCTTCTCTAAAGATTTACAATAAAAGATGAAAAATCTCATGACAGCCTCCGTGGCGCAGTTGGTTAGACGCCGCCTGTGAAATGAGAGGCCGCGGGTTCGAACCCCGCACGGAAACAAATATTTGTGAGAACCACAAGTATTTGTTTCGGGTCTGGGTGTTTGTGAGACCGAAAAGTCTCTCGTAGTTCCTGATACCTACGACACAAGACTCGATCTTAGTGTGGGGTCAGGACTATGTGTGTGACTGTTGGGTGTATTTATTATTATTATATTATTATCTATTGACTACAAAAGAACTGATCAGACCAAATTGATCTAAATAACAAAGCTTTTTTTACCGTAAAAGATTTAATTCTGAAGAATGGAATGAATTCAGATCTCCACAATATTCTTATTGCACAAAGGAAGTATTTCGCAAAGAATACATTAATAAATAAATTCGATGGGAATCAAAAACATACTCTCACTCACTCATACTCCAATAAAACCTTACCATAAATCCATTATTAATATAAACTTCCTCTTTATTAATGCCACCCACACAACAAAAGAAATAACTCAACTTAATCCAACATTATTACATTAGCTATGGATTTTCATAGAGCAAATGGTCACGTAGTGGCGAGGGGAGCGGGGCGGGGAACCTTCGCATTAACGACATCCCACTGTCATTGGGTGAAATGTCATTATGGGAGCAAATGTGCTCCGTACTTTGACGGTTATTACCTATGGTTCCGATATATCTCCTTGGAGAATAGAAGTGTAGTCATTAGTAAGTTCCATTTGCAAAACGATGCAGTTGGTAATTAGATAGAAGGGTTGGTTTTGTATAATATTGTATTTTAGGTATACAAATGTTGGATGAGAGAAAAAATTAGTCATTTGTATGTGATGTGACATTGGTTTTTGATAACGAAGATGAGTAGGTAATGCTAATAGTTTATGGCACGATACAAATAAATTTATTCGATCTTTTTCCTCATAAATACTTTTCTATAAGTCTAATTAGGATCCAATCCCTGTATCAGCACGCTGCTGACCTTTGTAATTTGGTTTTTCACAAGTTGCTTCGTCAAGTCTCCTGTAATTGTAATGATTAGTGTCATAAAACCGTCATGCTCGTCAAACCGTCAAACTGCCTCGGTGGCGTAGTTGTACTACGGTACGGCTACAAAGCTGAGGTCTCGGGTTCGAATCCCGGGTCGAGCAAAGTGATATTGGATTTTTCTATTCATTATCAGCCCGGAGTCAGGAATTTTAGCGATAGGTCCGCTACCCTATCACATTATGAAACGGAACAAGGCGAAATGTGGGTGTCCTGGTAGCACCTCTGCCTATCCCTTCTGGGAAAAAGGCGTGAGTTTATGTATGTATGTAAAACTGTCATCTTGTTTTCGTACCATCAAAACATATTCCAGAATAAACAAAACACGAATAATATGTCGTGGATTATTCAAAAACAACACAAAACGTCACAACAAAGCAATATCTCTCTGGCGACATCTGGCTGATCCCCGCGTAGCACAGAATAAAATAATTGTTGATTTGGAACAGCCACAGTCAAACGGGCGCTTATTAAATAAATCTGACAGCTGTCAGCCCGGCAGAGATTTAAATGCTGTGTGTCCATTAGGCGCGTCGAAATTCACTCGAATATCATATCGTAGTTTGTTCATAGCTAGTGTTTAGTAATTCGCAAGAAATTTTGTTGAATCTGGTAGATTGGCTTGTGAATCTTATTATTGTTTGATACAATTATACAAATTTCAATTGATTGTGTCATTTTTACTGGCTTTAGTGGATGCTTGCTTTTACGCATGTTCTTTGACTTGTACAAAAATATCCGCTAATTTCTGGGAAAAAATGTTTTCATATCGCTGCGTAGTTTATAAGGCTTTGATTTATGTAAGCCAAGACGGTCTTGAGATGGTGAGTTCTGAATTCTTTATATAAATATTGAAGCAAGTGTTATTTTATTTATGAAAAGTATTTATTTTCTTGTATTATAGTTCACACTCACGTACGTACATACTCGTTTCGTACCAAAAGAGGGTTCAATTCTATGTCTTGCTTCGTGTCTATGAAAACCCCAACAAATATTAATTTTATTTTAGGTATCTTACTCCCTTTTAAATCTGCTTCGATTTTAGATTTAGGAGATGATTTCATAAACATCCGAAATTATCACGTAATACCAACAGAAATAAGAATTTTAATACAAAATATCAAAATAAAAACACAAAAACCTACTAAAAAATAACATCTCAATCCCGTATGCCCGAACACCAACCTCACGTAATAACTATCAGAAATCACTCGCTTACAAGCGATAAAAACAAACGTGCATTATACCCAGTTGGTTCTGAAATATCCGCCATTTTGTCCGCCCGATACCTCTTGTAACCGCTTTCAACCGGTGCGAACTGCTCCGAGGCAGATGCCGCATGACAAATAGCAATGCGGTTCCGAGATGATTTTGGGACTCTTCGGTACGTTTGTTACACTGACAGCGGAATTTATTATTTAAGGGTTGATTTTTCAATCGCCAGATAAAAGTATAAAATAATTTATAGTGAGTCTAAATACAAAAGTGACGTAACTGGATAATTACGTTCACCCAACTGTTATGCAAATTGGTGATATAAATTCAACGACTAAAAATTATTTGATTCTAATTAATTTCCTTAACTATTTTATCCAATTATATCAGTGAGAATGACATTATTATAATAGTACAGACAGATAGATGTTAAGGAATATTCGTTCTATTACCTCGAGCTATTGAAACATCTCAAGCTTACTTGATTTTAACAATCTATGATTTTCCTTCTTTGAATGTTAACTTAGTTTCGAGAGTAACCTACTACAGCAGGTTTAACTTTACTTCGAGAAGCGGGAAGTGAGTTTCTAAGATTTGCACCTGCGACCTCATTCTTTATCTTCTTCGCATGTGCAGTACGCTTCCATTTACTTTATAAGCCAAACAATAGTAATCTTTTATTTGTTTAATGCGATTCATTCCTTTTGATACTGAACCTAAAACAGTTCCTAGCTTACATACAAAAAAAACCTGAATGATACTTTAACGTATTAACGTACCTAATTTTGATATGTCATCAAAATCCATCATCCAAGCCGATCACACTATACCTTCTCAAAACCAATTCGTCTCCGAAATCAAATCTTTATCTTATAAGCCGAGAACCTCAAATTTGACCATTGCATAGACTGAAATAATAATCCTAATGCCGTTTGCATCGAATTGAGCCAAGGAAGGCCATTCACGCGCCGCAAACGTTTCTCGCTAATCGCTTTATGTCTGACCGCAACCTCATAAATCTTTGACTGCTCCAAGGAACTTTGTATTAAGTGGGCCGAAATTTAACTGAAAATTAAGTTCTAAAGGTTAGGTTAGCAAAATATTGAGCGTTGTCCGACGTCTCGTTAATTCTCCAAGATCCGTCTACTTTAAGAAAGTCTGGGTTGTTAAGTGAATTTAGTATTTTGTTTAAATTTGTTAATTGCTGAAATGGTTTTTATAATTTTGTTTATATTCCAACGTTTCAATAAATACTAGTACTTCCAAATGGTTTATTGTTGAACTAAGAATACTATTTCCCGTCTATCCTTATATCCCGTCGTGAGTTGGTCTCTAAGTGATTTTAATGTATCGAAAATATTTGAATAAATTATATTGTCTCATTATTATAGTGGCAGCACGTGTAGCCTATGTATCAATTAGTCCTGATTTGGTTTCCAGGTCACGAGATCCGCTTTGTGTCAGTTTTACGATTTGTCTCATATGTGTTATCCAGGAAATGATTTAGATTGTTAGAGGTATCTTACCACATATTCAAACAGAAATGAGCTCAGCGGATCATGTGTGAAACTTATGCACTCTCTGCCTATACTAGAAAGAAAGAAAAAAAGAAAGAAAACCGATTTATTTGTCACGGACATAGAAAAATATATGAAGGAAGGGACTTTCGGGGCTTTACCTTATGTTTATGAATGAATGCTGCATTTTGAAGATTTTAATTTATTATTCCTTCTCCTCAACATCTTGTGAGATGCATTTTTACTCATAAACATATAATGGAATACACAAATTACAGAAACACAATGAAGTCAATTCAAATTCTTGTTAAAACAGGCACAACTTCTGAACAACTGCAAGAGCTTTGTCAGCCTTTAAAAATACATGATTGAAGAGCTCTGTGAGTAGAATTCACGGAAACATGAACACCCGGCAACACAGTCATATGTAACTTTATCCTTAATATTTATTTCTTGGTATCACATTTGTTGTTAGTAAAAAACGCCGTACTTTTCATTTCTCTGAAAAACTACAACAATACCTCAACGAAATTCTCGGAAGTGAACAAATAAATACACCCAGCAGTAACATACATAGTCCTGAAAAAAGAGTAAATAATCAAGTCGTGTTTTGGTATCGGAAACTACGAGAGACTTTTCGGCTTCACAACATCCAGACCAGAAACAAACGTGAGCAAACATTTACCTTGCAATAGATTCCGTAGCCTCTGGTTTTACAGCCGACTTTCATACACAGAAGTATTTTAATAATTTTAATAGTTAACAAACCTCTAAACTATTACAACTTACACGAAGCAAAATTTGCATAGCTTAAGACAAAAACAGCTCAAGTCTAAACCGTTTAAGGCGTCAATTTTTCATTTTATAATGGGAGGCGAATTCCGTTCCCTCACTTACAAAGAAAAAGATTGAATGAACACCGCAATTCGCTCCAATTATGTAAATCTTGAGTAATATTGTTGGCGGTCCGTTTATCGTTGCTTTTTGTAGATTTTACACCGCACCGTTTGTGTATAGATTTCATTTGGATTTGTTACTGTTTTGTAAATTGATTCCGATATCGTTTATCGTGAACGGGGGTTTAATGGTTTTAAATCGATACTTTATTGCTGTATTACAACATGATAACACGCCGAGACTGTATGCTCTGCTTATAATCAAATTAGTTATCAGTTCATAGATATAAACATCCCAAAGACAATCCTTGCAAGCGTATTTCGTAAAGATTGCGGATCGAATTTTGTCATCAATATTACATCATCTTCATCTTCTTCAATAACAGTAAACCTATCTAACATAGGCCTTTGACCAAAGATTACCTACCACAGCAATCTACGGGAAGGATGATTGGTGGTAGGTCTCTCATATGTGAGAGGCCGCCTGATTAGGTACGGACAAAATGTCTATTTCTCCCGCAAAACAGCATTATAAATGCACGGTTGTGTTTATCTTAAAGGACACTGTAGCCAAAGTAGCTATTGGACATATTGAGACTTAACATCTTATGTCTCAGGATGGCGGGCGCAGTGGAATGCTAAGCAGTGCTTTGTCATTCATGGTGTTGTTTGGTTTTGCTACTGACCATAACCGGTCGTGTCGCTTACCATCAGGTGAATGGCAAGCTCGTCTCGCCTATCATCGCAAAAATAATTACCTTGATGAGCTCAGGTATCTTTTGGGTAGACGTCATATGCTTGAAGGTATGTGTCCTCCACACATTTTTTTAGACCCATCGTTTATCAATTTTCTGCACTATGTATATCTTAATTACAAATTGACTGCCTCAGTGACACAGTACTATGGTATGATTACGACGCTGAGGTCTCAGATTCGAATCCCGGGTCGAGCAAAATGATCTTGGATTTTTCTATGAATTATCAGGGCAGAGTCAGGAATTTGTTCCCGATGTGGCGACAGGCTCGCCACCTATCACATCGTGGGACGTAACATACAAGGTTAATCGTAGGTGTCCTAATAGCACCTCTGCCTACCCCTTCTAGGAAAAGACGTGAGTTTATGTATGTAAATTGTAAATGAATTTTAACATCACAATCAAATTAATAAATTAATTACTTCCACTAGGTAATTTGTTAACCTATTTTCATTTGATATCGTCGTTGAGCATCTATAACAAATATTTCCCTTGAGTCCTGAACAACTAGACTGTATTAAAGGTCTTCACTGCACCCACGATTCCTCTGAACTTGTGGGTGTTTGATGGCGATCCCTAATTTACACATGAGTCACTTAAGCACATACATACATACATAAACTCACGCCTTTATCACAGAAGGGATGGGCAGAGGCGCCACCAGGGGACACCCAAATTTCGCCTTGTATTTTCCGTCCCATGATGTGATAAAGGCGAGCCTATCGCCGTATAGGGCCATATTGCTTAAGTAAAAGTCACGAATACCGTGCTGCAGAGCTGTATCATAGATTTTACAGATATTTTTATCCAACTTCAGACTCGGTTTTAGTGTGACCTCAGGACTATGTATGTGACTGTTGAGTGTATTTATTTATACCTAACTTCAGAACGCAGAGGTCCCATTATCGACCTGTATGTATAATACGACTATTGTATCTAAGTTAGTATATTTTGCTAAAATAAATAAAATAATGTTTAGTTTTACGATTCTTATTGGGTTTCATTTTTGTTATAGTTTTTGTTTGTTTTTTGTTATCTGTTGGAATTTATTGTATTATTACTTAAGTGTTTTTATGCTTTGCTACTCTTGTATAGTACTCATGTTGTGACTGTCTATTATAAGAGATACAATGAAAATGTGCCTATATTCATGTATATGTAAAATAATTGTTAATTGTATTCTCCGTTTGATGGTCCTTATTAAATAAAAAATAAATAAAAAAATGTGATGTTAGACTTGAATGTCAATAATAATGTTTTATTGTCACACCTTCAAGATTACCACCTGTTTAGTGTAAACAGAGTTATGTGAGTAGTTGATTAAAAATAAATGCATTTCCATTTATCGCGTCATGAAAGTCGAAAAATAAATTAACGTAAAAAACATCAGCTTTGACAAGATGTTTTAAAAGTTTCAAAAAGGCATGGATTTAAATAAGTGAATTAGAAATTCGTTAACAGTAAATTAAAATTTAAGATTATCTGATGGATGTCTCAATAAAATTAGACCGTAGTTGAGCTGTCTGGAGTCTATTTTATCACATTATGAAAATATACGAAACTGTATTGCATACCTATAGGTTAAACAAGAATTCCAAAGGTAGACTACCAAGTTGCACCATCCCAAAGTGGTAGACCAATGCCTCACCCCTCTCAAATGTGATGAAAGTAGGTGACCAGTAAGATGTAAAACAACTGATGAAGATTAGAAATTAAAAAGAAGATTTTCTGACTATTTAGCATATGACTTTATGACGATAGGCTCGCCTACTATCACATCGTGGGAAGGAACATCCAAGGCGAAATGTGGGTATCCTGGTAGCACAGTGGGTGTCCAGTACATGACGTACGCTATGGTTATAATTATTTTATTTTAATGTATATTTTTTCACATTTCTTTTCTATTTACTTTTTTTTGGCGCCTGTGACGTCACTTACCGGCCTGGCGGAAGACCAGCGTTGGTTTCATTACCAGCACATGCTGAGCTTGAGCCGTTTTGTGACAAGCAATACTATTAAATACCTAAGTTATTTTATATATGAGTATAACTGTAAACATTGCTTGTTATGAATAAATGCTTTCTTTCTTTCTTTCTTAATACGAGTACTAAAACGAACTATGAAAGCACTACATTTAACCTAAGAAGTCAATAAAAAAATTGGCCATCTAAAAAGCCGCGATATATTTAGCATTAAGCACCCCTGTATCTCGACATTTGAATGACAAGTAGTTCAGGGCGCGCGGCCTCCGCCCAAAGGGTTGCCTCGCACATAAATTATACTGTTGGTTATTTTGAAGCTTTACAAATTGGTACATATCTCAAATTGTGTATCTGCGGGTTACTTTAACATTTAATGCATTTGTCTCGTGGATTTAGCTCGTAGTTGAATAAAATTGTATGTTATTGTACGGGATTTGGAAAGGAGATTAACGTCCGAATACTAAAATGCCATTAAAATATTAAGTTGCACTAAACTACCCATGGCCCACTCAATCAGTACATTTCGCCTTGTATTTTCCGCCCCACGATGTGATAGGGGGAGAACCTATCGCCATACCGGGCAAAAATTCCTGACTCCGAACTGATAATGAATAGAAAAGTCCAATATCACTTTGCCCGACCCGGGACTCGAACCCACTCGAACAACTACGCCACCGAGGCATTCGGAGCAGGAGTTGCGTAGTCATGTATAACATAATTTTTAAGTAGCGTTGGAGTATTCGGGCGTTAGAAATGAATATTGACGGGAATAGAAAAGCTCATCCAAAATCGAATGTAGAAAGCAATTATTAAATTGAATCACAAAGAACAAACAAAGGTCTAAATGGAATTTCATAATGCAAACTTTTTTCCTTTCTTAAAGAGTAAACGATTTTTTTAGCATTTTGCAGACTTCTTTATCGACATAATATTTATCTACTAACTGCCTACCCACAAAAAAAAATCCAATTAAAAGTAAATTATGTATTTAAAAGCAATTTTTAAAGTAGGTTGTTCAAGAAAACCTAAATACGCCGAATACCCAACAGCTGCACACACAGTTCTAATAATAAAGAATCCGTTTTTATTTTGTTGATACCATAAATTAGAAATATTTATACGAGTAGGTGTTCTTTTCAGGGTAAATATATAAGTAAATAACTCCACCCAACAGTCACATACATACATAGTCCTGACCCCACACTAAGATCGAGTCATGTGTCGTGGGTATCAGAAACTACGAGAGACTTTTCAGTGTAACAAACACCGAGATCACTAAAGTATTGGTTCCGGTGCTGGGATCGAACCCGCAGCCTCACGTTTCACAGCCAACGTCAAATCAACTACACCACGGTGAGTCTCATGTCAAGCAGACTCATACAGGGTATCTCAAGACCGTGACCGAAAACGAAGCCAGGTGGTATTATTAGTGACTTCAAACACAATGCAACTAAAAATTTCGCAAAAAAAATTGTCATCATCTTTTTTGTATTTTTTTCTGATCATTGTATTCAGGTGATATTATACATAATTTTACTGAAATAATAATGTACACCTGTTTATTTTTAAAGACGCCATGGTACGCAAAGGTTTAATTTACTATTTTCGCAAAAACTTGGTATTTACCACCCAAACACGATGATGTTTACAACATTGCAAAAAAAACTGTCGCCTTTTTTTGAGAAAATTTTCATTGCCTTGTGTCTGTTACCACTAATACTATCACCTGGCTTCGTTTTCGGTCGCAGTCTTGATATACCCGGTATATACCTATAATTTATCCCGGTACAACTATCGAAGTACCCATTTCACAGTTGCCTTCTTATCCGACTGTACCTGATGTAAGCTACCACCGAACTAATAAGGCACAAGATCAATACCCAGTATTCTAAAGGCAAAAACCTACACCTCCTAAAATATAGATTCGTATTTGCCTCCACCTTCCACAGTTTCCATTCTCATCGAGCATTTCCCGCCGACTCCGATAACCAATAAGAATTGAACCTAAATCTGCGGAGACGACAAAAACCATTCTACAACGCTCCCATTCACGAATCATCTGTCATGCACTCTTTAAAACGAGGGAGCTTCGCGTTGGAAAACCGACTCTACAGCTTTGAGGTAGGGTTGAATTTTCCTTGATAGAGCCAAATGGAATCATTGCTGCCGATTTAAGCCAGCAATTCAAGTGAGCGACCGATTTAAATTTCAAATAACCAGTTATCCAGATAGAGGTTAGCAATGAATGGAGGAGCATTAAGCATCCCTATCTGCCCCCTTTTGGGAGGTATCGGCGACAAAGCTAGGTGTACAGCTTTAAATAGATGTTTGGCGGTAATCGGGATAACTGCTCATGTCATTAGTGTAGTGGTTGTATGCTTCTACTTGGTCTTGAGTTCGATTTCTTTTACATTTATGGGAGAAAGTGATAGCCTGATAACATACGTATACATCCCATTTGAAACTTGTAGAGGCATGCTGTAGTCACTTTTGGCTACTGTAGTATTAGACCAGCTGTTGTACCAATGTGATGCGACTGCCCCTAGAAAATTGACTTAAAGCGACGGTTTTGCTTTCGTGTTGCGTTAGCTTAGACAGATTCATTTTTTTCTTTTTTCCCATCTCAATTTAAAGAGTCTAGGAAGAAATTTACGTTCTACGTTTAAAGGTATTGATTGGCATCGATAATCCCCTACCGTCAGATGAGCTGTTTGCAAGTTTGCCAAACCTCTCTCTCTCTCTCTTCAGCCACAGGAAGTCGACTGCTGAATATAGGCTTCCTTAGATCGCAGCTTCCATAGATGCATTCGAAAAAAAGAGCCAACAATCGTATCCACTTCCCACCTTTCCTCCTTCTCTCCTTTACCATCTTTCTAAAGCTATAAAGATAATAAAAAGTTATAAGAACTCATTAGAAACATTAAATTGTCACGTGCGTTCCCTTTGAGAAGCGTCACCCGTTTCGCAGTACGGGTCTCCTGAGTGTTGAGTCTCAAAGTCCTTTGTTTTTCGTAATGACTTATATGTCTGTTGGGCCTTGCTTGAGTTACGAGGTTTTAAAGTGGGCCAAAGGGCGACGACCTTAATTATGGGATTTTAGGGTTGTGTATCGTTGTTTAAGAGGCTAATTATCTCGTAAATTGAAGATTAAAGATGTTATATTGGTGATAGAAAACAATGCAATCTATTCACTTCAATACAGCAGTTTTTCACTCTATATATCCTAATACAGAATTGCACTGTCGGTTGTTAATAAGGTATTCTCGGACAAGATAAAACGGAAGTAAGTAAACATAATAAAACCTGCGTCTGAGGTGTTAATTATAACTTTGTTGCAATTTAATGAAGCTCCCGGCGACGCGAGCGTATTCTTTATTTTTAAACCGCACTGTTGTCAAAGAAAATAGCGGTACAGTAGATGTATGTGATATTCTGTAAAGTGGAATAAGGATGAGCAGAAAAATATTCATTAAAATAAGTCTGCGGAATTTTATGATGCCTTTTGTTGGTAAATTTTTATTCTACTATGGGAATACACAGATCACCTTTAAAAAAATTTTAATCTTATGCTTGAGTTACGTTTTCTTTTTATTGCGTTGGATGGCGAGACGAGCATGCCATTCGCCGGATCATAAGCGATACGACTGCTCATGGACAGTAGAAAATCAAACAACTCTTTGAATTACAAAGCATTGAGTGGCATTCCACTGGCATTCCCAATCGGAACACAATAGTGCATGTACACTGCTGTTTGGCGGGGAAATAGACGTTGCGGTGGTACCAAACCCTGCAACCTGTCACGTAATTATGAGCAACATACCACCAGTGTATTTGAAATCATAATTTATCTCGCAAAATAACAGACATTATTAAATTGACACATAACATCATAAAAAAAATACAATAATAACTCAATTACCCCAAGTGGCCCTTACCAGAAATTATCCTAAAACACGGGAGATATCTGTATTTTTTGTATTATAAAGTATTAAATATGAAACGATGTGCGCAAGGCAAATGTTGTTTTATTAGCCCCGAGGGAAACTGCACGCGCTCACGCGGTGCATAAAATAAAAACGCCAGAGAAGGATAAAAATATGTTTACTTTAGAAAAACATATTTGCGTTGTGTTTTCTCCTGTTAAAATAATAAGCATTTAATGGAATGATGTTTTGTTAGTTCGGTAGACTGTGTATTCTTGGATTTGGTCTTGGTTCATAGGAAGCAATTTTTAAGAAGTAATTACCATACATGAAAAATAAGATATTTATAATATCTGGAGATACTTTTTTTAAAATTCCTGTCTCTATCAATCTCTATAATATATAGGGTCCAATAAGAACTAAAAACAAAACATATACGCAAGTCTGTATTTAAGCACCGAATACTCATTATTTTTATTACATTCCCGATTTATCCCTCAATGCACGAGAAAGGGCAGACCTTCTGTTCAAATTATTTTGTATATCTATTCATACAGCATTCATGTACAAAGTTAGGTGTTTATTTAGGTCAGTTTATTTCATAAAAGTTGTGTCAATTTTAGATTATTTTCTAGCTTAGTATGTACGTGCGCGGTTTTTCTAGTATCCAGTTTTCGAACTTTCCAGAATTTTAATGTTCTCGTTACGGAAGTGATTCGAAATTAAAAATGTATTTTGGGAATAATTAAATACGAAATGTGCTACATGCGGATTTTACTGTGAATTTTTGAAATATTTTTTTTTTGTTTTATTTTGGTGGTGGAAGGTATATGACAGGGTAGTGACTACCATGTACAGTGGTTATTTGGGTTCATTCTGTGTATATCCGGATGCAATCATGTTGGTATAATTTTGGCGACATGCAAGAGTAAACTACAAGGCATTATACTTACCACCTGGAGTATTGTCACCTCGACAGGTCAGTTTAAAAAAAAGTCTATTTCAAACTGTAAAAAATATACCTGAACTCACGCCTTTTTTGCAGAAGGTGTAGGCAGAGGTGCTATAAGCCGCCCACGTTTCGCCTTGTGTGTCAGAATATCTCACGGTGTGATAGGGGGCGAGCCTGTCGCCATATAGGGCACAAATTATTAACTTCGGACTGACATAATATAATCAATATCAAAATCCAATACCACTTTGCCCGACCCGGGATTCGAACCCGAGTCCTCAGCTTTGTAACCGTACCGTAGTAAATCTACGCCACCGAGGCAGTAAAAAAAAATATTTTTAAGATTTCTCCCTACGATGACGAAGGATACACTAAGTGTATTATGAACTCATTATACATCGAGATTTCTTTGAATGAAATACAATGAAATCGACGAGTCTAATGAATAGCCTTCTATTGTAACTCATACACAGAACATTATTTATAGTACGATCATGACATACAGCGTTGTACTAATCCTTCATACTCATAAAGATATTTAAACGCTGTCCACCCAGCTAATCCGTATTAAAGTATTATCCTTATTTTCCCACGTATTTTCTGCGGAACACAAAGCTTCTCAAAGCGTGTCGCCTGCAGCGGGATAAGATAATTAGCTCGACCTTAAGGTCTCACAGAAGGGTTGTAAATTGAATTTTATAAAGAACAACCCCCGCTTTATTAGACCATTAACACGAGCTGTATTTTTTGCAATTCATGAGCTCTTTCGTTTTGTATTTAGAGTGTAATAGGAAGTTACTGTGTTAAAGGAATGTCGTCTGGATTGTTTAAAGGGAAAGGTAACCACAGCAGTATTTTTGCAAAGAGAGCTCAAAATAACAAGACCAAGACTGAGAGTGGCCAATAACTTGATGGATTGATGTCAAAGAAGCTATGAATGTCAATGGTCTTTCAGTTGACGATGCTAAGGATCGGCCGAAATTGCGAAGGTTGAGCAAAAAACGGGAATCCGTGACAATCAGGTATTTGGTCAAATATCAGTTTTATCTATAAATCTACTTCAATATTATTGATAATTTGCAATTTATTTTGTTTTTACGTTATTCCATAACTACGCGGAGTTATTTTAAATTTTTTGAATCGGTTTATTTGAAAAAGATTTCATAAGCATATTGCAGCATTCCCGAATAAGCCGATGTTTAGAATAGACTGGTATCATTCTTATTTCCTATAGCGAATTGATGATCTGTCTCGGTAATCTTAAATAAATACACTACTCACAAAAATCAAAAGGATTTTTTTTATCAAATATTTATATTATATGCTGTCAAAGTAAAATTTCACTAAAAACTTATCTTTATACAAATTAACTCTCTATTCATAACAATTACTCCAATCTCTCCACTATCAGAATTCCCGTGTCAATATAAATAATTTTAATACACCAGGTCTATTATATTTGTAATAAACAAGGCATGTAAGACTAACTCAGCTGCACTCTTCACATGCTATGAGATAAGTTGGAGCGTAATTACCACAAACGAAGCGAGCGTGCCCGACCCAGGCGTCACGGTACGGGAACAAGGAATCCCAGGAATTTCCTCAACTCGAAAAATTCTTCGGAACTTTATTTACTCTATTGGAATTTTACCCGTACAGTGTTTTGCTTGTGTTATTAATTATGCTTCGATTTAATATTTATAAATGAGTTTGTGTTTGTTTCAGAAATGTACAATACTTTACAGCTCTGAGTAGTATCACGCTTATCATCAACAGCATCCTGTCCCGTCATTTTCGTTGATAAAAGACGTGACATTTCAATGTATACCTGCCGATCTCATTCACAGTGTTCGGAACGTTCTACAAATCAAGTAGTGACAACCAAAGTCACTCCACACCTTTCCTACTCGCGTAACATTTGCATTCACAAATCCTAGCGCGCCGTCGCAATCGTTTGCATGTGTTTAGTTAATTGTCGCGTCCCACGTCATAATGTGACCTGATGAATTCGGGACGGCAATCATAATGCTTCACCAGCTTTCGGTAGCGCTTACTCAGTTAAGGTTGACTCGGTTGCTTCATTATTTTGCATTGCTGTTGGCTTTCTGGACTATCGTTTTTAAGGTTGAGCGCTTGGGAGGGGTTATCTTTGAGAGGCAGAGTCGACAGGTAATTTTGAAATGAGAGGTTAAGGATTTTATTCACATAGAAAAATAAAAGTTCGTAACTCCTCGTTTCTGTCACATTTAATTATTCCAACGAAGTACAAACCGGAAGACGATGAAGCCGTGTAAATAAATGTACTTGCGAGTGAGAAATTTAATTTCTCTTTAATTCTCCTTTAAGCAGATTAGTACTAAGCATAGTACGAAGAAATACAGTGCAAGCTAGAAAAAATATTACGAGCATTCCAATTAAATTATTTATGACAAGCCCCTCGCATCTTCAATGAACACGAAATGCAAAACAAAGACACGGTCCACCATAAAATCCTGAACATAAATCACATAAACAATACATTACCCAAAGAAATATTATTTATGAAGACAAACAATGGAAACGGATTTACATACTTCACCTTCGAAATGTCCATAAGGAATATCTCCAAAGCCCCAACGACCAAATATTCATGACAGGCCGTACGACAAAAAAGATATCCGCAGTGATATGAATCTGGCTCAATTTAAATAAAAAAGCCTTGCAACCTGTGGGGTTTGCCGTGTAAACTGAAGAAAAAAACGCACGGCCAACTAGCGGAGTTGTGTGTTCCGTATGTTTTGTTTACTCGTACTTCGTTTCGTGTTGTTACCTCGGCTGAAATCAGAATTCTCGCCGAGCAATCTGGATGGCTGGCAGTTTATAAAGGTACTTTTAAAGTTACGTGTAGAGATGTTGAGAGCCAGGTTAAAGTATTATGTAATCATTAAATTAATATCCTGCTCGGTGCCTCGGTGACTGCCTCGGTGGCGTAGTTGTATTACGGTACGGTTACAAAGCTGAGGTCTCGGGTTCGAGTCCCGGGTCGGGCAAAGTGATACTGGATTTTTCTATTCACTATCAGTCCGGAGTCAGGAATTTGTGCCCGATATGGCGATAGGCTCGCCCCCTATCACATCGTGGGACAGGCAAACAAGGCGAAATGTGGGTGTCCAGGTGGCGCCTCTGCCTACCCCTTCGGGGATAAAGGCGTGAGCTTATGTATGTATGTATGTATGTAAATTAATATCCGTTCTTGTGTCGTGACTTAATACATCTTTTTTCATGTGTAAGACTAAAATTGGTATACTGGAATTTGAGTTTCGTTGGTTCCTTCCTATAGCTTTAATCTTCTGCCATTTTGATGGATATCATTACTTCACTCCTCCTCAAATTAGAAAAATAACTACCCTCTCTCTCTGTTTTTACAAAACCAATATACTTAAGACTTCCTCAAGAACAGAGTATACTGATTATCTAAACCCCTACAATGCGACTACAATTCCCGAAAACTGCTAGGGCAGTAGTCGTTTTTTATCAGCAGTTCCCCGTGTTTTACCTATAAAACAGTGTCAGCAATCGACACACCTCTGAAAAAAACATGAAAAACTTTTCCACGGAACCCAAACTGAAAAGGGAATGAAAAAAGTCTCTTTGATGTCGTCTGACGCATGGTGGCGAATTTACTACGTTTTGTAGCTAACGGGAAACACGGTCGTGTAAATATGAGCGTATCATACCTACCTACCGGGTTAAAGGAAATTGGATTTGATTGTAATGAAAATATATTTCTTAGATTTTGTTTGGTGGAGGTTGTAGTCTATCGGAATGTAAGAGTTTCTAGGATTCAAAATCAATAATTTGTGTTATTTTTTTGATAAATATTGCTCTGGTATTCCAAAATATCGTTAATCGTTTATAATATAAAAACGATTCTAAAATAAATATTTGTCTGTACGTAAAACAAGCCTCACTTAAATGACTGCACGCATAACTTTGACGATTTTTTTATAAATACAGGTTTACACATTAGAATTTAACCCAAGATCTTATCCTAAGTAATCCTTATTGTCACCATCTTAATGTCGCACTATATCTATGTTCTCTATTTTAATATAACGAAATTCTTCCTCAAACATACGTAGATGTGATTAATTGGAAGCACATTTCACCACTCCACCGTATCGTGAAGTCCTGATAGCCAGCTGTTGGGTATTTTTCGTGTACCGTCGTTAATGGGGATCAATTAATCTGTCTCCGAGGCTACAGGGACCGATTTTTGCCAATCTGCTTTTTGGATTCAGTATTTTTGAACAAGATTTATACTTTGTTCTTGAAATACATCATCATCTTTAGTATCATCTAGATTATCATAATCATCCAAATTAGTATTATCAGCTTCTGCTAAAATTGGGCCTCGTCTAAAGACTTCTCGAGTTGTTGTTGGCTTATTGGAGGTTTCCAGTGACTTCCTGCAACTTGCGATTGACTTTCTAATCTATTAATTAAAGTAAATTGTTCTATTGTTATTAATCAGTATTTTAGTGCCGTCATTATAATATCATCATTTTAGGTAGATTCATTAGTTTACTAGTAAATTATGAGAGTAAATTAGCCGTGAATAGTTCTGCAATTTTTTTTAAATTTCTTTGTCTTTACACCCCATTGAACTACTATTGCTCTAGTTTTAAAAATATCCCTGGATGAGTTTTATACGTTTTAAATGCTTTCATTTATTTATTAATTTTATATGTCAATATGTGGACAATTGTGTGGGCTGTATGTTTGTTAAATTTTATTGTCTAATATTTTTTTTTCTTTTAAATGTTTTACCATTAAGCCGTTTTTTGTCCCTTTTATTTAAAATAAAAATATAGTCCAAAAAATCTCAACAAATCGTTAAAAAGACGCATCACATTCTCAAGACCCAGACTTGTTACTTAACCTAAAAACAGCTAACGTACCCGAAGTCGGAACTTGCGAAGTTAAATTTGTAAAATAAAACCGTAAAACGTATTCGAAGGCAGTGGGTCCGAATGGAGTCGAATCGACGGCGATATCAGCAGACGGACTCGCATGCGCTCTAATTTGCCAATCGACGGAAAAATTCACTAGGAACCGGTTCATACCGCATTTAGCCATGAGCTATATACTGCAAAATACACATCCTAGAGAGACGCGCTGGATAGAGGGCGGTGGAGGCAGATCATCCTCACCAGATGCAACCCTGATGTTAACCACTATCCTTAGACATGGGGGACTGACCAGAGAGAGAGGGAGGGAGATTATACTCTTTATAGTTTTTTTTTTTTTTACTAATGCACATTTATGACTTCTGTAGAAAAGAAGACAGAGAAAAAGAAGCGTTGCAAAAGAGGAAATCTGCTGAGCAGAAATCGCTATAGAATTGTGACGAGTTGAGGCGTTAGTCGATCCTTAATCAATCGGCCTTATAGACAAATTTCCCCATGACTATTTCCTGAAGCGTAAAACCAAGCAATATCCACGTTAAACTTTAAATTTTACATGAATTTTCCCAAAAACGAGATCTAAAGTTGCTGCAACAAATTCTCTTTTAAAATTCTTTAAACTGAACATCAAAAAACAATTCCCAGCGGACATCTGGCATAACTCCGTCCAATACGTGCTCGCAATACGTACGAACGTTAGTCGAGCGTTTCTCTCTAACTTTTGACTTTACCTGTCGAATTGTAATGAAGCCTAATATCTACTTCTTCTCGGGATCAGACCGACCGTCTCAAATATGCCGGATATTATCCGCTAACTTTTTGAATATTACACGGCGTCGGAATTCCCTAACTACTGCCTTGCTTTTGCGATGTTGGTTCGGATTTCCTGGGGTGTAATCCGTGTATTCTTATTATGTTTATCGATGTTTCTTAGCTTAGTTCCAAAATTGGATGAGCGAGAATTGAGGTATTATTGCTCTTAGTAATTTTTCTGGATGATGCAGGTACACTGCGCTTTGCCTGTTGTGTTTATTTTTAAATAACCATGTTGCGCATGGCTGGTAGTTAACTGAAATAAGCTACCTCGATACCTTCGAACCTTTGAAAATTTTGGCATCGCGATGTCAGTCTAGCTTCTATTGATGCTGACAGTATATTGAAATAAAGGTTCTTTCTATAGTTTCAAATAAATATAATTTCTGCTTAACTATACCTATAGAAAATATATTCATTAATATTAAACTGGCTACTTCCGGAAATAAAACTCTTCTATTAGGTCACTGGTTTAATGCGATTGGTAGATCTTATATGCCTTTGAAATTATTGAGTAATTTTTAAAAATATTTTTCCCTACGATGTTTTCCTTCATCGTTAAACTCCCTGGCAGAAAGAATAAACACATAACATAGAATATTCAGTGTGCCTTTGTATATGTATACAACTAATAAATAAGTCAAACTCTACAGCATTTGTTGAATATAAAATAAGTTCTTGTAAATGCAAATTGTTCTTAACTCATTTGTCGATGCCTGGCGGTTTTGGCAAATCCTTTGTAAATAAATTTTCATATGAACAATTAAAAACAAAAACTGGTTTTGAATATTCAGCCTTTTTAGCTGTGAGCGTAATGTAAATTTATTATTCGATTAAGATATTTCCACTTGCGCTTTAGGGTTGCCACTAAATCTCGTGTTATATGTGGTATTTTATTTTATGCAGCAGAGATACTGGAGTTCGGTAAAATGTTCAAATGTTGGCGAGTCACGACTACACTTGAACGCCTACTAAATTTAAATAATCACACATACATTTCCGACATTTGATAAAGACAGGATAGAGAAAAGTAATAGCACCACAGGCAATCTCATTGATGGCGAATATGCAACGTAATTCGCTATAAGCAAAGGAAAAAATATTGAATGAAAATTATTAAGAACTCAATTCAGAGGACTATAGGATATCCTTAGATTATCAGGAGAGCGTGATTCGGGAATTAAAAAAAATTAATCTCTTCGTATTAGTGTATTAAACTTGACAGCAAAGTCTTCACTCCAAATTACATTTAGTACTCAAGTCCAGCCGGTTCAAAAATAATCGATATTATCAGCCACTGAAAATTAATTTTAATAACCTCCAAAGGTTACTTGTTATTGATTTTCAACTGGCTTAGTTTTGCTACAGCCTGGCTTTACTACTTTCAGTAAGGCTAATAATATTTCAAAATCCCGCAGTGGCAGCCCTACCACGGGGTGTGCTGTATAGAATCCATTGTTAGGTTCGTTCCTTACATTCGCTGCTTCTTATTTTATTAACACTATGGGTAATTCGCATAAAGCCTTGATCTTTGAAAATGTGCATCGCGCTTGAGCGAGCGTAAAACGATACGGCTTCTTACATTTAGAATTGTGCTTTTGTCTTATAGTTCTGCTTCGGTTTTATGAAGTTTCAGTCTTGGAAAATTGTGGATGGTTTATTGCACTATTCTGTGTACGAATGGGTGGAGAATAATTGATAAATCTAAATTAAATCTCAAGTGAGAAAAAATATGGTTATCATCATAAACTATAGGTCATCAGCGATAGGCCATTTAGATCATAGGTGAGAAACCAACATATACATGGGAAGGAAAGGTTATATGACAGCCTCCGTGGCGCAGTTGGTTAGACGCCGGCTGTGAAACCTGAGGCCGCGGGTTCGATCCCCGCACCAAAACAAATATTTGTGTGATCCACAGGTATTTGTTTCGGGTCTGGGTGTTTATGAGACCGAAAAGTCTCTCGTAGTTCCTGATACCCACGACACAAGACTCGATATTAGTATGGGGTCAGGACTATGTATGTGACTGTTGGGTGTATTTGTATCGTTACGTGTATGAGCCGGCCTTAAGGATCTATTAAGGCGCCCTACATCCCACTTCATTCAAACTTAATAACTTCTACCAATAACTAGAACAGCCTATTGTAAAGCATTAACTAATTTCAGTACTACAAAGTCTGATACAGTTCATACAAATTTGAATGCATTACCAACTTAATCACAGCCGTATATAAAATTAACGATAATGTAATTCAGATATAAATGTGAAACAATAAATTCGCTTTTCGCACTCACTCACATTATTTCCAATCATTGTATTTAATTAAAACTATATAATTGTGTTAATGGAATTATTGTAGCCCCGTTCTGAATATATGAGCTGTCGGTTTTAATAAATTTGTTGCTACTGATAAAATCAAAAAACGTATTAACAAAACGAAATTGTAGAAAAACAGTTATTTTCATCTGACTTGAAAATAAGAGGTTTCTGATGTTTTTTATGCATAGAGTGTAGTAGTGTGTTATAGAGTAAAGTAACCACTGAACATAATGAGACTTAACACCTTATGTCTCAGGGTGGCGAGCGCAGTGGAAACCCAAGCATTGCTTTGTAATTAATGGTGTTGTTTGGTTTTGCTACTGTTAATGAGCGGTCGTATCGTTTACCATCAAGCGAATGGCATGCTCGTCTCATTGCAAAAAGAAACAGATAAAAACCTTACGATTTTTTAGATTAGGTCTTTTTCCATTCTGATATGATATTTTATTTAACATTAACTATATAAGTTATTGAAAGACCCGACGTTGCGATTACTTTACAGCTTTCGTGGTCACGGGGCGGACATTATATAAGTTAATTAAAGTGTAAAAATTTAACTAAGTCCGCGATTTAATCCGTACCAATTAGTTTTATTGCAATAATATTATAATATTTTTAATTTGACACACGAGATTATAGCTACCGCCCTGCTCAAAAAAATCACTGAAAAACAAAAGACAGTACCTTTAAAATAATTATTTTAAGTTAATCCCAACACCGCGCTCCACAGGATTTACTCGTAAAAAAATAACAACAGCCCCATAAAATAAGTCCATAAACAACCCTCTTATACCTGCGCGAACAATAAATTATTTAGTTAATGAAGCGCCCCATGACAGAAAGGAAATTGGCTGCGTTAACCCTCAAAATTAATCCTTTTGGGGGATGAAAGTAAAAGGATTGAAGATTGGCCGGTGACAGTGCCGAGTTTATTTTTGTCGAGATTTTTGTGTCTAAAAAGCTTTATTAATGGTGTAAATCTCGTATTTTGTAAATGTTTGTTAAAATGAGGATAGGGGATAATAGATAGACTTATTTTTACCGAAATTTATGTTTTTATCAACATAACATCGATCATTGCAGTCCACTGCTGGACATAGGCCTCTCCCAAGGTACGCCACAGAGCCCGGTCTGCTGTTTTATGCATGCTGACTATGATGTGATAGTATTATAAACAAAAATATTACCATACCACATTAATATCATTTCCACTGTCGTGCGAAACAGATACTACGCGAGATATTTTAATCTCACATATACTCAAAACTGAAACAAATACTCGTGGATCACCTAAAATGTTCTCAGTACGGAAATCAAACCCACGGTCTTTTGTTTTTCGTTTGGCTTGTCAACCTATAAATAAATACGCCCAACAGTCACACACATACTCGTAGTCTTGACCCCACATTAAGATCGAGTCTTGTGTCGTGGGTATCAGAAACTACGAGAGAATTTTCGGCCTCACAAACACCCAGACCCGAAACAAATACCCGTGGATCACACAAATATTTATCTCGGTGCGGGGATCGAACCCGCTGCCTCACGTTTCGCAGCTACTAACCAACTACGCCACGGAAGCTGTCAAAAACAGCCTTTGTGACTATTGCTCAACAAAGGCTCCCAAAATTCCAAAAATAGATTGTAATAATGTAACTTTAATCAGCTTATTTCCAAAATTAATTAGCTCATTAAAAATTATAAAACAAGTAGGAGCTTCTGCTAACCGAAAGAGTTCTTAAACGAAGGTGACAAGGAAATGACGAGGGTCGGAACAAACAGTTCATTTCAGCACACGGTCTCAGCTGTGTTAAATTTTATTATTCAGTGATTCCATGCTAAGTGTTTTCTGTTTCATGTGGGTATTCTTCTGTTTCCATCATTTGCATAAAAAGAATTTTTAAATATCTGGGGCCTCCCTCTGAGTCCCTAGCTTCAAGCAATGTAGATACGATTTTCTTAAATAATTATAAATAATAAAGTAGCATTACCACATCGAAAACTGATGCAAAGCTTTGCAATTTTGTCAGTCAATGATGTATTAGAGTTCCTTAAGATTCTCGCACCTTGATTTTCAAAAGTTGTCGATTATGAAAATGAAATAAAATGAGTTTTATTATTGGCACAACTTATAAGTAAAACTAAATACTTTTTTTTCCTAATTATTGTGTTACAATGTGCTACTCTTTTAGCTCAAATGTTACAATATTACCTGAATGTTTCCGCAGCGCTGATACAGGTAGTATTATCTACATGTATTTCGATGTTATGGATTTTATTACCACTAGCCATCGTTTTCATTAGGTTAGTCTCTTGCTCGACTGCTGCTTCTATGATATTACTGGTGGTAGGTCTCTCATATGTGAGGGGCCGCCTGGGTTAGTGCCACCGCAATGTCTATTTCTCCCGCCAAACAGCATTGTTCACAGTTGTGTTCCGGTTTGAAGGACATTGTAGCCAGAGTGTGTAGTAACTATCTATATCAGCCCACATACGTCCCACTGCAGGGCTCGAGCCTACCCTACAATTGAGATAATCGATTGAGAGTGTGTTAGGCCATATAGTCCACCGCGCTGGCCTAGTGCGGGTTGGCGGACTTGTAGTAACTACTGCAGGACATAATGAGACTTAACATATTATGTCTCAGAATGGCGAGTGCAGTGGAATGCCGAGCATTGCTTTGTTATTCATGGTGCAGTTTGATTTTGCCACTATCCATGAGCGGTCATATCGCTTACCATCAAGCTATGCAAGCAAGCCTGTAAGAACCTGTAACCTAACCTAACCTACGCCACAAACCTCTAGCCACGACGTGCAAACTTCTTTCTTTTTTATTTTTATTTATTATAATTATTATTTTTTTACACCTGTATTGAATTAATTTTTATTTGGGCGTCGTTTTCATTGTTTGTGGCTAATAAAATTACTTTTGTTTCTTTCTCTCTTTCCTTGCCTATTGTGATAAGACCACCACTTGTACAATTATTTTAATTTTGTAATTTTTGTATAGTACGAAAACTGATCAAATAAATAATAACCGACGGCTATAGGTACTCAATAACGCCCTAATATTTCACAAACCAATTTTCTAAAGGCATTAATGAAAATATTCTTGAACTAGAATTGTATTAGTAATAGAAAGTTAGTGGGCCCATTTGTCAAGTCTTATAGCGCGAGCGTTAAGCAAATTATTGGCGGGCCTGTGTTACGGCTTAAGAAGGTTTATTGGCTCACAGTTTAAAATTTATCGATTGTTAGGCTTACAAGTTGCTCTTTATTGGCAAGTGTGTCGATTATAATATTATTGATAAGAAAACTTGGGTTCTGTGGAAAATTTTGCATTGATTAATAGTGTGATCTTGGAATTTTTAAAAAATATTTTTAAGGACGCAATAATACGCAAGGATTTAAATTATTATTTTAGCAAAATTATTTATTCACCACCCAAACACGATACTTACAAAAATTGCAAAGTATTTTTTTGTTTTGCGAATTTTTTTTTTGCATTTTGTCTGTAGCCACTGAAACTACCACCTGGCTTCGTTTTCGGTCGCAGTCTGGATATACCCGGTATGATGGACAACATTTTCATGTTTACAATAAACTGTTTTCATTTTCATTTCAATTAAAACCGCCAGCGTCGAAACGTCAACAGTAACGTTGTCATTAGCAACCGACGCGAGTTTTTCATTTCCTGAGCATAAAATCATCATAAGACATTATGTCGCTTAGAAATTGCAACATCCGACAAAAACTAGAAGGGAACAGTGTCATTTCCACATTGTCGTTGGCGGGAGCTTCGCGCAACAGGATGTCGCGAGAAACGACGACTTCCGGCGTCGACCCCACTTGAAAGGGGGGTGACGGGGGAACCTCCCCCCACTTCAAGCCTTCCGCTGTCGACTCAAACCATGAAGTAAATGTATTGCTGTAGAATAAATTACGAGTCTTTTTATTTGTGAAGTCGAATGGAGTTGGGTTGGCTTAATCTGAGCGTTTAGAATGTTCTAAGTGATTTGTTGTGGGTGCTGATGGGCGGTGCCATTGTCAGATAAGTTGTATGGACGTCTGTTTTGCTTTTCACAATTATGTGAATGTGTTATAATAATATTTTACAATTGGCCCTTTTTAATCTTCTGTAAAAAAATATAGCCAAATTGACTATAAGTAATTGACTACAAGGACAGCCTCCGTGACGCAGTTGGTTAGACGCCTGTGAAACGAGAGGCCGCTGGTTCGATCCCCGCACCGAAACAAATATTTGTGTGATCTACAGGTATTTGTTACGGGTCTGGGTGTTTGTGAGACCGAAAAGTCTCTCGTAGTTACTGATACCCACGACACAAGACTCGATCTTAGTGTGAGGTCAGGACTATGTATGTGACTGTTGGGTGTATTTTATTTTTTTGTATGTTTCGTCACAAATTCCTGACTCTGGGCTGATAATGAATAGAAAAATCCAAAATCACTTTGCCCTACCCGGGATTCGAACCCGAGACCTCAGCTCTGTAGTCTACCTTAGCACAACTGCGCCACCGAGACAGTCGATCAAACGATACATTTTATTTATCAATATAGTTCTAATAAACTCCAATAAACTATTTCAATAAATCTGGATATCTAGTGCTCCACAATATTATCAAATGGTGCGTAACATGTATTAATAGTTAATTTTAGTCCAATCACCGGTTTATGGGCAATAAGCCCTCTCTATTTCACGTCTCGCGGGATTTGATTAAGCTAATTCACTTGTATTGAAACTTTGCGATATTTGAGCTCGCAATTTAGAGTCAAGAGAGCAAAGTCGGCTTAGGTTTTAGTTCGATATTTGTGTGGTGATATATTCCAGGTATCTTCATTTGGTTTATTGGGATCCATTTTGAAGATTTTTTTTTATATGAGCGAATTATAATTAGGATGAAAAGTTTTTCTTATTCCATTATACCTAGTGTAACTGCAAAATATAAATCAAATTAAAATTTGAATAAAAAACTTAAGTAGGTATTTGTTTTGAAAATTTCTTCGGTGGTCTTTTTGCTTGAGGCAATCTCATACACTATCTACGAGAGAAAAAGGAAAAATCATGTGGTGGCAACGATATTGTTTAATATTGTGCTTTAAAATTAGAAACTTGTAATGGCGACATCTAGCGGCACTTGTGATGAACTATTTTTATTCTCTACGAGTTATAACATGCTTTTATTTTTACTAATATATAATTTTATCATTATTTTCAATTTATTAATTTAAAATCTTACACAACTTTAGAATTTAAATTCCTTCACGCGGTCAGCGTAAAGTTATCCGTTTTATTTCTATTAAGGAGTTCGGAGCAGCCATTTCTCTTGCGTAGACTATCCGAGAAGTTCCCAGCTTAACCTCGCGTACATAATAACTTATTGCCCTTAACAATTTATTTCACAAAGAAAGTTCAAACATAGTGCGAACTATGGCATTAAATTTCAATCACTACACAGTATGGCGACCGAGTTCCGGATGCAGACTTTATCCTCAAAACTCGCTGTTCACTGGAGCATGCGATTATTTTGTCGCGCAACTGTCGCATGTTTTCTTGGTAATTTATTTGTAGGGTTACTCACGATTTCAGAATTATAGAACACAATATTAAGGCTTGAAGACTCGCTCTTTATCACATCTTGGAAAATTAGTTCAGCGAACTGTGGGTGACATTATTAGCCTGACTATATACTTACATGCATAAACTCACGCCTTTTTCCCAGAAGGGGTAAACAGAGGTGCTACAAGAACCTCAACATTTCGCCTTGTATGTTCCGTCCTGCCGTTTGTATAGCGAGCCTATCGCCATATCAGTCACAAATTCCTGACTCCTTGGGTTGATAATGAATGGAAAAATACAATACCACTTTGCCCGACCCGGCATTTGAACCCGAGACCTCAGCTTTGTAATCGTACCGTAGTAAAACTACGCCACCGAAGCATTTTTGAAAATACAGGCGTCACCTTACATTTGTATGTTTATATCATTATCCTATAATTAGTTCTGAGTGTCGACATAGTATAATTTTCTCGAACATCCCAGAATAATATGGCACATAAATTATAGTAGACCACCTGGCTAACATCAACGCAGCTTCTTGAATTATAAGTTCAAAACTATGATATCAAATTAAAAAAAAAACACAAATTGAATTTTCTGATTTTCAAATTCAACTCAGAACTGTCAGCTTACACCTAATACAGATTACAAATAGATAATCGAAATAGAACAATAACGAAGCTCTATTAGACTATACATTGTGAAAACATAATACAAATGACGACAACATATACATGCATGTAAGTCACAGTCGCACCATCAGCAGGCGGCCTCCCATCCCGTTCCACTCGCAAGAATAGGTAATAAACTTCGATATTAGTTTTAGAGTGGCGCTCAAAAGTGTCAAGTTAGTTTGGAACATGTTATTGTGGCTGTGACAGCGTAAGTCAACTTGTCTCTTGCTTAATGGCATTAATAAAGAAGTGGGGAACTACATATCTTTACAGTTTTTAGCGTTTTGATCGCAAGGGATTAGTTTGATGTTTTAAAATCAGTAGTTTGTATGGATTATATTTTGTTTCGTCGTTCGTTTTGTTGTCCTCTGCTAATACAATTCTTAGTGAATCGCTGTTATTATTAGTGATTCTGATAAACAAATCTAGGAACTGTATTTTTTTAAGACACATGTTCACTTCTCTTCTAAATACCTGGCTCTGCCGATTTTGTTTATTGTACCTTTTGTTTAAAAAAACGATTTCAAATTAGGTATTTTTTTTATTCGACACGAAAGTGATGAATTTAGTCCTGTCGTTATCAGAACAGTGCCAGGCTCCGCTTTCTGCATAGTCTTCTCCACTTGGTCTGTCTTGAGCATCATAAGCTCCAATTAAAAGACCATTAGCTTCCATGCGGTCATCAAGAAAACACTTTTTTGGTCGACGTTGAGGCCCTGTAATGTTGGAGGCACAAGCATAATATATTCCCTACGTGTTTCTGTCATTTTCTTAAATTCATCTGTATTTGTTAATAAAGCTTTGTAATATCTATATTATCAGCATTATCATTGCCATAACCCCACATAACATCCAATTGTAAACATGGGCTATCTCAAGGACGGATGACTTCTTAATTTCCAGGAATTTGCTAAATACATGCCGCTCCTAAGAAGTTATTAAGGAAATCCTTTAGGGAGACTTTAAATGATTAAATTTAAATGTTTCCAGACAAATTTATATTTAAATTATTCCACAATTCAAGCAATAAATTCAAGCACAAATACACTATGCTTTTTACACAGTAATCGAGTTTTCCAAGATGTAGTTTTCAACGTCAAAGCCAGCAAACTCTAGCGCGAACTAATAACTTTATTTATTGAATAAGTCACTTTCAATGACTATCCCTTGCTGGTAATCTTGAAAGACTTGAGAACTTACCAATTTAATAAAACTGTATCAACTAAAGTCCCAGAAAGGCATTAGATTTTAGTCTTAAGACTATCGACGGTTTATGCGAAGGTGACTTCGTAAGCTCTTGCGAGTACCTTAGAAAGTGAAAGTCGTATTGAAGGGGATACACTTTTGATGAAGTACCTAATGAAAAGTTTCTAACTATACGTGAACTGTCAAGATAGCGGTCGCGGATTCGAGTCTTAGAACAAAACGACCTCTATTCATAATCATGTGTTAATATTAGTCTATTCCCACGCGTTTTATTGATAGAGGAGAAAGCTATAAAGAAACCTGCACCCCTTAGTGATATTTACAAGAATTCATATATGCCAATCACTTGTTATTACAAAACAGGAATCTTAATGTAATTGTTCTCTCATAAAATAAGCAACAATAGGCACAAATGGTGTGCCGAAATGAGAAACAATATTGATTTTCCCCCAGACAATACGAATGATAAATTAACGAGAGCTAATATGCAATAATTAGCAATAATGTTGTCATTATAAGCAACCCAAACGTTCCCTAACCCTCGGTCCGCAAAACAATAGGGTGGAGACGCAAATTAAATTCCAATATTAAATTAACCAAAATCCACAAACGGTTGGTCGGGGTCATACAGCGTTTCGGTGCCTTCGATAATAATTGATGCAGCACCGGTGTAAAGTTGCTGGAAGAAGTAATTGAAATAATTATTTATTTTATGTATTAGAATTCCTAACTTTAACTTAGTTGTATTATTTTTACTTCAGCATGTTGAGACTCCACATGTTAAATATATATACATAAACTGACGCCTTTTTCCCAGAAGATGTAGGCAGAGGTGCTACCAGGAAACCCACGTTTCGCTTTGTGTGTTCCGTTCCACGATGTGATGGGGGGCAAATGTCGAATATAGTATTACTGTGGTATTACCCAAACAAATACATATGCGGTGACCTGATAACGATAAGTATAATTATATTTATAGCTTTCAAGTACAAGATACAGATGTTTAAATTAGTTTGTCTGATGATGATGATAATGACAATGATAATTTTAATTATTATACAAATAAATTGAAATTTTATATGATCAATATTCTTTATTCTAACATTAATGTTAACTGAAATAAATTTACTTATTTTCTAGACAAATACAAACCTGTGTTTGGATGTATTCGTGCGCTTGATGACGATAAAGATAACGAGCATAGTTTTACTTATTGAGTAGAACCATTCAAACCTATCATTAGTAGTGAATATCCCATCTCTGATAAGGATGATAATAAATATGATAGTTTTACCATTCTTAGGCACGTTAAAGTCTAAGCAATAGTAAATCTTACTAAAGATACGAAATAACAGTAATAATAATACAGGTCAATTATAGAAACTCTGCCTCTCATGACGATAGTTTTGCTATTCCTAGGCACATCCAGCAAACCCGCATCCAGTAGGCTCTTATATGAAACTGAGAAGGGATAGAGCGAACATAAAATCGGCACGTGCTCCGACAACCAACGTTGTGACGTCACCTATGTGCCAAGGCGCAAACGGTACCGCGGACGCAGAATTAGATCGTCCTATCAACATACGCAATTTGCTTCCTAACTTTCTCAAAGGGAATGTTTTTAGTTTTAGAGTTTGTGTTCTGTATTTTGTATTAGATTCTTTTGATTTAGAGCTTTGATATTATTTAGAAGAGTAATTGTCCCAAAATATAGATATGTACATGAATATAGATTGGAAATGAAATAATACCGATTTGCTTTGTACTCTCCGTTGAAAAGAACATTGAAATCATATTGAAATACTCAGAAGGAATATTTTCAATAAAATTACTGCAGCTGAAAATGATGATGAATAAGCGATGGTTGTGTTATCTCCAAATATTCCAAGTTTGGGTGTTAAGATCAAAAAGTCTCTCATAGTTTCTGATGGTCACGCCGCAGGAGTGTGGCGTCAGAGCATGTTAGACTTTTGGGTGGATTTATCTATGGAGCTATAAGGCTGTAAATTAAAAACACATACACCGTACTGTATCTGTATCAGCCCAAATATGTCGCAATGCAGGGCACGGGCCTCCCCTATAATTGAGAGTGCGATTGAGAATGGTAAGGCATTATAGTCTACCACGCTGGCCTAGTATGGGTTGGCGGGCTATACATGCCATAGAAATTCTTCAAAATCGCTACGGTATGCAGGTTTTCGCACGTTGTTTTCCTTGAAAACGTTGACAGACCTTTCCTTCACACTATAACGATAGTGCCTGATGATTGATTATCAATACACACATAGCTTCGACAAATCAGAGGTGTGCCCTGGGATTTGAACCCGCGACCACCGAGAAACAAGTTGGCAGTCGCGTTTAGTCCGTTACAAACAGGCCACCACGCACATACAAAGTACAGCAGGTTGAAAAACTCTCATAGTAACTCAAAAATTCGACCAGGCCGGCAAAATTGTGTTGACCAGCGAAAGCATCTCTTTCCAGCGAATATCCTATTCGAATTCCACTGCACTTACCATATAATGCATTATTATCATCGATATCAAGCATTATTTCAATGATTTGATGACACTTTGTCGCGTTCCTAGAAAATGTTTTGTTTGTATGTTGACAACCTTCGTGGTGCAATTAGTTAGACGCCGACTGTGAAATGGAAGGCTTCGGATTCTAGCCCCGCACCAAGACAAATATTTGTGTGATCCACAGGTATTTCAGGTCTAGGTGTCTGATACCCACGACACAAGACTCGATAGGATTATGTATGTGACTGTTGGTTGTATCTATCTCTTGTATAATATTCTTTTCTCACTTAAATAATTATTTTAATACATTAAAACACAGGCTCTGTTTATTACAGTAATAATACATAACTTAATGGAATTATGGTTTCTTAGATTTACGCGAATGTTACACATTGAAATAAAACTATTTTTACGGATTTTATCGCGATTCGGTTTAATTTTTACATTTTTTAACTTCCCGACGTTTCGATTGCTTTTCGAATCGAAACGTCGGGAAGTTAAAAAATGTAAAAATTAAACCGAATCGCGATAAAATCCGTAAAAATAGTTTTATTTTAATGGAATTACTTTAACCTTTTGTTCGGAGGTCGTTGTCGCTAGAAATCTGTTGTAAAGGCACTAAAAAGTTTAATTTCGCTATCTATATGAAACATTGAGAATTATGATTAATGCATTAATTAAGTAAATTAAACTACGGGCATTATGTTTACGACGAGAGATAAAATGTTTGTTAATTAAAATTCATAAAATAGAGCGTTTAGAAACAAATTGGATAGATAAAATCGGTTAAATTGAGTACGTAAATTGTGTTTAATAAAATATTTACAAGAACATAAGGCACAAAATATAGGCCCGAATTTCAATCGTCAGATAGATTTTAGATTTAGATTTATTTTATTGAGATGAAATTAGAATTATAGATGATACAAGGGTTAGATCATTCATCCCTTCTCTAATAACCTGTCATCAGATTCATCAAAGCAAAACTCTAGTAGGAAAATAATACCAAATACAATACGTCATGGTTTTAGGGAGGAAAATTATGAAGTTAGAAGCGGACAGCGATTTCTTTCTTTGTATTAATGAATCTATTCTGACCTATTATGCGAGAATTTTGTTTTATTATCGTGCTCTTTCACCGAGAAAGAGAAGCACTCTGCCAACCCGCATTACGCCAGCGTGGTGGACTATATGGCCTAACCACTCTCAATCGATTCTCTCGATTGTAGAGTAGGCCCGTGCCCTGCAGTGGGACGTATATGGGCTGATATAGATAGATAGATCGTGCTCTACTCCCTATAATTTCTATCCATTCTACATATATTTACGGTCCTATTCGTAGACAGTTTTAAAACCTATTTTAGTTAGCGAATGTTTTGACGCGTTCGAACGACTTTTGAATTCAATTGAGCGAAGAAGACAAAACATTCGATAACTAAAATAGGTTTTACAACTGTCTATGAATAAGGCCGTTAACCTTTATAATTCTGCATCCTAAAAGTCTCCACAGTCCACTTACGACACCGCTATTATAATTATTCGGTCCAAACAATCATACATAAACTCACTCCTTTTTCCCAGAAGGGGTAGGCAGAGGAGCAGTCCTGGTAGCAACCAGGACACCCACATTTCGCCTTGTATGTTCTGTCCCATGATGTGATAGGGGGTGAGCGTATCGCCATATCGGGCGCAAATTCCTGACTCCGGGCTGATAATGAATAGAAAAACCCAAGATCACATTACCCGACCCGGGATTCGAACCCGAGACCGCAGCTTTGTAGTCGTACCGTAGTACAACTACGCCACCTATCACAACATGACCAAAACTTTTGAAATTAGAATAGCTAGCTAAATCTTTAGTATTAAACCGGTTTACCATGAGCTATCCGCTGTTCCCTACATCATTGGACCACCACCGTCGCCCACCTTTTATTGGGGCCATAAGAAGATGGTAAAAGGGCCCTTCCAGCCCCACGACGCGCCCAATACGTGACTTTTTGGCTATGATTCCTTAACACAATAGCTTGGATGACACTCCAAAGACTGAGAGGAATTAGGGACTCGATTTAAATATGCTTTCAGATTTTCGGGAATATGGGTAGTAGTTTTTTGTGTTATCAGAGTTTTGTAATATCGTTGAATTGATTGATTTTTTATTGCGGTAAATAGCGAGTAGAGCATGCCGCTCGCCTGGTGGCAAGCGATACGCTCATGGACAGTAGGAAAACCAAACAACACCATGAATGACAAAGCAATGCTCGCCATTCTGAGACATAGATGTTATGTCTTATTATGTCCAGTAGTTACTCTGGCTACAATATCCTTCAAACCGACACAAAGCAGTGCATTAACACTGTTTTGCGGGATAAATAGACATTGCGGTGGTACCTACCCAGGCGACGTCTCTCATATGAGAGAACTACCAACATTTAACGTTAAACTACTACCTTGCTGTATTCAATTTAGACTGTAGTTAATATAGGACAATTGGGGCTGTACCACGGTTACCAGAAAACCCACTTGAAGAAGCTTTAGTATAGTATTTTAGTATCGTCGGAAGCTCAGTTATTTCGGCTATTCAGTTTCTTTATCCATCTTCACCTCTTTCGTCTTCTTCCCTTATTTCTTAGAGGCTGAAAACGTGATTTTATAAAATTTGTAAATGCCCCTTGTAATTTCTTAAAAATGTTAACCATATTATAGTTCTGCAATATGATAAGTGTTTTGCTGACCCTACGCAATTAAAGTACGATAATAGTATCTTTTCATTGCACGATAAAACCGAATATGAACAGCCGAGCTCCAAATACACACTTATAAGGTAACTACACCTGGTTTTTGTAGTTATTCGGATGTATATGAGTAACTTACAATCAGCTATAGATTTTCCTTGCGTTTACCAGTGCTATGTATTTTTCTTATTCTAATATATAAGCTACAACACTGTAAAATTTCATCAAAATCCATCCAGCAGTTTTACATAATATATCAAACCACCCGTCTATTATAACAGTGCCTCTAAAAATATACATACCTCTTTCATTCCGACACCCATAACATTCTAACTCCATACAATTAAATCAATCCTTTGCGAGTCGAGTGGCGACACGTGACCAATTAGCAAACGAGCGCGCGACATTCGTCCTCGTTGCTTGTTTTTTAGGTGCGGAAAGGTATTCAGGTGTGCCTAGGCTGTGGGTTCGATGTTACTTAGTTCGCAGCGCCTGTTTTAGTCAGAAACTGGACTTCGGAGAGGTAAACGTATTTCAAAGAGTCACGCTGTTGTCAGTTGTGACTTGCCATGAATGGGTAGGCTCGTCCGGGGCGCTACCACTGTCTCACAGCTCGACGTGAAAGTCGTGTTTCGTTCGATGAGCGAGATTGCTGGATGCTCAACACCACTTTCCACTTCCCATCCTTTTTCCTTCCCGCTCTCCTCCGAATTTGATGGGCCGGCAAAACATCCATGATCCAAGCGTTGTGGATTATCATGGCCGCCAGTGATCACTTGCCATCAGGCGACCTGTTTGCTCGATTGCCGGACTAATACAATAAAAAAATGCCACCAAGTTTAGGTTTCCTCACGATGTTTTAATTAAAATACGTGGTAGTTCGATAAAAACGTAGGATAATTGATATAGCTAAAAACACACTTCTGATTTGATACTACCTGATACTATCTGATAAACTTGGTAATACAATGTGTTTAAATAGGAGTCATATAGTTGTATTTACAGCAAACTCACACTTGAAATTTAAAACAAAAAGGCAGATTTTAAATACATAATTCTTTCTTTAAACCATTCATTCCGAATCCAATATACGTGTGAATGGCGGAGTAATTAACACACGTCCCAGCGAACTCAGTCGTTCTTTGATTCGTGATTGTTGTGCTTCATTTCTCACTGTAATTAACGCGAGTTAAATGTTGGCGTCCAACAATACCAATGTTTGATGTTTGATCAATAAGATTACCGTATAGAATTGAAAAATGTATTGCGTTTTAGATTTTTCTGCTTGGATCTAAAATTTACAAGTACCATCTTCTTTAAGTTTCACGATCAGCTCATATACGACCCACTGCTAAATACACTCAATAATTTAGAACAAAACTGAAACAACACTGACAATATTGAAATACAATGAAAAATAGAAACTTTAAAGAACAAACAATAAGTTTGATCCATCACTAATAATAATAGGAAAATTATACCATTTTAAATTACAACTTCAACAGGATCTACTACACATAAAAATCTTTTAACCATAAAATCAGACATCGGGAAGTTGGTATAATTTAGCTTGCAAGATATGATTACAGACAGACAACAGGATGGTCAAAACTAAATAAAAACTTGACAAAAATCGATGAAGTTCAATAATCCCATATTATATTTTTCAAACATCTAAGAAATAGGTTGTTTGTGTTACAAATACAAATTTCAATCGCATAATATTTACGGAGCAAAAAGCAAAGCTTTGCAAACATACAAGAGTGCTTGCCAATAGGGTTGCCCTACGTTCTGCCGGGTTTTGTATTGGGGTTGCTATAGCTATGTAAACTTGGATATATTTCAGATGTGTAGTTTGGATTCAACTGAGTAATAGACTGAGGAACGGACAAGAATTCCCAGAAATGCGACGTAGTTTGATTCAGATCTGAATTTCTGAAGTTACTAGTATAATAATAAAGGCCTTACACAAGCTTCCAAAGTGATCTGTTGGTAGCGGCGTGCAACTAGCAATTTCTTTGTGGTATGTCAGTGTGGATGGCCCATTTGTGGCTTTCTCTCGAACACCTATCGGTCACATCAATGTTATGTTAACTATACCAATCAGTGAATTTTTACTGGACGCATTCAATTTTTCTTGTATTCTGAGGTATATAAATATAGCCTTACATAAATCTCTTCATACTTTCTTCGACAATTCGACTTTCAGAGTATGTAGTCTTAATTAACTTTAATGATCTTTCCGTCAGTGTCATCCATCCCTATGGTTTTATCCATTGTCCCTCGTCTTGTTTATAGGTTTTGTTCGCCATTTTTCATCTATTTTATTACAATTTTCCATCCTATTGTATATAATAGGGAATATAGCATTAAACTTGTACCTCTCCACAGAATAAGAAACCATCAATTACCCAGCAAAATATTTACAAAAATAAAAATCCTCAACCTCCCCTAAATTCTCAACCCTGCTTCAACCCCGATCAGTTTCGTCTAATTGGCCACGCGAGTCCACTCGTCACGAGAACTCCCGTATCAATGTTTTGATCTGACCACGTTCGGAAGTTTTCAACGCAGAAAAGCTTAGGAAATCATTTTTAGAATATATGAAAAGGGTATTCAATTGAATGTTTTTGTTGGAATTGCGAAGGAGGGGTATTGTTTGAAAGCCATCGTTGCTATAGAATGAAAGGCAACGCATTGACTCTCATACCAAGATCAAGGTTTGAGTGATCCATCAAAATTTTGTGGTGAGGGCGAAAAGTTTCTCGTTGTTTCTGATAACGACTACGCAAGACTTGTGTCTTAGTGCGGGGTTAGGATTATATTATGTATTTATGACTATTGGATGTATTTATTTATTTCTCATCATTACAATTTTCAAGCACAGCTCCTTCTTGTAAACGTTGCTAATGTGATTTAAATTCTCGTAAATAAAAACAAATGGGAAGTCGGTTAAAACTTATAACTTTCTAGAATTGCGATAGGTTTGCAATTCTTTGGCACGCGCAAGCTTTAGAGTTTGCGCTCGTGCTGAAATGTAATTCAGGCTTTAGTATGTTCCGAACCAAAATATAACCTAGGGTTATTTAAACATTGCTTAGAATATATCGCATACTAGACAAAGTCTTGACTATGCCCTTGTTATTGCGAAATTATATAAATGGCGGAGAGGCTTATTATATTAATGTAGGCTTCTTAAATTACGTTTAATAACATTTCCAACAACAATCATATAATAAAGAAAATAAATAAAATAAAATTTATTTAGAAACCAAAGAAATAACGTAACAATAACAATTTTGCCATAATAACTGCATCCATTTTATTTTATTTTTATCATATCAAAACAAATACAGTTTGTTTACATTCGAAATGCTTCCACGCAGCCCTATTCCCTGAGGGTTCCGGATCATTGTCCTCTAATTGGTCACGCGGGTCTATTTCTAATGAGCGTGTTGTGATATCAAGTGCTGGAATTGGTTGGCTCTTGGCGACATAATTGCTGTTTACATTTATATCACTTCTAATTTCATATCGATTTGTTCTTTAGTCTTTTTACTTTAGTTATTTAATTATTATTAATCATAGATAGCCCCATTCGCATATTTTATGTTGGCAGACAACACTAACTTAACAATAATCTTTACCAACCATTTCATAGTCTTCTAGTCTCATATTAAGAATTTACAGGTTTATCGCCAGGTTATCTGTTGTCACCCTCTCCTGCTTGTATAGAAAGACCTTCATCACGATTTAGATCTCTAATGCGATTTGGATATCTATCCGAATCGCATCGATGACGTAAGCAACAATGTTCCAATATACCCAAAACTCATCCTTAATTTAGCAATTCGAAAACATTTGATCTCGTAAAGCCGTCGTTCAGTTAACCCGCATTAATCAGCTGGATCTGCAGCCAATATTTGTAAAACATAAGCCATAATCCAGGCATCTGACGGCCTATCAAATAAAATACACACTTCCAACTTGCTAGATTACTTAGAACCCTTTTCGTGGGGTATTCCGGTAAAGTTATAAGATGTGGCGGGTAGAAAAGACTGTATTTATATATTTACCTTTATTGCACCATCAAGAAAAACAATTACAATGAAATAATATAAAAAAAAACAAGTACAAAAGGCGGTACAAAAGTAAATAAAGTACAATTGTACTAAGTTTTTACTAATATATACTAAGCTTTTCACACTGTAGGAGGTTTGGGTCTTCACAGTCTAGCTAATGGACTCATTAAAGTTGGATTTTCCAAAATCAATAGGTACAGATTCTATCAATTATTATAATTATCAATCAAATGGAAGTAATATTCAAAACCTAGACCAGCCAAGACAACCAAAACCGAGACAAGTATTTTACCATCCAATAAACATTTTGTTAGTTTCTTTTACATTCTAAATTTAGAACCAGTACACACTAGCCAAACCTTCGTCAGCAATATTATAACCATTATGATCTTTTTTTTAAAATAAAACAAAATATCACAAAGCAATTCTTTTATCGTAAAATACGATAAATAGTTTCTACGGAAAACAAAATATTTCAAAAGTGATACGACCAATCGCCCCTACCTTACACCACTATATTAATAAATTGCCTAATATTTTTCTCCGGGTATTCGTGTGGATGGTAGTCTGCCATCAATCTACGGTGACCGGAGTTCGGACTCACCACCCGCCCGACCATATATTGATGTTCCAGCCTTCAAATGGTACTTGGGATACATTTTCGAGAGAATTTGTGTTCGGAAGGCTATTGAAATTGTTGGAGAAGATAAAAGTCATGTGATGATGCATGTATGGGTTGGATGGGTGTGATCGTTTGGTGATATTTCTGTCTACATTTTGCTTAAGGTTTTTTTTATTGCATAGGACCGACAAACAAGTTAACGGTGTGTTGCGGGTATCTAGGACATAAAAGAGGAATGTGGAGAAAAAATGATGAGGGGACAAAATCCGTCAACCATAATCATAAGGCGTACGAATTCGCACATATTTCGACTTTGGAATCAAAGCTTAGATCTTACTATTCAGGCATGCACGCCTAGACTCATAAAGGAAATCGACATAGTTTCCAACTATAAAAGTACTTTAAAAGTTTAAGCCAATTACACGAAGCTGAAAAACTGCTAAATTGTATGAAGCAGATTCTTTACAGCAACTACTTAGAATATCTTGACAATTAATTTAATCAGATATTAAATTTTGACGGCCGACTCACAGACGTTGCGAGATTAACAGGGTTTTTGGCTTGTAGCCTACTTCAAACGTAGAATAAAACAGAAGTTATAGTAGACAGGTCACTACACACGAAAACTTGCCGATTATTTTCTTAAATTCTCTAACTGAATTCTAATGCAACTTTGCAGGAATGCTTTGTTCGTATGGTGACCATCTTTAATATTATTACCTATATATCCTTTTTTATACTCACACGGCAAAGTGATTACGATTCACATTTACCATGCAAAAGTGCATGAATAAGACAGGGTGAAATGGTGCAATTTGGAGGAGGCCTACGACCAGCTGTGGACCATAAAAGGCTGATGATGATGATGCACAAGTTTAGTGCAGTCCAGATAGTGTATCCACTAGCAATATGTTATATATTATTAAACAGAATACCTAAAACGTGAAACACAACGAGGTTCACTATGACGAATTCCACCAAAATGTAGTATTTCACAGGGTACCTGTTATTACTACTAGCTTTTTCTCTTGAAAGCCACATTTAACAATTTCAAAGTCTTAAAGACAGCCGCAGCTACAACACATAATGAAAAATAGAAAGCCACATAATGAGAACATTCTTTGACCGTAAATTAAACTTTATTACAAAGAAACTCGGTAGAGACAATTAAGGTGTATTTTCCACCCGAAGGCACTTGGCTTACGTCCAATGTTAATAAAATAAAATACCAATTAAACTGAACTAGCACACTTTGTGTCTGAATTCCTGGTATTCATTATATGTCAGCAATAGTTTTGACTAACTGGACTTCAGAGTTTAAAGTCACAAGTTCAAAAGACTTCGGCCTTTTATTTATTTTTTCTTTATTCAATTTGTTTTTAAAACAATTCGGGGAATCCAAGAGAGTCTTATCTTCAGTAATCAGTGTAGATATTTTATCTTTTGGACAATTTGGATATTCATAAATACTTGCTGAGCTTCAGTGCTTGTTGAACAAAATGCGTGCTATAGATCCTGGCTTAAAAAACTAGCCAGGGGTGCAGCTTACGGGTGCAAGCGAGTAATTTTTTCTTCCACCTCTCCGCCTATTTTAAAAGACCAATAAAGCATCAACAGTCCAAGCGTTTTAGGCATTCATGGGAAGCGGTAATTGCTTTCAGGTGAGCCGTTCGCAGAAGTTGCTGAATACAGGATACTTCAAACCGATCTTCATAGAAATCCTTGTATTAGGCATATATCGAGCAGTATACCTCCCATTTCTAAAAACAGACAGAGGCGCCAAAAAAGCATCTACAACAGTAAATAGGCACAATTCATCTTACAAGTTTTGAGTCTCTCTTCTGGGAATATTTGATCAACACTCCGAGGTCCCGGAGACCATAAAAACCGCAAATGCCCCGAGGGCCGGTAGGGTACGGATGAATATTTCACGTCAAGCCGACCTCCAGAATTTATAGTTTGACAAAACACTTTACATTGATACATAAATAATACACACATATCATTTTTAGGCACGCAATGTTTCCTTTTTTATCTGTGAAAATGAATGTGATGAATTTGGGTTATGTACAGTTTTTATTGTGGTTTCGAGAGTTTAGGGTTTCTGTTCTGTAGAAATTACCCTACCATTACCTCCTGATGAGGTATAAGGCAATAAAGTATTCTTTGTATGAATTGCTATTGGACATCACAGGACGATGTCGGAATGGTCTAGTAAGCAGCGCATTGAAAATTTACCCTAATACTTTAAAGTTCACAAGCAAAATGAAAGCACATGGCTACTACATTACTAAGGTAATAACATCTATTTATATTTTACTTAAAGAAAATACAATTTAAATCATAAAAAACCCAGCCCTGATATAAATAAAAAAATCAATCACTTTAGAAATCTGTGCGGAACCCGTACAATCGTTAAAAAGGCAATCTGTAGTAGCAAACCTTGTCCGTAGTGAATCGAAGAGATCCACAGTAAAAAATAAGCAAGTCTCCTTCCTATCTGTATATTATCGTAGAATCCTAAATCCAGCCAATAAAATTAGCCGTCTGTCGAGGGTTTAGTGATGGGGTGATGTCGATGTTTGGAAATCTATTTAAAATTTAAATAATTGCGGATGTGTATTTGTTTGTAGTTTCATGAAGAAACTGATTAACATATTTTTTCATGTAGACATATTGTTTGTGTTTTGAATTTTCGTGATCGAAAATTCACGATTTCTTTAAAGTAGGGCCGAAAAATAATAACACTACGAATAATTGTACAAGTTTGCGGTTAGTGGCGTTGTATGTGAGAAGTGGTGTTAGTAAAACACATGAATTTTTAAATGCAATTTTTCATCTATCCTATTCATCAGACATCCCATCTGGTACAACGTTCGACAATCCAGCTGAAACGAAGACGCGATCTCCGCACAGAGACATAAACATTTTATCGTATTTTTGTCACTAAAAATACCTGGCAATTTTTGATACCGATGACAATATATCCGTATTTTAATTTAGTAGACTGTCCCGCCCTCACACCCGCCACTGCAACTCCTGTAAGCCAGGATCAACAGTGGCACGCATTTAATTGACACAGTATTGAAGCTCAGCGAGTCTCCGGGAATGTCTAACTTGTCTTTAACCCGCAACGAAATCAATCAAAAAGTTAAATTAATAGGAGTTGGAAATAAATTGTATTTTAATGTATTATGATCTTTTTTTTTATCGAAACTAAAAAACTATCCCCAAAACGTCGACATCGACACTCTCCCGCCTTGCCCGTCGCTTGCTTTATCGGCAAGCGGCCAATCGGCGCGACGTCTCTCCGTGACGTATTACTGTACATTCTTCTAGCTCAGCTAGGTAGCTATTTATTTTCAAATCCCAAATCCAGTGGCTTACTGTACGTTGTGATTCGAGGGCTTCCTTTAAGGATGTTTTTTCCGTATTTATAAGGGCAGTAATTGATTAAGAAAGGGAATATAAATAGTTTTTTTATTTATGTAGGATTTGAATGTAAATGAAAGATGAGTAGAATGAAACGTTAGACGAATGACTGATATGGAACGTAGTTTATGTGAAGGAGATAACGAACGCAAGTATTAAAGAGTAAAAGAGTTAGAGGATGAATGACTAAGATGTTAAGTATGAAAGGATGGAATAAGGAGAACAGTTTGGAAGACGATGGAAGACAAGAACGACGTATGAAGACGATAAAAAAGTATTACAAAAGTAATAAATAATAAAGAAAATCTCAACGATAATTGTTTGATTTTGAACCTAGCGGAACAATTCCCACATATATTTACTCGTAGACTATTTAAGGGCATGAAGGCATGATGTATATAAAGTAATTAATTCCAAAAAGGTAGTAAGAACTTACAACTTTATGCGGTAATTGGGGACTGTTTCTATTATTACCTACATCTTCAATGATCTGCAATTCTTTAGATGTTGCTACTTCGTAACTATAATTACTTTGATGCGATATCCGATGTCGGACCAATCATATTTTTTTTTCTAGAATATTAATGTCAATAACCACCTGGCGTAAGTCAAGAGCTTTAATTGACGAAGCTGTATAAACAGATTAATGATGGATTACACGAAAGTGATTATGCGAATTAGAGAGCCATAGTCCTTTCATATGCCTATGGAATTCAGGCGTGATTTTATGTATGTATAATTTCACGATCCATAACATATATACGCTGCCACTCGAACATAAACGACGATAAATGAATAAAATAAAATATGACTTACTACACTCAAATAATTACGTTAAAAACAAACCAGAACACAATTTTCTCGCCAAAAAATACAAAATCCCAATTTTCCTCCACCTGCCATCTCGAAATTACAAGAGGACCTCGAGTTTCCTATATTATTCACCGTTGACAATCCGCTCCAGTTATTATCTCATTATTTATTATTATTTATTCAAGTAAACAAAGCACGTAGATAAAATTTATATGTATACGTGATACAATTATGCAGATTAAAGCCGAGACGTGGGGCCTTTTCATATTTTAAACGGATGAAAGTTTACTATTGTACGAGTACTGGTGGGTACATATCTATTGGGATTTAAGTAATTGATTATGTGGATGGGTTTAGGTGGACTAGTGAAGCAATTATTTAAAAAGGTGAGCCAGGGGTATTCTTAAGTCAGTGTACAGCATGAATGAAATGGCTGAGCCAGGATATTATTACTAAGTCACACTCTTGCAAGAAGGTCAGGGATGCTCCTATCTAGTGGTCATGGCCTGTCCCTAGAATAGGTGCTACGAGTACGCGACCTCGGCCCCCGAGCTACTGCAGTCACTACCAACCTTCCCTTCCGTGACTGCAGTATCCACTCCTACAGGCCATACTTCCCTTTTCCATAACATCCTCCACCCACAAACCCTATTTCCCTTCCCCCGGTTGATGACGGGCAGCAGCGTCATCAACGCGTCCCCCCCCCCTCCCCTCTGCGCTCGCCAACCCGCCTGCCAAGCGTGGCGAGTAATGGCAAAATCCTCTCAATGACGAGCAAAACCAGGACCAGGCCCCCAGTCCCCGGCAGCCCCGCTATTCCTGGCTATGGTAGCGGCCATGGTTACGGCGGGGCAGGGGGTGCTAAGAATCCCCGGGTTGGCCCCGGCTACCACCCCCGACGACGACTGGCCCTGGTAACACACAACATACGCACTTTGAGGACAGACGAGAAGATTGTCGAACTGGAAGAAGAATTGAGTGGGTTACACTGGGACATTTTGGGGTTATCGGAAGTCCGTAGAATCGGGGAGGATACGATAACCCTGAAGTCCGGTAACCTGCTCTTCTACCGGGGGGACGACCAACAGTCCCGAGGAGGTGTCGGATTTCTCGTCCACAGGTCTATCATCAACAACATCGTATCCATCGAAAGTGTGTCGAGCAGGGTAGTGTACCTTATACTCAGAATATCAAAAAGATATTCGTTGAAGGTCATACAGGTATACGCGCCGACCTCGACACACCCAGATGAAGAAGTAGAGGAAATGTATGAGGACATTAGTCGGGCCATACATACTTCCAAAACCTACTTCAATGTTGTTATGGGAGACTTCAACGCAAAGTTGGGCATGAGAAGCGATGCAGAGTTGAAAGTGGGGCAATTTGGACATGGGCAACGGAACCCCAGGGGCCAGAGGCTGGCCGACTTTCTGGAGAAAGAGGGACTCTTTGCGATGAACTCTTTTTTCCAGAAGCCGCCTCACAGGAAATGGACCTGGCTGAGTCCTGACGGTTCTACGAGAAACGAGATAGATTTCATCTTGACGACGAATAGACGGATGTTCAGTGATGTCTCTGTGATCAACAGGGTGAAAACCGGCAGTGATCACCGACTGGTAAGGGGCTCATTGAATATCAATGTCCAATTAGAAAGGCGTCGCTTGATGAAATCTACGCTCCGACCTACTCGCGCCCATATCCAAAACCCCGAGAGCTTTCAACTTGAGCTGGCAAATCGCTTTGATTGTCTCAAAGAAAACCTTGCAGTGGACGAGTTAAACAGCGGTTTGGTAGAAGCTGTCCATACGGTGGGATCTAAGTATTTTAGACCTCGCCGTAGAGATAGACCACAAAAACTCTCGATCCACACTCTTGACCTCATGGCCGAACGTCGATCTATGGCGCTGCAGTCTTCCGATGACGCCGAAGCATATAGGCAGCTCAATAGACGGATCTGGAAGTCCTTGCGACACGATGTCCGTGCTCACAATACTGTGAGCATTAAAGAGACAATTGAGCGGAATGGAGGCTCCAAAGTGTTTGCAAGAGACTTGTCTATTGGGCAAAGCCAGTTGTGTAGGCTGAAGACGGACGGCGGCCGCGTAGTGTCGACGAGGGCAGAGGTTTTAAGGGAGATCGAGAGGTTCTACGGACAGCTTTACACCTCGGTTGCCGAACCTACTGTTAGCTCGGCCGAAGACCCGAGAGCCGAGTTGATCCGACACTTTAGCGATGATATCCCGGACATCAGCCTGTGTGAGATTGAGATGGCCCTGAAGCAGCTTAAGAACAACAAGGCGCCGGGTGAGGACGGAATCACTTCAGAGCTTCTGAAAGCGGGCGGAGCGCCGATACTGAAAGTCCTTCAGAGGCTCTTCAATTCCGTTCTCCTCGAGGGATCAACGCCAGAGGCATGGAGCAGGAGCGTGGTGGTACTGTTCTTCAAAAAAGGTGATAACACTTTGCTGAAGAACTACAGGCCCATCTCGCTCCTGAGTCATGTCTATAAGCTGTTTTCGAGGGTCATCACAAATCGTCTCGAACGCAGGTTTGATGACTTCCAGCCTCCCGAACAAGCCGGTTTCCGAAAAGGCTTTAGTACCATAGACCACATTCATACGCTTCGGCAAGTTATACAAAAAACCGAGGAATATAACTTGCCGCTTTGTTTAGCGTTTGTGGACTATGAGAAAGCCTTTGATTCGATCGAGACCTGGGCTGTGCTAGAGTCTCTCCAGCGGTGCCACATAGACTATCGGTACATCGAAGTGTTGAAGTGTATATACAACAACGCCACCATGTCGGTCCGAGTACAAGATCAGAGCACGAAGGCTATTCCACTACAGAGAGGCGTGAGACAGGGAGATGTCATATCTCCGAAACTGTTCACTGCCGCGCTGGAAAACGCCTTCAAGCTCTTGCAGTGGAAAGGATTCGGCATCAACATCAACGGCGAGTATATCACTCACCTTCGATTTGCCGACGATATTGTAGTCTTGGCAGAATCGCTGGAGAACCTTAGCACTATGCTCGAAGACCTCAATCGAGTCTCCCAACAGGTGGGTCTTAAAATGAACATGGACAAAACGAAGATCATGTCGAATGTCCATGTTGTGCCCACCCCCATTGGAGTTGGGGGCTCGACTCTTGAAGTTGTAGACGAATATGTCTATTTAGGACAAGTGGTCCGGTTAGGCAGGTCCAACTTCGAGAGAGAGGTCAATCGGCGAATCCAACTTGGTTGGGCAGCGTTCGGGAAACTACGCGACGTCTTCTTGTCCAAAATACCTCAGTGCCTCAAATCGAAAGTCTTCGATAGTTGTGTGTTGCCAGTGATGACATACGGCACCGAGACGTGGCCTCTCACTATGGGCCTTGTTAGGCGGCTCAAAGTCACTCAACGAGCTATGGAGAGGGCTATGCTCGGGGTTTCCCTACGAGATCGAATCAGAAATGAGGAGATCCGTAGGAGAACTAAAGTAACCGACATAGCCCAGCGGATTAGTAAGTTGAAGTGGCAATGGGCGGGGCACATAGCGCGGAGAACTGATGGCCGATGGGGCCAAAAAGTTCTCGAATGGAGGCCACGTAGCGGAAAGCGCAGCGTAGGACGTCCACCCACAAGATGGTCAGACGACCTGGTAAAGGTGGCGGGACGTCGCTGGATGCAGGCTGCCCCCAACAGGTCACTGTGGAAATCATTGGGAGAGGCCTATGTTCAGCAGTGGACGTCCTTTGGCTGATGGATGGATGGATGATGTAATCCTATATTGACATTCTCCGTGGCGCAGTTGGTTAGACGCTGACGTTAGTTAAACTTGAGGCTGCGAGGAATATTTTTGGGATCCATACATATTTATTCCGGGTCTGGGTGTTTATGAGACCGAAAAGTCTCTCGTAGTTTCTGATACTCACGACGAAGCCCCGAGCCTAGTCGTGTGACGGTTTTCGAGGAGTTTTTAGTCAGTATGCTGGCGTAGGTACCGTTAGGGACCCAGCTCGGCCAACCACGACACAAAACTCGAGCTTAGTTTATGATCAGGAAGGACTATGTATGTGACTATTGGGTGTATTTATTTATGAATTATTTTATTTATTATTTATGCAGACACAAGGAAACAATAATTATATTGCACTAGATACAAATTCCAATCCAACGAGTATATCGACAAGATCTACTTGACATAATTGTTTGGACTTGCTCGAAACCGAATTCATACAGGCAGAATCCGATACGCGATTCATTATGTGAGACTTTATTACGAGTTTTCCTGGCAGATACTTATTCATATCACCCAAGCACCACCACTTAATTGCCAAGAAAAGTACAATCTTAACAAAATTGCTTTGGACTCCAAAGACTTCAACCTGGTATTTTAATACTGTGAAACACTTTTCCACGCAACAATACGGCAGGTGAGACAGTGTTATATTGCTAATATATCGTGTACTGAATCTGGCGTCATCTGCTATTACGTCGTACGTGGCGGGGTTAACACTCATTACTTATTATGAAAATTGTCTATTTAAATGTTACTGGGGCTTGAGAGTTCATCATTTTAAATTAAGTTTTGAGGTTAAAGGCAAACTACAGTGTATGGTTTATAAATAACTAGTTTCTGCCCGCAAACTTCGTCTGCGTGGTTAACTTTATTTGAAATCTCCCATCCCGTCCCGTCCCGTCCCATTATATCCCGCCCGCCCCGTCTCGTTCTCACTAATGGAATGTAATCCAGTCCCATCCCATCCTTTTGAGTATAAAAAAGTAGCAAATAACACACTAAACTTTTCGGGATAAAAAGTAACCTATGTTACTTCTAATACCTCCAAGAATATGTGTACAAAGTTTCATGATGATCGGTTGAGTAGTTTTCGCGTGAAAGCGTAACAAACAAACTTACATTCACATTTATAATATTAGTAGGGATATACGAGTAATCTGTTAGCTTTATCATTTTCTTTATCGTTTGTGCTATGTGGCCACCATTCAATGGTTATTTTGCCAATGTCGAGTGTGGTGATAATAGACAGCCTTCGTAATGTAGTCGGCGATGTCTTCGAAACGTGAAGCTACAGGTTCGATCCAAGCACAAAATATATTTGTGTGATCAAGTAAATATTTCGGGTTTGGGTGACTGAGACTGTAAAGTCTCTCGTAGTTTCTGATACCCACGACACAAGATTTGTATCTTAATGTAGGGTGAAGACTATTTTACTGTTGAGTTTGTCTATTCGCAACAAAATATACCGTGTAACTACTGGACATAATGAGACTTAACTGATTCTGCGTTATGGGTTACTTCGTTTCGTTTCTCTCAGCCATATTAAATATAAAGTAAACTTATTCGTATTAAAAGATATCCTACTTGCAAATCATAACAAGTTACTAATGAACTACTCTAATTTAAACCAACTTGTAATTTTTGTAATAATCACTACATTGTAAACTGGTTTTGAAAAGAGCAACACTAGAGTTTCTTGCCCGTTCTTCTCTAGTGAAAACCGCTTTCTGAACCAGGTGGTAATTCAAAAAATGACTGAATCTAATTCTAAACAGTGTTGAACATTTCAATGGATTCAATAAATTATTTTCATTTCATTTCATAACATGTTATATCTCAGGATGCCAAGGATTGCTTGGTAATTCATGGTGTTGTTTGGTTGTGCTGCAGTCTATGAGCGGTCGCATCGTTTACCACCAGGCGAATGGCACGCTCGTCTCGTCATTCATTGAAAAACAAAAACAAAGGATGATTCCGGAACGCAATCATTTGCATAGATCATTACAGCGGACTTATCAACTGCATTAGACGGTAACAATGACGTCATAAATATGATTAAAATAGAAATTCAACTGGAACTTCTAAACCCAGCAAAGAAGCGTCAGTAACCACATCACATGTAAAATCTTGAAGAAATAACTCTTATCGACTAAAAATACTCACTCGGAGTGATACAACGGTGAATATTTCATTTAGGACGCGTCCGACCGTCCCAAAGGGCTGAAAGGTCGACTATTGCCCCCCTCTCCACTTCTAAAGGTCGTTTGTCACATGTCACCGAGTTACGAATGGCTGTTACTTTTAGAAGTTCACACATTGAACGAGGTAAATCCGTATATTTTACGTCAAATGCGATGCTTGGTTTTTCTTTGTAGCGATCTGATAATATTCTAGTGAGGATCGTTTGTTGGGATTAAAATTGAATTTTATTGGCAGCAAGTTATAGATATAGGTTGTAGGAAGTGGCTGAATGCAACCACTTCCAACAGGTCTGAGAAATTCTAGAGGAAATACTTTGCATAGTGTGCTCGAAAATAATAAATGATAATGATTTGCTAGGAACCCAAAAGTAGGCAGCACCGTGACTTGTGCAAGTGCCTACGATTATACTAAATGAGTATATGAGGTATACTCATCTCATGCGGTCAGCAACATAAAGTACGTTAGCAGGATATTGAATATAGGGTGTTTGTTCGATTTGAAAAATATTTGTGCTCTTATAAATAATTTGACAGGTTTACATGTGTGTGTGTGTGTGTGTGTGTGTGTGTGTGTGTGTGTGTGTGTGTGTGTGTGTATTTGACTCCATTTCTTTTATTGTATTTATAAAATTGTTATTGTTTTTGACTGCCTCGGTGGCGTAGTTGTATTACGGTACGGTTACAAAGCTGAGGTCTCGGGTTCGAGTCCCGGGTCGGGCAAAGTGATATTGGATTTTTCTATTCATTATCAGCCCGGAGTCAGGAATTTGTGCCCGATATGGCGATAGGCTCGCCCCCTATCACATCGTGAGACGGAACATGCAAGGCGAAATGTGGGTGTCCTAGTGGCGCCTCTGCCTACCCCTTCGGGGATAAAGGCGTGAGTTTATGAATGTATGTATGTATTTATAAAAAGGTGTTAAAAGCCACTTGAATACTGCTTTCACAGATTTTTTTTATTTCAATGGCATTTGTGTTTGTAAACAAAACATTTAAAAAGTCATTCATAATCAAATACCATATTCTAGAACCAGATCATGGTTGAAAAAGCTAACCTAATCATTGGTTAATTTCCTTCCAACTAATTTCCTGTCCACAGCGTAGTTATTGTATTGATTATAGTGTATCTGCGTAATTTCAGTGGTCGCAAATCATGAGCTTCGTTCGTGCCTCTATTATGGAGATTACATACGTGCATATTTTTATCTTCATCACACGCGATGACTCAAGTGAAATCACTTGATGTATTAAAGGTGGCGACGTTCCTTACTTAACACCGAGCTGTAAGAGGAGAATTTTTTGTTTTTTTTTATTGCGTTGAATGGCAATGCGAGCATTCGGCTGATGGTAAGCCATGAAGGAAATTGTAGCCAGAGTAACTACTGGACTTATTGAGATTAACATCTTATGTCTCAGGATGGCGAGCGAAGTGGAATGCCAAGAACTGCTTTGTAATTCACGGTGTTGCTTGGTTTTCTACTGTCCATGAGCGATCATATTGCTTACCATCAGGCGAGTGGCATGCCAGTCTCTCCATTCATCGCATTTAAAAAAGTCCAGGTCATGCTCATACCAAAATGTTTATTGTATTTGAAGTCACTAGGCCAGCGTGGTGAACAAAAACCTAACCCCTCTCAATCGAACTCGATCGTAGAAGTCTTGTGCTCAAAATGGATAATTCAAGACTGATACAGACATAGAAACAGATGCTCTAACCAACCTATATATACCTATCCATCGATTCACTCCAACATAGAATAGTTAATCAGGTACAGCTATATATTATGTACTCGTATGTGCCGTCCATTAACCTATCCCCGTTATGTAATCCGCAAACGGTAGACGGGTACAACCGCGTTGTGGTTATCCACTATTTACCCTGATTTTAGATACATCGCCAGTGATATTGGCAGTATGACAACTATGCTTAATGCATCCGATTTTAGCGATGTTGTGTTTTGTATTAAATTCGCTTTGGGTATTTGAAGAATGGCTTGTAACTTTTGTTACCAACTTACAACTAATGTTATAATCACTATATTATAAACTGGTTTTGAAAAGAGAAACACTAGAGTTTCTTTTCCGTTCTTCTCTAGTGAAAACCGCTTTCCGAACTGGATGGTAGATTAAAATCATGACTGAATCTAATTTTCATTTTCAATAAGCATAATGCGTTTTCATAACAACTGTCTTACAAAAACATGGTGCCTTTCTAGGCATATATGGCATGACCTGCAAGTATTATATTCTTGTATCCTTTTCCAACGCCTATATTACTTCAATTATTTGTCCGATCACTAAAACGGTCAACCTACAAATCCTTTTCTTCATCAACTGTCGAGTTCCAAAACACGTCATCTCTTTATTCCCTGCAGTTTGCAGCCCAAAGGCCTTTCACATCGGTGTGATGGCGGGCTCAAAGGCATCGACTACAAGCTATGAAAAATCACCGGTCGAAGCGAGCTTTCATTAGCCCCCGAACGTGGTAAAAAATGATCCGGCGATTCGCAGCCTTGGAGTATTAATATTTGCCTCGAATATTAAAATGGAGGTATATTTTGACTATCGTGTTGGTGTAGTGGCAACGTTAACAGTAAACTGTAAGGTTCTGTTATTCTCAAGTCCATAACTCCGTTTTTGTGGGGTTTGTGGCTTGAAATATTTTGCTTGGGTTGCTTGGGAATCGGATTACCGATCGTCAAAATGTTGTCAGTCTAATATTTCATGCAACGGAAATATAAGTTAATATAATATATATAAATATAAGTTAATAAGTTCGTAACCTGTGGGATGAGGAAGAAATTCCAATATATTTGATATTATTTATACTCAAAGGGATGGGTTGGGATTGGATTACATGCCTTGAGTGAGAATGAGACGGGACGGGCGGGATATAACGGGGCGAGATGGGAAATTCCAAATAAAGTTAATCACGCAGACGAAGTTTGCGGGCAAAAGCTAGTGTATACTAAATGAGAATGACCTTATCGTCACAAAATTATAAAATAGCTTAGACTTTTTATTTTATTATTGGATGTTTATATTATGTTGAACTTCTTAAAATTTTTGTACAAAGGATGTCCAAAAATATACTTCCCGTACCGGGAATCGAACCCGAGCCTCCTGGGTGAAAGCCAGGTATCCTAGCCACTAGACCATACGGGATATGTTGTATATCAAGAAAATTATCTAGTACAAGTAAATTATAACGTGATTTTAGTAAAAAAAATTATTGTACCTCTTTATTTTTATTACAGTGTTTGTCAATATGAAGTGGTAGAGCCAAATATTAATCGATCGTCTCGACCGGGATGGTACCACTTTTTCCCGGAAAACCGAGTGTATTTGCTGACTTTTCGTAAGTGAGATTTCAGGAGACTTAAAATCAAAAAGTATCAATTTGAATATTGAGCTCCGTACACGTTTTTTTTATTGCTATGAATGGAGAGTCCAGTAGTTACTCTGGCTACAATGTCCTTCAAACCGGAACACAACCGTGCATTTACACTGCTGTTTGGCGAGATAAACCATAGATGTAGTATAACATAGATCGGCAATGTATCATTTTGAGTGAAACCAAAACGAGAATATGATAGTGTGCGTGAAGTTTGCATGTGTGCGTGACAGATAATGCTGCGCCATGCACTGTCGATCCTATCATATCGATATACCTAACGGCCCAACCAATAAAATTAAATTTTATAGATATATATGAGACATTTCATGGTATTTTAACAGAAAAATAATGATTGTGTTTATTTCAACACAGATACGTAAACACAAGATAAATCGTCATATTTGAGAATAATTTTATTTGACAAATTTTGTAAAGCATTCCTTATAATAATATCTAATGTTCTATTGTTTTATTAAAATGACAGCCTCCGTGGCACAGTTAATTTGAAACCGGCTCAGAAATGGTAAATTACGCACACGAAATATTAATTAATATTAAGCAAATATCAATAGTGAATAAATAAAGTGAAGTAATAACTGTTATTATAGAATTGATGTTATACTACGAGATTATAAAATGAAGTGAAACCTCTATGGTCATTGACTATTTTTATCGACATAATATTATTGGTCGAAACTGTCAATCAATCTCTAGCAAATGTTGGTTGAAATTATTATAAATTCACGTATATGATATCATTTTATATAGGCAATGGATGCTTTCTACGCATTTAAATAATGAATAAGGACATTCTGTTCTACCGATATACATACAAGGTTTGTCTTACAATTCTACAATATTGTCACTAAACAACATTGAAAAAAGTGATACGATCTTATGAAAAACTATGATTATTCGGGTTTTTACACTAAAATCAATCACATCCAGGCACTGGACAACTCACCATAATAAATTACATTCAATAAAAGTAGCTCAGTACTTAAATATTAAATAAATCAAGAAAATAAGCGAAATTTGTCGTTCGCTTAAATGACATATTTTCACACAAATCGCTAAAGTTAGCTCTCCGTGTAAACGCATGGTCGCATCATGCGTCTCGCTTTAATGTATGATATAAATCATTCTATCTCTTTCACATTGCCGATCTATGTTATACTACATCTATGAGATAAACAGATATTGTGGTGGTACCTACCCAGGCAGCCTGTCACATATGAGAGACCTACTTACTATAATGGATAACCCGTCATTTCTCAGACACAGAAGGGCCAGCGCAGACCGGCACGGCAAGGATATAATCCTTTACCAAAGGATATTAAAACTTATCTGGTAGGTTTACGACATAGTTTGCGATGTTGCAATGTTTTTGCGGCATTATTATGCCGACGGTGGTAATCTATGCGGGTTGCATAACAGTCACCGTCAGGTACACTGTATTTTCTTTGCGATGCCAAAATTCAAAATCCGACACAAGTACTATTTACTTCATATAAAATTACCCATGTTTTAGTTATTTAGCTTATCCATATCATCTCCCGTATGGTCTAGTGGCTAGGATACCTGGCTTTCACCCAGGAGGCTCGGGTTCGATTCCCGGTACGGGAAAGTTTTTTGAAACGAATTTTATAATTCCCTTTCTGCGTTTAAAATATTACCCAAAAATATTTTTTACAATGGAGAAACTTATCATCGAGAAAGCAAGGTAACTGGTAAACTTAAATTTCTGGCATGACAAAGACCAATATACTCATATTTCTATAGCTATAGGTAGGAATTGATAGTGGAAAATGAGTAATTACTTATCATTTATTCATTTATGGAACCCAATTCAATTGCAGAAAATCTAATCTAATTATAATAATTATTAAATAATTATCAGCAATTTCATAAGTAACATTGTTCCTTCTCAAATTTCCACGAACCGATACAAACCCTTATTAAACTCAAACTAATAACCATTATTTCAAAGAAGGAATAATTCTTACACAAACGAAATATCATTTCGAGAAAACAATTGTCCATTCCATCCATTATACCCTGATTAAACACAGTTTTTAAGCCTATTTTGGCTATCAATTGTTTTGTCTTCTTCGCTCAAACTGAATGCAAATTCAATTGGAAAGGGACAAAACACTAAACAACAACAAGACTAGACGTAAAGATTTAAAAGCGAGCTGTATAATTTTACAAACTGAAACAAGGATTACTCGTATTGTAAGCGAGAAATTCACAGAACTTCAGTACAAACATCAAGAAACTAGACGGATATATGTATAAATGTATATAACAAGTTATGTCTGCTTCTATTGTCAGTACACAGACCGCTTCTGAGAGCAAATCCGATGAATTATTAAGTCTCGTCATAGATTATGTTTAATGTGAATAGAAGGCATTCATACATTACATTTTTGAAGCGATTATTTTTAATTTTCCATATGGATAACGTGCTAGAACACCTATTTCTGCAAGAATTGATGTCAAGCAGGCAGGAAAGTTTAGCTTCTATCCTTTACACTTTAGACTGCCATCTGTTTATCCTTTTCCTGTATCCATCCCATGTTTGTCTGTAAAGCATTGCCTTTGAGCGATAAGACCGCAAGTTTTACTTTTTTTGTTTCTGATTATGTTTATTTCTTTTTTGTGTGCTATAAAGTGTATATAAATAAAAATAAATAACAAGGAAAATCATTCCGTTACATGGTTGAAAAAATATGGCTCGCCGAAATCATGTAAGTTTGAAGTGGAGGTAAGCAAAAATAGAAAATAGCGGTGTATGTATGGAATGTATAATTAAAGTAAAGCTTAATAAAATTGTGAATATTCATAGTTAATTATATTATTTATACATAAAACCGTGCTTAATAGCTAAGATAGAGCAAATTGGAGTCCGGCACAAGCCGGAATGGCGTTAGATTTAAAAAAAGCCTACGCTTAGAATTACAGGGATACCATCATGTGGAAGAATTTATAACCGAGATTCCATCACGAAAAATCGTAGACAAACAAATCTACACGAGCTGAACAATAAAATTCCTCTTAATACGCAAAACAGTGTTTATATTGAGTATAACACAATTAATAAAGGTATAAATCAATCGCCAAAACATAAGTGCAAAAGCGATGTCCTTTCTGCAACTAAACTAATCTTTATGAATTCAATGAATTATTGAGTCGCTACCAAAATTTGCGCTGAGCTTTGACGATCTTAGTGAAATATTCCATTAATTCTAATTTTGCGTAAACATTGAAGACAATTCGATTTTCTAAGGCATCTTTAATGTGGGGAGAGAGAGTTAATTTTTTAATTGGTTATAGAAATTTTAAAAATAATTATAAAATTTAAACAAGTGTAATGTAATAAATTATATGGTATGTAAAGTCCGCCAACCCGCACTAGACCAACGTGGACTATACGGCCGAACCCGTGTCAATCGTACTATCGATTGTATAGGAAGCCCGTGCCCTGCAGTGGGAAGTATATGGGCTGATACATCTTCGTCTAACTATAGTATCACTCACTTCAATTACTTCAATGTCTATTTCATTCATCATCGATCCATCTCGACTTTGCGCCACAAATCAAGTTTACATTCATACGCGCATCCCCTCATCTCTCCCCCAATTTCGCATTGAGGCACGCCACTCGCGTGCTTGTTCTCGCAATTTTTCAAACTTTCATCCCTTATTCTTTAGGGGTCGATATCAAAGCATATATTTTAAATATATTTCTTATTATGCTTAAAAGTAAAAGCTTCTGAAGAAATTTATTTATAACAAACTGAAACCTGTTTTTTTTTACTAATTTATATTATGAATCTAAATAATATATTACTTAATTTATATCTTTATTTTAATATTGCTTTCTTGCTTTAGATAATCTACTTAGATTAGATGAAGTATCTCCCGTATGGTCTAGTGGCTAGGATACCTGGCTTTCACCCAGGAGGCTCGGGTTCGATTCCCGGTACGGGAAAGATTTGTAATTTTAATTATGTTTTTCCTACTGCCACATTATGAGATAGTGCCTATATTTTAATAAAACAAACGTTTCTTTTTTCTTTGAGTAAAAAATGAAATTACAAATATTATTAGTCAAAATAAATCCACAGTGGTTTATGGTAAGTTCTACAGCCACACGTTAACATATCCCGTATAGATAGGAGGCTTGGGTTCGAATCCCGGCACAGGAATCACAATAAATCTAATTCGTAGTTACAATTTATTTTCAAGAATGCCTTCTACATACTACACTGTATTACTGATTTCTAGTATCATATTTTTAGTTATTTTTAAGAAAGAAAGAAAGAAAACGATTTATTGACTCAACATGGAATGTACAGAAAATGTAATGAAAGCTTACAATACACACAGTAAAACTACAATACTCAAAGTAAATTTCCACATCCCAAACATTTATCACTACGGACAGAACTTTGTCAAATCAGCGCCGATTATTAAAAAACAGCAGCTTTGTCGTTCGCACTCGTTGCGATAAAATTGTTGCAAATTTGCCTGTTTGCACAATATTCTGTGAACATTGGAGCGGAATCGACATATTTGTCGTCGACGCAAATGCAATTTACCAGAGATTTACGTCGTGCATTGTCCCGTGTGCCGAATAGACACCTATTCTGAACGCTTTGAATTAAGAACCTTTCAAATGTTTTTTCTTTTTAATTTTTGGTTGGAATCTCTTTGGTGCAGGTAGTGGCTAGTATTAATTTGTTTTAAGTTCATTGAAATAAGCCAGTTTTATTTTTGTTTTAGATGCCTATTCTTCACGTTAAGAATTAACGGGGGACTTCCGAATGATTTTTTCCTTTGACAGCCTTCGTGGCGCAGTTGGTTAAACGTCGCCTGTGAAACGAGGGGCCGCAGGTTCGATCCCCGCACCGGTACAAATATTTTTGCGAACCACAGGTATTTGTTTCGGGTCTGGGTGTTTTTGAGACCGAAAAGTCTCTCGTAGTGCCTGATACCCACGACACAAGAATCGATCTTGGTGTGGGGTCAGGACTATGTATGTGACTGTTGGGTATATTTATTTATTTTACAATTTCTTTGGTATGGGTAGTAGCCAATTTTAATGTTATTTATTTAATCCTTTTTTGCACTATACAGAGAAACACTAAGAATAAATAAATTATAGACTATCTATTTTATTCGTTATTGAATCAGGCCAGTTATGTTTTTGTTTTCGTCGTTCTTTTTTATTTACACACTTGCTAAGTAAACCTTACCTGATTGTTCCAAATGTAAATTTTATAATAATCACATTATTATTATAAACTGGTTTTGAAAAGAGCAACACTAGAGTTTCTTGCCCGTTCTTTTCTAGTGAAAACCGCTTTCAGAACCGGATGTTAAATCAAAAAATGACTAAATAATGTTGAAAATTTTAAGGAATTTCATAAATTACATTCATTACTTACCAGGCCGCCTCTCACATATGAGAGACCTACCACCAGCAAAAACTATACAAAAAAATATCGTTGGCACTGAACATAAGCGCACTAGATTGAAAACTCGATATTAGTTGAGTTACGATTCACTGGCGGCGCGAACAGTATAATTTCACGAATTATTTTCATCTCTTTGTTCTTATTAATCCTTTACTAAATGCGTAATTGTTTCAGCTAGAAAGTTAAATTGGTTGTAGGCTTCATGTATAACCGTAAACCGATCATTATTGACGATACTTTTTCGGCTTTCGGTTGCTATCAAAATATCTACCGAAGAGACATACACCCCAATACACCCAACTGTCTCATACATAGTCCTGAGCCGATATGAACATCAAATAAGTCTTATGTAGTGGGTATCAGAAACTACGAGAGACTTTTCGGTCTCACAAACTCCCAAACCCGAGACAAATACTTGTGGTTCACACAAACATTTGTCTCGGTGCGGGGATCGAACCCATGGCCTCTCGTTTCACAGCCGGCGTCTAACCAACTGCGCCACGGAAGCTGATACTCATATTATAATTGTTTTGCCGTATTGATTAGTATTTTTACAATTTTGGGTCATTATCTGCCATTATTGAGATATTTGTGGTTTTGCAAGTGGTTTCTTGGCATTCAAATCCGTCCGCTATTTAGAGTCTTGTCTTTCGTTGTCAATATATCAACAATGCTGTTCATAAAGTTAATCAAACGTAACATTTGACCGAATGAAAAAACCGACAATTAACAAAAAATATATTTTATGAAGGACTGCCTCAGTGGGGTAGTTGTACTACGGTACGATTACAAAGCCGAGGTCTCGGGTTCAAACCCCGGGTCGGGCAAAATGATAGATTTTTTTATTCATTATCAGGAATTTATTTATATTTTTGGCGATAGGATCGCCCCCTATCACATAGGAGGACGGAACATACGAGGCGAAATGTGGGTGTCCTGGTGGCGCTTCTGCAAACTTCTTCTGGGATAAAGGCGTGAATTTATGTATGTACAATTAAAAAAATGCATTTAAAATAAAGTTAACGTATACTACAAGCTTCACTGAATACGCTACATCCAAGTTTACTTACCGCCGTGCAGTGTTAGCTATTTGATGAATTATCGAGTTGAACAGCGTCGTAAATAACGCTGCGGGAACGCTGTGAATTGTTCTGCTGGATAGATTAGCCGAATTTCCGATAGCCGCTGTAACTGCGATATTCTGAAAATTCCAGTTTGCGGTTGATTTACAAAGCAATAGGTGAGCAATTCGGATGGGTGATATTCAGTGGATAAGGATTTTAAAATAATAAATAATGGAAATAATGGAAATGGAAATAATGGTTCAGAAAATAAAAATTGACGAGAAGCAGAAGAATGAATGGCGAGACAAGCATGCCATTCACCTGATGGTAAGCGATACAACCCCTCATTGAAAATAGCATAAACAAATAAACCCATGAATTACTAAGCAACGCTTGGTATTCCACTGCACTCGCCATCCTGAGACATAAGATGTTAAGGCTCATTATGTCCAGTAGTTTCTTATGCTACGCGCTTGATAACGCTAAATAAATTATGTATGTTTATATGTCTCTGAGTACGGCAGTAAGCTAAAATTATGGCCTAGCATATAGCATTATGGCCTAATCCATCACAATCGAACTTTCGATTATAGAGGTGGTCTATGAAATTCATGTCATACTATTTTTTCCGTGCCAAAAAACTAAATAAATATATCGAAATAAAATTTCCATGAAATCTGTCAACGCGTACAATTCGCTCCCGGACAAGAGAAACTATTTTCATAGAAATAATTGACGTTTCGCCGAACTACCCACGAATGGGATGTCATGTATGCTCGGGGCGCATCCAAAATTCCAGATTAATCAGCAAGTGTTCCGTGGTTATGTTTGGTTGATTCAGCTTTGTTCAGTTATTTTGTGTTTTCAATTGTTTTTGAATGCTTTGGACATGTGGAATATGGATTTGTTAAACTGTCATTTGTTTTGTCAATTGCTATGCTATTGAATGGTGAAAACAAGGATAAAGCATAAACGAGTTCATAATCACTTGATAATTTAAAATTAAGTATCGTTTATTCTGCATTCACGTATTCAAATTAAATTAATTATGTAAATCACACACTGATTCCAGAATTAAGAACTGCCGAATCACAAGGTTTGTTTCCAGACCGAGAAATTGATTCAAGAGCCTTATAGGTATCCCAGATACTTATAGGTACATACTAATATCAGACCAACAAAACTAGTTAATTTCCAATTTTAAAGAATAATAGTTTCCCTCTCTTCTCTGTCTTTCTATCTCTCTTCTAGCATGGGAAACCCACTGGTTAACATAGTTCTCCCACAAAGATTTCCGTAGAAACCATTCTGTAGGCTAATTCACGTAATTTCTTGACGCGCCGATCAAGTTACGATGCAGTTGCGATTAGGTTTACGTCTTAATCGTACGTACGTCAAAATGGTATTCTTGTAATTGTTTAGCTGCGCGTAAGATATGCATAAACTGCGCATGTGCTGCACGTTGGTCGGACTAAACTGTCATTGGAGACATCAAATGAATATGTAAATACCGATCAGGTTGCGATCTGAATCACGCATGTATAAAACGCGCAGCAGTAGAATACGCTAAAGCGCTCGCGTGACGCGAACTTGACGCGAGGGTATCTGACAGCGGTTGTCTAAATTACGAGAATACGAAAAGGGCCGTTTTGATCGAAACTTAACTGCAACTGCACTGCAACTGAACTTATTTAATTACGTGAATAAGCCTACTGAAAGCCTTTACCCAGCAATTTCCAGCAACTCTACCAACTTTATGAACAATTTACTTATATAAAACGAACTGCAAACTTCCACGTTTAGAAAAACAAGAAAGGGTATAAAAAACCTCGCACAAACAACGGCCGGGCAGAAATCATTCATTACTTGGCAGAGTACTCGTAGTCCACATCTTGTGAAGCCGCGGCAGCAAACATACAACAATGGAGTTATTGTGCGTGCTACATAATGGGTCGCAACTGTTTGCTTTATGCTGTCTGTCCAATGAGGAGGCTTAGAAGCGTGTTAGTTTTGCAGTGGAATGATTATGGGACAATAATGCAACATGACAGTTGGTTGCATAAGACAGCTTTCAGTACTATCTGATTGTCAAAATGATGTCCGTCTCTTCGAATACTGGCTAAGGTCAGATGCGGCTAGCTTCGGTAGGTCACCATGACCGACATCTACTATAATTTACGGTTATCGCCATCTACCAAATACATAATTATGGTTTTACAACTTACTATTAAATATCAATAAACCGAATACAATGTTCCCTTTTCCTTCACCTTTCTCTTTTGTTTTAAGAGGCTGGTGTCGCACGTATGATTCAAGTGATATTTATTGGCTTAAGTAGCCTGTAATAGTCCTCAGTTGAGTCTTTTTTTTATTTTTCAGGCATGCCATATAAATAACATAGATATTGATATATACTGATCCTGAGAACTTTTCATTATGTATTACTAATCGTTTTCTGGTTATTAAAATTAAGATTTGCATTGGAGGAGTGAAAAATAAATTAGTTACAGACTAATGGACAGCTACCTTTACAACGACAGTGCTGGAATATTACCCTACGTGGATTCTGTTTTGCTTGATGGTTGCATTGTAGGCAGAGACGGGGTGGACAGTCAAAGCTAGTGCGGTTTATGTGGAAATATCTCATTAGCTAATACAATCACACATGGTAGGAGAGCATTATTTATTCTTGGTCTATTATTATAAGGACAGTAAAATGTAATTTAGTTGTAAGCGTATGACAGCCTCCGTGGCGCAGTTGGTTAGACGCTGGATCTGAAACGTGAGGCCGCGAGTTCGATCCCCGCACCGAGACAAATATTTGTATTTGTTTCGGGTCTGAATGTTTTTGAGACCGAAAAGCCTCTCGTAGTTTCTGATACCTATGGCACAAAACTTAAATTTTGTGTAAGGTCAGGACTATGTATGTGACTGTTGGGTGTATTTATTTAATTACTTTTATGGAAACCTAAATAATTGTCAGCAAACGCAAATGTGAGCTCATCAAATGCATTGATCATTTGCTTTCGCGTAATCCTCTTGGTAGCTTAATATACTTTGCGAAAAAATATTAAAAAAAAAATCGTGTAAAATAAAATGATCGGTTTAAATTCTTAATGATTTTTTTAAACATTTATTCATTTCTTTATTTACAAGCCAGGTTAGGTAAAGATTTATAACTATTTTTTGAATCATTATAATAAGTCCAAGTGCTTAAATAACTATCTTGAAGCAGGAAATTAGATAGAGACATCAATCTTTAACATGAGTTTAAAATTGCAACATTTCTATATGTGATATAACGGAAAACCCATACTGCGATAGATTTAATGGATGTGGCATATCAAACAGTCTCTTGGACTACAATATTTCTTTGTCATTTGGTTCTGAATACATGTTTTTTTATTATTTAAATGTATATTTCTTTATGTTTTATTTTGAACTTCAGGACATCCACATTTGTGTTTTTTTTTTTTTTATCGAATTGAATGAGACGAGCATGCCGTCGCATGATGGTAAGCGATACGACCGCTCATGACAGTAGAAAAACCAAAGAACACCATGAATATGTATGTAGCAATGCATGGCATTCCACTGCGCTCGCCGCCCCGAGACATATTAAGATGTTTACCATTATTTCCAGTAGTTACTTTGGCTACAATGTCGTTCACACCGGAACACAACAGTGCATTTACACTGCTGTTCGGCGGGAGAAATAGACATTGCGGTGTTACCTACCCAGGCGGCCTCTCACATATGAGAGACCTATCATCAGTATTTTGTTTGTATGGTCTAACATATAAGGGTATGCAGGTCGAATTTGTGTTTATAATGCACTGCTTTCCCAAGCAGTGAGACACACTAAAAGGTTAAAAAATCCATCTACGATACGTATTAAGTAGTTTGAAGAAACGTTTTTATAAAAAAGAAATCAATAATACCAAAACTTACCTGGTGTGTTAAGGCCGCCACTGTACTATAATTATTATTACACATCACATCTAGCAACAATACCTCAACAACGCGTAAAGCTAATGATTTGAGCTAAATATCTGTAACGGGAGTCCATGTGAACGTTGGTTTTTGCGTAGCGCATCGATACCACAAGTATTCCGAACAGTATGTCAAGTACACTTGTATTGTTTAGTGGGAATTCGTGTACAGTTTGTAAAGGAAATAGTTGTAATGCCTAGGAAACTAAGCGTTAAAATTATAATGTAATTTGCATGTACAATCAATGAACTCAATCGACTTCCTCGGTGGCGCAGTTGTACGGTATGATTGCAAAGCTGAGGTCTCGGGTTCGAGTCCCAGGTCGGGCAAATTGATATTGAATTTTTCTAGTCATTATCAGCCCGAAGTCAGAAATTTGTGTCCGATATAGCGATATCGCCTCTTATCACATAGTGCGACGGAAAATATAAGGCGAAACGTGGGTGTCCAGGTAGCACCTCTGCCTACCCCTTCTCTCAGAAAGGCGTGAGTTTATGTATGTATATATGTGATCAATGAAGTTGATTTTGAAAGGAGTTAACTTTCCAGGTAATAAGTGAGCGAGGAAAGTTGCGATTAATATACCAAAAACACCATTTATTTCCTACACGAAACACAATAATTACGCATACAATTATAAACAAAAATATAAAGCAGAATGGCAGTAAAAACATTTAAAAGCAACAAGCCCGTTGCACTTAGCGGACACATTCATAATTATTAGAGAAAATATTCGTATGTATGTAGTTTCTGAAAAAATTACGGCCATTCGGTATTTGGGTCAAATGTTTTCGCGTTTCATGCTCTGGATATTTATTGAATGTATTTTTTGTAGGCATAACGCGTGAGACTTTGAGAGGTAGGCAGGGATATTATGTATAACATTTGACTAACCATGGCAGCTGTATTTTAGTTTCACATATTATTGTTTCATGTGACAAATACGTTGTTAAATGACCAGACGCGAATGCCGGCATGTACACGGTGGTCGCGGGTTCAAATCCCACAACACATCTCTGAATTTTCGGATTCATGTGTGTGTTAACTATTGATAGGCAATCACCACGCCAATAACGGTGAAGGAAAACGTAAGACAACGTGCATACCGTAGCGATTTGTAAAAAATCCTATGGTATGTAAAGTCCGCCAACCCGTACTAGGCCAGCGTGGTGGACTATAAGGCTGTCAGTCGTATTTTGGATTGTAGAGGAAGCCCGTGTCCTGCAGTGGAACGAACATATTACATTGGCTGATACATATTATATCCAAATGGCTCACATTGAGGGAGGTCTATGTAAAGCACTATGTAATTTTTTCCCTGGTAAAACATAGTTAAAACCCATAAACTCATGCCTTTATCCCGGAAGGGGTATGCAGAGGCGCCACCAGGACACCCACATTTCGCCTTGTATGTTCCGTCCCATGATGTGATAGGGGGCGAGCCTATCGCCGTATCGGGCACAAATCCCTGACACCGGCGCTGATAATGAATAGAAAAATCCAATATCACTTTGCCCGACCTGGGACTCGAACCTCAGCTTTGTAACCGTGCTGTAATACAACTACGCCACCGAGGCAGTCTAACAATTAGTTAAAACCCATTAAAGAAAAAAAAGCCATTCAACGAACTAATCTCACCAGGACATCATGTCCCTGTCATTTATACGAGTACATTATAATTTTTACTTAGATGACAATAGAACAACGGAAAGCCTTGAATTTTTGCATAATTATTTTACGGCCTAGGGAGTTATATAAACTCCTTTTTATCCCATAAAATTCACACTATTAATAAGACAGTTGCTATTTTATTTTTCAAGTAAATCACAGTAAAAACAACTCCAAACAAACAAGTTTTTACTCGGGAGGTTAAAAATGAAAATATTAAACCAAATTGGCGATAAAATCCGTAAAAAATAGTTTTATTTCTAAACTACACTATGCAACTTTTGTAAAGTAAAACAAAGCTATAAAAGAAGAAAAGCCACGCTCCATTCAACAAACTAATCTTACGAGGACAACATGTCCCTGTCATTTCACCTTGCCAACTCGACAAAAATGCCATTCTTTGTACATTAGTACGCGGAGCGCGGTGCATGCCCGACCCACTCGACTATGGAATTGTGAACAATTTTGCGGTTACTAAAATGCTTTAGACGACCTGTCATTTGCTGGGTGGAACGGGGACATTTGTTTTCAATAATGCTTTTGGATTGGTAAAGTCTTTGTATGGATAAAACGTGTTTTTACATTGCTTGTTTGTTTTATGTAGTTTAGTTATAAAAAAAGTGACAATTTAATTATATATACTGAAGTTATAAATTCGATTATTTTGATCAACGAATACACAGCCAAAACTGCGTGGTAGTTTTGTCGAAAATGATTGTTTTAGTTTTCAAGGCTTTTGATCAATATCGTACCTATACGGGTATAGGTGCAAGTGTTTTAAATAAATAATAAATAAATACACCCAACAGTCACATACATAGTCCTGACCCCACACTAAGATCGAATCTTGTGTCTTGGGTATCAGAAACTACGAGAGACTTTTCGGTCTCACAAGCACCCAGACCCGAAACAAATACCTGTGGTTCATACAAATATTTTTTCGGTGAGGGGATCGAACCCGCGGCCTCTCGTTTCACAGGCGGCGTCTTACCAATTGCGCCACGGAAGCTGTCAACGGCTCAGGTAAGTCCCCGAACTGAACTGAAGTTAAGCAAAAATAATTTTAGCTTGTACCTACTCTTTGTTTGGATTGCTTTCTCTATCTCATATTCTTCTCTCTGACTTATACCATTCATTTCTAAACACTCATCACATTAATCTGATGAATATAAAATTTAATCCCTTCACAAAATCCGCGCATATTTCACGAAGATGCCTCACAATCCTACACAACATTAAGCTCGCAGTTAACCCCCACCCCCACCCCCTATTCGCGTAAGGAATGGCTTATACATGTAGTTTCCCCTTACGCCAACTCTAAATTTTAGTTAGTCCTGTTTAATGGTTGTACGCGTGTTTTAGGATTTCTAGATGTGGCTTTACGTTTATTTTATGAATTATATTAATACATATTTCACTCCATTTTCTAATCTTAAATTTGTTATCAATTATTTTTACTTTTTTAGTTGGATATTTTACTTAAGCGTGTTTTTTTAGATTTTTAAACTTCAGGAGACTGTCCCGCCCTCACACCCGCCACCGCAACTCCTGTAAGCCAGGATCGACAGTGGCACGCATATTAATAACACTGAGAATTGAAGCTCAGCGAGTCTCTGGGAATATCTGACTTGTCTTTAACCCGCAACGAAATCAATCACAAACTTAAATTAATAGTGGAAATAAATTATTGCCCACTTCCCTCTGTAACAAAACAATGAACTAAAAAGGTAAATAACCTCGAATAAAGTTTTTTTTAACTATTATTTATTCTCAAAAGACGTGCGGATAGAAGGCGTAGGAAAAGTGCTTTCAGGAGACCAACGTTTCGCCTTGTGTATCCCGTCTCACGATGTAATAACGGGCGGGCCTGTATCCCGATATTATATAGCCTATATAATCTGTATCTGTATCAGCTCATATACGTCCCACAGCAGGGCATGAGCCTCCTCTACAACCGATAGTACGATTGAGAGGGTTTAGGCCATATAGTCCACCACGCTGGCCTAGTGCGGGTTGGCGGCCAATATCTTTACTATTCCAGTATAACTACATCTTTTACAAGCTTGATAATGTAACCGTGCGGGCTGTTTTACTGAGGCAAAAGTTTCTTTTCTCAAAACACTTCGGGCGGTGGCTGGATTAGCTAGAGCAACATTTCACCTTTACGTGTGCAGACCTTATTGAAATACTAAGGGTGGAGAAACGTGTAATATATGAGTTATTAACTTTGTTTTACCAAGAAATACGCCAGTAATAACATTGCTTAAATTATGGCTAATTTGTTATTTAGAAAGTAAAATTTAAAGTGAATTTTTCCAGAAGCACTATAACTACTTCAGTGTCAAAATTCATGCATAAACTCAACTCACGCCATTTTCCCAGAAGGGGTAGGCAGAGGTGCTACCTGGACACCTACATTTCGCCTTGTATGAGCTTATGCCCACTGTTGATAAAGGGAAATCTTTATCACCTAGAGTTCAGAAGCATCTACTTGAAATTTTACTTATTAACTTTAGATTTTACGCAGCAGTATTTAAAAACAATTAAATAAATAAATCAATACACCCAACAGTCACATACATAGTGCTGACCCCACACTAAGATCGAGTCTTGTGTCCTGGGTATCAGGAACTACGAGAGACTTTTCGGTCTCACAAACACCCAGACCCGAAACAAATACTTGTGGTTCACACAAACATTTGTCTCGGTGCGGGGATTGAACCCGCGGCCTATCGTTTAACAGCCGGCGTCTAACCCACTGCGCCACGGAGGCTGTCAATGTATGTATAGCGTATTTGGAAAATTGTTTGTTTGGAGCCCCGAACTCAATAATATAAGCATAAACTAGTTCAAAATAAGTAAGGTTCAGGTGCTTCGAAATAACAGCTATGTAAAAATGGTTGCAACAATAAAATGCTTTTTAACTGGAACAAATCCATCGGCTCACAAATTAATTACACACAACACTGTACTCTTTGTTGAAATGCATTTTTTTATTCTTATTATAATTAAAAAAATAAACAAATAAACCTAACTAGGTCGTGTTTCAAACACATAATTTAACTACCATTTATTCCATGCAATATTTCAAACAACAAGCGAATAAAATCCGCATCGTTCTTCAACTACCAAATTACTTACAGTTCCATTAATTTCATAACTACAATTAAGGCAATAAAGACGAAAATCCCGTGCGCCATACTAATTGTTTTATCAAATTTAACATTGCACTCAGCCGACGAATTCACGCGAAATAACACTTTATAGCGAATACGGCTGTCCATTACTACATTTTATAGGGTTATGCTTTCCTAGTGGGTATAATGCAAATTAATGCGCCGTATGAGACGCTAGCCTGTTTAAGGGCTTGCACTAGTCCCAAACCTGACATAAATTAATATTATTTACTTCATAGTTCTAACAAGGGACTGATAGAAAATGGCTTGAACCTTGAACAAGTGGGTCCAATGATACCTCGCACATAAATACTTCTACCCTTGGATTTATAAACCTACAGCTGTCTAGGATTAAAAGACGTTGCTGGCTAAATCATGTCTGATACATGATTACTACCTTTATAAATTATTTTTCGTCGTATATAGAAAGACAGTAGTACCATTACATTATGCTTTCTCCTCTGTCCACCCATTTTAAAATTCACAGATCTACAACTACTTACTTGCTGCTTGCTTGTTCAAACCTTTGTATCAAAAACAATATTTCTCTTTCAACCATTGATAATATCTTTTTAGATACACTACAACAAAGTCAATATAATTCCTTGGTATTAAGTGTTACTGAATGATTAACCGGTCCATTTTATTCTCCAATCTAAGAAACGTTGAGAGTCAGCCCTGCCCAGGAGTCCGTATCAGCGCACTCTAAGCTTTGTAGACCGCTCAGTGTTCTACTACCCTTATATGCGATCCAATTAAGCCTAGACGAGACTATGCAAATTCGCCTAACCCGTCTCACTTTTACTTGTTAAGGACTCAGCTCGATTCGGCTCCGATTTTGATTTGGCTCCGAGGCAATCTCCTCGCCGTTATGTTGTCCTGGTACTTTCAGTTTCGAATTATTGTAATATTTAAGAATTGTGACATCAGTGTGTACTAACTGTACTGTGTGTTATTCACATAGTTAAGACCAATAAGATTATGAATCTAATAATTAACAGCCCGGCCCAGTTTCGTCAGGGTGCATCTATATTCTTTCACTCTACTCCAAAGTACAATGTTATCATTATTTCCCCGAAAATATTTTTTTGCCGTTTTAGTAACATTTTTCATTGATGGTCCGCTCAAATTCGTTAAAGCGTAATTGACTGATATTATATAGCCTTTTTTCGTGAATAGGCTATTCAACACTTAAAGTTTTTTTACTTTCCATTTTAGACTTACATAAAAAAATAAATATTTTAAAATGTATCTCCTGTTGGAACACTCCTCCTTACAGATAACTTAGACATTTCGAGAAACTAGCAGATCCTGGCTTACTGGAGTTACAGTAACCGCCAAATTATTGCCACTGAGCACGATCCCGGACCTTTTTCATTCTTCCCTAGCCACCTTTTGATACTTTTCGCTTCTAAAGTATATATTTTTATTTAGATAACTTGTTTTAAGTGAATAATATTAGTCCACATCCTGCCTAGACAACATAATTTTCCTAACAAATGCAGTGTAGTCACTTCACAATATAAAAATTAAAAAACAATAGCCCATTTCAATTAATTGAAGCGATATCTTTCGGAAGTACCGGCTGAATAGACCTTTCAAATAACATTAAGTGGTATTCCATAACAAATGATTCGTCTTCCATCGATAAATAGTCTAAAACCCTTATAATTAATGAACCGGCAATCCTTTCTGTGTCGGACCTTAATGAAGTAGATTTTGGGGACTCAAGAGAGTGTATTTGGACGTGCATGTTGGAAATTCTACAAAAAATAGAGGTTTAAAAAATAAAAAAAAAACATTTTTAATGTCACGCACGACTTGCAGACCCTCAGTGGGAGTCCCAAAGGAAATATAAAAAAAATATGATGATCAATCATATGCGACAATGAGTGGTGGATTCGGTCAAGGACGTCCCAGGCGATTCAATAGAAACTAAGTACAAGACCTTTTAAAGAATGGCAGAATACGGAGTCCTCGAAACCGAGGAGCATGTATGAAGAGATTAGTAACAGTTGATGAATCGAAAGAAGTATGTATGAACTGTCGCACATGGCGTTATACAGTCTCTGCTAACTCCAATGAGACATAGGCGTGAGTTCATGTTTGTATATTAAAATGTATGTATTTAAAAATAAATTAATATAGCACTTATTCAGAGGGTAGATCCATTAAACGCCATTTACACGGATAGATTTTCTCGCGGCGAGAATCGTATGCATTTATCGCATGACATAACCGCCATAGATTATCGTGTTCTCACAAATGTTTACACGATGCAACTTTTTTATATCCTTACGATACTCGTATCTTTGAGGCGAGAAACTTTCCCCGTGTAAATGAGACTTTAATTATCTGTCCGATAGCTAGCTGGATCTACTATGGGTATGCGACCCCGAACTGCTCTAGCTACTACTGTGATATTTTCATTCCATTACACTTGTATACCTAATTCCCCCTTTCTTTTCGACTTAATATTCCCTTCCATTCCCTAACTAGCTGAAGGCTTTATCACCCAGCTGAAACACGGCTAAACCAAGAACTCTAGTATGCTATGGGCTAATGATGAATATAACATGCAAAATGAGATCATAAATATTTTGTAAATGAGAGCGTTAGTTAAAAGAAATAAATTACAGCCGTATTTTTATTTATTTTAAATTATGGTTAGAATTTTCGAAGCTGTTGCAATAGTTACAAATAAGTTTACGTTTTAGTGACTTGTTTTTCAGGAAGAATACTCAAAAACGAAGCGAAAATATAATTATTATGCTATGAACCATAATTAAGAGAACAAAAACAAAACAAATTAGTCGGGCCCTCTCTACACTTTGTGTTTGATATTCACTATTATTATTTAATCAATTATGCTGCCTAATATCGGTAGAACTTCACTTTTTTTTATAAACCTTCCAAAACTCTACTTAGATTCGACAATCCATGTAACTCCCGTATGGTCTAGTGGCTAGGATACCTGGCTTTCACCCAGGAGGCTCGGGTTCGATTCCCGGTACGGGAAACCTTTTTGGAACAATCAAAATATAAAGTTGTATGTGCCATTTAAACAATATTTTTTTTATCTTTAACTAATTTAGTGGCAGATTTCTAAATCAAGATATAGTACTCATTTTTCTAAACGACTACAGTTTACCGAAAAATATTTTAGAAATTAATACCTCAGACCTTTATTACTTAATAATGAAAAAACAATTATTTCCATAAATAATTAGTCAACATAAAAATAATTAATTGCATTTTTTTTTATTTTCCACTCACATCAAAGGCTCGACCAATTTCATCCCCTTCCATCCCCTAGCTATAGACGCCTCTATTGCCACGGATTGATTTACGCAGCCCTCTTATTATCGACAGAGAGATTAAAAGCAATTTACTCAAACTGAATCGTCTTCGAGTGCAAACAACACGGTTAAAAACACATCGTTGAACTTCATTCGCAACGAAATTGGATTGAGGTTGCAAAAAATTATTGTCATTTCTTCTGATGTTTGATTTAATTAAAATTGTTAGTACGGGTTTATAGGTGTATTTTTTCTTTATTATATTGGGTACGAAAATGCACTGAAATCGTACTGAAGATGATCTTAAATCAAGTACTCAAATTCACTCCAACATTTGATGGAATCAATATTCAACCCATAATTTAAGGTAAAATTCTAGAATCATTCTATTTATTAAAAAAAATTGCATCAGTTTAAGCCAAAACGTATCCCAAATTCTACTTACTATTCTAATCATCACTTTACTCGACTAATTTGTAAGTAAATAAAACAAGTCCATACAAAAAAATATTTATTTTTGTACGGCTTAGAAATATACAGATTGTAATGTGTTGATTTGACATACTGGATATCTCCCGTATGGTCTAGTGGCTAGGATACCTGGCTTTCACCCAGGAGGCTCGGGTTCGATTCCCGGTACGGGAAATTCTTTTTGAACTTAAATAATTCGTTGTTTTGTTCTAGAAAATGTATTTTATTGTTTATTTTTAAAAATGACTTCCTTAGAGTTTCTTGTCCCAATTAGTGTTATAAATGTTACATGCAGATAATTAATATACTCTACATTTAATTAAATATTGCCCCTTCTGAAATCATTTGTGTGTAACTATAATTTTAAAAATAAATTTTTATTACTTTCAATGCTAATGATGTATATGTTAACGGAAATGTGTGTAATCCGTCATTGTATACAATTCCTAGGAAATGTATGTAATTCCTAAAATCGCCCGGAAATGTGTAAAATAAATTACATTAGACACATTTCCTAGGAAATCTATACATTTCCTAAATAGTAATCGGAAATGTAAGTAAATGTAAGTATTTAAGATATTAATTAACATAAACTAACCTAACCTAACCTAACCTACCTACCTACCATTGGAGAACAATGGAGAATGTCACATGAATCTTGACAGGGAGCCCTAAATGAGCTTCTTGGACACCGGAAGGGTTATTTTTAATTAGTAACATAGGTAATATGAAGATACGAGTATTATAGAATTTACCGCTATGATTGTTACCTGTGATAAAAAATATTACTCTCATTTGAACAACGTGTTTTATTACAGAAACCATTATTCTTATACATTTCCTAATACGATATTGGAATTGTATACAATGCCTAGGAAATGTATACATTTCCTAGGATATGTATGTATAAAATAATTATTGAAAGAATATTTTATACATTTCCTAAATAGCTTCGGAATTGTATACATTTCCTAGGAAATGTATACAATTCCTAAATTTCATACATTTCCGGTAACATATATATCACATCTAGGGGCGGAACACAGCAGCCGAATCGTCGGTGTCCTGGAAACACATCTGCCTACGCCTTATGGGAAAAAGACGTGAGTTTATGTTAAATGTATGTATGTAATTATATTGCTATAAAGCGATTAATTCAACACATACCTCAATGCATATTAATTTATATACACATCATTTAAACTTCTCAAAAAAAATTACATTGCCAATTTCATAAATCGACACGAAAGTGAGGTCTGGTACTGTACAAAACATCTTACTACCAAGTTGCATTCAGTACCACAGAGACCCAGTTTGATAAATATGCAAATTGAATTTATTTAAATAGTTAATACAGCGAGATTCAAAGGAAAAATAGGGGAGTTTGAAAAGTGAAGGGATTTTCCACTTGAGACTTCCTTTGTTCGTTTATCAGTTAAGTACGTAATCTCAGTTTTAAGCCAGGGTTATTTTAATTAGATTCGAATAAGGTAATTTGAGATTCGCTGTAGTTTTGGACTGATAAACAGGCAGTTCTTTTGGCGTTTTTGCGCCTATTCTGGGCTTTTGAGTGGATTACGTACGGAAAAATTGTTGGAAAAGATTTTATCTTGTTGTTTTAATGGGTGGAAGTAGTGGACACAATTCAGGCCGTGGGACACAAAATATATTATGAAGCAATTGCAAAGATGATATAAGACATTGCAATGCAATAAATACATGGCTATAGATGTTCCAAAAAAAATTCTCGCAAAGAAGGCCAGGCGTTAGGCCAGCGAGGACTATAATATGGCCTTAGCCCTCTCATCGTACTCTCGATCTCCAGTAAGATGTATATGGGTTGATACACTACAGTACAGTACAAAAAACTGTAGAGCATTTTTAGCACCTCTGCTTACTACATTAATTGTGAAACAGTCGTAAATATCTATCTATACTAATACATTAGGTCGAAGAGTTTGTTTGTTTGAACGCGCTTATCTTAAATACTACTGATTAGAATTGAACATTTATTTTGCCGTTGGATAGCCCATTTATCGAAAACGGCTATAGGCTACTTTTTATTGCGGGAAAATATAAATAAATAAATACACCTAACAGTCACATGCATAGCCCTGACACCACACTTAGATCGAGTCTTGTGTCAACAGTATCAAAAACTACGAGAGACTTTACGGCCTCAAAATATAGCGAAACTTTTACCTCGGAAACCCCTTTTCAGGCAGGCGTAACCGCAACAATATTAGTATATTATAAGGTAGGTATACCAATTTCAACCCATACTTCATGTTCAGGTATCTTAGCACCGAAGCTGAAACGTTCAATCAAAATGACACGTAATCCATCAGCGCTAAGGACGTCCACTTCTAATTCATTATAACGCCTTGAAAAGCCTCAAGCGGGGCGATTTTTCAAATAATAGGTTTTTAGAGGGTTTCCTTTAATAATCTTATAAAAGCGATTGATTTCCTAAACGAAGCGTGGTTAAATTGGGATATTCTTTGATTTTGTAAGAATATTTTTTAAGGTTTACGTGTAAGCGTTTTACGGTGATTGGTCATTTAATTTTTAAGATTAATTTGTATTTGAATCGCCGGATGAAATTATTCGTAAGATAAATTAATAATGCAAATTAAAAATGATAATTGTATCAATAAACTTGTCCAATAATGTCTTACATATTCAATCGAGTTCGAATTAGGTGTGTACTATGTAGATGTAGACTGCACCGGTGGCGTAGTTGTACTGTACGATTACATTGCTGATGTCTCGGATTCGAATCCTGGGTCGGGCAAAGTGATATTGGATTTTTCTATTCACTATCAACCCGGAGTCAGGAATTTTTACCGGATATGGCGATAGGCTTGCCACCTATCACATCGTGGGATTGAAAATGCAAGGCGAAACGTGTGAGACCTGGTTGCAACCAGGAGAACCTCTGCTTACCCCTTTCTGGAAAAAAGCGTGAGTTTATGTATGTATGTATACTATAATCAGACGGTTAAAAAATCAGCCCTGTTAAAATAAATTTAAATATGATTCGAAAGTAGTATAACTTTTAAAATTGACTTGAAGGTAATGGAATAATTAATATTTAATTTTAATTTTTGAATACGCCAGTGCCTTATTAGTTTGCACTTACATTTCGTTGAGAGTTTTAACCCTTATACGACTACGAAATTTCCCATAAAGTGTGAAGCATCCAAAGAAATAACCCGTAATTAATCTCAAAATTTTACAAAACAATGTTACAAGGCCACTGTTGAAAGTCGTCGGTCATTCGTACCACGGCACCGACAATTGCCGGCTCAGGGTTAACTCGACAACTTCGCCGTCTGGGGACAACTTCGCCGCTGTAGGTTAGGCTGTTTTTACCCTATTTTAGTTGTATATTCCAGACACGTTGGAGGGTTGATAAAAGAAATTCAACTAAAATTACACTTTGAAATGTTGAGGGAAATTAAAGTCGAAATTAAGTTGATAAAGACTCTATAGTTTCTTTCTTATATCTATTCTTACTATTATCCCATAAATTATATTATTATGGTATCAACACGACATGATATTTTCCTTATAAAAAATAATTGTCTAGTCATAGTAACAAATAGTGGACTTGCCCGACTTCCAATGGTGGAGCGCCGTAAGATTTATACGTCTGACTCCAGGGTCAGCCAATAAATCTTTTAATAAACTTTTAATTTTAATTTTTTTATATATGTATTGTTTAATGTGTTTTAAACAATATACAAAAAAGTAAAACAAAAATTTTATCGGTCTTAATTTTCTTATAATTTAAAAAAATATTTATTGTTCAAACTTGTCTTTTGTTTTTATTTGTTTAAAGTTATATTTTGCAAAAGAGAACAATTACATACTTTTCTTTGAGCATCAAAAGACTGTAAGTATAAATATGAGGGGTGGGGGAATCATAGCAGGGACAACAGCCGCTGTTGATGCAGTCTCCCAGATTAGTATACGGGGCAACTAGCTAGGCTAAATACATACATACCTAAAGAAAACAATGACGTAGCGACCAGCTGCAGAATCCTTATTAAAAACGCCTTTTGCACATGCAAAACAGAGAGCGGAGTATCTTGTGCGTGCAGGAAAAGTGGATAAAATTGCACTATAGCTTGCTTGGAATGTAATGGTGACAGCTGTTCTAATCCTTCACCTACAATCCACATCAATAACGACGAAATTAATGAACAGTAATGTTATAATGTATACTGGGCATCCCACGGCGATGCCACATGGAGCGGAAGTACCTAAACTATTGCAGATAGAGAATTTTACTGAACGCAGACATTATTTTTATTTTGGGAACAATGAAAACTACATTCTAAGATTTTAGAATAATCGCGCTTCTGACGCGGGAATCGAACCCGCCATTTGGTGAACAAAACATCGCCCATAATCGTTAGTATCGACCAATGAAAAGGCTCAGTAATAAGGATAATTTTCTCCAAATAATATAGCATCTTAAATAAAAGAAAGACTATTATATTTATATAGTCATTGAAAATAATAAGAAAACTTGAAATTCTATTTCACTTAAACTTCATTTAGCTTCCAATACATCTTGTCATAATCTGAAATTACAGTCTTATTTCTCCTGCAAACACTTGGGAAAAACTGGAAAAGCCCAAGATTTTCTTCAGTACCATTTAAAAACTATAAAAAACAGTAATTTTCTTTGCCACTGACAGCTTTCGTTTTGGACTCGTTCCAGTGAATATTTTTTAAAGGAATAATTTAGCAGAGGTTTAATTTAGGTGTCACGTCTTTTATTTAAACGTGTTAGTGTAGCAGTTTTAAAAATATTATTGAAGCTGTCATGAAAAAGTTAATATAATGCATATGATATTAAATCCAATTTAGTTCAAATGAAGCATACGCGGATGTGGGACTATCTATCGCAGATTAATAAATAATAATAAAATAAATAAATACTCCCAACAGTCACATACATAGTCCTGACCCCACACTAAGATCGAATCTTGTATCTTGGGTATCAGGAACTATGAGAGACTTTTCGGTCTCACAAACACCCAGACCCGAAACAAATACTTGTGGTTCACACAAATGGGGATCGAACCCGCGGCTTCACGTTTCACAGCCGGCGTTCAACCAACTGCGCCACGTAGGCTGTCGAATTGATAATATAATTATGCCGGGCGCTTAGATTGTACTTCAAATGCAACTCATTTGTATAGGTCGCCAAGACTTACTACTGCTGTAAATATTTGAGACATATTTAGATTTTATGCATATTACTATTATAGTGGTCTCTATACCGGCAGATAAATGTATATAACTAGCAAAAAATCCTCTAATATTTATGATAAAATTTCTGCCACAATTTGGTTCTCGGTCTGACAACATTTAACTTAAATCAGTATTTTGTCTGCTATTTTAAACCTGTAATATTTCTGTTTGCTTACTTTTTAACAAACTTGAGGACAATTTGATCAAAAGTAACCTTAAACTTACTGAAATCCTAATAAAACATAATACACCTCTACACTATAAAATCTTAAAGAAACCTAACCTATAAAAACGCCACACTTACGCGTCACACAAAATGGCGGAATTTCAAAATGCCGGTCCCTATTATGCCATAGAACAATGAACGTTCCACTTTAGCGGAGGGCCCTGGCTTCGCTAAGAGCCCTTGTCCACTACACAAGAGGGATTGCATGAAAAACCCACCCCCAGGCCGGCAAAATTACCGACTGTGCAATAAGGGGACATTATCCACTTAATTTTTTGAATTTGCGAATTTCGCGCCACGGTGCCGGAAGGAACCGAAGATGGTGTTGTGAAATTATTTTATTTATATTTAGAAAACAGGCTTTAGATTGGATAAAAAAACCTTACAATAATATTTATATATTTCAGACTTATTGAGTTATACACGGCACATATTTACGAAAAAAAATAAGCTATATTTATTTTAACACTATAAGCCGTTTTAGATTTCTAAAGATCGTCTAGCGTACAAACGTTATTTGTCTTTTTTCAGCAAATAAATATGCAATTATATCTTGGACGACACATTTCATAACACAGATTTTAAGATAAACAAATACACAAAGCCCGTATTGTTTTATTTTTTGTTGAGATTAATATAGTACGATTATTACTTCTAGTAAAGTAACGATAAATCTTGTCCGTTCTGAAAATATAACCTTATTTAAAGTTATTTTTGGAAGCTAATAATGTACTACACGAAATTCATAACCTTCATAGTTCGATGTTTTCGTCGTGACTAGAATTCATTACGATGTTTTACAAGTTTTGATTTGTATACAAATGTTTTTACGAATATTTTGTTGCTCATTGATTGCCACAATAACTTTAGTCTAGTGGCGAATAAAGTCTAATAACATCCTAGGTTCAATTCCCAGGTCGGGTGATAGGTCACTTATCATATTATCGTCTTACTGTGATCGAACCGGGGACCCCTCGTTTCATAGCCGGCGTCTAACCAACTGCGCCACGGCGGCTGCCTATGAATCAGGATTCTCAATAAGAATGGAAGCGACGAATGCCAAACAAATTGTCGTCTTATTAAAAGGGGGGAGCTTATTGGTATTTCCCACTCCGAGTAAAGATTATGTAAATTGGAAAGAATTCAATAATCGAATATTTCATTTCGTTGCGAGTTTTCCTTTTGAATTTTCCTGCCTTTTGCCTGTATTATCTAATTTGTAGACTATGAATAATATGAGGCTTGTTTCACTAATGTTTCTTCGTGTTGTTTTGTGTTTCTTTTTTAACAGACATTAGAAAGGAATTGATCTTCGTGTTGTTTTAAGTGCTACGTTTTTAATCAACATTGAAAAGGAGACTGACTTAATTAAAAATATGTTAGAACTACTATTTTACTACACTGGCACGATAGAAACTACAGCGCATCTGATGTTAGATGCATTGGAATTCAGAAACTTGGGAAACTATCTGTTGGTCAAAGGTTTATACAGACCCGCAGAAAACCAAGCTCAGAAATAGATCCCGCAATGCAACCCTTTGATCATTTAGCTGTCACTGTAGCGGGCTTAACATTTAATGGTTCCTATCCGAGATATTGGATACAATTATTCGACCAGGAAACTTATCAGAATACGCTGCTTTCTATCCACAAGTACTTGGGAGACTGATTTTTCCTTAAAAATTCTTTTGTATTTTCTAATACTCACGACACAAGACTCGATCTTAGTGTGGGGTCAGGATTATGTATGTGACTGTTGGATGTATTTATTTATTTATTTATTCTTTGCGGGGTAAAATCATGGGACAAAAGCTAGTTATTAATATAAAACGATTAATCTTGATAAACTACTGATAATTTTCAATATCCATTGGTTTGTTTGTCACGTTTAAACAACGGCTCAGCTGGGTAAGTAAATTAAATTGTTGAACAAAATCGCTTTAAACCACATATAATTATTACATAAACGTTTAGCTAATCAGTTTATGAATATGCAAATGTAGACGTTAAGTATGCATGTATAGGGGTAAGCGATGCTATATTAAATATTTTGTAATATTGGTAAACGAACAAACGAGCAACTTGGCGGTCGTGGATCTAAAGATTTTTTTTATTGCGCTGATGATGGCGAGACGAACATGTCATTCGCCTGATGGTAAGCAATACGATCGCTCATGGACAGTAGCAAAACCAAACAACATCATGAATTACAAAGCAATCCTCGGCATTCCACTGCGTTCGCCATTCTGAAACATAAAATGTTAAGTCTCATGATATGAGCAATTCAAATTCCTATTTCGCTTATATGCGTTGAATCATTACAGCGTGAACAAATAACAAACATACAGTCACAACTTTCGCTTTAATATTTTTAATATTAGTATGAATAGCTTCTCTCAACTCAGTGTGACAAATCCTAAAAGCTAAACGATAACTCCAATTTCATATATCGCATTATATAGATTAATATGTCCCCTGCATTATTCATAAGTGTTTGGCGATAAAACTTGCCTAAATTGACGCTTATATTCCAGCTTACTGTGTTTTACAATTTGTAATTTTGTATTGAAATATTTAGTAGCGATAACAAACGCGTTTAGACAATCTAAAATATCATACATACATACATAAACTCACGCCTTTATCCCCGAAGGGGTAGGCAGAGGCGCCACTAGGACACCCACATTTCGCCTTGCATGTTCCGTCCCATGATGTGATAGGGGGCGAGCCTATCGCCATATCGGGCACAAATTCCTGACTCCAGGCTGATAATGAACAGAAAAATCCAATATCACTTTGCCCGACCCGGGATTCGAACCCGAGACCTCAGCTTTGTAGTCGTACCGCAGTACAACCACGCCACCGAGGCAGTCCTAAAATATCAACTTTATACAAATACTAACACAGATAAATTCCTTCATAATTTGTTTATCGATCGTATGACAATATTCTTTACTGAGAAAGAAATGAAACAAAGAGAAAAATAAATCCGAAGAGCTATTTTAAGCGATCACTTCAGAGCAAAGATTACTTAAACCTATTGGAAAAAGTATTAACATTATTTTTGTAAGAAAAGTTCGGAGCTCGGGCAATTAGTTTAGCAGACTTCTCTGAACTTTCACGTCAAAGGATTGGATTGTTTGCTTAATATATTATTGCGACTTTGCGAACTATTGAAAGTCATTTGACCTAAAAGAGGCCGGCAATTTAACATTTTTTATTGGTTGGTTCATAATAATTATTTTTTATTAGGCTCATTATTAGCCTCCGTGGCGCAGTTGGTTAGACACCGGCTGTGAAACGAGAGGCCGCGGGTTCGATCCCCGCAACGAGACAAATGTTTATGTGAACCACAAGTATTTGTTTCGAGTCTCGGTGTTTGTGAGACCGAAAACGTCTCTCGTAGTTCCTGATACCCACGATACAAGACTCGATCTTAGGGTCTCAGGACTATGTATGTGACTGTTGGGTGTATTTATTTGTTTTCAGCCGTGAGAAGTTTACTGCTGAACTAAGGTCCAAAGGTTTTCATAGTGACCTGTTTGCAAGATAACATCTCGCTGTTTGGCACAGTTTTACCAGCCTAGTTAACTTCTTCACGTTTACTGTGAAGCCATTTTTGTAGGACCATATTTTATACATGTGAGAGGCCGCCTGGGTAGGTACCACCGCAATGTCTATTTCTTCCGCCACACAGTAGTGTTGTGTTAACATATGTAGCTTCTTTACAATAAATATTTTAAGAATTCCGCAGCTTTCAGCCAACTATAAAGTCAGAAATAAATTTAAAAAGATGTCAAACCGTTTTTTTTTTTTTTTTCAAAATCATCGGGTTTGATTCCTCGCTAGGAATCTTGATTTATGAAAAACCTATGTATGAAGTTTTAGTTTTCATCAAAATCGGGCTCGTGACTCCTTTCAGTATTTTTCGCTATTCCTCGTAATTTCGGATTAGGCTTTTATTCAGAAAATTCACTCTGTTTACTTCGGAAACTAAGTACAAGTACAGACTCAGTATACCTAACAATGACCTAAGGACTCAATCAAGAAGACAACTAAAACATAACCGTATCCCCGAAAAGTCACCTTACTTAAGGGCCAGAAAACCGATATAATTCAAATCCTTATCTTATTCCGCCCCTATAGGTCGCCCCTTTACTTTGGAAATTTAGACGTGGTATTCTGATAATAATTCCGATTGTAAATAGTTATAATATAATATTTAACTTATGCAAGACCAACATAACTGCATTGCATCTAATGATAAGCGCAGAACAGTCGAAATAGAGAATCCACAATGATTTTGGAGCCCTGCTCAATATCGGTTATGTACAAGCTGAATCCGAAAACTTGGATCACTATAAGTATCGAAGCATCATTGGGTTCTTTCTTACTTTCCCACTTTTAAATGTATTGAAATCGAATATTAGTTTAAGAAAAGAAAAAAGAAACAAAAAGAAGAAGACAGTTCGTGTTGCTGAAGGAGTTTCTTGCGCCGTTTCTTCTTCACGGCTACAACACGTTCCGAGGCCTAAAGGACTATTTGTATAAAAATATTTATTTTTGATTTTATTATTTAATTCAAACAGATATTTACAGAAAATTGAAATAAAAAAGCATATTGAAATTAAAATAACCCTTATACATTCACCAATTACACGAAATAATACAAAGTAAACTCATAATTAAACAGTATTATCTAATTGTAGGGTCTAAATAACACAATATTAAACGCTCATTGCTTACCTTTGCCCTTTTATCCATAGGGATAAGGCAATTATCGTCGCGATTTATTATAAGACCCACATTAAATGGTATGGTGGTACCCCTGTAAATTTGGCTTTAGGGTCTGTCCACAATGGCTTCATTTGACGCGGCGTTTGTGGAGCCATGCAGATGGGTACGAATGTTTATGTCGTTGTCGTTATTAGAGATTATTATGATATTGTTTTCTTCAAGTCATCAGTAAACAGTACTTTGTAATAGTATGTTGGAGATTTACACTGCTGTCGTCCGATATGACTTTCTCGTAGGTGTCATTAGGTTTAAAGTTAGCAATAAAACAACGAAGCACTGGCATAGTACAGAGATTATTAACATGATTTGTACAATTAACACAATTATAACAAAACATACGAACAGCAGATTCGCGGCATTTATTTCCCACTTCCATAAATATAACGACCACCTTAACTCAATCAACAACACAAGATGCTCGTCAAACCATTGCCGTTGCTTATAAACCGTGCCGGGACCCTTCCCCCGACAAATATATTAACCGATATACCGAACAGTCGCTCCCATATTCTCGATCTCACGGTGTTAACACAAATATGCCAGCTTATTTAGAATTTTCGTGCAGTATACTACATGTATAGTTACTAGCAGTAGGGAAAGCTTATGATACGGATAACTAATTACTGATAGGGCTAAATGGTTCTTGAATAAACGCCACGCTTAAGCGGAGCATCTGATCCCATAAGATGCACAGGCCACAGACACTAGCTAAGGTTGCAGGAAGTCGCTGAATGCAGGCTGCTTCTAACAGGCCTATAGAAATGCTTGAGAAATACCTTTTTTCTATAGTTGACTTCCTAGGGCTTTGGGGAAAGACTGCATTGTATATTATTAGACATGGCTGTTTCAACCCTTTGCTATTATTTAAAGCGTTTAAACGCAATCTCTCTAACAGCGTGAACTTACCCTTACCTCCCTACTTTATCTTTTGTTGACGAAAGAATTACGTGGAATTTTTTCAATGCCATTGTTCGGCAAATGTAGGCCGACATGAATCAATAAGCAATCTGGAAACTCGAATCAGGGTTGAATAGAAAAATATTATGTAACCGCAACAATAGGAATATTTTTAAAGGTATTAAAGTTTAAAATTGTATTTGTATTATATTTTAAATGTTATAGTTTGGCGACCAATGTTTAGACTTGGCGTTCCACTGCACTCGCCATCCTGAGCATAAGATGTTAAGTGTCATTATGTCCAGTAGTTACCCTGGCTACAAAACCCTTCAACCTGGCACACAACAGACTCCAGGCAGACGCTTGGTGGCAAGATCTTGAATGCGCAAAAATCACATAGCGTTTCATTTAAAAACCTTTACTATTGAATTCTAAATTATAATTTACTTCAAATGTGTCACATAAAAATAGTTGTCTTACTGGAAAATAATTTTGAGGTAAACCCACAATTTCCTTCATGAATCTCGTCTGGAGCCTAACTTTGAGTGGCGAGGTTTAGTAAAAAATCCGCCGGCTCACTTCCAAACCAATTCCTTGGGGTAAACAAAAATAACACGACGCTTTAAGCCTGGATAAATCGTGTATATTATTTTGCTGCTGTAGTTTATGAAATAAAACTTTGTGTGGAAAGACTGGTTACAAGATTGTTGAAATGACACTATTTTTTTCGGTTTGATTTTTAATTTTTTTACTTCCCGACGTTTCGATTACTTCACAGATTTTTAGGTCACGGGGCGGACACACGAATTAAATTCGCGATAAAACGCGTAAAACATAGTTTTATTTCAATGTGTAACATTCGCGTAAATCGAAGAAACCATTATACAAGATTTTTGTATAATAATTATTAAATAGGAGATCATTTAGTAGTGTATGTTCTGGGAGTCTGAAACCACGAAAGACTTTTCTGCCTCACGAACATTTACGGCCTTTAAGTCAGATTTAAAACCTATTATCGAATGCATCGTCCCTTTTAAACGACTTTAGAATTCAGTTTGAGCGAAGAAGATAAAACATTCGATAACGAAATAAATATTAAATCTGTATATGAATAAGGCCGTACGACCCGAATGAAAAACGTACACTCATACATACATAAACTCGCCTTTTTAACAGAAGGGGAAGGCAGAGGTGCTACAAGGACACCGACGTTTCACTTTGTATGTCCCGTTCCACGATGTAATAGGAGACGAGCCAATCGCCATATTGGGCACAAATTCCGGGCTGATAAGGAATAGAAAAATCCAATATCACTTTGCCCGACCTGGGATTCGAAACTTAGACCTCAGCTTGGTAACCGTACCGTTGTACAACTACGCCACCGAGGCAGTCAGGCATGAAAAACTTATTGAGCAAGTATTATAACCCTTATCGTTAGTGTGTAGTGTATACACATCGATATACTTGACATAGGCCACTCGACTCACTTAACATCATTAAGCACTTAAATTCTGGGAGATACATATTATATATGTATATTATCCGGGTGTTCTTGTGTGCTAGTAATTACTCTCTAATTTTTTTTTAGTTTTAGACTGCTTCGATAGCGCAGTTGTAGTACGGTACAATTACAACGCTGAGGTCTCGGGTTCGAATCCCGGGTCGGGCAAATAATATTGATTTTTCAATCATTATCAGCCTGGAGTCAGGTATTAGTGCCCGATATGGCGATAGGCTTGTCCCCTATCACATCGTGGGATGGAACACGCAAGACGAAACGTGGGTGTCCTGGTAGCACCTTTGCCTACACTTTCTGAAAAAAAAACGTAATTTTATGTTTGTATGTATAAGTTCTTTTTTTTCGTCAACTGTATGTTGCTAACAGCTTTGGTTTAAAATTTTATTTATCTACCAACTCAAATCGCAATGAATTAGAGCTGATTAACTCTTGGCCTATTCGACTGAAAATATGAAAATAATGTAACTCCATTAAAGCCACTTTGACTTATGATTTTTCCTAAGGTACAAAAATTGAGGTTCAAATAATCTCTAGATTTTTTATCACGTAGCCATTCTACAAAACTCCTTATTTCGCATGCAATCAGCGACATATATACGCACACACCAACGTTTTTAATTTCACAGGACAAACATTAATTTTCTTCGGGCGAAGATGGCGCACCGCTCCTACACTTCGGTAGAAAACACTCGGTGAAAATTTGCTTTACATTTCAAACTCTATTAAAAAGAGTAAAAAATAATTTATAACTATAAAATCACAATAAAACAATAAGTAATTTTGTGGACGCTTTTATAAGAGTAATATTTTTTTTATTAGTTTATTTAACTTTATAAACATGTTGTATAAATAGTAGTTTCTGAGATTTACGCGAATGTTACACATTGAAATAAAACTATTTTTTACGGATTTTATAGCGATTTGGTTTTATTTTTATTTTTTAAATTAACTTTTTTAATTCAATAATTGGAAATTAAGGGTACTTAAATTGTAACAGTCACTGAGCGGATGACTAATACTTCAGTCCGCCCCGTGACCACAAAAGCTGTAAAGCAATCGAAACGTCGGGAAGTAAAAAAATGTAAAATTAAACCAAATCGCGATAAAATCCGTAAAAATTAGTTTTATTTCAATGTTGTTTAAAGGCAGACTTAGACCTAGACATTCTCTTTACAATGTCATTCAAACCGCAACACAACAGTGCATTTACACTGCTGTTTGGCGAGAGAAATAGACATTGCGTAGGTACCTACCCAGGCGGCCTCTCACATATGAGAGACCTACCACCAGTGAAGAGATTGTAAGTAGGTGTTTAGAGATTTGAATCTTGACTAGCTAATATCGTAATAATGATGACGGCATCAAAACTGCCTGATTGTGCCAGACATCAGACCAAATACCTTTCTGTTCCTGTTATTTTGAAACTTATTACATTAAGATTTTTATTTCTAAAACGTCATTTAAATCGTTAGTAAAACTTGCAGAAAAAGTAAATATTTGCTGTCTTTAAAGCACATAGCTCACCACACCCAGCAACGACTGATTTTCCTCCCCTAACACAAATTCTCGACCAATCGATACGAAAATCTGTATGGAATAACATCTTACAAATCCGGCATTTGTACCGCTAGCTCGTAAGTGGGTCGCTGGATCCCAAAACTTTTTACTGCATTTTGCATAACTTGAGACTTTTTCCTGGCTCGTGACACTTTATGAATTCCCCGCCATTTATCTAAACGTGACGTCATCACGCGGTTGATTTAAGTGGCCCCCGTTTCGCTGATGGTGATTCGTTGCCTTTATGGTAATTGAATTTCTACGGTTTATAAAGTATTTTTTGGTCTACGTGGTGAAAAAATTAGCTTTGGAAAATTTTATTTTTTTAAATCTTGCCTAAGTTCGGGACATAATTGAAGTGATAGTTTAGTTAAAGAGAAGAACGGACACCCAAAGATTTTTTGACGTTACGCATGTTGTTGATTATCACTTTCTTTAGCAGAACAGGAGAACATCACGAGGGAACCTGAAAATCTCAGTGTCTTCCACAAAGAAACTAAAGATATTTGTACCTTGCTACCCTTTTAGACCTGAGGTATTAGACAAAAAAATCACATCACAGACTGATCTTAAATTAAGTCTTCATAATTACTATTATCACTTATATTATTTCTATCCACCCCGTCCTTGCAGGGCGGTCAAATGTGAAGACTTTGCCGTTCCATAAAAAAAAAACAATTGCATTGGTAAACTAGTAAGACAAGTTACTTTCCCCGAGTATACAAAAGTAGAAATTACAAAGTCCTACAAACCAATAACACACTCCAACACTCCAATGTGCTTACACAGGTGAAAAACCGCTCCAACTTCACCGCAAAGTCCGGACTGGCAAAAATCCCTTTAGCTCCCTAAAGTTGCCAGAGGGCCAGCCAGACACGTCTGCCATTATCTGGCATTAAACAGCCTAATTGGCCAGGAATGTCGTAGACGAAATTTAACAGAGTGACTTTCCTTGTCGCCGTCGTAATTGTGGCCTGACTGGTCTATTGCGTGTTGCTTTGGTGTTCTATGCGTGGGCCGAGATGTCGCATTTAGGCGGATGGAATATTTGAAGGAAAATCTGATGTTTTTTTATGGTTTCGTTTAATTTGCGACGATTATGTTTGACATTTGTTTCGTATCAAAGGCTGTGTTCATGTAGCTAATTATATAACTAGGTAATTAACAGCCTATAGATACGTCAGAAAATTTGGTATTGGCTGTCTTCTACGGGTGGAGTTTTAAGTTTAATTCGCCGTTTAGGATTCTGAATTTTACATTTATTTTTGATTTATTTATCAAAAATACAAATATATAGAAGATAAAAAAAAGTATACTCCCACAAAACCGCGCTCTACTTTGACCATGGAAGTGGAATGAGTCTCATTGAACAAAGAAAAAAAAACATGAAACAAAAAATAAAAAACAAAATATCACTACTCAACATTAAACCTTAAAATTTAACATTAAAGTATGTTGTGAATTACCCTTTACGTAAAATAATATCTATTTCAAACCTTGTATCTATGACATTTGTGTAGGCCATCCAATTTATAATTATCGCTACCAAATTAGTTAATTAAATCTTTTTTCTCGAGGGGAATAAAGAAAATGAGTTTTTTTTTTTTATTGCAATGAATGGCGAGACGAGCATGCCATTCGCCTGATGGTAAGCGATACGACTGCTCATGGACAGTAGCGAAACCAAACAACACCATGAATTACAAGGCAATGCTTGGAATTCCACTGCGCTCGCCATCCTGAGACATAAGATGTTAAGTCTCAATATGTCCAGTAGTTACTCTGGCTACAATGTCCTTCAAACCGGAACACAACAGCGCATTTACACTGCTGTTTAGCGGGAGAAATAGACATTGCGGTGGTACCTACCCAGGCGGCCTCTCACATATGAGAGACCTACCACCAGTAAATGAGTCCAATATTAATTAAGTATATAATTGAAGAAGTAACCAGTGGTGGCATAAATATTTTATTCATATCTGGAATCCTCGTAAATGGAAGCTAATTTAGATTATAGTATCCATAAGGCCTACACGACTCAGCTGTTATCAAAGGTAACTAAATTTTTTTTTTCTATCGCTTTTATTTCAATAAGGGGAAATTCTGAAAGGCCAAAGGTCTTTTTGTGGAACCACTTAAATTTGGAGTCATTTCTATACAAAAAATACATCGCTACCGCTTATCAATTGTACCAACCGTTAAATATTATCAGCCCATGTATGTTGCTCTAAATACCGCTGAAAGTTCAAAAGCTTCCGTGATAAAAACTTAATTGTAGAGTTACTGAGCTTTGGGCAAGTTTAGCTAGGCGTCAAAAACACGGTGTACAGCCATGTTAAGGGTATTTCGTACGGTTCTCTTCTATATTATTTATATACATTTTTAGTCGCTTACCTGTAGCTTAAACTAAGAAATTTTATTTTTTTGGGTCAAATCTATTTTAGCCGACTGCCTCGGTGGCGTAGTTGTACTACGGTACGACTACAAAGCTGAGGTCTCGGTTTCGAATCCCGTGTCGGGCAAAGTGATATTGGGTTTTTTATTCATTATCAGCCCGGAGTCAGGAATTTGTGCCCGATATGGCGATAGGCTCACCCCTATCACATCATGGGACGGAACATACAAGGCGAAATGTGGGTGTCCTGGTGGCGCCTCTTCCTATCCCTTCTGGGATAAAGGCGTGAGTTTATGTATGTTATGTGTGTCAAAGCTAATTTTGAGTGTGGCTGAATGCAGGCTGCTTTCAACAGGTCGATGTGAAGATTCTCGGGGAGGCCTATGTTCAGCAGTGGACTTTCTGTGTCTGAAGGGAGGGAGAGAAATAATACATTTTCAGGTGCCATTGGATTTAAGCTATATAAATTGAAATCTAGGATATTATTGTAACGGTTACAACTTATTTTCCTATCACTGAATTGATCTAATTATGAGGGCACTATTGAGATTATTTATTGTAGCTTACGTAAAAAAGTCTGATATATAACCTTGCAGACTTCACATTTAGTAGAAATTCTTGTAGATATCTCTATTATGAGTATATGCAGATTTCCTCCTATATATAATATTTTCCTTCACCATTAAAGTACGTAATTAACTAACAATACACACATGAAAGGTCTTCTTTTTTCCTATATTGTTTTACAGGTATATCATGCCAAATCCTATTTGGACTGGAAAATATAATTGACAGCTGACTTTTGCGAAGACTAAAGACCTCAATAATAATATAAAAGATTTTATATCGGGTGGATAAATTGGATTTTGTTTATATTATTTTTATTTTTATTGTTATAGAGCTTTTGTGATTTTATATGTGTGTCAATCTCCATAGCTTGAATTGTTGGTATATTTACTATGTAAAGCTATAAAAGTGGACACTAAAGAAAGAAAAACGATTATTAAGAAGACATTGGATATTTACCCGGATTTATCTTTGAATAACTTAAAATTTTCCAATCAAGTATTTTGTATGATGTATGTTTAATCTCCTTTTAATTTATATCAATATACATTTATTACAAATAGCTTGATAGACGATTCACTACCAACTGACGTGGAGATCCTTGGGGATAGCTTAATATGTTTCGCAGTGGACATCCTGTAACTAAGGAGAGAGAGAAATCTTTACTCTTCGGAAATTTCAACGTTCAATCTTATTTTTTAACATAATAAATAAAAAATACTAAAACATTGCAGTAACTTTGAAGAGTGATAACAAAAATAAACACCCCAACACTAAATCAAACGAGGCCCTTACAAAGAGCTGAAGTTTTCAAAAATAGCCCGGTACATCGGGCTTATTACGTCGCGCCGTCGGCCATGCCACCTGATCGTAAAAAATAATTGAATTGCACGTTGCTCCCTAATACTCACTGGGACGCGGACATTCCCAATTACGTCATCTATATCTATGGCATTCTACCTGGAGCTTTCTGTATAGTCTTGTGTTTAGAATAAATGAGACGTTATTATAAGGCTAGTTTGTTTATAGTATTTTTTGTTTCAAAAAGTGGTGTGTTTTTCTTCCATCAGGTTGATGTGAAGATCCTTGGGAAGAGCTTTGTTTAGCAGTGGACTTCCTTTGGCTGAATATATAGATATATAGATAGATAGATAGTGGTGTGGTTAGGTAAAACTAGGATAAAGTTTTATTTTTTATTGCAATGAATGGCGAGACGAGCATGCCATTCGCTTGATCTTGAGCGATACGACCGCTCATGGACAGTAGCAAAACCAAACAACACTATGAATAAGACCCTGAGACAATATAATAAATAAACTTAAAAATATATACCTACTATATTAATATAACTACTTTTACTCTTGACTGTTACTCCTCCAAAAAAAGTTGCGGAGGGCCAGAAAACTAGGTGTTTTAACGTGAAAGGGTCTGGTATTACACAACGGATTAATTTTTACAGCGAGATATTATTCGCAATTTCACAAATACCTCCAAAATCGCAAAAACAATCCAGAAATTCCAAAACCCCGCAACAATTATTTTACTCCCACACATACGTACAAAAACAATCCTTATTTTTCTTCGTTAGAAACCTAACTGTTTATTTAACACAACAAAATCAAAATTTCTTTAACCGCAGCTACACAAAACTGTTTCCAATTTTCCTTTTCGCTTACTTAAAGGCGGCACTTTAGGTAATGAGGTAGCAGCGTTTAAAAAAACGCCAACATTGTATCGAGAAAGTAAAAACTACAAATTTGTTTTGCAAATTGCACAATTTTGTACATTGTTTGTGTTGGGCATAAATTCAATCAATTTTACTGTTTGTCGAGAACCTGTCGGGGATTGTGGTATGCTGGAGTGATCAATTAAAACAAGAACATTATAGACTACTTTTCTTTTATAGATTTTTGTTAGGCTGTCATTATTGTTGCGAGAAGAAGATTACACCGTGGTCTACCACGCTGGCCTAGTGTAGGTTGGCAGAATTTACATACCGTAGAAAATGTTATTATGATCTCGATGTTTTCGTATACCGTTAAAGTGTGACTCCGAAAAGTCAGAGGTGTGTCTTGGGACTCGCATCCGCGACCACCGTCTCGAGAGCTTTTTAAATCAAATTCTAGGGTGTGAAGATTACTCAGCTTCCAACAGGTCGATGTGGAGATCATTGGAAGAGGCATATGATCAGCAGTGGACATCCTGAGGCTAAAGAGGGAGAGCAAGAGAGGTTTCACGTGCTCAGCAGTGAGTAATTATGGACTGAGTACTAATTGTGGTGTGCGGCGAATATCATCTCTCGCCGGTGCGTTTGAATGGCATTTCATTCACCATCAGCTACGGTGAGTTTATCGTGACAGTACAAAAAAACTTAGCGTTATTCGTGACGTAGTAATTGAGCCAAAAACTTCACATTTCACGGCCTATACACACCGCTACCAGATAAACTGGCATACTTACTGCTCGATTTCATTTATTAACAATAAATGCCACCGCTACCACGTTAAACAGAGTAAAACAAAATATAATTATTACATATTACATAAAGCCATCCACAGCGAATAGTGTCACAGTAGTAATCAATGTTGTTTGTTTATTAAAGCAAAGCGCGTGTCTGCATGGTGCAGCGTGCCTAGTCTCTGCCTACCCACATGGATATAGCGTGATGTTTTCCATATGTGTAGGACTATCGCTGACTAACGTTAGTTCAAAGCAGGAAAGGCGTATGAGACGTGACAATGTAGTAATTGACTATGATCTTTATTGCATGTGCTGTATGTACGTCAGTTGAATTTTGTCTTATAGCAATAGGCTCGCCCCCTATCACATCATGGGACGGAACATATGTGTGGGTGTCCTGATGGCGCCTCTGCCTATCCCTTCTATGATAAGGACGTGAGTTTATGTATGTATGTAAATTCCGGATTGGCAAAAAAAATAAATCTGTAATATTTAATAAGACACATTCAGATTTTGTTTGCTACGATGGTTTCTTTTCTTAAAAACATCTAAGATTTCTTTCTTATTTCTGGATGAAATTAGGATTTTAGGTTATGAAGAAAAACGCTTGAGGGCAATTACCTTATTGTCAAGGAGGAAAATTCTAGCAAAATAGTATTGTTTTTTCAGCGAACACACATTTTCTCAGATAAAACATAATTTGTATAATAAAGAAAATGTTGTGGTTGATTTAATATGTATTTTTCTACAATGTAGTATAGGTTAACTGTTTATTTTTATTTGTTTCTGACTTAAAATATTACGGGCGAAGCCTTTTCAATGAACGTTCAATGGCATACTTATTAAGGGCTGTATCATGCAGTAGACAAACTTAAAGCTGGATAACTGTCAAAATTATTATTTCCTGTCTAAACATCGTCTGGAAGCCTAAGTACTGGTATATTTTTATTTATTTATTAATAAAATGCAAGTTTACAGAGGTAATCCAAAGTACTTACATTCTAAGTTCTAAAAGACTAATTGCTAAAGAGAACAACAAAATATAAAATCTTAAATAATATCATTTGCTTATAAAACTAGTAACATTAATTTACACTATAAAACAAATTATCATAATATCACTCTGGTATACCAGAGTGTTGACGCATACGGCACATCCAACAATAAATTATGAGGTTTCATAGCCATCTCTCTCTATCTCTTTCTATCTCTCTTCAGCCATAGGAAGTCCACTGCTGAAATAGGCCATAGGCCTCCACATAGACTTGTTGGAAGCTACCTGCATCCAATAGCTTCCAGCGACTTTAACCAGGTCGTTCGTCCACCTTGTGGGTGCGCGTCCGACACTTCGCTATTACGTAAAAAATAAGTACAATTGAGTGCATTTTGTGATTTTTTATAGGTATTTTCACGTATCACTGAACCTATCTATCGTCATACGGCACGTATGTATAGCATAAATAATTAAGGATATAAACACGAAAATGGCCATGCAGTATAGTTTAAATTATGGCCACATAGAGACATTCATGAGGTCGCTTGAAAGTGCTGTCCTTATGGTATAGCTTCATGGCTAATAATACAACAAAATCAATTCAAAAGAAGAAATAACCTACATATAATATTAATGTAAACACCAAATGGATGTCGCGAACATTTAGTATATGCGCAAGAACTCGCAGAAGAAAAAATAATATTTTTTGCTCAAAATGAAATCTTTACTTTAGCCTGCCGTATGCCATTACTTCTCAGAATTTGATCTTTATTAGCAATATTATCGAATGGCGTAATAATACAGCATGTGATATTTTTGGTAAATACATCGGGTTCGACACCTCCCTAGGTATATTGGTTTTTCAAGCATCTAAATATGCAGTTTTAGATTTCATCAAAATCGAGCTCGTGACTCGTTTGACTATTTTTCTCCAGTATATTGTTTTCTAGCAAGTAACTTATCAACAAGATATTTTTTTATCGCAATGAATTACGAGACGTTGAAAGGTACGGTATTTAACGGTGAAGGAAAACATCGTGAGGAAACCTGCATACCGTAGCGATTTTAAAAGAAAGTTCTACGGAAACACCAAAGAATCGTTAAAAAAACAGCACCGATAATTATAGAGCAACATGCTTTTGTTTCTCAATGTCCAACTGTAAAGTAATTTGTGCCTATTTACAAAAGTTTTCTCATTTCGTGTTTATCCAGGGACCTCTCCCCATTCACCCCGCACCCCCCCCCCCCAGGAAGAGGTTTAATCAAATGCTTTGAAAGGTTTATGAGAAAAAGTTCAAAAACTTGGCTGTATTAAAAAAGAATCGTGGAGTGGGAAATATTGTGATATTTTTCCCCTCATTGGGTGTTACGATTTGGCTTTTTTCTTTTTTCGTGATTTTTATATTTCGTTAAATTAAGTGAAATCTGTATGACGTTAGCACGCTGATCACTTGCAATGAACTATGTACGTATGCCAGACATGTGCAATAACAGAAATAATGGATTTATTGACCCTCAAACTATAGTATAGTCAGTTAAAATAAAATTAAAGCTGTTAAGGACAGTGAGCTCACTTCCATTCTGGCGACTCATCCATGTCATAGCACTATAATTTACTTTAAAATTAATCGTGATAAATAATACAAAGTTAGACGCAATCATAAGTTTCTGTGTATAAATTATAGCAAAAAGAAATTTTTGTTACGTCTGGGGAATAACACTGGATAATATCAAATTAGTTTCGAAATGTTATATTCCCCAGAATTTTGCCATTTCTAATATTATTAATTCACTACAGCCCTAAACTTCTAACTAACTGGCTGGCACAAACTCCGAAAAAACTCCACGAAAAAAGTATTAAAGAATTCTAAATTTGAATTCAAATTCGAAGTACCAACTTTAAAAATTCAAATTGCCATTAGGCATTCAACCAATCACAGCACGCCGTCGTTTCAGGCGCGTTCGTACTTTACGATTTGGACATAGCGTAATTTACGATTGAAGTTTTAGTTCGTACCGATTTACAATCGATTAATGGGCCCCGGAATACGATTTTATTGCCATACGATTGAGATAAAAAAATATACTGTGATTTTTATGTCCGTCCATTCGTTGCCAATTAAACGTTTTGTTAATTTGTTCGCTAGTTGTTCCATGTTCACAATACAGTCGCGTTCAGATTTGATGGACTGAATGAAGCTGTTTATTTTCTCTTGTTTACTTGTACATGAATACAGACAACCATTTGGTTTATTTTATTATCTGGTTACGCATGTATATTTGTATCGTATATATAAATAATAAATAAATAAATACACCCAAAAGTCACATACATAGTCCTGAACCCACCCTAAGATCGAGTCTTAGGTCGTGGGTATCACAAACTACGAGAGACTTTTCGGTCTCACAAACACCCAGACCCGAGACATATACTTGTAGGCCCCACCAACATTTGTCTCGATGCGGGGATCGAACCCACGGCCTCTCGTTTTACAGACGTCTAACCGTCTGCGCCACGGACGCTGTCAATATTTTAGTCCCTAACTGTGGCCAAATCATCACTCATTTGCTGTTATACTAAAACATCTTCATAATATCACAATTACCTCAGCGTTGCGTTTAGAATCCATCAAGTGTTTGTACGTAGACAATAAACAGGAAGATCACAGTTTATGTTTTTATATGCAGACATGATAAGGGAACCGATTCGAACAATGGTCGATATATCAATATTTATGTTAACTGCCGTTTAGAATCTGTTGGGTCGACAGCCGCTGTGGTTATTTTTTATTGCTTTGAATGGCGAGACGAGCATGCCATTCGCCTGATGGTAAACGATACGATCGCTCATGGACAGTAGAAAACCAAACAACACCATGAATTAAAAAGCATTGCTTTGCATTCCACTGCGCTCGCCATCCTGAGGCATAAGATGCTAAGTCCCAATTTTAAGTCTCGCTGAGGTAAAGTGTGAGAAATGAAACGGGAGGGGGTGGATTCGATCCCCGTATCGAGTAGAAAATTTATTCGACATATCTCGTGGTGTAGCAGTGAGAAGAAAAATGAGAGAGAGTGAGTTCGATCCCAGTACTTCTAGGTCGCTACTATCTTTGCAATCATAAGCTCTAATTTAATTTCTGCATCCTCTACAACATAAAATTACATTTCCCAACCTTCAATATCAATACAACGAGAAACTTATTTCAAACTAAGCCCTTGCATTCACATTTTTAATTAAAACTGTCTTTGTAGCAGATACTATGGGGCAGCGGCCGCACGGCACGGTGTCCGGGTCATTCGTACTCCTCATTGTGAGGACAACAATGTTCTGATTAATACCAGACTCTTTGTTAAGCCGTTGACAACCTATTGATTGTAGTTTCATTGGGAATTCATTGTTATTTTATAAATTGTTTTATGTTATTAATTTTAAGGCTTGCTTAGACTGCCTCGGTGGCGTAGTTGTATTACGGTACGACTACAAAGGTGAGGTCTCGGGTTCGAGTCCCGAGTCGGGCAAAGAGATATTGGATTTTTCTATTCATTATCAGTCCGGAGTCAGGAATTTGTGCCCGATATGGCGATAGGCTCGCCCCCTATCACATCGTGGGACGGAACAAAAAAGGCGAAATGTGGGTGTCCTGGTGGCACCTGGTGACCCTCAATATTAAGGAACACGACATAAGGAGGGTAAGAGGAAATTCAATTAACATTTCCTTCACATAAAGAATTAAGTCAAGCAATTCGATCCCTATTCTTTTGTCATTTATCGCGCCAGTCCAAAAAATAATACCGAATCCCTTATATTTTTACAAGATATGTTACGGGCATCCGTTCCCTCGGGATCTCCCGTATCTGATGTACGTTACCGCACAATGAAAAGACATATTGCCTTATATTTCTCAACTCCCCACAAACGAAGCGAGAACTGGAATTTTGTTTCTATAAAATTAGATTTGTGAGATATTGCGCTTTTGAACGTTATTTCTGTGAAGTTGAAGGAAAAGAGTGATACGAGTAGTTAAAAACCAGACTTTTTATACCAGTGCAATGTGATTGTAGTGCATCTGTTATAAGGGTAATGTAGTCCAAATAGAGTATATATGTATTTTTGTAATTTTTTACTGATCCTTGTATTTGGGTGTTAAATACATAGTTTTCCTAAAATAATAATGTACACCGTTTTATTTTTAAAGAAGCAATGGTACATAAGAGCTTTAATTACTATTTTCGCAAAAACTAGGTATAAATTACCACCCAAACACGATGATATTTAAAAAATTGCAAATAAAAATTGACACTTTTTTGCGAAAACTTGAATTGCGTTGTGTCTGTAACCACTAAAACTACCACCTGGCTTCGTTTTCGACCGCGGTCTTGATATACCCTGTATATTAAGATCTATTGATATTTTTAAACATTATAGATACGCATTACATAATTGCACATTTTACCAATTCAAAATCCATCAAACTCTTACTGACTTATCTAAATCATAACAAGAAACGTATATCGAAGAACAATAGCTAATACCATATCGCCATTACCCGAAGCATAATATTTTATACGCGTTCCAGTATAGACAAAACCCGAAGCAATCTAGCCCAATGTTTATGTTCAATCTAGACCATTTGGGAGGACAAGACAGCCCGGGAGGCAGTTTACAAACTATCGTTGGATCCTCTGCGTCCAATATCTTTGTATACCGGGTATATTAAGACTGCGAACGAAAACGAAGACAGGTGGTAGTTTTAGTGGTTACAGACACGATGCAAATAAAAATTTCACCAAAACAGCGACAGATATTTTTTATATTTTTTTAAAAATCATCTTGTTTGGGTGGTAAATACCCAGTTTTTGCGAAAATAATAATTTAAGCACTTACTTACCCTTGAGTGTTTAAAAATAAAGAGGTGTACATCATTATTTTAGGAAAGCTATGTATTTATCCACCAAAATACGACGATAAGTAAAAAAATACAAAAAATGTTGTCGATTTATTTTGCGAAATTTTTACTTGCATTGTGTCTGAAGGCCTGATACCTGGCTTTGTTTTCGGTCGCGGTCTTGATATATCCTCTACATAGCGATAATTGTAAAATTGTTGGGAAATGCAGCTGGTATTGTAGGTAGTAACTTCACGTTTTATTTCTATCTAGCGTTACCTGGCTAGTGTTATAGTCTACTTAATATGATGAAACAAACATGTACATGTCAATACAAATGTGTAATACAACAGTAGCGTAATACAAATTTAACAGCCTCCGTGGCGCAGTTGGTTAGACGCTAGCTGTGAAACGCGAGGCCGCGGGTTCGATCCCCGCACCGAGACAAATGTTTGTAAGGCCCACAAATATTTGTGTGTGTGTGAATGTTTTTTTTTGTGTATATTCTGGGTGTTTGTGAGACCGAAAAGTGCCTCGTAGTTCCTGATACCCACGACACAAGACTCAATTGATCTTAAAGGATCAGGACTACGTATGTGACTGTTGGGTGTAATTATTTATGTATGTGGATCACACAATTCTTTTTCTGGGTACGTGGATCGAACCCCGTCCAATCGAAACATTTATACAGGCCTGAATGTATCCGGATATACACAGGTATACCCAAAACACTACACTTGTGTTGTTTGGTTCTCTACTGTCCATGAGCGGTCGTATCGCTTACCATCAGGCGAATGACATGCTCGTCTCGCCATTCTACATAATAAACATACATACATACATAAACTCACGCCTTTATCCCCGAAGGGGTAGGCAGAGGCGCCACTAGGACACCCACATTTCGCCTTGTATGTTCAGTCCCACGATGTGATAGTGGGCGAGCCTATCGCCATATCGGGCACAAATTCCTGACTCCGAGCTGATAATGAATAGAAAAATCCAATATCACTTTGCCCGACCCGGGACTCGAACCCGAGACCTCAGCTTTGTAACCGTACCGTAATACAACTACGCCACAAAACTAGTAATTCCTTCAGGCACACAAGGGAGATGTTATTACAGTGCTTCTATTTACGTCCTATTCAACCATTTACAAGTACCGAATTGCGATTGTTGTTAGTCGAATAATACCTACACTTCGGAATCCCATATCAAAACTAACTGTAGTTGCAATGTCCTAAGTTTCCATACTAAAGGCGACAATTGCCTGTCGTTTGTCCATTGTGAATCATAACCGGAAGTGTAATATCACAATACCGCACCGGAAACGGTCACCGCTTCCTGTCGACAACGCTCTATGCTAATGACCATACAATTGTCATTGCTGTCAAACTTTTGCGGTTTGTGAAAAACACTAAAAATTTTACTAAATTGCATTTTACCTGAAAGAAAAGATATGATTTTTTTAATGTTTTGGAATGATTAAAAGTACTAAAGTATATTTTAAGTTCACAGGTCCTACTTTTAAAGAGCAAATTTAGTTTACAATCCTATATATATTTACGCCTGTATCCCTAAAGGGATAAGCAGAGGAACCACTAATGCAATCTTTATCAAGCTTAATTCCGTCTATTACGTGGTAGCGAGTGATTCGAATTGTAAATATTGATCGCACAGCTATACCTAAGAGTTTTAGCATCTTTGCCTACTGGATTATGTATGAACTTTGAAACAACCTTATACTTTTGCATTTATAGCATCTCTGCCTACATCTTTCGAGTTTAAGCGTAGGCTTATCTTACATTTTCGAAACTGAAAACAACTTACATTCCAATAACACAAGTGCATTTTTAATCCAGCTTGAACGACAAAAATCCGGTTTACACCAGTATTTCACTGAATTACACAAAAGGTGATCTCTTACAGGTATCGGATAAAATCCTCCAATCTTAAAAGTCTTTGATGAAAACACTCGGTGCGAGTGACCTCTATGGTGCTTCCGTTATCTATAAAGGCGGATCGGAGACAATGGCTGGCGTCATCGAGGCCCTTGTTCTCGAAGTGTTCTAGCTATCAAGTGGCCGCATTGTGGCCTGAAGGTTTTATGTTGCTATTTTTGTAAGGTATTGAATATTTCATTTTATACCGGAGTATTGGAAGGTAAACGGGATGCAAAATTATTAACTGGTCACAACTGGATAAAAATACTTCAGCGTGAGGACAGCGAATAAGCATGGGTTAAATAAAGGGAACCCAATATGTGACCTTTTATACTAGATATAATTAATTAAATATATACACTGAACTGTCATATAAATAGCCTTGAGTCGTGTTTTCGGTCTTACAAATACCCAGACCCGAAACAAATACTCGTGAGTCACACAATTTTTTTTCGGTACTAGGATGGAACCTGTAGCCTCCCCTTTAAAGTCCAGCGTCTAAACGATTGCACCACAGACGCTGTCAAATAATTAGTGTAAAAAAATGCCGAAAATCACGGAAAATAGCTAGAAGTATAATATTCATGTCTGCCAAGAGAGAGACCACCGAACATAGTGGTTAAAGATCCCTCATAGGGACCCACGTTCGTTGTTGCGTTTCAGGTTTATCCTGTGTATTGTATCCGTATATATTCGAGCCGTTTTAACTTTGTCCACCAACGAGATATAAACGTCTTATATTTAATTATTCTCTATCTGGACAGCACTTCGCTTACCATCAGGACTATCATAATAACCTCATATTAATATTTAGTACTTCTATTAGTATATTTGGTTATATTTAGTAATATTTAGTACTCCAATATCTAAATTCTAAAAACAAACACTGATCCAACTGCTCAAAAATTAACTAAATCATAAGATGTATTATTTATCTTTTCTTAATTTTTACATACATACATAAACTCACGCCTTTATCCCAGAAGGGGTAGGCAGAGGCGCTACCAGGACCCCCATATTTTGCCTTGTATATTCCGTCCCATGATATGAGCCTATCGCCATATCGAGCACCAATTCCTGACTCCGGGCTGATAATGAATAGAAAAATCTAATATCACTTTGCCCGATCCGGGATTCGAACCCGAGACCTCAGCTTTGTAGTCGTACCGTAGTACAACTACGCCACCGAGGCAGTCACTACGCCACCAAGGCAGTCAGTCTTAATTTTTACCTAGATGATATATTATTTTGATTAGTATTACAGTTTATTTTTAATGTTTTACCACTATTGTGTATTACCCTCACTTTGTGAATGTTGTACATACCTCTAATAGGCATGTGCATCAGAATTTTATTTTGTAAGTGTTTTTGTAAATTTGTAATGCATATTATGTTCTTAGTGTGTCTTTTATAAATAAACCTTTTTGTTATATTAATAAAATATTATGTTCCTTCAGTTAGATCTCAGAAGTACACGCCAGTACTATTAAAATATTAGACTAAAGCTAATTTCTGGAAATCTTGTAACTAAATTCCTTTACTAATACTTCAATTCTAACAACTGCTACACATATTATTTCATAAGAAATGGATTTTATAATTATATCTACGTTAAATGTTTACTCTCAAAATTACGTAAGTTGATATCCATGAATAAACCCCGAATTCTGGGAAACTATAATATTTAATTTAACTATCGTAACTTGTAACGTGGTAACTTATTGGCAAACTACGAATATGGAATTTCAATTAAATTGAATTCCATGTTGTTGATCTTTAGAATCTTGAATATCCTTCTACCCTTTCTTATCTAATGATTTCGTATTTTGTAGTTTACAGTACGGTTACAAAGCTGAGGTCTCGGGTTCGAATCCCGAGTCAGGCAAACTGATATTGGATTTTTCTATTCATTATCAGCCCGGAGTCAGGAATTTGTGCCCGATATGGCGATAGGCTCGCCCCCTATCACATCGTCGGACGGAACATACAAGGCGAAATGTGGGTGTCCTGGTGGCGCCTCTGTCTACCCCTACGGGGAAAAAGGCGAGTGTTTATGTTTATGAATGTAGTTTATGGTATATGCGTATTATTTATATACACGACCATAGTGAGTGGAGTCAAGGCACTACCATCGTTTTATATGTCCAACCCAGGATTCGATCCCAGGACACTGCACCACGCATCTTCTTTCATTAGACTCACTATCAAAACTGCGCTACATACGTGCCATCTTACGAATTGCTTTTTGTTGTGATAGTACAAACATTCCCATTCAAAGTATCTGGAAATACTGACAAGAAAAATAAAACAACGTCTTCATCAAATCCACTTTAATACATTGGCATAATCGTTATAAAAAAAACATTCTCTCATTTCTACAGAATTCTTAACATTATACTACATTTCATTAAAACACGAAACCTTTGGGTTTACGATAAAAGAAGCTCTAATTAATTACTCCCATTAAATCAAGCACATAAAAGAAAATATGTACGCCACATCAAAAGTATACATTTTAATTAAAACTATATAAAAAGATTTTTACAAATTGCAGTCGTTTCAGTCTGAAATAATTTGTATCGGGAGCTGTAAATTAAGAGTTGACGATTTCAGAACATCTTTTATGAAAAATATTTTATGAAAAGTTGAATAAAAACTATTCGTTATATTAACAAAATGTATAGTTCTATTTTTCTTCTTTGCCGCACTAAGACTTTGTCTAAGATTCCGTGATAGGATGTCTGTCTGCGGTGACATATTTGGAAAATTTATAATCCCTTCATGTTTTCCAATCGGAAAATTCTCAGAAAGCTAGAACCAGAACTCAAATGAAAAAAGGCGATTTCCACGAAGCCGACTTGATTATCCAACCTAAAGATATGAAGAGACTTGACTTGTTTACAGACTGTATCAGATTTAAAATAGCTTTTATAAAGTCAAATTGATAAAAAAATTCTATTCATACTTTAAGAATATTTTCAAAATCGATTTCACAGTCAATTAATACTTAAAAATACATTGTATAAAAAGCTCCACCCAGCACAATACATTTTCGCTTAAGTGTGAAAAATAACAAACTTAAAGCTCCTTTAAAACTTACAAAGTTATTTAAGTTTTCGTAGTCAGATACTTAGACTAGTTTCGCTTCAATAATAGCCGTAACGATAAAATACTACTACAAAACAGAATATTGATACAAACAAGATCTATGTTACCGTTAAATTATTTTAAATGGCAAAAGTAAATATAATATTTTTCTTTATTTTCTGCGACTTTGACAGTGATTTTGCTGTATTTTAATTGAATTATTTACGAGGACATTAGAAATATTTTTATAATTACAGTTAATTCACTTTTGGTAGTTTGTTTGAAAACAATGTAATCATAGCTCTTATTCGTACCAAATAAAAAAGCGTAAAAAATTAATATTTCACATCATATTCAATGCTTATGATAATATTTACAATAGGCATAGTACAGTAAAATTAATTTCAGTCTTAGTTAAAATAACTCTCCAAGTATTTACAGTTTATAATGCCACTTTACTTGCTCAAGGCAGTTTTGAGAGAACATTTTATTTGAAACACGACCAAAAAAATTATAGGCTGTAGGCCAAACGCACACTAACAACTTTTGGTATAAAACGTACTTAAATTTGTGAAATTAAAATGTACTCTCAATCGATTCTCTCGATTGTAGAGTAGGTCCGTGCCCAGCAGTGGGACGTGTATGGGCTGATACGAATTAAAATAATAATAATTTAACTTAAAGTGACTGAAATCGAAATAACTGTATATTATCGAATCATTATCGAATAATGTAATTTGTGAGAATGCTCTGTTTTCTAAATAATTGCTAACCCTGATAGAAAGACGTTATTTGCCCCACTTTATTAATTACTTACATTTTTAATGTGGTTTTCAAAAAAATCAGTAATATGTGTTTGCTGTGTAAAATTCTAGTCAAACGAAATATGTAGTTCCAACGGATGAAAATTTAAAAGTTTGCGCACACTATTTACAGGTAATCAGGATATAATCATTTATGAAAACAAAAAATAAAAGCGCTTTGAACCTGTTTAAAACGAAATAAAAATCTACCTAATCAAGTGTTTAAAATAAAAGTACTTATTTTCAAGAACAGAAATTGCTTGAATGAGACATAAGTGTCGATGTTAATGAACCATAAGTCATCAACGAAAGTAACTCCAAATAAAACGTGAGATACATTAAAAATTTTCACTTAGAATTCACAAGTGTTACCGATCCGGCGCGAATGAAGAAACTTATCCCTAACTTATATTAACTTGAATAAAATTAGTTTACTAAACAGCTTAATTAAAGTTTTTCTTTGACGTGGACATTTAAAGCTTTCAAATTTTAGGCTCGTTTCACAAACTTCTCGTATTAATACCTGTGAAGTACATCGAGAGGTTTTTTATTTAAAGTTTTAATTGGGCGTTTATTGCAGCAAAATTTAAATTAAGGGTTGAATTAATTCCTTGCTCATTTTGTAAAATTTTAAACGCGTTATCGTAGGCATCATAAGCCCATATAAATTGTAAGGTATTAAGTAAACTTTATATTATTTTATTTGAGTGAAACTTAATACCAAACGCTTTTTAGTTTCGCCCCGCCTTACTCTATTAGTATTGTAAAAAAACTGGATAAGATTTATCTCTGAATGAACGGTAGTCCGTGGTACATTCTTTGATTCGCTCTGAGTTGAGGAGCATTATTAAATAAGAATTTCCAAGGCGTCTTATTTAAAATGTTAAAGCGCTCAGATCTCGGAAAATACAATGAGTGGCAAAAATCCTCATTGTAGCATTTTATCTTACATAATATGAAGGAGTCAATTAAAAGTGTGACTCACGAAATACTTATGCATTAAGCCCATGGATTTAAAACATTAATTATTTTCAAAAGTTATTATTTATTTCGATTCTTAATTTTAAATTCTGTTGCAATTAGCCAATACAATTTATATTTTAAATATTTTCAATACTTAAAGTGTCTCTTTAAGAGATCTTATAATAGTAATTAATTTATTACTACAATAGTTCACAGTAGGACGTTTTTCTCCGTAAATATGTATTTATTACACGTGCGTTCCGGTTCCGTTACCTAGAAAAAATATTTGAATAATTAATAAATACGCTATGGACAATCTTAATTCCACACATAGTCTCGAACCCACATTTATCTGCTTGTAATGTAGTTCAGTTGTCGGTAACCATCAGGCATTTAATAAATAGTAAAAATTACAATCAAAAGTACTTAATCCCAACCTCTAAGTAAACTGTTTGGAATATAACAACGTTATCGATGGATAGCGTTGTAAGATAAGTGATGACTTACAAATAAATCGACACAAATAAATACATCTAACAATCCCACCTACTTATAGTTCCGAAGTATAGTCTTGTTTCGTAGGCGTCGAATGTCAAACCGAGCTATGTATTTCTAAGTCCCAAGAAGTGTAGTAATTAGACCTAAATCATCAGGTTGGTAGCGATCTAGAGCATCTTATAACTATAGATGGATAAGTAAAATTGAAGATCGTGTAAAGTGAAGAACAATTGGTAAAGGTTATATCTAGCAGTGAACTAAACGATGATGATGATAATGATGACGAATTGTCTCAGTACAGAGATTGAACCCTTCTTATTCCTCAGTTCTTTGGCACTATGCCATCCGATGTTGCAGATATATGCCGATACGTAGTCATAACTAACAGCACTATTGGCTAGAAGCCAGATACAATGCGTTACCTTTGGCAGTGATTTGATTTGATGGTAAATTCCCCTGATTGGACGGCGGCAGTATGTACAGGGCACCCGAAGACAGCGGAGATGCTTTAGGCACCTGTAAATTTGATACTTTTATGTAATATTCTTCCTATCTTCCTATCGTGCTGAGCTGGATGCCAAGCGAGATCGAATAAAAGCCCGACCACCAGTGGCTATTAACTATAACTATAGGAACAGTACTCTAACGTGTCCACAATGTGCGCGGACCTTCACCAACAAGATTGGCTATTTAAGTCATGTTAGAGCACATCACAGAGAATAGCAAAGGAGAAAAATAAGCTATCGCCATAGCCAAATTCGGCTGGGAGGGTTATTATTATTTTTTGTATCTTTCTTAGTAACTTCACGCTTGTAGAAACAAGTAGGTCTGTCACCCATAGATAAGTTCATCTTCGTTTATAAAAGGGAAGGCAGAGTCTATCGCTTTTTGGGCAGAAATTCCAAACCTGGCTGAAAAATAAACAGTTAATTTTCAAGTCCACAGTGATTTGCCTGGGGAATTAATCCATAATGTCACGGTGTACACGTCGTCCATATTACAATGCAGATGCTAAGTGAAATATCGTTTGGACCAGCAACGGCAATCGTTTTGCGCCGGGCGGTTACGCGGACGTATATCGGGGCGCTTGTCGCCCTGAGAGGTCCGGTGCCGCCCATAATGCGTATGAAGGTCACCGAGGGGTTTTTAGTCAGTTTGCTGGCGTAGGTATTGTCAGGGTCCCAGCCCGACCATAATCCGCAATGTGCCGGGTTGGAAGGCCAGAGACACTGACATACCCCTTTCGGCCTCCCCTGGGGTACCGAAAGGGGAGCTTAATAGCTTTTCCTCGTGGATACAAAAAAAAGATCATTTAAAATATCGCCTGCCGATTGACCATTATATCTTGTCATTCAACATAACAGCTAGTAGGATTGCATAAAATCTCCGGTCAGCTCCACCTATTGGTTAATATTCATTTGTCCGTTTCACAGCCTCGCTCCGCTTTAGTGGACAGGCAGCCTAAAGTTTGCTTTGATTTTGTAGTATAAAGCACTTTGAACATTATTTTTATTCATTTGCATTGGTACAAATACATGGAATTATGTCGTATTAGTTTTTTAAAATGTTTTGTAATAGAAACTCCGAACTTTCACGCTTAATATTCAAATCGTATATTCCTAATACAATTTTGCCGTTAGAAATTGTGCCGTTTTGTTCCGAGCGGAGTTCAATAAACATCGAATGAAAAAGTATTTGTTTAGAAATGTTTTTTACCGTGCAACATTTTAAATATTATGTTTTTCCTATTTTCAATTCAGTGAACCTCGATTTCACAGATATATTGAAAACGGGGATTCTATTAGAACAAAAAAATGTGACATCGCCCTTACCATCAGGATCAAACATTATAACAGATTAGTGTAACCGAATGTACATGATGCTGTAACTTAAATAATTCTCATACTGGGTATATCAAGACCGCGACCGAAAACGAAGCCAGATGGTAGTATTAGTGACTTCAAACACAAAAAAATCGACAACTTTTTTTTGTATTTTTTTACTTATCGTCGTATTTGGGTGATAAATACATAGTTTTCCTAAAATAAAGATGTACACCTCTTTATTTTTAAACACGCGATAGTACGTTAGGGTTTAAATTAGTATTTTCGCAAAAACTAGGTATTTTTCACCCAAACACGATGATTTTAAAAAAATTCTAAAATAAAATCTGTCACTGTTTTGGCGAAATTTTTATTTACATCGTGTTTGTAACCACTAAAACTACCACCTGGCTTCGTTTTCAGTCGCAGTCTTGATATACCCGGTATAATATTACCACTTAGTATCGAACTCGGTTGTAGTCTTCTTCAACTTGGCACAAGATTCCTGAGCATGAGCTCAGCAACGAACCATTATAGGCTGCTGACCTGCTGGCTTAGTACTTACTTGGGGCTGCGCACCACTGTTGGTTGAAGATGATGACGCCATGGGGCTGGTCACTGGCCGCGAGGAGCTTGACGATGATGGTGAAGTTACTGTTAATATAAATGTAGTTATGAAAACGTTGCGTAATAAACTAAGGGTAAAAAACTGCGCAAACTTCGTCCCAATTTTCGATTCGAGACTGGCGCAAACCCTTTTGCCCAAACGCACTTGAACCTGTGTGACGGTCATTAAAGTTACAATTAACTTATGATTATAAAGAAGGGTAAGTGCTTGTTCACGCTAACTCGCGAGCGCGGTCGCGGGCGCGGTCGCGGGCGCGGTCGCGGGCGCGGTCGCGAAATATCAAACATATGTCAAACAAGTGTTCACGTTGGAAACGCACGTGCGATGTAAGAAGCGGACAAGCCACGTCAATCGCGCCCGCGCGTTAACGTGAACAAGCACTTAAATATAAATATTAAAAACACCTAATAGTCACGCACTTCTGACCCCACACTGAAATACAAGCCATAAGTCGCGGGTATCAGAACCTAGGAGAGACTTATTGGCGTTACAAACACCCAGATCAGAAACAAACGTGACCAACAATATACCCAAACATTTTATAGTAAATTCTTAAGACTCCATTTTGTGATAATATTAATAAACTAAACAATCTTAAATGTTGGAATGTTATTTTTGAATACATAACTCACAATAAATTTCAGAGTAAATATTATCTTCAGATACAAAATTGCCTTGTTCTATGCCAACTTAAATAATTTTGTAGAGTGTAAATATTTAATTTTCATCTATCTTGTTGAAATTCATTCCTTCTGGGAATAAATATTATTTTAAATCTTACTTACCAGGGGGATGATTATTGTGTCTAACTGTGTAATATGGTGGGGGGGCAGGTTTCCTTTCGTTGCTTACTTGTGGACCGTATGCTGAACAAAAACAACAATTATATAGATATAAAGCTAGATAATTCTGTATTGTTCATCACATATAACATACAAAAATACACTTTACATTATTTTGAAATTGTGTAACAACTGGCAGTCTTGTCGCTGTTAGCGATCTCTTAGGCACAACCAAAATGAGTATTAATATTGATGTATTATCATAATCGAGTTTGATATACTATAAAGTAGACATACGTGGTATAAAAACTGATAGAATCTGGAGAGCTAAAAATGTACAATAATGTAAAATTAAACACAGATGCAATTGAAAGCAGTAGATGAGCTCCACAATCTTTGATTCAATATCGCGTTATTTTTTTTTTTTTCTCAAAGGAATTGGGAATATTTACGAAAAACCGCCGCAGCATAATATTTAAAAAGCAGTGTTACTTTAAAAAACAGTGGATATTTAAGTAAAAATATATAAGAACATACAGAATATTAAAATTTGAGTTATTACTTTTTTATTCGCTTTGTGTACTAAAATAAATTTAGTATGTAGTCATGACAGTAACAGTATACGTTTATAAAATAACACTTACGTAAAGGTCCGCTTCCTCGTAAATACGGGTTCCCGTAAGTCGCCGCGTACCTCACATCGAGTCCTCCAGCGAGTACGACTCCGGGACTTGACATCGGTATCACTAAACAGAAAGTAAGTAAGTATAATTTTCCGATATCTTCTACATACTCTAGTACCCAACAACAACGAAGATTCTTAACGTGGATATTGACAAGATTTGACCACATTTTACGACTATTTTCTCGCCTTTTAACAATTTATCTAAAAATAATTACAGATTTTGTTATAAGAATCAATAATTTTTATCACACAAATAAAGAGCAAAATTAGTGTGAAACGAAACGCCACGAAACAAAACGAAATAACATCTCGGTTTTTTCGGTATAAGGTACTAGTTTCAATAAAACTAGCAAAAGGAATAAAAATTTGCTTAATATTAGTTGCAACCGAAAACGAAGCGTAGTATTAGTGACTTCAGACAATACAACTAAAAATTCGCGTTTTTGTTTTTTTTTGTAATTTTACCTATCGTTGTATTTGTGTGGTAAACAAAGATTTCCTAAAATAATAATGTACACTATTTTATTTTTAAAGACGCAATGGTACGCCAGGGTTTAAATAATTATTTTAGCAAAAACTAGTTATTTACTGCCCAAACACGATGATAATTAAAAAACTGCAAAAATAAATCTATCGCTTTTTGCGAATTTTAAATTGCATTGTATCTATAATCACTAAAACTACCACATGGCTTCGTTTTCGGTCGCAGTCTGGATATACCCTGGAACACGTGGAAAATGGTGCAATGTTCCACTTACCATCGGGTCCAACCAGCCCCCCAAGTCTTCCGCAGCTGGCCTGGCGGTGCAAAGACCCGCACTGGTACGAAGATCCGTCAGTACTTCTTGACAAAGACCCTGAGAGAGAGTCTGATGGTACAGGTGGAGCGTAGTCTCTTGAATAGTCCACGTAAGGGACGTAACCGTTAGCTTGACCTTGGGTCTGGAAGAAATATGAAATTTAGATATTGATGCTCTATTGACAATTTATAGGAGGCCATTGCTGGACATAAATAAATACACCCAACAGTCACATATATAGTCCTGACCCCACACTAAGATCGAGTCTTGTGTCGTGGTAAACTACGAGAGACTATCTCACAAACACCCAGACCCGAAACAAATAACTGTGGATCACACAATCATTTGTTTCGGTGCGGGATCGAACCCGCGGCCTCTCGTTTCACAGCCAGCGTCTAACCAACTGCGCCACGGAGGCTGTCTCTCCAATAAACCTCTCCAAGTGCACGTTATCGAACTAAACACGCAGCTTTTCTTATTCGTTCGTTCTTAACCGCTTTGAGAAAATTGTCGCTTTGACAATCTTATTTATAGGTTGGATGTTTTGGGGGTAAGATATCTCCAAGTTATAATACCAGCCCATATACGTCTCACTGCAGGCCACGGGCCTCTTTAACAATCAAGAGATTAATTGTGAGGGGTTGGGCCATTGTCCACCGCGCTGGCCTACTGCGGATTGACTTCACATACGAGATGAATTAGTTAATAGTTGGCTTGATTATTTCATAAAAAGAAAATCTACAAGTGATATACCTACATACATATTTGAACTATTATTTTATTAAATTAGTATCTAACAAAACACTTAATGTTTTTCAAACTAGAACCTAACTTGAATCGCTTAACCTTAAAACATGAGACAAACGATCAATACAGAAAAAGTGATGCTACCACAATTACATTACACAAGTACATTGATGATTGAACAACCCGTAAACACCTAACAATACAATTTCACACAGCTCACTATCAGTTATGATGAACTGGTAACCAGAATCTCTATTGTTCAAGCAGACATTCCGTCACGTATTACTCGTATATGCTGTGATCATTATTTTTGCTGACGTTTAGAGTTACAATGTGACCTGTTGCCAATTTTTTGAATTTTGTATTATTATTTTAGTTATTTTCATTCAGATGTATCTGATGAAGTTAAATGATTTGTTTTGTTAATTTATTTTTCACTTAATTATTTTAGTAATTTACATGCCTATAACCTTAGAACTGAGTGATTCTGGGTTTAATAGCCAAATTATAGGATAAACTTTTGGCTCATTTTTATGGTCAGAAATGTAATTTAAGCTCAATTAAATTGTTTCCAATATTATTTTTATGGCATAATAAAATACCAAAATCGTATTTTTTAATAAAATATTGCACTAGCTAACTATACTAATATACATAGGTATTAAATTTTATGGTTAATTCCTGGACCCTGTCACAAAATCAAAGAAACAAAATTTTCAGTACCTAATATTGACAGTTTCCGTGGCGCAGTTGGTTAGACGCCGGCTGTCAAGCGATCGAAGCGAAGGCCGCGGGTTCGATTGTGACAAGACAAATGTTTGTGTGAACCACAGGTATTTATTTCCGATCTGGGTGTTTGTGAGACCGAAAAGTCTCTCGTAGTTTCTGGTACTCACGACACAAGACTCGATCTTAGTGTGGGGTCAGGACCATATGGGTGTTGGGTGTATTATATTATAAAAATAACACCTTATAATTATTTAACCGTAAACAAAAATTACGGTTTAACAACAGAGGCTTTATATGTCTGGCTTTATTTTAAAACTTTGCTATTATTTTATGTAAATATAGTTGAAAAGAAATATTTGTATCTATTTCCTCTCTACCTAGTATGATCTACATAATATTTTCTCTTATTCCGTTGTTTTCCGCTAACAGTAAACGTTTGAGTAAAGAGAAATGTGCTGTGTAGTTTATTGTAATGTATTGTTTGCTGTCCAAGTTTCCGACGATACAGCGATACTAGAAAATATATTTCTTCTTGTAGTATGTTTTATTGTCATGTCTGACCTGGGCAACGTTATGTATCAAAAACCATATTACTATCTGTATATGAATGTGGAAATAGTCCCGTCTCGGGTCAAACTAAACAAATTAGGTTATCTTCAATGTAAAATAAATGTTCTTATTTGCATCTTTAAATTGGTCTTCATCCGTCGTCCTCAACGTCTTCCATCGTCTTCCAAACTGTTCTCCCTTATTCCGTCCTGACGTACTTCAACATCTTAATCATTCATACTCTAACACTTCCGGTTTTTAGTACTTTCATTCGTCATCTCTTTCACACTAACTACGTTCCATATCAGTGATTCATCTGTTTCATTTTACTCTTCTTTCATCATAATACTCAAATCCTATATGAATGTAATATATAATAAAAAAACCTATATTAATCTTACTGCTGACACAGGTCTTCTACGATTGAGAGAAGTTTGCTTCAATCACCACACTACTTCATTACTGTTTAGTGGTCTTCATACAACTTAGAAATTCTTGGAAGTATCCACAGGTGTGCGAGTTTGTCAATTTTATTCCCGTATCGCTAGTGATTAATTGCTACGAATACAAACTTTGAAAAGTCAACGGTGAATACCCTGGGTCCGATTTGGGACCTTTGACCTTCGTCACCCCACAAAGCTGTATTATCGCTTCCTTTGAGTAATGCACCTCTGTCCTCTGATTTGTTTCTCACTCAATATCCGTATGCTACACAAATATTTACCAATAGAAGGGTCGAACTCGCAATCAATCTTTCTCGCGTCAGTCGTTTGTTTGTTACGTCGCTGTTCGGTGAGACAGTGTACGATACCTTCCTACCTTTTTTGTTAAACCCGTTTCTTACGAGAGACCTATGTTCATGACAACCTCCAGGGCGCAGTTGGTTAGACGCCGGCTGTGAAACGAGAGGCCACGGGTTCGATCCCCGCACCGAAACAAATGTTTGTGTGATCCACTGGTATTTGTTTCGGGTCTGGGTGTTTGTGACACCGAAAAGTCTCTCGTAGTTTCTGATACCCACGACACTAGACTCGATCTTAGTGTGGGGTCAAAACTATGTATGTGACTGTTGGGTGTATTTATTATTTATTTATTTATTTATGTTCAGAAGTAGATTACCAGTTGTTTAGATTAAAACGACATAAAGGGTTGAATCAACGTTGGAACATTAAACAAGGCGACGGTTAATATCCGTGCTCTAGGTAAATTCACATCAGTAAAAAATACGCTTCTCAAACCAATTAAAAACCTTGTTTAACTTCATAAAATGTATTAATATGAAAAACCAAATATTTTAAGTGGCAACGTCTCACATACGTAGATTACAGTGAGAAATTTACATGTAGACATTTAATTAGCAGGACATTTATTAGCATTAGCATTAGGACAGGTGCATAATGTTAAAAGCATTGTAAAAACTAAAAACCTAATTAGTCAAACTGCTACATCTATTAGATCGAATTTTTCGACGTAGCTTACATATGATGCGTAGCGCATGTGGGTTGATATAATGCCCCTATGTTCGATCAATTCTGTATTCAACTTTGAAAATAATATACGAGAAATAGCTTTCGTCTAGCACCCGCCGGTTTACGCATTCTCGTTCTCTATCATCTGTTTGTTCTGTCTGGTCTGGCTAGTTTCAAATAAATACCTACTACTTTACCTGAACTTTGGGCTCACCTTAAAATTCAAGCTGTTGATGGGCTGGTTGAAATCCCCGCTATATCTTTGATACTGCTTCATCAGCTCGTTGTCGTAGCCTGCTTCTGGTAGAGGGACTGGACCAGCGAGAGGCAGTCCTAGGTTCGTATTCAGGTGTAGAGTTGGGTGGAGGTCTGTTTCTGAACCCGCGTTTGAATTGTTCTAGAGGGAGGTGATTTGATATTAGTCTACCTTATAACTGAATTTCACAATTTTTAGGCGAGTTTATGAATGCCAGTAGTCCTTCACGAACGAATTTTGTTAAATTAGTTACCTTTTTGACGACATAATTATGAGGGTAAGATACTTAATAAGTTAACTGTTATGTACGCCACTTCAATTTATGTAAAATATCAAATATACACACATATTTATTTATGAGCGAGGATAAATATGCCAAAACATATATTTATATTTCACGAGTCCAACTAATAAGGTCACGTAATGATAATTGATCTGTGTAGCCATCTCTAAGATACTAATTAGGGATTATATTTTTTGTAATACCAACTTTGAAAAAGGATTATGAAAAAAAGGCTACAGAAAGGTTATTTAATCAACAAAGAAATACTAACCACATCACAGCTCCCTTCCACTTGTCTCAGTTCAAGCTTCAAGTCACTTATATTCGAGCTTCTATCACTCTCTTTGTATTGGTCTACGCAGGTCTTCCCCAAGTTGGTTATATCTGGTTTCTTCACATCCACCTTCTTGGTCTTCCGGTGGCATAGCATCACGATTAGCATGAACATTAGAATGATGATTACTGTTGCCGCGCTTCCAGAGATTATGAAGACTATTGGAAAGGTTTCTGAAAGATAATAGCTTGATGACTTCCTGAACTAAAATTACTACTTTACTTTGTGTAAGCACCGAAAATGCATGAGGCTATTAACAGAAGTGAGTGATCTACCTCTTAGTATAATAACTTATACGAGTATTTATTATTCCTTTTGGAGAATGAGAGATAAAAAAGTAACAATAAAGTATTCAAGTCAAACAAGTTAAAAGACAGAGTAAAATTTACAAAAAACAACTATGTACAATTTACTCAACTTGTAAAACTAGCGCTTATAAAATGAAAATAAATAAACCTTGTATTTTTATTTCTTTACTTACTGGCTGGTATTAAATGGATCTCCATGCTGTCCAATCCATAAGCATTTATAACAGTGCAATTGTAAGAACCAAAGTGTTTCCACTCGCTCCTTCGAACTATCAGTGTTGATTTCGTCAATCGATCAGCCATACTTTCTTCTAAGAATGCGTATTCCTGTAAAAATATTGTCTTCTAAAACATACGCATTTTTCAAAGTAGAATAATTGGTACAATTTTACGCGTGATGTTATTAATTTCAAATTCTATGCTGATCATAACATAGCACAAATTTCTATAATAAAAGGTTAGTAAATGTTGTGCCCTACCGAAGCCCAAATGCACCAACTACTCATAATTTGTGCAATTATTAATACATTTATACGAGCATAATATGAATAATTAGTCCCAAATGAGGTCCTAATAAGATTTCTAGTGGTTTCTTAGATTTACGCGAATGTTACACATTGAAATAAAACTATTTTTACGGATTTTATCGCGATTCGGTTTAATTTTTACATTTTTTAACTTCCCGACGTTTCGATTGCTTTTCAGCTTTCGTGGTCACGGGGCAGACTGAGGTATTAGTCATCTGCTCTGTGACTGTTACAATTAATTGAAAATTAAGGGTAGTTTAATTGTAACAGTCACAGAGCAGATGACTAATACCTCAGTCTGCCCCGTGACCACGAAAGCTGAAAAGCAATCGAAACGTCGGGAAGTTAAAAAATGTAAAAATTAAACCGAATCGCGATAAAATCCGTAAAAATAGTTTTATTTCAAGATTTCTAGTGTTTGGCAATATGCTAAAACAATTAGATTTTTAGCCATTGTAGAGGTACATCTTAGTTAAAAGGATATTTATAAAACCATAAATGAAGGGATTTAGACGCAAAAACCAAAAATCATATTTTATAACGTACAAATATCCAGCATTAGACTTTTAATACATGTTATCTATTGATAATAAAGGTGACGATGTCAATAAACGGAAAAAGTTTCAATGGAATGTTATACATATCTACACAGTACACCGTTCCAATCATACTTTTATACGACGGGTAAAATTATTGAAACTGAATAACCTTAACAGGATGGCCACAATAGATGCTCAAGAAGAATTGGTTAGAAATAACAAATGATAGGAAATTCAAGAACCTGAAGCGTTCGCGACAAGTTTCAAAGATAAGTAAAGAATATTGTATTGAGATGAAACTGAATTCACATTTCCGCTCAAAGCCTGTACGAGTCGTTTTAAACTTTAGAAATCATTTCCTTGGTATGGAAGGTATCGTTTTGGTGTTTCCTATCTGTGTGATTTTCGTATCGAGTTTGTATTGGGTGGTAAAATATGTTGTTTTCGTTGTCATAACAAAAAAATAGAATTATCCGAATGGGCTGTAAATTTATCGTGTAGAAAGTCGGCTATGTAATATTCAAAATTGATTCTAATTATGGCGATACTGGTACCAACATTATTAAATCATAGGTATGAGAAAGCCTTGGAAATTCTAACATACGTCTTACTAATACACGATGTGAAATAAATTACTTATTTAATGATTGGTGTTGCCTTAGGTTCAATCCCAAGGACCGATTCAAAATATTGGATATGATTTAAATCGCACCTACATTTGAACAACGTCTAGCTAACCTTGATTTTCATTGATTTATACTTTGCATTAAGTAATTGGAAATTATACTCGTGTCTATTGCAGTAAAGTTTATTTTCATCTTGAATTTGGATAATTTTAATTCACAATAATTTTCATAGGTCATCAAATCAATTATGCTCTATATTCCACCAATCTTCCCTCTCTTTCACGCACATACAAACATAGTCCCGTCTCTCTCTTACCTGGTTGTGAAAGGAGTTTATTTCGTGTCCATCGAAAGTCCACATTACGTAGTCCGGCTTCGGAACGGATAAAGATATGCACTCTATTTTGACACTGTCGCCCTCCACTCCATATTGCGTTTGGTTTGATATTATTTTTGGCGATCCTGTAACAAAATATAGTACAGAAATTCTGCATTTGATACACAAAGAGGATAAACAAGATATAAATATTTTATTGACTACCTCGGTGGCGTAGTTGTACTACGGTACGATTACAACGCTAAGGTCTCCGGTTCGAATCCCGGGTCGGGCAAATTGATATTAGATTTTTCTAATCATTAGCAGCCCGGAGTCAGGAATTTGTGCCCGATATGGCGATAGGCTCGCGAAAGGCGAAATGTGAGTGTCCTGGTGGCGCCTCTGCCTACCCATTCTGGGATAAAGGCGTGAGTTTATGTATGTATTAATATTTTATTGGTTTTATATTGTACTAACACGATTGATGTCCTCAAAGGTGAGCCATTTCTAGTATATCGTGAATAAAAAAATACTGCAAAGCGCCTAATCGTGTGCTGGATGCAATCCAAAAAAGTTATCTACAAGGAGACTGATCTACCGCCGGTTGACATAATTATGTCTAATTGGTCAAAACTAGATACACGGGCAGGACACGAAACGCAAAATACATAATATTTGAGGGAGTATGACGAGTATGACGGGTTTCGTGGTTTTTTAACATTATGATAGACTCCATAGCACATTGGTAATGAAACTAAATGCCGTGGGTTCGATCTCCGCACCGAGACTAATGTTGGTGTGAATCACAAAATGATGCTCCACACTACAATGGCTTTAAATAATAAATTCATAAAATTACCCATGTTGAATACTTCCAAAAATTTCGATACAAAGAAAAATCTGAATAAAGGCCATATCAAATTAATAATTTGCAGCGTAACGTACACAATAAGATTCAAATTGTAAGGTTTTATTTGTAAAGAATACTTGTACGGATTCATTGTACTGAATGCTCTAAATTTTTCGTTATAATTGAAAATTAATTGTATTCATAATGGAATATAATTGTCTACTAAATAAGTCTTCATATTATCTAGTTTTATATACGAATTTTATATTAACAAACGAAATACTACTCTAGAAAATCCAATCCCAAAATACAATTCCAGATAATTTCGCCGGTCCAATCCAAAATTAAGTCAGTCAGCATTTGACTACAGCACTTGTCGGTTTCAACCGAAAACTTTCCTCGAGGTCGTCTGGGAAAACCTACAGGCTAGTAAAAGTCGAACTCAGCCTCTACGACTTGGCAACCGTCGTTTGTGAGGTCATTCGGTCCTAACATGTCGCGAACTAACCTCCGAACTTTCTCTTGGAAAATCTTGCAAGTTTGGAAACGTCATTTATGCCCGTTTGTACGGCTCTGTTCAAGTTATTAGGTTTAAAGTAAATTGGTTTATGCAATTAATTTCGATGATTATACCTTTACGCTTTATTGTGGACCGTGTGGTCTTAGGTTCAGTTTACAAACAAACGTGCAAACTTTAAACTTTTCTAACACAATCTTACATGTTAATAAGGTATTAGTTTTCTGCTGCTTCCCTTTATTTATATTATGTTCCTTAGTTTTGACATAATGTAGCTTTAATACTATTCCAAGAAACACCTTTTCCGGAGATAGTTAAGATATCACATAATTAAAAAAAAACCACTACTACGAATCTATAAAACATTTTTACTTTAACAATATAGACAATAATTATTTCACATACCTTTGATGAACACAGTGACAGGAGCTTCAACCTCTAGTCGACCTTCGACGCTCGCTCTGCACCAGTACTGACCAGCCGAGTGTGGTGTGACAGTCAAGCTTAGGTTTGCGGACTTGCCCACTCGCTAAATAAGGGAATAATCGATTCATCAAAGTCTATAAGCACAGAAAGGTCTACTTAAGAACCTAGGTGATTAACTACAAATGTAACTTTCTACTAAAAGAGTAACGACTGCCGGTTATTCTATAATACATTTTCTTTCCAGATCTATGCTAATGGTAATTTACTAAGTTATCATAACATGAAAACCCACTGGTTGTCTAATGCCGAAAATAGACTTTCTGTAAAGTCACAGATAACAGCGTGAGTCCTATAACCACAAAACACCTGAAAAGGGAAAAGTAAAAAAAAGTAAAAAAAAACGTACTGGACGAATAAGGCTGTCGAAAGTTAGTAGGTCAATCAATGAAAATCGTTACAGACATAGATTCTCTAAAACTCTGTCCTTTTAGTATTAAAGAAGGATTACGTAGCTGAGACGAGTTTTCACCATAAGATGAATTGCTTCATTGATTGACTGTCTCATGCTGTAAAATACGTGGTGAAATAAAATATAACTTTATCAAATACAGTTGGTTGTAACAATCCACTGTTCCTAGAATTAGTTTTTATTATGATAGGACGGAATGGAATGTAATAAATATTATACGACCAGTCATTGTCCTTCCTCGTTTCTCATCAGTATTTTTATGCCCAGTTTATGTTTTACTTTTACGAATAACCTTATGCAGTATATTTATTTGCAATTGAAGATCAATATTTCTTACTGTTGGGGAAAGTGGACTTTATTTGTTTCAATATCTTCATTATTTTCTTGATTTATTTTCGTTGTTAAAAACCCCATGGCCTACATAGAGACATCAATGTTTAATGCGTGATGTTAATTCAATCCTAGCTAATAGGGAGTACAAGTGATAGTTATAGGACAAAAAATCTTCACGTCCATCTCCCTCCCATCATTTCTACATTAATTTCAGAAAGATAATATAGACCCTTAGGTATCACGAATGTTTAAATAATGAATTTAGATTCCATCAGGTGATCCGGTATCTTAATTTAAATACATTACAAATAAAATAATTTTTAATAAAAAAATAAAAACCGACTTCAAAGTGCTACTAAAAAGTAACAAATAATAATGATCTATTACATTGTGCTAGTACACATTGATTAATGTTCTTATTGACTTGACTAGCTAACAAATCTTTAGTACGTAATATTTTGAAGGCGGATCGCTTTTACCAAACACGTAGAAATCTAAGTAAATGTTACACCATTAATTGATATTACATGTATATCCTGCAATGTTGGCTCAGAAAGACATATAAGTAAATTAAACACAAATGAATATAATTTGTTAATCCTACGTGTAAATTTATTGAAGTTTTGATAGAATGTTGTGATCTTCTGTAATTGAAGGAGCACTCAACTAAATGTACCTGATTAATTGTAAATTTTACCGTTATAACCCTGTGAATCCTTTGTTGAAGGTCTATAAATAAAAAATAAAAAAAAAGAATTGAATGACCTCCTCTTTTGAAGTCGGACAATAGTAGGTTACTTACAATAAATCTATCAGTTTCATGTCGAAGCCACGTAATCTTCGGAGTCGGGTGCCCATCCACCTGGCAACTCAATGTAACAGAGGCCCCCGCTTCCCCTTCCACATCTTCTGGCTTCGTCGCAAAGGTTGGTCCATCTAAATAAAACATTGGAATGTTTAAAACATCTATATCTATAATCACTACCTCATCTCGAACCGAAAGGTTTTGCTACTTTTCTGTCGCTACTTGGTACTTTATTTCGACGTCATTGCACCAACCCTTAGATGCAATGTAGGCACTTTGCTATGACAATATGAAAAATAGCCTAAATCCCTTGTTTGGGTGAGGGGGTTTTATCATCAGAGAGGATGCGCACTTTGATATACGACGCTAGCCAAACAAGGGTTAGTGGACGGAGGAATATTATTTGTATTAGTTGGTATTAGAGCAAAATGACTTTCTATCGACCTATTCTAAAATTATCTAGTCCCAACAAATTATTCCCAAATACAAAACTGTCCCGAAATGAATAGTTTACCATAGATTAGGAATTCAGGAACTCAAAATCAAAAACCCATTGTACCATTCGACATGGCACTTGTTTATCCTGTACTCGTAAAAATAAAAAGGTTGTGAACTAAAAATAATACATTCAAAATGTACACTTAAAACAACATGAATATAATTACCATGTTCTCTACTTTGTCGGATGCAAAGCAAACATCCAAGTTTATTACAAAATAATACGGGAACTAATTAAAACGGGAGGTAAAAACGAATACATTATCATTTTGTGGCATAAGCTGCACGTGGTAATTATATTGTTATTCAACACTACATTTGAAGAGGTATTTCGGTACTAGCTTTTGCTAAATTTGATGTACATAGATTTTGCCCGTCAATTAAAGTTATCGGTGGACATATGAAACGTTAATTTTGAATTCCTTGGTAACAGTACGTTTTTCTGGATGAAAATACATGTAATAAAATTCTTTAGGATATAAGGTGCTTTTCAAATTACATAATATACATGATAATGTTCACGGTGATCGCGGGTTCAAATACCAGGGCACACCTCTGACTTTTCGGAATTATGTGTGTAGTGTGTGTGTCAGTCACCACGCACTTTAACGGTGAAGGAAAACTTCGTGAGGAAACCTGCATACTGTAGGGATTTTAAAGAATTTCTACGGTATGTAAGTCCGCCAACCCGCACTAGGCCAGCGTGGTGGACTATATGGCCTAACCAGTCTCAATCGACTCTCTCGATTATAGAGGCCCGTGCCCAGCAGTGGGACGTATATGGGCTGATACACACATAATGGTTGCAGTGTCAGTTACCCTGAACTGACGAGAATTCATAGGGATATTGATGAAAGAGAACGCAAAGAAAGGGTTACGCCAGGATCGGGCAAAATTGGCAATCCATAGTATCTGCCTACCCCTATGTTATCCAAGCGTGGTTTTTTATGTATGTGTATTAATGTCAAGAATATTTCCTGGAAAAAATAAAGAGCGTGGGAGACACGGAATTACTCATTTTCCTGGAATAATAATGTGAGCATTTGATATTATTACGCATGGCTCGTGTGTATCTGTTACTGTTTGACTAAATACGTGTTGACATACTATCGTGTATTATATAATGAATATACATAGAAATGTGGAGGTATATAAGTACACTATGATAAATAGGAAGCTGGTAGAACTGTGAAGAGGTACAGATAAAAACCTCCATGGCGTAGTTGGTTACACACTGGCTGTAAAATAGGAAGACGGAGGTTCGATTCCCACACCTATACAAATGTTAGCGTAATCAACAGGTTTTTTCAAGGCCCGAAAAGTCTGTCGTAATTTCTGCTTCTTACGTCCCAAGAATTGTATCTTTATTTGGGGTAAGGACTATGTGGGGCCTGTTTATTTAACTTTTCAAAGTTACGCAATAATCGGGAATAACGGGTTAAATTATTGTAAAACAATTTTAGTTGAACCTAGAAATTCCTCAACCTGGATTCCAACACGCGTTACCCCTTCAGTATTTTCTATATCGATGTAAGCTTATTCAAAACGTTCTGGTATATTATGCACGCCTCCCTTACGATTAAGCAGGATCAAGCTCTTATGAGTAATAAATTTAACATGCGCTTATAATTCTTGTGGTAAAATTTCAAGTAGGTTTTGTAAAGGAAATTATTTTTACAATCAAAATCAGTGATAATTTACATACATACATACATAAACTCACGCCTTTGTCCCAAAAGGGGTAGACAGAGGCGCCACCGGGACACCCACATTTTGCCTAGTATGTTCCATCCCACGATGTGATAGGGGGCGAGCCTATCGCCATAGCGGGCACGAATTCCTGACTCCGGGCTGATAATGAATAGAAAAATCTAATATCACTTTGCCCGACCCGGGATACGAACCCTAGACCTCAGCTTAGTAGTCGTACCGTAGTACAACTACGCCACCGAGCCAGTCAATAATTTACATAATATGTATATTACAACTACCAATTTCTAGTAAGTGTAAGTCATGAGCTCATCCCTGTACTCCGGTTTGATAATAAATAGGCAAGATGAAATAGAACTACGTCTCTCTCTTCAGTCGGTCCCTCATTATTGAGGATCGTGACTCTCAATTGTCTTGATGACTTCTCTCCACCAGCTTCGGTCTTCTGCTTGATGTAATGCTGTGTTAATAGGGACCTTCAGTGTATTGGCAACCTGATCTACCCATCGTTTGGGAGTTCGTCCTCGTCGTCTTTTTCCCTCTAATTTTCCAACAATGAGCAGTTTTTCCAGGTTGTCTGGTTCGCGTCTGGCGATATGTCCGAAGTATTTTAAGGTTCTGTGTAGGCAGGTTGCAGAAAGTTTGGTCTTCTTTCGAGATGCAGTTGTTTCAGGATGGATATGTTGGTTCGATGTGCCGTCCACGGTATTCTCAACATTACGTACGTACGAACTACGTAATCAGGCATTAAAGTCAAATAGCAGCAGATAACTGTTTACAATCGATATTCTTTACGCTTGCCATCGGGTACAGTGCAGTCACGTTGCCGAGCCAAAATAAAACTGTACTGTATCAATCCATATTCACCCACTACTGAGTATGGGACTCCTCTGCTGAACTGTCGATTGAGAAGGAATAGTCCATCACGTTGGCGTAATACGGGTTGACGGATCACACTCCAGGGGAATTCTTGTGAAGTGTCCAGATTCCTTTAAAATATTATCTGCATAAAACTAAATGCTCATTGATTCCTTATCCTAAACCCTTGAAAACAATTTACATCCCAAAAAATTCTATTAACCCCATCTGCGATTCCCAAATCCGAACTTGTATCAACGAGCGAACTTACAGAGAACTTCCAAAGTCTTCGTGTCTGCGCTTTTGCCAACATTATTGTGAACCTCGCACTTCACAGTCGCTTCGTTCAACTTGCGAGAAATGTTCGGGAGGACCTGCGAACAATGTTTGTTTATTTTTTTGTTGACAGCTGTATTGGGAGGCCAGGAAGGAACTGCATTTTGATAAAGGTGATATTTTTATCAGGTTTGGCTGTGTCAAACTTCGTTTCTCTTACGGGTTTGCATTGTTACCTGTCTGTCTTTGAATAGAAGTTAAAATAGCTACCATTTTTTTTAGTGTCTGTCGATGCATTTTACGTTTCAATGAACAAAGATAAAAATGATATTAACACAGCCAGTTTTATTCTCACAAATCTGAATTGTTATCATAATTTTTTTCTTATTATAACGGTTCAGACAACCTTAAAAGTACTTCCACTCCATTAAAAAACAACCCCGAAAAACTGAATACAAGCAAACGATCATGAAACCATATTACAGTATCCCCATGCAACCCATAATCCAGAATAATTTGAAATAACACCACATACACAAAACACTAGCTTTATAATTTTACATTTTACAAGCGATTCTCGTATACCGTACAAGTGGCGAGTGTATGCAATATGCAAAACGGTGTCTCTGCCAAGAAGAAATTTGAAAATATCCTCCACGAAATATTCTACGCTCCGTGCAAATACAGCCGGTAAAATTTAATACCTTGTGAAATTAATGTAGTATGCGAGTTGGCAACCTTTTGCGTTTTAATTGGGCTTAGTTCAGTAGGATGAATAGTTGATTTGTTTTGTATTTGCTTGTTTTAACATAAGAATAATGTTCACAGGTATTTGTTTCAGGTCTGTGTTTCGGCCGAAAAGTTTCTCGTAGTTTCTCATACCTACGACACTAGATTTCTATCTTAGTACGGTCAGGACTATGTATGTGACTATTGGACATATTAATTAATAATGAATTACTAAAGAATTATTTGAACTCCGTGGCGGAGTTGGTTAGACGCCGCTGTGAAACAAGAGGCCGCGGGTTCGAACCGAGACAAATGTTTGTGAGGCCCACAATTATATGTCTCGGGTCTGGGTGTTTGTGAGTCCAAATACTCTCTCGTAGTTTCTGATACCCACGACCCAAGACTTAATTGGGTCAGGGCTATGTATGTGACTGTTGGGTTAGTATAATTATTGTTATATAAATATTACAAGCAGTAACTTACCAGCTCATTTCTAATGTCTCGATCAATCTGCTCGTTGTTGACGTACCACTTGTATATCACATCGCTTGGGTTCGCATTTGCTTGACAACCTGCAAGATAATTTAGATTTGAAATGCTGGATACATTTTTTTATACATTTACAGAGAACAGTAAAGTTATTAGTTCACCAAAATTATTGTTACACGAAATTCAAATTTTAGTTTAATAAAGATAATATTAATATAGCTAGATTCAGGTCGTATAACTCTTACAAGACATCTCCGTTGATATTCTTATTGTAGGTTCATTTTCATTAATATACTTCCTATGGCTAAAGATTATTATGATGATAGTAATAATTTATCTGCCAAAGTATCGAATGTAGAACCCATCAATTCACCCTCAGTACTTTGCTAAACAAACAAAACTAATGACAATCTCTTACTAGGTTATTCCAACAATTTTTATAAATAAATAAAGATACCCAGCTGATTAGCTCACGCCCTCAACAATAATTCCCTGCATTAAGCTGATTAAGGGAATAGGGAAGTAATCAGGAACTATTGAATACAAGGAAAAATTGTACTTGTGACGTTTCATTTGGGTCATCTTTGAAGTCTTTGACAATATAGCTGGAGGGAAACTAGCTGGGAATGAAATATTGAACATTGTATTTGTAGTGTTTCTGCAAATATTTATTCTGATGATAATAACATACGATGGTGGAAAGTAGGTTATGGTGATTTCAGCAAATGTCTTGCATTTAATATTCAGCCATTGTTATTCGATTAAGAGCATTCCTTTAGTTATTGTTAAGACAAAATAAATAACCACCGCAATGTTTATTACTCCCGCCAAACAGCAGTATAAATGCACAATGATAATGATATAATGATATAATGACACTTAACATCTTATGTCTCGGGATGGCGAGCGCAGTGGAATGCTAAGCATTGCTTTGTAATTCATGGTGTTGTTTGGTTTTGCTTCTGTCCATGAGCGGTCGTATCGCTTACCAACAGGCGAATTGCAAGCTCGTCTCGTCATTCATAGCAATAAAAAAAAACTCTTTTTATGTAAACTTGTAGGTTTTACAAACCTATAATTAAAGTATCTCCTTCCTGTATTTTCCCTTTTATTGTCCCGGATTTCATGAACATCCGAACCTTAGGCGCAAATTGGACCTGTAACAAAATTACGTATTAAAATATAATCAGTAACTGTTTATTAATGTCTTATGACTGGTATAATATTATGATCATTATTCTCAGGAGCAAATAAATGACGAGATTCCCAAAAGCCTAAAGGTTTTTAGCTCGTGTATCCTCAGCCTCCGCTTATTTTATCCTCTCTTTCCTAATCCTAAATGGAATTTAACTGTTTTGACTGTTTTTAAGGATTCGTCATCTACAATAACTTTATGTACCAGATCATCTATCACACACACACATTCACATAATATGCCATAGAAGAAAACCTAAGATAATTTAGAACAACTTTCATATCGGATCCATTACCGTTCAGTTAAAAACCAAAATAATTAAAACTTTGCTATGGAAAATCGGCGTAGAAATCCCAATCAATTTAATATCAGAAATAACGCTGAAAACCCTACAAACAATTTATGAATCAACAAATATAAACACAGACCGGTTTAAATTTTAAAAATAAATATTCACATTGGTCTGCGCTTAAAAATGTATAACCTTTATGTGTAAATGCGTCAAATGAATTTTAAATACGTTTAATTACAGCCTATTTTATTTTATTTACCATTAGTTTAATTGATTTTTAGTAATAGAATATTTTTATATACCTGATAGCGACCATAGTAAGCACGACGCAAAATTCGAAAATTTGCATCATTTTCGGGACTACCAAATTTAAGTAAATCAAGTTTAAATCCAACATACATATTATAATGTTTTAGGTTTCCATTTTCAATTCCAAGGTATTCGTATTTATTTCCATCTTCCTGTGTGTATTTTTTAAATTAATTCTTGTTCAGCATTTCAATGTTGGTTCAAGAAGTTACAGGCAAGGGTTTGTGAGTACGATATTCTCTAAAAACGACCACTAAAACAATATTCTATCGATTTTATAATTATCATCATCAGCCAATCTATCGGTGTACAAATACTTCTGTAAAATAATTTCGCTGCGTCTTCTTAGAAGCGTGCTTCGTTAATCACCCCGATTTCCTATAAGCGTTAAATAACAGCACATATGTACATACAAACATAAACTCATGCCTTTATCCCAGAAGGGGTAGGCATAGGCGCCACCAGGACACCCTCATTTCGCCTTTTATGTTCCGTCCCATCATGTGATAGGGGGCGAGCCTATCGCCAAATCAGGCACAAATTCCTGACTCCGGGTTGATAATGAATAGAAAAACCCAATACCACTTTGCTCGACCCGGGATTCAAAACCGAGACCCCAGCTTTGTAGTCGTACCATAGTACAACTACGCCTCCGAGGCAGTCACATACACTAAGAAAACCTAGTCACTAATCTATTCATCCTACTTAATTTCACTGCAGTCACCACCTAATTTATTTCGTAGTAACAAATGAAATTCACAAACCCTTGTGCAAAAGCGTTGATCCCGAAAAGCATAAAAGTTGAAAAGGAATTTTTACAAAGATGTCTTTCAAACGAAGCACACCTTTTTAATATTCATAACATCTTTTTAAAGGAAACCGTCGTAATCACCGAAAATTGACAATTAGGCGTACATTTTCGATTTCATATTTCCTTAAAGATGCGGAAATTGATTAAATGTCATTAGAGCCAATCGTTCGTGAAAATTGTCGGGCGAAGTTTCTTTAGCATCAAGTTTGCGGTGTCATAGTTCAGTTTGTTTTGTTTCTGCTTGAACTGAGACGAAATTAGGTCAGCAAGAGTATTTTCTCTATTACGGGGCTATTAATTAATTAATTTTAGTTTAATTAAAAACTATAAAAAGTAACATAAAATGAGAGTAGGTACAAATATAGAAATTCAACATTTATTTTTTGACAGTGCAGTATGGTATACGTTAATAAGATGGCAGCATTAAAATGAGGGGCCGCGGGTTCGACCCCCATAACAAGGCAAATGTTTGAATCCCCAAATATCTTTTCTGTAGTATCGCCCAAAAATTTTATCGTTGGATAAGTATCTTTTGAGACGTCTATTTTGAAAGAAAATAATAAAAACGCCGTTAACACTGACATCAAAACGCCAACTAGAGAGCCCTACACTATCTTAAGAATCAAACAACTAACAAACCGAAACAGCAAACAAACGACAATTGAATGTGGAGACAAATATTGTGATGATACAATAGACGCTATTTGAAACAGAAAAGATAAGACTCAATTTTGTAGGGATTTTGATAGGCATTCGAGGATTCATTCGAGTATGTCACGGTAGATTTCTGGTATTTATTTATATCCTTTATTGTGCAACAAATAAAACTTAACAATAAAAAATCATAGGAGTGCAAAAGGCGGTCGTATCGCTCGTGGCAATCTCTTGCCGACTACCTTGGGATGGATATAAAGAGAAGGAAAAAGAAAGTGCAGTCAATAGTGTGTGTAGGATAAAGTTTGACTGTAAAAAAACACATAACTACATAAACTCACGCCCTTTTCCCAGAAGGGGAAGGCAGAAGCGCAACCAGGACATCCAAGTTTCGGCTTGAATTTTCCGTCCCACAATGTATAATGTATGCGACCCTATCGCCACATCAGGTACAAATTTCTTACTCTGGGCTAATAATGAAGAGAAAATCCAATACCACTTTTGCCCGACCCGAGATTCGACCCCGAGACCTCAGCTTTGCAGTCATACCGTAGTACAACTGGACCACTGAGGCAGTCATATAAAAGTATAAAAAAGATATATACATATAAAAAAAAGAGTACTATAAAAAGCAATATCCAATAGTAGATTGGTCGAGCAATGACCATTGTATATTGCAAAATCAACACCAAATAGGAAAAGAACCTACCAATAACGACATTAACCCTATGATTCAATTAAAATGCACGGCAGTAAGCAGTACTTAACGCTTTATTTGTCGCCGAAGCTTGCCGACGAGACGAAGCCCTGCATGATCGGGTTTTCCGCTTAAGCTAAGCGTCTACTAGTCTGCCACCCCGGCTTAATGCAGCGCCTAAATCCTTTATACATTATACGTGATAGTGCAATACGTAAGATTAAAAATTTACAATGTATGTGTAATGTTTTGGTGGGCATCAGTGGGCATCTTTATAAATAAATAAACCCAACAGTCACATACATAGTCCTGACACCACATTAAGATCAATTAAGTCTTGTGTCGCAGGTATCAGAAACTACGAGAGACTTTTCGGTCTCACAAACACCCGAGTCGAGACAAATATTTGTGGGCCTCACAAACATTTGTCTCGGTGCGGGGATCGCACCCGCGGCCTCTCGTTTCACAGCCGGCGTCTAACCAACTGCGCCACAGAGGCTGCCAAAATAAGGTAGGTAGTTAACAGCTAGGTAGTTGCACTCTTTAATTCCAGATTTCCATTTTCCTAGGTAAATTTTGTATTATATCTGCATTACTAGCCATATAGTTTTAATCCCATCCAGACTGATACACAATCCTTTGGAAAGTAACGGTTTGTCATTGCGTCCTGTTTGGTCAGTGGAACTATCGGTGACCATACATTTTTACGTCTCCCCTCCTGTAATCTCCAGATTCCACCATTCCTCATACATAATTGAGATCACTTAATAAGAATACAATATCAAATCAGTATATTTGCTTCTATACGTACAAAGTCTTTTTAAAATTCATATCGCAAGAAATTCTCACAAGATTTTTTTCATTCTAAAGATTGCCGCCTTAACCTTCGAAGATTTGCTGTAGATGCGAATTTGGAATAATTCCTCACAACCAAGCCGCTGACACAGCACGTGTTCTGCCACGAAATTAGAGCCTACCGCGTGCTTATTTTCACTTTTCCAGTATAAATCCAACACCATTAAATCAAGAGCTCCTACCTCGTCACCATTTGCACTCACAGCGACAAGTATTCTTAACGAGACAGGTCATCATACACTGTCTACGATAAGTCGAATTGGCGTATTTTTCCAGGGAAGATGTATAAAAATTGTGGAACGGATTTTTTTCGCAAACCGTCTGTTTCCTTATTTCGTTTTCCCTTTGTATCCGTTTATTGGAAGCTTGGCTTAAGATGTAATTTATGTGTGCAAACTCTAAATTGAGATTTGTGTTGCGTCGCATTTGGATTTTGTTTATTTTTCGAATACCGTGGTTTGAAGTGTCACAGATAGTCTCGATAAATTTGAAAGTAATATTGTTCGAAAAAATTGTGTGGTTTGTAATGGGCTGCTGAATTTCAAACAACTTTAAAATACTAGGTTTATTATCGCTCACTCTAACGGTTAAGGGACACATCGTGGTGATACATATATTTCGGAGAATTGTACACAAGAATTTCAAATGTATTTGGAGTAAGCCGATTCGCACTAGTGGTTGTTGAATGAATGTCTATACTCTCCTAAATCGGAAAGACGGTTCGTGAAATGCATATAAAAGACTAGAACTAAAATTTCATTTCCACCAGGATGTTTGACTATTTGAAACTACAGTAAAATTTATTTCGTCACACCAGTTGTATAGATTTAAATTGTATTTCCTATAGTTTTTGCTCCTACTTTCACCGTCCTTTTACCCTCCAGTATGAAATGTCAAATGTTTTTTAGCTTTATTCGCATCGATAATGAAATATCATTTACCCCGACATTAATTACTAGCTCTTACGAAATATTAATAAAGAAATTGCTACATTTCATTACCATTAATATCTAATATGTATCAAATAAACCTACCCAACGAAATGATAATAATAAATAATAAATACACCCAACAGAATATACATAGTCCTGACCCCACACTAAGATCGAGTCTTGTGTCGTGGGTATCAGAAGCTACGAGAGACTTTTCGGTCTCACAAACACCCAGACCCGAAACAAATACCTGTGGATCACACAAATATTTGTTTCGGTACGGGGATCGAACCCGCGGCCTCTCGTTTCACAGCCGACGTCTAACCAACTGCGCCACGGAGGCTGACAATAAATGATGATAAAACATTTTTACCAAGATCACGCATTTGAAGACTTTACGCGGAAACTTCAGTATAATTTCGATATAAAAACGTAATACATGCGGGGTTATATAAGATGCGTTGGGAGTTTCCTGCATTATCATAAGATAACAAATAGCTCCCGAACAGATTCATGGGCTCATGATTTCGTGAAGATATTTTTATGTGAAGTTAATACGGGTTTTATGAGGTTTAATCATTGGGTTTGCTAAGGCTCTTGGTATATGGGTATTTTTTTGTATTCTTATGTTTAGTAAAGTTTGTAGTATAATGACTTATCATTTTTGACAACTTCCTTGGTGTAGTTGGTTAGACGCCGGCTGTGAAAAGAGAGGTTGCGGGTTTGACCCCCGCACCGAGACAAATGTTTGTGTGATCCACATCCACAGGTATGTCTCGAGTCTGGGTATTTGTGCGACCGAAAATTCTCTCGTAGTTTCTAATACCTGCGATATAAGACTCAGTTCAGGACTACGTATGTGACTGTTGGGTGTATTTATTTATTATAAATTGTATAGTTACGAAATATGATAAATCTGAAAATCCTAAAGTTCACGCCGAAGTTATTATAATTATATTGCCAATCTCTGAGATAGTTTACTGGATCGAAAACAGTGAACAAAATTAACCTTTATCAGCTCAATTATAGCGCTTTTTTGGCTTAAAATTCACGTTAGCCCAAGATTATTGTTTCTTTAAATCCAATGGCTGGAATAGTGTCAGAATTTCTAAATCACCCAAAAATAACCATCAGTAACAAAAGCTTTTACAAGGAATATTGGGCCTAAATGTATTATTGTAAAATACGTACCTGCAATTTGACGACAACTGATCTGTACGCGCGATCTGCTGTGTTCTGAGCTTGGCAGGTGAAGGTTTGGTTGTGGTGATGCCTTCTTGGACGCAGACGAAGAATTGATCTAGGGACAATAGGATACAATTGTACACACTAGTAACATGCCCAATAATTACATACATTGGAAGTGGTAGTCAGTCTTGATTCTACATAAATAGGCTCATCCGAGTGGTAAAGAATATTATCTTATGATCATTTATAACTGTTCGTTTATGAAGCCCGTGGATATATCAGAACTTACTATTTTAATAAAATTTAACACACATTGTTTTTGTTTTTTCCACGAATATTCAATATCAATAATATGTTATTCAATATTTTCACTTTCTCTAACTATAAATGTAGGTAAACCTAAAATGTTTTATTATTTATGTAAACAAATTAAATATTTCTAGTCTATTGCAACGCGAACATAAAATCCTAAATACGGTCTGTTTCTAGCTCCAAGGCTAACGTCTTATAATAAAGTAATAAAACTAAAAGATTTACAGTTACTACTGCCAAAATATCTTAGGTTTTATGGGAATAAATAGAGTTTACGGCTGGTTTCAAAATATTCGTCTGTCTACCTTTTAGTCTAATCTTCATAATGTACGATTAAGATTTTAGTGCGTGGTGGCTTGTTGGTAACGGACCAGACGCGGCTGCCTACATATTCACGGTGGTCGCGGGTTCAAATCCCAGAGCACACCTCTGACATTTTGGAGTAATGTGTGTATTGATAATTATCAATCACCACGCACTATAACGGTCAAGGAAAACATCGTGAGGAAACCTGCATACCATAGCGACTTGTAAGAATTGTAAAGTCCGCCAAGCCGCACTAGGCCATCGTGGTGGACTATATGGCCTAATCACTCTCAATCGTACCCTCAATTGTAGAGTAGGCCCGTGCTCTGCAGTGGGACGTATATGGGCTGATACAAAAGATTTTAGTGAATTTAAAACATTTTTCACCTTCATATTTGAAAAATTCATCAGATAGAATAGCTTAGAAATACAAAGGTGCAGCATTATTTAAACAGAATATCAATACGCAAGGGATGGCTATAAATTATACGGTCTCGAAACCGGATATCTAAACGCGCAGCGTGATACACTTCCATGCGTGACAATGACTGGATTTCTTTCAATGTGTACATAGTTAGGGAAGACACGAATTTCCAACAACCAGATATGGGCCCATTTAACATTTATACATAAACTCACGCCTCTATTCCAGAAGGGGTGGGTAGATGTGCTACCAGGACACCCACCTTTTGCCTTGTGTGTTCCGTCCTACGATGTGATAAGAGGCAAGCCTATCGCCGCTTCGGACTCAAAGTCCTGACTCCGGGCTGATAATGAATAGGAAAATCCAATAGCACTTTAACCGATCTAGGATTCGAACCCGAGACCTGAGCTTTGTAATCGTACTGTAGTACTACTACGCTACTGAGGCAGGCACCTCCGACAGAAAACTTTGTAATGCTTCCCTAGGAACTTTCGCAGACTCTAGCAAATTTATTTTAGTAAATATAAATGGAGGCCCAATTATAACTTGATTTTTTTTCTTACCCGCACCAACAATTTTCAATCCCCTAAAGCCGACAAAGCATATATGTACATTTCTGAAAGTAGTCATCGCTTATAACCAGCGTTGAGATCTTTCTGTCAAGTGATCATATTATCTTTTACTATCAACATTGGAACGATTCAAACCCAGGCAATTAATAGACAAGCTCTTGGACTATACAAAATAAAGATAATAATATCTACCTTGCAGTAAATTTCCGCCCATCAGGCGTTGATTCAACGGTGTAGTTCACTCCTTGAGTCAACACGCCTCCATCGTGGTCTACCCACGTTATCTGCGAATAGAATATAATATCAGAACTTATAGTCTACTGCTAAAATTACTTGAATATTACCATTAAGAATCGCCCAGGCCTGAGATATTTGATTATTACAAAATTATTTCATTTGAAATGTTCATTTTATGATTGATACAAGTATTTTGAAACCGGTATACTTAATGATGGTCAATTATTTTAGGCACTAGGACAAAATGGATGGAATTAACTCATAGAGCCATGACGGCCTTTCAGAAATTAAGAGCACGACTTGGAAGAAGAAGAAGAGAATTTTAGACACTTGATCATTGTCATAAATCTAAAAAAGTTCTCAATACGTCATAGAGGTAAATGCTAGCTATCGACAAATTCACGGCTTCTTACCATCATCTTCATCTCGTTCTTATCATCATCAATATCTAATCATTATTTTTATTAAAAACGTTGCTTCACATATCCTTAAAACCCTGCCATATTTATAAAGCAATTTATCTTACCTCAGCAGCAGGTTTCCCCCCAACGGACACACATTCGATATCTACCTCCCGATCTTCTACAGCTTGAACGATCGGCCCTTTCAGAATCTTTGGAGATTCTGGTGGTACCAGAACTATGAGACGAGCGTACCTCGATCGGATAGGTGGTTCACCTGTTGACAATATTTAAAAATATTTTAATCAAAAACGATGTTATGCCATATCATGATAATGGTAACTGATCCCCGTTGCTTAATAACACGCAGTGCTCGAAGATCTAGGAAGTGATGAACTGCTCAAAAAAGGCAGGAGAAAGAGAGATACGACAACAAGAGTGTTCCTTAAACTGTTTTGTGAGACAGTCGAACCACTGTAGATCAAGCAAGCATATATAAGTCTACCACTTTTCGTATCTTAATTTAGTTCAACGAAAGTATTTCTCGTTGGATCTTCAACAGACTAGCTGATCGAGAACAAAGGTTTTACTTAAGTAACAATGTTCTAAAACACTGTAGAATTATTTAATTCTAACCAGTCCATTCAAGACATATTCAAAACAGGCTATAGCATAACTTAAGCTAACAACACCAAGGCACATACATTGTCAAAGGCGCCATCCAAAGACGATATTCAAATGAGGCATATAAATGAATAATTTGTACACTGAAATTGTGGCAATAAAACCACCCAGGTCCGCATTAACATAGTTTCTAGTCGGTTTTATTGCTTTATTATAATCTAGTCACATTGTAAAATGTCGAATAGGGTTGACCCAATTTCCCTCTCGTATTTCAACGCGTTTCCCCACAAAACTAACTTAAAACATAATTTAATTCTAACGTTAAATCCTCTAACTAAAAGGTTGTCTGCGCTATAACATAATAATTGTTATTTGAGCGTATTTCAGTTTAAACCAAATGTTGCTAACGACTAATGAAGTTTTACTATTGTTTTACTATTTAGGGTTGTGGCTACTTTTTATAACATTGTTAGGGTTCTACCTTTCAGAATCTGATTAGCTAATAAAGTTGTTTCAACTGCCTTAATAAAAGCTTTTAGATAATGATAATACTGTTGTTATAATTTAAAGGATGGTTTTGTTCTTAGTTTACAATTATAAAGTGATACGACTTTATTCTATTGTATAAATAACTACTGGTAAATTCGATGTACTGAGAGTTAATAATTGCAATGGAGACAGAACCTTGGAGAAACGTGTTCTATACCTTTTTAATAGCTTACCTATAGATATCAGAAATGAACAAAAATATACTAAGTTTGTAAAATTACTGACACAATACTTGTTGGATGTGGTTTGAAACATAAAACCGGCTATGAAACTAATGTATTGCAATAGATTTAAGTAAGTTAGAGACTCTTGAGGTTCCCACAGACAAACTGCGCAAGCAGTTTTGTGGGGCTATGGAAATTTACATGAAAAATTCAATGTTGTACTAATAAATATAAAAAAAAAATGTTTTCTAGGCTTAAGGAATACAGTTATATTTTTTATAACTTCGTTTTAGAAGTGGAAAAATTGCTATTATTCTTCACGCTTAGTGAGCGGGTCGAAAAACGCAGCGTAATGTTTTAAACGTCGCTGAGGAAATGTTAAGAGAAGTCCTATACCTATTCAATAGGTGACTTCCTGTGGATGAAAATAGCCAAAGTGACAGAAACTTCTGTTCATCTCTGCCACATCTCCTCGTACACTTTTAATGACGGGCCAAGCATTAGATCTGATATATTAAACATCTGCTTGAATAAAAAAAAAGAATCTCGCTAAAAATTTTATTGTGGGCTCCCTGTGATGTTGAGGAGATATAAAATATATTTATAGCCAATTCTGCGAGTAATAAAGACACTGGTAAATAACCCAAAAAGATAAACATTCAAAATAATGTTATACCTTTACAATCCCTTAGAAACAAAGCAACAGAAGCCTACATAGCCTCGAGTAAAAATAAATCTGACGACAATTAGACAATTCCGCAAAATTTATTCAGCCGTACAAAAATAGGTAATGAAAATGCCAAAACAAACATCCACGCCGTGAACTAAACAAACCTTAAATACAGAACTTCGCCGAGCGGCGTAGAAAAACCATTTTTTAAACTCATAAAAATCTCAATTAAACGAACCAAATTCCCGAGCGGTCATGTTTTAAAAGTTTCCAAATAGACGTGCAGAACCTCAGTTCGCGTGGTTAAACAGCGTTATAAGCTAGAAACATACTGTATTAAGATATAAAGAGATTTTTGAACTGACTTCATGGACATTTTGTATAAACGCTTCGGTAGTGTTTAGTAAATCATGGATCTATAGAACCTGCCGTAGTGATCTTTATTATATTCTCTTTTCGTTTTTCTTCTTGTAATACTGTCAAGGGGATTAGGAAGCCTTAGATTTTGGGGATGTTCTGGGACGATTACAAAGCGGGTGCGAAAACAATGAACTAAATAGGTAAATAACCTCGAATAAAGACTTTTGTTACAGTCAAAGAAGCCAGCTGGGAACAATAATTAAATCCGGCCTTAAACTTCATCGTTTATAGCCATGGGAAGTTCGCTACGGAAAATAGACTTCGCCTAAAGAATTCCACTAAATCTTAATCAAATTAATGGAGTTCTTAAATCTTATACTACTTAGACAAAGTCCTTGTCAAAATCATATTCAGCCACAAGATGCTACTGAGCTGCTGTGTCCACTACTAAAAAGAGGCTTCCCCCAGGATCTTTATTAACTTCTTATTCTATACCATATCCTTCCAACCCATTCATATTTGCTCTCATTAAGCTATCAAACCCTAGTCTAGCCATCACTTTACTAGTTTTTCACTGGTCGTCGCTCCTTCCACATTCACTGCTATAAAAATACATGATTTCACCCCGAGCGGTTTAAACGCTTACCCACTCAGCTTTTATAGCTTGACCAGACCACTTAATATACACGCAAGAGATAGAATATGAATGACCACGCTAATTTATTTCAGATTTCGTTGTGTTGAAGAGTACAAAGTCTTTCCCCAGACTATAGCTTATTATAATGTCTACCAACACTATTAGGATATTCAGGAATATGAAGTTTGGAATCATTATTACCATAAAAAAAACAATGATTTCATTCTTTATATCCAAGGCGATTGAACTTTAAAGACGACATTGCTTCTGCCTGTCTTCAATTAAAATTATCAATAATTGAACTAATATGCCCGTTCATGCACGTGTTAGAGTTGTATAACACAAAATACAAATAAAATATAATAATAATACATATTTATTCTTTATTTCAATATAATTTATTATATCTCTTTCATAAACACAAATATATTCAAACACTGCTATACTTTAATTGACATTCTTATAATAACATTATAATTCATTAATTCACTATTATTAACTATTAAAATTAGTAAAACAAATATAATTACTAAAGCAATATAAACCAACAAATATACTTATCTTATTAATGGTACTCAGAGCCAGATTTACACTGACAGGGGGCAGAGTAATGTCCTGCTCCACGACTCGAACAACACTGTGTCACTTCAAGCAATGCTGGTCTATTTATACCAAATCGTGAACAACCCCACTCTGCCCCACTTCTGACTACCCACACCAATTTGTATTTTATTGTATTTGTTTTTAAATTAATTTGATGTTTACACATTCCATAAAATGTACTCAGATAAGTAATTTATGTATATCTTTAAATCATCAACATCTCACACACGTGACTAATATTTTTATTACTGCTTGGAGAAACTGTACTACCGACGTGATTTGGATGTCTCTTACCGGTCGTCACGATCATGCTGGCCCCAGATATCCGTAGGACAAACTTGGAAAATGGCATACTTAAGAAGGTTACCAGTTCTTAGCCATTGTATACCACCATTTAATCTAGGTTGTATAGTCACATCTAAGTTTCTCATGTATAAAAACAGGTTAAACCTCCTTGTTACATCGTTCCCTTTTTCTTCATTAATCATAAAAGACGCAAGACAACCTTCATTATGAACATCATCGATAAATACACTCACCGCTCCAACACATATTCCAATCACGTCACACAACATACACAGTGTCGATCGTGTCGATATTCATCTAACCAGTGTGTTCGCAACTTTAAGCACACACATGTAGTTGGAATAAACTTGTTCTGATTTATTCTGATAGTTTTGCGTGGCGTGGCTTAATGGTTTTCAGTTTGAAAGGGAAAAGTTTGCAGCGTACTTTTTGGGTGTTTTGCTTGACTAGAGCCAAAGTTGTCTGGGCGCTGAATTTGTGAACTCTTAATTGGGTTAATCGAAACGAATGCTAGTCGGGTTGAATTGATGATGTAACACTGCTTTGTTTTAATATTAAAACTGCCACCTTTTGGGCTATTTGGAATTATTTTTGCTTCTTGCGGATTTGGCGCAGTTCTTTTATCATTCGAGTTGATAAAGTTATGGCTAGTTTCATCCTTATTATTGTACTTTTGGCTATATTTCTTTTGATATACATTTCATGTTGTAAGTTTTTGTGATGCATTTTGCTTTTTCTAGTGATTACTGAAGTTTTGTAATGGATTGAGAATGGCTACCGGGAGTTTAAATATTCCCTTCATTATTTTAAATATGCTGCATTTTTTTTAAAATTTGGGGAATGTTACATACAGTTCCAAAAATGTTGAAATCCAAAACAACGTAAAGGAGACAATTGACTCACATTAATTTACCTCGAACGTACCCTTCAACTCATTGTAATATACATAATTATAAAAAACTAATTTCGAGAAAAGCCTTACTATACCGAAAAATCCCTTACAACCACATTACCTTAAAGCATACCCATAATCCTTAAGCAAATATTTTCACAAAATCCGCTAATAAAACCCATTAAAAAATATGTACAATATACGCTATCGGTGTTGGTGCAGTGAGATAACTGCTTAATCCCAGCCCGCTTGTAGATTGAGTCGTAAAATGCGATGAGCCCTGAAACGGCCAACCGTCGTGGACACCACTCAATAGCTGTTATAGCATTGTTTTTATAAGGATTTCAGTTTTAATAATACTTTTCTTGAGGCAAAATAGGTCAGGCGGATTGTCCTTGTGGCTTAAGATTGGAAAAAGAAGAAAAGTGGATGTATGGGGGTAAATTGTAAATGTGAGCGGGGAAGGATTTTCAGTTCTTTGAGATCATTGATCAAACAAATTCCTATCTATCCATCTATCTATTCAGCCACAGAAATTCTACTACTGAACAAAGGCCTCCCACAAGGATCTCCACTTAGACCTGTTTCCTAGTCAACAAATTCGAATAGTTGTCTTTAAACAACATATTATTGTATTGTGAGTTGCTAGAATAAAATGCTAAGCTGGCAATCGAATTTAATTATTTTGGACGTCAAATTGAATACGATGCAATTTACAGTAAGTGCAGTCCAAATAGAAAATCCATTGACATAGGATGGTTACATATCTATAGTCGGTCGAAACGACGCAGGTCTTACTATATCCGATTAATAATACAATATCTTACCACCATCTGTATCAGTCTATATACGTCCCACTGCAGAGCACGGGCCTCCTCTACAATCAAAAGTTTGATTGAGAGGGGAAGGGAAATAACGCAAATGAAACTAACTAAGCAAAACATATGAAAATTAAAATAACTTATCAAAATAGATACTCTCAAAGGAAATTAGCACAAATGTAAGTTTGTTCAAAATTCGTATCTAGCACAGGAAAAGTTTTTATATCCACGAGATAAAGTAAAAAGTGCGGAATCACTTGCATGTGCAGAGGGAAGCGTGGAACAAAAAGTTGGAGCATTTGTAAGACAATGTTTTTGCCGTCATTTTATTGAAGTTGAAAAAATATCACTGTGTTTTACTGTTTTCTTCGTCCGAGCTTATTCTAGAGTATTTCGTGTCGTTGGTATCAGAAAATAGCAGATACTTCTGAGTCTTGTAAAGTTTCACTTAAAGAAAATATTACTTAGCATGATGATGGATCCACTTGCTACTGGTCTTACAATAATACTACTTACGTCGAGCAATTCTTACTGTAAACAAGATTAACGACAGTATATCTCTGGCACTTGCTAGAACTGTATCCGATCGTCTACTTATTAAAATTCCAGCAACTGACAAAATAGGAAATATTAATTAATCTATACCGGTAGATCTAGAAGCGTGACTTTTTTCACAGGAGTTTAATACAGTGAGTATAAAAGAATAATTTTGAAAATTCATTATTAAGATTATTAAAAATTGTATGCGAGCTCTTTATTTTTGAAATTAGAAATATGAAATAGACTATTTGGGACAGCCTCCGTGGCGCAGTTGCTTAGATGATGGCTGTGAAACGAGAGGCCACGGGTTCAATCCCTGAAATGAGAAAAATGTTTGTGTGAACCAGTATTAGTTTCGTGTCTGGGAGTTTGAGACCGAAAAGTCTCTCGTAGCTCCTGATATTCACGACACAAAATTCAATCTTATTGTAGGGTCAGGACTATGTATGTGACTGTTTTGAGTATTTGTTGATTTACGATTCTGTGATTTTATAATAAGAAATCCCATCAGGCATACAACTCATAATAAAAGAAAATATAATGAACAACTTGAAGGTGTATTAAAGCGTCGTTTTAAAAATCCACTGCGCTCATTTTACAACAAAACATTATAAAAGTATTTGTCGGAACCCACGTTTTCTAGTTGAAGCACTCCAAGAATGAGAAAGGGAAATAATAGGATTAAAACGGCATTATAATAAAATCTTGTTAAACGTTTGCGTTTAAAACTATTGTTCTTTCAATGCTGGTGAAATTTCATGTCATTTAGGAGTGTTTTCATAACAGTCTATGGACTCTTGAGAAGAAAATGTTCCTTCTAAACCGTGCTTTTTACATACATACATAAACTCACGCCTTTATCCCCGGAGGGGTAGGCAGAGGCGCCACCATGACACCCACATTTCGCTTTGTATGTACCGTCCCACGATGTGATAGGGGACGAGCCTATCGCCATATCGGCCACAAATTCCTGACTCCGGGCTGATATTGAATTGAAAAAATATCACTTTGCCCGACCTGGGATTTGATCCCGAGATCTCAGCTTTGTAATCGTACCGTAGTACGTGCAACTAAGCCACCGAGGAAGTCTAACCAATTGGCTATTCCGCTTGAATGTGTTAGAGTTGTATAACACAAAATACAAATAAAATATAATAATAATACATATTTATTCTTTATTCCAATATAATTTATTATATATCTTTCATAAACACAAATATATTCAAACTCTGCTTTACTTTAATTGATATTCTTATAATAACATTACAATCATTAATTCACTATATTAACTATTAAAATTATTAAAACAAATATAATTACTAAAGCAATATAAACCAACAATTATACTTATCTTGTTAACGGCACTCAGAGCCAGATTTACACTGACAGGGGGCAGAGTAATGTCCTGCTCCACGACTCGAACAACACTGTCATAACACTGTCTCACTTCAAGCATTGCTGGTCTATTTATACCAAATCGTGAACAACCCCACTCTGCCCCACTTCTGACTACCCACATCAATTTGTATTTTATTGTATTTGTTTATAAATTAAATTGATGTTTACACATTCCATAAAATGTACTCAGATAAGTAATTAATGTATATCTTTAAATCATTAACATCTCACAAATGCAACGTTTTTTAGGTAGAATGTTATGATGATTTCCAATTTCCACGTAATAGGGTCTAAAATTCCGTTGTTGTTTTTGATTCTCACGAAACCACACACGTACCTTGCTTGGTCCTGAATATTATCTATGTGATCTTTAGATGTATTAAAATTGATTATTGCGACCATGTCTATTTCTTAGATTAGTTGTTTGTCTATATTTATGACCACATTACTATAACCGTACCTTTTGTATCCTGAAGTGACCGTAATGCACTTAGTAATAAACATAATGCTGTCTAGAAAGAGTATCGTATTTACAAATCTCAGAATAATAACTTTATTAATTTATTAATAATTTTATAATGTATTTGTACTGATTACAAACATTGTAAATATTACAATATTGATATAATCCGCTACAGACAAAGAGCTGCGAAAAATCAAACAACATTTCAATTACGCAAATTAACTCGTTCGATAACAAACAGCGTGTGAGGGCCTTTTATCCGCTGTAAACTCGACAAAGGCAAGTGCAAAATAAATTAACAGTGCCTTTTTAAAGCTAGGAAGGGCAAGTGGGCAAACAATAGTGCCAGTGAGCTACAAAATTGTCCAACTTTACGTCGTTTAACTCACCACGCCGTCTGTTTAAATTCGGGTGTAGTTTGACATGGTGCAAGGTGGGGGCGAAGGTCTGGGAGTTATAAGGATGAAGAAGGTGGATGTAGGAGTTTGATTTCTGAACATTTTAAATAGGGTTATCTACGTAAGGCTAACTTTGGTGACCCGGCACTTCAAAACATCACGTGACGTTGAAGCCTGTAAACTATTGAAAACGTTGGGAGACAGTGAAATACTTGTTTAGTGTTATTTCGTGTGAAACCAGAGTCCAAAAGTCTACTAACGGTCTTCGGTATCCTTGGATGTAAGATATAACCATTAGCCCTCTAACTATATTTCTTGACGATATAATCCAGCTTTTACCACGCCTTCTGCCTGCTTTGACGCCTTCCTTCGAATTCTTGGAGGACGCTGTGAGAAGCAGTGAGAGCAATAGAATTCCGGTAGCTAAATAGATATAGACAAAAAAACAATTAGAAATTTCACACGGATAAATTTCTAATCCTTCCTAATCGCTCCCTCTTCAACTCTTACACCAACCGCTCACTCCGAACAAAGCTGTTGCGGTCGAACAATTTGCGGGTATGTTTGCCTTTGACCGTAGCGGCAAAAGTGGCGTTTTCTTTACTCTGCTGACCGACCGCCGGTGTTTGGCGACAACCAAGTCGAGAACACAATTAACTTATGGTGCAACTTCGTACAAAATGTTACATGCTTGTGTGATAGAATTTAACGTTTGTTGGATGCAACAAGGTGCTTTGAGACTTTATGAACAATTAAATTAAGAAATATTATTTTAATAATAAAGTTTAGACCGTATAAATATTTATCGTAGTTGAAGTAACTACTTAACCCGTATTTTATGCAGTCTCTAGAACATTTGATTATCTATAATAGTCGTATGTAATAAGATTTAATTTCAAAATTGATTGTTTTTATTTACTTCGTCAGATGGCTCTTAGAATAATAATTGAATTTGCCATTATTTTACTAAACTATTTGCCTATTTTTTAACTAAATCAGTTTTCTAAACACCCCAACTCCTTCACCCTCCACAGAAAGAAATTGCAACATAGGAAGACCTTGAAATGTATCTAAAATATTCACTGATTCGCCCCTGTCAAGTTATTTCACCCACTTGTATGGATTCGATGGATATTGAATTTTTAACGGCTTCCTTTCCCTTTTATGAGGCAAAGTGCTTAGTATGCCACTTGTACTTATTAAGGGACGATGGATACTTCTTTATACTGCGTGACGTGGTGAGCAAGAGTAACTGGAATGATGCAGTTAAATTAATCTTTATGTCGAAGTGTTTATGTAAATTATTAAATGCGTGGTGGCCTGTTGGTAAAGTTCCAGACGCGGCTGCCAACATGATCACGGTGTTTGCGGGTTCAAATCCTAGGGCAAACCTCTGAATTTTCAGAGTTATGTGTGAATTGATAGTCAATCACCAAAAAAAATAGGGACCTTTATGAAAATGAACTGATTGGCAAAAGGCTTCCTGTGGCTGAAGTAGTAATAATAGCAGTATAAGAAAAAGAGCAACAAATGGATATCGATGATATCGTTGGATGTAAACCACTTCCAACAAGACACTGTAAAAATCCTTCAGGCATTTCGCAGTGGATTTCTTGTATTTGTTTATTATGATGATCAACAAACGGCCTGAACCTTATCACTCCAAGTCCTGATTTTACAAAAGTCCCGTGCTTATCTATGGGTGTGATTATGCATTGGTACAGAAAATTACCAATTGTTTATTTGAATCTGTTTGTTAGGCCTTGCTTTGAATAAATCCCATACTTATTATTGGTTAAGTCATTCATTTTATTTTCATTCATTCATTTAAGTTCCTTGATGTAATAAATCTATCTAAACTGATGATGTATTCCTAGCCGTTTTCGGCCTCGGCGACTATTACATTGAACACAATTTTCTTATAACAATATATATATATATACACACATATAAATATATATATATTTTTAAGTAGGACGTTGATGTTCCGTCCTCTGATGCGCTCTTGCGTGGCTTACGTACCCTAGCTTGTTAGTAAAGGTACGAGCGCATGTTGGGCACGTCAACACCCCGCTGACGTAGTTGTAGTTAATGGCCACAGGTGGTCGGGCCTTTAGCTCGTCTCGTTTTTTGTCGAGACCTTCGCGACGTTTAGTTTCAAAGGCGTCTACCTGAACCTGAACGAGACGTCTCCATGCAAGGCGTTGTTCTGCTTTGGCCTCCCAATCAGATGGATCTATTTTGCATCTCTTCATGTGCCTCTTCAGAACGTCCTTATATCTTAGGTACTGGCCACCGCGTTTACGCTTACCGTACTGGAGTTCTGAAAAGAAGATGCGTTTCGCCACTCTACTCTCTGACATGCGAGACACATGGCCACACCATCGCAGTTGTCGCCTCATCAGATACACCTCAATGCCGCCAATGTTTGCGCGCCTCAATACATCTGTATTCCTGATGCGGTCAGACCATCGGATGTTCATAATGTCTCGGAGACATTTATGGTGAAATCTGTCGAGTGTGCGAATGTGTTTGCGATAGGGGACCCATGTCTCTGAAGAGTACAGGAGGTTGGGTAGCACCACTGATCTATAGACGCTGACTTTGGTGGAAAGTTTCAAATCGTGCGAGCGGAAGACCTTACCTCGTAATTTGCCATAAGCGGCAGCGGCAGCACCTATTCTGCTGTTAATTTCAGCATCCAGGTCATGTTTTGATGTTAATGTGCTACCTAGATATTTGAACTTTTCCACACAATTTAAAATGTCTCCTCCACCAATGTGTATGTCAGAAGAGGGGTAGTCAGAAGCATTAACGACCATTACTTCGGTCTTTCTAATATTGATTTTTAGGCCAAATTTAATGCATGCTTCATCCAACCCAGTCATTAGATTTTGAAGGCCATTGGGCGTATCGGCAACAAAACACAGATCATCAGCGTACATCATCTCAGCTATTGTGGCAACAGATACCTTTGTGCTCGATTTAAGACGGGACAAATTGAAAAGACCACCATCTATTCGAAACCGAATACGAATTCCTTCGGACAAGTGTTGAATAGCCTCGCGCACTTTTTTTTTTTTAATCTAAACTATCCACTACACAAAACATGCATTATAATGTCTTGTTATAAATGTACCAATCCATATTTTTTTATCAAAAAATATAACTTGATTTTGCAATACATATTTTCACCCAGATATATAATAAATTAAATTATTACCATTTTATAACCAAAGTTGTTTTCTTCAAAGTTTCATAATATCAATGTGATCAAAATAATTATGTGATATTTTAGTCCATAACAAACAATATTCGTACAAACAATAATATTTTTATAAGCGATCCGCCACACGTAACCGCGGCATTTTTAGTCCTGCTTTAATTAGGGGTGAGTGCGCGCAGGGGTGGTACTTTTACAAATATTTACTTAACTTTGGGAAATGTTCTAATTAATTTTGAAAGTTATTCATAAAGTGTATTTAAAGATGCAATTAATAAGTCAGTGTATAAAGACTATACTGCAAAATGGAGTTTGCGGATTCAAATCCAGGACACACATTAATGAATTTTCGAATCGTGAATTCTTATTTAAATATCACTTGTGTATCGGCGATGGAAGATAACTTGAATAAACCTGAAATTTGGGACTTTCCGTAGGAATTTGGACGGCTTGTGAATCCGGCGAACCGCATTAAGCTAACGTAATAGACTAAGTTACGTTACGTGTTCTCGAGTGGAGACCGGCCTCGGCAAGCGTAGTGTAGGACGCCCTCCAATCAGGTGGAGCGACGATATTCGTGGGGTAGCTAGTAGCGGTTGAAGACGATGGGCTGAAGATCGAGCCCAGTGGCGTGCTATGGGAGAGGCCTATGTCCAGCAGTGGACGCAGAAGGGCTGATGATAATGATGATGAATAGACTAAGACATGTCTAGTTATGTCTCTCGAAATGTCTAGTTAGGCAACCGCTCGTAAGATTTATTAGCCAAATTATTGTTCAATATGTACATAGATAGGTTAGAAATAGCTGAGAGAGCTACTTTTCTCTCTCTTCAACCACGGGAAATTCAAAACAATTACTATAGAAACGTATAGTACGTATAGTATATACCATCAACATGTTCACGATGGTCGCTGGTTTTAATCCCAGGCACACCTCTGACCGTACGGAGCCATGTGTGTATTGATAGTCAATCAATACGCACTACAACGGTGAAGGAAAACATCCTGAGGAAACCTGCATACCATAGTGATTTGTATGAATTTATATGGTATTTAAAGTCCGCCAACTCGCACTAGGCCAGCATGGTGGACTATTTGGCCTAACCCCTTTCAATCTTACTCCCGCTTGTAGAGGAGGCCTGTGCCCTGTAGTGAGATGTACATCATCATCATCATCATCATCAGCCCGTTGCAGTCCACTGTTGGACATAGGCCTCTCCCAAAGTACGCCACAGAGCCCGGTCTGCTGCTTTACGCATCCATTCCCTGCCGGCCCTCTTGTGCAAGTCCTCCCGCCATCTAGCCAGAGGATGTACCTATATGGGTTGATATAGTACAGTATGCATATAGCTAGGTTAAAAACTGGCCTCTCTCTCCTCCTCTCTCTTTTTTCAGCCACGCCAAATTCAAAACAATTGCTATAGAAACAGTATTTAACATGTATTTATATGTAAAGCATGTAGTAGCAGCCCTGCAAGTCATTCATCGCGTCGCGCCACACATGTTTGCCATGCCATCGTTAAGTTAAGCAAACAAAAAACAATCACTAATGGATATATCCGAGGCTAGTCTTTGCTCCAATAATGGAACGGTTTATTTAGATATTCCGACGAATATTAACTGGGGTTTCATTTGGTTTGTGTTGAGTTGTAAAGGATAAGACCTCCCACCGTACTGATGATATTGAAGTTAAGTTAGTAGAAGAAATATGAACAGTCATATATCATGGATTGTATGGAGATCCAACTAATACTATAAGTTGCCTCCAACTTCAGCTGTTTGGAGTGTGTGTGTACTATTTTGCGGCTGATAGATAAATATAGTCCACAAAGATGATGTAGTGAAATAACTGGCTGATGGCGGACTGCACCGACAACAACACGAAAAGCTACGCCAGCGAAATGTTGCGAGTATTCGCAAATCCACCCAATAATTATTATAAGCTAGAAATTTGTAAAGTCATTTGTTTAGCATTGCGCTTCCTGTGATTGAAGATCAGAAAATAAAGGTTATTTTGTCATACAATATATAAGATTTCAGAACAAAATGTTTTATTAACTTCCAAAATAGGTACGCACCCACATTATTTTACCAGAAAATTACGGAAACAAATTGTACCAAGTAATCTACAAAGCCTTTTATAAGAAAATTACTTTCTTTGTCAACTAACTACATTTCTGTTTTAGTAAACTTTATCAAAGCATCTTCTACAATTTATATTTTACTCTAAGCAAAAATATCCTATTAAAAATATTTATAAACTCATATTTAAAAATGAGAAAGTCCTTTAAGTCTGACAGAGGATAAACTTCGGAATGTCGCTTAAAGCTCGGGGCGAAAGCGTTTTAACAAAAACTAATGAGTGTCCATTAGTATTGTAAATCTTGAAACCATTGTGTTTTAGACACGTTGATATGTTAATCACGAGTTTGCGAAGCGACAGAAGTCGTTAGGCTGCGTTAGGTATCCTATTTGTGGTATAATCTTGATACTTGAATAGATATTTGGAATTTTAGGGTGGGTGAATTTATATTGAGAGATAAGTTGATTTTTACTGGTTTTAGGTCTCATATTATGTGAGTATACCGCAATGTCTATTGCTCCCGTCAAACAGCAGTATAAATGCAATGTTGTGTTCCGGTTTGAAGGACATTGTAGCCGGAGTAACTACTGGACATAATGAGACTTAACGTCTCATGTATCAGAATGGCGAGCGCAGTGAATGCCAAACATTGCTTTGTAATTGATGATGTTGTTTGGTTTTGCTACTGTCCATGAGCGGTCGCATCGCTTACGATCAGGCGAATGGCATGCTCGTCTCGCCATTCATCGCAATAAAAATGATAATTTTACATGCCTGGATAGTAACATACACGATGGTGAAAACATGTCCTATTAATTAATGCAAGTATGTTGCGTTTCGAGTTCAGTCATTGTATATTCGGTTTTGAGTACAGACTAAATTCTAGATACCATTAGGTATAATGTAATTTATTTATTATTCCGGTATAATAAAATAATCCTAGGTCATACCTTTCACTAAAATAGAGAGTCAATTTTAAAAGTCGGTAATCCCTAAGTAACAAAGACTAAAATAAGGTAGTTAAAATGCCAAGCCAATTATTTTTTGTGCTATTAATAAGTACAAAATAATAGATAATATATTACAATAAAAATCACTGAAGATACACTATGATATCCCTCCCACGTACTTTCGCAACACTTATAACAAAGGTACGAAAGGTAAAAGTTATTACTGACTGTTTTGTTAAGGCTATGCTGGAAATCAAATGCTATCTAATTATTACTTTTGATACGACTTGTCATCAATCACTTCATTCAAGGTTTTGTTACTTATTTATTGTTTAGACAATATCATCTTACTTTGCTGACGAGTCGATAGTTATGGAAAAACATTTTAGTGTTAGTTTAGCTTTAACTGTTAACTAATTTAGAAAGCCGCAGAAGTACTTCGGCAATGTGTGCCTGAGCCTCAACATTCTAGGACCGCGACTGAGGGGTAGACCGAAGAAGCGGTAGCTTGATGTCGTCAAGGTAAATATGAGAGTCAATAGCCTTGTTATTGAGGATGCCGAAGACCGACCGAAACGGAGGAGACTTAGCCAGAAGGTTAACACTGACACCGGCCAGGATAAGCAGATTGATGATAGACATAATTTGATTTTTGGTGGTTTCTTGGTGATGGTTTCTTAGATTTACGCGAATGTTACACATTGAAATAAAACTATTTTATACGGATTTTATCGCGATTTGGTTTAATTTATTTCAATGGTTTCTTGATGAATTGAAAGATTATTATTTGATATTATTGTGATGTCAAACCGTATTTCAGTATTGTTACCGCCGCTAATGCCAATTTTTTGAAGCCAAGACACTGTAATCCCATTACAATCGCACCTAGCCAATAAACGTGGGCAATGATCACGGGACGAGACAATGTAGCTCTTCAATCAACGGCGCAGTGAGCCCAATATGGCGGGGCTAAATAAAGAGAAATGCCATTTATGGCTCACAAGGATGCTGGAAGCGCGGATGTGGTATATGCTGGGAGAGTTGTGTTGTAAGATAGTTTAGTTGTATGTGTTATTTTACAGACTTTGTGTCGCTGTGGGTCAGAATGTTGTCACAACAATGTAAATGTCAAAAATATTGCAAATTGAAATAGGCTATCACAAGATATTTTGGTACTACGTACTCAAAATTCCTTCAGCTACACCAACTGTCTTCTTTATTTCCTTTTTTTCTTTATTATCTTCTTTTTATTACTATAAGTGGGCAGAAAAATATTATTAATTTGCAGGTTTACTTTTTGTGGCACTAAATTTAGTCCTCGATGTTTTATTTCCACATCTTATTTTAGTATATTCATACTATTTACTCTATTTCCATTTCTTACCGAAGACATATTGTCTACGATTTGAAATAACGTCGTAACATTATTATGTTGCACTGCTTGCTGCTGTATTTCATATCTAAATATAAGGTGACAAGACAATTGGGTTTTACCGTTGCGTAGTCGTTTTAATCAGCGGTAGGTTCCTCGTTTCTACGCGTTCGAAATTTGTCTAAGGAATTTTACTTGATCCACCTCTATTAGTGGCTAATATGTGGGACTCTGGGATAATGAATAGAAAAATCCAATATTACTTAGCTCGACCCGGGATTCGAATCCGAGACCTCAGCTTTTTAATCGTACCGTAGTACAACAAAGCCACCGAGGCAGTCATTTTTATCGAATCATGTAACAAAATCTTCAACTGAGCTCAACACAAGATGCCACATCAAATTGATTCAGCATCCTTGTAGCCCTCCGGGCTCGTCCGCTCGTACAAAGCCGTCTCGACTCAAAGGAATAAACTAGTGTTAGACAAGACTTGTATGTTTGTTCGTTGAGAAATGTACTGTGAAATCTTGTGGCGTAACTTTATATTAATGACTGTTTTATAGTTGCACGTTTTCGTGAATACTGTTTGGTGAGGTTACTGCGTGAAGTTGTATAGTTATGGATCGTAAATCTATGGTGAAATGACGTCATTATACTACAATTAGATGGCTGAGTCAAGGTTTTAAAATTGTTACATTAGAAGTTATATTAAAATTATTAAAAAATCTTTAAATTAAGAAAATTATACGGTAACCTGTATAAATGTAATTATCAAAAAAAATATAACATTTTTAAATAAATCAAAGGATGAACTAATGTAAATATAACAAAAATCGATGGAAAAAATATATCCAGTGAATATTCTATTCTTTTTCGGTGTAGGAACTACTGACGCGGGACATCCTGTATGTGGTTTCTATTAATGTCATGATGCCTTCACCAACCTGTATATCAATAACACGTCATCTGTCAGCCGCCGATTTTGATTGAGTGAGATCTTGGTAATAGTTACCTTGTAGCTTGTGAATTAACAGAATTAATTCAGGTTTCGGTGTGACGAGCTCAGTGCAGTACCATGCATACATAGATACGCCTGTATCCCATATGGGTAGGCAGATACTATCGCTGCTTTGCTCGATAATGACATATTACTTTCGACTCATGCACGTCCATCAATTTCTTCATGCATTCTCGTCGGTTCAGGATACTTTTGACCTGACCCTTGTTGAGGGTATCACCGACTTGGATGGTGTAGGTTCGGTGATGTCGACCCCTGCCGACTCTTCCATCCACACTCGCCTTGTATATTTGCTTGTTTGGTTTCCTTTCATCCATCCTCTCAATAGTACCACGCTGTACATTTTTATATAATAAGTTCTATTCTTACTAGTAAAATATAGTATTAGGAATCTAAAGGAAATAACATCTTAAAAATATCACGAAAACAATACAGTTTTATCAATATTAAACAACCGCTTACCCCTTGGTCCGGAGCTGACTTGGCATTGATACATTGCGTCATCGTCCAATGTCACCTCCCGTATGTCCAATGAGTAATCACCTGCAACAAAACACGCAATGTACACTGCACAAATACAATAAATCGGACTTTAAAGGTTTACACACGCTGCCTCGGAATTTATGTTACGGGGTGCAAAAGTACGTGAGCGGAAATTAATTTAATTATTGTAGGTTGTAATGACAGTTTCTGTGGCGCAGTTGGTATAACGCTGAATCTGAAACGTGAGGCCGCGGGTTCGATCCCCGCACCGAGATAAATATTTCTGTGATCCATCGGTATTTGTGTCTGAGTGTTTGTGGGACCGACAATTTTCTCGTAGTTTTCGATTTTTACGAATCAAGTTTTATAGAATCTTAATGTAGAGAGAATTTGAAGTTAGATGCATTATCGGTCTAATAAAAACCGTAATAAAGGGACAGAAAGGTTGGAAGAAGGAAGACCCTCTTCCTTCTTATTCATCCTCCGGTAATTTCACTAACGGAAACGTGACTGCAAATCTACTTCACATTGGTTTTCTATAGAATAGTGTTACCGCTCCAGAAGAGTCAGACCATTCTTTCTGTATTTAATCCAAGCTCACTACAATATGGCTCTGTTACTGATGAAAATGTTATAATAATGCAGAATAACGATACATACATACGCCTTTTTCCCGGAAGGGGTAGGCAGATGTTCCCCTGGTAGCCACTAGGAAACCCACATTTTGCCTTGTATTTTACGTCCCACGATGTGATAGACGGTGACCCTAACGCCATGTCGGGCACAGATTTCTGACTCCGGGCTGATAATAATGAATAGAAAAATCCAATATCACTTTGCCCGACCCGGGTTTCGAACCCGAGAATTTTGCAATCATACAGTAGTACAATTGTGCCACCGAGGCAGTCAGAAGAAACATTTATAGATAAATTCATGCCCCAAGATATAAACAACTCCGTAAGCTTCATAAGCATCCATCAACAATAAGTAACATAAGCTCATCAAAATATCTTCATGCTTTTGCTAAAACAGCTCAACTAAATAGTATAAATGTTTATGCATTGGATATATTGAGCGAGCCTGGATTCCAACTCATAAATGCATCGATCTCGCCTTTATTTAGATTGCAAGTTTTAGCCCGATTTTATGCTTACAGAATCATAATAGGTCAGAGAAAATAAGCCGGTTGGAGTGTGGACGATATTTGCTTTGGCAATCAGAAGTATAGTAATTATGCTCGAAGAACCACTTTATTACGCTTTATTCGTGTTACAGGGCTGTTCAAGGTATACAAGTCAAATCCGAACATATCAATTGAAGAAATAGCAGCCAAAATTCACAGTAATTGGATCCTGTGCTATAGCAAGTTCTAGCTGTGATTTCTTTTTTACACGAGCAAATCAAATTTGTGAACATTTTAGATAGAAATTATGTTGGCGAATTTTGGCAACTGAACTTGAGTATTTCTTTATATTTCAATGGCAAAAAAAACATGTATAAACTATGACATAAAGGTAGGATAAATAGGGTTCAAAGACAAGAAATATACAATGTATGTATATCGCGCCGATGCAATTTATTTTTGACATTCAGTCGCAATGTCTTCGTAAGCATTATTAGAAATAATTATAAATTAATTGTACTTCATAAATCCTCGTTAATTAATCAAATGACACTCACCTTCCTCATCGCTCCCGATCATTCTGTATCGTTCGTATCCAGCCAGATGTCGATGCGTTCCCAGACCGAAGTCGTCTTTCGTCCATTGCAGCTGCCCTGCTTTGTTCTCCACTCGGCAAGGAAGTGTCACTCTTGATCCTATGACGGCACTCTGAAAGATAAACTTTGGGTTGGTATAAAAACTTTTTTGTTATTTTTTAATTGCCGTTATAGACAGGCGAGCTAGCTATCCGCCTGATGAAAAGCAGGTTCCGCTGCCCATAGATCTTTGCAGTGCCAGGGGTCCAGCACAACAAATTCACACTAAAAGTTACGGAGAGGACTCTCTTTAATCCTCTTTCAAAGAAGGACGATAATAATTAATTTCTTAATAATAGATTTATTAACAGTTTGAATGTATTCAGCAGTGGTCTTCCTGTGACTAAACAAAAAAAGAGCAAGAAAGGTAGACCACTCTATTCCTCTCCCGGTGCACATGGAATCGAAACTCAACAGCCAATTTATTTTCTTTCTCTATAATTATCATCCAACATCTATCATCAAAGTCACAATGCAGTTAATTGAGTTCAGATGGTTATTGTACTGTAGCCAATGACTAAGCATGAAAAAACAACCAAGAAAATAGAACGAAAGAAGACACATTTATCTATAGCACCAGGCTAACCGCAAGTTCATTTGTCGGTACTATTCCATTAGAATTATTTAAAACCGTGTTTTTTTATAATTGAATCATCATCAGCAATTCGATTGCTGAAACAAGCTTGTATTCAAATTACTTAGACGATCTGGTGGAAGGCCCAACCTACTTCGATCTTTATCAGTCTTTTTCTACTAAATAAACTTTTTTCTTATTATACAACCTTCAATAATGTATCAAAGTAAACTTCACCGATACCATCAAACATTCCACCGAAGGTCGCACTCCCAAGAGAATCCCAAACATCCAAACAATATTTGTACACAAAATTCCACAGAATCGTATCACCTGAGTTCTCTTGAATCAATAAATATACAGGTCTTTGCGAAGGTAAACTACTTTATGTCCATAAATCAAATATATCCCGAAAATCTCTGTACATTACAACGATATTACTCTTCCTACGAAGCAAAAAGGCTTGAATTTAATATTTGTGATATTAAAAATTCCAATGGAGTAAGGGACGTTTTTTCATGTCGGGCTTTTGTGAATTATTGCTTAGATATCGGAATAACCGCGATGTTTATAGAGATTTAGTTGGTACTATCTTTATTATCATCATACATTTATATGGATAAAATTTTCTATCTTCTTATTTATTTTTTATGACGAAGAGGCAAATAGGCAAACGTTTGAAATGATTGTCAGTTACCTGCCAATGAACAGTTATGAGTTTAAAACAATCGTATCCTGTCGCTTTTAAGAAATTAATATGCTCTTTCGTAAGATACATTTGCATCGGAGGATGAAACTTTGTTTTGTCTACTGCTTATCAGCGAAGTGATGCAAAATTATTACGTATTACTGGACCTCTTTGGTTATGTTATGTCTGAAGAATGCTAAATACATACTTCCTAGAAACTGTACATTTCAGTTCTTATCACAATCAATCGTATCACACTAAAACACGTTACATACAAAGAAAAGTACATTCATCCGAAATTCAACCATAATGTCATAATTACAATATTTAATTTCCATAAAACAATAAACAAATTCCCGCGCTCTTATTAATAACATTCAAATATTCACAGTATTTTTATGAATTAAACGGAGAACTCCGACTGAAAAGTGAATAATGCATCGATCCATACAAATCTGATTAAAATAACTCTGCTCATGGAAATTTCGATGGGCAGAGCATGAATGCAGGGGTGTAATGCAGGCGGGCGGTAATTACCACGTTAATTAATTGTCAAATATATTATCACCTCAAAACCGAACTCGACACAATCGGATTTTAGAGGGTTTGTTGGTAATTTGTTAGGAATTTAGATATTGCTATTTCCACGGAACGAAAGGAACCGCCTAGATAACAAACGATGTAGGTATGATGACGGTATTTATTTTCTTTCACATTTTGCATTGTATATTTCGTCTTCAGTTCATACATACATAAACTCACGCCTTTATCCCAAAAGGGGTAGGCAGAGGCGCCACCAGGACATCCACATTTCGCCTAGTATGGTTCGTCCCATGATGTGATAGGGGGCGAGCCTATCGCCATATCGGGCACAAATTCTTGACTCCAGGCTGATAATGAATAGAAAATCCCAATACCACTTTGCACGACCCGGGATTCGAACCCGAGACCTCAGCTTTGTAGTCGTACCGTAGTACAACTACGCCACCGAGGCAGTCTTCGGTTCAGGCCGGCATAATTATGTCGAGGGGCAAGAGATAACTACCATTCACCCGTAGATACTCGATAATTGTAAATAATATAATATTGTAGATAATTGTATCGCATTTACCATCAGAGGTACCGTACTTTAACTTGAAATATTAGAGATCTGCCAAATGTAATTCTTAATATCTAGAATCGTTCCCCGATCAAATCGAATACCCCAAATAAGCTGTGAAAGGGAAGTCTTTCTCGACAAAGATGGCGAGAAAACGACAATCGTTTGAAAACGGAAGCACTTACTGCCACGTTCAATCGCAGCGCTGTAATATCCAGTTCAACTACCGACGTTTGATGTAAAAACTTCAGAGTCTTGTCTTGAAATAATATATTTGAAATGTTATTGCGTGTTTAAAGCATTGGAGCTGACTTTGTTGATCTGGGTGAGCTCAATATCAGTGATTTTGAGTATCAATATCAGTAGCTGATGGTGATGACCTCCGTACGTGGTTATGGGCCAGTCATAGTGACTCTTGTAGGTGTGTCGCGTTTCGTGTTCATGCTGTGTATTTATGTGCTGTGTATCGGGATGTATATAGGCCTACCATTTGCGAGGTTATTCTTGGAAGATTTATAAAAACTTCCATAAAGTGATTCATTATACAATTATACAAGTTACCAAAATCTCTTTTTTTTTTATATTTTTATTGCTATGAATGACGAGACGAGCCTGCCATTCGCCTGATGGTAAGCGATACGACCGCTCATGGACAGTAGCAAAACCAAACAACACCATGAGTTACAAGGCATTGCTTGGCATTCCACTGCGCTCGCCATCCTGAGACATAAGATGTTAAGTCTCGATATGTCCAGTAGTTACTCTGGCTACAATGTCCTTCAAACCGGAACACAACAGTGCATTTACACTGCTGTTTGGCGGGAGAAATAGACATTGCGGTGGTACCTACCCAGGCGGCCTCTCACATATGAGAGACCTACCACCAGTGGTATCTCTCTCGCTCTCTCTCTCTCTTCAGCCACAGGCAATCTACTGCTGAACATATGCCTACTTAAATTAAATTATACTAAATATTAAACATTTGAAATCGATTTATCAATCAGGGATTTGATGAAGTAAATTAAGATTTTTGTAGTCAGGGTAACTACTGGACATAATGAATCTTAAAATCTTATATCTCAGTATGGCGAGCGCAGTGGAATGCCAAGCATTGCTTTGTTATTCATGGTTATGTTTGGTTTGAGCGGTCGTATCGTTAACCATCAGGCGAATGGCATGCTCGTCTCGCTATTTATTGCAATAAAAAATTGGTTTACATCTCTCTATGCTCGACATGTGTACAAAACAATAAAATGTAGGTTTTCTTCAGCAATACTAATGTAAAGCTATTTATATTCATCAAGGCCTAATACAACGCATAATAAAAACACCAATTAATTCAATAACCCCCACAAAAACCTCAGTCCACACCCGTGCACTTATAATGAAATAACTTAGTTCCACGACGAAATTTGTTTGTCCAATAATATCATTTGTTTATACAACCTCAATTATGGAGACAAAATTAATTCGCTTTGGAATATTTCAACAGCTATTATCAGATGAATGGTACGGTTTAGTGAAATGGCCGTTTGGTTAAACCCAGCTACGGAAGCACAATGGCGTTGTTAAATTATTCGACTATTGAATTGTGCTTCAAATATTGGATGTGTTCGTGTTTGATTGACGTCGCGTTTTGTTTTAGATGTTTTGGATTTGGATGCATTGTTGCTGGGAACATAGATGCTGTTTTCAGAAATGGAGTCACTAATAAGCAATGACAGCTGCCGTGGCGCAGTTGGTTAAACGCCGGCTTGTGAAACATGAGGCCACGGGTTCGATTCCCGCACTGAGACAAAATATATTTGTGTGATCCACAGGTGTATCTGTAGTATCTTGGGTCTGGGTGTTTGTGACACCGAAAAGTCTCTCGTAGCTTCTGATACCCACAACACAAGACTCGATCTAAGTGTGGGGTCAGGACTATGCACATGACTGTTGGGTGTATTTATTTATTATGATTTAATTCATAACAATTCATCGCTCTAAATTAACACCCACAACATAAAAAAATCATAAAACCGTTGCCGACATTTAAATTTGGAATATTGAAGTGGTAGAATAGATAAAACATAGGAATTGTTGAATATAAGATGACCCCACAGACTTAACGCGACGCTTTTCTATATTACAATTTCGCGTTTTACTCAAGGTTGGTTTCGGCGTGGCTTCATGATTTACATATAAAGCTATTTAGTCTTTGTTTTGTGTTCTTAATATCAACATTGTATAGCCAAAAGTATGTTACTTATGGTCTTTAACCAAACTTAAACCTTAAAATTGTAGAGATAAGATACACAGAATTTAAAGGCTCCATTAAAAAAGGAAATTGAAATTAAAATTATTTTAACTCACCTGATCCTGAGGCTCAATCGCAAACCGTTGCTCTCCAAACGCACTGACGCAACAAATCAAAATATAAAACAAACTCCATTGCTTCATTACCAAAGTTAAATTCACAGTTATCCTTAACAAAAGGAACAATGGATTCACACTTCTACTTGTTAATCGTCTTTGATTAGTTTCACACGATTCCTCGGTAGAGGTTTTATACCTCTTCTCAACAATACATTTTATGTCATTGAGATAATCAGCAAGTACCCCAACAGTTCCTGCGTTAAATTTATCATCTTTATTTTCTCTCGCCATACTTTCTTCTTCTCGTATCATAATTTCGCTCATTTCAAAGGTTCCATATTTGATTTAATTCATAAGTTTCATTTTTAAAATTGTATTTTTTTTTATCTTGCTCGAGTGTTCTTGTAATGTCATTGTTTATCTGAAACAATGGAATGTTTAAATTAATATCGCTTGTAGAGTACAATAAACATTTATTATTAAATACATAAAATATCATATATTCATAATTTGACAGTCTCCGTGGCGCAGTTGGTTGGACGCCGCCTGTGAAACGAGAGGCTGCGGGTTCGATCCCCGCATCAAAACAAATATTTGTGTAATCCACAGGTATTTATTTCGGGTCTGGGTGTTTGTGCGACCGAAAAAGTCTCTCGTAGTTACTGATACCCACGACACAAGACTCGATCTTAGTGTGGGGTCAGGACTATGTATGTGGGTGTTGAGTATATTTATTTATTTATTTATTACATTTTCTATGTAATATGAAATACATCGTGGTTGGGTACATCCTCTCCCATATTAAATGGGTAGACTGTGGGATTTACTTCACGAGACAGGCTTACTACGGCTTGGTAAACGGATTTTGCTACTTATAGACCGCTGTTTAGTCCATTACTAGAATCAAGCTAATCCTTAAGGTGACTTAAATACTAACGCTTTATGAATTTAAGGCCAATAGCTTCCATGTTATACTAGACATGGTGAGACAAGAAATCTTTGAAATAATTTGTTAGATTTGAGAAGAATTGAGATTATTGGGCCTTCTGTATTAATTACTAAACAAAACGCGGTGATAAAGCTGTAACTTCAAACTGATTTTAAGGAAAATTTAATCAGACGACCCAACCAGGCCATCCACAGTGAAGAATATAAGGATCTACTATTTATGACAATGGTTCCTTCTTATCCATCGAAACAAAATTAAGCGCAGTTGCATCAAGAATTAATAGAACCTATAGTGAAATCTTTTATATTAAAATTCCTAATAAAATCTTTTGAGCAACAAACGCACTAAAATATTAATCACCAATCCAGGTGTGTACAAGAAACAAAATTTTAACACCGCCTCATTCCAATTACAATTAACCAACTTGGAATCCGCGAACTAATTCCAAAAACCCATAACACGTATTCATTTGCTTTCTGAAACTTACTCCATAAATCGTGAACGTTCGAAATTCATAGAATAAAACATAAAGGCGACTTAACTATATAAAGGCTGTATGAATTAATCATGGCGTGGTATTTGGAAATACTGGCAATTTCTGTTGCACCATAGGAGATAGAGTAAAGTGGATATCTTCCGTAGTACTAAGGTATCTCGATTGGGTTTCGCTGTTTATCTCGAACAGAAGTCGAAGTTAACGTTGATCGAGAGATTTTATTTATTTTTAATCTTACTTCAATATAATATTTCATATACCATGTTTATATAAAGTTTGATAACATAAAAATAAACTATAAAAAAGTACAAAAAAGTAAAACCAAATAAAGGTAAAGTTATCGTCCTCATCAGGTTTTCAATTTCAAACAAAGAAAATATCTACGGCTCAAGTACAAATAGAGTCACAAACTTTTTTCTTATATAAAAAATAAGATTTGAAATAACAATCAATCTCCATATTTAAATTAAATAAAAACCAATGGCAATGGTGTCCAACGACTTACAATTGAGAGGATTATGTTTATTAGAGGGCTGAGCCAATCATAACGATTCATCACATTTAAAATTCGATTGTAATTAAAAAAATATATCAAACGAATATCCTTCGAGAACAAACAGTAACACTATTTGTAAGACTTTCGTAGTTTTAGGATGAATTTGCCGCTCTCACTCACTCATAACCCACTTTTTAACGAGGGAAAGAGATAGGTGCAGTTAGTACCGGCATTTCTTTGTGACGCTCCCCAAAGGAATGCTAAGATACGTATACATCATGCTGAAGATTTTAAGTATTGAAACTGTTTGCTACAAAGTCCTTGTATTTTTAAAATGAAATACGTGTTTACGTTTAGACGCTTCTGAAATCTGGGCCAAGATACTGCATTCCCTCTGATAGAGAATTTATTTATTTCTACTGGGATGGTATTAACTCAGAAAGGTGCAAAGTAAAGTCTTCTTATGTATAGTTTATATTACAACATACATATTCTCCTAAAGTCGTGGGTCCCTTCATAGTGTGATAAATAGGTGTGTATTCCAGCACATATTATTATGTATAAATCAAATAGAAGAATATAACGGTCTCTTGCCAATCGATTCTTTAAGTAGACGGCACTGCAATAACCAATAAATGCAGCGGAGTAATTTTTTCAAGCCAAAATTTAAAAAAAGATGTACTGACTTGATCTAAATGGTATTAGATCCAAGAAATTAAATATAGATATCATTAACCCTTAACTTATTAATATAATATAGAAACACATAAACATACATTATCCCTAGATTAATATAAAAGGCATAAACGCAAGGAATATAATTTGTATCAAAGACACCAAATTACCATCCAAAAGAACATCTTCATTACAAAACCATTGCAACTCAACTATTCAGCGAATACTAAACCCATTGTTCCATAGAGAGTGGATTTCAAAGAACATTTCGGGTTGTGTAAGCCAAATTAAGTAGGATAGTAGGAAGCTCTCAAATTAATTACTCCAGCCTCCAGTGTTAATGAATAAAATATGAATGTTGAGAACGTTGGTGCCGTGAGAGAACTTTGGGTGACCTTGGATGGAAATGGTATAATTGTATTTAGATTTCAGGAATTGTTTATGGAAAGATTGTAATGGCACTTATAAAGGTTTGAAACAAATAAACATGAATAATTCTAATGAGGTTCAAGAAGAGTCCTATGTTAAAAAAAGACAAGAAACTTCGTCAATATGTTATCAATTTTTCAAATGAAATTACTGCATCTTTTATCGTATGTACAGCTAAAGAATGGAAAGTTATCAAACTCCAATTTTCAAGTATGTTATAACCTGAAGCTCTTTGAAACTAGAATTGATAAGCATATTCATCCACTCTTGTGAAGACCCACTGAGCCAAATACTTACTTTATTGAGCCAGTTTATTAAATTTATAATAAAGAAGCCGTTAGACGTTAAAGTTCCAACAATAGACTTCAAGATTGTGAAAGATTTTTCCCGGAGTAATTTTACAAGCAGTTCGTCAGCTTTTAATATTAGCATAGCTCAAAAATCTCAGGCAAATGAAGCTAGTGTCAAAGAAAACTGAGCAGGAAATATCTAGGGCGAACCAAAGACACATCAGTTAAAGAAAGATTCTTTGTCTAAAGCAGACTGTAATCAGCGACGAAATATATTCAGAAAATATCGCTTGATCTTTGTCTAGACTTAAGCGAATATAATATGAAATTAAAACTGGAGCGCCCGACACTTAAATAAAAGTACTCTTGCGTAAAATTAATAAAACAGTTAGATTTAGAAAACTGGGTATAGTCGAGTCCGCGTGTAGGGTTACCACACGATATGCAACGCCGAGATATTAAACGAAGTCGTTTGAAAATCTTTTGCTTTTGACTATTAACTGTTAGTAAAAATATATTCACTAATAGCATAGACATCAAATGATTTTACGACAATTTACTATAACTATCGCTACACACTTATATACAGAAGCCACTACGACAGGTTTTCAGTCGCGGAGATACTATCCGAGCGGGTACCTAAGAATATCGTGTTAGTCAATTATGTTAAAAGTTCATCTGTTATACGATTTTATCTGATATTGTATCTACGCCACAGATTAGCGTCATCTCCTTGTTTTCTAAATAGATCAACGCTACACTGACTATCTTAGTTGGATGATCATCACAACATCGCTGCCTACCTTACTACCAGAGTATCGATAGGGCCAGGTAAAAAAAGTTGAAGAGAAATGATGCCAAGTGGTTGGCCTAAGTTTTCTCAAGAAGAGGTCCCGTTCTCAGCAGTGGGCCTTTACGTGCTGATACCTTATTACCTGGTTTCTTAGATTTACGCGAATGTTACACTTTGAAATGAAATTTTAAATTACGGATTTTATCGCAACTTGGTTGATTTTTTTACATTTTTAACTTCTCCTGGCCGGTCCCCCCTGATACATTACAATAATAAGGTAACTAAAACCCGATGTTGCCGCGTAAGGGCTTTGGCAATGCTATAGGCACCATTAAGCCGCTGTCGACATGAAAAATATACAGAGACCTGACAATGTTGTTAGGAAAAAAAATGGCCGTATACGTGGACACCCTATAGCGTTTTAGTCGATGTCAATTTGGGCGGTGTTACCGTAGTCGCCGGTCTAGGCTATTCCCAAGTCCGCCGGCTTTCCGCGCCGTCCGTTTATGTATTAATTTCCTTAGAGACCTAGACAGACCTGTTCGTAGCTCAACTGGCTGCCGATGGTGTTAACGGCGGTAATCAGGGGTGCCGAAAGTTTTGCAAAAAAAGGTTTTTTTAGTTTTTGCGAAGTGAATTTTAATGAATTTATTTGGAGATCAGATTAGATAGTGAGGGAAATATCGGATAAACTAATCCAAAATTGTAGTGGAAACATGAAACCGATTTACTACTATTAAAACAGCCTCTCAGCCTCCGTGGCGCAGTTGGTTAGACGCTGGCTGTGAAAGGAGAGGCCGCGGGTTCAATCCCCGCACCGAAATGAATATTTGTGTGATCCACAGGTATTTGTTTCGGGTCTGGGCTTTTGTGAGACCGAAAATTCTCTCGTTGCTTCTAATACCTGATTATGTATGTGACTGTTGGGTGTTTTTATTTATTTATTTTTAAATCGCGATTGCGGCAAAAGTCCACTTAATACTAGTGTGGACGTAACAGTAGGTCGAAAAGAAAAAAAATCTATTGAAATAAAATATTTTTCATACATTTTATGAGTTTTTACAAGTTAAATCTACCTTTATTTTAATTTTCACTTTTGTGTTTAATAGTACTTTATAGTTCAGACATAAAAATATAGAGGACGAAAATTTACATAGTAATCTTATCAACAATTTAGCAACACAAGGAAATCAAGATAATTCCTTAGACAGCCCTAAGGCTATACTCTAATTACAAAACATAACTCCAGTAGAAACGACTAGATAAGGTACAGGATAATATAAAATGCCTTTTAAAACAGACAGGTACACTTTCCTGCTATGATAATTAAAGCAGTGCTCTTAATTATCGGATGCCTATAGAAAACGCTTAGGAGAACGGTGCCTTAAGTATTTTCTACTGGGTGAAACGATTTTGTAGGGATTCTTGTGTCTTTAAGATATCTTAGTAGTGATGTTTTTTCTTTTCTTTCGTATAACAGACTCTTTTTGCTTTTAATACCTCCTGAATGTTTTGTAGTCACATAACAAAAGGAAGACACACAGTAAATAAGAAAAAGCCGTGACTGATAAATATTATTGGTGGCATATTTTTTTGCTCATTTCAAAATTTAATTTATGAAAGCCCGTCTCATGATGTCTTATGATGCGAAACCTTTTATTTTTGTTAATACAAAGGGTGTTTTGACTTTGAGACACACAGAAAACTCACAGTTAGATTCTGCAGCCCCGACTCTACGAAATACGTCGTAGAAACTTGGACCAAAGACGTGATTTATGATCCAGTACCAAAGTTTATGTAATTTATAACGATACAATTTGTCATTCGAGAAGTGTTTTGAAATATCTGCTGCCCGGTTTAAAAGAGTATAGAGTATTACTATAAAAAAGCTGTATTAACCCATATACGATCCACTGCAGGGCGCGGGCCTCCTCTACAATCGAGAGGTCGATTGAGAGGGGATAGGCCATATTGTTCATCACGCTGTCCTAGTCCAAGTTGATGAACATTACATACAATAGACATCCTTACAAATTGCAATAGTATCCAGATATCCGCACTATGTTTTAATTCAACGTTATAGTGTAATACTGAATACACCCATGACTCCGAAAAGTCAGGGGTGTGTCCTGGGATGTGAACCCGTGACCACCGGGAGCATGATGGCTGCCGCGTCTGGTCCGTTACCAACAGGCCACCACGCACTATAAAAAAATTCTATTATCATAAGTGCAAATAGCGATTTTATTTATTGCTTCAGGAAATTTCAAGCAGTGACCGGCCTATGTCTCAGGATGGCGAGCGCAGTGGAATTCCACGCATTGCTTTGTGATTCATGGTGTTGTTTTATTTTGCTCCTGTCCATGAGCGGTCGTATCGCTTACCATCAGGCGAATGGCATGCTCGTCTCGCCATTCAATGCAATAAAAAAAGTAAGGAAAAAGAGAAATAAAACAAATCTATTATTATTAATTATTTAAAGATAAGAATTAAGTTATTAGGTCCAGTAACAGTATACCAGTTAATATATTAGTTAGTTGTTAGTTAGTTAGTTATATTAGTTCATTCTTAAAGGCTTATTAGTTGATTTACTTTTGGATTTTTTTAGGTGGATCCACAATCACATCCTTACAAATGCGCAAAATTATATAAGAAAATTTACTTTCACATCCATAAATACAATTCGTGAACTCATCATTTAATATCGCTCTCAGAAAAAGCCTACCAAAAGTATTCGAAAGGGTAATTAGGAGTCAAATGTTCAATTATGAACATCCTCTTAAAAAAATCAATTAATTATCAACTCTCTTGAATAATTTACATTCAACATCAAACATGAAAGAACCCATTAATTAACAAAACACTACACATCAAAGTAATTATGGTTTATGGAAGGAAATACAACGCTTATTACCACCTATAAAGACATAATTACACGTCCATATATAAAACAAATATCAGTTGTGAAGAAATTCACTGATGGTAGGTCTTTCATAACTCTCGCCAAACAGCAGTGTAAATGCACTGTTGTGTTCCGGGGTGAAGGACTTTGTAGCCAGAGTAACTACTGGACATAATCAGACAACATCTTGTGTCTCAGAATGGAGAGCGCAATGAATTGCCAAGCATTGCTTTGTAATTCCTGGTGTTGTTTGGTTTCGCTACTGTCCATGAGCGGTCGTATCGCTTATCGCATGTTCTTCTGGCCATACATTGAAATAATGTGTACTACAAAAAATGATGAAAATGTTAGCATAATATTATATCATCACGCCTGATGCCTTAATGAATAGGTACAGAATATTGACGTAGTAAAACTGGATAAAGATAATATTTAAGACCGTGCAAAATCTTGATTCATCCTTTAAAGCAGGGATCTATTTTATACATTTTTCTTGGAATCAGTTGGCTATAATTAATATTATAATTACACATTTTTAATGCCATGTATTTACTACATGTAGTTTCGAACATTACATGACACAATTCCAAATAACATTCGCGTAAGCGAATTAAAATTCCGTCGATTCAATCGCAATGCAACGAACCCACGTTAAATCAAATAAAATCTATATTCAACCGGAACCTCTCGTGTGGAGAACCCTTGTATTTCTATGAATAAACACTCATACTGGAACCTTGTATACTTGCCTTGGTTCCGAGTATATAAATTATCCAAAGTCCTTCCCAGACTGCATTGTGTAACTCAATTTGTGTGAATTTTAAATCAGTTTTTTAGTATTCTTAGAATATATTTAAGCCTTTTATCCTGACTGGAAGGAGGCATTTAAAGAAGGCATTTGCCCAACAGTGGGATCTTTTAGTACAGTGCTATAATAAAAATAAATAATGATTATCATTCGCAATATTACACGTAAAAATAAGGGCAATGCTGTCTAGATAAAGTATCGGCGAAAGGCGATAATCTCTTGGTATTCGAATTAATTGTGTCGGCATTTAATCCTAGAATAAATGAGCAATCGGGCTTAAAATGGTTGAATATCACAATTTCCTATATATTATTATAATTACAAAATCGGTCATAACATCCAATTCTAACATTACACGAATTAATTATTAATTACCCTTTTTTCTAAAAATAATTAGTTTTATCGGTTGGTTAGAAAATATAGTTTTCTGTCTTAATATTTTTTCACCTAGTGTGTTGCAAGACTTAAGGTCTACCACCTCGTCATCATTCAAAGCAAACTCGTAACTATGTCAAGTAATATTGTAACAACCAATCTTAAGACAGTAAATTAAAATATTCAGAGAGACGAATACAAGGAATTTTTCGGTACAATTTTATAGAAATTGTTTAAGAAATATACGGCACGGCATTAAACTTTATTCAGAACAGTGAAATTAATAACGCAGTTCCGACACCATTTTTAGAAGTTACCGACTGCACTATTGCGTTGCAAGCTATCTTCGGAAAACCTCTTCTATCCTCTCGAAGATTAAGTTGAGCATCACCTGTTTCTATCCATTAATCTCCTCCCAGTTCAATTTAAACTTTAACGCATGCTGGATAAGATTCAGTTTTATTTGAAGCTAGTTCTTAGTTCTCTCTTGGAGGAAGGCCAAACTATTCGCTCGTATGCAGTAATTCCATCAGCGGTTGAATTAGAGATTATCTTTTGATATTATTTCACTTGTGTTTAGTTGAATTTTTGGTGTGAATTGTTTGAGGTCTTGCTTCTTGCTTAATGCATCAGTGAGTGGAATATGAAATATTATTTGCTTTTATACGTACGTTTTGGTGTTCCTAGCTGCAGATAATAGCCTTAGGTAAAATCTACGCTAGTTCTATTCCAAACATAATGTTATGCTGAACATGAATTAAGCACTTTCGTCTTTGATTAATAATTGAAGTCTCCCTGTATGTGTTGTTTGTTACAAATTAAAATATATTGCTTCCTTCCCCACTCGTTTTCTTTAAATGATGTATTCTATAGGTCCTAAGCTAATCTTATTGAGTTATGTTCTAACTGTATAATCCATCGCACTATCTCATTAGCCTTGTTAGTCTAGTTTAATTATAAGGGATTATTATTAACAGCAATACAACATCTGACGTCCACACACAAAGTGGATAGACGACTTAATAAGGTTGCAGAAAATTACGGGATGCAAGGTGCTTTCAACTCATCGCTGTGGAAATCCTTAGAATATGTCCGTGACGTACACGTTACACAGTAGACTTGGTGTGGTTGATGTCGATAATGATGATTAATGAGTAATCCATGATTGTTTTTTGGGTCAAATTTAGTAATTGAAGTTTGTCCCCCTTCTTATTGAGAGATTTATCTGATATTTGGTACACACCATTAGTTTTGATGACAATAAAAATTAATACATTCTGTGTCATTGTAATTATTAACCAGTTATAATAAAACAGAATGGATTTAAACTAAAAAGACTATGTCACGAAAAATCGACATGGAATTATATCATTACCTTTAAAGTTTGGAATCTCAACGACGGATTACAAATTACTCACACTCTAAAGAAAACCACTATTGATCTTAGGTTCACCAAAGAATTCCACATTATTTGCTACAAGCGGCCTGTTCCTAATAAAAATTTGCATATCTAGTTCAAATAATTGATTATAATTGACTTCTATTTAACACTTTAAACCGATATCATCACCAAATTCCACTTAACAAGATTCTCTCACTCTCCCCAATTTGAACTGACGAAACCTGTATCTCAGACTAATTTATGGACGTAGATGGCCCATTTGGAACAACGCGAGTGTAAACTAAAGATCCCTGGGGACCGAAACAAAAATAGCCGATGCAAGGGATATTTCCGCTCCTCCTAGGGGATCTTCAAACAATCCGCCAGCTGTCACACTTCCTCGCTTTGTATCCATCAAAGACCTTTCCCTTTTTATGATATCCTGTTATTATATCTATGATATGGGGATGGTTTAGTAACAACCTATATGTACATGTAACTGGTATATTTTTATTGTATGATGAAGAACGGACACTATATGACTAAAAGTTTTTCAGTAATGTAGACAATTGGTTTGTCCTTTGATGGAGAACAGTCACTTTGAATGACTAAAAGTTATCCAATCATGTTTTAGCTGAAGTATTAAGATCTTTGCTTAAAGTTTCCTAAATGGTTTAGATATCGAAATATCGAATCTGATTCAAAATGTGACAGGCAGAATCTCTGTCGCCATGCCGATCATCAATTTTAGTCTCATAGAAGTCATATTATGAGAACACAAAAAACTTTCACATATTGAAGTGCTCGAACTGAGAACCCATTCTGGTTGTTAATCTGTTCGGACATTTCCAATACCCCTCTGTATATTCATTACAATGCTTTTAAAAACCTAAAAACCATAATAATTACAATCCTACTTCTCATTAATGTGAAATGTAAAAAAGTTTGATTTCTGTTAGTTTGATTGACTTGATTAACCGTCTTAATAAATTTAATAGACCACCCACGGTCTAATTTGATTACTGAAGGCTATTAAGCGAATCTCCCAGGTCGATGGACACGAGTTAATCTATCTGATTCGTAATGATGTCAGTACGTCTTATTTTTAATATCTAAATGGCAAATGTTATTATACTTGCTTTGAAGGCAAATTTACCTACTCCTACTTTGTATTCATTTGTAAAAGTAAAAAAAAAATGCTGCAGACATTTTTAACAGATAAAGATATTAAATTTTTAAATATTCATAATTGTTCTTTAACTGCCTATGATAAAAATACGTATTTCATATCATACAGGATCCCCAGTATAAAACATAAGCTTTTACTAGATAAATACAAAAACTTGAGACATATTATATCTACATGAATTTTAAGTACTATTAACATCGTTCTAGCGGAAGTAACAGCTTTATTGCGTCATTAAACCCGTCGTGTACTTTAATCACTTAAACCTGGGATATCCGGGGTCACATCGAATAGTGTTAAATATCACTAATTAAAAAGCGGTTCTTCTAAGATTTTAACTTTCTTTTTACTTGGGCGTCAAATTGAATGCACCACACCTGATAAACGCAGTTGTTTAACTAGATCATTTAATGGCGGGAGATCTTCTTATACTGGTCGTTTCAATTAAGACGACCGATTGATTAGCCACGAAATACCAAATGCCAAATTATTTTGTTTAAATGGTGATAGGAGGTGCATTAAACACTAGGACCTCATTCATAGATAGTTTTAAAACCTATTTTAGTTATCGAATTTTTTGTCCCTTTCGAACGACTTTCGAATTCAGTTTGAGCGAATAAAACAAAGCATTCGATAGCTATAATGGGTTTTGAAACTGTCTATGAATAAGACAACAAATATAACAAACAAAAAATGAAAACAATGTTAAATACACAATAATTTTATTCAAGGTCGTAACAAAAATTCAATCAAAAAATCCGGTCCAAACTCCTGTATGTTACTCAAGCGAGGTAACTATTTAATTAAAAAAGTTAATTTGCCAAAGCCTACGGACCTTTCCGTTTATCGCGAAATCAAAATTAAGGTGCGCCGTGGCGCTCTAGATTTTTGGAATTATTTCCCGGCCTTTATGGACGGTGTAATAATTTTTGACTGGATTTTTCGCAGGCCGAACGCCAGTATCTCTTTTATGTGTACTTTAGCTGTGGATTTATTAAACTGTTTTTATATCAGGCTGAAATTGTGACGTAAACAACTGTGTTATTAATAAATATGTTGTATGGGATTATTTTTATGCTTTTTTTTATTGCGACGACGCGACGGCGAGACGAGCATACTATTCACCTAATAGATATGACTGCTAATGGACAGTAGCAAAACCAAACGACACCATAAATTAAAAAGCAATAATTGGCAATTCATTGCGCTCGCCATCCTGAGACATAAGATGTTAAGTCTCATTATGTCCAGTAGTTACTCTGGGTATAATATCCTTCAAACTGGAACACAACAGTGCATTTACACTGATGTTTGGCGGGAAAAATAGACCCTACCCAGGCGGCCTCCCACATATAAATAAATAAATACACCCAACAGTCACATACATAGTCCTGACCCCACACTAAGAATTAACTGACTAAAATTGAACGTGAGACGAGTTTTGGACAATGAATCCAATAGGAGTATCGAAAATAAAATATAATATTAATACCACAGATCTGAATTCATGTCAAGCTCAAGAAAAATACTTAAGTAATGAATTTAACACTAAATGCTCCTAATATAACTATGTTTTATATAAAAATTGCGGTACAACGTTTAACGCAATAAAGCAAATGTAAAATTACGATATGTGAAGTGGTATAAATATTGTATTTGCTTTCAATGCTTTTCAATTGTAAGTTAACGAAACAGTTAAGCAAAAGCACAATTACCTCTAATAATATTTTGAATCTAGAAAAATCATAATATTTACTCGTTATTTTTACAATACAGACACTAGTCAGGGCATTAATAAAACCCAAACAACATTATTGAAAGGTAGACGCAACAACAACGGGTCGTTCGCTGCAAATAACAAGACTAGTAAATTGTAACGTACCATAACAATCGTGGCTTGAAACTGTCAGGGCTAAGGCATGAACTTATAGCGATTCTTTTTTTTCAAGCATTTTTTAACTAGAGACATAATGGTATTACTGGTGATAGGTCTCTCATAAGTGAGAGACCGTCTGGGTAGGTACCACCGCAATGTCTATTTCTTCCGCAAATAGCAGTGTAAATGCACTGTTGTGTTCAGGTTTGAAGGACATTGTAGCCAGGGCGACTACTGGACATAATGAGACTACACATCTAAAGTGGAGTTAGCGAGCGCAGTGGAATGCCAAGCATTGCTTTGATTCATGGTGTTGTTTGGTTTTGCTACTGCCATGAGCGGTCGTATCGCTTACCATAAGGGGAATGGCATGTTCGTCTCGCCATTCATAGCAATTAAAAGATGGTATCTGTATCAGCCTTTATAGATCCGGCCACTGCAGGGCACGGGCCTCCTCTACAATCGAGAGAACGATTAAGAGGGTTACGCTATATAGTCCACTACGCTGGCCTAGTTCATGTTGGTAGACTTTACATATAATTAATTAAATATATGTTACTGCTGAGGGTATTTATTTATTGTTATTTTCCGCTTTCGCCTTTCACTTGCCCCGGCCTCGGGCATGGCATTCCATAATACCAGGTGTTCGCTGACTATTCACAGTGCATGCGTGTTGGACCTAAATCGATCGGGAGCCTTATGGGAACGGGCTTTTTATCACTTGTATGACTTTAATGCGTTGGAATAATTGGGATTGACAACAAAGAATATTGTATTTGATATATTGTTTTGGTTGTGATAATACGCTTTGGTATTGTAATAGGATTATTAAATAAATAATTATTTATTTAATAATTAGTAATATTGGATTTTTCTATTCATTATCAGCCCGGAGTAAGGAATTTGTGCCCGATATGGCGATAGGCTCGCCCCCTATCACATCGTGGGACGGAACATACAAGGCGAAACGTGGGTGCCCTGGTGATGCCTCTGCCTAGCCCTTCTGGGAAAAAGGCGTGAGTTTATGTATGTATGTATATATCTATGTATGTTATTAAATAAATGCATATTATGTTCATTAGTGGCATAGCCCTGTCCTCACACTATGATACTAGTTTTGTATATTTAATTAATTATTCATCCGAAATCTACCATAACACTGCTGTGTACAATCCTGACTTATTTTAGCGTGGAGAAATAGTTATAAACTGCCTCGGTGGCGTAGTTGTACTACAGTACGATTACAAAGCTAAGGTGTCGGGTTCGAGTCCCGGATCGGGTGAATTAGTATTGGATTTTCTATTCATTATCAGCCTGGAGTTAGGAATTTGTGCCCGATATGGCGATGGCTCGTCGTACCACATCGGAGGGCGGTAAACACAGTAAGGAATAACCTGGGTGTCTTGGTGATGCCTCTGCCTTGCCCTTCTGGGAAAAAGGCATGAGATCATGTATGTATTTAAGAAGTAGTTGTGTAGCCATTATTGTGTCCAATGGAAACAGATCTATCTACCACCAATCGTTACAGTTTCTTGACGGCTTTGGGCTTACCAGGTGCAGTGCAGTCACTGCTGAGCCAGGAGAGAAAAAGTTACTATAGAATTATGAACCGTATCACATAGAACTAAAAAGGCAGATTAAAAAGGAAAAAATAGTAATGTTGAAAGGAGCGTTATTAGAAATATTGGTGATTGCAGAGCAGTAATGACAGAAAAAATTGAAAAAGGTCTAATAGACAGTAATGCTGCAAGCTTAACGCTCACTATCCGTAATATTTATTAATCACATCCAATATTAAGAATAACAGAGATAGACATACACACTTATATCAAGTTAGAACGAGAGCTATGTACGTAAATTACCACCATGAAGAGTGACAGAGACACAAATATAAATTTATCGTAGGTTAGAAAGAGAGCTACATATTTATCGGTGAAGAAACCAAGTATTTACTCGAGGATATGCCTTACATGCTAGCTAAACCGCAAACCGCCGCATTACGTCGTGGGACGCGATCACCTAAAAACTCGTCTCTCCATCCGCTATAAGCATTCTATAAAACGAGGACGGAATTGGGGTCTTATCAGGGAGCGTAGACCAACCTTAGAGATAAATATTTTGAAATTGATTTAGGTTGACAAAATATATTCAGAAATCAGTTCCTCGTTCACACATCTAATGAATTTTTCAATTACAATTTTTTTGGAAATTATTTACATTTTATGCACCTATCTGATATTAACAGCAGAATATCGATTATGTTTGTTTCTATTAATCAAGACGTTCAAAACTTTATGTGACCGATAAAAAAATGATAAGTTTTACTTAAGCTTAAAACAATGTAACACATAAATGCAAGTGTGTTCCTAGTGTGTCTGTAAAGGTTAATATTCGGATTCTGTAATATTTGGATGCTGTAATTCACGGAAGGCCTTGAAATACAATCTTAAACAGAATGAAAACAATAACTCCAAAGACTTAACTACTTAAAGTTTGTAAATTGTTTTGTCCACAAACAATTGCTCCAAATACATCCACTATAACCCATAACAAACTGCAAATGTATAGAAGCGAAGATCAATTTAGGCTGGGAGTTTCTACAAGCAACCAGTATAACTTGACCTCTGCTCTCCTAGAATAGTCAATGGCATAAGATCTGGATACAGTTGTCGATCGCACATGGGGATTTTTTCTAAGGGTCAATAAACCGTGGTGTGAGAGGGACGACCTTATCAATTATCGGAGATGGCGCTTGTATACATGGTGTTTTAAAATATAATAGATTTTTGGGTTGATGCAATTGTGGGGTGGAGATGTTATGTTTGTTTATTGCGTTGAAGCATTGCGATTAGTATTTAAAAAAATATATATATAATTGTGATAAATTTTATTACTTTAAGTAGAAAATAATTTGAAGGTTTTTATACAAAAATGACTGAGTATTCCTATTATGCATTTTGTGTTTTAAAATTATGAACTTTGTTTAATTTTTACCGAACCAAAACATCATAATTATTTTTTTAAAGATTTGTTTTCATTTTTATCGCGAGCCAATTTATGTCCCATTTTTATTTAATATTTATTAAGGATGCAGCAAGATATTGAAGATTTTTTTCTATAAATTGGTTTTGGCCAGTTTATTTTTAGAACTATTTTTTTTTGTCGCATAGCTGATTCGATAATATCAATTCTAAATAATCCATGAGCTAGTATCAATTCTAATTCTAAATCTCCCATCCCACTGTATACACATGTACTTAGTTTCTAAGACGGAATCCGCATCCGCAGCACATGTTCTCGCGAACCAATCCGGTACCTACTTGATTATTAATTATTTAAATTTAGAACAACATAATCTTAAAGTATTTTTTTTATAAAAATATGTTATCTTTGTTGAAACTAAACAGATTTAGGTCAATTCTGATTCGGCCAGTACCATTTATATTATTCAAATAGAGAATAGTATTAAAATAAATTGAGACTATTAATATTAACCTTTATCAAGTGATTTTTTATACCTAAAATCCTTTTCTTTTTGTAGAAAATTCGGTACGTACAAATAAAAGTTCTAAATACTAATAATATTGATCTCGAATCCCACTGTATACAAACGTAGTTTCTAAGACGGAGTCCGCATCCGTAGCACCTGCTCTCGCGAGCCAATCCCGTCCGTCCTTCATTTTATATTTATTTTCACATTCTGTATCCACTGTTATTGATTATACGTATTTTTGTTGTGACAGTTATGCCTTTTTGATATTGATGGGTGTGTTTCGGTTTAATGTGTTAAAGTGTATTGGCGCCAATGTAGTTGGTAGTTAAAGGTAGGTATTTGGTAACTGAGTGGCTGTTAAATATTGTGTTCTTGAACAATTACTAATAAATAAAAATATTGAATAGTTTAAAAAATTTGTATTTCATAGAGTAGTTTTTGAGAAAATTGGCGACATGTAAATAAACTTACATACATAAATACGAGTTGAATACAGAACCTACGTTATTTAAAATCGGTTGATGAAAATTGAAGACCTTAGCAGGTCAGAAAAATTGATACAACTTCTACGTATTAACATAGTTGTAATCTGTGGTATTAACCTGGTGATAATTTCACACCATAAAACCAACAAACTTGACATTTATGAAATGTCATCGTCAAAATAAAAACACCATTAGCCCCGGTAATTATTCCATTTTGCGCCATTACGAGTTATTAGTAACAAATTATTCTCATTGCCGCGATTGGGTCTCACTATATCAGTAATATGTGGTATTACTATGAACGTGTTCCACTGGTTTACGACAGCTTCGTACTTTGTAATTCTTGAAACTGGTTCAAAAGAAATATTCAAGATCAGATATTTATGGACAAAAGCTCGTTGAAATATTGTAGTATTCCTATGAAACCTCGCAGCCTACAGAGTATGGATTGATAGTTTGACTAATTCAATGATGTGATATACGCATAAGCATGTGATAAACGGAAATGATTATCTATAAAATATAATGCCTCATACTATTATATACTGCCTCGGTGGCGTAGAGGTATGATTACAAAGCTGAGGTCTCGGGTTCGAATCCCGGGTCGGGCAAAGTGATATTGGGTTTTTTCTATTCATTATCATCGGGCGGAAAATACAAGGCGAAATGTGGGCGTGCTGGTGGCGCCTCTGCCTACCCCTTCTGGGATAAAGGCGTGAGTTTATGTTTGTATGTATGTAAAAATATAATCTACTGGGGGTAGGTCTCTGTGTGTTCTATCGTCTGTTCCATGGGGAATGCTCCGAGAAATTGTTTGAGATGGTACCAACGTCGCCCTTCTACCATCGCACCAACCGTCACCGCAGCACAGTTCATTCCTACCACCTGGAAGCGTACCGCTCCCGAACGGTACGTTTTCAGCGTTCTTTCTTACCACGCACGTGCAAGCTCTGGAATGAACTCCCTGCATCGGTGTTTCCTGAGCGCTATGACCTGTCCGTCTTCAAACGAGGCATAAAGAGAGTACTCTCCTTAAGGTAGGCAGCGACTTTGTTGTGCTGGACCCCTGGCACTGCGAAGGTCTATGGGCAGCGGTAGCGGCTTACCATTAGGCGGGCCGATAGCTCGTCTGCCTATACGGCAATAAAAAAACAGGTCTCTCATATGTGAGAGGCCGCCTGGGTAGGTACTACCCACCACCACCTATTGTATTGTATTGTAATATCTTATGTCTCATGATGGCGAGCGCAGTGGAATGCCGAGCATTGCTTTGTAATTCATGGTTTTGTTTAGTTTTGCTACTGTCCAGGAGCGGTCGTATTGCTTACCATTTCTCGCATTCATCGCAATAAAAAATACTGCTTAATATCCCCATAAGCTTTCAACAGTGTCTGCGTGTAATATTTATTAGATTGTCTGTACGTTTCGTTGATGTATGTGAGTCATTTTTTCCAGCCCCTATGGGTTCAACTGAAGGACAAACTTCGTTTACGATGGAAATGGCTTAGGCTTTAATCCAACGCGCTGGTCTGATACAGGTTAACGGACTTTGCATACCATAGAAAATCATGTTTACATCTCCATGATATGCGATTTATGAAGATTTATGAAGATTATTTATGAATATTACCTTATGAAGTTTTCCTTAATACTTGGCGTGAGGTAATTGATTGTCAATACACACAAGTATCAGTAGCACCTCTGCCTACCCCTTCTGGGAAAAGGCGTGAGTTCATGTATTAATGTGTGTACATACAAGTCTTTAAAAAGTCAATGTGGCCGTTTAAAACGAACAGGCAACCACACACTTCTTTACTTTAAAGTTAATACAGATCAGCCTACAAAAGCTAATTTCCCTATACAAAAACAACGCCATCCACTTTCAAAATTAAAACTCGTACGAAATGGTTTCATTAAGTGCGATTTAGCGCCGTGCAAGGATAGTACCGTTTGCGGTTGACAGCGCACTAATATTACCGCGGGTACTGGAAAAACAAGCCCTAACTAGGAAACGTATTCCACACCAGTTCTTCGACTGGTTTGTGTGATTCTGAGGAATTTATGTTAATATTTTTTTATCGATGACCAATAGGGATGTTTTCCTGGCACGGAAACTGCATTTCCCGATGAGAGTAATGTTGTAAAAGTATCCATTGCTCAGACAAGATCATAACCTCTCGCCATTCAACCAACTATTAAAATTCTTCACGCTATGGCAGTTGTAAGCTACAGTTTCCGAATAAAACCACGTCGCATAAGTAACAATAGACGGCATGAAAAGGTTGCAGTAAATCGCTGAATGTAAGCTGTTTTCTAAAGTTCGTTTTGAAAATCCTTGGAGTATGAAATGTCTGGCACGTGAAGTCTGCCCATGATCCGCGGTAAGCCAACGTGGTGGACTATGCTTAACCACTGCTAATTGTAGAGAAGGCCTCTGTGCAACAGTGGGACGTACTGCATGAGCTGGATTACCATAATATTGTAAAATATTGGAAGCCTCGGTGGCGTAGTTGTACGACTACAAAGCTGAGGTCTCGGGTTCTAATCCTGGGTCGGGCAAAGTGATATTGGGTTTTTCTATTCATTATCAGCCCGGAGTCAGGAATTTGAGCCCGATATGGCGATAGGCTCGCCCCCTATCACATCATGGGACGGAACATACAAGGCGAAATGTGGGTGTCCTGGTGGCGCCTCTGCCTACCCCTTCTGGGATAAAGGCGTGAGTTTATGTATGTATGTATATTGGAAGCTGCGTTTAAAAGCTTTAACAATTTCACCGAATTCTATCTACCCTCATCTCCAAGAACAATATATTAAGGAAGAAATGAACGTGCGTGAATTCCGAACACTATTACACAATCAAACAACATTAAGCTCGCCGCAGAGAACATTCGTATCCATTAGCTAGATCCTAGGGCTTACAGGTGGACTAGTGCCTAGCCTAGCTAGGTTTCTGTTAGCTACAACTCGGTTGCAATTAAGCTATTGGTACATAAAATGTTTGCTAGTGTGTTTTTAATTTGTAAGCTGTTGGAAATTTATTGGCAATAGGAATTTTCAAATAGCATTTGGTGCTATTAGAATAGCATACATAAACCTACGCCTCTATTTCTGAATGGGTAGGCAGAGATGTCTCTAGTGCCAATCAGATTTCATTAAACTGTTTCAGTTTTAAAAAAGTCATACGAGGCGAGTGTACTGCCTTGTCGGGTAAGAAATTCCACTTATATGAGACTTTTAAGGACAACAAAACTCAGACAAAATGCATTGCCCAATCTGACATTCGAACCCAGGACATCACGGTTCACATACCAATAAGTTCACAGTGGTCGCGGGTTCAAGTACCCAAGGTACACCTCTGACTTTTCGGAGTTATGTGTGTATTGATAGTCAATGACCACGCAATTTAACGGTGAAGGAAAACATCGTGAGGAAACCTGCATACCGTAGCGATGTTAAAGAATTTCTATAGCATGTAAGTCCGCCAACCCGCACTAGGCCAGAGTGGTGGACTATATGGCCTAACCACTCTCAATCGATTCTCTCGATTGTAGAGTAGGCCCGCGCCCAGCAGTGGGAGGTATATGGGCTGTTACATTAACATTACATTTAACAGAAAAATCAATTAAATTTCCAACCTACACCATTGCATGTCGCGACAACCCTAGACTCCAGTTCGTATTTCAAAGGAAAGTTATAGCCTTACGAATATTAAAATATCGTATGAAAGTGAATCAGCTCGCAGGTGTTAGTAACCCTACACTGTATATCTTATTACTGCGCTGATTAATATTTGCTGACGTTTTGTAGCTGATGTCAGTAGCTGATGCTGACGTCAGCACAGCCTTGGACATGTTGAGTATTAGATTAAGAGAATGTTTTCATTTAGTAACAATTGTTAAGCAATAATATGGGGATTTTATTCTAATTGGAAAGTATATGTGTATCTGTCTTTATTCCGAATTTAGGCAGTTTTGTCCTTTTTAATCTGATAGAAAGATTATTCTGGTAAGGGTAGAGTTGTGACTCTCTCGTAATAAGCTCAGGGAGTGCGGAGCAGGAAAGGTAAATAAGAGCCACAGACCTTACCTTGCGGGGACTGCTCTACCTACTGATCCTCAAATGCACCTTGCGGACCCCTAGGACAGCTTGATAGACTTCGAATACTATATACATCTTCTTATCTATACATTTGTTCCTATATATTTTCGCAGCCCGCGCGATCTAAAGAATATTTTAGGTATTTTTTCTACACCTTGGGTTATATTATTGTAGTTTCAGTAAGGATCCGTATTTTTTTTAAATATAATATACCCTATGTCACCCGGGGATAGTGTAGCTTCCCAACAGTGAAATATTTTTTCAAATCAGTTCAGTAGTTTTGGAGCCGATTCAGTGCAAAGAAACAAATATTCAAATCTTTCCTCTTTATAATATTGTATAGTATAGATGTGGCTAAGTTGAGAAGGTAAGATCAAATATATGGCAATTAGCAACGGTTAGTATAGTATGTAGCAATATTAACAGTATCAATGTCTTTACCAAGAATATTTATTGAAATCGTATAATATGATACGTAGTAACGCGAGCTTAACATTTCTGTGAATATTAGGAACGCATACAGCGCCTCTACCGAACGTATGGGGAACTAATATTTCTCATATTCATATTTTAGTACAAAATAAATAAAATAATAAATACACCCAACAGTCACATACATAGTCCTGACCCCACACTAAGATTGACTCTTGTGTCGTGGGTATCAGGAACTACGAGAGACTTTTCGGTCTCACAAACGACGAAATAAGTCACCTGGTGGCAGGAGATCACTGCCACCCATCTCCTGGGAAGGAAAACGGATGGGAAGTGGTAAAGCGTATCGGGCATCCGACGATCTCACTCACTGCTAACGTAACAGCAAAGCTGCCGCATCACGTCGCTCCTCTGAGACAGTGGTACCGCCCCGGACGAGCCTCCCAGTCAGGACTATGTATGTGACTGTTGGGTGTACTTATTATTATATTTATGATAAAGATAAGATACAGAGATTGCCTCGGTGGCGTAGTTGTACTACTTTACGATTACAAAACTAAAGTCTCGGGTTGTAATCCCGGGTTGGACAAAGTTATATTGGGCTTTTCTATCCATTATCAGCCCGGAGTCAGGAATATGTGCCCGATATGGCGATAGGCTCGCCCCCTATCACATAATGTTACCGAACACAAAGCGAAATGTGGGTGTCCCGATGGCGCCTCAACCTACCCCTATTGGGATAAAGGCGTGAGTTTATGTATGTATGTATGTATGTAAAGTAACTACTGTGGCATATTTTGTTCTCTATTATCCATTCTCAAGGGGCGAACCATACACAAACTACCCAGACCTATATTCTAAACAAAAAGACCCGTTCTAACTAAACTCAGGTCTGGAGACAAGTTTACGGACTCAAAACTGTCTCTGTTGAGCCATTGTTGAGACTTATGCGGCGCAAACTTTATATTAATGATATCTTTAAGCTTTACGAGGAGCATTGAGCGCGCGTGTGTAAGTTAGAATATCTTGGCTACGTATTTGTGGTGTACAATAAGACGAGCTGTTGGTTTAGTAGAAATTGTGAGCTGTTAAAGTCTGTTTTCAATTATTTCTGTTCTGTATTGTACTGTATCAGCCCATACGTCCCACTGCAGGACACGAGCCTCCTCTACAATCAATCAAATTTATTTCCTTGGAATAACAAGAAATTACCATAAAATACTAATAAATATTATAATAATACTTAATGACTATCGAAAAATAGTAAAAATATAAATATTTTAACAAATATCTTATAAATAGAGAATAAGTACTATGTGTATTGACTTATCATAAGAGCTATTCAATTGGGTATTTGACTATCATCGAATTTTTGTATTATTTTGCAGAGAAACACAAGTGCCATTGAAACAAAACATTTTTGTGAAAACAGTGTTAAAGTAGCTTGTAACATGAGGCAAATATTAGTATTTTAAATGAAAGAGTGGTGACGTAGTGGGGAAATCTCACCGTCTCTTTCACACCCGCACACTATAATGCATATTAGGATTAGTGACGTCACTAATTTTGTTTTGCATCCCTTTTCTTTTACCCCCACTACAAGATTAAAAACGTTTCTAACTTGTTTAATTCTGAATGGATTTACAAAATTCTTTGTTTGCTTGATTTTGGATATGGATACTTTTTGATGAATACAAAAAAAAAAAGAGTCGAATACCCTATTGCTTACTTGACCAATAAACGAATTTCATTTCATTTCAATCTAGAGTACGATTGAGAAGGGTTAGGCTATATAATCCACCACACTGGCCTAGTACGCTTTGGCAGACTTTACATGCCATAAAATTTTTGCAAATCTCTATCGTATGCAGATGTTGTTGCACGATTGCCGTTTGAACACTTTGAACACTTTGAACACTTGGTTGCCGATTTTGAACACTTTAATTTTTATGTCGTTTTTAATTTTATTTTGTTTACTGTATGGTGTTTAAATAAAGAGTTTATTATTATTTCTCTTTATTTATTTAACTATTTTTTTACATTTTTACATATATAATAAAAAAATAAAATGCATATAAAAATATAAAAAAAAAAGAGATTAACCCAACGATGGCGAGGCTCGAGACCCAAGCCACCGGTGGTTAGGACCCCAAAGTGAGGAACCTCTTCACTATACGTGCCGTGTCAAGCAATACTGCCTTCTGAATCTGGCTCATGACCCAACGGCCCATTGAGAGGCTTATTATTATTATTATTATTTTATATGTATTTTAAATTTAATATAAGTCTCCATAATTTAGGGCAGAACACCGAATTACCGAGCTTTTGGCCAAAGTACTTCAGTGGTATTCATGGGGAAGTTTATCTCTACTCTATAGAGAGAAACTTATTATTATGTTAAGGTAACTACTAGTAGACTAAAGAAGCGAATTAATAAGTTATTCATATAAAAAAGTCCATTGACTACGAAATCACCACCTAACAAAATAATAAAAAACGAAAACATACAAAATGCATTTTAAACGCAGGTTTCTGGGAATCGTAGCGTCACCGCTGACGGGGTAATAAGGGGCTGATAGAACGCAACCGCAGGTAATAACCGGGGTTCGATGCTCGGGTAAGGATTTTTTGTGAGCTACCGGAATTGGATTAGAAATGTGTAGATAATTTGGGTTGTATGTAAATTGCATTTTGGATTGTTTTTGTGTGGCTTTGTGTAAGTTTTTTAATGTTTGAATAAATAAGTCTTTCTAGCGACTTTATTCATAGACAGTTTTAAAACCTATTTTAGTTACCGAATGTTATGTCCCTTTCGAACGACTTTCGAATTCAGTTTGAGCACATTACGACATAATAATCTGCTTCGACTCCTCGTAGTTGTACTATGGTACGGTTACAACGCTGAGGTCTGGGGTTCAAATCCCTGGTCGGGCAAAGTGTTATTAAATTGGTCATAATGCAACCCAAAATAGCTGAAGACACCAAACGGCATCCACGCCAAATAGAAACGAAAAAACAAAACACTACAGGGGTTTAATTCTAATTTTATCACAAAGGCTAGTGAAGCTATTTCCAATCGAGTACCGAGAAGTTAGTTTATCGATTCTTGTTTAAAATCGTTAAAATCGACCGGAACATAGTACTGGGAAAAGTTCAGAAAAAGTTTTTGTAATTATAGTTTTACGTCTGTTATTTTAAACTACAAACGATAAAAGTTTATTATTAGGATACCAACGAAGTAAGGTCTCTGCTTTCGACATCATACATTCCTATGAACCTTATTGGCCATCTTATTGAACTTGGAAACTGAACCAGAAGATATTCATTTTCAGATCACCCATTCAGATCTAAACATTATAGTCTTTCTGTCAAAAGTACGGCTACTTAAGTATTGGATAAGTTTTCGAATGAGTTACGCATTATGCTAGAAGGTAATCTTATTGTTAATCTCGAAAACTCAATAAGATGTGTATGGATGTAGATTATTTGACTATTTGTACAATTTTTTATTCTAGTAAAAATGGGCTTACTAGATCGGAGATGCAGCACTCAATAACAGCTAATCTTGCTATAATAACAGAACTGCTTTTTTTTTGTGCCCAAGAGGGAAAGCTATTAAGCTCCCCTTTCGTTACCCCCGGGGGGGGGGGGGGGCGAAAGGGGTATGTCAGTGTCAATAACAGCACTGCTGTCTTTTCACCTTCGTCTTCTATCAGAAGACAAATAATGACTTTTAACTTTCATTTTTTAATCCCAAGAACTGCTGCTTTTTCAAGTTATGTAGAGCAAACCATGTTGCTTAAACCTTATATCATTACACGTACAATAAATAAGTGCCAAGTGAAATGATACTTCAATATAAAAGATGCAATTATTAAATTAATATTTCTAACAAACCCACTCAAATATCATTACAAGTACAATAAATAAGTGCCAAGTGAAATGATACTACAATATAAAAGATTCAATTATTAAAACAAAATTTCTAACAAGCCCACTCAAAGCGACGCAACTTAATCTCCGCCGACTATAAAAATATACAATTCCAAATACTCTACATCTGCCGTTGATTGAGGCAAAAAATAATCACCGTGATCCCTTGAGAAGGCCGCCATGTTTTTTGGCTCTTTTTTATGTAAACTGGTTTAGTTCAATCGAGTATGGGAACGGGGTACGAGACAACAGGTGCTGTGCTACTGAAGGAATCCTTTGTTTTTTTTTTAGAAATAGGTTTCTTGCTTTTCGGCCAGTGTTTGTAGTGATTTTACATTTTTAATAATGCGTTTGACATTTTAATGAGGTCGGATTTGAATTTTTAATTCGAATTTGTTTTCTTTTTTCGAGTGTTGTTTGTTTGTGTCTAAGGTTGATTGCATGAGATTATCGATTTGTGGTCATAAAAAATATGTATTCCAAAAAAATCACAGGACCCGAATTCTAATAGTAGGTATTATGCATTGATTTGTAATATAGGAAACTACAACACCCATAATAAAATGAAATTGGAGACAAAATTAAATTCGCAATCATCAAATATTACCTATTAACATCATACTAGTCCATATATCAAATCCAGATATAGATTGAACAAACAATCAGTTCAACTTACTTCGACACGAATAAAACACATTCGCCGAATCTTACTCTATACTTCGTGGCTATGGTTACGACCATTACACGAAATATGTAGTGTGACAAATTCTATTTGTACACCCATCGAAACAAGTTCTTATAACTTTAATAGCTATGAATAAACTATGAGGAATCGATGTTTCGCCTTACCGACGCGACGCCCTTAATGTGCCTCCATTTTGGAAATCCGGGTTCGATATTTAAATTTAAATAAATAATCGCACATTGTGTTCCATTACAGCGTTTCAATATTTATAGCATAATTTTGAATAATTTATCGTATTACAAATCTATGTTTATCTGTCCTTTTCCCATAATTAAGTGGAACTAATGTATTTTTATGTTTATTGCCGAATGATTTGGCTAATGATTTTACTGGTTGCCGTCTTTTTGACGTCAAATCTTTGATGAAATTGTCTAAACCAGGACAATTAATAAAGTTTTATAAAAAAGCTGTCGTAACGATTTTGCCTTAAATCAAACCTCATAAGTCAGTTGACAGTCCATGTACCTGTGTTTTACAAAACGTACATACATACATAAACTCACGCTTTTATCCCAGAAGGGGTAGGCAGAGGCGCCACCAGTACACCCACATTTCGCCTTGTATGTTCCGTCCCATGATGTGATAGGGGGCGAGCCTATCGCCATATCGGGCACAAATTCCTGACTCCGGGCTTATAATGAATAGAAAAACCCAATATCACTTTGTCCGACCCGGGATTACAACCCGAGACCTCAGCTTTGTAGTCGTACCGTAATACAACTACGCCACCGAGGCAGTTTTACAAAAACGACGCGTTAATAATGTATAATATACTTTAAAAAACGTAGCAGCGACTGCCTCGGTGGCGTAGTTGTATTACGGTACGGTTACAAAGCTGAGGTCTCGGGTTCGAGTCCCGGGTCGGGCAAAGTGATATTGGATTTTTCTATTCATTATCAGTCCGGAGTCAGGAATTTGTGCCCGATATGGCGATAGGCTCGCCCCCTATCACATCGTGGGACGGAACATACAAGGCGAAATGTGGGTGTCCTAGTGGCACCTCTGCCTACCCCTTCGGGGATAAAGGCGTGAGTTTATGCATGTATGTATGACCCAAACCTTTCTAATATTTTTAATGCGAATGTGAATTTGTTTGTAACGTTTTCAAACTTTTACTACTTAACTAATCATCATGAAAAGGGTACACGTTGGCAAGGGTTCAGCAAAAAGTACTTCCTTTAAAAAAACATTTATTATTCATACTTCCTATTACCCAAATTAATTGACTAAACGAAATCACGATTGAAGCTTCGACCAATCCCCAGTAAATGAGAATTGAAATACAAAATACGCTGATGATAGGTAAATGATATACGGCGGTAACCAACAATGTTGCATCGCCGAGTTAAAGACATTTAGCTGCATAGAGAGGTCTAGTTAAACTGGCTGATGAATAACAAGTAACAACACGTAATAACTCATTAGAATTCGTCGATTGCCATTGATTAATAGGTGTCTGTAGGGATATTAGATGCAATTTTGAATTAAAAACGGTAAAAAAATATGATAATTTAATTTAGTTTAAATCAGGTAATAACTAGGAATATCTAAACCTAGATACATATAATTTTATTAATATAATTATTAGATAACACGAAATAAGTATGATAAAAATGTTGGAGGGTGAAAAAAAATCTAAACAGAAAGTAATTTACATTTTATAGTAAATGTGTATAAATTACGCAATGTCGGTCGCATACCGGTATGTGACCGCAAACCGAATTAAATTAAATTCATGGTTACATAAAAAGTGCTTAAAATATACCGAATAAACTGATTTCAATTTATATAAAAATTCCATCTATAGATATAATAATACAATTATTGTGTATTATTTTTGTTTTAAAACATCTAATACTCACCCTTTAAAATTGTCTTAAAATCCAATCTTACTAATGTCCACATAAAAACACAATTGCAAAGAAATACTGGCCACTAATCAATGTTTACACAGTCAATCATACAGCCTTGATACTAGTCCATTCATAAAAAACAAACATTAAAAATACACAAAAAAAAATAACGTTCGATATTTAAAATTGCGTGCACGATCGGGATCGATCGGGTACAGTCACGGTCACGACCGCTAGGCTCGGAGCCCGGCAAGGTACTGTCGTGATGGAAATGTTTTCCCGCCCTCGTACCATAGAATACGCGTATGTAGATACGGCAATTATCTATTCCCGCAATTTCGGCTGTTGAAAAGGTTATTTTAGTTACGGCCTCTGATATTCTAAGAGGATGCCGAGTTAAGTAATGATGTACGTTCTCGGTAGGGTGTTGAACCGTCGATATTGTGATGGAATTTTTCGCTACCTGTAATACGGATTATGAATATTTTTACACGTGTTCCTCATTATTTATTAAATATTAACTTTATTATGTTATCCAGGATAATAAAAACGCTTAGGCTTGTTAAATGTAATTGTAGCTATATATAGGAAATTAATAACAATATTTTATTGCATTTTGTTTCCAGATAAGATACGCTTTAATGTCATAATTTAAGTACATTTAAAATACAAGAAAATATTGTAATTTAAGTAATTAATAAAATTATCTTTACTTAAAAATTTGAAAAGCGTACTATTTGACTTTAATTTCTTTAACATCATGTGAATCATTATATTGGATGGATGTTTTATATTGGATGTTGAATGCTGGATGCAACGCAAACATACATTACGAAGCAAAATCTCCAACTACTCTCATACATCACCATGCAACAACTTTACCAAAAGCTTCGCTCCTTACTTGAAGCCTTCTACTAACATAATAACACAATCATTCATACTTTTAAACCTTAATTCATGTTATTAACACCATCCCTACATAAATACAATTACACATACAAACATAAAGAATGACTTATCATTTTCATATCACTACGTGCGCTCGCTTAAATAATCTGTAACGTGTTCGCGTGCGCCGTCCTTTTCCCTCTCGCATTGAAACGGTATATCTATCCCTGTCTAGCACCACTGCAGTGGTTTAATACTAATAATAGAATGGTTGTAAACAGCGCATAATCAGGAGTACGGGATGGCGTGTCTACGATTATTTGTTCATTGATGTTTATAAGAAAGCGCTGTTTATTTAGCGAAATTAATTGCGAGACTGTTATGATAGTAATATAAACTTTAAAGGGTGCATGAGTAAGGCAGAGCTTTTTAAAGAAGATGAAGGAAGATGACTTGATGTAGGTGGTAAATAAATAATGAAATCTTACCATTCTGCAAAGGTATTAAGGTCTACTTAACTACTTCACGCCACGTTTCTTCTTATTATTTTATTCGTTATTTCTTTCTTTCTTTCGTATCTCTCTTTCTCTCTCTCTTTCTTTCTTTCTTTCTTCCTACGTGGAAATTACCCGAATATATGAAGATATAGTATGCCGGCAAATAGTTCTTCAGCTTCATACTGCTACGAACATATGAGTTCCGAAGCCTCTTGGTTCAGGCCGTGATAGTGAATTGAGGCTTATTTGCCAGTAGTCGTAGCTCTAAGGAAACTACAGTTTTTGTTTACCTGTGAATCGAACCCGTGACTTTACGATTCACAACTAAAATTGTCTCAAAAAAATTGAATGAGGTCCTTTTAAAGTCATAGCCTGACAATTTTACACTCCGATAACCCGTGAAATTCCAAAGAAAATAAGAGTAGCGACAAAAAGTAGTACAAATAATCCATTGCGTTGTCAGCCATGACGGTATCGGCTCCTTCACAAAAACACGATCCTTCGCGGTCGCAGAGGACAATTTCCTTCGCAGTATACTTAGAATTCACAGATAAAATAGCTGCATTATTATCATTTTATTTATTTATTTAGATATTCTTTATTGTTCACCAGGAAAAAAACAAAGATAATAACTAGATATAAAAAAAGTATAATCGGCGGCCTTATTGCACAAGGCAATCTCTTCCAGGCAACCTTAGGATGGACATAGAAGGAAGGAGAAAGAAAGGGCAGTCTAGGGTGTATTTTAGCAGCTTATTTTAGTCCCAAGACGTGATAGGTATCCTAATACCATGCCACACAAATTTAGAATCTGTACGATTTTTTGAATTTCTATCAAACCGAATAACTTAAATAAATTGCAGAGCCTAGAATTGAATCCAGAAACTCACAATTTACGATCCATATATTTTTCCACTGGGCCATTGGCGTGATTTTTACAATAAAAATAAATTGCACGGTTCTTGCAGCATCACCATATTCAAAAATAAATATAATATCAACCAATATTTACGTGTTCAATTCCCGCACCGAGACAAATCACAGGAGACCACCACAGGCATCTGTTTCAGGTCTGGGTGTTTGTGAGACCAAAAAGTCTCGTAGTTTCTGATACCCACGACACAAGACTCGATCTTAGTGTGGGATCATTTCTATATGACTGTTGGTTGTATATAACACTCCGGCTGTGAAGCACAAGAATTCTCTACAACCAGAAATACAATTGAGAAATTTAACGTTACTACAAAACTCAGCTTGCCATCAATTGAGTGTATACTACAGTTGCACCTGCATTGTATCAACGCCTTGGTAAGCGTGGGAGTAAAGTAGCTGATACAAAAACCTATGTAGCTCAGCCTTCAGTACATACATATGCTATGTTTCATTTAAAATGGCTATAAAATGATAATGGTTTCTTACATTTACGCGAATGTTACACATTGAAATAAAACTATTTATTACGGATTTTATCGCGATTTGGTTTAATTTTTACATTTTTTAACTTCCCGACGTTTCGATTACTTTACAGCTTTCGTGGTCACGGTGCGGACTGAGGTATTAGTCATCCGCTCAGTGACTGTTACCATTTAACTACCCTTATTTTACAATTATTAAATTAAAAAGTTAATTTAAATAGTTAACTAGTTGTTGCGATCCGATCTACGCAGAAGGAGCTCACTGTGTCTTGAGGTCTGGCAGCTGGTCTTTTAGGTTCCGATTTAATTAAATGTAGAATTGGATCCCATCCCAAAAAGTGACGGAATCCAAATTAGTTTTTTAGTATACTGAAACGAAAAAGTGACTACAGTGCAACAAATGCAAATTTTAGTACAATTTTATTAAAATGTCTAACGGTGAGCAATCGTTCTTTCACGAGTTGTCACTATTATGGAGGTCTGCAAGAAATCGAATTTAAAGAAGCTGGTTTGACTGGAGGTAGGTCTCTTATAGGTGAGAGGCCTCCTGGGTAGGTACCACCGCAATGTCTACTTCTCCCGCCAAACAGCAGTGTACATGCACTGTTGTGTTCAGGTTTGAAGGACATTGTAGCCAGAGTAACTACTGGACATAATGTTTCCTAATTCCAAATATTTTTAAATACATCATTAAGTATATTCTTATGTATTTTTTATATCTATCTATCTATATCAGCCCATATACGTCGCACTGCAGGGCACGGGCCTACTCTACAATCGAGAGAATCAATTGAGAGTGGTTAGGCCATATAGTCCGCCACGCTGGCCTAGTGCGGGTTGGCGGACTTACATACCGTAGAAATTCTTTAAAATCGCTACGGTATGCAGGTTTCCTCACGATGTTTTCCTTCACCGTTAAAGTGCATGGTGATTGACTATCAATACACACATAACTCCGAAATGTCAGAGGTGTGCCCTGGGATTTGAACCCGCGACCACCGTGAACATTTAGGCAGCCGCGTCTGGCCGTTATCAACAGGCCACCACGCACTACTTACTTCACCTATTTTGTATAACGGTTTGTTTTCCAGAACATCCTTACCTAGGAATAAGAACCTCACTCAAATAAGACCAAAAAAAATCTAATTAATCCCAACTTTCTATTCACTCAAAAAGCGATGATTATCCTTAATTAATTCAAACATTGGCATCGATAATATTTTCGCAGTTAGAGGTTTATTGCTAGCGTTGAAAACAACCTGCACCCCCATACTTGTTTTAAACCCGCCATGAATTAAAAAGGGTTGTGTTGTAAGGGTCGACGGTTGTTGAGAAAGTACGAAATTGGTGTTTAGATAAAAAGTCGAGTTATTTTAGCATAATGAAGATAGGTATTCCATTTATTGTTTATTAGTTCGTTTTTTGAATATTTTTTTTTATTGTCTAATCTATATATATAAAAATGAAACCCGTTTCGCGTTGTCACTGCATCACGTGTGAACGGCTGAACCGATTTCGATAATTCTTTTTTTTAAATGTTCGTTAAAGTTCAAAGATGGTTTTTAAGGCGAGAAAAATTCGAATAATTGCCGGAAAAACCCTAAAAACAGCCCTTTTCTTTTTCCCATACAAACGTTTTCTAACGAAAAACGAGCTTTATTGCTATTGTATAAAGTTAATATTGAATTACAAGCTAAAATATATATAAAAATGAATTGCTGTTCGTTAGTCTTGCTAAAACTCGAGAACGGCTGGACCGATTTGGCTAATTTTGGTCTTGAATTATTTGTGGAAGTCCAGAGAAGGTTTCAAAGGTGAATTTGGTCCACTGGAAATTGTTTTTTAATTACATTTTGAAGTGAATCTACTTTTACAAAATGTTAATAGGTTTCGCAACTGTCAAACATTTCATGTTCATACCGTCGATACAGTAAACTCTTCCCTCAAATTAAAGAACGTATTTAAATAAAGGTTTCGAATCGACAACATATATCCACAATATTCGAATAATGGCGTATTTTAGATTTTAAATATGTAGAATAATGTCATTAATGAAAAAGGATTGACATTTAAATTGGCTGTCAAATGTTTATGCGTGTGTTCAGAAATGTATTTTGTGTAAACTAAACTTCTTTTTAAAATCGGAAATCATTTTTATCAATTTTTTTACAATGTCCTATCCTTCACCACCATTATACGAGTATAATTTCAAAAATCACATAATATCATAATATCTGGAACTACTGAATCGATTTTAAAAATTCTTTCACCGTTAAAAAGGTATAACATCCCTGAGTGTCTGAGGCTATATTTTTCCAAAGCGGTTGGAATGTTGTATAGAAAATCAAAACCAGTTAAGTTATTTCTATGAAAAATTATATTTCAGCTCTTTATTACAAACGAAAAATAATGGCAACCAACAATTTTGGAAAAGAAAATTATTGATGTGAAATAAGGAATGACATGTTGTATGGAAACAAAAATCGCTGAAGCGTCCGTATTACTCATCCGGTTTTCCTTATCCGCAATCGTTGAAGTTGTAATGTCAAAAAATCGTAAGGCACACTATTTGCGTCTAGAGCGATGTTATAGAATAGGAAGTGACGACAGACGGGACGGGACAGGATTGAGGAGGACAGGTCATAGTCAAAAAAGAAGCGACAGTAGGGTAGCTACGTCGAGTTTAGGTTTCAAGAGGTTTAGGTATACAAGAGTTTGTACGAAAAATAACATCTATCTGATGTGAAGTTGAATCAAAAGATATCTGCACCCAGGCGAAGCTGGGATGGGCCGCTAGTAGTATGATAAAATTGTTATCAGTAAGTATCTTATATTTGATTGGTATTTCTCCTGCTTATGCGCAAGCGTGACGCTTACCACACCTGATGTCAGTATACACACATAAACTCACGCCTTTATCCCAGAAGGGGTAGGCAAAGGACCCACCCACCAGGACACCCACATTTCGCCTTGTAAGCTAATAAAATCCAGACGTTATGCATTTTTCATTATTTTAAGCAGTCCCGCAACACTGAAACGCGTCACCCCATCCAAAGTCACTTGACACCCGACAGACTTTACATTTTCCAACTTAGACACGGTTACTTACCTTCGTTTACAGGTAACATAGGTTAACTTGTCTGCCATTGTCGTAGGGCTTGCGATACCTTTATACAAATTGACGAGTAATTGGCTAGAAGATTGATTAATAGCCAGGGACTTTCATCAGAGGTTCTTTCTTAAAAAAGCTGATTTTTTTTGCTACCACAGCACAGTTTTTAATATTTTTTTTAAATTTTTATAATTGAGCCGACATGGTCGAAATCCGTACACAGCCTGTAATTGCAACAGGACACACTTCTATCGGCTACCGACTATATGGCCCACACATTACGTAAAATATGCTAATATTACGTATAATTAGCTTAGAAAGAAAAGAAAAAAAAGAAAGAAGAACAGATTAAATCTTTGCATTTTAAAGGTATTTGAAAGACTTCCCCAGAAATTTTATTATTAATAATAATAAATACACTCAACAGTCACATACATAGTCCTGACCCCACACTAAGATCGAGTCTTGTGTCGTGGGTATCAGGAACTACGAGAGACTTTTCGGTCTCACAAACACCCAAACCCGAAACAAATACCTGTGGATCACTCAAATACTTGTTTTGGTGCGGGGTCGAACCCGCGGCCTCTCGTTTCACACCCGGCGTCTTACCAACTGCGCCACGTAGGCTGTTATAATGGCGAATGATTCACAAATGTTTGTCCGAATCTTTTTTTTTAATATATATTATATTTATTTATAGGTCCGGCTAACGAGCAAACAAGCCATCTGATGGTAAGTGTTCACTCCTCCCATGTTCATCTACAATATGGATCACTAATATATTGCCGGCTCATCAAATCGCGAGAAAGACGGGAAGGCGAAAGGATGGGGAGAGGAAATGAGTGCGCTTCACGTCGATCTCCTGTGAGACACTGCAACGGTGATGTACCTGCCCATTCATGCTGAGTCATGGCTGACAACAGCGTGGCCCTACAACTTTTTAATCTGACTGAATCTGGGTGTTATGCCACAGAATTTAGTACTGGCAAATTGATTGAATTAATAAATAATACACCCAACAGTCACATACATAGTTCTGACCCCACACTAAGATCGAGTCTTGTGTCGTGGGTATTAGAAACTATGAGAGACTTTTCAGTCTCACAAACATCCAGACCCGAAACAAATACCTGTTGATCACACAAACATTTGTTTCGGTGCGGGGATCGAACCCGCGGCCTCTCGTATCCTAGAGTATGGCAAAGTTTAAAACAGTCGTTGCGTGTATCAGTTCCTAACAATGGTCATCAATTTTATTATGTATTAATATGCCTTATAAACATAGTAAATGTGTCCAAAAATTCGCAGCAAATATTTTTGGGACAAACCTTTAGTAAACAGCAGAATCCCAGTATCCGATAAAAATAAACAATATAATTACGAAACAAACAATTGTTTAATAACAAATATTCAATTATTAAAATACCACGTGACATTTGCGTCGAGTTTTTGCACGCTTAAATTGAAATCAATTAATAAACGAAGCTATAAATTATTAATTAAAGTATCGCGGCGGCAATAGCTTTGATTACAATTGAAACAATTTAATTTGCAAAATTATTAGAAATTAAAATCTTCTGCTTTATTTATTTGGGTATTACGTTTTGCTGTGTGAACGATTTTAAATAAAAGAATTTATGCCATCATGTAATAGTTTCTTTACTTTGTAATACCCATATTACGTTATATCGTTCGCTAGAATATATGTACCTACATTTATTTTACCTTACGATCAACCAGTAGAATGAGAATAGGGAATATGCATGATTTTTTTTTATGTTCTTATATGATAGTTCACATCATTATATAACGGCAAAAAAAAAAACAGCCGTAAAAATATTAATATTAATACAAAAAATATATATTTTAAAATATCAAACTGATGACAGCAGTTTAAACACTGTTTTTATGGCGCGTTACGATGACGTCATAGTCTAATAAAACAAACAAGCGTGGAAGTGTTGTACACTATAATTTATCAATATTTTGTATATTACGACTGTTTACAATGGAACAAAGTAAAAAACGGACTTTATTGTGCCTAAATGTAAAAATACAACAATAAATACACCCGAAAAAGTATTTTTTTTTTGTTCCGAGAGGGGTGGAAGTAAGAAAAAAGTGGTGTAAAATCATGAAAGAAGAGACATGGTATAAATAAATAAATAAAATAAATACACCCAACAGTCACATACATAGTCCTGACCCCACACTAAGATCGAGTCTTGTGTCGTGGGTATCAGAAACTACGAGAGACTTTTCGGTCTCACAAACATCCAGACCCGAAACAAATACCTGTGGATCACACAAATATTTGTTTCGGTGCGGGGATCGAACCCGCGGCCTCTCGTTTCACAGGCGGCGTCTAACCAACTGCGCCACGGAGGCTGTATCTCTCTCAACTTGTCATAAGTAGATTAAGGGAATATCATATGCTACTACCTCATGCATGTGTGGATCACAACTTGATCCCTATAATAGATGAAGCTATAGTACTGGCAGTTAAAGACTGCCTCGGTGGCGTAGTTGTATTACAGTACGGTTACAAAGCTGAGGTCTCGGGTTCGAGTCCCGGGTCGGGCAAAGTGATATTGGATTTTTCTATTCATTATCAGCCCGGAGTCAGGAATTTGTGCCCGATATGGCGATAGGCTCGCCCCCTATCACATCGTGGCACTGAACTAGTGGCGCCTCTGCCTACCCCTTCGGGGATAAAGGCGTGAGTTTATGATTTATGAAGTTATAAGTAGTAGTTTGTGGATTAATTAATATGCAGGATGTTCTAGTCAGCGGATGACTAATACCTCAGTCCGCCCCGTGACCACGAAAGCTGAAAAGCAATCGAAACGTCGGGAAGTTAAAAAATTTAAAAATTAAACCAAATCGCGATAAAATCCGTAAAAATAGTTTTATTTCAATGTGTAACATTCGCGTAAATCTAAGAAACCGTTATAGTTTTACTCCAGTTTTAGGCTATGTTATGTCTTCTAACCATTAATTTGTGAAATAAGTATTGTAGAACTATGTACAAGAAATATCTATAATGTAATTACCTTGCAGCTTTAACACCTCTGATTTCAGCAGCCGTAAAATCCGGATTAGATGCGAAATATGTACTCATTAAAAACATCAATTTTAGGAAGATTATCCGATTGCTCCTTTACATAACCACTGTCAGTCATTATTCTTGGAAACGTACTTGCTATTTTAAGTAGAAACAATTAATATCGCTCCGAAATATACTAGGAAATTACAACAAAAATTAATTCAATCGCAAATACCGAACAAATATGCACTTGTTGACATTAACTTACTAGACTGTGACGTCAAACTCTCATTGACCAATAGAGTTGCGTTTCAATTACCTTGAATTTTGCACTCATTTTATGCAGATTTTAATAATTATTTTCTTAATTGAAAAGTACATAATTAAAAAAATATTGATGTAGATGTCAATCTAAAGCAATAAAGAATCTACAAAAAAAAATTGGTCTCAATTTGAATTCCATGCATATTCCCTATTAGATTCCGAAACCGGTGGTCGTGGTTCAAATCCAGGGCACATACCACTGACTTCAAAATAACGTGTTTATTCTTAGATAAATATGACTTGATTACCCGTAAATAAAATCATATACGAGGGCGGAAAAGTAAAGTAAAAAAAAAGATAGATAGTTAAAAACCCATCTTTAATTATCTATCTTCGAGCAGGCTGCCATAATAATGTCGACCGATGAGACATAAGCATCTCTCCTGGTTCTCTTTAAACCAACAATTCCATCTACATTTACCAAATCTTTTTCGTCCGAATCCCGAATTTACACCAAAAAAACGCGCAAACCTTTCGTTTCTGCCTATTAAAATGATTGAAAGCGCCCATAAGTGTACAGTGCGAACAACCTTTTCGTTCCGGAATATTCTATATGATATTATATGTAGAACATTTCGGAGGCAAAAAGTCCGGGCCCCAAATCAACTGAAACGCGACCTTACATTTTTTCAGTGCTTTGTTCAACAACTGTAACTGTCATAAAATATTTGCTAGAAAGGTTTAGAAGTGGCATTTATTTTATCATTTTTCTGATAAGACTTTATATTGCTGTGAGGATTATGCCAGAGTTATGTTACGTTAGATCTTTTTTAAAATGAATATATCTATGAAATCTTTTCTGAAATTTTATGAAACGAAAATGTAACACGAAGAATGCCACCTGAAAAGAGAGCTTACATGTCAACGTTAACTGATTTGATGGTTTTTGACGAATAGTGCCTGTTGTGACGGCATTAAACACAAACGGCCTACTATCGTGCATTGAAAAAACCTCAGTAATGAAACCTCGTACAGACATATTATTATATCTACTGGTGGTAGGTCTCTCATATGTGAGAGGCCGCCTGGGTAGGTACCTCAGCAATATCTATTTCTCCTGCCAAACAGCAGTGTAAATGCGCTGTTATGTTCCGCTTTGAAGGACATTGCAGTCAGAGTACCTACTGGACATATTGAGACTTAACATCTTATAACTCAGGATGGCGAGCGCTGGGTAATGCCAAGCATTGTTTGGTTTTGCTACTGTCCATGAGCGGTCGTATCATTTACCATCAGGTGGACAGCAAGGTCGTCTCGCATTAAAAAAAATTCGCCGCATTAAAAAAAAATTATTACGAAATATTTTGCTAGTAAATTCTCTACATACAGAGAGCATTGCGCGTGCCATCAGGTACATAGTCTAGACTTCTGCTCCTTAGTATATTCATTAAAGTACCTACTTAAATTCTCTGAAGATTTATTTAACTTACCCTAGAATCACCTTTCCAAAACAAAACATTCTAAAGTCGATCGAAAGAGACAAAACATTCGATAGCTAAAATAGGTTTTAATTGCAACCACGAAACTTTTTACGAAACAAATGTTTATGGGTTGCAATCCTGGCGCTAACAAGAGGTTCTAACTTATATATCTGGCTTACCATTAAACTGTGACGGCCTTATTCATAGACAGATTTAAAACCTATTTTAGTTATCGAATGTTTTGTCCCTTCCGATCGACTTTAGAATTCAATGAGCGAAGAAGACAAAATTCGATAACTAAATAGGTTTTAAATCTCTCTATGAATAGGGCAGTTAGACTCTGCAGCTATTTTTACAAACACCAATAAAGAAATATACACGCCATTTCTTTCAAATTCGTAACTCTCCATCGAAAGCAAATCACAGCTCCCGTTTGAGTTATGATAGTTTTTGCGAACCTTGCGACGTTCATGAGCCGGGGTCTCAAATATTCCCCTTGTTCGGACATGGTCAACAGTCGACGTTTTTACCATCGCTTTGCTGGCTTATGTTTTTGTTAGGTATTTTTTGATATTGGTTATTTGGTTAATCGCCTTAAGTAGCCGTAGGATTTGAAAGTCTTTGTGGTGTAATGGATTTAAAATAAGTGATGCAGTCGTTTCGTTGCCCTTGGAGCAGTCTGTATGCCGTGTGGATACGCATATAGGCTGTGTATCGGCGAGATCCTGTGTTCGAATCCCAGGTCGGACACTCTAAATTATATTCGTATTTTATTTGAATATTCTTATATGTGTTTCTTGGGGCTGTAATTTTGCCCGGTATGTTGTTCGGCTCTTGCCATATTTTGTGATGGAGGTAAGTCCGGTGAAATGACGGTGGTAGTAGATCAATATACCTCCCTTTTGGGGACACAAGCATGACCTGAATGAACTCTGACCCCACATTAAGTTTTACACTAGTAGTTAGTCACTTTTATTAATTTCTTGTCGTATAATCCATTCTATCGTTTTTGGTTGTCTGAAAGAAATCGCTTATAGCGATAAGACCGCCAATTGTACACGTATTTGTAACAGTCACATACATCACAACAGGCGGTGGACTTTGCTTCGCATTGTATTAGCATTAAAAAGTATTTAGAATTGAAATAAAACCAATTTTTGCGGATTTTTTCGCGATAAAATCCGTAAAAAGTTTTATATCAATGTGTACATTCGCGTAAATCTAAAAAAACCGTTAATGGCCTTATTTATAGACAGTTTTAAAACCTATTTTAGTTATCGAATGTTTTGTCTTCTTCGCTCAAACTGAATACTTAAGTCATTCAAAAGGGACAAAACATTCGATAACTAAAATTGGTTTTAAAATTGTAAACAAATTTAGCACCGTGTAACATCAGAGAATTTTTATTTTTAAACGACGCTCAAAATTATTTGACTACCTAGCTTGTCACAAACATATTCTTTCTACTGAAAATTCAATTAAACCCATTGAATATGTCCTTTTACATTGAAAAGGAATTAAAAATCAAAGCGTGGGGCGCCGGCAGTCGCAATCGTGTACAAAATTCATGGCCCAATCATGAGTATGAATGTCTGATGCGATGTATCGATTAACGACGTACTTACCCATAATGTGTTGTTACATTATTCTGTAAGGTTATAATTGATGAAGATTTTCAGCCGTGAATTGTTAAATAGTTAACAAACTTTGACGGCCTTATTCATAGAGTTTTAAAACCTACTTTAGCTATCGAATGATTTGTCTTCTTCACTCAAATTAATATCTAAAGTTTTTTGAAAGGGATAAAACATTCGATAGCTAAAATAGATTCTAAAACTGTCTATGAATAAGTAATAAGGCCGTAAGTGTATTGTTTGATTTTGAAGAGAAAGTATTATAATTCGTTGTAGCCAGAGTAACTACTGGACATGTTCAGTTTAAACATCTTATGTCTCTGATGGCGAGCGCAGTGGAATGCCAAGCATTGCTTTGTAATTTATGGTGTTGTTTGGTTTTACAACTGTCAAATGTGAATGGCATGCTCGTCTCGCCATTCAACGCAATATGAGAGACCAACCACCAGTAAAATCAGGATCTATTGAAAATTGCATTATACAGCGTTACTTATGGCCTTTACCAGATTCTGATTATATCATGAATAGCAAACTAATAATAAATAATGATTATGAAAAAGTAGAGATACAAATTACAATTTTCTATACGAATGCAATGATGATACAAACATTTACCATACACATCCGTACAAGACGCATCAAATACCAAACCAAGCGTAAGCCGTACGAAAACACGTCAACAGAATAAATCCCGTACAGCATCAAAGAACACACAAATATCAAAATAAACAACAAACGGACGAGAACAGGAGAAGTCGGTCGCCATTTTTACTCGATTGACAATTTTTTTATGGTATCGAACAAAGGCAGAAACGGACATGCTACGCTCGACGGGTCAAAGGCAAAATGGTTCGGATTCAAAATTTAAATAAAGCCTTACATACACGACTGCTAAACAGAATTGGATGATTTTGCGACTTTTCTGTCTCATTGATTAATCATGTGTAGGTACTGACGTAGTTGTACTATGGTATGATTACAATGAGTAGGTCTCGGGTTCGCATCCCGGGTCGAGCAAAGTGATACTGGATTTTTCTATTCATACCAGCCCGGAATCAGGAAGTTGTGCCCGATATGGCGTTAGGCTCGCCCCCATCACATCATGGGACGGAATGCATAACGCAAAATGTGGGTGTCTTGGTTGCACCTCTGCCTACCTATCCTGGGAAAAACGCGCGATGTTTATGTATGTTTAGTCATAATTAAGAAATATTTGTTACCGACGAGCGTGCTCAAAGAGATTGATAACTATTGAAGCGAAAGAGGTTCTTTGGAACGTAGCATTTGGGGCTTCCTTGTTTCTGCCTGCCCCGATAGGACGCCGGCATGAGTAGTGTATGTGATTAATTTGATCTAAGTTACAATTTTATAGGTTTCTACCGACTTGGTCCGGCTTCCTTTGCATATAAAACCGTGAATCATAAACGCTCAAACACGAATTGGGTTTAAAATTGATTGAAATAAACTAATTTTTACGGATTTTATCGCGATTTGGTTTAATTTTTACATTATTTAACTTTCCGACGTTTCGATTATTCGACGTTTCGGGAGTCCGCCCCGTGACCACGAATGCTGTAAAGCAAACGGAACGTCGGGAAGTAATAAAATGTAAAATTTAACGAAATCGCGATAAAATCCGTAAAAAATAATTATTTTATCCGTAAAAAATAATTCTTTTATTTCAATGTGTAACATTCGCGTAAATCTAAGAAACCACTATTTAAAATTGATTGTTCTATCTACACTAAGCCTGAATCGTGGATAAGTTTTTACTGGACTACTAATATTTTGATCTTCACTTCTATCTCTCTATCTATCTATTCAGCCACTGGAAGTCCACTGCTGTAGATAGGCCTCTCCCAATGATCTCCACATCGACCTGTTCGAAACGGCCTGCATCCAGCGACTTCCTGCGACCTTAACCAGATCTTCACTTAAAAGTACTTAATACATTGACTTATATTCCACCGATAGACGAGACATGTCAAAGAAATAAAGTGCCCCCGTATTTTAAAAGCACACTGCAATTACATCACTTATCTGGTATTTTATTAAAATATTGTAACTTCAGACGATTTGCTTTCGGTTTGACGACGAAACATTCATTTATTACTTTTAAACGTATGCGATAAGAAGTACTGCACTGTCACTGTCACGAAGCAGACTGATTCGTGTGTGGTGCATGCACCGCAAGTAGGTGAGACACATTTTTTGTACTGAATGTCTTATCTAGTGTAACATTGATATCGATGACTTAATAACAATAAACCATAGCCAAGTATTCTAGTCTCAAAATGCTTACCATCACAAAAACAGAGATACAAAAATCGTCCGTCTACCGAAACCCTAAAGAACTAAAGATCGGAAAGCGAACCAGCTGAACAAAAAACACGCAACCAGCCCGTACGAATGGATGTGCCCGCATTAATTAATTCATTTGTATTCATAATTCAATATTAATTAATTTGGCTCTTTCAATCTCGTACGGGAACGCTTCTGGATTAAAATTGGTGGTGACGATTATGACGTCACGATTGAATGGAACCGGTGACAGTTCATTTGGTTCTTTGTTGCCGGTTTTAATGTAGTGGTTGGGAATTCAACTGCTTAAGTGGAACTATTGGGGTAGGTAATTAAGGACGCTGGAATATCAAGGTGTATTAACGCCTATGGATTTATTATTGGAATTTCATTTAGTAAGTCTAAAATGACTGCTTCGGTGGCGTAGTTGTATTACGGTACGACTACAAAGCTGAGGTCTCGGGTTCGATTCCCGGGTCGGGCAAACTGCTATTGGGTTTTTCTATTCATTATTAGCCCGGAGTCAGGAATTTTGTGCCCGATATGGCGATAGGCTCGCCCCCTATCACATCATGCGACAGAACATACCATACAAGGCGAAATGTGGGTGTCCTAATATCAGATCTGCCTACCCCTTCTGGACAAAGGCGTGAGTTTATGCATGTATGTAGGTCTAAAATGTATCTATTCGATGGGATATTTGTATCATAGTCTGCCACGACTATATCTGATGGGTACACGCGTAACGAGATAATTGTGCAAGTCTGTGTTTGCACCAGTATACTGGAACGTGTGTGGGCAAATAACTGCGCAAACATCGTTCCACTCTTCGATTCAAAACTGGAGCAAACGCGCGTTTGCGCAAAGACACTTAAACGTGTTTACATTGTATTCCAGTATGAGAAACCTTGTAGCAAGTGATAACTAGGCGTTGAAAGACTCAAAACAATCGAGATGAGGAGCACAATGCAATGCCGTCGAGTGCTGTTTGCTCCTACTTACGAACAGGCGCTACGTTTACAATGAGGCGGTTGAGGATTTCAATACAAAACTACATCAGAGCAGCGTCAAAAATATGAATTGGAGAATCTTTTGGATCGGGACGAGCACTTAATGGCCACAAATCTTTGGCTTCGAAAGCCACCACGTGTAGATCTAAGTGTTAGGAAAAACTAAGTAAAAAGGAGACAAGAAGACTTCAAAACCCAAATAATTCTCTCGAACCTTCGAATATGATCTAAAACATATCAACAACCCTTCAATCACAATTAACCCTCGCTTACCACACGCACCATGAAAGACAAACTAATACGCAACTATTGTAGCTATTAATTAATTATGGGTTAACCCCCTTATCTACTGAATACCCAGTAATGTATGGTTACGCAGTTGTTATCCGAAATTTCACGTTTTAATTGTATCCCATTAGTAATGCTTCGAAGGATTGGGAGTATTGTGTTTGTGACTGGTTATTGTTGACATATTGTATGTGATTAATAGACTGCATAATATGTTCACGCCTGTGTTCATGAAGGGGTAGGTAAAGGTGTAACTTGTGTCATTTAAAGTTGATTGAATTTACTGCCTCAAGATTTGATAGGAGGTGAGTCTATCATTACAGTAACATTACAGCACAACAAGGTCTCGGAAAACATATAGGATCTCATAAGATTTTCCAAATTCAAAACAAACAAAAAGTGGTTTGTCTGATATGGAAACTGAAACCGAGACCGTACGATTCACTGACACTATAGTTTTTCAATTTGAATATTTTGCGTGAGTTGCCAAGTATTTAAATTTACCCACAGCATCGCAGTAAACTTTTCCTTCGTCCAGTCTTGGTAAGGAAATCCGCTCGGCGACCTTATGAGTGGCATCTCTACCCACACTTTCAGGGATACAGTCATGATTTTATGTATTTAGAAAAATCTTTGCTCATCTTTACACTAGTTAAATTCCCGTACAATTTAAGTAAAATTCCCCGAGTTCTCACGAATCTCAAACCAAATCAAGCCACGCGCGAGTCAACCTTAACACTGCTGTACCACAAAGACCGTCAATCTATACCTTTGGTGGCCATTTAACTTGCTAAACACAACCTTATACTATTGATATAGAGGTGGAATTTCAGTAGCATGTGCGATGAAAGCAAAAGCATTTCTCAGTTCAAGACAGTTAACAAGTTGGTTCCGAGTTGTACTCGGCTTTATGCCGTTAGGATATAGAGGTACCCTCTCAGAGGGCGAATTCAGAATTTAGGAGAGGGGAGCATACATAATTCTACTTGCTACTATCTTGATTGCCTCGGTAGCGCAGTTGTACTGCGGTATGATTGTAAAGCTGAGGTCTCGGGCTCGGGTCCCAGGTCGGGCAAAGTGATATTGGATTTTTCTAGTCATTATCGGCCCGGAGAAAGGAATTTGTACCCGATATGGCGATAGGCTCGCCCCCTATCACATCGTGAGATGAAAAATACGAGGCGAAACGTGGGTGTCCTGGTTGCACCTCTGCCTACACCTTCTAGGAAAAAGGCGTGAGATTATGTATGTATGTACCATCATAGGAGTCAGTGTAACGTTTTATACACTTATTTTTCTTCCTCTCAACCTAGCGCTGTCCCATCCCGGATCATGTTTTGCTTTTCTTCATTTTGTAATACATGTAAGTTGAAGAATAATTCAGTTAACTTACGACTGAGGTCTATTCACATCAACCCATTAGCTATTACGTAACTGGCCAATTAATCCTTAACGCTAGGCTTACTTTTTATTCTACCTCGGAACAGTGATCACAGCTTGCCGGTAGTGAGTGCTGAGCCCTCCATGTAGACTATGGATCATAAACATACATTATCTTTGATCATTGGTTATAATAATTACAGCACAATGTTGAATCAAGAGGATTTATGTGAATTCTACTAGAGTCTAGAACGTATATGAACTAATATAGAACTAACGGTGAAGAAAAATATTGAGAGGAAACCTACATACAAGTATCAAAGCAATTTTCAATTTCTGTGATATGTGAAGTCCGCCAATCCGCACTAGATCAGCGTAGTGGATTTTGGTATAACACTTCTCAGTCGGTCTCACAATAATTGAGGTGACTCATGCACTGCATTGGGAGGTATATGGGCTGGATGGTTATTACATACATACATAAACATCACGCCTTTTTCCCAGAAGGGGTAGGCAGAGGTGCAAATCCAATATCACTGTCCGAACCGGGATTCGAACACGAGACCTCAGCGTTGCTATTGTACCGTAGTACAACTACGCCACCGAGGCAGTCTGGATTATTATTATTATATTATAATTCTAAATTTGGGTCCCAGTTGCCCCAACCATTCCCCAAATCCGTCCATGGCTCTCAAAACAGCACGGTAGCTGGGCCCGGCGTAAAACTTAAAGTTTACTATGTAGTTTTAATAATAAATGCCCACTGACCCGGCAGAACTGGGTTTCTACGTGTGTTCAATTTTAAAGGTGAAATGTGGTATGAGTTGAAATTAAACTAGTGGTAAGTTTAACTTACTTAAGAAATGTTGATGGTCATTAAAGGTAGTTATGGGTTACTGGGGTACCCACTAACTGAAAACCGACGTGGAGTGATATTGGTGTTGTGTTTATTCCGGTGAGTGAGATTATGCTTGTAAGCTTTTTTGGAATCATCGAATTCCCTGGTAGTGGCCTGGGTGGGTACCACTGCAATGTCTATTTCTCCCGCCAAACAGCATTGTAAATACACTGGTTTGTAAGACATTGCAGTCAGAGTAACTACTGGACATATTGAAACTTAACATCTTATGTGTCAGGGTGGCGAGCATTTCATGTAATTCATGGTGTTGTTTGGTTTTGCTACTGTCTATGAGCGGTCGAATCGCTTACCATCAGGCGAATGGCATGCTCGTCTCGCCATTCGTCGCAAAAAAATGTAGGTCAGCGTGGTAGACCTACAACCTCCCAATGTACATACATACATACATACATAAACTCACGCCTTTATCCCCGAAGGGGTAGGCAGAGGTGCCACTAGGACACCCACATTTCGCCTTGTATGTTCTGTCCAACGATGTGATAGGGGGCGAGCCTATCGCCATATCGGGCACAAATTCCTGACTCCGGGCTGATAATGAATAGAAAAATCCAATATCACTTTGCCCGACCTGGGACTCGAACCCGAGACCTCAGCTTTGTAACCGTACCGTAATACAACTACGCCACCGAGGCAGTCAATGTAATTCTCAATAATAGAGGTAGTTTTCAGCAGGCAGTGAAAGGGGAAAAGTTCAAGGGTTGATACAGTAAAGCACTTAACTAAAATCCATCTAAATACCAAACTGTACTGGGTCAGTCCCAATACAGAATGTATCGTTTACGCAGCGGTTAATACATGATAATATATCCGTATATACTAATAATATTTAACTAAGGTACTTTCCACATTCCACTCAATCCGGTGGGACTAATGTAATTACGTACAATGAACTAGCCTACGGTAGTGATGTGGACAATTGTGGAGATATCGATGTTTTAGTTGGTAATAAATATTACTTTATATTTTGGATAGAAATAAACATTTTGGATGTATTCTCTTGAGATTAAATAGAGACAAAACTACATCACATTTATAGAGAAATTCTATTCCATAGGTAACTTTTTATTATTACGACTACATATTTTAAAAGTCATTTATTAACGTTTTCAATACAAATAAATCAAAGTTTGAGTGTTAAACTGGTATGCTCTTTCCATAGCTGGCTTCTCATATTTATTCATTAAATTATAGTTATCTATTAATTCTCATAAACCGGAGCCCGGAACTCATTTACAACCTCTAAATATAATGATTCATAAAGTCCAAAAGAGCTAAGGTAACATAGACAAATTACTGTATCATATTTTCAACCTATACTGCAAAAAGCAAATATAACAAACACAAAATCAGCTTCCTGACAAATTTAAGTCACATATTTTCCATCTGTAAACGTGTGTTTGCAAGCGCCGTCGCGAATGCGTAATGCCGCGCACTCCATTGCACTCTATTTAACTTTTATTCCAACACATTTCTTACCTATTTCAACTTGCTGAGATGTTCTGCATTTAAGTGGAACTGTTGGGTTGGTAATATTTGTTTGTTTCGTTTTTTCTTCGAGGAAATGAGGAGTGATAAGCTTAGTGCATACGAGTATAAATGAGAGAAACGCCATTCAGAAAGAATTATGCGCTGCATTGCATTGCACTACTGCCCTAAAACATCAAGCCTTAAATGTGACATATCTATCTTCTTTCTATATCAGCCCACGTCAACCCACTGCTGGATATAGGCCTCCTCATAAATTTGATAATGCTCAATAATTACTGGCTATGGGAATAAAAATTGTCAGTGCTGCTATCTCAAATATTCGATACGCCGACAACACTTCACTTTTTGCGTCCACAGATAAAGAAATGGCAGACTTATTAACACGTTTGGAACAATGCAGCAAAGATTATGGCCTCACAATAAATAAAGAAGAGAACAAACTAATGATAGTCGACCGCTCAGAGACTTTTGAGAACACAAGGAATGGGGAATAGGACACCGTGAACCAGTTTTTATAGCTCAGTTCTGTATTAAACAATGAAGTAATTATGAACCTGAGATACATCGACGCATCGAAATGCCCAAAGCTGCAATGACTCAAATCCAAAAAGTCTGGAAGGCTAGCAACATCTCCAATAAAACCTTTTATTTCATTAAACTTTTAATTTCAACTATTTTTGCTTTTTTGTTTTGGATTTTCTTCTATTGTCATAAATTTTCAATTTTAAAGTACACATATTGTTTATGTATGTCTGCAAGTGGGCGTTGCTAGCTGCGACACAGCTATATTTTTAACTACTACAGCTAGCAACACACAATTGTACCTAGTGTTTGTAAAGTTTTCTTGCTCAAAATAAATTTATTTATTATCATAAAACAAAAATAAGAATAGTTGACACACTGGTGCTAGCTTTCTGCACGGATGTGAATCTTGGACCGTTAAAGCAGCAGACAGGAGAATGAAAGATGCGTTTGAGATGTGGTGCTAGCACAGGATGTTAATAATAACATGGACAGCACATCGAACCAACATATCCATATTAAAACAACTACAGCTCGAAAAACGGCAAAATCTTTCTGTAGCTGCTTACCCAGAATCTTAAAGTACTTTGGACATAATATCGCTAGACGCGAACCAAACAACCTAGTAAAGCTGCTCTTTGTTGGAAAGTTAGAAGGAAAAGACTACGAGGACGAACTCCCAAACGATGGGGGGATCAGGTCGCCAAAGCGCTGAAGATCCTCATTGATACAATGTTACATAGAGAAGACCGAAGCCGGTGGAGAGACGTCATGAAGATAATTGAGAGTCACGATCCTCAATAATGACGGACCAACTGCCGAGATCAAATCAATTCTTTCTCAGAATTCTAAACACACCGAATCCATTGTTAATAAAAAATTATATTCTAAATAAAGACAAATCTTATCGATTGTCGATAAGAAGACCTCTTAAAATCCTAACGTACCGAGGCTATTTCAATAATAAATTACATCCCAAATTAAGATAAATCTTATCGATTCTACCCAAACCTGCCACATCACTACGCCTTTTGTATAACACACTTTAACCTCATGCGAAGCTTTTCCAGTATACACCCTTTATAATGAAACCGGTTAATTTTTTAATACCCACCCCTTTGTACCGCTTGAGGGGAGCGCTGAAAAATTCTACTAAATTATTGTTACTTCTCAAATAAAACGTCATACATTTATGTTATCAAAATTTTGAAGGATTTATGTTTTTGCTATACGTTTTAAAAAGGTTTTTGGAGCAACAGGATGGATAATAAGGTTCTCCTTCTAAAACATTGGTATTTATGAATATTTTTCTTTCCTGCTGGGTAATGTGGCTGTACCATAGTTATTGATGTTTACAGTGTCGTCCATATTGAATATAGATTGGCGATATAAAGTTATCTCTCGCTATTGGACACAGGTATGCCGATCTAGTTTTTAGTGGTGGTAGGTTTCTCATATGTGAGAGGTCACCTGGGTAGACCACCACCGCAATGTCTACTTCTCCCGCCAAACAGGCAACAGCAGTATAAATGCACTGTTGTGTTCCGGTTTTAAGGACATTGTAGCCAGAGTAACTACTAGACATATTGAGACTTAACATCTTACTCGTATGTCTCAGGATGGCGAGCGCGGTGGAATGCCTAGCATTGCTTTCTAATTCATGGTGTTGTTTGGATTTGCGTCCATGAGCAGTCGTATCGCTTGCCATCAGGCGAACGGCATGCTAGTCTCGCCATTGAATAAAATAAAATACTGCCGAATAGCAACAATCGGAAATTTATTGTTTTAATAGCATTCTAAGCAATAATCATCGTTCTTAACCACCTAAATGACTAGACATTGCCAGGCTGTGTTAAATTGTTCAAAAACCTTACATATTTATAATTTAGTTATTATTTATTATGCCTCGACTGTCTGGGCGGCGTAGTTGTACTACGGCACGATTACAAAATTGAGGTCTCTGGTTCGAATCCCGGGTCAGGTAAAGTAAATTAGCTCGGAGTCAGGAATTTGTGCCCGATAGGCTCGCCTCCTATCACATTGTGGGATGGAACAAACAAGGCGAAGTGTGCGAGTCCTGGTAGCACTTCTGCCTAATCCATCTGGGAAAAAGGCGTCAGTTTATGTATGTATGTTAGTATACCTTACTGCTTTTTCGTTTAAATAAACTCTCCAATCAATACATCTTGGAAATTTCTCTAGTGTGCGGTAGCCTTAACCCAATCCACCCGCGAAGTAATATAAATCCAACTTAACCTGCCCTAACTTAACGTGCAAGTTTAGCCAACTTAATTCCAACTTGTACGCATGTATAATGAATTTTATAAGAGCTAGCTAAGCCTGATGTTTTGCAGGCTGGCTTTTAGTAAGGGCAAGGCTTTTGGCCTTAACCTTAGTTTGAGGACTGGAGCTTTAACAGCCTATGGACAACCTCTGTGGTCTTCAACTTCTATTACAAGAACAGGTAATCAGAAACACTAAACATTCGATGACAGCAGATAATAAAGATTCACAGTGCCACATCGACGCAAAGTAACATTACCGAGTTAGAATTTAAACCGCCAGCAAAGTTGGAACGGATATAATTTAACTAATTGAGTTTGCGGCGTTGCTAAGTGACAGTAATTTGTACAAGTTCACCTCATTTGGGATGCCTCTCGTCATGTCATCTCTAGATTACGGAGATATTTTTACTCAGTACTTTCGCACTTCATTTTATTTTTGTTGTTTAATTTATTAGCTGTGGAAGGTTGTTTGGTAATTGTTTTGCTTTATATGTTTCATGGCTTAATAATACTCCATTGTAAAGCACAATATGTTTTTCTTTCTTGCGATTAATGGCGAGACGAGCAGGCCATTCGCCTGATTGTAAGCCATATGAACGCTCATGGACAGTATAGCAAAACCAAACACCACCATGAATTACAAAGCAATGCTTGGCATTCCACTGCGTTCGCCATCCTGAGACATAAGATGTTAAGACTCATTATGTCCAGTAGCTGCTCTGACTACAATGTCTTTGAAACCGGAACACAACAGGGCATTTAGATTGCTGTTTGGCGGGAGAAATAGACATAACGGTTGTGCCTACCCAAACGGCCTCTCACATATGAGAGGTCAGTATTTTCAAATGTTTTTGGTTAATCATAATACACAATGCTCTTTCATGCTGAAGAAAAATATCGTGAGGATACCTGTGTATCATGGAGATTTTTACAAGAATTTCTAAGGAATTCAAAGTCCGTCAACTTGTTATTGAATCCACTTATGAAAACTCTAAATTTTGAGGGCTATAAAATGGGCTATTTAACCATAATAACCTACTTGACCACCGCAAATCTTCGTGATACATATAAAACAAATTCAGAGATATATTCACTCTAAATTCCAATAGAAATTTTGGCAAAACAGTAACTACGCTTGGGCATTTAAATAGGTTGACAGCACAGGGTAAAACTTCCCCTTTGTTAAAACGGGGAAAAAGTGTAATTCAGTTTCATGAGCGTAATTTTTTACTTATATTTTATAAGTTTTTAGCTTTGTCCCTGTATTTTACATTGGCCTCTGGCTCTCGTCTTTGTTAAGGTAAATTAATTTTCGCACAAAATATATGGAGCGCTCTGTTAGGGAAAGTAATACTTCAAAAGCTGAGTATGGTGGTAATACTATAGAAATGTGTTTGCACAACCTGTTTGAGTTAGTGTCTTTTACTTCCGTATTTTTTTTTTGTCTCTAATTCATTACATATCTACCGTCTATATCTATGCCACTAGATAAATCGGCTTGAGATTTTTCTGTATATCTCCGTCTTATTGTCTTCAATCTCCTAAATTAGTATCACGACTTCAACATAATATGTAAATCTCCCTTTACTGACTAACTTGAGAAACGAACCTAACACGACAATATTTCGGAAAACTGGTGCGTTCTATAAATGGATAGATCACGAAAACATTACTCAATCTAAAAATATAATTTCATATTGTACAAATCGCCCACACTACATTTTCGGTCATTGTAAAGAAGCAAACATTAAACGCCTACATTAAACGTATTCGACGCTAATTTCTCTACAAACAATTAATTATTTCATCATTTTCACGGCCCACACCGCATATTAAACTCGGTGATTATTGGCGTGGAAACAAAAGCCTGAGACGTTTCACTGAGGGCAGTCCAAAGGGGCTCAAATCCAATTTGAGGTTCAACAGTGTGCGTGGGACCCAGACACGAATCTAAATAGAAGACGCAAGTTTTGGAATGTATGAAAAATTTGAAACTAAGCCATTGATTTCAAAACTAAGAATAGGCTAGTATATTTGGAGTATCAATAAGATGGTCGTAAATTGCGCCATCTAAGAGATTTTTTCGGTACTACGTTGAAAGAGAAAATCTTAAATAAATTTTAAATTAACTCAATGATTAATCCTTAATGGCGATAAGATTTATTATCCTTTCTTTTTTACTAAACTATCTGTCACAATTTAAGCAAGCATTTTCAAAATAATTGCGACTACTACTTTCAATCAACTGCGCACCACTTTCGTCGGAGCACTTCGCGCACTCCGCCCTGTCCTTAAACTTGTATCAATTGACTAAGCGTCAGATTTTTGCTATTGTCAGTGGCTTGACAACGGCGGTTTATTAATGAAATCTTCTTCGCGACACATATTTAAACGTTACCTTAGTTTTGAAGAACTGGATAATAATATAGCCAAATAAAAAATGTTTAAAAACGACGGAATCCGAATAAATGAAACATCGCTAAAGGAAGTAAAGCAAGGTACTTGGGACACACTAGCGGCCTTATTCATACTTTCATAGACAGTTTTAAAACATATAATTAAAGTTATCAAATGATTTACCCCTTTCTAAAGACTTTTGAATTCAGTTTGAGCGAAGAAGACAAAACATTCGATAACTAAAATAGGTTTTAAAACTATGATTCAGGCCGTAAACGTATATTGCGTCATCTATTTAAACTAATATCTGTGGTAAGACCTAAGCTTTTGGTAGGAAATAATTTATATGTAAACATGCTATGCCTTTGTGGATTGCTCTGCCAATTATTATTGTTTATTCGATGTACGTGGTTATTTGAATATGGTGTTCGCGTGGGTTCACAAGCTTTATCAGCTATTTGCGATATTGTCGTAAATTGGTTCATTTTGACTTTGGCTGGCAGACTAATTGTGAAAGGATATACATTAAGTTCTGTTAGTCGCTACTTTAAATAAAGGACTATAAATAGAGTTGTAATTAGCAACACTGGTGACAGGTCTTTCATGTGTGAGAGGCCGCTTGGGTAGCTACCACTGCAATGGCTATTTCTGCCACCAAACAGCAGTGTAAATGCACTGTTGTCTATATGTCTCAGGATGGCGAGCGCAGTATAGTGCCAAGCAATGCTTTGTGCATGGTGTTGTTTGGTTTTTCTACTGTGCATGAGCGGTCGTATCGCTTACCATCAGGAAAATGGCATGCTCGTCTCGCCATTTGACAAAATAAAATAAAATTGGAGTTAGCGTCCAACATAATATACACTCATTACAATATTACAATTTACACCCAACAGTAACATACATAGTCCTGACCCCACAATAAGATCGAGTCTTGTATAGTGAGGATCAAAACCTATGAGACTTTCGGTCTCACAAACACTCTGACCCGAAACAAACACCTGTGGATCACACAAATATTTGTCTCGGTGTGGGGATCGAACCCACAGCCTCATGTTTCGCAGCCGGCTTTTAACCAACTGCGTCACTGAGGTTAATGATTAACAACATTAACACGAGCAAAGCGGTAAGCAGAACTTAGTATTTCCACATAATATGCCCAGAAACAAAACTTACAGGTTGAACTGAATACTTTATAACGTCTGTAAATCTAGGGAAATCGTAAATTTTGCAGGAACCCCCTCACCCCGCGCCCTCGACCCGACCAAAGGCCCTTGCGAAATGGATATTAACGCGGATTGCCCCTATTTGGGACCAAGTTGAGGTCTCAAAGTTTCCTGATGATTGTGAAATGTTATTTTATGCGCTTATTTTGAATCTATTTTGAGTAGCTGGAATTCTGTCGATAACTTTGTTAATAAATAAATAAATACACCCAACAGTCACATGCATAGTCTCGACCCCACATTAATATCAATTAAGTCTTGTGTCGCGGTTATCAGAATCTACGAGAGACTTTTCGGTCTCACAAACACCCAGACCCGAGATAAATACTTGTGGGCCTCACAAATATTTGTCTCGGTGCGGGGATCGAACCCGCGGCCTCTGGTTTCACAGCCGGCATCTAACCAACTGCGCCACAGAGGCTGTCAATAATGTGATGTATCTGCAATAAATACAATTGATTTTGTAGGTAATTTAGCGTAAAAGTAAATATTATAAATGACGATCTATGATTACGAGTATTATACAGAACTGAATTTAAAAAAAAACACTATAGCTAAATTTAAAAAACTATTTTACCTTATAAAATATTTTCAACTAGATCTTTCTCGTAGATCTTAATATTTTTAAATTCGTTTTACTTTTCCGTGCCGTTACAAACCATACATCAAGGATTGGAATAGTTTGGCAATAAAAGAGCTCTATAACTCAAGGTAACAAGCGGGTAACTGCGTCGCCGACACGCCTAACAGAATATGTTGGCAGACAATACTGCCGAACTAGGGGACAAGAGCTGTTTTACATCGATTTACGAAGTGTTATACTGTTTTATCCTAATGGATATATTAATCCTAAGCTCGTTCATGACTGAGTATTTTGCAAGAGTTTGTACAGACGTGACAAAGTTGCTAAAATATAGATGATATTAGTACATTGTAGTCTAAATAGAGTAATATTGGCCGCCTGGGTAGGTACCACCACAATGTCTATTTCTCCCGCCAAACAGCAGTGTAAATGCACTGTTGTGTTTCGGTTTGAAGGAAATTGTAGCCAGAGTAACTACTGGACATAATGAGACTTAACATCTTATGTCTCAGGATGGCGAGCGCAGTGGAATGCCAAGCAATGTTTTGTAATTCATGGTGTTGTATGATTATATTTACTGCCCATGAGCGTTCGTGTCACTTACCATCAGGCGAATAGCATGGTCGTCTCGCGATCTATCCCATTAAAATGACACAGAGCCTACGATTTCACTGTTGTAAGAACTGATTTTTAAGTAAATTATAAAGATACTACAGTGTAGGTGATAGAACGTATAGCTGTGTTTTAATAGTATCTCCAACAGCAGAGTTTGTTGAACCACAATAAAAATAAACTTGAATGAAATTTATACCCGGCATAGCAAATGACTCATCCAATAATATACTAGGAACGAAAAATCCTCAGCGAAAATCTGTATAAATACGTAAATACTTTATTTCATGCCCTTGGTTTTTTTAACTGAATGAGAATAATATTCACCTTACAAATTAGGTTTTATGTTTAAAATATTCATAACTACATACCACACATTATACGGTACAAGACAGAAATCCTTTTAAAATTCATACATCTCGCATTAATTCCCATAAGAGTAAAAACCGTACCGAAGTCAAACAGGTAGCCGGTGAATAACTCGCTTCAAACTAACGAACTCCCGATGAAAACAGCGAAAAACTCCCGTGCCGGTGAAATACTGATACAGCGGTGGCCACAGTCGATGCTGCAGTAAGTAAAGTAGGATTTTTATGTTGAGTGCCTGTGCAATCTTTGGAAAATCAAAGGATTCATATATAAAATAGAGGCCAAAGTTGCGTGATATAGTTAAAAAAATAAATAAATACACCCAAAAATGTAATACAAATGACTTTTAACTAGTAAATATAGGTCTTTAGTTTTTTGTCGTGGGTATCGGTTCACCGTACTGGTAAATTTCGGACTGGTAGATACTATGACAGAGCTCGACTGGACAGTATTTTATCAGAGTTTATAAATATCCTAAAAATATTGTATTACAAAAACTTATTCTGGAACTAAATAAATAAATAATAATATATCTTTAGTAATCCCAAAAAAATATTTACTTTATTTTATTTGGCTCCTTTTACTTGTATTGGTAGCTGGTGCATTAAAACGATTGTACGAAGTTGCACTACTGAATTCATATGAGCTGTCCCATTGCCTATACTTGCAGAGAATAGATACTGGTCCGGCTAAGCTATCGCATACTGAATCGCAATAAAACAGACACCACGTGAACAGTAAATAAACGGTATGCGCCGCTTACGTCCATAAATTTTGAATATTTGGAATATTCAAAAATCCGCCGGCGGATGAATTTTATATTTACTAGTTTGCGGTTGAAACACTGGTGATTTTTATGTAAAATGTCTCTGGAACGAAGTGAATAAATACCGAAATGGATACGTTTACCGTGTACCGGATTTTTGGAGAGATTTTAGTTAGTGCAAGTCTAACCGACTAGAACCGGTTTAACTGAAATTTCAGAACGAGAAAATATCTTGCTAGCCTATCAAATTGTCAATTTTTAAACTGTCGTTTACATTCCAAAATCTAACATATACAACAGAAAATTACATACGAAATTTAATTGTATGTTAAATCCGCCAAACCGCACTTGTGTGGACGATAGACTTAAAACCTACAGCCCATTCATCCCTAAAGCATGCCCTTATCTTACAGTGGGGCATATAAGAACTAATATTATTATATTTTAATTACAACTTATGTTAAACACTCTCATAATTGAATTACTGACGATCACGCTTACCAGAAATTTAAATTAGTGCGAAAAAATTAAACTATTTTGCACGAGGCAACTAAAAAATATAATTTAGCGGGGCTAAGTGGAACCAGCCAATTTCACAAGAGCCCTGCACTAGGTACATCACGTACGTAGAAATGGGTCAGCTCTTAAATTGGTTTCCGATTTTCAAGTACCGTAACGAAGTCAGAAAGACAAATTTGTTAATTAGTGTGCAGAGGTGGACCACGCTCTCGACTTTATTTTATAACTAGGGTTTCCCCGCTACTACGCCCGGATTTTTAGTTTTCAACACACGTTGATGCCTGGGTTTTTGAGAGTTGTTCTACTATTGACAACCCACATGTTGGCGAGCTTACTTTCGTACCAAGATTTCATTGAATTGGAAATTGAATTAAATTACTTGGGAATAGAAGTCAGTACCTCAATACTTCAATGTTATTGAGGACAATTGTATTGAGGACAATTCGACGGTTCCTACGTATATAAGGACAAGTCAAAAACCGAGGTTTACAGGAGAGCGTAATTTGTGTTCAATTCGCCCTAGAAATAATTCTATGACCAAAAATAAAAAACATCTTTCTACAATCATTTAACTTTTTTAAGAGATTTATAGTGCCATTTACACATATTTTATTTTTTTACGTTTTCTTAGAAAACTTGACAGATGACTGTTTCTACACTGATAATAAAATAGAAGCATGTAAGTCATGTCTATGATATCTTTTTATACGCAGGAAACAAAAAAACTGTGTCTGATATAGAAATTAAATAAAATGTTTTATGAAAATATAGGATTAATTTACTATTTTTAAACTAATACATTAAATATCCCCAAATCATCACCCATGTATATAATAAGTACTCCAATGGAAACATATCACTTTATACGTGGATTTAGTAATTCGGGGTAGGAATATGTTCTTTTAATGTATACAAAGACATGTCTTTAAATAAAATGATCCGGTTTGCGTTTTATTAATTAAACAAGGTTTATAAATTCAACATTATTTATTATTAAGCAAGTTTTATTATGTATGTTCCACTTATACGCCGCCACCCTTGCTGCGTTGGGCATTAGTAGCGTAGTAAGGGCAATACGACGGCTGGGCCTCGCAGTGGATCTTCATAAATCTGAGGCTATTTGTTTTCATGGGTCTCGGAGAGGGCCACCTGTAGGGGCCAATATAACGGTCGATGGCGTGGAGGTCTCCACCAGCGCCTCGATGAAGTATCTTGGAGTTGACCTGGGTATCCTCTCCAGATAACTCCCATGTCCATTTTTAAAGCCTAAGACCAAAACTAGTTAAGGCAACAGGCACATTGTCTAGCCTGCTTCTCAACCTCGAAGGTCCCGGCATCCTTTGCCGGAGATTGTACGCGGGAGTAGTGAGACGATCAATGGCCTTTTACAGATTTTTTTATACGTATATTAATTGGAAAAGCGATCGTAAGGTTCACCTCAGGGTAAGTTATAACGGCCGCCCATGAACATCTGTAACACCATAGGAAATAGAAATGCGTTACCGAACTTTAAGGCGGGAATACGCTCTTTGAAAATCACTAGATTCTTCTGTGAGGTCGCACGGTCCTATTTGTCCGGAAATGCTGCTGTTGGCAATTGGTTCCCGAGATTTGTAGTATGTGGAAGAAAATGTAGGGAGAAAGGTACCGTGGTGGATATCCAACTTCCGAGCTAGTGAAGATGGTATTTGGAGGTTGCCGTGTTGTACGGTGGCGGAACTCAGCAGCAGAGATAAGTTCGAACTTCAGGGTACTTCCCGTGGTAAATGCAACAAATAACGCAGAACGGTGTTACATCTCTACGCAAAGCCAAGGATCAAGCCGTTCGGAAAGAACTCGGTCGTCGATGACTCAAGCTGCCCGGCGTTGAAATCGGTCGACAGGGAGAAGTTGGTACCTACTGGGGTGGCCCCGCCTAAAGATGGGTGCAATATTCCTCGTGAGGTCAAACCTGTGCCTTATAAAGTTGCAGACAATGACCCGACGTGAAATATAGTCCAATTCCAACGAATGTCTCGTTGTCGGTTGAATCTCTGCGCATACGGATGATCACGATTCAGGGGAAATTGTATGATCGCCCAAGGGGCGGCCTGCGTTCTTGCTGGTTTCCTTTTTGCTTTGGAAAATTGACGCCAAAGTTCTGTCGCCGGGTTAGTCTAACAGGAGGAAGCGTTTCGTCAAGAGGAACTACCAGCCCTTTGAGAGAGAGTAAGGGAGTGATTGGACTATTGTGGCAGTGCGTCCTGTTTTTTACTAGTTGCCAAACAGGCGCCAGGGCGCGGCGTATTGGCGGTCAATTTGACACAGGTCCTATCGGGGCACGCCTGCTTCGTTAGATACCTGTGGTGGATAGAAGCGAGTCAGAAAGGAAGAAACTGCCATGTGAGAGCGCGAACTGAAATCGTGACGAACGTGATCGAAAATTTCCACTCGCCGCCGCCTACAAAGAAGGGGCACCGGGTGATAAATGACTTAACCCTGTCGTGTAGGTGCAAGAAGTTTGCCCCTGCCCGTCGTAAGAAGCGACCTAAAGGCGGAGGCGGTGCGCCCTTACCTATAGCGACTCGGAGATGGGTGCCAGAGCCCATGGCCTCATCTCTGCCGTGGACGCCTACAATATCTTAAGCCGGCGTCCAAAAACACTTTTAAGTGAGGGCATCCGGGCTCCATACGTAGAAGGACCAACAATGATTTTGCGCCATGCATCGACTTGTCTCGTCCGGGGAACTCCCGTAAATGGCGACAAGTCTGACAAGACCGCGTTCGCACCGAGTGGCGCGCATTTTTAAACACCGTACAAAAAGATATGTATAGATGTCTGTATCTACGACACTTATTTGTTGTATTTATAATACTTGTTCTTTTATACGATTTGTAAAACAAGGTAAATAAATAAAATAAAATAAAAAAGAGTATGTCAGTATGTGCGCATAGATCATCTAAAGCCAATGATACAATAAAAAAAAAATGGCATTTTCGACATGTCTTTATATACGTAGGAACCGTCGAATTGTAGTTGTACTACGGTATGATTGCTAAGCTGAGGTCCCGGGTTCGAATCCCGAATCGAACTAAGTGATATTGGATTTTTCTATTCATTATCATCCCGGAGTCAGGAATTTGTGCCCGATATGGCGATAGGCTCGCCTCCTATCACATAATGGGACGGAACATACAAGGCGAAATTTGGGTGTCCTGGTGGAGCCTCTGCCTACCCCTTCTGAAAAAGGCGTGAGTTTATGTATGTATGTATGAACCTATGTATTATATTGGTCACCTATTAACAATACAAGCAGAACTCATCGAACTACTAAACCAGTTAAACGAATAGAACAAACAAGTGACGATCCCTATTGAACAGGAACTATAGTCTATCTAAACTAACAGGTTCCATTTGACGTTTCATACTTTTAACGTAAATAACTTTGTGCAGACGTAACCCACACAATTTCAATAACACTTTCCGTAAATCCATGGAATTATGAAGCTATTCTTATTTTATCACTAGACTTACGATCCATAATCACTAAATTTAAACTAGAATCCTTTAAATAAAGCAAAATAACCATTTTAAACAACATATTTTTTTTCTAGACGTCATTACAAAGTCACCTCGTTAGGTCTTTTACCGGTAGAGTCGAGACTATTCAAACGCATTTGTATACGCATAATCGGTAAAAATATTTAAATAATCGAGCAGATATAAAACAGTTGTGTTTTAATGTTTAAAAATACTGAACTTGCAGCTAATAATAGGTATGCTGTCAACGAACATACATCAATAAATAATGAAATAATAATATTAATATAAATTAATTTATTATTAAATAATAGATTTGGATTTACAATAGAAATGAAGGCAGTATTGTAGGATACGGCACACATAGTGAGGAGGTTCCTCACTTTGGAGTATATGTATTGTATTGTATGTATGTATGATGTGTTCATAAGCATGTGCGTGATGTGGACTGGACTCAAAAAGTGTCTGCACCCGGGTGAAGCCGGGCCGGGCCGCTAGTAATAGATAAATCACTCCTTTTGTTCCTAAATAGTAAAGTGACTTATGCAATTGTTGATGTCTCATTAGAATAAAAATGTTCATGAAGAAATAAACGAAATGATGTAAACTGAAAATATAAACTGTAATCGATTAAGAAATACAAACAAATATTATCGATATCTCTATATAATCGGATATTGTAAGAACCGATTTATTTGACAGCATCCCTATTTCCCAATGTCAAATGGAACTTCTTAGTTTAGATAGGGTATAAAGGATTTCGAATGAGTTCAATCGCATCGCCACATTCGGAATCCGGGCGCACTGGATCGTTTTATACGGGACGATAGCTCTGCGGAACTGCTAATGGCTTTGATATAATGTTTTTAAGCCATTAGCGAGTAAGCTGCAAAGTGATAAGACACTAAGGATTATCTTGGTAAAGAGCTACCTTTGAGTTATTGTAATTTCTTCCTTAGAGGTCAGAAATGGTGAACGTTGTTTCGGACATTCAGACTATCCTCCACAGGCTCTAAACTCTAAGAAGAAATAACTAACTCACTCTCTCTATGTACCATTGATTTAAAAAATGGTGTACCTACTAGCTTTTTTATAATATTTGTTTTTTCATATCTAAGTGACGGTAAGCTAACTGCTTCTTCCAAATATCTAGAACTTAATAACATTGAAATTCGATTGAGGATTTCAGGGTCTTTGCTGTCTATAATATCAGGACAGCCACTTAAAACTTCGTTGGATCTAAGCTATAAAACAGTGCTACCATATAGTGCATAAATACTAACACAGAATGCATAAATACTAATACTAAAATCATCAATAAATCTTGAGAGAAACAATATTATGAAAACAACCTGATTTAGCTCACACATACTAATTGCGTTGATTCGCTTCAACAACTTGAGTAATTAAATTCTTCAACTTTAGTATTGAATCTATATGTAGCTAGTACGGAGGCATCATGCGGAAGAATGTTCAAGAGTGTGTTATATTTCTCTTCATGTTTATTAGCGTAAGTTTTGTTATAGGTATTATTCATTTAGAAATATTAGTGATTTATACCCTCAAGAATAGGAAAGATCAATGTCTATAAGTGGAATGTTATTGGCTGATATATAATTAATAATTATGACGATGAAAGCCAAGATCACGATGATGATTTTTTCACGAATTTTCCTTTGTTTGTTTCGAGAAATAGAGTAATACTAGCGGCCCGACCCGCCTTCGCCCGGGTGCTGACGCTTTTTGAATCCAGTCTTCTTCAGACACATATTATTTCGCGTACTAACTGTATTATATTTAAAACTTAACATTACTGCCGTCCTTTAAACTGCTTTTTCCGTCCCGTCTCGTTATATTCCGTCCTGTCCCGTCTCATTCTTTTCTAACGCATGCACAATCCATTGAAATAAATCTATTTTTTACGGATTTTATCGCGAATTTGGATTAATTTTACATTTTTAACTTCCCGACGTTGCTTTCCCGCTCTCGTGGTCACGGGGCGGACTGAGGTATTAGTCATATGCTTAGTGACTGTTAAAATAACTAACCTTATTTTACAATTATTAAATTAAAAAGTTAATTTAAAAAGATAGTTTGTTTTTGCGACCCGATCCACACAGAAGGAGCTCACTGTGTCTTGAGGTCTGGCAGTTGGCCTTTTAGGTTCCGATGTAATTAAATGTAGAATTTGATCCCATGCTTGTGCAATCTTCAAGCCATCTTCTCTATTATGCATGCTATCCAGTCCTCTTCTATTCAATTTCATCCCTACATTCTATGCCAAACTAACCCTTTCTCTTCCCAACTATTGAGTCGCTACATAACAATAAAATTCAATTCCTTTTCAGAATATAAACACATTGAAAATAAAACAAATAAATAACCCAGTTCACCATCTATCCGACCTAGTATCTAATAAACACAATAAGCCGATGGTAGTACTTCTGCATACAGCGAAACCAGAAAGGAGTGACGATTTCGACGACCTTCCCTTAGGAAGTGTTGATGGATTGGTTGAAGACGCTTACAATACTGATGCGAATGAAGATGCTGCGTATATACTCTATCATCTTTTGAGGGTAAGTACATAGGAAATACCAAGGTAATTTGAAGTTTTGGAAGTAAAATTTGTAGTGGACGTTTGGGTTGAGGCTTTTTATGATGATGGTTCTTTCCAAACTTAACGTTACCTAAGCATATTACGGATACCTAGATTACAAAAAAATTACATTCCTAATTACTATGACAAAGAAAGATTTATGATGAGTATCAGTGAATAATAATTGGAAAACATATCTCAACATTTCTGAACCTCAATTCTGATGAATACGACGCAAGGAGAAGAGTATTATATTCAAAACAAGACATACAATTGGAGTAACCGTTTCATTTGTCTATTAGATATTATACATACATACATAAAGTCACGCCTTTTTCCCATAAGGGGTAGGCAGAGGTGCAACCAGGACACCCATATTTCGCCCTGTATGTTCCGTTCCATGATATTGTGATAGGGGGCGAGCCTATCGCCATATCGGGCACAAATTCGTGACTTCGAGCTGATAATGAATAGAAAAAACTAATATTACTTTGCCCGACCCGGGTTGGAACCCGAGACCTCAGCTTTGAAGTCGTACCATAGTACAACTACGTCACTGAGGCAGTCAGAGGAGATATTATTATGATCGCGTTATTTTTTTAAAGTAACATTAATAAAACTATAAATTACAGACATCAAAAATAGAAGGCGAATCAGACGAAATCCTGAAAGGGACTAAAGAGTCGCTCCGTCAAGCCCTTCGATATAGATGCAGCAGGGTAGATGATTGCGTCCAAAAATGTCCTCCGAAAAAACCCTACTGCCCTATAGATTGTAAGCAGGTGTTCGACAACCTGAACCTATGCCCTCCGAGGAGACCTTCAAGACCTAAGAAGAAGAAGGATTGTAGACCTAAATGCGGGAAGACCATGCCCCCTTCATGGAGGTTTAAATTTTGAATAAATAAAGAAGTTGGTGCATAGTTTTGTTTTATTACGCTGCTACTATTACTTGACAATTTTGTACGTTCGGTGCCTCTGATTATCTGTTAAACAATCTCTATAGCCACTCTAACGTTCCCACCGCTATAGGGGTTTGTCAAAGAGATGTCAATATTTTAAAAATATACCCTTTTTGAACTAACGTTAAGTTGATATTACATTGACAAACCACTGTAGCGGTAACCACAGCAGTTACCATCACCAGTCGGGACGTTAGATTGGTTGTTTAATGTTATAATTGGTAAATAATCTATGTATCAGATTCTTCTAAACTTTCTTTCCATGTACACTGGAATACGTCTGTAACAAATTGAAGAGTAACAAAATTGTGATTGAATAGAAGTAAAGTTTCGAGCTTGTAAATTAGAATTTGTTTCCTTTGTAGGAAGAAATAATACATAACATAAAGAAATATAATTAGTGGTTATCTTTAGTTATATTATATTATACAAAATGACTCTTTGATAAAGAAGGACGTTTAAAAATATTAGCAAGCTGTTTTAAACTCGAGGTTTTTCAGTAAACGCCTACACAATTCGTAATAGCAATGTGACATCCAGGAGTATTTTAAGCCGGAATATTTTGGAGCTCAATATTTATTTTCAGTAGATGAATTGAAATAAATTAGAGAAACGAGGGATTATTTTCTATGCCGGTATTTTTAGAGGCTTTTTATTCCTCGCATCTTCCTTTTTTAAACCGGCTCTACAAAATGAGAACAAACTACAATGCATTTAACGGTAGACTAAATATCCAATGTTATCTTTAGTGGTCCACGTATTTATGGTGGCTTGGTCCGAACCGGATATACACAAGCTGTACTGGAAACGTGACACACATGCAAATTGGGAGATCTGAAATCTCACCGAACAAAACGCAACAACAATGTTTCTCGTCAATTCTATATGATGTGTGTGTTACTATCCTTGTCCTTTAAAAAGCCTCTGTGACGCAGTTGGTCAGACGTTGGCTGTGAAATGAGAGGCCACGGGTTCGATCCCCGCACCAAAGCAAATGTTTGTAAGGCCCACAAATATTTGTCGCGGGTATGTGTTTGTTAGGCCGAAAAGTTTCTCGTAGTTTCTAATACCACGAGACTTAATTATTGATCTTAATGGGTCTATGTATGTGACTGATATGGTGCATTTATTTATTATCCTAGTCGATTCTGCTCAGTCATATAGCATTTCTAAGTTGTAGTTCTGTAACAATTAACAACATAAAATCCACCGCTAAACATAGACCTCCCCCAAGGATATCCACGTCGATTTTTTTTTATTGCAATGAATGGCGAGATGAGCATGCCATCCGCCTGATGGTAAGCAATACGACCGCTCATGGACAGTAGCAAAACCAAACAACACCATAGAATACAAAGTAATGTTTGGCATTCCACTGCGCTCGCCATCCTGAGACATAAGGTGTTAAGTCTCATAGACAATCACTACAATGTTCACCACCACAATGTCTCAATACACATTGCTGTGGTACCTACCCAGGCCTCTCACAAATGAGAGACCTACCACCAGTAACCCTTTTGGAATAGGCCGGAAAATCAGCGACTTCCTCCAACTCAACCAGTTCTTCATATACGTATGAGCTGATATAGTAGAGTATAACGAACATTAATTCCACACAAAAATGAAATATTAAAGACACGAGTAATACGTGCAGGAAATCGATAAATAACTCGCAGGCACCCAAAGGAATTCTTAGACAGAGCCTGTGGCATGCGCCTGAAGCCCCTTTGTACATTATAAAACAACCTTAAATGCTTTAATAATCTACAGTAAACTCTCGATAAAATAGTCATGTTTTACTCTTGGTAAAGGAAAAGGTGGCCAGTTGGTAAAATGGACTGGATTTTTCGAAATTATTGTTTTGAATCCCGGAATTGGGTATTTGACTCATTTTTTTTTATTGTATTAATCAAAAAGTATCCATATCCAAAATCTAGCAAACAAAGAATTTTGTAAATCCATTCAGAATTAAACAAGTTAGAAAGGTTTTAAATCTTGTAGTGGGGGTAATAGAAAAGAGAAGCAAAACAAAATTAGTGACGTCACTGCGCATTATAGTGTGCAAGAAACAGTGTGAAAGAGACGGGAAGATGTCCCCACTACGTCCCCACTCTTTCATTTAAAATACTAATATATGCCTCATGTTACAAGCTACTTTAATACTGTTTTCACAAAAATGTTTTGTTTTAATGGCACTTGTGTTTGTCTACAAAATAATACAAACATTCGGTGATAGTCAAATACCCAATTAGAATTTTCGGATTCTTACGTCTATTGACAGTGTACTAGTTCGACGGTGAAGGAATACATGTATACTAAGAACAGAAGAGATCTTTAAAAGAGTTTCCATTGTGAATGAAGTTCACTATACCCGAAAAACCGTTCTTGGTGGTTTATAGCCACTCTCTCAATCGTCCTTTAAACTATCGAGGAGTTGGTTACAGGTATCATAATAAAGAAATAATTAATAAGTGACCTGATAGTACAATAGTTCAAGTTAAACAAAACCTTATGCTCAACTAAACTTTTGGACGTACGCAAATTTTTGCGGACTTTTCGAACCGGACGGAAATAGGTATTACAACAGGAATATCATACATGTACACGAATTTACTGATAACAAAACCGGTTTAATATCCACTACTTACTACAATAGCAATCAACCTCGTATCTATACGTCACGTTATCAAAACAAATCTTACCCAGGATGTGAAAATTATAAACAAATATAATGAGAAAATAATTAAAACTATTGGAGCGTGAACTAACATTTCTTAGGAAGGAAAGATTCACGAGAACATTTGTAAAGTAGGCGTCAGGAGAACGAAATGGCGACTACTGCACCACTATTCAGGACACCGGTCTATACCATTCTAATGGTATTTTTTGTAAGTCTATTTCTTTATTTTAGTATGTCTATTTCTCTCGTTAAACAGCAGTGTAAATGCATTGTTGTGTTCCGGTTTGAAGGACATTGTAGCCCGGGTAACTACTGGACATAATGAGATTTAACATCTTATGTCTCAGGATGGCGAGCGCGGAAGAATACCAGGCATTGCTTTGTAATTCGTGGTGTTCGGTTTTGCTACTGTCCATGAGCACTCGTATCGCTAAACATCAGGCGGATGGCATGCACGTCTCGCCATTCATTAAAATAAAAATAAAATATTATCTTTTTTACCACATTTCATTCATTCTTATTTGCTCGTAATTGCCTATTGGTGGGCATGGAACTTCCCTAAGATCCAGAGTTCGATTTAGAGGGCTTAGGACATTGTAAACCACACGGGTCTATCGTGAGTTGGCGTGCTTCACATACCATAGAAATCCTTGCAATGTAATATTTCCTAGGGATGAAAGTTTCCTCATCATGTTACCTTTATCCTTAAAGTTTGTGGAAATTAATTTATCAATACATAGTTAAATAACAAGTATTTCTATAAAAAATATACATAAATAGCCTGTACATAAAGTAATTGTTTATTTATCAATCCTTACTACAAGGTTTTCCATTAAAAAATTAACGCATTTTCGACTTTAAGAATACAAGGAACCTCTATATAAACTTAAACATTTAATCCTCTTAAGAGATGAATTTTCTAAATTCCTTTCCTAGTGCTCACTCAAGCCCCGCTATTTAAGGAACTCTGTTGCAAGATTACATGCATTCTGGAAACATCGGCTTAGAATATTTTCAGTATTAGAATTTCATTAAGCAGAGTGAAAATAAGAAATATTTTTAATCAAACATACATTTAAAAAAGGAGTCGACTGGAATCCATTTAAAATATAATATAAATTTATTCTTGAACAGCCACAAACAGATTTCATCAAATAATGCACACGCATTATGAAGATGAGTTTTCCGATGCACACAAATAGAACATTATTCTACGATGTATATTTTTATACTATATACTGGCAACATTTTTCATTAATGCTCATCAAAATCATCTCTCACAGCTCCTGAGAACGTTTAAATACATTGTAGGTCCTTAAGAATGGTGGATATACGATTTAAGGGAAGAGAGAAACAAAATCTTGCAGCGAAAGCACCTGGCTTTAAAGGAAGAACGGAGCATATTAGATGGCGAACTATTCCACAATAGTGTAAAGCCTGGTCTAACATAATGTATTTTCTTCTATATCCTAGAGTATCATCTTAGCAGCACCCGGAGAGCACCCAGGCGTTCTATCCCGCCTGTACAAGCAAGCGTCGAAACAGAACCGACCCTTGATCATAGTTCTGGATAACTCACATTCGAAGGCTAAGGATGTGAAACACAAAGTCATTGAGGAAGACAAGAAGCTACCGCTGCCGTTCATGTTCATGCATAAAGTCGACCAGGTATAGTTGTTTTCATGAAAGGAACATACGCTCAAACACCATACAGTATTTCGTTAGGACTTATAAGTTTTCGTCCACCATGCCAGATATTTCATAGTCACTGGAGAACCGGACGTTGAATGTTTGTGCAATCCACAAAAATTGACTTCAGAGCTGGGTGTTGAGAAATCGAATAGTGTCTCGCAATTCCTTATATTCACGCCATATAACACAACTTATTATGGATTTGGGACATAAAATTTAACATGACTATCTATCTCCATGCATATTATCAACTACCTGACTGTTGTATATACTTATTCATTTACTTTATAACGCCCTTTTTGCAGCATCACAAAAAATCCCAACCAGCAAAAATACCAATATCCAAACTGCTAGGCAAAGAAGACCGAGACCTAGACAAGAGACCAATCAGAAACCGCAACAAGAAATTCAAATCTATACTAAAAGACGACGATGACAAGCGTTTCCTTAGATCTCCTGTCATAAAGAGCCTTCTACGCATCTCTAACAGCCTGAGATGCAACGCCAGGGACGATTGTGAAGACGAATGTAATAACAAGTATCAAGGAAATAAGCGGGATGAATGCGAAGACCGATGCGAGATAAAGTATTCTTGTGAAGAGTCCACTGAAGACCCTTGCAAGAATAAGGACTCTTGTGATATCAGCGACAGTTGCGCTCCTAACGAGCAGTGTCCTATTAGTACTAGAGGAGAAAGACTGATCACAGTCACTCCGAAATGTAAGAGATGCTAAATAAACGTCTTGATTCAGGGATGGGTTTCATTTTTGTCTGAAAGTAGCTTGTAATTTTATTAATTTCTTACTCATCACCATCACCATCGTCATCATCGTCAGCCTATACTGTTGTCCTGTACAGGACATAGGTCTCCTCCAAATTGCGCCATTTTACCCTTTCTTCCGCTTGTCGCACCCAACATCTGCCAGCGACCTTTCCCAAATCGTCACTCCACCTAGCTGGAGGGCGTCCTACACTACGCTTGGCGTAGTCTTTCATACTACATAGATCTTACTATAATATTAGCTACAATGTAAAAAGTGGTAAGTTAAATGCAGTTCAAATAGAGTATTCGATGTGGGTTATCTTTCGTTGATCGACACAATTGTGTCGGCCTGATTGTAAAATTATATACAAAGGGTGCTTTTACACTATGTACGGTCGCTATTTAATAAATAAAAACACCCAACAGTCACATACATAGTCCTGACCCCACATTAAGATCAATTAAGTCTTGTGTCGCAGGTATCAGAACTACGAGAGACTTTTCGGTCTCACAAACACTCAGACCCGGAAGAAATATTTGTGGGCCGCATAAATATTTCTCTTGGTGCGGGGATCGAACCCGCGGCCTCTCGTTCCACAGCCGGTGTCTAACCAACTGCGCCACGGAGGCTGTCAAAATTGGGTGATCCTTGATCGAATCCTCGATTGATGGGAATTAGGGCTGAGGTCAATACTATGGTATAATGCCAGTTGGTAGACCTGTTTGGTAGACTTAGTGCCCTGGGATTTGAACCCGCGACCACCGTGAACTTGTTGGCAGTCGCGTCTGATCCGTTACCAATAGGCCGCCACGCACTGTAATTTATTTAGTTAATAATACTAATATAATATTTTAATAAAAAAAAATCACATACTAACACAATTATCTTACAAAATACACTCGTTTATTATAATTAGCATTGCTTGAAAATATATTAAAAGTTTGTTGGGAAAGAAAATAACTTTTTTGTAAGTTATAACTGCTGTTTGAATTAATTAAAAAGTTTCAAAAACATTTTTATAACTTGGTAGAGTAGCAAAACATTTAACTACTAAGTATATATATTCAGTGCAATTTTGTAAAGCAACTTAGACTGTTATACAGAGTATATCAAGACCGACTGAAAACGAAGCCAGGTGGTATTGTTAATGACATCAAAAAAAACGCAACAAAAATTGCCTCGGTGGCGTAGTTGTACTACGGTACGATTACAAATCTGAAGTCTCGGATTCGAATCCCAAGTCGGGAAATGTAATATTGGATTTTTCTGTTCATCATCAGACCGGAGTCAAGAATTTGTGCCCGATATGGCGATAGGCTTGCGCATCACATTATGGGACGGATCATACAAGGCGAAATGTGGGTGTCCTGCACCTCTGCCTACCCCTTCTGGAAAGGCGTAAGTTTATGTATGTATGTGTGGTGCTGGTGCCTTTCGTTCCGTGAGTGAGATTTCCGAGGACTATATTATTACCATTATGACTATACTGTAATGATCAGAGAAATAGAAAGAATATTTCACGTCGAAAATTACAGGAATAGAGAAAATATATAATTTATTTTTGCATTATACTGCACTTACCATCAGACGAATTTTGTACGTTGCAATTACATAAATAATCTTACGCCGTCCGACAAAACTATCTACGTCACATTGCCATTGAACTTGTAAGGGTCGCTATTACGGATATAGTGAGATGGAATATCACAAATGTCCTACCACCAACAACATACTTTAATTTTTAAAAAATGACTACAATTAATAAAAACAGCATTATTAATTAATATTACATAATTATACTTCAAGAAATAATATAAAATGTAACATCAACACTACATTACTACTACAGCAAATACAACCTCCTTTAACAAATTAAAAAAGTGTTTTAAAAATCCAATAACAAAGTGACATATCGTCACAAGCGGCAAATATTTAATCCAATCATTTACTATGTGCTTGAAATGCATTTTAAATGCTTACATTTATCAATCGTAACCTTCTAGATTACAGTTAAAATGTCTACTCCTAATGTAAGTTTACAAATTATTTTATTTTTCTTTATTTTCATTAAAGTCTCGTAAAAATTCGTTGTCTAGATTTTACACAAAGGGCAACAAACATCTCTACATCCTCAACTTTCACATCATCAGTAAAACTGAAGCTTGCAGATTTTCGAAACTTTCACGATATGTAACAATCTCATACTTTTAATACTGCTTTTAGAGAGAGGAGCCAGGAGCAACAGATGAACCCAGTCCAGATGTGTCAGAAGAAACCAATAGACGTGTAAGCATACAGGTATGTTTTTAAAATATTAACATATTTTATACTTGATAGATAGATTGATAAACATTTATTTGGCTACAATACGTACAAAACAATCACAAAAATGAACATAAATACAAGTAATTATTACGAAAACATATGTACGATATTGTAGCCGCAATCAGGACCCAGCTCAGCAATATGCAATGCTCCAAGGAGCAAAGCGCTGGTAATTCTGCTGTTACTTGGTTTACAGCACTAAGTAAATATGGTGAGTTGTGTGTGTTTATCACTATGGTGTATGGTTAGTTTATATAAACGAGTAAATTGCTTACTTGACAGTCTTTGTGGCGCAGTTGGTTTGACGCCGGCTGTGAAACTAGACGCCGCGGGTTCGACCCCCGCACCGAGACTGATGTTTGTGTAGCCCACAGGTGTTTGTTTCGGGCCTGGGTGTTGGTGAGACTGAAAAGTCTCTTGTAGTTTCTGATACCCACAACACAAGACTCGATCTTAGTGTGGGGTCAGGACCATGTATGTGACTTACTCGTATTTATTATTTACTTAATAATAAATTTAATCCACCCCAAGAAACATCTACAATTTCGAGTTACATGACTGTAATTGGCTTTTGAATAGGTTGTTAAAGTGCAATGCAAGAAGTTTGTAAATAGTTGTTAAGCCTCCAGAATTTTGCTTATCGGAATGTAACATTAATTATCAAAACATAGTGAAAAGAAATACATAATATATAACACGGATTACATTTTAAGATTTTCTGGGTACGTGAAGTCCGCCAACGCGCATTAGGCCAGCATGGTGGAAAATGACCTAAACCTTTTACATTCAAAGTCTCAATTAAGGAGTCCTGGGCACTGCAGTAAGAAGCATATGGGCTTCTTTCTTATTTCTTCATTTACGTTTTGTTACAGGATTTGACTCCCGCAAAATCAGAACAATTAAGTGTAAGACATTTTTTTTTTTCGGTATCTGTATGTATTTTTATTTATTTAGCAAGACAAAGTGACTACAATGCCCTCATGGTAATTAGTGCAATGTATTCCCACACAGAAATTATCTTGAGGAAACCTTCATACCATAGCAATTTGTAAGAATTTTTATGGTATGTAAAAGTCCGCCAACTCGCGCTAGGTCAGCATGGTGGACATATAGGCCTAACTGCTCTTAATTATACACTCGATGGAAAGGAGATCCGTGCTGTGCAGTGGGATGTATATGGGCTGATGCAAATACAGTCTTACGCCATATTCACCTGGTCTTGACCCGGAGAACCATCCACGCAGTGCACTATCATAACGTGTTTTGAGTAGTTTAACGTTTACCACCAGGAAAGAGATCTATTCGTCTCTCAAATAATAATTATTTGCAGAGAAATGCATCGACCTACAGCATAACATTGAGTGACTACATGGATGCGAGAGAAAGCATCGGCTATCAAGTATATCCTGGGGCTGAAAGAGAAGAATACGACTTCACAGCCGAAAGACTTAGCCTCAATTCTACAACGTAAGGTTGCTATTATGGTAGTAATGAACATTAATTAAATTATGCAACTGTCTGTATTCAGGAAGTTTTAAGGCCCTAATCTAATTATATTGTGATTCAATTCACCTAATACATATTTAGTCATATATTAAATTCTGGAAATTTAAAAAAATATTAAATTTCTGAAAAATCTCCCGTCCGCTTTCGTTCGCCTTACTTGGAGCAATTTCAATTGGGATCAACGTTTCTATTTTTTGAGTCGCTACATTGCATTAATGTATAGTCGCATACTGCTGAGTGCAAGATTCCTTGACAACCAACAGTTTGATATTGAACAATTTGACCTTAGTTAGTCATCAAAATAAAATCAATAATATTTTTGCAGCCTTGTAGAATCCACAGCTCATTTAGTAAAAGGATGTCTTGGAGCCGGCATACTGAGCATGCACGAAGGCTACATGCACGCGGGGTTATGGACTTCTGTTGGCGTTTCAGTCGTTCTTGGAATTGTTATGGCTCACTCGATGATGGTAAGGCATAAGTAAGAAGTTAATCCTAAATAGATGCAATAGTTTATTAGTTGGTAGATCCCGCATGTGCAAGAATCAGTTTGGGTAGATACTAACGATTTTTCTAATTTTGCCGCCAATTAGCGCAGAGTAAATCTGTTGTGTTCTGATTTAAAAGATGGTATGTTGTTTGTTGTTTTAATATATTTAAAAGAGAGCGGGAGCAGAGATAATCACCTACTGAAAACAGAACTGTCTTTGTAATTCTTAGCGTAAGTCTGTTATCGCCAAACCAATTAGAAAATTATCTGCCTGAATAATTCTTTAACTTCAGATGCTCGTGAAGTCAGCCCAGAAAATGTACATCTTGTTGAGGATGCCTAGACTATCATATCCAGATTTGGTGGAAGTGGCTGTGGCTACAGGGCCCTGGAAACGGCTCAGGTGTTTCAGCAAATGCTTGAGGTAAATGCTTCATTACTTTTTATTAAATGCAGTGATTGCAGTAGAATTTAAATTAAATACTCACTCGCGAAAATTCGATCCCTTGTTACATCTCCGAATCTAATCGCCAAGATATTATTGCATCATAATATAAGTATTTTAGGCCACGGAATAAAATATATTTTGCAAACTTATTTAAATATTATTTTATTACTATATTTTATTTATATATATTTCTTTTTTTCAGATATCTTGTAGAGTTCTTCCTGTTCGCTGAAATGTGTGGAACCTGTTGTATTTACGAAATCATGATTGCAAATACTCTAAAAGGGGTAAGTAGTGCGCGTGCTCCTACAAGAATGACCTTTATTTCAATGGTGCTTACAAGAAAGATATTTGTTGTTTATTTTCAGGCATTAGAAGCAGTGTCATCATATTTTTTTAATTCAAATTACAACATAAGATTATATATTCTGGCCATCACCGTGCCTCTACTTCTATTATGTTCTATCAGGAGTTTGAAATATTTAGCACCATTCGCATTGGTGGCTGATACTTTTGTAGGTATGTCTTATTATTCATATTACTTGAAGAACCATTATTAACCTTTCAAACCAAATATAGTTGTATAACTACCTAACACTGCCTCGGTGGCGTAGTTGTATTACGGTACGGTTACAAAGCTGAGGTCCCAGGTTCGAATCCCAGGTCGGGCAAAGTGATATTGGGTTTTTCTATTCATTATCAGCCCGGAATTCGTGCCCGATATGGCAATAGGCTCGCCCCCTATCACATCGTGGGACAGAACATGCAAGGCGAAATGTGGGTGTCCTAGTGGCGCCTCTGCCTACCCCTTCGGGGATAAAGGCGTGAGTTTATGCATGCATACCTACCTAACACAACTTTTCGAAGTCACTTATTGCTTTGTATTATCAAGACCGTGGTTTTAGCATAAACTTCCTTTTTTTTCTCGCTCTTGTGGAAATCATAATTAGGAAACCTTAATATTGATTGATCATAATAATTTAGCAAGTATGCGAAGCACAAACAGTTCTTGAAATCCTTGGTTGTCGCCTATATTGATCAAAAACATTTTTGTATGTGAAGGGAAATAACAATTACCACCTGATAAGAAACATGGTACAAAGATTAAAATGACATTACAAACGTTTAAAAAATCAACTTAATAAAGAAATATACCCAGTGAATTCTGATGCATAAGAAGTCCAGCGTCTTCAAGTCAAACATACATGCATACATACATATAAACTCACGCCTTTATCATATTTCGCCTTATATTTTCCGTCTCACGCCTTTATCCCAGAAGGGGCAGGCAGAGGCGCCACCGGGACAACCACATTTCGCCTTGTATTTTCCATCCCATGATGTGACAGGGGCGAGCCTATCGCCATATCGGGCACAAATTCCTGACTCCGGGCTGATAATGAATAGAAAAACCCAATATCACTTTGCCCGACCCGGGATTCGAACCCGAGACCTCAGCTTTGCAATCGTACCGTAGTACAACTACGCCACCAAGGCAGTCAAATGCAAAAACAAGTGTTGTACCTTCGCAGGTGTTTGCATCCTTACAACAATCTACTACAGTCTCCAACAAGGCCACGACATCAGAGATAGACCGGCTTGGAAGAACTTACACGGTCTCATCAAATTCTGTGGCATCTGCATGTATAGTATGGATGGTATTGGAGTCACTTTACCAGTCGAGAATAATATGGCCAGACCTGGTTACTTCTATGTCGTTGTGCAGTATGGTAAGTCTGTGGATTTAATGTGTCTGACGAAACTGACGATAGAAATATTTGACGTCAAATGGCATGAGCACTGGCTGCTTATAAACACCTAGAACAGTTACAATACAAGAAGCGGTGGCTGACTTTGAAAATATGAGGAAAGGATATGAGAAAGAATGAAGTAGAGGCAAATTATGGATTAGCTCAGCTACAATTCGAAATCGAATCGAATCTACAATCAATTCTCTTGATTGTAGAGTAGCCCGTGCCCAGCAGTGGGACGTATATGGGCTGATTCTTCTTCAGCTACAATTGAACTCACCGAACAATATGCAACGGCAATGCTACATCCCAATTTTGTGTAGGTATCTTGTATTACCTCGGTCAAGCCAGCTCAATCATACTAAAGTGAAATCTGATTTCAGTGACACTCTGCCACGGCCCAAAAGTTATGTAATACTGCGCTGTACTGTATTAGCCCATATACGTTCCACTGCAGAGCACGAGCTTCCTGTAAAATCGAGAGTATGATTGAGAGTGGTTACATGGTACATGCCATAGAAATTGCAAATTGCAAATTGCTATGGTATGCAGGTTTCCTCACGATGTTTCCTTCACCGTTATAGTGCGTGGTGATTGATTATCAATACACACAAGACTCCGAGAGAGGTGTGCCCTGGGGTATGAACCCGCGAACACCGTAAACATGTTGGCAGCCGCGTCTGGTCCGTTTACCAACAGGCCACCACGCACTTATTAGTATACTAGTAGTACACTTAGTTATGTAATAAAGAGAACTATTTTTCTCAGGCATGGCGATTGTAATTGCTTCAATAACGATCACCGGATTCTTTGGGTACTGGGGTTGGGGAGAAGAATGCAAGAGTCCCATCACGATACACATGCCCATGAATGAAATGTAAGTATATTTATTACAGGACGAAATTAACTAATGTTATCAAAATATTTTATTTTTAAACAGGAGAAGACAGATACAGAGGCAATCGAGGTTACAGAGTAACCATAACTTAGCAGTGGCAGAGATTAATAAACGATCTTCATGTCTATCTAAAGATCGATCGTGAAAATAGACCAATGGGCTCAAGGTACTGTCGACACGCTCACATTTGATGTGTTCTGATTGGTCTATTTTCGGGATCGATCCTTAGATAGAGAGTGGGATCGCTTATTAATTTTGTCCGTAAGTCGTTACTCATTACCGTCACATATTAACAGAAATTGTGGGTACTAGGAGAGCTTTTATTTTATGCTTAATTAGGTTGTAAGAATCATTTTAGCTTACGGTGTGATAAATTTTAAAAAAATGACGTTACTGAAGCTGTTCTCGCGCCTATCGATCAGTGAGATTGCTGATAACTTAATAATCTTCACTGCAATCCTAAAAGCACTTAATAAAAATTAAGCTTCAAACCAAAGCAAAGTTCTGGTGCATAAATTGAAAGTACGAACCACTAACATTATAAATAGGAATACTATAATAACCGAGCATTACCATATCACTTACTTGAAGTGGCAACAAAATTACATTGTGCGCTCCAGACGGTTTCACAACTTGGCACCGCTTTAGCGTTCCCATTAACCGATTGAAATAAATGTATAAATTATTACATAAAAGAATTTACATGGTTATATACTAAGGTTCCCTTGTTCGTGGGAATTTTGGCGTAATGTCGCTTGCTTTTAAAGAGAACAGGACACTAGCTTAAATATTAACAATCCACAAGAGTTTCCAAGGGATGTGACGTCGTGGATTATAAAACCAATAGGCAAATAAAATAAATACACCCAGCACTCACATACGTATTCCTGACCCAACTCTAAGATCTAGTATCAGAAACTAAGAGAGACTTTTCGGTCTCACAAACACAAAGACCCGCAACAAATACCTGTGGATCACCCAAATAATTGTTTTGGTGCGGGGATCGAACCCGTAGCCTCACGTTTCATAGCCGGCGTCTAACCAACTGCGCCACGGAAGTGAAATGATTTATGTCAAGCATGAATCGGAAAATTAAACATCAAATCTATCTCCAGTATAGCTGAAAAGTCAGTATGGCCCAGACATTGCAATGAACTCCTGGTATTAAATGATTACCGCTTTCTACAGATTACCAGTTATTCTGCAGTTCTTGTTGGCTGCCATGCTGGGTATAACATTTGCTGTGAACTTCTGGGTTCCATTCAGAGTTATCTGGCATTATATTGGGCGAAGGTGTAAAAGGTAAGTGAACCGCAATGTTTTACAATACAAACTTGCCGGCTGTTGCTATGTTGAATTTAAAATAAATGTGGTTGAATACAATAACATACATACATAAACTCACGCCTTTTTCCCGGAAGGAGTAGGCAATATAATAAGATGGTAAGAATTGCTGGGCCTTTGTTAAACGGACTTACAAATCCAAATACGACAGCAATACGGTTTTAGTAGTGAAGTAACTATATTGTCAAAACAGGATACAGCAATGCTCAACCAATTTAGAATATTATAATGATTTGGGCTAGTTTTATTATACATACATATATAAACTCCCTTTTTCCCAGAAGGGGTAGGCATAGATGCAACCAGGACACCCACATTTCGCCTTGTATATTCCGACCAACGATGTAATTGGGGGCGAGCCTATCGCCATATCGGGCACAAATTCCTGACTCCGGGCTGATACTAAATTGACAAATCCAATATTACTTTGCCCGATCTGGTATTCGAGGCATTAGTGTTATAATAAGTTTAATAACGTCAGAATATCTAATATCTATTATATTATTTTCAGAAATCGTGGTTTTTGGGAAAGACTATTTCGAGTGATGCACGTGTCAGCAATTACCGGGCTCACCATAGCGTTCCCACATTTAACTCAGCTCATGGTTGTAGTAAGTAGCGGTTTAGATACATCAACATACATACATGAACTCACGCCTTTATCTCAGAAAGGGTAGACAGAGGCGCCACCAGGACATCCACATTTCGCCTTGTATTTTCCGTCCCATGATGTGAGAGGGGGCGAGCCTATCGCCATTTCGGACACAAATGCCTGACTCCTGATAATAAATAGAAAAACCCAATATCACTTTGCCCGACCCGGGATTCGAACCCGAGACCTCAGCTATGTAGTCGTACCGTAGTACAACTACACCACCGAGGCAGTCATATACTCGTAGAATGCTATAATAATGTTATAATGCTATAATATGTCACAAAGTATGTATATATATCACACAGCAAGCAAGACATGGTTCTCACTTTCTATTCATTATCAGCCCGGAGTCATTTGTGCCCGATATGACGATAGGCTCGCCCCCTATCACATCATGGGACGGAAAATACAAGGCGAAATCGTGAGTGTCATGGTTGCACTTCTACCTACCCCTTCTGTAAAAAGGCGTGAGTTTATGTATATAAATACGACTAAAGAAAACCTGCTCAAATTATAACCAATTACGCGTCAATAAGACTCAATACAGCTTTGTAAATAATCACAAGCCCATTAAGACTAGATCGTTCCGTAGCCAATGAGCCAGTGAACTGAATGCAACTCGCATTAATGAATATACCAGGAAAAGCGAGACGTTAAATACAGATGTTATACGACAAATGGCGCTCAGCTAATTTCTGTAGTGCCCTTAATATTTTAATAATGGGTTTCGCGATCAGTCTAGATTTAAAGAGGGTTAAATAAATTGTTGGAATACTGACTCTTATTATTTATAGTTTTAAGTAGCTTGTAATCCTTGTTCACTTTGGGATGATTTCTTCAAATAGCAGTGTAAATGAACTATTGTGTTCCGGTTTAAAGGACATTGTAGCCAGAGTAAGTAAGCCATAATGAGACTTAACATCTTATGTCTCAGGACGCCAATGAAAAGTGAAATGAAAGCTGTTATTCAGGCTAAAGGGGGGCATTTCTCGTATTAATATATATTTTTTTATCATCATTATCTACCTGCTCAAAATTCCGGAAACAGCGCTATCTGAAAGGGTTGATTTTGGGTCATTTTATTGTTTTGTTGCTACTCGAATGATTTTTAAGGTCATTGCTAGGTATTATGTGTTTTTAGAAAGCTAACAATGTGTATTTTAAATAAATTTAAATTATATTTGTAAAATAGATTTAATATAAAACAACATTTGACTTCGAAGTGAAAATAAAGTATGTGATTTCTTTACTCTTAAGTGTATTTTTTACTCTTTTTTTCAGATCGGAAATTTTGCCCTAGCATTTATTGCGTTCGTATTTCCACCGCTAATAGAAACTCTTGTGACTTGGAAAGAAGATACATTCAATGGGGTAATCAGGTAATAAAGAACTTCTTCGTCTAATTAATTAATGTAAATATCGCAGCGATTAAAAATTTGACTTATTACTTGTAACTGCAAATTGTAAATGCACTAATTTGTGATTTAAAATCACCAATACCACAACACCCCTTTAAAGGTCTAGCAACAGCGTGTATGGGCTGTGAACCGTCAGATCCTGGGTTCGAGAAGAAGTCCTAATTACTCAAATGTATGTGAAGTATTTGTTTCGAGTCCGGGTCTTAAAGTACCATAAAGGACCTGATAGTTATTAAAAACAACACATGACATGACTTATTATTAGAAATAATTAAACACACCCGACACTCACATACATAGTCCTGACCCTACACTAAGAACGAGTCTTGTGTCGTGGGTATCAGGAACTACGAGAGACTTTTCGGTCTGACAAACACCCAGACCCGACACAAATACTTGTGATCCACACAAACATTTGTCTCGGTGCTGGAATAGAACCCGCGGCCTCTGGTGTCACAGCCGGCGTCTAGACAACTACGCCACGGAGGCTGCCTATCTGTATTAAATCGGACTATGTGTAAATCTATATGATGTATTTCTTAATCTGCAGCCACAGGAATTTCACTGCCGAGAATATGCCTTCCATTATATTCAAAGGTATCGATTGGAAGAGACCTGTGTCCAACGATTTTCTGCAACCCTTGTTAACTTTTAGGTGTACTAATTTCACTGATGGTAGGTCTCTCATATGTGAGAGGCCGCCTGGGCAGGTACCACCGCAATGTCTATTTCTCCCGCCAAACAGCAGTGTGAATGCACAGTTGTGTTCCGGTTTGAAGGACATTGTAGCCAGAGTAACTACTGGACATAATGAGACTTAACATCTTATGTCTCAGGATGGCGAGCGCAGTGGAATGCCAAGCATTGCTGTATCATTCACTGTGTTGTTTGGTTTTGTTACTGTCCGTGAGCGGTCGTATTGCTTTAACCATCAGGCCAATGACATGCTCGTCTCGCCATTCAACGAAATAATTAAAAAATAATTGTGAAATATTTATTATCTTTCCCTTTGCAGGTGGAGACTCATTAAAAACTGTATAATTATGACTCTGGGGTTAACAATAAGCACAACAACTTTTATATCGTTCGGTGGTTATATATGATTAATTTGTATATAAGACGATCTTGTTGTATATAGATGTTGTAAATAAAATGATTTCAGTTTATATTCATTTTCTTGTATAGATAAAACCATTTTTTCGATTTACATGACCATATTTCGGAAACGTATTTTTATAAATAATAAATAAATACACACAGTCACATACATAGTCCTGACCCCACACTGAGATCAAGTCTTGTTTCGTGGGTATCAGAAACTACGAGACTTTTCTGTCTCACAAACACAAACTCTCTCCGAAACAAATACCTGTGAATCACACAAATATTTGTTTCGGTACAGGGATCGAACCCGCAGCCTCACGTTTCACAGCCGGCGTCTAACCAATGCACCACAGTAACAAATATACAAATCCACCACCCAAAACATTAACCAAATCCCAATGTAATGAAACCTCACTAAAGATTTCTTAGATTTACGCAACCGTTACACATTTAAATAAAATTATTTTTTACGAATTTTATTGCCGATTTGGTTTAATTTTTACATTTTTTTACTTCCCGACGCGACGTTTCGATTACTTTGCAGCTTAGGGTAAATTCTCGAGGCGTAAATTGGTTTTATTTTAACCCTTAACAATTTTAAAAAAGCATACTGTCTTCTGTGAAACGACTGCAACACAGCGGTGTCCCAGCCCATCTCACTTGTTGAACACACTCGTGATAAATTGACTTAATCTACTCGCGACCGACTCAATTGTTCACTACTAAACAGTGCATTGTGATTGGGGAATGGAATCTTTTGAGATTTGAGTTAGAATTATTTTACATTACTAATATTTTTACCGTGCTAAATTAATGTGTATATTTTTTTATTTTTAAGTTGTTTCAGAGAGGTATTTTTGTTAAACCCAATATCTATAACAGTGTTTTATATGAGCTTAAATGGTTTTTAACGGTGAAGGAAAACATCGTGAGGAAACCTGCATACCATAGCGATTTGCAATAATTTCTATGGCATGTAAAGTCTGCCAACCCGCACTAGGCCAGGGTGGTGGACTAAAATAGTTAGTGTGTTATTAAATCCTGAGAGGCCTATGTTCAGCAGTGGACTTTCTATGGCTGAAGAGAGAGATACAAATAGCTTCTGTTTTAGAGTAGGCCCGTACATCTTTTAAAAGACCTATGACGCCCCTCTATTCGAGCTAAAAAAATAAAACCAAGGCAAAACATTTAAAAATGCACTGAAAATTAATGGAAAGGAAAAAAAGTAGAGCGATTTACGAAAAATATAATTATTTGGGTACCGACGGGCGAGGGGAAAAGTTTGAAACTGCTAAACAGTCAAAGTCGTAACACTGAAGTCCACGGACTTGAGGCTGACTTGCAGCCTTATTCTGATTTAAATTAAACGATATTTCCTTTGAGTTTCATTGGTCTTTTTTGCCAGCCTCCGTGGAGCGGTTAGACGCACGCTGTGAAACGATAGGGTTCGATCCCTGCACGGAGACAAATGTTTGTGTGAACCACAAGTATTTGTTTCGGGTCTGGGTGTTTGTGACACCGAAAATTCTCTCGTAGTTCCTGATACCCACGACACAAGACTCGATCTTAGTATGTCAGGACTATGTGGGGTGTATTTATTAATATCAAGATTTTTTTATAAATAATGGAGCTACAATTCCTAGAATTTCAATTTTAATAGTTACTTTATGATCTGTCGAGAAAATTTAACAAAAACGTGTTTAGAACATAATGGTCCACTCATAAATATGATCAAGGTTAAGGCACATTTTTTCCGCTGATCTAAAATGTACACATTTGACGGAAAAACTGTTATAAGAAGCTTTTAACTATGTACAGCGCCTACTAGTAACCATTCGACATTTCCCACCACTCAGAATACACCTCCAAGAATTCAGCCGGGGGGCAATTATCATTACGCAACGGTAACGGTCCCTAAAGGATTTGGGTCCTAATGTCGAGCCGCAGTCGCGAACTCCCATTGAAACGAGTTCGCAGAATGTCATACTTGTTTACACGATACGCGTTTTGGAAATGGATTAAATTCCTTCAATATAATAGGCTGGAATGGAATTTAGATTGGAAAAGGCTCATAAGCCTGTATATCTGGAGAGAGCATAGAGGTATCACTAGTGAGTAGTGAAATCCAAAATTTGCTGAAGTTATTTCCGTCCAAAGGTATGAAAAGGGAAATCTATCAACATCGTCATTCATTTTTGGTTGCTGAACACAACTGATACTTAATTTGAATTTGTCTCTCAGCGCACCTAAACTGAATCAAAATGCAATATTATAAAAATTGCTGGAATAAAGCTTCGATTGAGCATACATCATATAGAAGTGTTGCCAACATCTTAAAAAACTATGGGCTATTTTAGAAGACACGGACATAATTTTATTTGAATTTATAAATTTATTCGACATAATATGTATGCCGCACCTAGATATAAGCTCTGCAAATTGGTAGTGCGCTGGGACTTAGTCACATTAACGGCCATATGACGTCAGTCGCTTATTGCCAATAAGATAAGGCTAAGTATATATTACAAATGTTATATTTGTTTCTCATTTAAAAAATATTAAATATCATTGCAAATTGTAATGAAGGGAGATGGATGGAGTGCGGAGGAAGATGGGAGAATGTCAGGATTGACAGAGCGAAGTGGAAAAGATCATCAATTGGGATACATAGCTTAGAAGAGGGAGATTAGGTTTCTGCACTTCTTCTATAAACAATCTTCAACTGTGCCTCAATGTCATGCTCCTCCGTCCATGCAATTATCGTAAAAATGCGTACAAAAAAAATTCATTACGTATTAATAATATAAAAAATATTATTGTTTAAACGTTCAACAATACCTATTGGCACAATATGACGAACAGATAAATGACGTCACAAACTTACCACCAAAAAGATTCACACGAGGAAATAAGGATGAAGAAAAGGAAAATTGTCTGAAAAACCCATAAGACAATTAACCATTGAGTTAATGTGAGTAATTTGCTATGAGTAAGTTTTTATTTCCTCTTAGAGTTTTGAGATATATTATTCAAAGACCGATCGAAGTCGATGATTCTACATTGTAGTAAAATGATTAGAGCTGAAGGAAATTAATCACAAATCTAATTACACATATAAATATATATAAATCGACACATACTTACATACATACACTCACGCCTTTTTCCCAGAAGGGGTAGGCGGAGGTGCATCCAGGACACCCACGTTTCGCCTTGTATTTTCCGTTCCACAATCGAGGACCATAAGGGGGCGAGCCTATCGCCATATCGGGCACAAATTCCTAACTCCAGGCTGATATTGAATAGATAAATCCAATATCACTTTGCCCGACCCGAGATTCGAACCAGACACCACAGCTTTGTAATCGTACCGTTGTACAACAACGCCACCGAGGCAGTTGAGGCATACCGAGGCTTACGAATATATTAATTAAAATGTACCCTAAAAGCAATCTCTATCAACATTTCTATCTATATCAGCCCATATTCGTCCCACGGCAGGGCACGGGCCTACTCTACAATCGAGGGAATCGATTGAGAGTGGTTAGGCTACCACGCTGGCCTAGTGCGGGTTGGCGGACTTACATACCGTAGAAATTCTTTAAAATCATTATCAGCCCGGAGTCAGGAATTTGTGCCCGATATGGCGATAGGCTCGCCCCCTATCACATCATGGGACGGAACATATAAGGCGAAATGTGAGTGCCCTGGTAGCACCTCTGCGTACCCCTTCTGGGAAAAAGGCGCGAGTTTATGTATGTATGTATGGTAAAATTTTGTTTATATTTTCTAATACACTTATTATTGTCATACCACGTTGTTTATAAGAATTCTTCTCACGTATAAATTACTCTACTGGCCCATATAATATAGGTCAAGTAAAATGGACAGCTACAAAAATATTCTAATTGTTCTGAAGGTTAATATTAATATTCATGATATTTGATACTGGCTGCCTGCGCGGCGCAGTTGGTTAGACGCCGGTTGTGAATCGATAGTCTGTTTTCGATTCCCGCAGAAATATTTGTGAGGCCCACAAGAATTGGTCTCAGGTCTGGGTGTGTGTGAGACCGAAAAGTCTCTCGTAGTTTCTGATACACGGCACAGGACTTTTTAGTGTGGGGTTTGGACTATGTATGTAAGTGTATTTTATATTGTAACTGGGATACACAATGACGAACGTAATTTCATTTCTTTGTCTGTATCTGTATGAGCCCATACGCATACGTCCCACTGAAAGGCACGGGCCTCCTCTACAATTGAGAGGAGTTAGGCTATATTATAGTCCACCACGCTGGCTGTCTAACACCCGTATTCTAAGACGTGTCCTCCAATCTTCCTCAACCTTATCTTAGTCGAGGTGAATTTACAAATGAATTGGAGGGACCCTCGAAAATGGTATGCTTAGTTAAAAATATACCTTTCCTAAAGGTTCCTCGAGTGAGGTTGAGTCAAGGAAAAACGTCATTAATTACGTCATTGATGTATAGATAAAGTAGAGATTTAACAAAAAACCTTTGAAAATAGTCTATGATCACTTGAAAAGTGACAGTCAAATGTCATGTCAGAGTGTTTACATAGAATAATATATAATTATTGACCTCAAAATCTTCGGGATTGTGACTGGAAGACAAATATTTAGTGAGTCGGAGAAAAAAACGCATGCAAACAGGAGGAGGGTCATACCATCCAACCCGGAAATTTCGAAGGATATTCTTATGGATGAATCGTCGTTCGGGATATTCGTACGGAGTATCGTACAAGTATTACAGGAACTGCTGGAAATCTTTAATAACTCGTTTAAAATAATAAACACTGTTTCCGAACCAAAAATCTTTGATTAAATGAAATAAAGAGTAATGTTTGTATCATTCACTGGGAAAACGTGTTTAAATCTTGTAGAGGCACCCACCTCAAAAAATTGTTGGCATATTTAGGTATTTAAGAATTTTAAAAGGTAAACTTTATTTCTCGCTTTTAAATTACAATTTTAAAGTAGGATTATTTCTTTTATTTCTTCCTTAAGGTAGGTCGCGACGTACCTTGAGTTTGACAGTTGATTCCTTTCCTCGTGACAGGAAATTTTTTGAGTGACGTTGAGTGGAGGAGATTTTTTTCTACTAAGAATACGGATTTCCTCTAGTAACGTCAAGTGGAGTCGAGAAAACGTCTTAGAATATGGGTGTTAATAATTTACTACCTAATTATTCTATTATAAATTATTTTATTCGCGATTTCGTTTAGTCCTTATAAATACATACCGCGGCGAACAGACCCGAAACTTTCTATGGATCACACAAAATTTTGCCTCGCGGGTATTGAACCCGTACCGCTCGTTACACAACTCGTCTCAACCAACTACACAACGAACTGCAATTTTAAAATCCAGAGTTAATTGAAAATTTTCCAAAAAATAGTTACAAAATGTACCTCATTAAAACAAATAATTAACTTCTAACACTAGAGAAAACAATGTAGATACTAAACATTATGATAAGTGTTGAGATAAAGAGCCTCCGATGCGACACGCTCAAGTGAAAATAAATAGTTGCTCATAAAAATACAACGTTTACACTTCATTGCGAAATAATTGGCTGGATTTAGATATTTTTTTTAATTCTAGCTCGGCATTGTGACTGCACTGCACCTGATGTTAAGCGCAAATACCGTCAAGACAGAGTATCGAATGGCATGAGACGGCGCGGCGGTCCAATGCCGTTTGATATAATTATGCCAACCTTCTGGGACGCTTCTTCACACAACGGCGGAAGGACCCAGGATTATAGGAAGAAGGGAACACGTGTGACGGCAGACTATTCCACAGATTGACGGTGCCGCACAAAAAAGAATTGGCGAACCTTTTGGTTTGCGCAGAGATGGTTTTGACCATCAAGCTACGGCTAAGCGAGCACGCGTGATTCTGTTTAGGAAATAAGAATACTCGCATATGCTTTGGAGAGGGCTATGCTCGGTATTTCCCTGCAAAATGACGCCAGGAATGAGGAGATCCACAGGAGAACAATGGTTATAAAGGTAGGCCAAAGGATTAGTAAGTTGAAATGGCAGTGGGCCGGGCATATAGCGAAGAACTGATGGCCGATGGGGCCAAAAGGTTCTGGAGAGGACGCCACGTACAGGCAAGTGTCAGACGCTCGCCTGCAACGTGGACAGACGACCTAGTTAAGGTTGCAGGAAGTCACTGGATACAGACCGCTTCCAACTGGTCGCAGTGGGGAAACTTGGGCGAGGCCTATGTTCTGCAGTGGACTTCCTATGGCTGAAGAAAGAGAGATAGAGGATATTCGTATCGCCCGGATTAACACAGCTGTTAGGGACCCGTCATAGTGACCTACGGAACACGTCACCTATCCTGTTTATCCGGATACAATGAGGCAAGCATAATTGTGTCAATCAGCAAGTGGTAGCCATGTCAGTATTCTATCTGAATAGGGTATTTGACTCAACTTTTTTTATTGGATTAATCAAAAAGTGTCCATATCCAAAATCTAGCAAACAAAGAATTTTCTAAATCCATTCAGAATTAAACAAATTAGAAACTTTTTAAATCTAGTAGTGGGGGTAATAGAAAAGGGATGCAAAACAAAGTTAGTGACGTCACTGTGCATTATAGTGCATAATAGCGTGCGGGTATGAAAGAGACGGTAAGATGTCCCCACTACGTCCCCACTCTTTCATTTAAAATACTTATATTTGCCTCATGTTACAAGCTACTTTATCACTGTTTTCACAAAAATGTTTTGTTTTAATGGCACTTATGTTTGTCTGCAAAATAATACAAAAATTCGATGATAGTCAAATACCCAATTGCGCCGCCATTGCCATCAGGATTGTAGTCTCTTTTTAAGTCCTTATAATTATATTTCTACATATTTATTTTTAAGCAATAAACTATGTAGGTACTTTTGATTTATTTAATAAAATCATGTTCAGAGGGCTTTCCCCTCGAAATTATTATTTCTGAACAACAATTAGGTGACCAACCTCGAAATCACGTTTATACTAAATTACTTAGCCAAGGACACGCATGTTCCATTGTCAAGGTTTTCCTCCTATTACAATTATGGCCAACAATAAATGCCCATTATCTCAATTCGTACACAATAGGTTAACGCTTATCTGTAATTATATATGATTGGAATGTAATAGGTTTTATCTTTAATTTTTTTGAGATGATTAATATGATGTGTTAACGCATCCGAAACTGTTTTTTTTATCTTACGTTATGCTTTTAGTCAAGTTATTCCTCACATCAGCAAGGCAGCACTAACTCAAGAACCTTGATTTTAAAAATGTTAGCGCATTATTCTATTTAACATAAAGTAGATCAAAGTTCATTGCGGGGCTTCAACTTACATATTCCAGGGTCCAAGTCAATTTTACCTGATTCGGCTTCACCCACTGGAGGCTTAATCATTTGGTATATAATATGTTTTTATAACTGTAGAAATATTCAAATACAAATTGAAAGTTCGATTGAGTAGTATTCGGCAATTATCCACCTGCTGCTAGCCTATTGCGCATTGGCGGACTTCAGTTCACATACCACAGAAAAACTTGTTAAATTCTTTATGTAGGTTTTCTCATGCATGAATCCGAAAATCACTGGTGCTCGGAAATTTACAACTTCGACCACTGTCTCGGTAGTTCGGGCCGGTACTCACAGGCCACCACGCAGATACAACACAATAAATAAATTATCTTATAGACCTGTTATAACGGCCTGCACTGTACACCGCCAATAAACTAAAGGCATGCTGTTGAACCATTTGAAGTTATTCTCATTGACTCCGCTCGTGAAAGGACGTGTGTTGTGCTCAGTGAAAACATGGAATTGAACGCGAACAATGTAAGATGGTGTTTTATATTTATTAGTGTTAATTGAAGTATATAATTATCGTAATATTGGGTTAAATTTTAAAAGTAATTTTTAGTTTATGACAAATAAGTAACTGGTTTGATGAATATTTGTAAATGACATAAAATAATGTCTATAATGTATTGTTTTAAGTATTTTTATTTCTGCTATGGTATTACAAAAACAAACTTCCAATATAAATTATTCTTAATGAATAATGTACATAAACATTAAACCAGTTATTTAAATGTGTATTTAAATAAAAATACGGAGCAGAATTTTTGAATATTAATTAGGAGATAATAATTTTGTATCAATTTGTTTGTTATTAAAGTGTTACTTTCTATATAGGAAAATATATAGAAAATATTAAGCGCTGTAATTATTAATTGTGATTTATATAACACAAGTTTATATTGTGTTTTAAATCATTTTGTGCTGGAAATGATAGACTCGATAGACATCTCGTGATGCAAATATCTTTGTAGGAATAGGGACTAGTAGCATTTCTGCCTACCCTATCTATGACACAAGCGACATATATTAATAACATTATAAACAACTTAAGTTTGCAACTCAAAAGTTCTCTCATAACACCTTAATAATATTCATGGTCAAAATAATGTGTTGACAATTGACATTCTAATCTTCTACCAATCGTATTCATTCCATCTCTAAACACTACTTAATGATATATTAATACTTAGTGCAGTTAGTTAAAAGCCGGCTGGTTTTATACAGGGTATATCAAGACCGCGACCGAAAACGAAGCCAGGTGGTAGTATTAGTGACTTTAGACACAATGCAAGTAAAAATTTCGCAAAAAAAATCGACAACTTTTTTTTTGGAATTTTTTACTTATAGTCGTATTTGGGTGATATAACATAGTTTTCCTAAAATAAAGATGTACACCTCTTTATTTTTAAACACGCAAAGGTACGTAAGGGTTTAAATTAGTATTTTTGCAAAAACTAGGTAATTACCACCCAAAAACAACGAATTTTAAAAAATTCTAAAAAAAATCTCTGTCACTGTTTTGGCGAAATTTTTATTCGCATCGTGTTTGTAACCACCAAAACTACCACGTGGCTTCGTTTTCGGTCGCAGTCTTGATATACCCGGTATTTGAAATAATAATAATAACCCAGTAAATAAATAAATAAATAAATACACCCAACAGTCACATACATAGTCCTGACCCCACACTAAGATCGAGTCTTGTGTCGTGGGTATCAGACACTACGAGAGACTTTTTGGTCTCACAAACACCCAGACCCGAAACAAATACCTGTGGATCACACAAATATTTGTTTCGGTGCGGGGATCGAACCCGCGGCCTCTCGTTTCACAGGCGGCGTCTAACCAACTGCGCCACGGAGGCTGTCATAATCATATATGTAATAATAATAATCTAATCCGACCGATTACGGCCATGGCGACCACTTCGACCCCTTATAGGGCTTGGCGCTGATGCGCCCGGAGATGGCTTATATAGCCGATTTTCGCAGCAAACTCCCTTGCACAAAGTGGGCATGTGAGCTTACCGCTTTCATAATTAAAGTGAATGGCGGCGAGTGGACGGGCTTTAAGCTCATCGCGCTTGGCGTCGAGGTCAGCTAAACGCTGTTGTTCAAATTCGCGGATTCGCTTCTTCACAATCTCGCGCCACTCCGGTCGTTGTGCTGCCAAACTCTCCCAGCGAGAAGGCTCTATATTGCATCTTTTCATGTGACGTTTCTGAACATCTTTATATCTGAGGAGTTGTCCGCCATGCTTTCGCTTGCCCTCCTCTAGCTCAGAGTAAAAGATGCGCTTCGCCACTCTCTCCTCCGCCATCCGTGATACGTGACCGCACCACCGTAGTTGCCGACGCATCAAATATGCCTCAATGCCACCAACATTGGCGCGTCTTAAAACTTCGGTATTACGCACCCGATCGGACCATCTGATCTTCATGTTTTATGAAAGATTCTTCATTCTTCATTCTTCTTCATCTTCGTCATCATAATATATGTACTACTATATTAAAAGACCGTCCCGCCCTCACACCCGCCACTGCAACTCCTGTGAGCCAGGATCAACAGTGGCACGCATTTATAAGACACTGAGCATTGAAGCTCAGCGAGGCTCTGGGAATGTCTAACTTGTCTTTAACCCGCAACGGAATCAATCACAAAGTTAAATTAATAGGAGTGAGAAATGAACTATTGACCACTTTTCTCTGTACTATCTATCGGCTAATATGATATTAATAGCTAATAAAGTTAGTCGAAAAACGCTTGTATTTATATATGAAATACTAAAAACAATCCGACTGATATACGTCCCACTACAGGGCACGGGCCTCTTCTACAATCGAGAGTACGATTTAGAGTCTACCACGCCGGCCTAGTGCGGGTTGGCGGACTTTCCATACACACATACATACATAAACTCACGCCTTTATCCCCGAAGGGGTAGGCAGAAGCGCCAACAGGACACCCACATTTCGCCTTGTATGTTCCGTCCCACGATGTGATAGGGGGCGAGCCTATCGCCATATCGGGCACAAATTCCTGACTCCGGGCTGATAATGAATAGAAAAATCCAATATAACTTTGCCCGACCCGGGACTCGAACCCGAGACCTCAGCTTTGTAACCGAACCGTAATACAACTACGCCACCGAAGCACTTTACATGCCATAGAAATTGTTACAAATGGCTATGGTATGCAGGTTTCGTCACGATGTTTTCCTTCACCGTTATAGTGCGTAGTGGTTGGCTATCAATACACAAATGACTCCGAAAAGTCACTTGTGTGGCCTAGAATTTTAATACACGATTTTTAATTTATTTAATTATAATTACATTAGTTTTCGAGGAAAAATCTCACGCTCTGTCCGAATCGTGTTTTTACCTATGATATAAATTATCCATTTACTCACCACATAAATTAAATGTTACATTCCTTATGGCATATCAGTCATATCTGTGCGGATAACGATTACCATACACAATGGCGAAAAACCCATCTTGAAATCCCATGTAAATAAAATATCGTTTAATGTTAGATCATCCTTTTATCATCCTTTAATGGAAAAATCCAATATTCCGTTGCTCGAATCAGGATTCGAACACGATACCTCAGCGTTGCAATCGTATTGTAGTACAACTGCGCCTAACTTCTTTAATAATTGGAATAATTAGAGTTTAGACTCTACATAACTTTGCAGAACTAAAAGACTTATAAATACCATTCTACTAACGTGTTAAAATATTTCCACTGTCTAATTTTATTTCTGTACCCCTAAATGGTTCAAGCATTAATAAACTGACTTGAATTCCTCGATTCGAATCCCAGGTCGAGCAATTCTCTTTGCATGTGTAAACAAAACACAAAAACTTAATTTAATTTTCTACCTCTGCTGGCAGGCACCGTGGCGTATTTAAATGATAGTCAACTGTGAAAGAAGAGGTCGTCAGTTCGATCCCCTTAACGCGACAATTAATTTTTGCATGGCCCGTAAATATTTGTGAGACCGAAAGTCACTCGTAATTTCTGATACCCATGACACAAATCTTGGTATCTTGGTATCTTAGTGTAAGGTCAGGACTGCGACAGTTGCGTATATATATTTATTATTTGATTACTCATACCTGTGTTTATAGAAATATTCTCAAAAATACAGATTTCAAAAATTAATTTGAATGAATTTTCGTTCACCAATCGTTATCTTCCGCACGACTTCCTATTAAATAGACATCTATACATATTAATAAATTTGTAACCGATCGATGTCTGTACATGGAAAATAAATGAGAAAAACTTGTATGGGTGCTCTGTATTAACGTAATAGTACTCGAAACAATGATTTTTAGAATTTTTGTCTGTTTGTCTGTGCGGTTGTGCGCGATGAACTCAGAAACGGCTTAACGGATTTCGATTAAATTTGGTATGGAGGTAGCTGACATCCTGGATTAACACTTAGGCTACTTTTTATCCCGATAAATGTATTGTTCCCATGGGATGAGGAAGAAATTTCGATATATTTGTTACTTCTTTATACTCAAAGGGGTGAGATGGGACTGGATTACATGCCTTAAGTAAGAATGAGAGGGGACGGGCGGGATATAACGGGACGGGACGGGATGGGAAGTTCCAAATAAAGTTAATCACGCAGACGAAGTTTGCGGGCAGAAGCCAGTATAGATAACTATAAGTGCTTTTCTATTTTGACTAGCATATCTTATCTTTAGAAAAGGCATAATAAAAGTAAACGTATACAAAATATCTATGCACTCAATGTGCAAACAAACCCTTTAGGTGAAGAGGTTTGGGCTTCAATTCATAATATATAAATACTTAAGATGAGTACATACTTAATATTACATAAATGTTTACACATGTAAACCTAATGCCTAACCAACTGCGCCACGGAGGCTGCCAAATCTTATCCACTTGTATCAATACACCCAACTGTCACATACCTAGTCTTAACCTCTCAGTAAGAAATCAGCAGCCTTACCATGACCTCTTAATGCGACGCAATTCAGGACCTATTCTGAACCGCTTTGTGTTTTGGTACCATGACATCGTTTTAGCCGATCAATTTAGGTTAGCGCCTAAACTGAATCGCAAATCATTCGCAAATCACGTTTTCATTCATTCAATTGGTACCATGACTAAACTTCAAGAATTCAGTTGAGTCGCTGATCTGTCAAAACTTGCGATTCAAATAAAGTTCTTTATTTACTACCGAAACTGAATCGTTATTGAATAAAATAGATATTTCAGTGAAATTAATGCATTAGGAAAGTAGGTAACATTCAATAGTGGTTTTTTAATTATATTTCTGAGTAATGTACATTGAATAAGCATAATTTATATTATTTTAGATGTCACATAATTTATTATTTTTCGAATAGTTGGAGTGTGATAGTGAGGATAATACCACAATAATACTTCACGCCGTAAAATTAATAAAACAACAACAATTCAATACCACTTTAGCATAATAATCAAAACACCCGCGTTCCGAGAATGTTACAACCACAGATTACTTAGGTCGTTACAACTCACAATCTTGAATGTCATAAATATCATAGAGAAACGTTCATAAGTTTGACACACTATTTTGCAAGTTGACGCGCATAATAAACATATTATAATAATCAATTAAAAATAATACAAATTGAAATAACGTCACCTAAAATACTATTCTGTGTCAATCTGCAACATTCACATTGGAGGTAATCTTAGCCAAAAGTTAATACATAGTATATACAAATTATCAATCGTAAATATTATCGTTACTTTTCCACGATTAAGTTTCAGAACGCTGCTAACTGGTGCGGTGAGAAAGAAACAAAGGATATGGTGATTCTATAGCGCTGTCTCTTTTTAGCTTTACGGATCAGAGACTTTTCGTTCACTCATTTGGTTAGTTTGCGACTCACTTGCGATTCAGTTTATACATGGTCATGGTACGAAATAAAACGATAACCTAAACTGAATTGCATCGCAATTGAATCGCTAATGCAACGGTCATGGTAAGGCTGCTGGTCTTGTGTCGTGGGTATCAGAAACTACGAGAGACTTTGGTAGTGCAATAAGCAAGGTAATGACAAATATTTATGGATTATACAAAATCGAATCTACGGCTCGTTTCACAGCTGGCTTTTTAATCAGATGCCAATTTCGAAGTAAACATTAATATATAATTAAATTTATATGTGCGTGGTAGCCTGTTGGTAACGGATCAGACGCGGCTTCCTACATGTTCACGGTGGTCGCGGGTTCAAACCCCAGGACACACCTCTGACTTTTCGAAGTCATGTGTGTATTGATAGTTAATCACCATGCACTATAACGGTATATTATATGGTATGGTTTCTATGGTAAGTAAAGTCCGCCAACCCGTACTGGGCCAGCGTGGTGGACTATATGGTCTAACCCCTCTCAATCGTACCCTCGATTGTAGAGTAGGCCCGTGCCCTGCAGTAGGACAATAAAAATAAAAATATTATCACAATTGATATATATAATACAATACAATACAATATAATACAATACAATACAATAATTCTTTATTGTACACCAAATTACAGTATTGAGTTTAAATATATGTTATGTTTGGTAATACAATGGGCGGTCTTATACCTTTGGTTAGATTTTATAAATTCGCAAATTGAGGCCTAACTTTTTTGTACCACTATCACGTTTATCCATCGGATTTCAAAAGAGTGTCTTGCATTCGAAATCATACGAGAAAGTTGAAGTTATTTGGACTCGCATAAATGATACTCTATTAGGAAAACGATCCCAGAATCGCACAGTTTATAAGCTTATATTTTCACTCATTTAACCAAATAGAAATTAGTTACGTACTTACATAGTCCTGACCCCACACTAAGATCGAGTCTTGTGTCGTGAGTATCAGGAATTACGAGAGACTTTTCGGTCTCACAAACACCCAGACCCGAAACAAACACCTGTGGTTCACACAAACATTTGTCTCGGTGCGGGGATCGAACCCGCGGCCTCTCGTTTCATAGCCGTATAACCAACTGCGTCACGCAGGTTGTCAAATGATCAATCGTTTCTCATTATTCAACATTTACCTGAATTAGCTTTACAATCACGTGTATTTTATTAACTTTGCAGGTCAAACAGCGTGTGAGACAAAATTCTTTTGCCATTCAATTTTATAAGCAATAAAAAATACAGTTCTAAAACGAGGATAAACAGTAGAAAATAATAACATGTTTTTTGCAACCGGTTTGAGCGTTCTGACTTCGGCATTCAAAAACTTGTCTTATATTATCCTGTTGTACGCCAAAAAACATCTTCGGATGTTGAGTGTGACCCAAATGATCGAAACATTATAGTTAATATAAACAAACATTATACGAATCGTGCGAAATATCGGTAAAGATGTATAAATTGTGTTTATTGTTAAATATTTTTATAAAATACTTCTATTATAAGATATAATTCATGTCTGCGGCACGAACGAAAGGTTTTAAAGAAACAATTTCATTTTTAAAATACGTGGGTTCACGAGTACAATGTTTCGGATTTAGTTTTATTTCTGCCAAAACACAAGATTGAAACAAATCATTTTTTGTTAAATATTATTTTGAATTTCTGTCCACGTGACAAAAGAAATAAGTAAAAAAATATTGTTATTCACACAATATTTTTCGATGATCCTTCCACGTGGTAAGGCAAAACCAGTTAAGAATTCAAGCTGATACCAATTTAATTAGTTTTATTTTTTATACTTTCGGCCCTATTCATATACAGATTTAGAATCTATTTTAGTTATATTATAAATCTGTCTATCAATAACACCGTTTGTATATTACAAAGGGGTCATATTCGTCATGTGCATGGGATATAAAAAATTCAGTCCTAAGTTCGAATCTTAGATTAATTAAAATTATAGCCCATATTGTGTTATTTTATACTGAAAAGGCTCATCAAAATCTACTCAATATTTTTTGCCTCACTAATAATATAATTAATGTCCAAAGAATTCTTCAATAATTTATTTAATTATTATTGCCAAGTATTCGTGAAAAGTTAGGAAAGAATTTGTTATTAAAGTATGCAGCGGAATTATTATTACCGGATATTATAACCACGAGTAATTTAATTACTACACGCAATAACAAAAAATACCCTATTTGACCAATAACAGTGTAAAAGGGCAATAAACCGTGTTGAATCAGATTTGATTCTTAAATCAGAATTCTACATACATAAACTCACGCCTTTATTCCCAAAAGGGGTAGGCAGAGGTGCAACCAGGTCACCCACGATACGTCTTGTATTTACCGTCCCACGATGTGATAGGGGGCGAGCCTATCGCTATATCGGGCGCAAGTTCCTGACTCCGGGCTGATAATGAATAGAAAACCTCAGCTTTGCAATTACCGTAAGACAACTGCGCCACCGAGACAGTTTCATCCATAGATTTCATCAGAATTCTTCACTAGGCATTATTATTGAAAACCGTAATTTAGACGTCCCTAGGTATTGTCTACAAAAATTTAAACAATTAGCCTAATAACTAGGAAATTAACTAGTCCCTACTTATTTTGTACCTGTTTTTGTCTCTTCTACTGTTATATTCGACTAAATCAATACATTGTAATGTTATGCATGCCTGTAAAATACGTTATGCTGTGTAATGTGTTAATTTTTCTGAGTCTTAGTGTTAGTTATTATATGTGTAATGTAGATGGTATGCTTATTTAATAAATTAAAATAAATATATTGAAGTCCATCAACCAGCAGACACTCTTCTTTCTTCAACCTACTTTGGCACAATTTTGCGGGCTTTCTAATAGATACCTACTGATTTATACAAAATCCTCTAACCCAAAAATGGGACACATGATTTCACACAGAAAAGGAAAAAAAACGGCAGTTCTGCCAATATTACATACATACAGGTGGAATTTATAATATCGTTTTTTTTGAAGTCGATTTATAAAACCAAGAAATAATTATTGGCCTACCCACAAAGAATTCGCTTCTAAAATTCCAAGTCTGAAGCCATTATCTAGTACTATAAAGATAATTATCTTATTTATTTAACAGATAAACCACAATCAGACGAGCGTCGAGTTTCAAGATCTGTCTACAAAGCCCCCGCCACAACCGCCTCCGGAAACTGAGAAGAAAAAATATGTGCTGCACTCGGAGAAGGAAAACTATGATTTTGTCGCTTGTAGGTCTACTAGGAAACCAACTAAGTAAGTATCAAGTTACCACCTTTACTGGTAGTAGGTCTTTCATAGGTAAGAGGCCGCCTGGGTAGGTACCACCGCAATGTCTATTTCTCCTGCCAAACAGCAGTGTAAATGCACTGTTGTGTTCCGGTTTGAAGGGCATTGTAGCCAGAGTAATTACTGGACATCACGAGACTTAACATCTTATGTTTAATTTTTTGTTTTATTTTGAATAAATTAATTTTAATTCGGTTACCTTAAAATACATAAACTCGAAATATTTTTTCAGTACTTACTTTTAATGTTTTGTTTTGAGCATCATTTTACGTGTAAATAATTTACAACACATGTCATTCTTGCTCTGGTTACACGTCGTGTTATTTGTGGTTATTTGTCGCTAAACATTAGCAACGTTGTTTACGCGTTGCGAGGTTTAAGCATACTTATCACTTATCTAAAGATATTAGTACAAACGTGATATAAAAAACATACATACATACCGGGTATATCAAGACTGCGACCGAAAACGAAGCCAGGTGGTAGTTTTAGTGGTTACAAACACGATGTAAATAAAAATTTGCCAAAACAGGGACAGATATTTTTCTAGAATTTTTTAAAAATCATCATGTTAAGGTAGTAAATACCAAGTTTTTGCGAAAATACTAATTTAAACCCTTATGTACCATTGCGTGGTTTAAAATAAAGAGGTGTACGTCATTATTTTAGGAAAACCATGTATATATATCACCCAAATACGACGATAAGAAAATTTTATAAAAAACTTGTCGATTTTTTTGCGAATTTTTACTTACATTGTGTCTGAAGTCAGTAGTACTACCACCCGGCTTCGTTTTCGGTCGCGGTCTTGATATACCCTGTATAGTCTAACCGCTACATTCAGAAATAAGTGTGAAGACAGAAGTGGACTATTATTTGTTTCCTATTTGTTAACTCCCATTTATTTTTCTTTCTGATTAATTCGATGCGGGTTAAAGACAAGTTAATGTCCCTAAGAGACTCGCTGAGCTCCGGAGCTCGGTGCCAATTATTTTGCGTGTCACCACAGTGCCACTGTTGGTCCTGGCCGACAGGGGGTTGCAGGGGGGTTGTTGTTTGTATGTGGGCGGGAAAACCTCTAAAAAGAACCGCTACATACTTTTCATTATCAGGACATATTTGAATCCTAATACCTAATATATTTAGTCTTTCCATTTGCAATTAATTGGGACCGCGTGTAGTATTGCGCCATGACGAGCCACATCAGCCCTGCTTATTAATGCTCTCAATTCAGTCGCGTTCGCATTTGTCTCAATGGTTTCGGTATTCAACTAATATGACCTTCTGGATGATTTGAATATTACTAAGTATGCTTCTAAGTCTACGTTTAATAGTCTTATTTTAGAATTATTAGAGGCAATGATAGAATGATCAGGTCGGTTGCCTGACGGTAAGTGTCAAGTTTTAAACAACAACATTTTCGTTTAGAAATAATACATTGACAGCCTCCGTGGCGCAGTTGGTTAGACGCCGGCTATTAAACGAGAGGCCGCGGGTTCGAAACCACACCGAAACAAATATGTGTGTGAACCACAAATATTTGTTTCGGGTCTGGGTGTTTGTGAGACCGAAAAAGTCACTCGTAGTTCCTAATACCCACGACAGAAGACTCGATCTTAGTGGGGGGTCAGGACTATGTATGAGGCTGTTAGATGTATTTATTTATTTTATATTTATGGACACTGGATAGGACTGGACTGCATTCGCTACCCAGAGACATAACTTGGATTTTAAATCCGCGAAAGCAAAGTAATCAATATATATAATTAATTAGCAATTATTGTAATATTTTATATGTACCAATTAGTTTTCGGGGTATAAATATCGTTTCAAAGTTACAATATTTCCAAGTCCTCTTAATTATTGTTATCTGCCTAATTAATTTTCTTGAATTAATGAAAAATTGTCTCTGACTTCTTTGCATGCTACTTATGATCCTGGTTGTCCATACGTAAGAAATAATGCCTAGGTGCAAGTCTACGTGATCAACAAATATTTGTCTCTGATCTGGTTGTAAAATCTCTCATACTTTCTCTCGTAAGACTCGTATCTTAATTCGTAGTCGGGACTGTGCGAATCTTAGTTATTAATTTACAAAGGGCAATAAAAACCTGATTTCTCAACTAATATATTCATACAAATAAGTCACGTTATTTGACTTACGATTGCACACGTGATTCAAAGTTCTTTGGCCTTATATTCAAGTGTCTTAGCTATCTTGTAGTATTGTGTATATTATATTTATTTTATTTGTAGTAGATTTGTAATAGCGCCATCTACTGGTAATACTAGGAAACGCCAGCACAACGAAGCGGCTTTTTATTTTTATTTTTTGGTACAACTTACTTATGTCGCTGCAAGCAAGCTACTTTCAACACGTCCCTGCGGAAATCTTATCCTATCCTCTGCGAAAAACATTTCTTATGGCTTGAGATAATGATGATGATAATGATAATTGACTTAATACTCAGGATAATTGAATGTTCTACAAAGATTGTGAAGATATTAAGTCTCTGAATAATACACTAAGACGGTTTTTAGATTAAGATCTAACCGATCTTAATTGTATAGAAAACCTGTGTTCTACAAATAGAAATATTTCAAAACTAATGACATTATAACATTACATTGAATTATTGTTTCCAGTTTTGATATAAAAAAATAGCTAAAGATCAAAACATAAACAACGTCGTAAAATCAAAGTTTTCAATGTTTTTATTGAACTTGAAACCAGTTTTGACTTTATGAATACGCTAATTTGTATTTGATACTGGGAATTAATAAATCAAAATATCTTACACTATCACTATTACAACGGTACGGTTACGACGCTAAGGTCTCGGATTTGAATCCCGGCTCGGACACAATGGTACTCTCGATTGTAGAGGAAGCCTTGCCCTGCAGTGGGACGTATATGGACCGATACAAACATTATCGCTTCTCCAATTATTCTAATAAATATGTTTCTTTCCAGCGTGCTGGAATCAACGGGACATCTGATAAAGGGCTGCCTCGGCGGCGGCATCCTGGGCATCCACGAGGCATACATGAAGTGCGGGTTATGGACCTCTTTAATAGTAACCGTAGTATTTGGTTTCTACATCACGTATTGTGTACATGTGAGTGTTTTTACACTTATAATAGTGATTTTTGAATGCATAGTGATTTCTTAGATTTACGCGAATGTTACACATTGAAATAAAACTATTTTTTACGAAAAAAATAACTTTTTAATTTAATAATTGTAAATTAAGGGTAGTTAAATTGTAACAGCCACTGAGCGGATAACTAATACCTCAGTCCGCCCCGTGACCACGAAAACTGTAAAACAATTAAAACGTCGGGAAGTTAAAAAAATATAAATTAAACCCAATCCGCGATGAAATTCGTAAAAAATAGTTTTATTTAAGCTTATAATATGTACACGTAAATTCAATAAACAATTTCTTAAAACTAGTTACAATAAAAATATTTTCTAAAACTAATATCAATTGTCAGGGTTTTCCTTAGCTTAGCCTGTCTTCAAGGGTAACCGTTTGGTGATTAAAATAACTGATACTTACAAATTAAATGTATCTGGTTTCTTTTGTCACGTTTTTTAAGGCAAAGACAGGCTTTGAAAGGTAACTGTGAATTAGAAATTGTATTAAAATTGTAATACCGATTAAAAACCAATAAACGTGATGTGAATATAAGTCTATTAACAAGGAATGTGATATTGAAATGGATTTATAATTGTAACTATAAATAGAAAATATAAATAAATACACCCAAAAGTCACATAGTCCTGAACCCACACTAAAATCCAGTCTTGTATCGTGAGTATCAGAACTACGAGACACTTTTCGGTCTCACAAACACCCAGACCCGAAACAAATACCTGTGGATCACACAAATATTTGTTTCGGTGCGGGGATCGAACTCGCAGCCTCTCGTTTCACAGGCGGTGTCTAACCAACTGCGCTACGGAGGCTGTCGTTGATATTTGTTGTCCACTTGCATAAAATTTAAGTACTTTATTTTTCAGATTCTAGTAAAATCAGCGCAAATCCTATACAAGAGGCTACACATACCAGAAATGTCATATCCAGATGTAGCCGAGGCGTCATTAGAAGTGGGACCGTTCCCTAATTTAAGGAAATATAGCAAATGGTTCAGGTATGGAGATGATGAAATAAATGTTTGTACGTAATAGTAACGTCATTGTGGTAGAGCCACGTTGTTGTCAGTCATGACTCCTATAATCCTGGGTCCTTCCGCCGGCATGATTGTATCGAATGGTATGAGACTACCGTCTGATACCATTCGATACTCTATCTGGACGGCATTAGCACTTACCATCGGGTGCAATGCAGTCACTATGCCGTGCCAGAAAAAAAAGCATGAATGGACAGGCTCGTATGGGGTAGTACCACTGTCTTTCAGAAGATTGGCGTGAAGGGACAGCTTAGCTGTCGCGTTTCGTTCGGTGAGTGCGATTGCCGGATGCCCAATACCCATTTTCTCCTCGCATCCTTTTCCCTTCCTGCTCCCTTTAAGACGATGGGCTGGCAACACATCTATGATCCAAGCGTTGTGGATATTCATGGGCGGCAGTGGTCACTTACCATCAGGCGACATGTTAGCTCGTTTGTCGGGCCTGAGTACTAAATAAAAAAAGCTTGTTAACCCCCTGGCTTCGTTACATATTGTCTGAAGAGTTCCTGTTAAGAAATAAAAATCAAACGAATCATAGCAGTAGTAAAGTAGTAATAGGTCTTCTGATAATAAGCAATGTGAATGAATAGCAATAACAATTAGAGAAACACAATTATATCGTTAATCTCGAGTAGCTTTTGGGCAGAAATGAGAAAAAATATATGTAGTTAATTAGACCCTAATTACTACTCGACTTATTGAGGCTTAACATCTTATGTCTCAGGATGCCGAGCGCAGTGGAATGACAAGCATTGCTTTGTAATTGATGGTGTTTTTGGTTTGCTACTGTTCATGAGCGGTCGTATAGCTTACCCTCAGGCGAATGGCATGCTAGTCTCGCTATTCTTTGCAATAAAAACAAAACATCAAATTCCAGATACGCAGTAGACCTCACCATATGCATAGACCTCTTTGGCGCTTGCTGCGTCTACCAGATCATCATAGCGAAGACCATCAAACAACTAGTAGAGAATGCTGATGAACTGGCAGTTGAAGACTTGGACTACCTGAGGCTTTACATATTTGCTTTACTGGTTCCTATTATGCTGTTGTGCATGATCACGACTTTGAAGTACTTAGCCCCGTTCACTTTGATCGCTGATGTGTTCATTGGTAAGTAACTATATTTAAAATGACAGCCTCCGTGGCGCAGTTGGTTAGACGCCGGCTGTGAAACGAGAGGCCGCGGGTTCGATCCCCACACCGAGACAAATGTATATGAGGCCCACAAGTATTTGTCTCGGGTCTGGGTGTTTGTGAGACCGAAAAGTCTCTCGTAGCTTCTGATACCCTCGACACTAGACCTAATTTTACCCGGATGGATGTGAAAATTCTACTACCAGCTGGTGGTAAACTTTATCGATAATAACAAGAATCTTTGTTTCAGTGGCATGTGTAATAGCAACGGTCTACTACAGCCTCAGTCAAGCTCCGCCCATTTCAGAAGTACCTTCATGGAAGGGCGTCATAGGGTTCTTCGAATTCTGTGGCATCGTGGTGTTTAGTATGGAAGGGATCGGAGTGTCCCTTCCCATTGAGAATAATATGAAGGATCCTAAGAAGTTTCCCGTGGTGTTGTGTGCGGGTAAGTGAAAACTAGGTGATATTTTAACAGTAAATAAATTCCTGACATGGTTGATACCATACGAACAACTGGTAATAAAATGATATGCGAAATCATTTTGCAACGGTAATAAAATGCATCATTCTCCAATAAGCATAGGTAGAAGAAGATTGTAAGAATAATTGTGTGGAAGTGCTTATTACTCTTTATTGTTTTTGCGCTACTAAAGAACTTAAAATACTATGATGGCATGATGCAGATGAATGAGAAATCTTTTCTATACCTTTCACCTTCCGGCCGGGTTCCTTAGAAGGTCTAACACCCGTATTCTAAGACGTGTCCTCCAATCTTCCTCAACCTTATTTCAGTCGAGGTGACTTTACAAATGAATTGGAGGGACCCTCGAAAATGGTATGCTTAGTTAAAAATATACCTTTACTAAAGGTTCCTCGAGTGAGGTTGAGTCAAGGAAAAACGTCATTAATTACGTCATTGATGTATAGATAAAGTAGAGATTTAACAAAAAACCTTTGAAAATAGTCTATGATCACTTGAAAAGTGACAGTCAAATGTCATGTCAGAGTGTTTACATCGAATAATATATAATTATTGAACTCAAAATCTTCGGGATTGTGACTGGAAGACAAATATTTAGTGAGTCGGAGAAAAAAACGCATGCAGACAGGAGGAGGGTCATACCATCCAACCCGGAAATTTCGAAGGATATTCTTATGGATGAATCGTCGTTCGGGATATTCGTACGGAGTATCGTACAAGTATTACAGGAACTGTTGGAAATCTTTAATAACTTGTTTAAAATAATAAACACTGTTTCCAAACCACAAATCTTTTATTAAATGAAATAAAGAGTAATGTTTGTATCATTCGCTAGGAAAACGTGTAAATCGTGTAGAGGCACCCACCTCAAAAAATTGTTGGCATATTTAGGTATTTAAGAATTTTAAAAGGTAAACTTTATTTCTCTCTTTTAATTACAATTTTAAAGTAGGATTATTTCTTTTATTTCTTCCTTAAGGTAGGTCGCGACGTACCTTGAGTTTGACAGTTGATTCCTTTCCTCGAGACAGGAAAATTTTTGAGTGACGTTGAGTGGAGGAGATTTTTTTCTACTAAGAATACGGATTTCCTCTAGTAACGTCAAGTGGAGTCGAGAAAACGTCTTAGAATATGGGTGTAAGCCACTTAACGCATTAAAGCCGTCAATATAGCCAAATTTCCACAACGTGCGAATATAAATATCTCGTAAATATTTTTATTGTTGGTTTTCAGGTATGACTGTAGTCGTGTCATTCTTGATTCTGGTGGGATTCTTCGGCTACTGGGGTTTCGGAGAGAATTCTCGCTCACCAGTAACATTAAATTTCCCTTCAGATGTGTAAGTTAATTGTATTACAACACCTTATTAGTATTATTAGCAATTACCAACCCTTGGTTTTCGGGGTCTTTTCAGTCTTTTCGTCGTTCAGTGATGTGGTCTGGACCTTAGCTCACACGAGGTTCCATCAAATTTTCATGTAGATATAACTCATCACTAGGTTTTACTCCAATTCATATCATCATTAAATTAAACTATTCCTGACCTAAGACAAATGAAATTCAGATCTCATTCAGACAAGTCACTTGCATTGATAAACATAAGAGCTAATATTAGATCCTTTTTCAGCTTCCCAACAATCCTCAAATGCCTAATGGCGGTAATGATCTTCGTCACATTCGCCCTGAACTTCTGGGCTCCATTCAACCTGGTCTGGCATTACGTGTCGAAGAAACACGACCCCAAACGATACTGGCTGTGGGAGAGAGTGTACAGAGCGACTTTCATAGTCGTCATCACGGCAATTGCTATCGCCTTCCCAAATATCGGAAATTTGATGGGCCTGGTGAGTATTCATTTATTTATTCTTTACCATAGATTTTAGTGATGTAGGTATCTTTACTAATATTATCTTAAACTAAGTTTATTCGTTAAGCTTTTTGTCGTAACAACTCAGCCGTACATCATGCAATTATGCATGTTTGTCAGGTACATAAAACGACATAAAGCACTTTTTATCCAAAAAAGAAATATTACTCCCGAGGAGTTAGAAAAATATCTATTTCCTCCGAAAAAAAAGAGATTTTATACTGTAACGTAATGCCTGAAAGACAGAAATAAGGATCATATCTTGGACAACATGCATGCAAATTCTCCTATCTTATTAGTATTTAAATAATTCAGCTTTTTAACAATTCTTTCCAGCTCGGTGCATTCTGCCTATCCAACATGGGCTTCATATTCCCAGCGATGATCGAACTCCTGGTAGTATGGGAGCACCCAGGACTCGGCAGATTCAAGTGGCGATTGTGGAAGAACGTATTTGTTCTAATCGTTGGAGTGTTACTATTTGTAGCGGGTACTTACTCCAACGCTAAGGGGTTGATAGCTAATTTATAATATAAGTAAGACAATTTATAAGTAAGACAAATATTATGAATAAGCAGACTTGAGTTTTTTTTTTTCTTCTATTGAGTGTTTTTATTGCCAACGCAGGTACACAAGCATCCAGCCTATCTTCGTTCAGGCGCATTGTTGTCACTTTGGCTTGTCAGTATACGCAGGTTCAAACAATTTGCTCACCAATTATACGTACAACTATGATTCAATTTAATTTAGTCTAGTCCATAGTCTAGTCTAATCTGCCACGGTGACGCAGCTGTATGGTACGATTACAACAGCGAGGTCTCGGGTTCGAATCTCGGTTAAAGTGATATTGGATTGAAAACGACGTAATGTTTATAAATGTATGTAATCTTATCCTCAAATGTACTGAATGCAATGCCTAAAATATGGTAATTAAACACCTGCACAACTTTGGGACATTAACATTGCATTGAAACTTGCCAAAGCTCCGATAGTTAAACGCAGAAGGGAACTTCATAATTTGATGTGGAACTTGTAACCAAATGAGATTAATCAATAAATTAGCAACATATTGACTTAGGAGTTTCCCGCCGAATCGAATTATGTGTGAGACTGTTAGAAGCGCATTGTGTGAACGAAACGGCTGGTAAGTAAATTGGTTGGCAGTCTTCGCAACGGTTGGCAATTTGGTGTATGCAACGTTCTGATTATGTTAAGTCTATGGTTTTAACGTTCTTCGTGTTTTAAGATGGATTACTATTTGGAAAAGCTTACCGCCAATACTTGGTGCCAAATTGCTTCTGTTTGATGCCTTATCTGACGAGTCGGTACCTTAATAATTAATATTGTGTTCGGAGATATTGTTTTTTTTTTTTTATGAAGCTTCATATACAAAATTATACAAGGCGGGCTTAATGCCAGTGTCATTACCTCCCAGTCGATCTTTAATTGATGCAGAAATTAGCTGCAGATTATAGCTGATTTTAATAATTTGGGACTAAATATTTATGATCAATTCGAGATATCTCTAATAATCTAGCCAACTTGTCGTTTACTACAAAGATTAGGTAAAAGTAGAAGTATTTTTAAATATCTAAGTGGGCTACAATAATACAGAGATTCTTGAAATACAAACAAATTTATTAAATAACATTATTACTACACTAATATAAAACAATTTATTTTAAAAATTCAATATCAAATAATATAATGAAATATCAAATCTTTAAACATTTTTTAATTTTGTCATTCAAAACTTTTGATCTAAATATTTTAGTTGTAGCTTATTGACAAACAAAAAGACATGTACAAATATTCTGTACAAAAACCAATGGGGTTTTTTAAACATTATACAATAATACATTCAATCCAAATCAACAGAAAATACAACTAAAATGGAAGACCTAGTAAAAGTTGTGCTTGTATAATGTCAGTAGAAGATACTGAGCAATTCCATGGTGTTCACCAAGGAGCCACAGAATAGAATAAATAGTCCGATACCTATCAGGATCAATGACCTCCACAACTTCCACTTAAATTTTCCAAAACCAGGTCTCTCCCAGATGACAAGCAAATTGATAAAATTAGGCCAAATAAACGCCATGTTCGACAAACAAAACGTGCCGAGCTGAAACATAAAAATTAAATTGATTTTCTTATAGGTCCTGCAAACGGGCAAACGGCTCCCTTGGTGGAAAGTATTGGCCCCACAGCGGTACGGGACGGGCGGCGCAGGCGTGGCGTTGACGGTTCGTTTGGAGTTGTAAAGCGCAATACACACCAAAGTCGCCGACCCAACGGCCTTTGTCGGCAACTTTTTGTTGGGGGGCTAGTTGACGGCTTCATTCATTGCAAGTCGGAAACATTTATCGGCGATATAGCAGCGGCTCGACATCACACAAGAAACATTTTTATGACGTTGTTGACGTAATGACGAGCAGAGCGCTTGCGTTGTTGAAATGCCAACATGTCGGCGGGCAACACGTGCGGGCGCTTGCTGCCGACATGGTTCTTTTCTTATAGACCGCCTGGTTGTGTCGCCGGGCGATAATGAGACTTTATGTCTCAGGTTGGCGAGCGCAGTGGATTGCCTTGTAAATTATGGTGTTGTTTGGTTTTGCTACTGTCCATGAACGGTCGTATCGCTTACCACCAGGCGAATGGCATGTTCGTCTCGCCATTCAACGCAATAAAATAAAAAGAAATAATCCTCTCTTATGGCCAACGTTTCCTATAATGAGGATAGCAATATTACATACGAGTACTTACAAATCCCATCAAAGCGTTGATATTGGGGAAGGTAATAGCTATGATAGCAATACCAACAACGAATATAGCCCTATAAATCATTTCCCACATGACTAGGTTCGAGCTGTGGCGCTTCTTCAAATAGTAAAAGACCAAATTGAACGGGGGCCAGAAGTTCAAAGCGTGTGTGACGTATATCATTATTATGATGGCGTATTTGAAGACAATCGCGAATCTGTGAAGCAATGAAGATAGTACAATAGAGATGCAGATGTATGAGGAGTTTAATTGCATAAAGAATTAATAATAGGCAGGCGGTTTGTCGTAAAAGGAAAATAAATTTGCAATTTATGATAAAAATATATTAGGTAATAGGGGCCGGCCCAGCTCCGCCCGGGTGCAGATACTTTGGACCCCGATCAACTAACTATATGTTGATTCAGGAACTCAGCTACCTGCATAGCAAATTTCATCGAAATCTGTTAAGCCGTTTCTGAAATCATCGCGACTACCGCACAAATAGACAAAAATTCAAAAAAACATTATATTGGGTTCTATTACATGAATACAGTCCCCCATATTAGTCTCTCATTTATATTTCATATACAGACATCGATCGGTTACGAAAGTATTATATGTATAGATATTCTATAAATATAATACTTTCCTGCCTCGGTGGCGTAGTTGTATTACGGTATGGTTACAAAGCTGAGGTCTCGGGTTCGAGTCCCGGGTCGGGCAAAGTGATATTGGATTTTTCTATTCATTATCAGCCCGGAGTCAGGAATTTGTGCCCGATATGGCGATAGGCTCGCCCCCTATCACATCGTGGAACTGAACATACAAGGCGAAATGTGGATGTCCTAGTGGCGCCTCTGCCTACCCCTTCGGGGATAAAGGCATGAGTTTATGTATGTTATGTATGTATTCTATACATGTTTTGCATAAAGCAAGCATGATAAAATTGTACATTCGTCCTTTACCATTTAGCCGAATTAAGCTTTTCAATCTGGTGGTTATACCAAGAAAAACTTAGTAAGCAAACCAAAAAGAAAAAGGTAATACACATACTCACATAGTCATTGGAAAGTTGACGGTGATGGGAGCCTCGCACTTATCCAAAAACGCCGCGTAGCCGAAATATGAGATCATAAAAGTACACAGCACGATTGAAGACATACCTGTGATGTAAAGAATACCAGATTAATGTGTAAATTCTCTTTTATTTTATCTGTATTATATTTTAAATATACGTGTATAAATGTGCGTGGTGGCCTGTTTGTAACGGACCAGACGCGGCTGCCTACATGTTCACGGTGGTCGCGGGTTCAAATCCCAGGGCACACCTCTGACTTTTCGGAGTTATGTGTGTATTGATAATCAATCACCACGCACTTTAACGGTGAAGGAAAACATCGCGAGGAAACTTGCATACCGTAGCGATTTTAAAGAATTTCTAAGTCCGCCAACCCGCACTTGGCCAGCGTGGTGGACTATATGGCCTAACCACTCTCAATCGATTCTCTCGATTGTAGAGTAGGCCCGTGCCCTGCAGTGGGGCGTATATGGGCTGATATAGATATATTTTAAAACTACCGAGTACCTATGTGTAGTCAGTGACAATGTTAGACAAAGTGTTGTGACAGTACACGCTTGCCTAGTTAGGGGACCACGTATGAATTACAATGTTTAATTCCAAAAATGCCAAATGTCTTTACTATTTAAATGTCAAAATGCTAAAATTCATGTACTTATTTGTAATTTATAATCAAAATATTTTCACTTCATTTTCATCAGGGGCCCATGACAGCCATAAATAACGTATTATCCTGGGTCCTTTTACTGCTGACGTAGAAGCTGACTGGGCCGTCAAAATTGTATCGAATAGCATGAGACCACATTCTAATGCTATTCAGTCTCTGGACGGCATTGGCAATACCATCAGGTACAATGCGTCACTCTACCGTCCCAGAACAAATACATACATAAACTGGCGTGAGTTTATGTATGTATGTTTATCCCAGAAGGGGTAGGCAGAGGCGCCACCAGAACACCCACATTTCGTCTTGTATGTTCCGTCCCATGATGTGATAGGGGGCGAGCCTATCGCCATATCGGGCACAAATTCCTAACTCCGGACTGATAATGAACAGAAAAACTCAATATCACTTTGCCCAACCTGGGATTCGAACCCGAGACCTCAGCTTTGTAGTCGTACCGTAGTACAACTACGCCACAGAGGCAGTTAAATAACTTAAAAAATTACCGATAGTTAATGTCAAGGGGAATTTCTTCGGTTCTCTCATGTTGTTCTCGATTGGTATGACCACTCCCGCGCATGACATACTAAAGACCGTCATACCGACGAACTCGAAAAACTGGTACATGTGGGTAGCGCCCACTAATTTCTCAAACCCTGGGTTGATTGTGAACGCGTAGTAAACTGCCATACCGATGCAAAACACTGGAACATTGAAAATTAATCTTAACATCATAAATAAATAACACCCAACAATCATACAGAATCCTGACCTCACATTAAAATCAATTAAGTCTTGTGTCGTGGATAACTGTAACTACGAGACTTTTCGGTCTCGCACATCCAGACTCGAGACAAATATTTGTGGGCCTCATAAACATTTGTCTTGGTGCGGGGATCGAACCCGCGGCCTCTAGCACAGCCGGCGTCTAACCAACTGCGCCACGGGTGCTGTCATAAGTCTGCATTTTTCTGTTTCAATAAACAAAATATTTAATCTTTGTTAATTCCAAAATTCAAAAATGGCTGTCTTCACTTCTGGTTAAAAATTGACAATAAAAATAAACCTTAAACAGTGTTATTTCTATAAAACTTTTAGCTCCGGTTTCCACCACTGTAGTTTATATTTTCACAAGTAAAACTTAAAGAATAGAATTACATACCTACGGTCATATTGCCAACAATCGAAAAAGGCGCCAACCATTTAAGATGTAGAATTAAACAAATGCATATAATAGGAACCAGCATGGCGACCATATAAACTCTTAGTCCAGGGTAACCTGAAAAAAAATGCTGAAATAAAATTGCATACTATGACTTGATGAACAGTCAGATAATAGGAATATTTCCAACGTGATGACTGCCTCGTAGGCGTAGTTGTACTACGGTACGATTACAAAGCTGAGGTTTTGTGTTCGAATCCTGGGTCGGGCAAAGTGATATTGGATTTTTCTATTCATTATTAGCCCGGAGTCATTTGTGTCCGATATGGCAATAGGCTCGCCACCTATCACATCGTGTGACATACAGGGAGAAATGTGGGTGTCCTGGTAGCACCTCTGCCTACCCCTTCTAGGAAAAAGGCTCGAGTTTATGTATGTAATTTTGAACAGTATTTAATGATTACAAAAAATATATTTAACAGCGTTCCCAATTAGGAACATCATCAAAATTGTCTGTAAAATGAATGAGTTAATATTTTAGTAGTGTAGTGTAGATGTGCGCTTTCTCTTTCACACACGCACCTCATGGAATATGACGTTACAGCACGGTAGTTGCATCTTTTCTGTTACTCCCACCACCAAATTTGAAATATTTGTGAGTTATTACTATTCATATTACTATTCTTAAACTTTGCACTGAACCCTTTGTTTATATATTATAGGGGGCAAACGAGCATACAGTTCACGTAATGGTAAGTGATCACCACCGCCCATGAACATTTGTAACACCATAGGCCATGAAGATGCGTTGCCGGCCTGCACGGTTTTTGACGGTCGCTAGGTCGTATTTATCAGGAAATGCCGCTGTCAGCAATTGGTTCCACAGATTTGGACAGACAGCCTCCGTGGCGCAGTTGGTCAGATGCCGGCTGCGAAACGAGACTCGAGAGGCTGCGGGTTCGATCCCCGCACCGAGACAAATGTTTGTGTGAACCACATGCAAAGTCTCTCGTAATTCCTGACACCACACAAAACTCGATCTTAGTGTCGGACTGTATGGCACTGTTGGGTGTATTTATTATTATTATTTAAAGATTATTATTATTTTTTTATTATTATTTATTTATTTTTAGTAGGTACGTATAAGAAAATGAGTCTACAGAAAATAGGTAGATAAAGTGTGAAACTTAAATGCAAAACTCAACAAACGCATCTATAACAAATAATTCAACACAGATAGCATCACATTGAGAACATAATAGATTTCCGTTATGAGGACCACGACATAATCTATCCGTAAGTTTGACATCAAGTTGTATAGTTCACAGCTTCGGGACTTGAAAATCTAAATTCTAATTGATGTTTGTAGTGTGTAGTTACAATTATATATACAGATGTCAACGACTTTTCCTGATTTACCAGGAAATATGGCAGTTATTAGATACATCATATACATATAAAAATTAATAACTTGTTAAAAATTTTATATATTAGGTATTATTTTGTAGCAGAGTCATGCTGTAGCTTATTTAAGTCATAGCACGAAATGGTACGAATACCTATCTTTAGACTGAAATGTAGGTAATAACACTTTTGCTATTTCGTTTCATTTGGTGAGTGAGTTTGCAAGGACTCTATAGCTAGTGATGGAATACAAAATTCACCATAGCGATTAACATGATGAAAAGTCGGCTCTTCTTATTGCTTTTTTACTTCCTGTTATTTTTTTCCCTTGTACTCTTGCAAAGAAAAGGATTATTATTTTATTTTCCTTATAATTTTATAAGTTTTCTTCCTAAAATTAGCTTTCAATTAGATAAATATATTAATAAATATAATTTACCTGGATGCAATCCTTCCAACGAAGTTTCTTGGGTGCCCTCAACCAACTGTTTTATAGACTTTGCTATTATAATTTGATAGCACGCGCAAGCCCCGAATAAATCTATGCATATTATAACATCGATCATGTACCTGCAGATAAAAAATATAAGCTACAAAAAATATTTATTGTTTGACACTCACCATCATAGTGACTGTGGTGACTAATTCATGGCTATTTCTAATTTTTTTTATTGCCATGAATGGCGAGACGAGCTTGCCATTCCTCTGATGGCAAGCGATACGACCGCTCATGGACAGTAGCAAAACCAAATAACACCATGAATTACAAAGCAATACTTGGCATTCCACTGCGCCCGCCACGACGAAATTAATCAGTGAAATAAATAGGGACGGCATAACTTGTCTATTTCCTGTTGGAAATACAAAAAAAAAAAGAAATTCATAGGAGCCCACCTAAAAATCTTGGATAGTTTTGCGATGGTCTTGTTGGGACAGCAGGCCACGGCACACTCCCCAACGTCGGCATACGACATCGACGGAATTCTCGTTCTCTTGTACAGGGTCTGAGCTGATTGCACCAGCAACTGCGATTGTAAACATATTGATATACTATTATACTTCTGAGGTGCAGTCCAGAGTATACATTCATGCAAGAAGCTTATCTACCACCGGTTGACAGTTGACACAAACATAATACTTAACGTCGTGGTAATTATGGCGAATACGAATAATCTACCACCTACGCTATAAATAATAAGTACACCCAACAGTCACATACATAGTCCTGACCCCACACTAAGATTGAGTCTTGTGCCGTGGGTATCAGAAGCTACGAGAGACTCTTCGGTCTCACAAACACCCAGATAAGACCCGAAACAAATACCAGTGGATCACACAAATATTTGTTTCCTTGCGGGGATCGAACGCGCGGCCTCTCGTTTCACAGCCGGCGTCTAGCCAACTGCGCCACGGAGGCTTTCAATAAGTGGGAGCTATGGGTATTCTGAGAATTATAATAACATGAAAACCGAGGTAAAGCGACGGTTTTATTAACAAAGTTTGTTCAGTGAGCTCGCCGGACGCCCGATACTCATTTCCTCCACACAACCTTTTTCCTTTCCATTCCCCCTCAATTTTAAGAGGCCGGCAACCTGTGCTCTCTTGATTGAGCCTGTGTTCAATCAAATTTTATAGACATTCATGGACTCCATCAATTAATCCGTTTTGCAATAGCCTATGAACAGTCCTTCAGGTATCCAGGTGTTGCCAGATAACTTTTGACAATGGAAAACAATTGAAGAACAATGCGCAACGTCATCAAATTTTTGACAGCGAGCCTAAAATGAGCTTTTGGACACCCGAAGGGTCAGTATAGTAAGCTAGCTGCCAATCATTAGATGGACAGGCACTACAAGAGAAAACAACAGAAGCTTACATGTAAACAATAACCCATGTATAGTCCAAAGAAGACGTTCATCGGCACGGACACTTTGACTCCAGCCTTCATGTAAGCTACGTGACCACTTAGCACGCCAGCTCCTAAGGCCCCCTTCACCATATGCGCTACTGATCCCGTCACACTAGACAACGTAAGAAGAAAGGTAACGTAAATTATACAATAGTAGTCACATATACCGGGTATATCAAGACTGCGACCGAAAACGAAGCCGGGTGGTAGTTTAAGTGGTTACAGACAAAACGCAAATAAAATTTTCGCAAAATAAGCGACAGATTTTTTACTGCAGTTTTTTAAATTTCATTGTGTTTGGGTAGTAAATACCTAGATATTGCGAAAATAGTAATTAAAACCCTATCATACCATTGCGTCTTAAAAAATAAAAAGATGTACATCATTATTTTAGGAAAACTATGTATTTATCACCCAAATACGACGATAAGTAAAAAATTACCAAAAACAAGTTGACGATTTTTACCGCGAAATTTTTAGTTGCGTTGTGTCTGAAGTCACTTGGCCAGGCCAGGCCAGGTGGTAGTACCTGGCTTCGTTTTCGGTCGCGGTCTTGATATACCCTGTATACTTAAGCTTTTATAACATGACGTAAGTGTGGCCACAGGCTCTAGGTCTATAAAAACGCCTTTGCTATTTCGTTTCGTTTGGTGAGTAAGAATGCAAGGACCCTAAAAATTAAAAAGCAAGATAACGCAAATAAAATAGTAGTCACAAATATACTAATCTGTATATTTCCGACCCCACACCAAGATACCAAGTTTTGTGTCGTATTAGAAACTACGAAAGACTTTTCGATCTGACAAACACCCAGAACAGAAATAACTGCTTGTGTAGCACACAGCGTGTTTGTCACGTTTCGGTGATCGAACCCGCAGCCTGACGTTTCACAGCTGACATGTAACAAACTACCACACGAAGGCAGTCATAATTAATGAAAAATAAATTAAATATTACCCGGTACTAAAATATTACTAAAATATTACCCGGTGAACTTAACTCCTTCTCTGAATTGGACATAGTTGAATGCCTCTTCCTCCTGCTCCGAATGGGCAACAACCCTAAAGTTCCCGGGACCACCTGCTTCTGGTTTCAAACTCTGTATAAATAATATTTAAGAGTCATTAATATTAAAAAACCTAGTATCTACTGACAATTTGTACCAGACACACAAAGCGAAAAAAATATAACACTGCGGTACTGTACCGCAATTCTATTCTATCTCTTTCACTCCTAAGCAGTGACACTATCTTCCTTCCCGCTCTACTGGTTTCTGCGGCCCTAGTACGCACGCCCAGATTTTGTTTGCAATATCCACTCTATGTTCTCAACTGCTACTCATAGAAACCTGTGACTTGCAGCTTTATGAAATAATCTTTGAACTTTATCAGGTCTACCCAACAGTAAGATAGATAGTCACACTATAATCAGGTCTTGTGTCGTGGGTATCAGAAACTACGAAGGATTTTTTGTCTCACTAAAACTCAGAGCGGAAACAAATACTTGTGGTTCACACAAAGAATTGTCTCGATGCGCGGATCCAATCCGCGGCATTTCGTTTCATAGCCGGCATCTAACCAACTGCGTCACGGAGGCTGTTGAAAGGACCTTATGATATTTTTTTTTATTTATACATCCAAAAATACGCCCAAAGCATCACCAAGTTTCTTCGAAAAATCATCACTTTTTTAATAAGTAATTACATTTGAAACGCGTCAACTTACCATCTTTATTCAAAGCAATAGCATGATAACAATTAAACCATAAAAATACGATAGAACAAATCGATACAAAAAAAAAACTCATAAGATATGTGTCTTAAGTCAGTTTAAAAATATTCTGTCAAAAACTGCTAGATCTTCGGGATTTATTGAAACCTGTTTGGAGAATTTATAAAAAAATATTTTGTTTTCAATCGACGCATCATTTTTGAATTGTGCTTGTTTAAATATTAAATAAAAACTTTGTTTAAACGTAAAGCTTGGACAGATTTCTTGTCTGCAAAAGCAAACAGCAGGTTACGAAGTGGTATGGAAGGTAGTGAGAACGTTGCAAGGATGAAATATAACAGGCTTAAAAAGATTGTGAAAGAAGTCGTATTAAGAAAGAAAGAGGAATATAAGGATAAGTATGATAGAAGATTTTCTACAAATTTTCGGTCCAATGTCAAGCTATTCTGGCACACGGTCCGAAAAGCTAGAGGAAAAGCGAGAGAATCATTAGTAGGATTAATAAGAGATAAGAATGGGCATATCATAAGAGATCAAAATAAAATTTTGAATGAATGGAAGAAGTATTTTGAGAGTGTATTTGAGTGTGAAGAGGAAATGGAAGGTTCCGATAGGATTTTTCACGAAGAGTTTGACAGCGAAAGTGATATTAGTATGGAGACGTGGATGGATGATGTACGGAATGCGATGAAGCATATGAAAGTGGGAAAGGCTGCTGGATATGATAGGATATCTGCTGAAATGCTGAAAGGAGGAGGAGAAATTATATCCAATTTGCTGTGCCGCCTGTTTGATAAGTGCTGGCGGGAAGGTCGAGTACCAAAGGATTGGTGCAAGGCTGTTATTGTGCCACTTTTCAAAGGAAAAGGGTCCAAGCATGAGTGCAAGAATTATCGGGGTATCAGCCTTCTCAGCGTAGTAGGTAAACTGTATGCAAAGATATTGATTGAAAGAGTGATGCGTGAAACGTATGATAAAATGTGGGATGTGCAAGCGGGTTTTCGAAAGGGACGAGGATGTGTGGATCAAGTCTTTTCTCTACGGTGCATAGCAGAGAAGGCCTTAGAAAAACATCAGAAGGTTTTCTGCGCCTTTATAGACCTTGAAAAGGCTTACGATCGAGTGGTGAGGGATGATTTGTGGTTGACACTGTCTATGTATGGGGTGGATGGTAATCTGATACGGGCGCTGAAGTCGTTATACACGGAGTCAAGTGCCTGTGTCAGATTGGATGGGACCTGCACAGACTGGTTCAGCATCAAACGCGGTGTAAGACAGGGTTGTGTAGCGTCACCATGGCTATTCAACCTTTTCATGGATAGTTGTTTGACTGATTTGAAAGTATCTGATTGTGGTTTCAGAATGGACAAGTCACTATTTCGATGTCTTTTATACGCCGATGATCAGGTGCTTCTTGCATCATCGGCGTGTGATTTACAACGAATGGTGACTATAATGAACGATGCATTTAAAAGGAGAGGCATGAAAGTAAATGTAAAAAAGACGAAAGTTATGGTTTTGGAGAGGGATGTATCGAGAACAGAATGCAAGGTTACAATAGAGAGTGAGGAAGTGGAACAAGTAGATGAATTTGTGTATCTGGGCAGTTTGTTTACAAGAGATGGAAAGTGTGAAAAGGATATTGAAAGAAGAGTAAAAATGGGAAATAGTGTAAATGGTGCCTTGTACTCGATTACGGCCAATAAAAATATTTCACACCGTGCTTGTTTAGCAATACACCAAGGAGTCTTGGTGCCAACACTTATGTATGGATGTGAATCTTGGGTGTGGCAGAAGAAGCACGAAAGCAGGATTAATGCCGTAGAGATGAGAGCGTTGAGGAGTATGTGTGGGGTCAAACTGGTTGATAGAGTGAAAAATAGTGTGATAAGGGAGAAATGTGGATTGAAAGAGGATGTAGTGACTAAGATTGAGAAAGGAATGCTTCGGTGGTTTGGCCATATGGAAAGGATGGATGCAAGGAGACTGACGAAAGAGATTTATGATGCGAAGATGGATGGTGGAGTCGGTCGAGGACGTCCCAGGAGGACCTATAAAAATCACATACAAGATTTATTAAAGAAAGGAAAAATACGGAGTCCTCGAAACCGACGAGCATGTATGCAAAGATTAATGACAGTGGATGAAGCGAAAGAGGTATGTATGGACCGTAGCACTTGGCGCTCAATAGTCTCTGCCTACCCCAATGGGACATAGGCGTGAGTTTATGTATGTATGTATGTATGTAAATATTAAATAACCCACGAGTAAAAAAAAATTTTTTGCCTGACGAGTTATTCATGATTTATATTCCGGTTTGTCCACACATTTTTGCATATTATCGTATAATGGTTACTATAATTATCAACCTCCACCGTATGAAGTTTACTGCTGAACATGGTATTCCTAAAGATTTTCACAATGGCCTTCTAAAACCGGCCCGCTATCAGAAATTTCCTACTAAACTATTATAGTTTACCACTGCTAGTCAATACTCTAGAAAGCACTGCACGTACCATCTTCACTATAGTAAGTTTCTCTGCAGAATAAATAAATAACTACACCCAACAGTCACATTCATAGTCCTGACCCCACATTGGTATCAGAAACTACGAGAGAATTGTCGGTCTCACAAACACCCAGACGCGAAACAAATACCTGACGATCACAATATGTCTTGGTGCAAGTTTTGATTCTGGGGCCTCTTATTTCACAGCATCTAACATACTGCGCAACGGAGGCAATCCAATGCCAATAAAAATAAATAATTAATTTTACAAACCTACCTGTAACTCCATAACTTTCTTCGTCATCATATAAACATTATATTTCCTGTAATTTCTGAATATATTCGAAATAATTTTAAATTATGTAACCTAATGATTAACCTATAGTTACAGGAAGACTCTAAGAAACTTTGGTGAGGAAAACCGATTCAATTTGTAACTAAGAGACAGGTGTGTATTTAGACAGTAAATTAAGACATAATTACTTTACGTTTGCTGTTTATGGCACTTGATTACGACTAATTCCTTCTTAATTTTCTTGGTCACAATCGTGGGTGGGATCTGAGATATCCCGCAAACTCACTGCGGCATTAACTTCCACAAGTAGGATTGAGAATATTTACTAGCCCCCTACTTTCTTCCTTCTCCCCATTCAATTTTAAATGCTGACATCAACTTTACATAGTAATATATGTAGGTGATATGTTGCAGTGATTACTTTGCATTAGAAAACTGTTTGCTAGATAACCACTTCATTGGTATATAATAGGGCTGCATATTTATGGAACCTTAAAAAGGAATCCACGTTTAAAAAAAAGAAAAATAAGGCCTATTTAGATGCATTCCCATATGCAAACATTACGATATTTCCACTACTACGTTTACGAGTACACAAAATAAACTCAGTCAAAGTTTAAATGCTATGAAGCGTGTCATGGAACGAGCAACCTCGGAGTTTTAATAGGTAGAATCCAAAATGAAACCATTGGAGAGAAACCAAAGTCAAGACTTCTTGCAATCACAGACACAAGTAATATAGGGGCTTCCATAAATATTTGAAAGGAAACCTGCATGCTGAAAGATCTCTACAAGAAATTCTATGGTGTGTAAAGTCCGTCAACTCACTAGCGGCAATATTATGGTGAACAATAGACGTCTTAATAAAACTGTTGATTTTATAAGAGTCCCGAGCTCATCAATCGGCGTATTTTGTAGATTTATAGTTTGTCAAATGTTCATAGAAGTCTGCATCATGGGTAACAATAAAATTTGGTGTTCCGTGATGCTGAAAACTAAAGCTATGTCAAGGTCTTTTGCTTTGGAGTGTAACTTGTCGTGTAGTTATACCAGTGAGTTAGCAATCCCCAATTCCATCCTGAAATATTCGCTCGACTGCCCCATATTCATAACCATTGTCAGAAACTTAAAATGGCGTGAAAATTAATCAGCAGTAAAAGGTAAATGAGAAAAATGTACCATCACGTTCACGGATTACGAGAAAATGTGATGATAATCGATTACCACGAACACATAGTAATAAAGAGGTAAACAACTAGTTTATATACATTTATACAATTGACGACACACTTACAATGTACAACTTTAAAATTGTCGTTTTAATAATTGCTGTTAATGCTGTTAAAGCAGAAAACGTGAGTGTTAACGTTATTTTGTTACGCTTTTATTTACTTAAACAACGAAATAATATACTACAAAAGAAAATGAAGAGTTATCAATTGAAAAAAGAACATTAAAATTCAATTTTTTTACGCATAAATTAGGACAGTTTTTTCCCAATTTTGGTAATAATTAAGAATTTTGTAACCCTAGTAGGAATCGGCTTTGTAAATGTTTCTTAAGTATTACATAAGTATAAGGAAACCAATTTTTTTGCATCAAGCACAAACATCTTACTTCTACAGTCCTACATGGGTTTACACTTTACGTAAGAGAGGTTGAAGAAGAATAACTGGTAGCAATCTGTAAAAAAATAAAGCAAAAATTTGTAACTATTTAATTAATTACATAATTTATTGTATTACCGCTCACAAATATACTCTATACAAATTGCGATAGTATTTTCAGATTACACCGCCAGGTATTCCGATTGCAAAAGTAGCAGCAAATATATCTTTTGACAATGAAGACAAAACAGTAAATACCGAGCAAGAATATGCAGAAGAGACAGAAGAAAGATCAGCCAGTTTGGGACAATCAGACGAATACGATTCTAGATCAGTAATAGGGTCTGAAGAGATGCCGGAAAAAGAACAAACAAGACGTTTTGCTGATGAAAATTTAGACGATTTTCCAAGCGATGAAGATAAAAATGCTGATGGCTTAGAATACAGGGACGCGTATGAAAATGTTGGATCTACAAATCTTAAAGATGAGGAAGCTGATCTTAACGTAGACCCGACGAAGAGAAAAATGATGACACATCACGTGATGTTGGACACAAAAGGCAGATCGGCTGCTGAAGATGCAAATCAGGAAGTTTTCAAGACAGTATCATCTGATTTAAGAAGTTTAGAAGACCCACGGCTACTTGGTAGTAAGAAACTTATATTTTTAGTCCTATAAAAAATATTAATCCAGCGCTTGACTTTGCTAAAAATAACAGACGACAATTTTAATTAGCTTCGGTTAGTATAAAGCTACGAGGACCTGTGTAGATTTGCTACTAAATTGAATATTGTTTATTCATTTTTGACCACAAAAATTGTGGTAAATAATATTAAATTAACTACCGTAAAGCTTTCCAAAAATTCCAGATCCACGGCCCTGTTTCTACCCTGGAAGTAAATATTGCGCGTTAAGAAACCCTCTCCCAATGTTATGTAGGTTTTATCACTTCTTTTTCTTTGTATAAAAGCTAACATAATATACACTTCCTTCTTTTGACAGTATATTAAAAATCGATTACCTAATGTACTCCAGTGAAAACAATAATGATTGGTAATTTAATTAAACGTACCAGATTCAATACATATACCTTTTATAGCCACCTCTTGTCGTAATCTTTAGAACATGATTTTTGTTGATACACTTATATCAAAACAATAATTCTTGACCCGTATTTGGCAGTAGATATTGAAATATAGATAAATGTATCACTAATATGCTATATGCAATAAAATTTTACTAATTTTCATTCTTATTTCTTAACACAAAAAATAATTCAATTTATGTCTTTAAAATTTTGGATCAGTATTGCGAATACGAGAGAGCTTGTTTGTTTTTCATTTACAATTATTACATTACATTGCAGATCAAAGAAACGGGCATGTAATACCCCGATACCCTACCGTAACACTACCAGGGATGTTCTACAGCCCAAATATACACCCAGTGCATCACCCTCCAGTGTTTTACAACCGGCCTTCAAGCGCAGAACGAATATCAATCCCAATAAACCCAACTATGAAAAGATCCAGTGAGAATTTCGGAGATTCTCAATCAGAACTTCCGTTTGTAAACATCAATTCGTATCCTTACCAAACACCATTGACGGCAAATCAAGAGGAACCCAATAAAATAGATATATTGAAGAAACTAATAGAAGCGACTAACTCTGCGTTAACGCCGAATGATAACCCGATTCAATACATCGCACAGCCGAATATGTTTTCAGGAAATGTTAATCCATTCGCATCGGGGAGATATCGAAGATCTATAGAATTTAAAATTAATACCCTACGTGTGATGTGAAATGTAACAGTTATTTGTAATTGTATTTTTACGTAATAAATTTTAAAAGCTTTTATTATGGGATTAAATATTAAAAAACTGTTTGTAACTATGGCAATTTCGTTTTAAGTACTTTTTTGCGAACATACACAAACTCACGCCTTAATCCCAGAAGAAGTAGGCAGAAGCGCCACCAAGTCACCCACATTTCGTCTTGTATGTTCCGTCCCACGATGTGATAGGGAGCGAGAGTATAAATAGCCATATCGGGCTGTGGGCACAAATTCCTGACATCGGGCTGTAATTAATAGAAAAACCAAATATCACCTTGACCGACCCGGGATTCAAACCCGAGCTCGCAGCTTTGTAATCGTACCGTAGTACAACTAGGCCATCGAGGCAGTTTCATACTTATTAAATACTTTTTTAACTTTATTTAAACGGGGATTAGTCACAGAGTGAGGTAATAATTCTGTTCGAAGTTTTAGTCGAGTTCCGCAAGTCTCATACAATTATTATGTAGGTATTGCTTACCACGTATACGCACAACATGGATGAATGATCTAATAAAAGGTCTAGGAAATCACACGATACACTATGCAGACTGCTTCTAACAGGTCACTGTAAAAATCCTTGAAAGATGCCTATGTTCGGTATTAGACTTTTAGAGGTTGAAAAAGATAATAACGGTAGTAGAATCATGGCCTCCAACAATAGGTCAAATGTAGAACCATGGAGATGCCACATAATTATTCTCATAGGGATTTTTCCCTAATATGACAATGAATCAGAAATGAAATCTATGGGGTAATACGAGAAGTTACCAACATGATCCTACCAATTAGAGGTTGGAAGTAGTAGTTGACAGGGCACATTTAACGGAGAACTGACAGCCAATGAGTTCGGGGCAGAAAATGCTAACTGAACTAAAGGCTGATTTGCAAACACGGTCTAACTTTTGGAAGTGGGAGAGCAACGCTGTTGTCAGACATGCCTCAGCATGAATAGGCAAACTCGGTTGGTATATCTGACTTACAGAAGATCGATGTGAAGTGACAGCTTTGCTGTCGCGTTTCGTTCGGTCAGTTTAGAGCCATATTAAAAAAAAATTGAATTGAATTGAAATTGCCGGATGCCCAATACCCCTTTCCCATTACCATCCTTTTTACTTCGCGCTCCCCTATCGATTTGATGGACCGGCAACACATTTGTGATCCAAGTATGATCTAGCCTGTACCTACACATCGTTATTTTTTCTTTTCTTTTCTTTCCGTGAGAAACCGCTAAGGTCAAAGACCATGCTGGCAAGTCACAAGAAAAATACAAATCCGCTCCAGTACGAAATCATGAACTTGTTGATATTTCTACCATCAATCTTATGCTACGCTTTTAGCACGCACCCCATCATAGACCCCATGTTATTGCTATCTCATTCATAATTCAAAAACCCTTGTTGGCTGTCATCAGTCATGTCAACAATCATCATCTGACATCTGCCTTCGAAGCGACGAGTGGTATTCAGATTTGCATTTTGCTGTTAAAAATAAATATACTTTGCATAAATAAGTTCTAAAATCAATAAAATGGGTAAAAGATATTATTGCGATTACTGTGATAAGACGATGGTATCAACGCTTTCAATAATAAAAACACATAACAAGGGAATACCGCATCAGAAATTAGTGCAAGAACATTACCATCAGTTTAAAGGTATGTATTTTAACTTAATTTAAGAGGGATTAATCATGTTCTTTTGGTGATACAAACAATAATAGAGCATTTTATTCCAAATTTCGAATTTTACATTTACCCACTGAGCCTACGTTGTAGCCAGTGTACATTAACTAAGTGTAGTATATTATTTAAATTGACTGTTTTTTAATTATCAAGTCAACATTAATATTAGCTTGGCTTACCATCAGGCAAATGGTATGCTAATCTCGCCATTCATTACAATAAAAAATAATACATTTTGCAGTCAGCACTGTCAATTATGCCAGTTACTTTCATTTAGTGCGCTTCCAATGCAAATTTTAAAACAAGGTCTTTTTAGATGATGTAGTTCGTCTAAAGATGATAATCAATAATCACAATAAATGTAGCTAGGTATAATTGATATACCCTACTACAACAATTAATTTTATAGTTTATGGCTAATCACCAAATGACCCTTACAATCTTTCCACATCTAGGATAGGTATCGGTCTATTCAATTTTATTTCATTTATATTTTCCAGATCCAGAAGAAATATTAGCTGAAGAAAGTAAAAAGAAACCATGCTCCAGGTATCCAAAAGGAGAGTGTGCGTTTGGCAGGATTTGTCGGTACTCACATTTATCTCGGGAAGAAATTGATGATCTCAGGGAATATGGTAAAATACATTAATTTATTAAATAGGGCAAATGTAACTAATAACTGGCACATTTAAAAAACTACACCATTTGTGCCAATTGCAAATTTTTTATATTTTATTAAATGAAATTATGACCATAAAAAAGTTTATTATCCAACTAGATTTATCTTGTTTTAAGGGTTTTAATAGTTTTGACTATCTCTCGCACATAAATACTTTATTTTCATTGGACTGCACTTACCATCAGGTGCATTGTGAACCATTTTTAATCCATTTTAACATCCCAACCGCTATAGTGTTTTGTCAATGTGATGTTAACATTTTTAAAATATACCCTATTTAAACTGGCATTAATAAGTTAACAAACCACTACCTATAGCAGCTGGGACATAAGAGTACATAAGATGGCTGACAATATCCTTACTTTATTTTTCAGTGGCAAGAAAAAAGCAAAAGGAAACTGAAGTCATACAGCCATCATTTCAAGAACTTTACCTTAAATTACAATCAGAAAAATTCAATGAACTGCCTAGTTCCCAAGACAATATTTTAATTGATGATAATGGTGTTACTCATGTGCTACCTTGGAGTTATAATCCACAACTGGATAGCTATAATAACCTTCCACCAAGTATAAAAAGGTTTAAAGCGGAGGATTTTAAGGATATACAATTAACGGAATGGGGGTAGGAAGAATAATAAAATTAATAGGTAAATTCATATTATATTCAGTGAACTGAAAATTGTATCATGGTTTTTGTGGTATGTAGAAATGTATTTTAAAATATACTTTGTGGTTGAGATAAAAACCAAGAGTGTTATCCAATATTTGTACCAATGCTTTCTGCATTTCTAGACTATTATTGGAGATTGTTACTGTTTGTATACTATAGTCAAGTTACAAAAATATTTTAGTTATAAAATTGCCTCTATGGGGCAGTTGTCTGCTGTACTACGGTATGATTGCAAAGCTGAGGTCTCGGGTTCGAATCCCAGGTTAGGCAAAGTGATATTGGATTTTTCTATTCATTATCAGCCCGGAGTCAGGAATTTGTGCCCAATATGGCAATAGCTCCCTATCAAATCGTGGGATGAGAAAAACAAGGAGAAACGTGGGTGTCCTGGTTGCATCTCTGACTACCATTCTGGGAAAAAGGCGTGAGTTTATGTATGTATGTACCTATGGAAAAAATTAAGCATTGGTTTGGCCCATTCATTTTATTGTCATTTTTGATACTTTTATGATTTCCATTCAATATCCACTTTTAAATAAAATACCGGATTTGAAGAGTTATAATTTAATAAAATTTCTAGTTGTTCGCACAGGTAGTGGCTTTCTTGACAAATGTACATGCTTGTAAGGGTAATTAATAAATCTGAATTGGCGAGATACCAAATGCTTGGAATATACCTAAAACAAAAATTATCTGTTATTCGGTTCACACTTACCTTGTCAATTTCTATTTTAGATCAGTAAATATAATAATTTAAGAATGACATTGATATGTATTTTAAAAATATTTACCTACCTTATTTGATATTACTAAAAGTAGAAATAGAAGCACTAAAATATTTTTACGCATTTTAGAACCTATAACAAGGTAGGTATTAGTTAAAATGAGTAGCTCAAATTCTTTAATATTTGTTACAAGAACATTCAATACAAGTCATATTGAGAGTTATAAAAACAAGATTGCATATTGATTTATTTTAGTTTTATCTGAAGCTATCACAAATCAATCACAAAGAAATATGTTTTATAATGTCGATAAAATGGTGGAAAAATATGCGGAACATGTATTTGTTAAAGATTATTTCTCTAGTAAGTTCCATTTGTATAATACATATATCAGATTTTTTTATATTACATTACTTTTCTAGGATTAAAGATGTTAGTCTTTGGCACATTATGCTGTCCTAGTCTTGAAGTGTAGATTGTAAACATCGCATAATTTTAAATGCATTTGGTGAACTTTGCTGTTTCTTTTATCAGTGTTTTCCTCGACATTCAAAGTTTTATAAATATTACACAGATTTTTATGGCTTCGTATAAATGTCTTTTTTTAGGCACTCTTACAAATTAATAACATTGAGAGTGGATACGCTAATAATTTTCTAGATGCTTACGAAACCCAGTTAGAAAAATCCTTGAATAACAAATACTTTATATTAGTAAAGAATGATAATGTTATGAAATTTGAAAAAGAAAGTGTAATAGATGAAAATGAAAAAGGAAAATATTATTTAATTTTTGACAAAGAGTTAAAACCGGTTCAAAGAAGATTTAGAGATTTGAAGAAGGTAAGGGAAGAGAGAAAACAAGCAGAGCTTGTTAAAACACAGCATCGTAATAAAATGAAAGTGATTACGGATTTCATGCAAGATCATTTACTAACTACGAATTATCTATACAATGAAGTTCAAAGAATCAAACGTCAAAGAAAGGTAAAAGATGATCTAAGAAGGATGGTGGAATATCTTGAGAAACCAGAAAAACGGACTTTGAAATCACAAATAATGAAATGTTACTATGAAGCCAGGAAAAATGAAATTATACCACGCGATTTGTGGGGACAAAATACTAATAATTTAGTCATAAACGTGGTCAAAGATCCTGACAATTATGGATTTATAAATTGATAAAATAAATTTACCTGTGCAAAAGCTTTTGTTTTTCAAAACACCTCCTACAGGCTACAGTTAGCTGAAGATATTACCGACATAGAGTTAGTTTAAATTCATTGCTGGTTTTTGAAGTTTGTTTACTTAACTAAGCGATTGCAATAACTTAAGTAGCTTTAATACTGGTGGAAAAAATTTGGACATCCATATCCGCCATACAAAAGATATAGGTAAACATAGATTTTATTTTCTTCAAAATTCTAGTCGCAAATGCTTTCCTGCTTGCACAAAATATTTCTGATAATAACGCAGCGACTTAAAATGAAGGTACCTATTTGACGCCACTACTGAAAGTCCTGTTATCACAGTAGCCACTACTAAATAACCAACGAAAATACAAAAAATCACTTTTTCTTCTCTTTATTGTTGATAATATAAAGCAACCTTGTGGATTTCTCCTTCAACTTCGATACCAAGTCGTATAAGCTTGATCCGGGCATTATCTTCACGTTCATTATTTCCTGGAAAAAACAGGGCTTAATATGAAAAACTTTCTGGTAGATAACCTCGCTGTGGAAATTTTAGAACAAGTCATATGTTAAGCAGTGGATAATTATGACAATAATAATTAGACATTTCTCGTCTTTTCCCATATTATTTTTGTGAGAAGTACCGCATTACTTACCAAGTTTGGTTTCGGTTGTCTGGCGTCTGTTCGCAGAAGATTTTTTGGATCAACATTTTCTATCCAAACGTCATTCCAGTATTCCTGAAAAGGATACTGAGTACATAATCTATATTTCAAATTGTACATCAGATTAAACGGACAAATGCAAAGGCCACTTTATAACTTATCACAGGAGAATAAGACGGAAATTTAAAATCTTTATGGAAACTTAAAACCTGACGGAAGGCAACAATAATTATAGAAAAATATTGTGTAGGTTTACGTCCCGTTTAAGCATATTTTATTAAGCGAAAATTACGGTATGAAAATTGTCGCTCTGCATACAGGTTATCCAATAAATTAGTATGGAAATTGGCAAAGATATATGTTTAATCAACAGTAGGCTCCTTGTAACAGAATGATCACGATGACACTATCTCTTAGTGCTTTTATTGTACTATAGTCTCATAATAATATCGTACCCCAGTCCTTAATATTTCCTTGTGAATTTTTTCATCTGTCGGCTCGAGAGGTTTTGATGCTTCGAGCAAAGCTGATTTTTTCGCGATCTCTAAAACAACTTCTGGTGGAGCCTGTTTATTGATAACAGAAAAGTATTAGTAACACAAAGTTATTTTGGGTATAGTTGCATTACAATTATGACCACAAAAATATATTTTACCAGTTTTGGCGTTAATCGGTCCTCTTCGACTGATTTTGTTTTGGGTTTAACCTGTGGACAACAATTGAAACTTAATTCTAAAATTGCTGATTTTAAAATGAAACCTGAATACGTATTATTACAGTGATAGTTATTCCATTCTTATTTACTATTCAGCCACTTACACACTTACTAATGGTGTATAAAATAAAAAAGTAATACCACAGTTATGCTAAGATTTTACTTTATCATCAGCCCGTTGCAGTCGACTGCTGGACATAGGCCTCTCCCAAGGTACGCCACAGAGCCCGGTCTGCTGCTTTACGCATGCAGTCGCTGCCGGCCCTCTTGTGCAAGTCGTCCCGCCATCTGGCCAGAGGACGTCCCACGCTACGTTTGCCAAAACGCGGTCTTTAGAACACGCTTACTCTTATCTGTTTAAATTTTACTTAGGTAGTAATTTTTGTTTACAAGCTGATCTATATAATTGACATTACACTTACTTCTGTATACGGATACTGCGGAACAAAACGCCTGGACAGATCTGAATAAACATCTGGCTGGCTATAATGCTGATTTGTACCGAACAAGTCGGCCTGACTCCCAGCCTCCATCTCAGATAAGAACCGCTTGATCAAATCCTAAGACATATATCAGAATGGATCTGGAGAAATCGTAGGGCACTACAATTACATTAAAAAGCAAATTTCCATATATTGATGCCATTACAAACTTGACTTTATTCCATGGTATTATTACTGGTGTAAGATAATAAAAAAGAAGCAATATCTAAGCTCGAAGGACCAAAAGCTGTTATGGCTCATAGATCCGGAAATCATGAATATTTTTAAAAATGTAAGTAAAAATTAATATCTGTCTTTACTTACCGTATCTATTTCATCATGATTAGATTGGCCTTTAAGTAATTCTCGACCATAATCATCATCCCTGTAATAGTAACTTTCCTCACTTGAATCGTAATCGGAGTCAAAATATTCTGATGTAGATTCCGAGTAGCTCTCATCGGAATAAAACCACTGTTTGAAATAAAAAGAAGCAATTAAAGATACCTCCCACCTTAAAGGCCGACAACGCATCTCCCTATGGTGTTGCAGATGGTGATCATAATCTGTGTGCAGATACTCATGGGCAACAGATATTACTTACCATCAGGTGAACCTTATGCTCATTTGCCCCTATAATATATAAAAAAGAGCAATATTATGGGAGATTAAGTTTACAAGTTCACCCAAACTTTATGACTTAGCATTAAAATTATGGATATTTAGGTTTGCGAGTTCTAAACAAAAATTCTGTTCAACGGTTTTAAGAGAAATTCGGAAATAAACTTCTTTGTTTGTAGTAAAAATCTTCATATTTACCCCATAGCTAATTCTATCTAAAACCAAAACTATCACTATAAGCAATACACCATTCATTTTGTTACGGACTGACGAGGTAGATTGAAAGTTTTAATAAAACGCGTCACCTAATAGGAAATTGTTCAGATTGATTAAGTAATTATTTTTTACGACTACAAGCAAGATTAATGTCTGTACTGTACTGTATTAGCCCATATACGTCCCACTGCAGATCACGAGTCTCCTCTACAATCGAGAGTACGATTGGGAGGGGTTAGGCCATATAGTTCGCCACTGGCCTCGTGCGGGTTGGCGGATTTATATACCATACAAATTCGTGCAAATCGCTGTGGTATGCAAATTTCCTCACGATTTTTTCCTTCACCGTTATAGTGCGTGGTAATTGACTTGTTTTGAAAGACACATGACTCCGAGAAGTCATATTTGTGCCGTGGGATTTGAACCCGCGACCACCGTGAACATGTTGGCAGCCGCGTCTGGTCCGTTTACCAACAGGCCATCACGCACTTTTTATTGTCTAGTTTACTAAAAATTATATCTTGACGCAATGGATTTACCTCGGAAATAATTAATATGGTCTTAGGTACTTTATACTTAGAGTACGTTGTAAGCAAACCTACATCTTACATAAGAATAGGTAGGTAGTAACTTAAAAAAAGTAAACAACTTAACATAATAAAAACTTCGTTTAAAAAAACCGACTTCAACTACTAAAAAGTATAAAATAACTTAAGAAAGATTTAATTTAATACACCTCTTATGCAAAACTATACCTTTCATATCAATAAAATACAATTATTTATATGTGCTACCTACTGATAGGTTTGAAATCGGTGCCAAGCCAAATGGAATAGTAGGTACTTAAGCTCGCCGCGCGTGACCTTGAGGGGGATAGCTTTGTCTACAACAGTGTTTTTCAATCTGTGGGTCGCGACCACCTGGGGGCATTACCCAAGGGGGTTGCCAGAAGATTTTAACCTGAAAAATTTTGATCCGTTGTAACCTAATTTATATATTATAGATTTGTATAATTTGTCTGCTGCACGAAGGTATAGTACATAAGTTGTTTTTATAATAGTAGTTATTCATTATTACTTAATTCCATTATTAGTTTGATTTCAAAACAGAGGTGTTGTGTGCTCGTCACAAAATATGCAAACCAAAATGTCCTTTTCAGAGCCACAAATATATTCATATATAAGCATAATATAGGTTTAATATAACCATATTCAGGTATTAATATTATAAATATATATATTTATCGTAAATTTTTCATCTGTTTCACATAAATTCACATTGCTTATAGGATTATTTATGTAGGTTATTCTTTAGCGTAAACATTTCTTTACAGAAACTAAGCTATTTATAATATTAAGTTTTATTTTGTTTAGGGCTTGGCACCGACTTCAAACCTATCAATAGATAGCACATATAAATAATTGTATTTTATTGATATGAAAGGTATAGTTTTGCATAAGAGGTGTAATAAATTAAATCTTTCTTAAGTTATTTTATACTTTTTAGTAGTTGAAGTCGGTTTTTTTAAACGAAGTTTTTTTTATTTTTTTCTTTTTAGTACTGTCAGCTAAACTCAATTTTCGTTAACAACGCTCATAAGAGCAAAACGCCTACAGGACTATATTTTCTCACCCTCCTCCTCACCCCACCCCTTCTTCTGCCTCACTATAGCTTTACGTTAATACTGAACCTGTTACAAAAAGAACCATTGGAAACCTACTCAATTTTGAGGAGTTCTACAGTCTAGGTCCGAAGATATTCATCAGGTCTTCACCATTTTTTTATGGGACCAAATGACAACTATTCCGCATCAAACTAAAGAAGAAACACTAAAATCGGTTCAAAACTGCCGAAGATATGAAGTATTTACATTATATTCATTTTCTCGCCCCCCTCCTCATCCCCACCCTTTTATCTCTACCTCACTAAAATTTGACTTTAATACTGAACCTGTTACAAAAAGAACCATTGGAAACCTACTCAATTTCGAGGAGTTCTACTCTCCAGGTCTAAAGATATTAATCAGGTCTTCACCACTTTTTTATGGAACCAAATGGCAACAATTCCGCATCAAACTAAAGAAGAATCACTAAAATCGGTTCAAAGCAGCCGAAGATATTAAGTATTTACATGCAAATTGATGGAAACTTACTAAATTTTGAGGAGTTCTACTCTCCAGGTCCGAAGATATTCATCAGGTCTTCACCAATTTTTTATAGGACCAAATGACAACTATTCCGCATCAAACTAAAGAAGAATCACTAAAATCGGTTCAAAGCTGCCGAAGATATTAAGTATTTATATGCAAATTGATGGAAACTTACTAAATTTTGAGGAGTTCTACTCTCCAGGTCCGAAGATATTCATCAGGTTTTCACTAATTTTTTATAGGACCAAATGACAACTATTCCGCATCAAACTAAAGAAGAATCACTAAAATCGGTTCAAAGCTGCCGAAGATATTAAGTATTTATATGCAAATTGATGGAAACTTACTAAATTTTGAGGAGTTCTACTCTCCAGGTCCGCAGATATTCATCAGGTCTTCACCAATTTTTTATAGGACCAAATGACAACTATTCCGCATCAAACTAAAGAAGAATCACTAAAATCGGTTCAAAGCTGCCGAAGATATTAAGTATTTATATGCAAATTGATGGAAACTTACTAAATTTTGAGGAGTTCTACTCTCCAGGTCCGAAGATATTCATCAGGTCTTCACCAATTTTTTATAGGACCAAATGACAACTATTCCGCATCAAACTAAAGAAGAATCACTAAAATCGGTTCAAAGCTGCCGAAGATATTAAGTATTTACTTGCATGTTAATTTTCTTACCCCCTCCTCACCCCCACCCCTTTTTCTCTATCTCACTAAAATTTGACTTTTATATTGAACCTATTGCATAAAGAATTATTGGCAACCTGCTCAATTTCGAGGAGTTCTACTCTCTAAGTCCGAAGATATTCATCAGGTCTTCACCAACTTTTTATGGGACCAAATGGCAGCCATTTTGAATCCAACTAAAGAAGAATTACGTAAATCGAATCAGAAATCTCAGAATAATCGGTGAACATACATAAGAAAAAAAAAATTACGAATTGATAACCTCCTCTGAAGTCGGTTAAAAAGTACAAGTTGCAGTCTTATGGATGACGCAAAATTGTTTCTGCCAGACATCCATGGGATGGAAATTCAAGAAGTACTTTCTTGCTGAAAATTATTTCGGAGATTTACAATGATTATAGAATAAAGAGGATAAAGCATAAGGTCACGTGACACGGGTCACTTTGGTATACAAACATGGCGGCGGCTCCGCCCCTAAAAATAGTGAAACGCTAGTACCGAATTTTCTATCGACATCGATGCATCAACAGTAGCATAAATAAGACTGAAAAACTTTGAATTTACATAAATATCAGTGTATAAACTTGTATAACATTTTTCATTTTCGCTTTACACGTCAATTGGGTATAAACAGGGAATTTTAGGATTTGACAATAGTCATTAAAAATTAAATCCGATAAAAATAGGTCGATGTTTTGATATTTTTTTCATGCTATGATTTATTTCATGGGTAAGTTTTACCTGATGATTGGATTGGATTTGTGTCAAATAATACACACGTGAGATAAAATACAACTTTATTAATGTCTAGAATTTGCTTGCGACTTCGTTTGCGTGTATAAGACAGCCCCCATGGCGTAGTAGGTTAGACACCGGCTGTGAAACGAGAGAGAGAGGTAATATATAAATATTTTTTTTCTTTTTTTGAAAAATAAAAATCAAAATATTTAAAAATGATAATGTCGATATGAATAATTTCGTATCGAATCCACTCATCCCTAAACTTGTGTATAAACAAACAATACGGTTGTTATTCGTACTACATACTTGTATAAATAACGCCTAGAAGAGTCTAAAACTTAATCAACAAGATCCATATACAATTACAAATGATAAAGACAAACCCAAAATGTAAATTTAGACACATATTTGTTATTATGTCGTAAAAACAGTTACTAACCTATGAATAGAAATGTTGGGGTCCTTTTTGGTTGAACTCGACTTGCATCCTTTAACACAACACTGAGGCATTTTAAAAACTTAACAATTAAATTAATAAGCAAACTTAACAAACTTAACAAACGAGATTAACAATGATTAATTCGAAATTCTTTGATTGTGCAGATTTGTTTACTCCGATTGACAGATAACGCTACAGTTTGACATTTCATGCAGGAAACAAAAATGGCGTCATTTTGGGCTAAGGGTGGTCTCAGTGTGGTTAGTGAACAAAATATTGCCATATTCGAAACAAAGGAGTTATTATTATTCTCTTTCATTAAGTGACAAGTTAGCTTTGTGCAAATGAGACAGATACATAAATGTCAATTCCGCGTCGATACTCCTAACATAAATAGGACTACTGTTGTGCGTCATCCTCTTTATTCTTTAATCATTGGAGATTTATCGATTGATTTGAATGAAACTGCCACATCAAGTAATAAATCTTAGACTATCTCCAAACTCTCGCCAGCGCTCCATCTGGAGACTGGCGCGCCATGCACATGTTTCTCGATATCGGTTGGACTCAGCTAAGTATTTAAAAAAAAGGTATCTATGCTAAAAAAATTGTACATTGTGAAATATTAAACAGACTGGCTTAAGTCTCGGGTTCGAATCGCGGGTCGGGCAAAGTGATATTAGATTGTTTTATTCATTATCAACCTGTCAGTCGGATGTGTTGCCCAATATGGCGATAGGCTCACCCCCAATCACATCGTGGGACGGAATCAAGGCGAAACGTGGGTGTCTTAATAGCACATCGGTAGGCAGATGTTCCTTCAAGGAAAAAGACGTGAGTTTATGTATGTATTATGTAAAAACTACACAACTAAACCTTCAGAAATCCTTTACTTCTGTTGCCCTTAGCGATCCCCTAATACATAATGCGATCACGTAATACCTACGATAAGCACGATTACGAATTATTATAATTCCGTGATTATTGAATGTTTCGTGCAAAAATTCGTTATCTTTTAACTTTTTTTCTTATTTAATCTGTGGTAACTGTGCTAAAAATATTGAAAGCCGTACTTTTTATGCTTGGAACGCAAGAAAATGTTGCCAATGTAATATCTATATAAAAATTGGTAATTATTTCCCCATGAAGTTAATTTTAAAACAGCTAATTATTTAACCATTATATTCTCAAATAGTGTATTATCTTAATTAAAAATATAAAAAAATCTTTTTATGGCATATATGTATCTTAATACCTTCAATTTAATATTAGATATAAATTAAAATTCGTCAAATCATAGTAGAAATTTAAAATTTGCACCCGACAACTGAAATATTGTTAATTTGACATCTGTAGTAATCAGCTGAACAATGCACTTTTATTTATTTATCATTAAAAAGGAAGTAGCAATTTATGATTATAGAGATATACCACATAAACCATTATAAACTGAAACAATCAAAATTACATGTGGTAATATAGTGAAAGTTTGTACTTGGTGTCGAATCTTTTTCGTTAAAATTCCTAATGTTTGGGAGGCCGAGATGTCGGGAGTGGACGCCGTTGTCTACCCAGCAACTGCGTCTGCGGAGTCTTATACAGGTGAGTTTCGCGCCAAAATGTGCTTAAAACCATCGTTGAGATGGCAATGATATTACAAGTTCCTATGATGCCCATGAAATCATGAATTCGGAGCGTGAACATAGTTTAGCCTTTGGATGCAATGTCACTCTGCTGACGGTGTACTTTATCAAGTGTGTTTTGAGCTTTATTCTTTATAATTAGATTTATAAATGCCCCTAGAAATGGTATTTTATTTCGTTTAAATTGTCGTTTGAGTAAGGATATTATGATAAAATACAAATTTTTCATTAGTTTTTCTCACTATATAATATATTATGGTAAAAATGCCTTCGATTAAAATATATTTGTGCATTTGAAACACAAAATCACATTGTGAAAGCGCAACACCAGTTTGATATTGGAATAACATTTTTATAAAAATATATAAGATACACAAGGAATTTATTTATAAGGGATCAAGTAGATGTATTTGTAACTGTGATGTATGCATTTGTCAATAAAAGGTGGCTGGTCATTGTACAATTTATTATCTAAGTATTTAAAATACTTCACACACAAGAAATATGTTAATCAAAGAAATTCAGAGTTATATCATGTGCCTTCCACAACAGGAAATATTATCTTCATTGTTTATTAAATACGTAACAGAATTATTATTCAACGATTATTTATTTATAAGGCTCCAAAGAATATAGTTTATGTACAGACTCCTAAGTGTGACAGTGAGACAATTTAAACCCATATAGGTAATAAACCAGATTGAATTTCAAAAAAAATCCATACCAAAGTTTCAATATAGCAATAATCTCCAAGAATATTTCCATTATTGGTTAAGCAGGTAGTAAATTTTTACTTCTAAAAATGACACTTGGGCTTTATCTACCTGAGTCATGTTTAAAAAATAAAAACCACAGGTGCTTGACCCGGGCCAAACAAGATTTGATAACATAAATAAATTTATTTGGCCAAACAGATAATGTAAACATGTTTTATATTAATAAATTCAAACTAAGATAAGTAAAAAAGAAATTTATGACATTTAAAAACTGTAACATGACTTATATTAATGTTTATTTTAAACATACATTGGTTTTCTTTACATTATTTCTCTTGGCAAAGTGGACTTCAGAATTCATTTTCGCTATTTTTATAGTGACAAAGTAAACTGAATAGTTAATAGTTTTTTATGACATCCTCAAAACCATACTTACACATCAAAATTGCAACATAATTCACTTTTTTAATTTGCTTGATATAACAAAGTGAAATTGGGTTTTTCTATCAAAGTGATATTGGGTTTTTCTATTCATTATCAGCCCGGAGTCAGGAATTTGTGCCCGATATGGTGATAGGCTCGCCCCCTATCACATCATGGGACGGAACATACAAGGCGAAATGTGGGTGTCCTAGTGGCGCCTCTGCCTACCCCTTCTGGGATAAAGGTGTGAGTTTATGTATGTATGATATAACAAAATAAGTTTTATTTTCAACACAATCAATGTTATCCTCCTGGTATCAGCAAAAACACATAGTAATTAATAACTTATAATTAAGATGTGTGTGGCCTGTTGGTTTCGGACAAGACACGGATGACAGCATGTTCATCATGGTTGTGGGTTCAAATCCTAGGGCACAACTCTGACTTTTTGGAGACATATACCTATTGCTAGTCAATCAACACACTATACTAGTGAAGGAAAACATCTTGGAGAAACCTGCATACCATAGCGATTTGTTTGAATTTTTATGGTATGTAAAGCCCACCAACCTGCACCAGGCCAGCGTGGCAGCCTATATGGACTAACTACTCAAAACCATAGGTTTGATTGGAGAGAAGACCCATGCCTAGCAGTGGAATGTATATGGGCTGATACAGATAAAGAATTAAGCCGACCATTGGTCTTCCTCTAATACAAAAAGAGCTAAAGTAATAACCCTGACCTTGAAGTTCGAACAACTAATAAAAAATTGAATATGATATTGTATTGTTTTTATGTACACCTTAATTATTGTCTGGCAGTAAAGTATAATTGGATTAAAATAGTTAGACATATGTCTGGTAAACAATGTTTTTGATATTACAATACTGTTTAGATTCAAAAGGTGTATAGTGTTTTATGTGAGATAGTGTTTTCTATAGTGTCTAGAAAGGGTTGGTTTCAGGCAGTCAGGAAATTGTAAAATACATACATAAAAACTCATGCCTTTTTACTAGACAGGGTAGGCAGAGGTGCTGCCAGGACACCCACATTTCGCCTTGTATATTCTGCCCCACGATGTGGGGCCATATCAGGTACAAATTCTTGACTCCAAGCTGACTTTGAGTAGAAAATTCCAATGTTACTTTGCCTGACTCCGGACTCGAACCCGAGGCCTTATTGTTTTAGTCGTACCGTTGTACAACTACCATCACCGAGGCAGTCGTAATTCGTAAAATTATAAGTAAGTAAAATAATTTAGCAACAATTATCAAAACTTGTATTATGCCATTCCCATATTAATGTGGGGTAGTGTATGTTTGTTGAAATATAAAAAGCCATTGTTTATCCACCCTGACTTAATGAAAACTTAAATTAGTGAAGTAAGAAAAATACACTTATTTCACATACAATTTTATTATCTATTTTTGCACCAGGAAGTATGGTCTCTATATTTATAATAGCGAGTGGAATTCTCACAAAATGAATACCAATAATTTACTTAATTCATATTTTAAATGCAAATTAAGATGGGGCTGGCATAGACTAATATTGTCTAAAATCCCCTAAATAAAAATTGATTAAAAAAAAAAAATGCAAATTATTTTGCATGACATTTCGTTATCTACTAAAATCATAATAATAGTTTAATGAGATCTTGAAAAGTCAATCGTGATTTTATAAGATAACATTTGAAGAAGGTATGCATATGATTATCTTACTTTTTTACATAAATACCATCAAGATCTCATTTAATAAAATGTCCGAAGTATTCAATATAATTAATATATTACTAAAATAACCTACATGCTAACATTTATACCCACGAGACAATATAAAAATTGTTCTGTATAGTAGAAGTTCATAAATTAAACAATATTTTATCTATTGATTCTCCAAGTTAAATTAAAATCCAGTCAATATTTCAAGACATAATGTGTAGACTGTAGAGGCTAGGATACAATAAGACATAAAAGCAGATGTATAGAGTTTGCAAAATTGTATTTTATACATATTTTCTTATTTTGTCTGGACGCTCGATACCCCTTTATTCTTTTTCCTTCCCGCTCCCCTCTCGATCTGATGGGACGGCAACACATCTATATACAGGGTATATCAAGACTGCGACCGAAAACGAAGCCAGGTGGTAGTATTAGTCATGGGGGTGCCACTCTCTTGCAATCGATTCATAAGGTACTTGTCGCGCCATCTTGAATGCATTAGACACAAACCACGGGTCCAACCTGATGATCTTTTTGTTAAAGTACTACTAGATGTCGCGGCAAGTGCCAAAAAAAATTAAAAAACTTAAAGTATAAATAATAAACAAAGTAAGCAGTCTTGCTTTTTAATAATTATTTATTTTCCTTATTAATTTAAAAAATTCAAGTATATTTTATTTATTACTGTAACCATTTTATTACATTCTTTACATTTTTTAATTTATGTACATACCCTCTTTACAATTTGTGTCAAAAATTGACACAAGTTTTTCGAAAACTTTCGTTTGCGTACTACTGCGATTCAATAGCTATAATTTTGCGATTTTGGCTTTTAACTGGACTTGTTTGATATCTTTTGCGTTTGACCTCGGCTTCCTATTACTGGATTTTCATACTTGCTTTCCGATTTGGCTTTATTTTACTGGATATTTCAAGAACAACAATGGCGCCTAGGAAGTGTTTCTGGAAGTGCTATTTTGAAATGGTGTGTACGTCTGAGGACGTTATAAGCCCTTACCACTTTGTTTGTACATAGATAATGCAAGAATATTTTCCTCCGTGGTATATCTTCTGCCTCGTGGTTTACTTTTGTACTTCAATTGGAGTTTGCTAAATACCCGGATGGGCTCGGGCAATTTTTCGATATAATTTAAAAATTGTGCTGAATGTAATAATTTTCTTGCACTTTCTATTTGATTTTTGCATTTTAAAATCATGTTAAATATGGAGCATATATTATAGAATTGTCCTTAATTTCTATCAGAGGTGCATGTATATATTATTTACGCACACGAGGAAACCCGTAGATGACACATGAAAATAATATAATACTAACTAAGAATTATAGAAATTGCAGCATTAAACAATTTATACCTTGAAAACTCTTGAGCCATATTTGATTATGCTTAAACGAAATGTGAAAAAAACCTAGTTTAACCTGAGAAACAAACATACAAAAAGACATAATATATACATGCACGTATGAAATTTTGCCTATCTATTGAAACATTGACATAGACAAACATGCAAACATTGCAAAATTATAACAAAATGATAAATCCGTTTTTATGTCGGGTAAAAATAAAGATAATGTTATTGCAAACGTGCTGTTTTTTTAAATACGACATATTGGTGCCACTTCTCTTCGTTTTAAAATGAAATTATTGGGATTTGGATACAAAACGATGAGCTGGTGCCGAATTGTCGTGACTTATGACCCCTCCATTCTTTAGATAATAAAAAGGCATGAGCTGCACCATCTGGCGAATTTTATTAAAAACAGAATATTTCCAGCGACATCTCGCGCTCAGCAGAGTAAATTTTTTTTACCTCAATATTTTTGAAGAGTGGCATATCTATTTCCTATATAGTGTATTATCTATGGTATTAGTGACTTCAGACACAATGCAAGTAAAAATTTCGCAAAAAACATCGACAACTTTTTTTTGTAATTTTTTACTTAACGTCGTATTTGGGTGATAAATGCATAGATTTCCTAAAATAATGATGTAGACCTCTTTATTTTTAAACACTCAATGGTACGTAAGGGTTTAAATTATTATTTTCGCAAAAACTAGGTATTTACCACTCAAAAAAGATGATTTAAAAAAAATAGAAAAAAAATCTGTGGCTGTTTTGGTGAAATTTTCATTTGCATCGTGTCTGTAACCACTAAAAGTACCACCTGGCTTCGTTTTCGGTCGCAGTCTTGATATACCCGGTATAATCCAAGCGTCGTGGATGTTCATGGCAGTGATCACTTCCCAAGTGACCTGTTTGCTCGTTTGCCGGGCCTAGTGAATAAAAAAAAATATTGGCATGTCAAAGTAACCATATAGCTGATTTTAGGTGCAGTGCAGTCCAAATAGAGTATTTAGGATGTATAATTAGAGGTATTTATCTCTACTACAAATATACTCATTACTATATCAGCCCATATACGTCCCACTGCAGGGCACGGGCCTACTCTACAATCGAGAGAGTCGATTGAGAGTGGTTAGGACATATAGTCCACCACGCTGGCCTAGTGCGGGTTGGCGGACTCATTACGTGGTTGTTCAAAATCGGATATTCACAGATTTAACACAAAACGCGACACTTGCGTGAGTCACTATTATGGGTTTTTCATCATCGCGTACTGTGGTCGCTATCCATCTGATAAGGACATAGGTACCACCAGCTATACGATCTATAGCAATCTTACTTACCGAACGAAACGTAATAACATAGCTGTTCCTTCACGTCGGTTTTTTTAAGACAATGGTACCATCGGTCGATCCAACCCATTGGCTGTGCCTAGCTATTGCTATTGCTCCTTGCTATACAAGGCTTTTTTACTTAGACTTATCAACAAAGTACTTCAAGATAGAAGTGTTAATTTTATGATGACGTAATGTGAAGACTGCTTGCAAATTGATAACAGTTCGCATGAATGACAAATTATATCAGTGTTACATAAAATTATCGCTGTATTTGTTTTATCTTAACCTTTGTTGTCGTCCTCCGATAACTTTCACTTGTAGGATTTTATGCAACAAATTACATTGTAATTATAATGGTGATTCAGTTTTGTAGCATTATGCAAAGGCGCATGTGAAGGATATTATTGTTTACTTTGTATATTGGCACGGCAAAGACAAATGGAATATCTACGAGCATGAGTTTGTCATAACTATATTTGATACTAGCTTCTGCCCGCAAACTACGTCTGCGTGATTAACTTTACCTGAAATTAACTTAATTTGGAATTTCCCATCCCGTCCCGGCTCATTCTCACTCAAGGCATGTAATCCAGCCCTACCCCATCCCTTTGAGTATAAAAAAGTAACAAATATATCGGAATTCCTTCCTCACACAGACTGAATCTTATTCAAGGATACTTGTGTGGGTTAGTGTCGCAGGAATTTGACCAAGGCGTATATTTGTTACTATAAAAGTGGATACAAATAATCTTACTAGCTAGTAGCTATTGCTTTTGGGTATCCGGTTGTTTTACTCACCAAACGTATTTTCTTTGAGACAGTGGTACCACTACGACCCATTTTTACTGTGGCATTAACCAAAGTGTCATCTACTACGTTAACAATGACTATTTCATCATTTTCCAGATCGTCGGCTACAACATTCGGCCTCCTGAATGGTGTAATTCTACATGCAGTTTCTATTTAACCTTGCACCACACTACGATGTCGGCTCCGTTCTACACCAGTGAGAGGATATGCTCGCCACATCCTAAATGGAAGGAGATCGATTCGGGTATGAATTGTTTATGAATCTTTTGGCTATCTTAATGTGAGTAATAATATGCGTGTTCTGTATGTCGGTGAAGGATTATGTTCGGGTTGCAGAATGAGAAGTCCAGGGTTCGTGAAGCGACGATTTATAGCAGTACCTTCGTTTTGTTACAAATGTGTTAGAGACTGGCTTAAATACTAAATTGCTTGTTTATATCTACCTATTCGCAATATTTATTTTCATGTGACTATCGATTTTAAAGTTTATTAATCTGACCTAAATTATTAAATTGTCTTTAATTGACTGCATCGGTGGCGTAGTTGTACTACGATACGACTACAAAGCTGAGGTCTCGGGTTCGAATACCGGGTCGGGCAAAGTGATATTGGGTTTTTCTATTCATTATCAGCCCGGAGTCAGGAATTTGTGCCCGATATGGCGATAGGCTCGCCCCTATCACATCGTGGGACGGTACATGCAAGGCGAAATGTGGGTGTCCTTGTGGCGCCTCTGCCTACCCCTTCTGGGATAAAGGCGTGAGTTTATGTATGTATGTATGTAAATAACTATAAATTAAACTTGAAAATAAATGTTGCTTTAAGCTTAACACAAATGCATACATGAACGAGCTGTGACGTCACAATGTATAAAGTACCTATTAGATGTGACACTAGCTGCCCTTCACACAAACCGCATTGTGGTCGCTATCGCAATGCCTGTATAGGAATTCTATAGCGATTACATTGCATTTGACGTTGGTAAAACTTTTGATGTCCTCATTTAAACATCACGAAAGAAACATGCGGGTAGAAATTCGATTACAGTTAAATTCGAGAGTAAAAAGGTTAGTGTTAAACAAATAGAAAGTAGCACAAATTTGGGTAGGGTAATGATTAATGTTAACAATTTCATTATGATAATTTCGATTCTATACAAAGTATAATGCTGTTGCAAGCAAAAGTTCTTATAAGTATCGTTTAATTACAAAAGGATACTAAATCTATCATACATCGACCTGCCAGGTGGGCGGACGACGTATTAAAAGTTGTAGAAAGGAGATGTTTTATTTTGGGCCATATTGTGTACGTCTAGTACAAATACTAGAAAAAAAATGTGGAATTCAAATAAAATACATTTAGATTTCTTGAACAACGGGGGGCTTTATACAAAAATGTGATTGTTTTAGTACAGAAGCAATATTTTCTTCGATAATCTGTCCTCCATGATGCCTCATTGTCATTTCGTTCAAAAATGCGCAAACCCATTATCTTTATCTTGAATATATGTCTTATTTTTAAAAACCCGCTACTAATTATAATTGTTTTCTATATATTTATCTGTTGATACTATAGTCCATAAGTTGTCAAAAGATGATATACGTTGTTAAAAGCGTCACTTTTATTATTATACTTATATTTCATGATTACAGTTAAAGAACGAAAGTGTTTGACATGCTGCAATTACAAAACAATATGGCCGTTATTGTCGCCATATTGCTTGTAGTGTTGCTGTTCTTGGCATGATATTTTTTTGTATAAAGTTAATAAGCAACGCATAACAGTAATTAATACGGAAATCGAAAGCCAATTTCACGAACTATATTACATGTACTGTACAGCACTATGGCCCAAGCTCCATACATTTTTGGACCATCTCCTTTGCTGAAATCAGGCCATTTCTAATAGATTACTGTGCAGCCCTTTGGGGAAGGCCTATCAGTTATGAACTTCCTTTGACTGAAGTAAACTCTATGGACTCAAATAGACTTTTGTTCCTTCAATTAATCTGTAGAATAGGTTTCGATGATATCGGCATGAAGTCTTATTTAAAATTAAAGCCTCTGAGAAAGTGGATAAGTCACGCAAAACTTATCTATATTACACCGCTCCTAAAAACGCAATGTCCTATTTTGCTTTTAGATAAAAAAAAACACAAACTACATGTGTTAAAAGATCAGCTATTTCAGAAGTTAGCTTGGCAATAAATTTACTAACAAAACTAAATTACGCATATTGTTTTTCAATTTATTCGCCTTAGCCCTTTATTTATAATAAACGATCAACAAACCAGCAGACTCAGGAGTCAGGGGTCGCGATGTGAACTTACACATCAGATCTATTCAACACAAAGTGAGTCATTGTTGTGTTCTGTGTTGCGTCTGTCCGTATGTGTGTCACTGTTTATCTCTGATTGATTCGCGTCATCTGTTTTCGTTTAGATCTGTTCTAGTTTTTTTAGCAATTTCCACGTCATTCGAATCAATAATTATCGTTGATATTGGTCGTCATTATTCGTTAATACATTTCACTGCCACAATTTGCGTTATCTTGTTCGTTTGTTTTTCGATCACCATTAGACTCCAAAATAGGGTTAAATACGAAAAATATTACAGACTCCAAACTGCATGTGTTTTATACAACGTCTACCAAAAGCTCAATATTAAATTGTTTAATGCTACCTGCTATCACGCACGCCTATTTAAACGCAGCATAATAATTTAAAGTGTTTCAGGTATTATTTGTCTATAATGGTATATTTTCCTATGCGTCATGCTTATTAATCTAATGGAAATTATAGTCCAATAGTTCATGGATCTACCACATTGTAATTTATAAGGAAAACATACCTATTTGGAAACAATAATCAAGATTACAATTTATTTATATCTATTACAGAAATAACTCAATGCATGTCATCAACGAACGTGGTGATAAGGATATGGTGTCACATACTACATCCTAGCGAAGACACCAACGTGCCTCAAAATACTGTGATACAAACATGGGGAGTTTACTTTAGCGGCCTTCGGTACATAGGGGCTAACCTCGCTTCGAATTTCACATCAGATTGCTTCAAAAGCAACACTATAGTTTTCCAAATGCATGGAGGCTATTTCTGCTCATACAAAAGCTTGAAGTTAGACATAATACCGGCTGAGAACGAAATGGAACACGGTTCCCTTTCGTCAGATTCCTCGGGACGAACAAATTTTTCGAAGAGCATCGAATCGAAATTCGTTTCGAGCCATAGGGTCAAAGAGGCAAGGTCGATTTCTCCCAGCAAATATATTAGGAAGACTGACAAAGAATACTCGAAAAGCCACAGTCCGGTAGAAAGGGGATTTCAACAGAATTTCCCCACTATAAGGGCTGCGAGTAGTTTGAATATGAGGAGGGAAAGGCATACGGGCAGTATAGATAGGCTACACGACTCCAAAGATCCAATTTACGAGCATTCTCCCGAAAACTTAGATGTTAAAGAGTTTACTGATGTTAATTGTGAGAGTTTATCGAAAAATACATCCCAAGAGGAATTGTCGAACAGTAAAATAGATTTAAGTGAAACGGCAGAGAGCTATGATTTGAGAAATGAAGCTGATGGAGTGCCAAAGTTTAGGTACATGGCGTTGAATTTTCTAAAGTCGGAGATAAGGCCGAGCTACAACGCTGCCAAGTTGCAGAAGTTACACTTATTACAGTATTCGATAAAGAAGAGACAGGTATTGTAAATTTAATTATTAGATACATTTTATGATCGATTTAAAATTCAAAACTGTAATATTAGTAAACGTGTTTTAGATTTCGAAATAAAGTAAAAATATTATCGAGTCTAATTAATATAGTGAATTCGATTTGTTATCTGAATATTTTACCGGAAAATTCAAACATAATATTATTCCATTTTTATGCAGTAAATTATAATGTTCGTGAATATTATGTGTGTAGCATTTAAAAAAGCTTCTGATTTAATTACATTTTTTAGCTATAAATAAGATATTTTTCATTTAATTCCAGGAAGCCGTGCAAGAAATAAAGGAGAGGATTTACAAGAAATCAGCACTAACGGACGAATGGTCCGAAGAACCAGATAAGTTAAGATTTAAGAGTCGATCTCAAAGGAATCTGTTCTCGCCCGATGAAGAAACGTTAGGACGGGACAAATCTTCGTCACAAAGCGATTTGACAGTTAAGAATGGAAAAATCAAGGACGAAAGACCAGTGTCAAATGGACCAAGATTAACATTGAAGTTAAACGATCTCCTATCATTTAAGGTAATTTTGATACTTTAAGGGTATTAATAAATGCTTGGTATTTATTATGAGGATATGAATATTACAATATTTTGTATCATGGTATAAAGGTATCAATTTTATCACTAACTTTGTTATTGTAATATTGTGTTTTGAAATTGAGGTTCTTTATTTGTATTTGTATATATTTAGGATGAATTTGTGGTGTAAAATTCGGGTTTTTATTATTATGGGAAGCTGGTATAATATGTATTAAGTTTATTGTTAAATTCTTGTCTAATCATGCTTTTATATTTGTTATTAATATGTGCAGTCTTACAAGTTACAAGGAATGTAATGGAAGTGGACGATAGCTATATCAGAATACGTTTTTGTACTCTAGTTAAAACTTTTTTTGCTGTGTCCTAATTTATCAATGGTTATCATTATCCTGTCGTCAGTTCCTTTCAGAAGTCATTATTTATTCTTGTTCAATTTTCATTCAATTTACTTTGATCTTTGTGTCTCTCTAAATAAATTGTCTGCTTAAATATTTTGCTTTTAGATATCGTTTTTATATTATTCCCATCATATAACGTTTCATTTGCGTGAATATTATCTGCATACCGCGTTTATACTTCTTCAATTTTAATGCAGGATAAAATAAGCTAGCAATAAGCAAGTTTGTTTAACAAATGAAATAACTTATTATACCCACATGAAAATATTTTAATTTGATCACAATTAGTATTCACTACATCCCTTGTAAGACCATCTTTATTACATATTTCAATAACATTGTATCTAATGCTTGATATATAAAATTAACCCATTATTTGTAAACCAGGCGCTTTCGAACCAACCCTCCCTCGATAGTTGAAAGGACACATCTTTAATGGTTGTGGGTCAGATTTGCCCTTGCAACTATAGGGGGTGGTAATGGCGTTCACCCCATCAGCTTCTGACGGAATAACAGGACACCGGCATCGGCGAAAACATTATCAAAAATGATTTAGCTGGTTTCAAGGACCACTTTAGATTTAGCTTCATAAGCTAGTAATTGCAATACTTATTAGTTTGATGACAAAATTTAATATTCTGTGAAAGACGAGGCCGCGGGTTCGATCCCCGCATCGAGCCAAATGTTGGTGGGTTCCATAGGTTTTTGTTTCGGGTCTGAATTTGTGAGAACGAGTCTCTCGTAGTTTCTGATACCCACGACACAAGACTAGAGCTTAGTGTGCGGTCAGAACCATGTATGTGTGTGACTGTTGGGTGTATTTATATTCACGAATATAATATATTTAATTAATAGATATTTAGCTCTAATACTACTTAGATTCATAATTTTTTTATAATTATTCTTAATTTTATCTATTTATTTTATTGTATTTTAATAATTATAGTTATATACGTTACCCTTAACTAAGCTGATATTGTTTATGCAATAATGTATAAAAACATTTTCATTTTAATATGTATTTACTTACTTTTATTTATGTATGGAGTAGCAATGTATTGTGACCAATATTACATTTAACTAACTGATTAAATATAAAACCAACAAATACCGTAGGGCTTTGAGAAACGAAATGATCATACTTTGACCATAACAATGGCATTTTATTTTGACTGAAATTTTGACAGTTTAGTCAAAAACATAGACTACACATGTTTTACAAAATCCCTTTCCAGGCAAAACCGTCTCCATTTCAAAGAGCGGAACACGTGCGGTTAACGAAACAGTTGGAAATACTGCGGTTCAAACGGATCATACTATCTGATGAAAGAGACAGCAAATTGGCCAATATACGGCGGCTGAAAGAGAGGCACGCTAAACTGTATGAAGAGAATCAGGATGTCGGTAAGTGTCTATTATGTTAATATATTGATAGTCTCCGTCCTGATTGATAAGTTTCAAGGTCATGTGGTGGTCCAAGAATTAAAAGATGTGGTATGGGTTCGATTTCTGTACCGATATGTTAATATTAATTTATGTCAGGTTTAGAAATTGGGGAATAAAGTAGTTTTAAGTGTTATTGTATCGACAATTAGAAAATAGTTTAGAAATTAAAAAATAATTGTTACGGATTTATAAATCAAAGAAATATATAACTACTTCTATTCTTGTATCACCATTAATCGACTTAAAGAACAGCATATAAGTGTAGTTATTTTTTTATATATGAAAAAAATATATCTAAATTATGTAAACAAATGAGAATATTTACCGTCACGATGTCAGATAGCTGATAATTAAACCTATCAAATTCAGTATATTATCTAAAATATTCCAAAACAATCCACACACACAAAGCCAAGAGACGATAGTTGTGGTGTTATGTCGCGTGAGCGCTGTCGCTTCAGGGTCGGAGCTGATGCAGAGCTACCACGCGCTGTCCCGCGGGGGCGAAGGCCTGCGAGACTCCCGCGCCGCCGCCGGAGCCCTGCGGCAACTGGCGGCCAACGCCCATGCCGCACTCTGTGTCAAAAGGGCCGAGTTACTGCACTCGCTTCATGATATATTCGCTATTGAACAGGTAAGTGAATATAAATAAATACACCCAATAGTAACATACATAGTCCTGACCCCACACTAAGATCGAGTCTTGTGTCGTGGGTATCAGGAACTACGAGAGAATTTTCGGTCTCATAAACACCCAGACCCGAAACAAATACCTGTGGATCACACAAATATTTGTTTCGATGCGGGGATCGAACCCGCGGCCTCTCGTCTCACAGCCGGCGCCTAACCAACTGCGCCATGGAGGCTGTCAAAGGTAAGTGAATATACAAGAATTGTTTGTTTGTTATGGATAAAGTTGAAATTTATTGCAGTTATTTTAGAAAGGTTAATTGTTTGAGAGTAACATGAGCTGTATTTTATCATTTATGTGACGCAGTAGGTTAAAACCCGGCTGAGACCGAAATGTATGTCGTAATGTCTGGTACCCATGATACAAGATTTATACATTAAATATTAACAGAGCATTAAATAATTTAATTTAAGCAAAAACAAAAACGAAAATAGCAACAAAATTATGAAATCAAGTGAAATAGTTAATTAATACTTAGACAAACTGTCGCTTACTCTCTCTTTAAAAAATATAATAATTAAAAAATACATTTTTTTTATTATTATTGACCAAGTCTAACTGTATAACTCCCTACCAGAAAGACCAAACCACCTGGACCATAATCGGGGTTCCTCTGCCCATATGTGGCGATGAAAGTCCCCGAGGCCACAGCCCAGTGAGCGACTCAGTGGCCGCGGGCTTCGTGGCCCAGGCCACTATCCTGGCCGCGGCCATGTTGAACCAACCCATGAGGTATAAGATAACTCTACTAGGCTCAGCGAGTAAAATACTGGATATCACACCGGATCTGCCTGATCCTAAGTGAGTATTTTTACTGATTTTATTAAATTGTTTTTATTTTAATGTGTAGAATAAATTACTTAATTCATGATATAAATGTATTGCGTAGCATAGAGAATGATTAATGTATAAAGTCATAGAAAATTATTTTCAATATATTTTAGAAATTACCAAAGATCGTAGAATTTACAGTAGGGGTTATTAGAATGTTGCTTTTATAATATTACTATGAGTTAGCTTAAGTAATATTACTATTAGTCGTTCATCGCTGATTTTATAGATTTCCTATTATTGCCTAAATAAAAAATCGACTCTGGAAATAAACCAATCATGATAAGTTAAATGTGGGCGTGCCGTTCGATCTTCAACCCGATTGGTCGATTTTTAAAGTCGATTCTAAGATCAAGGTATTTTAATGAAATTGGCAGTTTTATAACAGCTGTATGAAATATCTTAATAAAATACGATTAAATTATTATCTTTTCAGTATACCCCTCTTTGCCCGCGGTGGAGATACTACGTTGTTTCGATACGCCCTGTTCCTATTGAACAAGTGTATAGCTCAATTGATGTGGGGCCGAGGCTTGCCCGTCACAGACATACGGCCAACACTAGCCAACCTGCAAAGATTGTTAATCACTCCGAATAATCTGTAAGTATATCTAATTTCAATTAAATCAATCTCTCTCTTTCTCTCTTTTTTAATATCTTGAACTTCCTTTCTATCTGTCTGTATTCGGTCATAGGAAGGTATTGAATATAGGTCTTCCCGAAGGATTACTGTATCAGCCCAGATACACATATTCCACAGCAGGGCACGAGACTACTCTACAACCCAGAGTTAAATTGAGAAGGGTTAGGCCATATAGTACACCTGGCGTAGTGCGGGATAGCGGAGTTTGCGGACCCTGGAAATTCTTACAAATCATGTTTTAGCCAATTTAAATGAATACAACACTATTACACTTTATTACTATTATGCCTACATTTTTAAGTATGCCATCAACATACTTAACAATGTTGAATGGATTTTTTTAATACTGGCTTTATTGTGCATTATTCAACAAAAATTACCCAGTACATAATACTAATGAGGCTTATAACTATTTATTTTCAGATCGGACACGTCGAAATTATTCGGCACGTATCGCTGGGCTACGGATAGTCAATGTCCACGCACGCAGTCACTTCGGAGCCTAGTGGCAACCGAGAGGGGGAAATACAGACAGTTTAATAGATTTAAGGTAATGTTCTTATACAGCATTCAATAAATAAATAATAACACCCAACAGTGACACACATAGTCCTGACGCCACTCTCAGATCGAGTCTTGTATTATGGGAATTACGAGAGACTTTTCGGTCTCACAAATACCCAGACCCGATACAAATACCTGTGGAACTCACAAACATTTTTGTCGGTGCGGGACTCGAATACGCAGCCTCATGTTTCACAGCCGGCGTCTAACGAACTGTGCCACGGAGGCTGTCCAATAACCGAAAAGTTAACGTGATTGCAAGTAATTATCGCACATAAACATTTAAAATACTGGATTTTAGATTTGCTGCCCGCCTTTAAAAATAGGAAGGGAAGGGCAAAGTGGGGAGGAAAGAGGTGTGCGTTGACAACTATGAACCATTCTTAAAATAGTCGAAAATAAAATCAGTGTTATCATTACGTAAAGCAACGTTTCGCTAATAAGAGAACTTTGAGACGAAACAGTATCTAATTTAAGAAAATCCTAATAAGTAATTAATTATTTTGGCAGGATGCAATAGATGGCCATTCTCCTCAGTCTGTCATGAATTTAAGAAAGCACAGACCTTCTAGAAGCGTCGGTAGCTACCACGATGATCAGGTAAGGAAATGATTTTCATCAACATTTTGTTGTAAAATTATTGTACCAATATCTTCTAATGGGTTTTAAATCGTTTTTCTAAAATGTTGCGAAAATAAAATAGACGATCAGTGGGTAAATTTTACTTTTCGAAAAAGAAAATTAACTGTAATTCATTTACTAGAGAGTCCTTAAGAAAATTAATATATATGTTAAAAAAAAGCGAAATATGTTTGTGGAAATGCAGTTAAAAGATTGATTTTATGCATAATATTATAATAGTCCCGGATTTTACGTCATAAAAAATTAAACTAAATCAGAAAATATTTTTCTCCCACAGGAATTGCCAGCACTTGACGCGTCCACAACTTCGATAATGGGAAGCGAGTCAAACATCTACAACATGAAACTAACCCAAGAAGACGCCGAAACGTTGAAAACACACAACTCGGACTCCGCCATATTGACGCTTAGTGACGAAAAAACGAATGAAAATATCGATAATGGCAGCGTTAGCTTCATAATAGGGGAGGACGAAAAGTTAGTAAGAATATCGAGCAACAACGACGATGAATTAAATTGTTCAACCTGTCTTAATGAAAACGTCAAAAGAATATGCTCAGAAATCAAAGATTACTGCTCCGTAGCAAATGTCGATATCCACAAAGGATTCGATATCGTCAAACATATGGAGCACGATATCGATATATCGAAATACATGGAGAGTCGCTCTAGCGATGTTGATGATGTTTGTTCCACGTGTGAGACCGAAAAAGATGGTGTCTGTCATATAGGGTGTGCCAAAAATGTGACGGAAGTTATTGTCATACCAAGCGCAGAAGCTATTTTGGATACAGGACAGCCTGTATGTGAAGATGCGGAAGCGGGAGGCTCTTAGCTACCGTGTATTAACCCGGTAATTGACATCCGGCTATACAAAATAATGTATTGCAACATCGTATTTTATTTATGATATTTGTCCTTCGAGGCGTGTTAGTTGGTGTGTTTGGGTGTAATATTATTTGGTCATTATTACTGTGTTTTAGAAGTGTACAAAACAGTTTAATTATAAGCCTTAACAAGTAATAACTTACAATGTCATGGCCTTAATTATCAAAATAATCTAAAATCCTAAATCTCTAATGCGGGCATCATAAAGGATTGCTTATTATTGCTATATCCTATTTGGATAGAATTGTGTATAAAACCAGGTACATTGTGCTCTCTTTGCCAGGCTAGAATATTAATATAAAACGAAATTTTTATCTCTCGATTAGACCTGATAAACACCAAATGTATAGGCGATATTTTTTTCATTAATATAGGCTTGCTTGTATACTTCTAAAATACAAACTAAAATATACTTCAAGGCAATAATTTATCGATAACTGTGATCGTATCGGGTGGCATTTTACACGTCACTCGTTTTGTATATAGAATGTGGGTGTTTATGGTTCGAGCCAGCGTATCATTGCGTGTAGTTATCGATATCGATAAATTTACCGTTAGGTATTTAACCATGTAGTTCGATATAATTGCAACTAAACTGTTAGTTGACTGGTATAGTCGAATTTGAAATGGTCCAAATTAAAGATAAAATGGGATTATTGCCCTTCCATCGAAATTATTGGTTTGGAATACATATTAATTTGAACCAAAATCTTTCGATTCAGGTCAGGTAATATATTGTTTGATCGGTTCTAGACATTCTTTCGGGCTCTATAGCCATGATTAATAAGTCAGAAAGGAAAGATGTATCAAATATTATTAATATTTGTGAGTGTGAAGTCAAAATTTTGGAAAATCTCCAATACTACCCCAAACAATACAAATAAAATGAATTTACTTCTGCTATGAAATGTTTCAAACTCTTACTACTTAATTGATTTATTTATTTTCTGTTGCAATACTTATTTCGTTTTTAATATTTGTCTCGTTTCGTGTCATCTTGGCAAATTCGATAAAAGTAGCTTCTTTCTCTATTTATTGTATGATTTAATTATTTGCAACGGTGATATATTTTTTAAACAATAAGTCCTTTTTGTGTCGATAACATTATATTGCAATCACTTACTATAAAATTCGATAAAATATTGTATGTTTCTATCTTGCTTGTAATTTTGTTCAATAAACAACATTTGAAGTATAGACCTGTTGATTTTTAGAACGAATGCCACGAGTTGATCAATAAAGCTAAGACTCTTTAATCGATAAAAATGTTTATAGACTACAATGAAGTGACTATGACCTAGTATTTGTATTTGTTAATAATTATTTAAGTGCAAACCTGATATAATCATACAATTTCCCGTTCCTGTCATCCATTTTTATCGATATCGAGTTTCGACAGGTGACATCGAAACTAAAAACTTTAATTTCGCATCTATTTATGCCTAAAATAAAAAAGTGATACTTCGATACCATTATTTAGCGTATATTTTAATTAGTCTTATTTTGCTCGTTAAAAACAAAATAACTACAAACATGTATACGGGAAATTCATTCTTAAAAGAAGGCATTAAGGTAATTTTTTCCTTGTCTCGTTTTGGAGTTACTGTGTTTTTACACAAGACCCACGAGTAGTGAATTTATAATCAAAGGCGCATTATGCGTGTATTATGATAATCGCTGTAGTTTTATTGACGATAAATTCCACAACCTACTATGAATTATTCATAAAAACAAGATAATTATGTTCAGATGAATGAATAAAAAAATCCATTCATCTATTTATAATTTTTTTGTGTCATGAAGATAGAATGCCAATACAGGAGTCATTGTAGACAGTCGTTTATCTGGGACTGTAAAAGTGGGATTTTTAATAAAGAATTTTAACATACATAAATCATGATTTTTATGATTTTCAAATGTAGTTATTGATCAGCCCATCATCGACATATGCAATGCAAACCCGTATAATGTTTATTAAATATTCTATCTTATAAAACTGTGATCATAAACTCGATGGATTTAATCAACCCGAAAGCTTTTTTAACTCGCTTTTATTAGCTTCACCGGAAGGGTTAAACTATTATTTATCGGATCATTTGTTTTGGTACATTAAACTATCCTAAAAGAAGTGCATTTCTATGTATTTGTATAAACAACAGAACATGTAAAACGTGAACTATAGGATCGTTTTCTATGGAGTATTCAATAAGTTACGATTCGTTTAGGAAGCATGAACATTCCGGGACTTACATTCGTCCTATGATAAAGTAGCTATAGTATCTTGCGTGGTGCGAAGTGCGTGGTCGCCTGTTAGTAAGACCCGGCTGCCTACATGTTCACGGTGGTCGCGGGTTCAAATCCCAGGGCACACCTCTCACTTTTTGGAGTTATGTGTATTTTCATAGTTAATCACCACGCACTTTAACGGTGAAGGAAAACATCGTGAGGAAACCTGTATACCGTAGCGATTTTAAAGAATTTCTACGGTATGTAAGTCCACCAACCCAGACTAGGCCAGCGTCGTGGATTATATGGCCTAACCACTCTCAATCGATTCTCTCGATTGTAGAGTAGGCCCGTGCCCAGCAGTGGGACGTATATGGGCTGATACAAAGTATATCTTGAATGACCAGTGGAGGCACCCAATACAGTTCTGCCTACCCTTTCAATATAATAGGTATGTTATATAGTCAATAAAAGTACAGCGATAGGTATGTGACCTCAAAAAGGGCGTGTTATGTAAAGTTTGTATGTAAATTGTAAATATCTATCTAATTTCATCTACTTTGTATTGCATAATATCAGCTATTGTTTAAATATAATTATTTATTTGATTATGTCGTGTTTTATTAATAACTTAGCAAAGTTACTACAATATATCGGATAGTCGACATCCTTTGTGGCACAGTTGGTTCAGGCGCCGGCTGTGAAACGAGAGGTCGTGGGTTCGATCCCTGCGAGTGTTTATTTGTATCGATGTTTCAGCCGAATGATTCACAAATGGTTTCTTGATCAAATGGACCAATAGGACTTGTGTGTTACCTGTTTGTGACTGTTGGGTTTAGTGCTGTCCAGAGTCTATTATGTGGACAGCATTATTATAACGATTACTGAAAGTTTTGCGATCTCTATCTGGACGAGACAATAGTGGAAGCTATTTGCCATGTTGGTAGTAAGTCTTTCGTTTATAGACCATATTACATAATAAAAATTCGGAATAGTGACACACGCAAATGCATCGCGTTCGGGTTCAGCGTTCATCCTGTTGGTATTGGATAAATGCATATGCCGAGGCGGTGGTAACGGGTTCGAATCCTACGACACCTCTGATCTTTCTTAGTAATGTGTTTATGTAGAGGTAATTACTGCGCACTTTAACCGTAAAAAATAACATCCCGGCGAAACCGGCATAGGTACCAAACATATCTTAATAAAATGTATGGTAATCGAGAAAGAACAAAAATGGCAAGAGCTCGCTCAGGACAGGAATGGAGGAAAAAGGGGAGGCCTTTGCCCAGCAGTGGGTCACTATATAGGCTATAAAAAAATGGTAATTAAACCCTCGGTTCTAGAGTAGCACTATTGCAGTGCGTGATTATGAGGTGATACAATAGGTATAGTACAAGCGGTAATCTCTAGGCGTCCCTGTGTAGAAAGCATAGATGTAGTATAACATAGATCGGCAATGTATCATTTTGAGTGAAACCAAAACGAGAATATGACAGTGTGCGTGAAGTTTGCATGTGTGCGTGACAGATAATGCTGCGCCATGCTCTGTCGATACTATCATATCGATATACCTAACGGCCCAACCAATAAAATAAAATTTTATAGATATATATGAGACATTTCATGGTATTTTATCAGAAAAATAATGATTGTGTTTATGTCAACACAGATACGTAAACACAAGTAAATAAAGATAAATCGTCATATTTGAGAATAATTTTATTTGACAAGTTTTGTAAAGCATTCCTTATAATAATATCTAATGTTCTATTGTTTTATTAGAATGGCAGCCTCCGTGGCACAGTTAATTTGAAACCGGCTCAGAAATGGTAAATTACGCACACGAAATATTAATTAATATTTAGCCAATTGCAATAGTGAATAAATAAAGTGAAGTAATAACTGTTATTATAGAATTGATGTTATACTACGAGATTATAAAATGAAGTGAAACCTCTATGGTCATTGACTATTTTTATCGACATAATATTATTGATCGAAACTGTCAATCAATCTCTAGCAAATGTTGGTTGAAATTATTATAAATTCACGTATATGATATCATTTTATATAGGCAATGGATGCTTTCTACGCATTTAAATAATGAATAAGGACATTCTGTTCTACCGATATACATACAAGGTTTGTCTTACAAATCTACAATATTGTCACTAAACAACATTGAAAAAAGTGATACGATCTTATGAAAAACTATGATTATTCGGGTTTTTACACTAAAATCAATCACATCCAGGCAGTGGACAACTCACCATAATAAATTACATTTAATAAAAGTAGCTCAGTACTGAAATATTATATAAATCAAGAAAATAAGCGAAATTTGTCGTTCGCTTAAATGACATATTTTCACACAAATCGCTATAGAACGCTCTCCTTGTAAACGCATGGTCGCATCATGCGTCTCGCTTTAATGTATGATTTAAATCATTCTATCTCTTTCACATTGCCGATCTATGTTATACTACATCTATGGTAGAAAGAATATTCTATATCCTTAGTCCAATTACATTAGAGAACACAGATTTACAGTTGTTGCCAAGAAGCAACCACAAATTACAAAAAGCTCTATATAAAATAATATGTTAAGAAACTTATTACTCATAACGCATAGATACGTAGCTAATCACAAAAAAAGTCGAGAACAGTATGAATCATTATTTTCACAAAATAATTAAACACAGCTAGATATAAAGTATGAATTTAATACCCATTAATAACAACACATATTTTACTTGTACTGAAAGAATTATCGGTGCTATGATTTGTCCAAACGATTGGAGCCAACTTTTCCAGAGGCCACGTGGATTGGCACGTGCTGGCCAACATTATAAAATGACGGTGTTATAATTAAAAAATCGGGATAAAAATAAACGGGTATGTTTATAAAATTATTCATAATTATGCCAATGTCTGTAAGGAAGTGCGGTTAAAGCTAATGTTTCTCCCGGGTGTATCGCCCAGTCAAAATAATGCTAACCGGCTAAATAAAATTGAGCTGTGGCTAAGCTACATTTGCACCTTGATTCGCATAGTTCGCGTCTGTATTCGGAAGGTCAATCTAAATCGGCCGATTGGCTCGCCCAGCAAAATATAAATAGACTGCCACCGGCACGCATGCGTGGTCCCGTTCTGTTCTAAATTCAAATAGTCCGGCGCTTGGGCAGCCCGGACGCCAACGAATTGGAATTTTGAATTTGGAAAATTCCGAATTTCGCGTCGACTGGAAAGGCCGCCAACGAAGGACTGGATATCGTTCGGAAACGGACGGTTTGTGTTTTTTTTTTTTTGTGTGAAGTGAAAATGTGTGAACAGTGCGTTCAGCGTTGATTCCAGAATACGGATGTTACTGTCATTCCATTGACCTGGTGAGTACTTTTTTAAATTTGTTTAAAATAGGCTAAGGGAGCACGTGAAGGTTTTTCTTTTTTTTTCGTTCTTTTAATTTTTAAATACAATTATATTGCCTTCAAGTTTTTTATTTCGTTCTTGTCGGTATTAATTACGTAACAGATTAAGAATAGCTTTAAGGTGACAAGCATTCTTCAACAAATTCGTAAAAAATCCACATTTTTTGTATGGCATTTTAGTGTTCTATTCTAATCCGTTAACAGAAATTTATCTGCATGATTCTGATTATAGTAGAGTTTGATTATATTCTGAGTGCCAAAAAGTCCTATCATATCGTAGTACAGACTTTTTAAATAATACAAAAGTGACTTAAAATAAAATGCGGCGTGGCTATCCGTTCTCTCAGATAAATAACTCAACATGCCATATGATTGATATGATTACAAAATCTATACGCTTATCATAATATAACCTTTTGATATTAACATTTTACCTTAATATCTAAATAAATGAGGAACCAGCAAATTAGTTTTAATGGCAATGATACTTAATAAAGTCAATTTTCTGTGCTTCGACTACTAATTAAATTCCCTAGAACCATAAATAAATCTTCAATTCTTCTATCATAGTAATAATATTATTTATTGTAAACCAGCAATACCTTCTTATTACAGTTCAGTTTTAAAAAATGGGAAGCAATGCCGATGTCGACAATTTTGCCAATGTCAAATGTGCGATGAATACTCGTGTGTTTCAATTAGTAGACTGTGCATTCGAAATAAGTTCATTTCATTTCGTTTTTTCAGCTGTTAACGTTAAACTAAGTGTATTAAATAACGGCAACGTGGTTAGTACACTGAAACACAAGGACCACAATATATTTTTCGCTAATTAATAAAAAGGTAATTTATATAATTAATTTAAGGAAATTTTATTACTCATGGCAAAATCTCATAGATAACCACGCCATGAAAAAAAGAAAAGAAAGTTCTGTTCAATATGCACCCACATATAACCACAAATCTTTTGTTCTCAATGTTCTCATTCAATCAAAGAAGTTTTCAATATAACAAAAATCCTAAAACATATTATTATTTAAGCCAATTCCACTACAAAACAATTAGCAAATAGACAGGGTATATCAAGACTGCGACCGAAAACGAAGCCAGGTGGTAGTATTAGTGACTTCATACACAATGCAAATAAAAATTTATTTTTTGTAAAATTTTACTTGTCGTCGTATTTGTGTGATAAATACATAGTTTTCCTAAAATAATGATGTACACCTTTTTATTTCTAATGACGGAATGGCATGTAAGGGTTTAAATAACTGTTTTCATAAAATCTAGGTACCTATTACAAACCAAAAATGATGAATTTAAAAAATATGCAAAAAAAATCTGTCGCTTTTTTACGAAATTTTTAATTGCATTGTGTCTGTAACCACTAAAACTACCAACTAACTTTGTTTTCGGTCGCAGTCTTGATATACCCGGTATATTTTTAGCAGACAAACCTACAAAAATCAAGTTAACAAAAGCGAATCTGTAACTGAGCAAAACTTTATACAATTTGGCGTATTGCCTACTCAGAGAGTAATTAGTAGGTCGTGTCATCTAATCTCATAGATATTTATCACAATGACAATCGAATATCATTGGCGTCTGTGATGATCTAATTTGAAGTCTGAACGCTTAGGAAAATTATATTGTGTGGCGATTGTTTTAAGAATTAATAAATACACCCTACAGTCACATACATAGTCCTGACCCCACACTAAGATCGAGTCTTTTGTCGTATCTCAACAGGAAAGACTTTTCGGTCTCATAAACACCCAGACCCGAAAAGAGTACTTGAGGTTTACACGAATATTTGTCTCGATGCGGGAATCGAACACGCGACCTCTCGTTTCACCATAGATGTAGCATAACATAGATCGGCAATGTGAAAGAGATAGAATGATTTAAATCATACATTAAAGCGAGACGCATGATGCGACCATGCGTTTACACGGAGAGCGTTCTATAGAGATTTGTGTGAAAATATGTCATTTAAGCGAACGACAAATTTCGCTTATTTTCTTGATTTATTTAATATTTCAGTACTGAGCTACTTTTATTAAATGTAATTTATTATGGTGAGTTGTCCAGTGCCTGGATGTGATTGATTTTAGTGTAAAAACCCGAATAATCATAGATTTTCATAAGATCGTATCACTTTTTTCAATGTTGTTTAGTGACGATATTGTAGAATTGTAAGACAAACCTTGTATGTATACCGGTAGAACAGAATGTCCTTATTCATTTTTTAAATGCGTAGAAAGCATCCATTGCCTATATAAAATGATATCATATACGTGAATTTATAATAATTTCAACCAACATTTGCTAGAGATTGATTGACAGTTTCGATCAATAATATTATGTCGATAAAAATAGTCAATGACCATAGAGGTTTCACTTCATTTTATAATCTCGTAGTATAACATCAATTCTATAATAACAGTTATTACTTCACTTTATTTATTCACTATTGATATTTGCTAAATATTAATTAATATTTCGTGTGCGTAATTTACCATTTCTGAGCCGGTTTTAAATTAACTGTGCCACGGAGGCTATCATTCTAATAAAACAATATAACATTAGATATTATTATAAGGAATGCTTTACAAAACTTGCCAAATAAAATTATTCTCAAATATGACGATTTATCTTTATTTACTTGTGTTTACGTATCTGTGTTGAAATAAACACAATCATTATTTTTCTGTTAAAATACCATGAAAAGTCTCATATATTATATCTATAAAATTTAATTTTATTGGTTGGGCCGTTAGGTATATCGATATGATAGTATCGACAGTGCATGGCGCAGCATTATCTGTCACGCACACATGCAAACTTCACGCACACTATCATATTCTCGTTTTGGTTTCACTCAAAATGATACATTGCCGATCTATGTTATACTACATCTATGCGTTTCACAGTCGGCGTCAAACCGACTGCGCCACGGAGGTTGTTGAGAATCGACTGGATTCGGATAAATATGTTTATCTTTGAAGCTGCTAGTAAATATACTGACTTTTTAAATAAATACTTCTTTACTTGTTTAATTATTTACTTATATTATTTTATTTCAATAATTATTATTTCCTTTATTTTTCGTACACCTCATGGTACCCCCAAATTGTCGTTCTGTCTCATCCATCCTATGGTAGATTTACTGAAAGAGAATAGCCTCGAGCGTTAACGCCGCCATTGTATATTTTTTACATATTTTTCATTTTTATTTACATTTATTATTCACTGGTGTACAATAAGTTTTAAATATAATTTCCCAGTATTTTTAATCCCTTTGTCCCTTTCTCACTAAAAGAGTCAATTGCGTGCATTTACTGTCACATAGCATCGAGCCAAGAAATTTTGCTAACACCTTCCGGTTTAGTTACTCAGGTAAACGTACTGTTTCTCATTTCTGTGCCAAGTATAAATATATTGAACTCTGTGTTTCATTCCGGTTTATACGTAAAATATATTTCTTTACAAAATAATAATAGGAGTTAGGATGGATGCAGCAAAAGACTAAGTATATTGTAAGCTTGTAAGATTTTGATTCTTTTTTTGAAACTGGTACGAGTAACGGCCGAGTATTCATAGGCAGATTTAAAACCTATTTTAGTTATCGAATGTTTTGTCCCTTTCGAACGATTTTTGTATTCACTTGAAGAAGACAAAACATTCGATAACTAAATTAAGTACTGTAACTGTAAGTGACTACCTTTTTTTTTTTTGAATATTCACTAAATGAACCCGAAACGCGACGTACGTTGGTTAGTAGGTATCTACTAGCCGTACGGCGTCATAGAGAAAGTAATAACTGTGTCTCTACGGCGTTATCTTCAACTTTGTGCGGTGCTCGCTATACGCACGGATACAAAAAAACCCATCACACAAACAATCATCAAACATCAAATATAACGAGAGCGCCTATTTAAAAAAAAACAACATGGTTTATAAAATTATAAAAAAGTAAATACACCCAACAGTCATATACATACCCCAGGCCCCACACTATTATTGAGTCTTGTGTCGTGGGTATCAAAAACTACAAGAGATTTTTCGGTCTCACAAACACCCAGACCCGAAACAAATACCCGTAGGTCACACAAATATTTGTTTAATATCACACATGTTGGTTTACACATGTTGGGTGTATTTATTTATTTATTTATATTATTTATAGACATAAATAATGCTAGTAACCATCGTCATTCGTCATTCCTACCATACCCAAGCTCAAAAATGTAAAAAGGAATCGATTTATAACCGTCACAGTGACATTTTTTCCTTCAGATAAATCGGCCAGATGTCCTTGAGAGTCCTTTTATGTCAACTCACAAATCAGGAGAAATCCTTGAACTTTTAATAAAGTATTTTTGTTGTTATACTGAAATAATTGAATAAGATTGATGAGAGTTTTAGGTTGTTTTTTTTTTTTTTTTGGATTATTTATTTTATTTATTTATAAATACTTTATTGCACACCACACAAATTAATACATACAAAAATGTAAAGCGCATAAATATGTGTAACAAACGGCGGTCTTATCGCTGATTATGTATTTGAAAAGTAAGAAAGGAAACCTTTATAGGTTAGGATCCCTTTATTGTACCGTGTCCGATGGATTGTCAGGTTAAATGGTTAGCCAGACAGGAGCTCGCAGGAGTAAGTGAGGAGTAGGAGTTTAGAGGTTGTAGTTGAAAAAGTTTAACGGTAGAACTGGTCGCCATTTTCTGAGTCGCGGGTTCTAATCCTATCTCCATTACTCAAAGTCAAACTATTTACGTTGTGAGTCCATTTCCACTCACTTAAACAACTTTTGAATAATTCGTAAAAATATTTCCTTTCGCTCTGTTTATACTCTTATTGCTCACGTTAACTCTTTTTCCATAAATTCATAAGCCTCTGACGAGCTTATTCATAAATCAGCCTCGTTTGTCAAAACACGTTTTATTTCTACATCTGGAAATACTCATTCTTCGTGTCATTGCACTGTGTTGTTGCTCAGTTCTTCCATTTATGTTTCTTTATGCGAAACGTAAAGAGGTTGTTAAGCTAGGCATAATGATAGCGAACGTTGAGAAGCATTTCTGTTTCTCTTTTACTGATATTTGTTTTTACTATGCTTTGTTGTTATAATTTTCTGTCTTATGACTATGCTACAATAAGTACATTCTATAACTATTTTTTTATTTAAAGTGGAAATCTGTAAATCTTTCCTTCTGGCTCCCTGGGGAATGCCGAAAAGGGTATGTCAGTTTCACTGGCCTACCTAATATCTGTATAATGCATGGTAATAATGTAACTACTGCCTCGGTGGCGTAGTTGTATTACGGTACGGTTACAAAGCTGACGTCTCGGGTTCGAGTCCCGGGTCGGGCAAAGTGATGTTGGATTTTTCTATTCATTATCCGTCCGGAGTCAGAAATTTGTGCCCGATATGGCGATAGTCTCGCCCCCTATCACATCATGGGACGGAACATGCAAGGCGAAATGTGAGTGTCCTGGTGGCACCTCTGCCTACCCCTTTGGGGATAAAGGCGTGAGTATATGTATGTATGTAATAATGTAATCGCAATGTTTGACGTACACAGTACAACGCTCTAAATATTAACATTGAGATGCAATGCATGTTGCAATCGTTCTAAAATTATCGCATGCTTATTACGGCTGTATTTAGATTACAAGGCAGATGCAATGGTTTGGACGCATAACGGTAACAAGGTTGTGTTAATCATCACAATTGCTCATTCACCACCTAAAAGTCTATTTCTTATTCTATTTCTACTTCTTAATAAGAAATTGATTTAATATAACACGTCGTCGTATTATTTTTAGCCACGTATCAAATATTATCAAAAAATAATAGAAAATTGGTGAAGAATTTACACGCGTTTTTCCTAGCTTGTGAATGTAATTAAATGACCAATTTATTTTTCTTTTTCTATGAATGTGCGAGCATGCCATTCGCCTGATGGTAAGCGATATGACAGCTCATGGATAGTAGAAAACCAAACACCATGAATTACAAAGCAATACTTGGTATTCCACTACGCTCGCCATCCTGAGACATATTAAGATGTTAAGTCTCATTATGTCCAGTTACTCTGGCTACAATGTTCTTCAAACCGGAACACAATGGTGCATTTACACTGATGTTTGGCGGTAGAAATAGACATTGCGGTGGTACCTACCCAGGCGGCCTCTCACATATGAGAGACCTACCACCAGTAAAAAGAATATAGTATATACCATATACCACGTCCGCCCCGTGACCACGAAAGCTGTAAAGTAATTGAAACGTCGGGAAGTTAAAAAATGTAAAAATTAAACCAAATCGCGATAAAGTCCGTAAAAAATAGCTTTATTTCAATGTATAGTATATACAATAGAATTGCCTAGAAGCGGTTGGACTTTTATAGAGGACTGCTTTAAAAATGGCTAGATAAAACAATTTGCATGCACTAAAGTTACAATATGGGGTAAAGGGAGGATAAAGACTATGTAAGTTATTAAAATATTACTTTGTCATGTGAGTGAAACGGCTGTGAAATGGGTTCGATCCCCGCACCGAGATAAATGTTTGTGAGACCCACAAATATTTGTCTCGGGTCTGGGTGTTTGGGAGACCGAAAAGTATTTCGTAGTTTGTGATAGCCACGACCCAAGACTTAATTTATCTAAATGTCGGGTCAGGAATATGTATGTGGCTGTTGGTTGTATTTATGATGCGTACAAAGTACTTTTATTTTGTAAAAACACAATTTTAATTAGATATTGGAGTGTAAATCATTTTTCACAAAGAATTCCGAGCGTACATTGACGTCGCGTCTGCGTGTGGCCGGAAATCTAATCAAGGGAAACTTTAACAAAAGTTTGGAATATTTAACAAGCTTGCGCAATGTAATAAAAGAACAGCGATGTAAGGATTTCAAAATTAGCATAATATCCTAATAACTACTCGAATTTGTACGAACAATGGGATCGAAGGAGAATTTTTTGTTAATCCGAAAACTGAACTGTGTGCATTAGTAGATATGTAGTTCCTACTTCCTAGTTTAAGATTGTCTAAATGAAAAAAATGAAAGACAATGAAGTGGTCAGCATTAAAGATGGTTTAAACACGTAGGTAATAGGTAAAATGGATTACGGGATAATGAAGAAACTAATGTGAAAGACGAGTGTAGTTATAGGGGAAAGTAGTGGTCTAACACTATTCAAATCGGTAACAATGTTAACAATGGCTTGGTCAGCAGTAACACCCTGAATCGATGAGAACGCATTAGATTGATGGTAGTGGAAGAAGCGAAAGTGACGTCAAGAGCGAGCAAAGTTTAGTTTCTAAATCTTTATTAACTCCTATGGGATATGCGCATATTAATGTGTTAGTGTTATTTATGAATGTATTATAAGGATCTTTACAAAAATATTTTTCGTTTAAAAGTAATTTTAAACCCACGCCATTTCATTTTACACAATCTTTTATATCTTTTCATATCTGGCTACAGATTTCCCCGTCAAAGAACACAAAATATTAATCAAGTATAGTACAAACTTAAACATTCTTCATTACACAATTGTAAACACCAATTTGTAACATCTGTTTCCCGCAAATTCGGTTATTTTGGGCGACGCTTGCAACACCGCGATCCCTGAATTTCGCTCTGCAGTTTAGTCGCCTGCGGCATTCCGCCGCGTTGCCACGTATTTGTGACATGTGCTGTGAAAAACAGATAAATATTTCGCCTTTTTTGTTTTTTAATGCGGAAAGTGTATTTTTGTGTGTCAAATAAGTGTTGATGTGGTGTAGTTAATAGTTATAAGCCAAAGGATGTGATACAGGTTTGTTGTCAAATAGTTTGCGTGCAACGTTTATTCATTTTCAAATTAAACTGTCCACTTAATGGCGGTTTTACGTGCATGTTTTGCAGTTTAAAACGCGTTCCTGTTTTATTGCCGATGTAATTTTAATATTCCTTGTTTTATTTCCTACAAACTTCCAAATAATATTTTTTCAGAACTTTCTAGAACTCCAGTGATTTTTCAAGAAAGATCAAGATATATAATGAGTTTTCGATGGATTAAAGGGTACAAAGAAGTAAGACCAAGAAGAAAATTGTTTTTGCTTTCGGAACATGTATAAATCTCAATTTTTATAAGGTCTTACCAAGAGGTCAAGGAAAATGTGATTATAGTTAGATTCGGGATTCGGGATCGACAGTCAAGGATTTATCTCTAATGCAATAATTTAAGTATCGAGAAATTGTACCTAATCCTGATTAATTGTCTCAAAAATATAAGTGAAAGTTCTGCATATATTAGATAGATTTAAGTATGGTCAATATCAATTCTTAAGCTGTTTTGCTTCTATTTTCTCTATCAGTCTCGAATATTTTCAGTCTGTTTTGTATTTTACTGAATTCCGTATTGTTCTTTGTCTACCTATAAAGCATGGATCCTATTGTGTTGAACATCTTGGACCAAATCCCATTAGCATTTCAACAAGTGTTGTTATGTAATTTTGGAATGTTAGAGACATACGGGTATGTTGGGCTGTTAGTATATATAACATTTATACAAACTATTGGAATTTCTGTTATTTCTTGCCGTGTATACGTAATGAAGATTTCTCGAATCCTTCGACTATTTTGGGACGAAGCAAACCGATTGTTCTCGAGAATATAACGGTAAAGCTTTTTTTAAATGAGCATTCAATTGTTAATCACAATTATAGTGGGTGGTATTTCGCCAATCAGATTTTTATCATCATCAGCCCACTGCTGAACATAGGCCTCTCCCAAGGTAAGCCACAGAGCCCGATCTGCTGCTATAAGCATTCAGTCGCAGCCGGCTTTCTTATGCAAATCGTCCCGCCAATCAGATTTTATTGCAATTCTATTTGTAGTTATTTTATCCTAAATAACTAAATAAAAAAAATTAAGGTCAGCTAATTTCTGATCTCTGAATCTCATTTAAATGCTTATGCTGTAGTGTCGTGAGTGGTATATGGTATCTTGAATAAGGCCGTTTATGTATTTGTTGATCTCAATTTAGTCTAGGAGCGGCAATTAACGTCGCGGTCTATTGGTTCTGGGCTAATTTCGCGATTACTATACATACCAATTACTACGATGACTCGACTGTCTTTAAATTCATATGTCCGGGGTTAAAGTTACCGACTTCTCGTTCACAATGCTACAATCAACATTGTTCGTAAATTCCTACTTTAATACAGGGGTTGAAGATACCGTCGTATTCGGAGTGAAGCAAGAATTTCAGGCAAGGTCAAGGGTAACCTACATAGTTCAGAATGCACGGAATTTTATGTAAATAGTGGAGGAATACCGACGACCGAGAAAGCGGATAGGTATATCCTACCGGTTCTGCGCTACCGGTGTGGAAGATAATGTGTGTTAGGTATTTATATATTCTTACACGTCCATTCTACCTGGCGGGATTTAACAGATACAGTATTATCAGGAGTTTCATTGCTTTCAAATCAAAAGTAGTTGAGTTAAACCGGAAGGTTTTAGGATCCAATTCAGTAGGTCAACATTTTTTGCTGGATTTCCTATTCGAAAGATCTCATACACAGTGGAACTGGAATTTACGCCCGATATTGCTTTAAGCTAATTCCCCATCATATTTGGATAGCATTAGTGTCACTTTTAAATACCCTTTCGGGGACATACGCGTGAAATTTACATGTAAATAAAGTCCCTTTGTTTCCCGGCCAAGGCACAGTAAAGAGGTCATGACCACGCACTCAAGCGGAGGAAACTAAGATGCTGGGGGTAAATATTTGCCACGATGCGGCTATCGACTTCGCTATCCTTTTAGTATACAGCGTTGCTAAACTTCGGTCCCTCTCTCTCTTGGAGTTAAAAGACGTTTAAACAGTAATGCTACAGCGGTTTCTAAACTTTGAATCTCTATCTCTTTCTAACTCGTGGATTTTCAAAGACGTGCGTAGACTTCTGTCTGTCTTTATGTCATTGACTACTATGCATAAGTCTTCCTGTCATGGTTTGTGCCTCAGCCGGTTGGGTTTTAATAAATTAATGGGTTCTCTTCGCAAATACATTTATTTCCTAAGATACTACTTCCGCAGTAATTCTTTTAGCTATAAAAAATCTTTAAGTCAATTTCAAAGGGTTGTTGTCATTTAAAATAGTTTGACCCTTAGTTGATTCAAAATGAAATTAAATTAAATTCGTTATGATTTTTTTTTAAATGTTTATACTTTGTACAAATTGTGCATGGGTGGTCTTAATGTCTGAGACACTCTCTACCAGTCTGCCAGTTTATCAAACTTACTTTGTTAACAAAACAGTGGCGTGAATTCAACAGTGTCGCCGCTAGTATTACCTATATCTCCGTTTACACAGTTAAACCAGGTACATTACGTAGTGTTCCACAAAATGAATCACGCTCACATTTTAGTCTACGTTTAAACGTGACATTGTTGTGTAAATGACGTACAACTGAATTCATGTCACTTATTTGAAAGGTACCGTAAATTCGGCGTCAGGGTAACAGTTTGACAAACGCTGTCACATTGCGATGTCATTACGTGTTATTGTTATTGCTTCCGCCACTGTAATATGCCTCCAGATGTTTATTAGATAAGCCTGTAATCAACATGAATTGTATATTCCTGAAGTGGGGAATGCCGAATAATATACAACAATTATGAATAAATACACCCAGTAGTTACCCAGTCCTTACCCCGCAGTCACAAGTCTTCTGTAGTTTTATTCCAACTCCTCCTGTTAAGTTTATTAAGATTATAGCTTTATGCAAATCATTTCAAGGTATACAGTAAATTTCGATGTTCAGATAAATTATTCAGAAAGATTGTTATCTAGCCGGTCGAGAAATAAACATCTCTCAACGGTAGATACCGTAATAAAATTGAACTGGGTTTATCAGCAGGCGCATTGCTGTCATATTGTCGTGCACGTATACATATAACAATTATATAAAAAGTCAATTATGCCACACTGTTCAAAACCGGATATAAATTAAATTTGTGAATTTGTCCATAAAAAGGACTGAAATCGTAATATTATATGTGTTTAACTTCAAACCCTTTCGCCACATTTCAAGACTCAAAGCCTAGTAACGTAATACGAGCCATACAAAGGCTGTACGAAACGCGATACATTGCATGGGTCGCTATTAGTTTAACACCTTTTGTGTGTTATCTGGGTAGAAACGAATATCCTATAACAAAAATGTATTTCTTTATTATACTTTACTGTACCATATAAACGGCAAAAGGACAGAAACAGATTTTAATACTTATTCCAGATAGTACAATTGCTGGTCTTGCCACTATCGGTGGACTCTTCCAGACAACGTTTGGATGGACTGCAATAAGCAGTATACAAGAGGGTAGTAGTTAAATAGGAAAAGAAAATATACCACTGATGCGACATAAATTAGTGAGCGTATTTTTACAGCCATTTAAAAACTCCTAAACTTTTTACGGTGGTCATTGGCTACAAAAAGTAATTACGGGCTAACCTTCGAAGTGTAAAACCATCTATTGTTGAAAATTCAAATTCCACGTTGATTACCATATTCCTGGTAGAACGGTAATGTGTGGCTTTGTGTAATGCAGGTGTTGTGAACATTTGGAATTGTGCAAATATTATTCTGAGGATTTTGTTGGGCGATCCGTTTTGAAATTTATAATTTTGCTTGCGTTTAAGCGAAGTTGAACTTATTGACAAATCACTGAGTTTTCAGAAGTTCAAAAACTAATTGAGCTGATGTGTACTCAATACTCAAAACGAGGTCTTATGTAAGTACGCCACGGAGGCTGTAAAAAAATGCATATAAAGCCCCATTTATGCGAAGAGAGCTTCTCGCGGCGAGAATCGTATGCCATTATCGCATGACATGACGGCCATAGATTGTTGTGGTCTGACAAATGTTTACACAATGCGGTATATCTTTACGGTAATCGTATCTTCGAGGCGAGAAACTCTCCCCGAGTAAATGGGGCTTTATGAAGTAGGATGTTTATTTATTTATTTATTCTTAACTGCACACAAAAACGGAACAAAACACTTAGAGATATTACAGATTAACAAAAAAGTACAGATGGCGGTCTTATCACTCTAGGCGATTTCTTACAGACAACCTTAGGATGGATATAAGAAAAAGGAAAAGAAGAGAGGGCAGTCTAGAGTTTAAAGGATACAGGCTCCAAGTTATACTACTTGTTTAGTTTAATAATAACCGTCCAAGTATACAATATGATGTTTACCTACCCTGATATCTAGCATACACGTTCATTTAGCCCGCCGATTCCTTCGGGACTCGCTACACAGTGCTCCATCGTTACTGAATGGTGTTATGTCGCAGTCGCTGTTTATTACTATTGTTTATTTGTACTCAGTTGAAATATCTTTACGTATTGACTATTAATAATAGGTATAAACTTAGTAGTATTGTGGAATAATAGAAAAGCTGTGAGCTGTGTAGTCCTAGCATTCCAGTTTAATGAATCAAATTATGAGACAATTCGATCCGAGAAATAATATTTGCGGGAACACGTTAATAGCTGTAAAAGAGTGTTAAATTAATAGGCCAAACTTCCACCTAATATCCACATAAAAGTTTAAAATATATTGCGCTGACTCCGCATATGTGATAAGGGTATAATTATAACAATATAATATTATAATGACGTGTTAACTCTAAGATAAACAAAGTATTTTTTTACAGCATTATTCAATGATAGATTCAAAACCTATTTTAGTAATCGAATGTTTTGTCTTCTACGCTCAAGCTGAATTGTAAAGGCGTTCGAAAGGGACAAAACATTCGATAACTAAAAAATGTTTTAGACCTGTCTATGAATAAGGCTGTTAATCGTATTTTATTGTAAAAGAAAACTTCCCCGTTATCATAAACTTTATCGAGTCATCAAAACACCACTAACACATCTCCATAATACCCTGGAAAGGATCTTCAGTAACTTGAACTATCGAGAAACTGTTAAGCTGTTATCTAACATCTAGTCCCTAGTAATGACGAGAACTCCGTAACCGGGTATGTCTGCTGTTATCAACGTTCACGAGTTTGAGTCGTTTGTATAGAATTAGCTTTAGGTTTATAATACCAAAGTGTTTATATAACGATGTGATAAGGCACTTATTCCTTCTCTTTCTCCACCGAAACTAATGTTTTTGTTATCCACGGGCATTTGTTTCGGGTCTAGGTGTTTGTGACACCGATAAGTCTCTTGTTTGTGATACCCTCGACACAAGACTCGATCTTAGTGTGGGGTCAGAATGTATGTGACTGTTGGGTGTACTACTGGACGTAATGAGACTTAACATCTTATATCTCAGGATTCCGAGGGCAGTGGAATGTCAAGCATTGCTTTGTAATTCATGGTGTTGTTAGGTATTCTACTGTCCATAAGCGGTCGTATCGCTTACCATCAAGCGAATAGCACGCTCGTCTCGCCATTCGTCGCAATAAAAAAAGTCACAAGACCGATTTTGATGAAAACCATGTCTTTTGAAAAATCAATATTTCTAGCAAAGAATCGAACACGATGATTTCGAAAAAAAAAACACATTGTACCATTCGATCACGTTGCTAATAAGGGTCAAATTCTGTGAAGTGATGACATACGGCAAACTAAAGGAATGAGGTTATTTTTAGTAAAATTACATTCTTTAGCTATAATCCGGCCGCTCAGAGAATGCGTTCCTGAAAGGTTGTAATCGAACGGACGACGTAACTTTGAAGTGTCGTTGCAAATGCAACGACAGCAAATGAAAATACATTATCGAACAATTTTATTTATTTACCCTACTTACGAAATAAAACATCATAAAAAATTAAATAATATGTAAATTTAGGTTAAATTTTATCACTTTGGACTAAATTTGACGGTTAATAAAAATAAAAATATTATATTTATAAGTTCATACCACGCCGTTACAAGGTTATGTCAACTGTTCATTTCTGGAGTGATGTGGCCAAAAAATAGCAGATTATTATAACGTTATTTTCCGTTATAATATAAAATAATACATTTGTGTTTTTAATAATGTATAACGCAATAATTAAACGGATCTAACTCTTTATTTCACCTGGCAGCAATATAATATCTTTCACATTTGTGAATTTTATTTAAATTTGGCATTGAAATTTACGTTTTTATTAAAATATTTTAAATAAGAACATTTAATATTAACTTATATTATTTACTTATAATTGATTTAATAATAATAAGAATCAAAATTAAAATCCGATCTATAATGTGATCGGCTGTCCTTGTGCAGCGTGTGACGTCACAATGTACAATTTTATTAATTTCTGCCACTAAGATCATTCACCAATTGTAAAGTGTGAAGTAAATTTTAAAAAGTCACGTGACCAACCGTTTTGGTGACAATATTTTTAGTAATAAAGAAAAACATGTTTATTCGTTATAAAGATCTCTTTAAAAATATATTAACGGTTGGAAGATTTAAAGAATGATTATACCTAGATTTTAAAACACTTAATAGAAAATAGTCAAGTATCCAATTATTCTAACTTGCTACTTTTACTGGGAATAATTCAAAAGTTTAGCAAAATGATAATTTATTTCCCATCACTACTCATGATCAACTGACATGTGTCAGGAACGCATTCTCTGAGCGGCCGGATTATAAAGAGATGGCTGTTACATGACGTCAGATTTCTGTAAAACAATTGTACAATTATTGAGATAGAAAATTCAAGATGTAGTTACTTAACTTATTTTATTGCTCATGGGTTCTTATAATAGCTATCTGTAATTAAATAAAATGTTTAAACAATATGCTTAAAACATACTTTGCTGACGTCGTTCATCATAAGAGGACAAAAAATACATTTATGATATTTGGCATACGTAAACAAACGCTGATCTAGACTAACATAATTATCCAACCTGTGTAATTCTGACAATATTACGCATACAGGTCGAATTGATAATCTTTTTTGAAGTCGATTAAAACAGCTGTTCATTTAGTATGAATGGACATTTAGTTTCAGAACATACAGACAGTCAATATTGTAGACAGGACGTACAGGTCAAACGCCTCCAATTATATCGATTATTTCAATAGGCTAGTTAATTTTATGGAAATCAACGTCCCATGGGTCCTATTATCAATATGGTATGAGGTTCGATTTATACCTTTTAATCTATATGAAAGCTTATATCTATCCTTTATGAAATCGGCTTTCTTCTTCGGGATTTTGAACCTGGGAACAGATATGTGTTTGTAGAGATCTCTGTTTGGTACGCTTATATCTAGACTGTACATACATACATAAACTCAAGTCTTTTCCCAGAAGAAGTAGGCAGAAGTGCTACCAGGACACCCACATTTCGCCTAGCATTTCCGTCCCACGATGTGATAAGGGGCGAGCCTGTTGCCATATCGGGCACAAATTTCTGACTTCGGGCTGATATTGAATTGAAAAATCCCGAATTGAATTGCCGGACTCGGAATTCGAACCCGAGACCTCAGCTTTGGAATCATACCGTAGTACAACTACGCCACCGAGTTGGTCGGTAAAATTACACGTATCTTACCATCAGCATTATAGTCAGTAGTTACTTCGTCGTACCAGTAATAAAAAAAAATCTGGAGAAACTATACATCTATGGGAGAAACAGTTTGTAGTTTTCAATAGGCAGTACCTGTTTATATTTTGCAATATTCCCACTTCGAACGTGAAGTACTCGTACTAATTAATATTTTAGTTATAGTTAAATTGTGCTATTGGATTCTGGCCTGTTGTGCCTGCAACGTGCACAAATTATCATAAATTGTTTTGCATATAGCAAAGTTTACGCCACTGAAGGCTTTACTTGACGTATAAATTAATGTTTATTGAAATTGACTTCACCTTGCTTTGAAGGACTTTTTTAAATACAAAATACTAAGTTTTAAAGTGTATTTTAAAGACACAAGTTTTCCTTTTAAGTCCGTTCTGATTGGATACAATCCCAGCTTCGATTTCTCGTAATCTAAGACAAATTTCAATTTATTTCTTCTCTGGAAAACTATGCCTTTCAAATAAATAAAAAAAAACGTAAATAATACCCTGACATTGCTATCTAACATAGGAAAACCTAGTCTAGACTGTTACATAATCCGTATGTGTAGGTACTATATCGGATTAATATTAATATAAATGGAGGAATATCCCTCGTTAACAAAGGTCTGTCTGGAGAGATTCCACCGCTATATTTAAAGAAATGAAATAAAATGAAGTGAAATGCTGTGTAATGCTTACACATGTATAAATGTAGATCGAAAAGTCTAGTAGTTTCTGATACTACACAAGACTCGATCTTAGTGTGGGGTCAGGACTATGTATGTGATTGTTGGGTGCATTTATTTATTATTATTACACAACAGTGCATATACACTGCTGTTTGGCGGAAGAAATAGAAATTGCGGTGGTATCTAACCAGGCGGCCTCTCACATATGCGAGATCTATCCACAGTATGTCTTATCATTCTCAAAACATAGATCATTGTACTAAATAAGTTATGATTACATTCCGTAAAATAATATTAACGATATTAAAGTGGTACACTGTACAACAGGCGAACTAATTAATTAAGGAGAATGGTTCATGCATATTCATTTACCGATTGTTGCGATTCGTAACCTCGCGCACACGGAATAACCCCGATGGATAAAGCTTATATTTTTTGGACTTTATTACTTTTTGAAAGCGATAAATTATGCGTTATTTTTCTTTGTGCCCAACCCGAAATAAGCCAGCGTGATGGACTATAATCTAAGTCTAAGCCAATGACCTGCAGTGAAACGTATATGGAATGATACAGTACATAATATTTTAGTGTGCGTGTTGGTTTGGGTAGACTAGGATAGATTTGAAGAATATTGAAGGAGTTTATGATGAATTGACATTGAACTGATGAATTGAAAGATTTGATAGGATCTCAAAGGCTAGGATGTACCTCTTTCGTGCATTATTGTCACAAACGTACTTTAATGGTGAAGAAAAAGAGTTAAGAGAGTTTCTATGGTATACGAAGTCCACCAACCCGAGTGCAAGTGTGGTGAAACTTGGACTAGATCAATACCAACGACGTTTTCATATACCGGGTATATCAAGACTGCGACCGAAAACGAAGCCAGGCGGTAGTTTTAATGGTTACAGACACAATGCAACTAAAAATTTCACAAAATAAGCGATAGTTTTTTTTTTGCAATTTTTTGAACCTAGTTTTTGACTAGTTTTGTCTGAACTTTGAATACCTAGTTTTTGCAAAAAAAATTATGAAAACCTTTGCGTACCATTGCGTTTTTAAAAATAAACGGGTGTATATTATTATTTTAGTAAAATTATGTATTAATAACCCAAAAACGACGATCAGTAAAAAAAATTAAAAAAATATATAATTTTTTTTCGAAATTTTTAGTTGCGTTGTGTTTGAAGTCACTAATATTACCATCTGGCTTCGTTTTCGGTCGCGGTCTTGAGATACCCTGTACATATATTCATTAAGTAGCTACACGTAAACAAATTATTCTATTTGATTTTTAATTTATTTTCAATTTTATTGCTTTTACGCCAGCTAATTCCGACCGATGCAATTTATTTTGTTCATGCATGTTCCAGACAGATGTAAAGTCTCTGTACGTTCTGTGGAATAATTTAGTTCCGAAGAAGGTTGATATATTCGATAACAAATACATGAATAAGTAGGAATGGTAGAGGTAGACTGCCTCGGTGGCGTAGTTTCACTACGGTACCACTACAAAGCTGTGGTCTCGGGTTTGAATACCGGGTCGGGCGAAGTAGTATTGGATTTTTCTATTCATTACTAGTCCATAGTTAGGAATTTGTGCCCGATATGGCGATAGGCTCGCCCCTTATCACATACTGGGACGAAACAAACAAGGCGATACGTGGGTGTCCTGGAGCACCTCTGCCTACTCCTCGTAGGAAATAGGCGTGAGTTTTTGTATATTCAAGTATACAAGTGTAACTTTAGCTCTATTGTAAATATTATACATAATATTATGTATGTAAGCCACATTATAATTCCATAACCTCCGAAAAAATAACCGAAAATAATATTGTATCGGGTAGTGGGTGAATATTTTCAGCCTCTTGTAAGTAGGTCAGCGTCTCAATAGATGTCGGAAGTGATTTTACAACACTTATCTGTGTTGGGGCGAATTTTTCGGCTCATCGAAAGTAAAAGAGGCGATGGCTTTATGTCGTTATGGAAGATATGAGGGCTAATGGATTTACACTTGATTCTAAAAATGGGTGAAATGTGAGGTTTGGAAACATTGTATTCTTATCTTGGCTAGGATATAGGTAGAAAGCAAAAAAAGGCAATGCTATGAACAGATTATACCACTTTGTCGTAATAATTATAATACTACACTCTTCATCCTGCATATCAATGACATGTTGTCTACCGACAGCATGCATTGTTATGCGGATGATAGTACGTGTGACGCGCGATACATCGGCCATCAGAGTCTCTCTCGAGGTTCCATTGAGGAAAGACGGTCTCAACTTGTGTCTGAAGTCGAGAGATCTCTGGGGCGGGTCTCCGAATGGGGTGAATTGAACTTAGTTCAATTTAACCCCTCGAAGACACAAGTTTGCGCATTCACTGCGAAGAAGGACCCTTTTGTCATGGCGCCGCAATTCCAAGGAGTTACTCTCCAAAGATCCGAAAGTATTGGGATCCTCGGCGTCGAAATATCAAGCAATGTCGACTTTAGGAGTCATTTGGAGGACAAAGCCAAACTGGCCAGCAAAAAGTTGGGTATCCTGAACAGAGCCAAGCGGTACTTCACGTCGGGTCACAGATTGACGCTCTACAAAGCACAAATCCGGCCCCACATGGAGTACTGCTCTCAAATCCCAATCTTAGATCCCAATCTTACGGACAAATTGGAACCGTTAGAACTGCGGAGAGACTTCGGGTCTCTCTGTGTGTTCTATCGTCTGTTCCATGGGGAGTGCTCCGAGGAATTGTTTGAGATGGTACCAACGTCGCCTTTCTACCATCGCACCACCCGTCACCGCAGCAGAGTTCATTCCTACCACCTGGAAGCGTACCGCTCCCGAACGGTACGTTTTCAGCGTTCTTTCTTACCACGTACGTGCAAGCTCTGGAATGAACTCCCTGCATCTGTGTTTCCTGAGCGCTATGACCTGTCCTTCTTCAAAAGAGGCTTAAAGAGAGTACTCTCCTTAAGGTAGGTAGCGACTTTGTTGTGCTGGACCCCTGGCACTGCGAAGTTCTCTGGGCAGCGGTAGCTGCTTACCATCAGGCGGGCCGCTAGCTCGTCTGCCTATAACGGCAATAAAAAAAAATACTAATTTATTTTTGATGAATGCGGTAAAAAATTCTTATTTTAAACCTAAAACCATGTTAATTGCCAACCTATTTGCGAGATCGTTGTCAACTTGGAGATTCATTGACTTTCTTGTTACTACTTCGAACATATTTTTTTAAATGAAATTTAAAGAAAAGAAGAAAGAAAGAAAGAAATAATTTATTGTTGGACAGTAATAAAAAACATACAAAAAATAAGCATTAAGTACTATACAGAAAATATAATTAAAAAAGCATTATACATGAAAACAAAAAAACATTAATAAAATACCAGCACTTAAAAATTATTATTACTGCGCCAACAATGGATCCCGCATTCAGCTAAATGCTTTAGTACAGCCTATGCTGTGCCGCAGCGCTGATTTTCAATGCGAGGTCCAAGTAGACATTTTATAATGTACTGCACTGTATCAGCCCATATTCGTCCCACTGCAGGGCACGAACCTCCTCTACAATCGAGAGTACGATTGGGAAGTGTTAGGCCATATAGTCCACCACGCTGGCCTAGTGCGGGTTGGCGAACTTTGCATACCATAGAAATTATTGCAAATCGCTATGGTATGCAGGTTTCCTCGCGAGGTTGTCCTTCACCGTACTTATCAACAACTGTATAAGATAACGTGATACAAATATTAATAAATACAAAAGTAAGTAAAAAATCCGTACATGGACTATACCAAAAAATTAAAATCCAAAAAATGGACAAAAAGTATTCCCCAGACCCATCTGGCACAAATGGAAGCTGATATGTAATATGGTTTTGATAGCACGGACCTCACAAATCCATTCATATTCACGAGGGAGCGAGCGAACTCGCCATTTCCAGTGTTAACTCACTAAAGCCATTTACACGGCAGAGCTTCTCGCCAAGAAGATATGATTATCGTAAAGATATAAAAAAGTTAGCTTAAGGATATAAAAAAGTGGGAGAGTCGGTAGGAGTCGACCTCACCGTACCTACACCACCCAAATCGGTGATACCCTCAACAAGGGTCAGGTCGAAAATACCCTAAACCGACGATAATGCATTAAGAGATTGATGAAAGTGGATGAAGCGAAAGAAATATGTCAGGATCGAGCAAAGTGGCGATCCATAGTCTCTGCCTACTCCTATGGAATACAGACGTGACGATTATGTATGTATGTATGTATAAATAAGTTACATCGTGTAAACATATGTCAGAACACAATAATCTATGGCGGTTATGTCATGCGATAATAGCATACAATTCTCGCCTCGAGAAACTCTCTCCGTGTAAACTGTTATACCGTGATATTTTTAATAAAAATATATTTATAGTTAGATAGACTCGTTAGCGTGTATGCTGGGTTGGCAAGGTCGTGAGTTCGACTCTTATAGCGGGCATGCCAGTTTGTGTAAGGTATTTGATTTTGAAATCCTGAATTTTAGGTTGCTTGGGGAACTCTGTGTGATCCTAATATTTCTAGTTAGGTCAGTGGCGTTGTGTGCGTGTGCGTGAATGTGTGTCTGCGAGGCTGTGGGTATAAATCCTAAGTAGGGACCTACAATTTGCGTGAGCTTTTCGACTTGAAAATTCTGTATCAGTAACCTTGGCGAACTGTTTGTGGAACTGCTTACCCATTTTCAAATACAGGCGTGATCTTATGTAAGGTTGCGACAGAGGATTGACGTCACGGGATAGAAAGCGTCCTTGTACCTATTATACACCCAAACTAGGAATTAACACAGCCTTTGTACAATTTGTCAATTGACTGCGAGGTCCTACGGCGAGGTCAGATATAATTCAAATTATTCATCTCTTTCTAACTGGTGTTATACCGACTGCTATAGCTCTTTCTATTTATTTTCTGTCCGATCAATTTTATTGCGGATTGAATAAAAGCTTATTGTCCTTAAGAGATTCGCCGAGCTTCAGTGCTCGATGTGTATTATTTAGGTCCTGTTAATCCTGGCTTACAAGAATTGCATTTGTACTTATATCGCCAGTATAGTCTCAATTTCTATCACTTTATTGATGATGAAGTCTATACCGGGTATATCAAGACTGCTACCTGACTAACTGCTAGTTTCAGTGATTAGACACAATGCAATTAAAATTCCCAAAAAAAAGACAGATTTTTTTTGCAATTTTTTAAGTCGTCGTGTTTAGGTGGTAAATACCTAGTTTTTGCTAAATTGGAATTTAAACCCTTGCGTACCATTGCGTCTTTAAAGATAAAAAGGTGAACATAATAATTTTAGGAAAACGATGTATTTATCACACAAATACGACAAAAGATAAAAAATAACAAAAGAAAAATTTTTTTTTAGTGATTTTCGCGAAATTTTTAGTTGCATTGTGTTTTAAGTCACTAATACTACCACCTGGTTTCGTTTTCGGTCCAGTCTAGATATACCCTGTATACAGCAATGGGTTTATGTTAACTGGTATACTTAGGTAGATAGATCCCCTTATTATGTAGCCTCGGGGCAACGTAATTTCTGCTTGACGTAGGAACATTTGAATTATTTTACGACCGATAGTTCAGACGTCATTGCTTACGGCGACGAACCATTCAGTTATGTTTACGCAAACAATTACACGAAATAGAATGAAGCGATGTGGATTAGAAAGATTTTTACTATTGGCTTTATTCATAGTCAGAGTTAAAACCTATTTTAGTTATCGAATGTTTTGTCTTCTTTGCTCAAACTGAATTCTAAAGTCGTTTGGAAGGGACAAAACATTCGATAACTAAAATAGGTTTTAAATCTGTCTTTGAATAAGGGCGTATTAGTACAGGACTATGTAAATGTTCAGTATTTATTTATTTATAAATGTTATTATCTGATATTATATAGAAGCGTTTCGATGTCTGCACATAGCATTTCTGAACATTAAGTGCAATACACTTAAATAATAGTATTTAAATAATTTAATTAACAATAAACAACATAAATCGAGTAAGACAATTTCATTATAATGTGCTTTCCTTAAAAGTTATTAGGGTTTACATATAAAATTAATGTACTGTTAAATGGACCTTGAATTAAACTGCTCAAAGTCACACAATACTGAAACATGGGTCACCTTACTGCCGTTTGGCTTATTGTCAAATCGCTTTATTCGGCCCAAATAATACGGGCTTTTTTCCGCATCATTGGCAATGCATTTTTATTCTCTTATAAATGTTTCAACTTTCACTCCACGGATGTGGTAAGAGAATACCATCATATTTCAATTGACATCATTTCGATCTTGTCAATATTCCCCTAAAATGTTCCTGGTCAATTGAGCAAGTAGAAATTGCGTTATGGTCTAAACATTTAATCCAGACTTATCTGGATCTTATTCGTAATTCCATAAACCTCTTGTCGAATTTTGTGTTGTAAAACTAAACCTATAGATTATATTTTATGAATATTAGAATGTCGATGTTAGCATAAATACGTAGACTAGTATATAATATAAAGCATTTCTCTTCAATATACATAATATAATCAATTTAATCTACATTCATTAGTGACCTCAAATTAAAAAAGGAAAAATGCTTACATTGAGGTATTATTACAACATGCGTAGTTGGATGTCATTTGCTTCGATGTCGTTAAACGAAGCGAAATGTCGAATAACAGATGTAAATAGAGCTAAAAATATTTAATGCTCGTCTTCAAAATATTTCATGACAATAAATTGATATATATTTTTTATGAAATTCTCTCTAAGATATAATATATTATTGTGAAACGTATTTTCCCCTGTTTATTGAGAACTTTATTTTATCTTTTCGTTCCATTTAAAATGTATTGCCCGGCAAAACCTGCAAAATAAAAGAAAATCGAGTTGAGTCTACATTGCTGGCCCACTTTTGTTTTTTGGTCGTATAAACTTTGTACCAAACGTCAGTTTATTGACTTTGGAAGTGTTTTAAAATAATTACGTTCTACGCTCACTCTATTTAATAAACAAATGCACTCGCATATGGAAGCCTTATGTTAATTACGGTGGCAATTAATTAATGTGAGTAACATACGTCTAGGCAATAAAATTAGTGGATAACTTATAACGTATGTACTAGTCACTCCATCGTAATTTTACTGTCTGCGAAGATGGTAAACAACAAACAGCTTTCGTGGCTGAATTTATGATTTGACACAGATATTTTGGAATAAAAATAATGGAATGTTGAGTTGTGATAATTTTATTTTATTAAAATATGTCTATTTCTCCCGCCAAACAGCAGGGTAAATGCACTGTTGTGTTCCGGTTTGAAGGACATTGTAGCCAGAGTAACTACTGGACATATGGAGACTTAACATCTTATGTCTCAGGATGGCGAGCGCAGTTGAATGCCAAGCATTGCCTTGTAACTCATGGTGTTGTTTGGTATTGCTACTGTCCATGAGCGGTCGTATCGCTTACCATCAGGCGAAAGGCAGGCTCGTCTCATCATTCATTGGTATATAAAAAAAAAAAAAATTCATACAATAAGGACAGGCGGACTTAATGTCAACATTTTCTTTTCTCTTTCATTTTCATGATCATATTATGTTTATGAAAGCAATACTTGAATTGGTTCGTAACATTCTATAGAGTTTTTTCTATAAGTAGTCCCTAATCAGGGACTTTCAAAAATTTAAAGCCATTATCTATTGTATCGCCTAGAGTCGCTCAGCCCCTGTTATATGCCCGTCGGCGAATCTTGACACCGCGATTCAGCTTTTGCGTTCAAATTGATCAGCGCCATCGTGCGGCAGCGACTGGGTATTAAAAGCTGAAAATGGCTGGTCGGGCAACTTTAAGACAGGTTAAAAAAGTAATTTTGATTACGATTTAATCTCGCTTTATAATGGTTTCTGAGATTTATGCGAATGTTACACACTGCTTATGTTTTATAATGTCAGTCATAAATAGTATGGAATTTGTGCCCGATATAGCCATAGGCTCGCCCCCTATCACATCGTGGGATCGAACATGCAAACGAAATGGTGTACTAGTGGCGCCTTTACCTACCCCTTCTGAGATAAAGACGTGAGTTTATGTCATGTTGTTTGGAAGATCAAATGCTTGGTGAATTAATTAAGATTTTTTTTGTCAAAGGGGTAATTGTATTAGAATAAATAAACATAGTTAGGAAAATATTATAAAATTGATTATATTTTTTGTGCTTCCCCCGTCTTTAGTGAGATTGCAACTGCGGCGTCTACATGCCGTTGAAACCCGTGCTAATAAGTAATTAGGTAACAAAAAAATCAGCCCATATTTTGCACCTATTTGTCACCAGCTCACCCCTAGCATGTGGATAAAGAAAATTGAATTAATTTTTAACTTACATGTCAAACATTTCTTGCGATACCGATTTGAAGACAGGTCAATTCAGCCAACTCATGGAGTTGACAAATTACAATATCATCGTTTTTTGAATGAATAATTAAACATATTGGATAGCCTGACCTGGATATTGAATGTTTGAATAATTTAAATGGTTTGGGGACGTTATTTGTTAACGTTAATAAAATTTATTGCTTCTAACGCCCAGTTTCTATAATCTATCTATATTTAACAAGAGATTTCATTACATATTTAGATTCATTTTATGTTTCAATAAACAAAGATAGAAAGAAATAGATATGATGTATTTATTTGTAGTTAGCTAGGTAAGATGAATATACATGTCTATCTTTGTTTATTGAAGTGTATAAGTGTATCGCCATAGTAATGGTTGCTATGTTGAGCTCTAGTTAATGATAGATAGGATATAGAGACTGGCCGTAATTAAATAACTGCTGGATTGTTCTATTTTATTGGATATTGTTTGTGTTAAATAAATATTTTGTAATATTCATATCGCGATTTATATCGTTGTAGAGCCACGCTATAGTAGCATGTGGTATGAATGGGTTGGCTAGACCGGGGTAGTACCTACCACTGTCTTATAGAAAACAATGAAACGAGATGAAACTATTATTGCGATTCCTTCGATAAGTCATAACTCATATTTCCGAAAGCACAATTTCATGGTGGTAGGTTATTTATACCCTCGTGGGTATGGACCACCATACAAGATGGAGGAAAATCCATTATTGTGACCCACAAAACGAGCAAACGAGCAAAATTGCGAGTAAACGAGCAAAATTGTGTCGACTAAGCCTCATTTTTTTATTGCGATGCATAGCGGGACGAGCATGCCATTCACCTGATGGTAAACAAAACGACCGCTTGGACAGTAGCAAAACCAAACAACACTATAAATTACAAGGCAATGCTTGGCATTCCACTGCGCTCGCCATCCTGAGACATTAGATAATAGATGTTAAGTCTCATGTCCAGTAGTAACTCTGGCTACAATGTCCTTCAAACCGGAACACAACAGTGCATTTAAACTGGTGTTTGGCGGGAGAAATAGACACTGCGGTGGTACCCACCCAGGCGGCCTCTCACATATGAGAGGCCTACCACCAGTAACACACTTCCCTTTATATGACGGTGCGTCCAAATTGCCAGTATAATTAGTACAAACACAGCTAGAAAACATCCTCATATAAGAAATCACATTCGATCGGAATACGTTAAATTGCGGCACATATATACGAACCCGGCAGATGGATGGCGTGGAATTCCAGCGGTGCTCGACTTTTATTCACTCGTTGGTACGTGAGCCAGTTTCAATACGTTTGGATGGTATGTTTCATTGGAGAATAGATGGTTGTACGGAGGTTCAATATATATACATATCTAAAATATTATTGCAAGAAAAGCGAGATCACGCACGGCTCCGCCAGTCATCGCAAAAAACAAACTTATTTATAGATTCGGAGCTTATTTTAATTTTGATCTTAGCGTGTTTTGAATGGCTCTCAATGATATTAATTGCATTAAAATGACTGAAAATCTGGTCTTTCTGAATAATTGTAATAATTTGCTGAATGAAGCGGAATGCCAAGAATTGCTTTGTAATTCATGATGTTGTTTGGTTTTGCTACTGTCCATGAGCGGTCGTATCGCTTACCATCAGGCAAATGGCATGCGCGTCTCCCTATTATTGCAATAAAAAATATATATTCATAAGTATTTGGAGTGATGTTAGCAAATTTCTCTACGCTGATTTGCTTGTTCGTACTTCGCTTACTAAAGAAACATAGCACAAAATAATACATTTTAGTGTCCATAATTCACATAAATATTTTCTACAAACCTTTCCCGTGGTAAGATCAATGTATCCGTCCGGTACGCGGTTAAAAGACGTATTACCTGTGGATACAACGTGAAGTTTTAGTTTAGCTGGAGAGGTTACTAGTCCATTTTGAATGTAGTTCCTTGTATTTTATTTATCAAAGCTTTCGTCATTTAAGCATATTATATTTTCTACATACTGGGTATATAAAGACTGCGACCGAAAATGAAGCCAAGTGGTAGTTTCAGTGCCTACAGACACAATTCAACTAAAAATTTCGAAAAAAAAAGCGACAAAATCATATAATTCAAAAATTTTATTATTGATTTGGGTGAAAATGCATGGTTTTTGCTAAAGTTCTAATTTAAAACCTTGCATACCATTGCGTCTTTAAAAATAAGAGGGTGTACATTATTATTTTAGGAAAACTACACTCCACCCAAACACGACAATACTTAAAAAAATACAAAAAACATCGTCGCGTTTTTTTTTCTGTGCATCTTATCATCTTTGTGGCTTAACTTAGTACTGTTTTTGGTTTTACCCCATATGTGAATAATACAGGCATTTTATCCCCACCTTTAACACAACATTTGACCATACTTGGACGTTTTCCAAGTGCATCGACTTTAGGAACGCGATCGGCCGTAAAATAAGCCAAAGATTTTTGCCACATCCACATAAAAACATGTTGACTGCAATATTGCGTTGTGCAAAAGTATCGTAATTTCTTTTCCAATAAGTGGAATACAGATTTTCATATCGAATCGTTAGTAGCTTTTGTTGATTTGTTTGGTCTAATTTTCTAGATTTTGTGGTCTACGATGTTTGTGCCGTCGCGACATATACATTATTACTTTATTGGTACTATGTATAAATACGGAGTCCTCGAAACCGAGCGACGAGCGTTTATGCAAAGATTAATGATAGTAGATGAAGCGAAAGAGGTATGTATGGACCGTAGCACATGGCACTCAATAGTCTCTGCCTACCCCAATGGGACATAGGCGTGAGTTCATGAATGTATGTATGGTATGTATAATGTATGTACTATGAATATGTGAAAATATGCGACCTACATTTTTTTTCTGTAAAAGAGTTGATTCAACCTTTTTTGCCATCTTCACTTCGTGTAATTTATTTCCATCCATATTGTAGTAGGAAAAAAAGGATATATTGTAATTTTCAAATCATAGAATTTTTCTAAATCCCAAACGTGGCTAAAAGTGGATTACCCAACCTGGAATTTGAACCTTTGACCTCCCGAATCAATCTGTATATCCTACCATTAAATCACAAGACTTGAGTGTCTATAATTTGTATTTATGAATTGAAATGTAAAAGATAAGACCAAGGAGAAACGCCCATAAGTTCTGTCGCAGGAATTTTACAACCTACGCCAAGGCTGTATCTAAAATACATTGTGTGTGACACAGTTATGTAAGCATTTATGAGCTAAAGTAATAAACAATGAAATAGATATTTCGGGAAAATGGTTTCATAATATTTGATGGCTTCTAAACTGTTGATAACACATGTAAAGATTCGCTATTTTCGTCATTTCACGGTCGCTCCCATTCGCAGTCACACCCTCAATCCTTGAACCGACCTAATCACGTGGTTAATATAAATTACATTTACGAGGGTGTTCAGCCTTTAATGGAGAACCTTGTGGAATCAATGACCTGGCTAAGCAACCTTGACATCCGGCCTAGACGATTGTGTTGGTGTGTTATAAATGGTCACCATAAATATTGTTATTCAACGTTCCATCATAGTTTTTCATTTTTACGCGAATGTTAACATCGAATTACAACTACTTTTTCACAGATGTTTTCGCGGATTTGGTTTCATTTTACATTTTTAACGGGAAGTTAAAAATATAATAGGAAGTTAAAGTAAATCTGAAATCTTAGACATGTAGAACGACTGAATTTAGATTTTAAATTCAGTCGAATAAATATTTAAGCAATTATAAAAATTATCTTTATTCCTATAATCAGCACAAAGGTCCCTGGGAATAAACTGTTTAAATATATACCTCGCCGGGTGATCGAACCCAGGCCGGACAGCTGTATCGGCTGTATTTTAAATTAATTCGTCTGTAAAGAATTCCAATTAACATATCTTTGTTTCGTTGTTTATGGCTTTGTGGCTTCGTTGCGGTCCAATTTGTTTGGCAGAGATTGTGAGGTAGTAAAATTACTTTTTATATATAAATCATCTTAGTTACACGACAAAATATATTGTTATTCTCGTACATTAGTCATCACTATGTCCGAATATGATCGCTTCACTGACGTAGGATATAAAATATAAAAATAGAAAGATTTAAGACTGAGAGTACGTATAGTAGAAGGTTTAATTTCTTTGTCACCAGTTTTTTTCATACTCCAAAATAATTACATGAAAGGGGAGAGGCGGAATAAAAAAATAAATTCAATTTACTATAATTTTTTAAATGGTTGTCAGTTAAGAGTAACAAGTGTTAATTTTTAACAGCACAACATTTGTATGTCAAGCGAGTTCATACATAGTCAGGACCCCACATTAAGATCCAGTCTTGTGTCGTGAACACTCGGACCCGAAACTAACTCTTGTGGTTGATTTTATACTTTATTACACCATCAAATAATAAAAAAGGCTCTGAAAATCCAAGGCTTCTTACATTTTCTAGGGCAAGAGTCATGGAAAGCCTCGTAATTGTGCCACATTATAATATGCACGGTATAAAGGAAGCAAAAGCTACAATCATAGAACTAGAAATTCTACGATAGCTCTCGTAAGTGAGCGTTTATGAGTTCCCATTCTTGTGTGGAAAGTTCGCGAGTATTTTTAATTATTTACATACATAAACTCACGCATTTATCCCAGAGGGGGAGGGAGAGGCACCACCAGGACACCCACATTTCAACTTGTATGTTCCGTCCCATGATGTGATAGGAGGCTAGCCTATTATATAACCAGGAACAAAATTTCACCTAGCAGTAATAAAGTTGTCACGACCGTGTACTCGAAACATACATTGCATAACTGCAAACTAATAATTACATCGAGCCGGGACGGGGTCAATAAATGTCACGTTTTAAATCTCCTGCCGAAGTGCAAGCGATCGATATTGCAAATAAAAAAGTAAAACCGGTGGACTCACTCTACGTTATTAACACTAAGTTTTTGACACACTATTACGCATGTTAATTAATTTTCATTGGTCGCTTTTTCTCTCTAAGAATTGATCATAGGTTAAGTAGATTAGCGCAGAAAAGACAGACTGAGTTTATTTCGGATTAGTAATTGTACATCGGGGTATGCATTTTTTCAGGATTAGCAGTCTATGTTTGACAGCCTCCGTGGCGCAGTTGGTTAGACGCCGGTTGTGAAACGATAGGCCGCGGGTTCCATCCGCACCGAGACAAATGTTTGTATGAACCACAGATATTTGTTTCGGGTCTGGGCGTTTGTGAGACCGAAAAGTCTCTCGTAATTTCTGATAACCACGACACAAGACTCGGTCTTAGTGTGGGGTCAGGACTATTTATGGCTGTGGGCGTATTTATTTATCTATACGAATATTATAAAGAGGAAAGATTTGTATGTAAGTATGTTTGTAACGAATTGGCTCAAAAAGTACGGGACCGATTTTAAAAATGTGAAAAAGTGACTGTGGGGTGTACTTATTTATTTATTTTTGTGTGTGTGCAAAATTTCTTGGTATTGATTGAAGAGTTAAGGCATGAAAACGTAACAAACAAACCCATATTTTCATTAATGTTTTACTTACGATGTCTATATTAATTATGAACAATGGCAGATATAATAAAGTACGAAAGATAATTTCACGTAAAATTCTAATAACCTCTAGCCTTCAGACAGATAATTTACCCTTAGCCTTTTGCCTTACCTTTCCAACCTACCCAAGCTCATTCCCAAGTGATTTAGATACTCGTATAATAAACTAACTATCTGAAATATTAGAGAAGACAAATGTCCATGTTATGATATCAGGTTCACCTAAACGTGCTTGTAGTTGTCATTTTACATTCCGTCTCTATTTTAATCTAAAACGGAGCGACCGCATTTAGTGGCGAAAATTATTGACTTTTTGAAATTATAAAAACTCATAGTGATATCCTCCAAGGAATGGTGGTAGGTCCCTGATAACTGGGTTGTCGACTTGAGATTTGGACCCAGGCTGTAACAGTTCCCAATTTATATCAATGAGGCAATAATATTACCAAAAACCATTACCCTCCTTTTTTTAATCGTGTAAAATTCAAATTAATTTGTTGTTGCCACGGATGTGGAATAAACAAATATGCCACATTACGCTCAACCAATACTTACTATACACATCTCTTCTATAACCAAATTCTATGCTACTAACCATAATACATACACACATAAACATCACGACTTTTTCCCAGAAAAAGGGATTTACCCTGCCTACCTCAGAGGTGGAAACCCACGATTCGTCCTATATGTTCCTTCCAAAGATGTGATAGGGGGCACAAATTCCTGACTCCGGGCTGATAATGAATAGAAAAATCCAATATCACTTTGCCCGACCCGGGATTTGAACCCGAGACCTCGGCTTTGCTATCATACTGTAGTATTGCGCTACCGAGGCAGTCACATTTAGTACATTTTTTTTTCTTCTTAAGCCATGCTTACATACATACATAATTCTACTATTCATAGGCTTTTTAATTGGCTTCAGTCAAAGGTATTGCTAGTATGAAAGAAAAAATTGGGGTGGAAGTAACCGACACATTATTATCGACGTACGTTCGTTTATCGTTCCGGCTTCAATAAAAACCATCGTAAAATGAACGAAAATGTTACGGTGTGTAAGCAGAAACCGTTGGGGTAAGGCTAATTTCTTCATTAATCGACTGTTTTTCCGCATGGGAAGTTAGTGGTGGTAGGTCTCTCAAATTTGAGAGGCCGCCTGGGTAGGGACTACCGCGATGTCTATTTCTCGCGTCAAACAGCAGTTTAAACGCACTGTTCCGGTTTGAAGGACATTGTAGCCAGAGAAACTGCAGGACATAATGAGACAACACTGTGTCTCAGGATGGCGAGCGCAGTGGACTGCCTAGCATTGCTTTGTAATTCATGGTGTTGTTTGGTTTTGCTACATCCATAACCGGTCATATCGCTAACCATCAGGCGAATGGCATGCTCGTCTCGCCATACATTGCAACAAAATAATAATTTGAAACAAGTTACGCGTTTCTTGCACCATTGCATTGTGTGGAACACATCGGTCCGTTCACGTGTTTTCTCGTTCATATATTCCGGGGTATTTTTTGTATGCTAGCACGACATAGCGAATACAGTAGACCTATAAGTGGATTGTCCAGAAATCCTCCGAAGCGCGATACTAAAGTGGGTCGCTATGACGGATCCTTTACCGCTGTGGTCGTTCTCCGGGCGGATTCGGAAACCTACACGACTACTAAAATCCTACTACTAAAAATGTAAACGAATTTGCATAATATTCATTACCATATCTGGACGAGATAAAAGCTTGATACTTGCATAAAATAAGAATGGAAACAATGGCTTTCCTAGCGAAGACAATGCCTTTCGATTCTATCTTATTATTAATGCCGCAAAGGCGCCCGTGATGTATGGCGCAGAGAAATTCTTAGCTTGGAAACTGTAAAGTATTTTGTCTACGTAGGTAAACCTACATAATATATTGTTATCTTTTGGTGCCGCAAAACTTGGTTTTATGATGTTGTTGTCCGTCTGCTTGTCTAGACTCTTTCTTATTAAAAGTAACTGAATATGCTCAGTTTAAAATAATAATAAGTTTTAAAGCCAACGCGATAAAAACTGTCACTCGTATTTTCGATGGTAGAGGAGGCCCGTGCCCTGCAGTGGGACGTATATGGGCTGATACATACATAGGTCTTTGTTGACGAGTTTCATAATACATGCAAACTGCGATCTCACATTCAGCAGAGCCTACATTCGGAATGTAACAGAACTCTTTTCGCTCAAGAATCGGGTTAAAAGCTTCGCGACGAGTGGGCAGCGCTCTCAGTGTCGTTTTACAAATATTTGTATGGATGACGTCTATCTGTCATGGGACAAGGAGAATATTCGGATTTTTAACGCCTGTGATAGACCATTTTAATTTCAATTAAATTATTTTATTAATATTATAGTTTCAGTCGGTTGAAATGCTCTTCGAATTATCACACAGTCAGAATTGATTTTAAATCTAATTAATTATAATCTAATTTTGCATAATACTAGTAATAATATAAATTATGCTTAGACTATTACTTAGACACCAGGTTAAAATTACAACCAAAATATAAAAATAGTTATGTTTATTACAATTATTTCAATTCTTCATACATATTTTTCGAAGTTAAACCTTACAGTCACTTCCCACATTTTTATTATACTTAAAACAATATATTAATTTATGTAGTAAAGAGACCTCCAATATTGAAACAAAATATGTAATAAAGATTACTTTTTACTATAGAGTCTGTAAAACACTTGATAGTAGGTACTAAAAACCTTCGACCCACGAAGATACTGCGCAAGTTATAAAGTTCAGAGTTCAGACCGTTTCAGCCAACATTTAGTTAGATAACACAAGATATATTTAATTTATATTTTACTTTAAATATTCTTTGTGGATTTTACGTAGAGTTTAAATATTTTTTTTTCGGAGGTTGTGCTGACCTTTTAAATGTTTTATATTTTTGAAGTAAAACTTCTTCAGTGACGTCAAATTAAATTACAATATATTGCTTCATACAATATGTTTATATACAATATTATGTAAATAGACCTCCAATATTAATACAAGATATGTAATAAAGAATAATCTTTACTACAGAGTCCATCCAGAGTCCAGAGATGTCCATCCAATCCATAGTTATCCAAATAATCATGGAAGAATATCTTTTGAATCGTTCATTAATACTATTCGATGAGATTTGTGATTCGATAAATCGGAAAAAAGCGTCATCAACGAATCATTGAATCAACTCTAGAGTCATCTAAATTCCTAGTCTGCGTGTAATTAGTTCCAACTCCAAGATTAAATTTAAATTAAAATCGATCGGATTGCTTCTGTTTATACCAATGCGGTTCAAATTACTGTTTGACTTTCACGATCTAACATCACGACATTAGAGACGATGGGCTGAAGCTGGAGCCCAGTGTCGTGCCCTAAGGGGAGACCTATGTCCAGCAGTGGACGCAGAAGGGCTGATGATGATGATGAACACCACGAGACCTTGTGTGATAATATATTATTTTGAAAATTAATTCTGTTCATTTACCTCAAAACAAAATTATGTTTGAAATTATTTTAAAATCTTTCTTTTCACTTAAAACTTAATCAATAAGCTCACACTTTAAGCCCTTCTTGTACAAATTAATAGGGAATAAGAAAAGAGTTTATTGTATTGTAAGCGGCTATTATTACACATTACACTCACAAAATCTGACAATCGTAAATACTCTGGCGCTTTGCAAGGCTTTAATGGCCAGAAGAAAACATACAAATAAAAAATACTAATTTATAATTTAAGTTGTATAAGTAGTCGCGATATTGTATGACAAGGTGGACGGTCGACCTGGTGGATGCAGGCTGTTTCCAACAGGGCAATGTGGAGATCCTGGGGCAGGCCTTTGTTCAGTAGAGGACTTCCTCAGGCTGAATAGATAGATAGTCGCCTATTTTATTACACTTTTAAAATATATTTTCAATCCGCAATGGCATACATACATACATGCATACATAAACTCACGCCTTTATCCCCGAAGAGGTAGGCAGAGGCGCCACCAGGACACCCACATTTCGCCTTGTATGTTCCGTCCCACGATGTGATAGGGGGCGAGCCTATCGCCATATCGGGCACAAATTCCTGACTCCGGGGTGATTATTAATAGAAAAATCCCATATCACTTCGCCCGATCCGGGACTCGAACCCGAGACCTCAGCTTTGTAACGGTACCGTAATACAACTACGCCACCGAGGCAATCCGCAATGGCCCAGTGTAATTAACTAAACTTGTCTTTTTTATTCGACAAAATACCTCTACATCTAACCTATCAAACACCCGATTGTTTAAACTCATCTTCAAAGGTTACAGCTGTTGCCTTACATAACATGGCAGCGTCCCAAACCTGAGACATGACGTGACGTTTATATCATTGATGAAATGCTATTGATTTGTGTTTAGGTCGCCTGTTCGTCGCCAAATGTTGACGTGTTCCGGCACTGTCTTATTGGCAGTGTGACTGTCTCGAGGATCTTTAAGACTGGGTGGTTGGTATAGAACTTATTAATTAGATCAATTAATGATCGTGATGGACTTGAGATGGCGCTATGATTAAATTAGCAGTTAGGTCCTTCAACATATTAATTAATACGAAACTTGATGAGCCGTTTAACTAAAGGTGATGGGAAAGTGTTTTCAGGCAGAAAATCCGAAGGAAGGCTGGGTTTTCAAATAAACAGAAAGACAAAAAAAAATACTTTTTATCAAGGATTTTTTTAAAGTGATATAAAGTCTAGACATACTGGGATAAATAGAATGCCCGACCAATGCCCGTAAAAATAGCGTGTTGACAAACAACAACAAAACAAATATCTCACATAAATTTTTCCACATTTTCCCAGACTGTGGCTGCAATACTCTACCCAAAATAAGGGCATTGTTCAACCCTAAGATTACAAAGTTCTAATAGGTACATGTAAATGCCTCGTAATTCTTCATTTCGCGAAATGTGCTGCAAAAGTTCGCGCTATCCTAATTTTTGTTGAATAAATAACGCCTTCCCTCTGGCTGGATTTATGTTGCTGTGCCGATGACTTGTGGCATGACGTAGATTTCTTGTAAATTATATTCGGTAGGTTGTGGTTTGTTTGAGTTGTTGCTGGGCGGATAAAAATCGATGTTTGACAGCCTCAGTGGCGCAGTTGGTATCCCCGTACCGAAACAAATGTTTGTGTAATTCACAGGTATTTGTCTCGAATCTGGGTGTTTTGTTACTTACATGTCCTTACCGAAATAGACATATGTTACGGATGATTTTTATAAGCGATGAGGAAAGCAACCTAATTCAAGTATGACGATGATGCTGGCCGTTGTATTAAAAAGAATGGACTAAGGATTTGAATATGGAACGGAGTTGTCAACGGCTGATGTGAAGGATGGCCGAGTCGGATTACGCGGTGAATGTTCTAGAAGAAACGTAGTAGGCATTTCAATATGCGAGTCGTATTTTGTAGAAAGCCCTTGTATTGATGAATATGATATTGGAAAAGAATACAGGAAATATGATTACAGAATCGTCGTATTATTAGGAGTTTTGTAATACATAATAATATCCTTATTAAGGGTCGATTGCTCGAATGCTCGTTTAGCAGACAAACATTTTTACAATTCGGAAATATGTTTGGTGTATATCTTGCTCCACAGTTTATCTCTTCTAAAGCACAGTTCACTCAAACCAATGTGTGGGTCGAAATTCCCAAAGGCATTTCTCACGTCGTATCTTCCCTATATAAAAACAGCGGCACAACGAATACCAATTCCACGTCCTCAGAATTTGATTGCTCTGGAAGCGACATAAATATTAATATAAATGGAAGATACATACATAATCCAATCACGTGCTGATTTAACCTTCACTCCATCTTGTGTTATGCCCTCAAAGCCAGATCAATTTGAGAAAGGTTGCTACAATTTTTCTTAGTGTTGTTTTTCTTTCGCACAGACATGTTAATAGTTTTGTTATTGCGATGAATGGCGAGACTAGACTTGTGTCTACCTATAAGTAATTGTTACACTTATTTAATATATAATATGTGAATGTTTTAGATAAGTATTAGTGTAAATAATTGTTGGTGACCTAATAAACAAATAAAAAAATGCTTGGCATTCCACTGCGATCCAATGAATGATTATTTATTTTATCTTTTTTGTACTATAAAATATATCTTTTTATATTTTTTGAAATGGTAGAGCCACGTTTTAGTTATATGACGACGGCATGGGTCGGCTTGTCTGGGGTGGTACCACTGACTGTCTCACAGGAAATCGACGTCAAGAAGCAGCTCAGTTTTTGTGTTTCGTTTGGTGAGTGAGATAGCCGAAGCCTCAACTACCCTTCCCTTCGTCTTCCCATGCTTTACTCCCTCCTCTACATTCATACATAAACTCACGCCTTTATCCCAGAAGGGTTAGGCAGAGGCGCCACCAGGATACCCACATTCGCCTTGTATGTTCCGGTCCATGATGTGATGGGGGCGATCCTATCGCCATATCGGGCACAAATTCCTGACTCCGGGCTGATAATGAATAGAAAAAACCAATATCACTTTGCCCGACCCGGGATTCGAACCCGAGACCTCAGCTTTGTAGTCGTATCGTAGTACAACTACGCCACCGAGGCAGTCCTACGTTAAATATTTATTTCTTTAATTTTATTTTTATTCCAAATTTCGTCACACGCTAATAGCTTTTAGATGACCTTATGAGGTTCTTCAAAACAATTCAACGTCAAATCGTTTTCACGAAGAACATTTCGTCTATAAACCACTGTGATGGCACAGGCAGCAAAATGCTGACACACTTGTTTTCAATACATTTGTTGAGATTAACATCATCTAGATTCGTATCTCTAGTCTTTCGTCTAGACGTGAGCATAATCAACCCATTTACTTATACATCTGCGTAATAAGGTAAAGGAGATGGCGTGCGTAGGTAAGAAGCAAGATTTTGTTGCGGATTGTAAACGTTCTCCTGGTAGCTCGATCGATAACCTTACTTCTTTTGCGGTAATAAAGGAATTTTATACATCCCTGTATCTTGTAGAATACAAGTCGGATATGTACGTAATCTTATTTCCAGTGAAACTCAAGGAACACATCATATATAATCAATACTTTATTAAATCAAAGACCTCGAAACAACAAAACAAAAAACACAAACATAAAACTCTAAATAATGGCCAGCTTCAATTTATAGGTCGTATTCTTAACAAATACAACAAAAAATAAAGCAATCTTATTAGTCCCCCAACTTCAACACTTGATCAAACATTTGGAAATCAACAACGTTTGTCCAACGCGATTTAAAATCCTGTAAATAAAAAGTGTCATGAAGCGCGGCGCGCTCAGATTAAACGCGAGATGTGGCGGAGTTCTTGTTTTGGAATATTTTACGTGAGTATTTTTATTGTGCTTTTTGTGTTTGTTTTTCCTATTGAGATAGAGTTTGTTTATGTACGTGTATTATATAATGAGATTTTTAACATTGTTATAAATAATGACAGATTAGACTGCCTCGGTGGCGTTGTTGTTCTACGGTACGATTATAAAGCCGATGTCTCGGGTTCGAATCCCGGTTTAGGCAAAGTGATATTGGATTTTCTATTCATTATCAGCCCGGAGTCAGGAATTTGTGCCCGATATGGCGATAGGCTCGCCCCCTATAACATCGTGGGACCGAACATACATGGGGAAATGTGAGTGTCCTGGAAACGCCTCTGCCTACCCCTTCTGGGATAAAGGCTTGAGTTTATGTATGTACGTTATAAATAGTTATTGAAGATTAAAACTAAGATGCACATGATTTTTCGTGTATACTGCATTGTCAGAGCAAGAAAATCTGGATATGGAATTCAAATATTTTATACCGCTTTTATAATGGTTTCTTAGGTTTACGCGAATGTTACACACTGCTTACTTTGGGAGTGTAGTCTTTGGCAGAATGAGCGTAAAACCATGCTAGATAGTATGCAAATAACATCTGGAGTTGTATACTACATGGACCTTGTGGAGACTAGGAAGAATTTCCGTGCTTTCCGGCAATTTTGCCATACCTATTATTGGAATCAAGTAAAACAGCTTACATAATAGGTCCCATTTAAATGTAATAATGACTAATCCGTGGTGCTTTACAGCTGGCTTCTCTGGCTGTAAATGTCTTTATGCGAGGTTATTTACCTCTTTAGTTCATTGTTTTGTCACCCGCATTATTAGGGAGGGAAGTGGACAATAATTTATTTCCAACTCCTCCTATTGACTTAACCTTTTGATTGATTTCGTTGCGGGTTAAAGACAAGTTAGGCATTCCCGGAGACTCGCTGAGCTTAAATGCTCAGTGTCATTAAAATGGCGATAGGATCGCCCCCTATCGCATCGTGGGACGGAACATACAAGGCGAAATGTGGGTGTCCTGGAGGCGCCTCTGCCTCCCCTTTCGGGATAAAGGAGTGAGTTTATGTTTGTTTATTATGTCGCTCAAGAAATATTTAATGTAAGCTTATATTCAGCCTTGGGCACCTTACATTGATGATAATAAAATTAAAGACCCGATCAAAGTCTTTGGTTAATATGCCCATTTTCACTTATTATAATAAATATATTTTGATTTTTTCGTACATATTTTAAGTATTTTTAACAAATAAACGGATGTTAAAAACTTATTTTGCAAATTACTTTTTAATACGAATTACATACAAAATAACCCAATTGACTAAATTTCCGACGAAACGAAATAAGTTCAAGGCCGCGGCGTAGAATTGGTTACAATCTTTCCTCACGCAAATGTGTATAATAGTATAGGTACCTCTAGAGTCTAGTCTATTGTTTTAAACTACAATGTCTGTTATATAAATCCCTAAATATTTGTTGAGGTCATTATTAAAGTAGAATACCACAGCATATTTCTCGTTTCGTCTATGTACCTAGGAAAAACGAGATTCTTGTCTCAAATTTGGTAAAGACCTTCGGGAGCCTGAATGATTTTAAAAATCGTGCAATATAATATAATAGAATGATAGCTGGTATTATTATACCATCATAATATTGAAAAACACAAATTAAGTAAGAGGACCTCGCAAAACTTATGTTGTAAATATTTACATACATAAACTCACGCCTTTTTCCCAGAAGAGGTAGGCACAGGTGATACCACGAAACCCACGTTTCGTCTTGTATGTTCCGTCCCACGATGTGATAGGGGGCGAGCCTATCTCCATATCGGGCACAAATTCCTGACTCCGGGCTGATAATGAATAGAAAAATCCAATATCACTTTGCCCGACGCGTGTTTCGAACCAGATACCTCAGCTTTGTAATCGTACCTTAGTACAACTACGCCAACGAGGCAGTCCGCTAGTAAATCATCAAAGTATATTCTCAATATTATAAAATTCAATCATAATCATCAGCCCGTTACAGTCCACTGCTGGACATAGGCCTCTCCCAAGTTACGCCACAGAGCCCGGCCTGCTGCTTTATGCAATATAAAATTAAATACAAGTTTAAAATTTAAACTGTGGTTAAAGTATATCGGGAGTAAGAATACTGTTAATGTCACACGAAACTTTGTGGGGATATTTTGAAATTGCGGATAACAGATATTGCTGCTTCAATTTCACGGAGTGGTTGTTTCAGACTGAACCCCACTAAGTATTTCTTTAAAGTTTAATTAAAGAAAATACCCGCTGTATTCCTCATAGTAAGATATGAAATAACGTGGAGTTATGACATTGATATCAAAGACATACTGGCATAAATTATAATTATTGTACACATCCAAAGAACTCTAAGACCGCCATTTTACCCCGTCTTTATGTTCTCAACTGTAAGACCACTGGTTCTCATATATTCATTGACATCATGTCAGCTTTTTCGTCATCATGAGGCTTCGGCCCAGCCATTTGTCTATTTCCATAATTTTCAGTATACTTATTTCTACGAATATTATTTCATTTCCATATCTCTCAAATCTGAGACCTGAATACGAGCAAGAAATCGAAACATTTTTACCGTCAGCATGTGTTCGTGACTGCTGCTTTGGTTCACCCGCATTTCACGTTTTATAACACAGTCTATCGCAGAGGTGTGACTAAAGTGTTATTGGTGTAATTTCATATGCTTTTGGCTGCGGCCTCGGCAGTAATACTTATTTATAACTATTTTATGTTGACCCCTGCAGTGTATGTTATTATATATTGCAGAGGGGTCAAGGTGTATATCTTATCGTGTGATAATATAATATATGAAGCGTCTATAAAGCTGAGTTAACGTATGGTTCTTAACAGTATAGATTCCAAGAACATTCCTAAGTGCATTGTTTTTTATGTACATAGGAAAAATAGTTTGTTTATTCTTTGTCGTTTAAAAACAAACACACACACACATTAGATTTGTATACTATTATGATTATTCAAAGTTTCGACTCATCCAGTCACGAACTATGACAATTTGGAAATAAATTCAAGGAAAATTGTCGGTTCCACTAGTTCCAACTCTACCTATCCCCTAAAGAACACATGTATGAGCATATGTTCAACATGTACAAATATTAAAATTAAAGTTATTTACACTTCTATTTACCTCACGTCATATTTCACTCCTATTGTAGCACGGAAATGACGTAGTCGAGGTGTGCGTTGTAATGTTTAATTTTAATACACGCCAGTGCTAAATATTAGCTTCCCTCCTAATTTCCGACACTCCTCCACAAATGTTTCTGGTATAAAACGAAATTAATTGACGAAATTAAGCGTAATTTAAATTATCAACACATTCAAAATGGAACTTTATTACGGTGCGGTTAAGTCTGAAACCCCTCGAAGTAAAGTTGATAAAGAAATATTTTATTGCTCTCGCATGAAAGCATAATTTCTGCGAATTAACATTTTGGGGTCTGGCGGCTCCTTTAGGGCCATTTGTGATTCAAGAAAAAAAGACGAAGGAAACAAGCTTCCGCTACCACGATTTTTCCTTTTTGTGAATTTTTTGACCCTCTTATTCTCTAAACATTTTTCTCTAGTGAGCATCGAAATTCGCTCTCATATTACCATCCCAGTGTGTTGTGCGACTTACTGTACTGATACCTCTATGTGGGGCTAGGACCATGCACGTGACTGTTATGTATAATAGCATATTAATAAGGCATATATAAATGTAACTCTATACTGCAGTAGATATTCAAGTTCGCAATACTCACTGAGCATCCAAAATCGAATTCAGTGTGTGATTATTCAGTAGATACTGATCGGTTAAACAGGAAGCCACTGTAGGGAAACATGTTCTAATATTGCTTTATTTTTTCGGTTTATTTTTTGTACGTCGGGTCTTATACTCTTATCTGTGTAAGGCAGTCCGAATATTAAGATTAAAAAGGGAGGACATTTAATATATGATAAAACCAGGGACGGTCCCGCCAAAATCAAGATATCTGCCAACGCTGCATATGACACGAATATACGTCCCATGAGTAAAATCGCAGAAAGTCTCTCAAAGTGAACAGCAAAAGTGTTGCATTATCATAAAATATATACTATATTCTGCACACGTATACATACTATTCGGAATCATCTCACAATTTAATCTATTTTACAGTGTATTACATTGCCCCTAGCCGGAACATTTTGCAGTATCGTAATAGAATAGTAATAGTAAAATTTTGTATGGGAATTTAAACAGCGCCATTGTGAGCGTATTTGGAACTAAAATATGACAGCGGAAAACGTTTACGATACCATACGAGTATTACTATACGATACTTCAAAATGTTCCGGCTAGGGGCACAGAAACATGAATTAAAATGCTAAAATGTAACGGCGCCGTAGCGTCTACGAAATCGCTACGACCTCTACGTTTCGTAGCCCGTAGCTTTTTGACCGGTGTGAATGGAAAGTTTTTTTTGTAAACCAAACGAAACGGGTTGAAAAATATTTCTTAAAAATAGTGTAAAATTTGGAATAATGAATTTGGTATTCATTAAATATGTTGTAGCTGAAAGGTTTCTTACTGAAAAATCACACAAAACTTTTACAGCCCTCAGATAAAAAACAGTTTAAAATATATTTGACAGCCTCCGTGGCGCAGTTGGTTAGACGCCGCCTGTGAAACGAGAGGCCGCGGGTTCGATCCCCGCATCGAAACAAATATTTGTGTGATCCACAGGTATTTGTTTCGGGTCTGGGTGTTTGTGAGACCAAAAAGTCTCTCGTAGTTCCTGATACCCACGACACAAGACTCGATCTTAGTGTGGGGTCAGGACTATGTATGTGACTGTTGGGTGTATTTATTTATTTATTTATTTACATCGTGTTCTTGTAATTGTAATTTCATACCATTCTAATTGACTAACTTAATCATTTTACTAATGTAGGTACGAAAGGGTGGGGCGTCATTAACCGACGTGACAACGGAGGTCGTCCTTTGTCTGTTAAGTGGTCTGACGAGTCGACTTACTGGAACTGTATCAAGCGAACTTGTTTGAAACTTTATTCTATTGTCAATTTATTTTAAAGTCTGTAATATTTGTTTATGAATTTAACTTATTATGCACTTATACAAAAAGAAACCTATTAAGGCCTTATTTATAGACAGTTTTAAAACCTATTTTAGTTATAGAATGTTTTGTCCCCTTCAAACGACTTTTGAATTCAGTTTGAGCGAAGAAGAGAAAACATTTGAACAGGATTTCTCTAAAATATAGCGTTTGATTGATAGAGCTTGCGCCATAGTCCACCACGCTAGCTTTAAGGGTTGAAAGACTTCATATTATCGAATATTTTTTTTTTAATTCTTGATCACATCTTTGTTTGCGATACAAAGTTCATGAAAAAGTCTTATAAAGAACTGTATCTTATAACTGAAATTTTCACCGAACAATTTCCAACTGGAAAACTCTTAAACTTCCAACCACTCGGGTTCTTTGGAAGTTTATCTGTTTTTGTAAAGTTTATCTGTAATGAAAGAAGGCAATATTCATAAGTACACACGATCTTTATTAAGGTTAGTGTACACTCACAGTGAGCAATATTTGCCCACATTTTTTAAAATAAATAAATACACCCTACAGTCCCATACATAGTCCTGACCCCACACTAAGATCGAGTCTTGTGTCGTGGTTATCAGAAACTACGAGAGGCTTTTCGGTCTCACAAACCCGAAACAAATACCTGTGGATCACACAAATATTTGTCTCGGTGATCAAACCCGCGGCCTCTCGTTTCACAGCTGGCGTCTAACCAACTGCGCCACGGAGACAGGAAGTGGTATTGCTAAATTCCATGTGTACCAAAGAAACATAAGTAACGTAAGTCACATAGTAATTAGTCTGCAGTAGTCCAGTTCTAAGAAATTAGCATACTGCGCCTTTAGTTGATGGGTTCGATATTCATAATAAAGCGTGTCCAACGTATCTACATGAAAGCCACCCACAATTCTACCCCTACTTCTGTCATCTCTGCACCATCTAAAGGTAGACTGGAAGAGAATGCCTTTGGCATTAAGTCCGCCTATGTACAATATGTTTGTATGTGAAGTTAAATAAATAAATATGGGAACAATTCTCTCTCTCTCTCTTCAGCCACAGGAAGTCCACTGCTGAACATAGGCCTCCCCCAAGGATCTCAACATAGACCTGTTGGAAGCGGCCGGCATCCAGCGACTTCCTGCGACCTCAACCAGCTCGTAGAATAATAATAATGATAAATCGGAGAATAATTCTTGTGAAGATATTATATTGACTGCCTCGGTGGCGTAGTTGTACTACGGTACGCCTACAAAGCTTAGGTCTCGGGTTCGAATCCCGGGTCGAGCAAAGTGATATTGGGATTTTCTAATCATTATTAGCCTGGGTCAGGAATTTGTGCCCGATATGGCGATAGGCTCGCCCCCTATCACATCATGGGACGGAACATACAAGGCGAAATGTGGGTGTCCTAGTGGCGCCTCTGTCTACTCCTTCTGGGATAAAGGCGTGAGTTTATGTATGTAGATATTATATTATGAAAATCATCGTCGTGTAAACCCACCTTTACCATTTTCTTTGTCCTCATTCGGGCTGCCATGAAGGACCCTTCACCTCACAGTTTTCAGCGAGACAACAGTTACAATACACGCCAAGTGAGTCTGTCTTGAGAGAACAAAACCGACATTTATTACAAAAATACTGGAATCTTGGTTTGAGGGTTTTTTTATTTGTCCGGCAAACGAACATACGGCTAGAAGGGGTAGGCAGAAGTGCTGCCAGGACACCCCCACTTTGTCTTGTATCTTCTTATCGTCTTGTCCCACGATGTGATAGGGGGCGAACCTATCGCCAAATCGGGCACAAATACCTGATTCCGGGCTGACAATGAATAGAAAAATCCAGGTCACTTTGCCCGACCTAGGATTCGAACCTGGGACCTCACCTTTGTAACCATACTATTGACCGTAGTACAACTACGCCACCGAGGTAACCACTTTTCTGTGTATCGTGCAAATTCAAATTGTGCTGGAGTGCGTCGATTTGAAACTAGGACGGGGTGTTGTCTCATTAACCTTTTTTGCGACGCTCGGGTGCAGCATTCGAAACAATAGAAAATTGTGACACAACCACGCAGTGTGTAATTTGCAGGCTAATGCTGGCTGTTAGGAAGTGACCTTGGCATAAAGCTTGCTTATAATATATTTTCATGAGAATCTTAATAAAAAATAAAAAAATGTCATTTGTTCAAAGACTTACATACCTATGTGTACTTGAAATCACGTCTTTTCCCAGAAGGGGTGGGCAGAGTTGCTACCAGTACACCCGCGTTACGCCTCCTGTGTTCCACCGCACGATGTGATAGGGGGTGAGCCTATCGCCATATCGGGCACAAATTCCTGACTGGGCTGATAATTAATATAAAAATCCAATATCACATTGCCCGACCCGGGATTCGAACGTAGTACAACTGCGCCACCGAGGCAGTCTTAGCCTTACTGTTGGCGAATTATCTTGTACTACTGTAGGAAATCACCGGTCAGTAACTTTGGTTTCGTGCTTTGTTCGGTGTGTGAGATTACTGGAGTCACGTCCTTTTTCTATCACTTTCCCTCCCATTTTAAAAAACCTGCTTAAGATTTAAGTATAGCCATTCATGGACGGCGGTAATCCCTTACAATCACGTACGTTATTTGCTTGTTTGCCGGGCCTTTTCTTCTTCTTCTTCTACCTGGTGTTATCGCGGCCGGTGCCAGGGTCCGCCTTCCGGCTAATTCTCCTCCATTTCGCCCGATCTTCGGCATCCCCGGTAGTAAGGCCATTGACCCTAATCTTCCTTGACGACATCTAGCCAGCGCTTCTTTGGTCTACCCCTCGGTCGAGGTCCGGGGATATTGAGGCTCAGGCACACATTGCCGACGTACTCCTGTGCTTTTCTTAGGACGTGACCATACCATCTCACATACCATACCATTATTTCCCGGACCTATGTAATAAAAAATAAACCAAATTAAACAAGGGCATAATAACAATAAATCGCCTTACTAAGTCCACAAGGAAGTTAAGATATAAAACGAAACGCCCTCAAGTTTTATTCCCTTGACAAAGGACGGCAACACACTTCGCGATCCTTATTCAACTGTTTATTAACGGGAACAATAATGCTGGGCGTCGACTAGACGCACTGTGAATTTTCCCGAAGGGTTATCATGAAATTATAATATGGTGCTAGTATTTCACATGCGCAATAAGTGGCATCATTTTTTGAGTAAGTGCCATTATGTGGTACCCCCTGATACTATAATTAAATCGGAGTCACCAGAAAACCATGTTGAAATTACAGTTATTCTGTTATATTATTTTTACTTTTTATTTTCCATCAGTTATTAGTACGGTCTCTGCCATGTTAGGAAATATATGGAAATCCGAGAGCGTGAATGGCTATTTCATTTGAGTGAATCGCCTTATTCCCTCTGGCATGGTATGATAAATCCTAATAAAACAATCTGTACTCAAATATCGATTGCTTCCGGGACGTAGTTGTATTACGGTACGATTACAAAGCTGAGGTCTCGGGTTCGAATCCAGGGATGGGCAAAAGTGCAATTGGATTTTTCTATTCATTATCAGCCTGGAGTCAGGAATTTATGCCCGTTATGGCGATAGGCTCGCCCCCTATCACATCATGGGACGGAACATACAAGGCGAAATGTGGGTGACCTGGTTGCACCTCTGCCTACCACTTCTGGGAAATGGTATGTATGTATGTATGTATGTCCCCAAATATCTGGCTAAATGGACTCCCAGCACAAACCAACAAGACTGTTTATTTACAACGTGTTGAATAAAGCAGAGGAATGCGAAATAGCGCCCTTAGAACTTGCGAAATAAGATTAAAGCTGTTACGCCATCTTGCCAAATTCAAGTTAGGTGTGAAATAGACTGCGAAATTTTCGAGACAGACTTGTTGATTGTGACCTAGATTTGTTTTTGTGTGCAATATGAAGACAATGCACCTGATGTTAGGTGTAGTGTCGTCCAAAGCGAATATACATGATATTTTATATTGTAGCCACAGTAACTACTGGACACAGTGAGACTTAACCTGTTATGTCTCAGGATGGCGAGCGCAGGGGAATGCCAAGCAGTGCTTTGTAGTTCATGGTTGTGTTTGGTTTTACTATTGACCATGAACGGATTCATCAACGGATATGTCGTATCGCTTCCAATCAGTATCACGGGAAAATAGTAGAAAGAGAGGGGAAATATTTTAACTGCCTAAGAGCCAATTGCACAAACTAACTTTGCCCATAACTTTGACTTTGAAAACGTCAATCCCATACATTAGCAATGTCAAATACGTCTGAAATGTATGGGATTGACATTGTTATAGTCAAAGTTATGGGCATAGTTACTTTGTGCAACTGAGCCTAAGGGAGCAAAATACAGATAGAAGGACAAGTACCGTTCTTATTACATAAATTTTATTCGAAATATCCTCTTTAGTAATATTTCATTTCTAAAATACGATACTGGTATTTTTAGAGTAAGTTTAAGTCACGTAAAAGCGCCCTTGGCCTTTTAGGTTCCTCATTCCCTTGTAAAGTAGCCCTGAATGCTTTCTCGCGTGAGTTCAAAGGAAATTACTCGGTCAATAATATTTTAACTGTTTCTTTAAGTAACTCATTTAATACAAATAAGCTAGATGATTACTTAATAAGTGTTTACTAATGTGAGCATACTGAGCGTAGTTTAAGTTGAGAGTGAATGTATGTAAAACTGAAATTTGGTATATTAATTAATTATAGGCCAATCTGCCTACTGTTGAGTTTGATTGAGTGGGATTAGGTCAAGGTCAATCATATTGGCCTAGTGCGAGTTAACGCACATAACATATCTTAAAAATTCTTGTAGAAAACTAATTATATTATGCAGGTTTCCTCCCGTTGTTTCCCGATTATTTGCGCGGTAATTGCCACAACACGTTCATGGGTACGAAACTTCAGAGATTTGCGGTTTCGAACCGGCGACCACCGGCACGGCAGCCGTGTTTTGTCTGTTACCAACAAGCCATCTTGCACTATACTTGTTTACTCGAGAAAATATAACAATTTTACCAAGTTACCTACTTTAAATACATAGAATTTAAATAATTTCCCTCGCCCTACGTTTTGCGCATATTACCTTAACAAAAGCAACCCCTGCGCTATTTATCGCTCAAGGCCGTCGAAGGGTTGTTATAAATCATGCGGACCTGTTGGACATTTCACCCCCTGCTAAACTATTGTAATGTTTTCATAAAGGGCTGTAGGTTTTTATATTAACTTGTTAGAGTAATGACGTGTTTTAGATTTTCGCGAGTTGTCTATTTATTTACATAACTGTATAATATAAAGTATACAGTCACCTACTGCTAAGGACGTGACTCCTTTACAAACGAGAATTGGATTGAGAGAAGATTTACTTTATTGTGGAAATAGTTCCGTGTCGGGACAAATGAAACAAAGATTGCTCAGATATTCTTCAGTATAATTTTATTCTTCTATTGCTTCTTTTATAACGTCTTCACGTCGTTCATCCTCAACGTCTTCCATCGTCTACCAAACTGTGCTTTCATACTTGACATCTTAATTATTTATTCTCTAATTCTTTTACTCTTCAGTAGTTCCATTCGTCATCTTAATACTCAGCTTCCGATTAATGAACATTTTATTTAATTCCCAGTTTGTGTCTCAACCAGTCCTTAAATCGGTTAGGTTCTCAAGTGCTCCTCAGATCAATTGCCACTAAACTCGCTTCGGGAGCAATTTGATATTAACTTACAAAGGTACCGGCAGTACTTCAAACGCAAGTATTCGATATTCGTGTCTGTAAGGTCATTTGTATGAGAACATTGAGTTCTCGTAATTTTAAAAGACATACACATGAGGTAATCTTGTTGTTTTAAGATTATTTTGTGAGATTAATGATAAATAATAAAGACAGCAAAAAGGTTTCGCATACAGGATCTTAATAATTGTATATGTAGAAAAATAAAAATACTAAATATTTGTAGACCGTATGAAATCCTCACGGTAACTTATCAAGCAAGGTTATTCCATTGATGTTTAATTATACGAGTATATTTAAATCCAAAACTACGTCATAATATAATATTAATTTGACCACAAAAAATATGAGTGTAATAAAAGTAACATATTTCTTTTATTGTTGCAGTGGAATATTTCGAGAGGAATGGCAGTATAGAAATATATTTCACACAAGAGTGAAATAAAAATTCAACATGGCGGAAGCTGAGGGAGGTGCAAGCGAGCAAGATGATGTTTCATTCTTGCGTACGGTGAGTCGCTTTTTATTTTTGAATTCACACTTTTTAATAGGTGGACTGCCTGCCTCGTATGACCTGAGATTGCCTCGGTGACGTAGTTGTACAACAGTACGTTTACAAAGCCGAGATCAGTCTTTCTCCCACCTGTCCAACACAGCTCGCCATCTTTTTCTGGGCCTGTCGCGACGTTTCAGGCTATTATATATATTAAACAAACCGCAATAAAACTATTATTTGACTCACATGCTAAAAAAACATGCAGTAGCCATAAAAATATATGAAGTTGTGCACAAAAATTAACAACTCTAATTCTGCAGATGCCGCTTTAGTGCGAAAAGTAGCCGCATAAAGCGGATTCAAATGGATGAAATTTTACTCACGGTTTGTAATAGCCTTTATCCGCGGTTCTGTGGGAGATTAACAAGTCCAGACAAAGCAGGGAATTCTTACTTTTAATTTTAAATATTGTGCCGTGTTGTTTCTTTTTGTTCAAAATTACTTTCCATTATTTTTGTTGCGAGAATGATGTAACGATTGTAAGTATTTTTTCGAGAATTATGAGACGAGTAGATTAAGTTGATCCTAAGTAGTGATTGCGTTTAAATAGGAGCAATATCACTCGTAAAATTTAGTTTCTAAGGCCCAGTTGCATCAGGTAACTATGGCGATAATTTTAACTTTGACAATATATGAAAATATTCATTCGGCAATTCAAATATATGGCGTTATCGTAGTTAGTTATGGATGAAGTTAATTCATGCAACTTAGCTTAGCTAGTTCTAGCAACCCCGAAATACTTGCTGTTAAATCTCATAATGGACTAGTAATCTTATAATGGGCTAGATCTTAGTAATCTAGCTACAATGTCTTTTAAACCAGAATGCAGTAGATATTGCATATTGGCAATAGAAATAGACAACTTTGTGGTGAAACTATAGTCAAAACACTTTATCACCCATCAATGGTTCTCCCTTCCGCGAGCAAATCATGTAAATTATATTTGAAAATATTACAGTAGTTCCTTTTTTTATAATTTTATAAGTTACAAAAATACAAATAAATGTACCAAATCCCTTGACAAGCAATTTATTCAATTTAGAAGTACTGATTCGCGGCGACCCAATTTTATTTTGAGGACAGTAGCCCTTGCAATTAAGTTATATTCAAATTGTAAAGAAAGAAGCTTGTTAGTCGACTTGATTCTGATTTATTTAAGGAAACGCGATATCTACGTATAATTAACGAGTCAGTTAATATTTATAGATTTACGGTCTTATTCACAGACAGATTTCAAATTTAATTTAGTTGTCAAATGTTTTGTCCCTTTCCAACGAATTTAGAATTCAGTTTGAGCGCAGAAGACATAACATTCGATAACTAAAATAGGTTTTAAATCTGTCCAAGAATACGGCCGTTATTGTTTGATTTAAGTAGTACTTAGAGCTTTTCTGTAAGTATTTAAAAGAATAATAGGAATAGTTGTTGGTAGCAACGTGCTTGGTATCATTTTCTTAGAGAAAATTGAAGTGAAGTTGGTTAATATAGGTGTTGTTGAGGCGATATAAATAAAACTATTAAAAGTGCTTCAGTGGCGTAGTTGTACTACGATACGACTTTAAAGCTGAGTTCTCGGGTTCGAATTCTGGGTCGGGCAAAGTGATATTGGGTTTTTCTATTCATTATCAGCCCGGAGTCAGGAATTTGTGCCCGATATGGCGGTAGGCTTCTATCTTCAAAACTTAATTTTAATTAATGACTGTCCGCCTTAATAACGTGAAACCTTTTTTATCTTAAGCCTTCTTAAATCACGAAATAGTCTTATTTACTAAACTAATTTCCAGCTAACAATTAATTTTGGGGTTTTCAGCAACGTGTATTTGATATATTAAACGCAGTAAATTCTGAATGCCTACTGGTATCAGTGTTATATGATGAATAAATCAAACCACGTGTCACAGATTGCGCTATTGTTCTATCAGATTAATTTCGACTATACGGTAAATTAATAATTTGGTTTCATTTGTTTTTCTAATCGTAATCTATTATTACTGGGTGAATCAGACCTGGTATTTGGCACTAGCGTAGAAATGTCTACTGTACTACTCAGTCTATTCATAGAAACATCGTACGATGTGTGACATTGTTCAATATTTAACCTGATGGCTTTTAGTATTGGATTAAATGGATATTGCGCTGTGCTCCTTATTTAAGTCGATAATTTTAGGGAAAAATAAAACTATTAACATAGTCATATGTATGTATTTTTTATTATTATTATTACTTTATTGTACACCATGAAAACCAACTTAAATATATGAAAGGTTGAAATATAAATTATTGAATATATTATGACTACACCAGGGTTTTTATAGCGATCTTTTCATAGCAGCAATTCGAAAGCGAATCCAGCAATTTCTTTTAATCTTCATAAGGTTGTTTACCATCTTAGAGTATTTCTAGGATTTTTCATATTATTTCAATTACATGAGGTCGGTGCATCACTTTATATTAATTTTATAAGCATTTTATCATTTCAACGACTTCTTCTTCGAAGTCGTTCACTCTTGCCCTCTGTCAAGAGTCTTGTGTCATGCTAATTGTCGTTATTTTCTACGAAAAACTAACCAATCACAATCAAATTTGACAACCACCGTTGCGCGATTGGTTAGACGCAGGTTGTGAAACGAGAGGCCGCGGGTTCGATCCCCGCACCGAGACAAATGTTTGTGTGAACCACAAGTATTTGTCTGGGTCTGGGTGTTTGTGAGACCGAAAAGTCTCTAGTAGTTTCTGATACCCACGACACAAGACTCGTTCTTAGTGTTGAGTCAGGACTATGTATGTGACTGTTGGGTGTATATATTTGATTTATTTAATAGGTTTTGCATTGAAAATTTTGTGGCATTTTATATTTCACTTCCCATTTATCAAATCCGACTTCACAATACATAACCACGTATTTTACTACTAGCCCTATGAAGCTTGCTATACCAATGTATCCATATAAAGACCGACCTCTTGATATTTTCTGTTACGTACATCGCTCGTGTTCCGACGGAAATAGTCGTATGAAACTTTAATCAGCTTGCTGGACGTGATATAAATCTCTCTCAGGTGTATTTATTAATGAGACTTCGTATTAGTCGCTTAATTTATTAGCGTTAAACTTACTAATGATTTAGATTTGGATACATACATACATAAACTTACGCCTTTATCCCACAAGGGGTAGGCCGAGGTAGCCACCAGGACACCCACATTTCGCCATGTATATTCCGTCCCTATGTGATAGGGTGCGAGCCTATCGCCATATCGGGCACAAATTCCTGACTCCGGGCTGATAATGAATAGAAAAATCCAATATCACATAACCCGACCCGGGATTCGAACTCGAGACTTCAATTTGAAGTCGTACCGTAGGGCAACTACGCCACCGAGGCAGTCGAGGCAAGTTTAGATTTGATTTACTATTGCCACCCTGCAGGCTAGCGTGGTAGACTATCGATTAAGTCCTCCAACCTGCACTAGGCTAGCGTGCTGGACTATTCTTAAGCCCGCTCAATCGTACTCTTGGTTGCAGAGAAGCCCCCTGCCCAGTAGTGGGCCATTATGGGTGTTACAGTTATATAAGTAGACAGAGTATCGGATTTTAATCCTTCGAGTGTCTGATCTAATTCGAACCCAGGATGTAACTGCTCACAGCCTAGACAAGCCATTATGAAAAAAACTGTAATATCCGAGCCCCAAAAATGTTTTTTCCACATAATTTATTGAATCCATTGAAATATTCAACATTATTTAGATTAAGTCATTTTTTGATCTACCACCCGGTAAGGAAAGTGGTTTTCGCTAGAGAAGAACGAGCAAGAAACTCCAGTGTTGCTCTTTTCCAAACCAGTTTACAATATACCTAGTCATTGTTATAAAAGTTGCAAGCTGGTTTAAATCAGAGCAGTTCGTTAATTTTTTGTTATAATTTGCAAGAAATATATATTTTTTATACAAATATGTTTACGTTATATTTAATATGGGTTAGTGAAGTAAAGTAGCCCTTATCTTATAATCAGTAGACTCTACTATAAACATTTATCTTTCTACCCCACGCAACCTGTAACTTTTCGTAAAGGCTGTCTGTCAATTTATTTTCCTTAATCCCACAATGATGAATAATAAAAGCCTAGTCCTCGGGTTCGTTAATCTATAACTACATCGGACCTCTATTAAAACGTGTAACACCTAAAGCGGCAACGAAATGCCCTTTCAAAAGGCTCTGCGAAATGAAAATCCAATTTTGCGAAAAATAGATTAAATGAAACGAGCTTTCTGCGTGGACGGAACCCGATAATTGGTCGCCTTCGCTCGCTTAGAATTAGGGTTGTCGGCACAGGTGTGAAAATATAATACTTTCGTAAACCTGTTTTTTTCTGCCAACCCTTATCCCACACTTACATGGGATCCGTTCAATATACATTTTCATATACGCACACTGAATCCTTACGGATCAATATCATGATGTTTCCTTTATCAAGTCTGTTCGCTTCTTAGGTCGTCTCAATTGTCTTTAAAATAACTTGAATTCCATCAGAAACATTACCATTACCGGAATTACCGAATACTTTATATTTGGTACAAGAATATTAATTTATACCGGTGAAGGAAAACATCCTGAAGAAACCTACACACCTTAGCGATTCGGAAGAATGTCAATGGTATGTAAAAGTCCGCCGACCCGCACTAGGCTAGCGAGGTGGACTATACGGCTTAGCCCCTCTAAATCGTTCTATCGTTTATGGAGGCCCGTGCCCTGCTGTGGGACATATATAGGTTGAAATAGTAATATAATTACTTTCCATACCTAGCATGGTGACAGGCTCAACTTTATCACTTACGAACGTAAATCAGCTCCGCGAACAATAGTGTTAGCTCCGCTTACTCCATCGAAGGTAGCTCATGTATGGTTGTAGGTAACTTTAAATATTTACCTCTTTAGGGATATAAATTTGAGCTTATCTATGTAACAAAATATGATCTAGTACTTAAATTCCTTACAAAATTATTAGAACTCGCCAACCCTACAAATAGAAGCGAATCATCCCTACAAATGCTGGCGGGCAGTGCGCGCGCTTCGTTGTATTCCCTTTGTGCAGGAGAGGATCCAGGAAAGGCTATGAAGGGGAATATATAGTCTTCAATACTCTTCGTTTATTAAACGCTACTGTACATGTTTACATGCGCTTCCAGTTTTTTCCTAGTGATCTATTTAAATTAGTCAATGTATGTTGTATGGAATTGAAATAGTCCTGATTGTATTGTAAAGCAATAGACGTATAGGTATTGGTTTAAAACACTGATGCGTTTGAATGAAATAATTTAATTAAGGATGTAACAACAATTAATTCAATTTAAAAATAAAAAATATAGTTAGATAACACATTGGTGAAATAAATGTTACATAATAAAATTACTGCCGTGCTAAGATTTTTAATTTGTGATGATTCCCAAATAACAAATCTTATTGACCCACGCTCTAACTCTCGATCCACCCCTGAGGTAGAGGTGAATTGAAAAGGATGTGTCATTTCATCTAATGAACGTACCTTAATAGCCTTATGAATAGAAAATCAAAGCCGTAAATTAATAAATGGTAGTAGGACAGACAAGTTTCTTTCATATTCGAGTAAATTTGTATGTAACACGTTGTGAAAATGGTACTATATTCTTAAAAGCCGATAATCCTAATAAAAACCTCGTAAAACACTTATGAATTGAAAATTATAGCCGAAAATAAATATCTGGCAGTGGCTCAACCAAGTTTGTTTAATATTCACTCACTCTTTCATTCACTGATGGTAGGTCTCTCACTGGTGGTAGGTCTCTCATATGTGAGAGGATGTTGTAGCCAGAGTAACTACTGGACATATTGAGACTTAAAATCTTATGTCCCAGGATGACGCGTAGTGGAATGCCAAGAATTGTCTTGTAATTCATGGTGTTGTTTGGTTTTGCTACTCGAAATAGGCGACGGTTTATGTATGGATGTATCTATTGGATAGTTAGAAAAGGATATAGAATTTATCAGTATCATGCGTTTGTGTTTTGATACTATTTATAAAGCAAGTACGACAAAAAGTGTTATTTTCGTATTTTAATGTATTCTACATTATACATAAATTCTGAATATTCCGTATAGACGTGATCAACGATGAATGGAATGAACGAGCAGTTTCAATGGATATAAATTTTGTGTATCATGCCCCGTGCTTGCGGTCGATGTGTCTATAACCGACGATCCGAATCAAATACGAGTACAGCGAGCAACCACTTTGGGTGTGGGTACGTACCATTTATTTAAGGTGCCATTTGTGCGGAAATTTTGTAAATGATAGGTACTACGTAAAACTGGTTGACTTAGGACCGTTTTAAAATTTTGGATAGCAGCAGTAATATGTATGAAATCTACTAAATAATACTACAATGATTCATGTCAAAGACCACGTAGATACCCACGACACAAGACTCGATCTTAGTGTGGGGTCAGGACTATGTATGTGACTGTTGGGTGTATTTATTTATTTAACAATAAGCCTTTATAAAAATAATATAAAAAACTAAGTAAATATAAATTGTATATGACCACTGCAATATACCAAATACTATAGTAAAGACCCAGTTTGACTTGAAACAAATTAATGCCAAGCTACAAAGGGCGATCGATAATGAAAAATGGATCGCTATTCTTTTTAATTAACGAGAACAAAGCTAACTAATGGATGAAAATGAATGATACATTAATTAGGTGTTCTGGGTTAATTATTTTTTCTTATAGAAAGCAACAAACGAGTAACATAATGACTAAATTGAAAAGTGTTTTTTTTAAAGATGAAAAAATAATATCTTTCATAGCTATACTGTTTATGTTATGGGTACTTACTGCTGATGCTGTAATATCTGTAGTTTCTATTTATATTTACTTATGCTTTATTGTATACAATAAAAATAACAGTTTAGAGAGATAATAAAACTACATAGTACAAATGGCGGTCTTATCGCACTAAGGCAATCCCACCAGGCAACCATTGGATGGGTTTATAAAAAGGAGACAGATAGGGCAGTGTATAATGAAGATAATGTATTGTACTGTATCAGCCCATATACGTCCCACTACATGGCATGCGCCTCCTCTACAATCGAGAGTACGATTGTAGAGGAATTTGTAAATGATTACAAATCGCTATGGTATGCAGGTTTCCGCACGATGTTTTCCTTCACTGTTATAGTGCGTGGTGACTGACTATATGATAATAAAGATAATATAAGGTCCTAATAAAAAATATTATTTATACATATCGTCATAACTACCACTTCATACAGTCGAATAAAAAATATCCTTAATGGAATAAATAGAAATATGTCTAACAATAAACATTAACCTCAGGCAAAAACGTAGCCTCAGCTGAGTCTAATAGACACGTGTATTACCTAATGTCCCAATTGATAACAGAATTATTCTAATATTATTTTATATGTGAAATTTTGTAAGAATTATTACATGTTTAAATTTTTTTATGCAAAAGTTACTCAATAGGTGTTGATGAAACTTAACGCTATGCCTTCGTGGCGTAGTTGTACTACGGTACGGTCACAACCCTGAGGTCTTGGGTTTGAATCCTGGGTAGGGCAAAAATATATTGGATTTATCTATTCATTATCAGCCCGGAGTCATGAATTTGTGCCCGGTATATCAATCCCTCGCCCCCAATCAAATCGCGGGATGGAACAGGCAAGGCGAAACATCCTGGTTACTACCAGGAGAACCTCTGCCTACCCCTTTTGGGAAGAAAGCGTAAGTTTATGTATGTATGTATGAACTTTAAATTAATATATTATTTATTCACTATATTAACTAGACTAATACTAAGTCAAGTAAGGCTGATACTGTTGCAATAGGATATAGAATTAGACCTAATAGCTACCTGAAAATTATAACAAAGAGGCGGTTAATATGCCTGGAATACGGCATTTTATTGTACAAGAGAAGCTCTACCCATATGCGCATGTCAACGTTAGATAAATGGAATCGCCGGTAGAAGTGATTTGCAGTGAACGAGTTCGTTCAAATAAATTGAAAAGGAAGTATTCAATGTATGAACTTGTATGGATTTGTAGTTATGTAGTTTTTAGAATTGCTGGTGAAGTTAGCTGGAAAGAAGTAAGAAATAGTTATTTAGAGGGGAATCTCCTCATTGTTTACATTTGTTTTGAAAAGTGATGTTGTGAATATTTTATGATGTGGTATTTATTTGTATTCTCGTGAGTTTAAGGTTAACTGTAAACAGCAGTGTAGATGCACTGTTGTCTTCCAATTTGAGGGACATTGAAGCTAATCGACAGCCTCCGTGGCGCAGTTAGTTAGACGCCGGCTGTGAAACGAGAGGTCGCGGGTTCGATCCTCGCACCAAGAGAAATGTTTGTGCGGCCTACAAATATTTCTTTCGAGTCCGGGTGTTTGTGAGACCGAAAAGTCTCTCGTAGTTCTGATACCTGCGACACAAGACTTAATTGATCTTAATGTGGGGTCAGGACTATGTATGTGACTGTTGGGTGTATTTATTAATTTATTTAATTCTAATCCTGTTACTAAGTTGTTGAATTCACTGCTATATCTATACAAGGCGAGGCAAAGTTCATCGTATTATTGAAAGCAAAGCGCCATTGGTAGTTAGTTTCTGTAGTTCCCTTTGTTATGAACGACAAAGTTTGTAAAGTTTTTTCTACTTTGTCGTTGTTTGGAACTTGTTTTGTTGTCTCAGAGAGCTAATTAAAGTAGAAATAGGTGACGGAATAATTACGTGCTTTTTTTAAATATTTTTTTTCGTTATATTTGCGTATGTTATAAAGCCTATATGGCCTATATGGCCTAACCACTCTCAATCGGTTCTCTCGATTGTAGAGTAGGCCCGTGCCCTGCAGTGGGACGTATATGGGCTGTTATAGAGATGTTATAAAGGGTTGTGTTCATTGTCATATGCAAATACCGACTGTATTTGAGTGGATACAAATATAATTTTCACCAGTGAAATGTTATAATTAATTATTTTTATACGCGTTCTCTCACATAGTGCTATCTATTTAAAAAAATAAGCCCATTCATGTTATAATCAAAACTTACTAGAACACACTTCCATCATATTTCCCAATGACCCCAAAAAACTGTACAAAAATCTTTTACGTGAATATTGGCAGGAGTTCAACAAAGTTTCGTTTTCGGCTAACAAGTAATGTTGTTATTCCAACTAGCACACTTTTTGTTTTGTCAGGGACGACTGTGCTGAAAACATTTTTTGTAGGCTTCGGCGTCGTGGAGGCTTTGAACTGTGAATTCAAATTCGATTAGTAGGGTTTCAAATACATTTTTGTGGGTTATTGCGTGGTGGCCTGTTTAGAACCGATCAGACGTGGCTGCCAACATGTTTGCGGTGGTCGCGAGTTCAAATCCCAGGGCACATTTCTGACTTTTCGGAGTCATGTGTGTATTGATGTCAATCACCACGCACTATAACGGTCAGGGAAAACATTGGAAACTGGATATCATGGCGAATTGGAAGAATTTCTATGGTATGTCAAAGTTCGCTAACCCGCATTAGGCCAGCGTGGTGATTACTATACGGCCTAACCCCTCTCAATCGCACTGTCGATTGTAGAAGAGGCCCGTGCCCTGCAGTGGGACGTATATGGGCTGATACAGATACGGATACAATGGGTTTTTTGTTATGAGGTATTCATTCCGTGGTTATTCATATGAGTTGTTCGAGATTTCTAAGTACCTTAGATAATGAGACGAGATAATGAGCCGGAAATAAGCTCGACGAATTATAGTTAAAGTTAATAGATTGCTGAATACCGCTTTCCTCTTCCCATCCTTTTCCTTCCTGCTCCCCTCTCGATGTGATGAACTGGCAACACATCTATGATCGAAGCTTAGTGAATGTCCATGGGCGGCAGTGGTCACTTACAATTAAGTGACCTGTTTGCTGGACTTATTGAATTAAAAAATCCATATTATGTCAATCAATATAACTGACATATTGGGGGCAAATGTCCCCCTCTAACAGCATTGTTTGGACGCCCATTTAAGATGTTATTGCCTATGGGCGCCCACGAGATACGTTGCAACGCGGTCTGTTACCTCGGAATCTCATTAATTGGAGACGCATCGCACAGATGTTCCCAATATGACATGTAAAATAAAACTTCATCACCATCATCATTTCAGCCCGTATCCATCCACTGCTGGACATATGCCTCCTCGTTATTGCACCACTTTGTTCGGTCTAAAACTTCTTATTAACCATAATTTTTGTCTACAGGAAGACATGGTCTGCCTGTCGTGCACGGCGACGGGCGAGCGTGTGTGTCTGGCGGCTGAGGGCTTCGGCAACAGGCACTGCTTCCTAGAGAACATCGCCGACAAGAACATCCCGCCTGACTTATCCCAGTGCGTGTTTGTCATCGAACAGGTATGACTTTATTCGTCATCATCATCATCATCATCATCAGCCCGTTACAGTCAACTGCTGGACATAACTTTATTATAATACTGTAATTTCTGACATCCTGATATGTTTCTGATATCCACGACAAAAGTCTTGTAACTTAGTATGGGGTCAGAAATACGTCTGTGACTGATAGGTGTCTTTATTAATTTTAAATATTGAAACGATAAAGTGAGTTAAATAATTTGTTGGTAAGTGGAAAACTGTCCAGAGTATCAGAAATAGATGGTATAGTACTATAGTAGCGTTTACAGTCGCCGAGATTTCTAAATTTTTATAGATTTTTTTTATATTTCCCTGTAAGTGTTCTGTGGTCTGTCTCTGCTTGGTGTTTTGTCTATTAATGATGGATCAGCAAGGAGAAACCTCCACTATTTTATACGATAGTCTATAGTCAATGTCACTGTGCTTGGCATGCTAACGAGAAGCCTCATTGTAGCTTTTGACTGTGGCCTTAATGAACCGTATTTTCTGGGGTGTTTATATAGACACGTCAGGGTACAGCAAAATAACGAAGCAGAACTAGAAACGAGGCAAATGGATTTTCGATCCCAAAACCTACTATGAAATTAATGTGGGAATAGTTCCGTTTGGGTCTAAATCAAACAATGATTGCTTCAATATTCTATGGTATAATTATTTACAGTCTTTATCGTCTTTACGTCGTACGTCGTTCACGTCTTCCATTGTCTTCCAGAATGTTTTCTCTCATTCCGTCCTTTCATACTTGTCATCTTAATCATTCATCCTCTAACTTTTTTACTCCTTATTCGTCATCTCTCACATAAACTACGTTCCATATCAGTCATTCGTCTAAGGTTTGATTCCACTCATCTTTCACCATAAACATTCAAACATTAATTTACTATTTTCTACGTCGTTCGAAGTGTCGAGCCTGTAGGCAAATTTAAACCCACTTACCGATTGTACTAAATATAAAGGTGCGTCAACAACAATGCCATTTTTGAAAAGTGCAATAAAAACTTACTTAAATTCTCAAGGACGTTTTTAAATGCGTAATATTGATTAACACCCATATTCTAAGACGTTTTCTCGACTCCACTTGACGTTACTAGAGGAAATCCGTATTCTTAGTAGAAGAAAATCTCCTCCACTCAACGTCACTCAAAAAATTTCCTGTCTCGAGGAAAGGAATCAACTGTCAAACTCAAGGTACGTCGCGACCTACCTTAAGGAAGAAATAAAAGAAATAATCCTACTTTAAAATTGTAATTTAAAAGAGAGAAATAAAGTTTACCTTTTAAAATTCTTAAATACCTAAATATGCCAACAATTTTTTGAGGTGGGTGCCTCTACACGATCTACACGTTTTTCTAGTGAATGATTACTCTTTATTTCACGGTGTCCTAAAGTGTGCCGCCTGGTACGCCGCGCCGTAGAAAGTAAAGGAGGGCGCCGCGTAGAATTCCCTCTGTCTAAATTTTTAGTTTTGTGCTTATATACCTAACTAATATCGCTGTACGTTTCAACCAGCTAGATAGATTAGGGTGCCGAGACAAAATAGTAAATATGTATGTGCGCCGCTGACTGAAAAAGATTGTGACCCCTGCTCTATCTCAAAAACTGCAGAACCGATTTCGATTCAACTTATACGGTGCAGTTCTGACAAAATTACATACATACAGCTCGAATTGGTGATCTCCTCTTTTTGAAGTCGATTAAAAAAAGATTTTTCGTTTGGAAACAATGTTTATTATTTTAAACGAGTTATTAAAGATTTCCAGCGGTTCCTGTAATACTTGTACGATACTCCGTACGAATATCCCGAACGACGATTCATCAATAAGAATATCCTTCGAAATTTCCGGGTTGGATTGAATGACCCTCCTCCTGTCTGCATGCGTTTTTTTTGCAGCCACCATTTCTCCGACTCACTAAATATTTGTCTTCCAGTCATAATCCTGAAGATTTTGAGTTAAATAATTATATATTATTTGTAAACACTTTTGACATGACATTTGACTGTCACTTTTCAAGTGACCATAGGCTAGTTTCAAAGTTTTTTTGTTAAATCTCTACTTTATCTATACATCAGTGACGTAAATGATGACGTTTTTCCTCAACTCAACCTCACTCGAGGAACCTTTAGTAAAAGTATATTTTTAACTAAGCATACCATTTTCGAGGATTCCTTAAATTCATTTTTATGTCACCTCGACTAGGATAAGGTTGAGGAAGATTAGAGGAAACGTGTTAGAATACGGGTGTAAGACTTTAAAGATTTCAGTATGTTTTACGCTACAAAATATATTATAAACGAACATCATAACTGTTTGTTCTTGATTTTATTTTACGTTTTTAAGTTTGCTGTAAACTAAACAGCTCTGAATTCTTTTTTTGTTTTGGTTCATAACCAATAACTGCGTATTTACATGCATTTTTCGTGCACAGGCTCTATCAGTAAGGGCGTTGCAAGAATTGGTCACAGCAGCGGGCTCAGAAACTGTAAGTATGAACGAAATACAACACACAAATACCTTGTAAAATTAACATGCAAACACACCTAGAACTTGTCACATTTTATAAATAATTTTCAAATGTATTTTTTTACTAAATCCGCCACTGTACTTGTCCTAATCGAATTTGTAAAGATTTTAAAAAGCAAATCCGTTTCTTTACACCATTATTTATATTGTATTTAACATACGTGAGTTTGCCATATATGAAATATATATATTTTTATCACATCAATATTAATTTAACATACAAAAATCAAACAGTACAAAAAAGAGTAAAACTTTTGATGCGTTCATCTCATCTCTGTGACAATTTTTATTACTTAATATATATTTTATTAAATATTGTTTCTACTACGTTGTTCCCATATTTAATAATCAGAATTACTAATAATTTGGGAAATATTTTTTAATATGGCAAGCTCACACCCGTCCTTATGTGAATAATGAACTTTTCCAATATTTGGTATGTGTTACGTTTTTTTCAGGGCAAAGAAAACTTAGTGAGTATCTGAAATTCGGTAAAATGCATGCAACGAGATCAAAAACACTTATTCAAATTGGTTTTTCAGTATTCAAAATTTTAAACCTAACATCGTGATATCATTTTGTTGTTTAACTTATCACTTCCTAGTAATTGTTTAGTTTTAAAAGGTGATAAGAACCTTCAGATGCTTGAAATTTTTAAATTTACAAGCTTCTAGCGTTTGTGCAACACATTTTGAGGTTATTAACGCTTGCCAAGTGACTTTCAGGTTTTCTCACACACACATAGAGTCTTCTTTGGCTTAAAGAGCGTGTCTATATACGCCCTTTTGCTAATGAAGGCCGCGCAGGTTTTTTGCAAACGCCTGTTTTAGAAATAGGAATAACAGAAAAAATAACAAGTAAATAAGCTTAAAATAAACAAAACAATGTGTTTTGGTGAATGTTTTATTTTTTTCTATATTATTTTTTATGAAAACCTCGAAGAATCAGCAATATTTCACCAAAAACAACAAATTATTTTTTAAATCTATTGGTCTAAATAAAATGCTTGCTACCCCCAATATTTGAAAGGGCGTATGTCACTAATAATTTTAGTTACATATGCTGTTTTTCTATTGGGGCAGGCTTGGTTTATATTTTTTCAAAAATAAAAAAACTAAAATGGCTTATTTACTGTAAAGATAAAGCTGAAAGGTTTTGAGCATGAATTTAAACTAGAATAGTTCAAATTATATTATTTTCCAAAAACAATGCTTTTAAAGAGTTGTACAAAATTCATAACTATTTATTCAACTTAAAAATTAAATACGTAAATACACCTTGTAATGTCATTAAAAATAAATTAATATGATCATTTAAACATAGAAATATAATTATCTGTTCAGTATTCTGCTAGGTCCATTTATCCTAACTAAACTTTTTTTTATATTGTTATTTTCCCCTTTTATTTAGTGTACATATTGTGATAAGTTATCATAAGAATATTTTTTAATTAGAATAAAAAATATAATTTCATCTTTTTTCATTAACAGACGTGGAAACATATCTTTTATTATTTATTTGATAGTTTTTGGAAATATTTTACTTTTTATCGTGAACTTTTCTCCTATTTTAAACTCATTAAACATTGAAGATTACTAAACAGATTTTTATTATTTCCAGGGTAAAGGCACTGGTTCTGGTCACAGAACCTTGTTGTACGGTAATGCCATCCTGCTGCGCCATCTTAACAGCGATATGGTGAGGATTTTGTATTTTATGCATTCTTCCGCATAGGAAACTGAACTGAGACTCAACATTAAATGATGTTAATACATTATTACACATTAAAACTATCTTACACGGAAATAAAGGACTTAATGTTAGGAAGTCCTTATAGTAGGTAAATAAATATTATAAATAAATATAATATTTATTTACCTACATTAATTAATTATATATTAATCGTCAGAAACAAGTTATCCTTCAAATAAATTATAATCGAAATATATAAGTAATACGATTATGAGATAGTTTTACAAATACAATTGTCATCTTTAAAATTATGTTGAAGTTCTACTTCATCTTAAAATTACTACTTACTTGATTTTTTTATATAATTGCTATATTATTGCACATACAGTATACTTTTTTTGTCCCACAGTACCTGGCGTGCCTGTCGACGTCATCTTCGCAGGACAAGCTGGCTTTCGACGTGGGTTTGCAGGAACACTCACAGGGAGAAGCTTGTTGGTGGACCCTGCATCCTGCCAGCAAACAGAGGTATTATCCGGAAAGAAATGATCTCTTTAGTAGTAATCTGAGTGTTTTGGTTTCATCATCAAATATAATCGACAGCCTCCGTGGCACGGTTGATTGATAAACCGGTTATAGCATGAAAGGCCGCTGACTCTGTATCCGCACTGAGACAAATATTTGTGTTATGAGTCCAAAAAGTTTCTCATAGTTTCTGATATCCACGACACAGCACTCGTAGTTTACTATGGAGTCAGAAATGTGTGTGTATGACTGTTGGGTGTACTCATTTATTAATGTAATCTATATAAATGTGGACTATACGGCCTAACCCCTCTAAACCGTACTCTCGATTGTACAGGTATTCTTAGATACAGAAATGCATAAAGCTTTATTTTAAAACAAATTCAGTATCGTCCAGGTTTCTATCACATTAAAGATTATTTTTGAGTTTTTATTTTTGTTCTATAGATCTGAGGGTGAGAAGGTGCGTGTTGGTGACGACTTGATTCTTGTCTCCGTGGCTACTGAAAGATATTTGGTGAGTTACATTAAATATTTTTTTTTAATAAACATATTGAAGCTATATCATAAGGATTAAAAAAATAAATAGAAGGGTATGCTCATTTATGTTACACAATTTGGTTGGCAGTAAGAATGAGGCTCTATTTGTATACTGGAAATTTTGAAAGAAAGATTAGGTGGTTTTATTCTTTAGCATGAATGCGCCTGATGGTAATTATGAGTCGTAAGTATAGTGCGTTGGGATAACACCGTAATAGGGGTAAGAACGTAAACTTCTATGAAACATAGGACGAAATATAGGGAGTTTCCGTTCTTACCCCTTCAATCCTTCTATTATGGTGTTACCCCAACGCATCCTACTTCAATTCTGATATAAACTGTACTCTTCCTTAACAATTTGATAGGTAATTTCAGTAATCATGTTGTGTATCGTATGTACTGTATTCATCAAGTTTTGAAATTAAATGAACGACTAATTTCATAAGTTATTTGTTCATACATTTAATATGCATTAAAATTGTGAAATAAATGATTTAAAATGAGAGTGTTGAATATAAATATAGCTGCAGAAGTTATTAGATTTTTACAGAGCTGAGTATTTACATGATGTGGAAATTTATTTCTAAATTGTTGTTATATATACGTACATATATTTATAAGATTATGAGGAGGTTAGTTCGACTGGTGTCCTATTAAAGCCAGATATTTAGTTCAGTTTAAGATATTATATCAAATGTAGCAATGCGGATTATAATTTAATTATATCGTATACCTATTCATTAATCTTATTGAAACATAATTATGTGGATTGTATACTGGGTTCGATTCCCAGGTTCGATAAACTGATTCAATGAGGGTATATCTAAAAATATACTTTGTCTAGGATTCGTTTTATTGATATAATGTAGTGTTGTGAGCTGAATGATTTTCGGGATTTGTACGATAAAAATTTAAATTAAGACCAAAGTTACATATTTATTTAAAAATCAAATTAATTGATGTAAAATTTATTTAGTGTTCAAATAATTATCACGAAGATTGCCCAAATTAAATAACTTTTCTTTTAACTAAAAAATAAGTTTAATATAAAAACACCCATAATTTCTTATTCAAGCTATAAAAGAGTTTTACATCATTACTTCGTAATAAAGTCGGCCTACATAGACCGTTGAGCCTTTATAAAGTTTTTAACACGTTTTTTAATGAAAAACTTTAGGGTAAGGTTAAAATGCAGCCTTCAGCTTACGGAGAACCCAAACGACGGACAAAAGGACTGTCTTTTATATTGTCGGTGAGATAAACATAGAAAAAGAGAACATTACACGGTTGAATCGTATCGCAAAATAAAAAAAATATAAATATTAAAACTATTAAAAAAAAAAATATACCATAAAGCCGAAATAATAGTTAAAAAATCGTAGGTAGCCTTTTTAAAGAGGTACACGTCTTTAAAGTAGACCCTACCTTTGAAATCAAATTTCGAACAAGCTTGTATATCCATGTCAATTTGAAAAAGATAAGCATCTAACGCCGTTGGACACTATCGGCCTTATTCATCGACAGTTTATAAACCAATTTTAGTTAACGAATGTTTTGTCCCTTTCAAACGACCTTTGAATTTAGTTTAAGCGAAGAAGACGAAAATTCGATAACTAAAATAGGATTCGAAACCATCTATGATTATGCCCTCATATTTATACAGCAATGTAGTAGCCATCAGGTGTATCTTAAATTGTATCATATGAATTGTATGAACCAGTATGAATAAAATGATTATAAAACATGAAATAACAGACTCCTCAACTGATTGGTCCATTCATAAAAGACTAAATGATACGGCAAAGCCGGTAAGAGGAAGGTGGTAGCGGACCCAATCGCTGGCGCTACCAAACAACTTTGTCCATATTAATATTGTATAAAAATCGTTGTAGGTCTCTCATATGCGAGAGGCTGGTTGAGTAGGTACCATCGCAATGTCTATTTCTATTTCTCACACCAAACAGCAGTGTAAATGCACTGTCGTGTTCCGGTTTGAAGAACATTGTAGACAGAGTAATTACTGGACATAATGAGACTTAACATCTTATGTCTCCGGATGGCGAGAGCAGTGGAATGCCAAGCATTGGTTTGGAATTCATGGTGTTGTTTGATTTTGTTACTGTCCATGAGCGGTCATATCGCTTAACATCAGCCGAATGGCATGCTCGTCTCGCCATTCATGGGAAAAAATTAATAACATAGACTATAACATAATTGATTTTGATGAAACTTATTTCGGGTTTATGGTATACTTAAAATAAAATATAATTTAATAGACTAGTTTTTACCGAACGCATCTTAAATCTAAAGGTGTAATTATATATTTAAAGTAGCGATGCGATTCTGCCCGTGTACTTAGAATCTAGACACAGCATGTAACATCAGAATCAGAACAATTGTATGTACATATTATGTGTTGGACATTATCTCGCTGTGTTCCATTGTGAAAGTACAATTAAAATAATATTTATGTAGATTGAACATTGCAGTTATTACTGTTGTAATATGTCTGCTGTAATATGAGTTTATTTTCTCTCTATGATGTATGTAAAAATCGGAATTAGTCGTGTCATACAACTCGTGGTTTGAAAAACTTAAAGTCCATAGATCGATATCTAATTTGGGCTGTTTTTCCATTTGTATATCGATTTGATAAATCTCATTGCCATTTTGGTCACACTGGTGTTACCTCTGCCTGCCCCTTTAGGAATAAAGGCATAAACTTATTGTATCGATTTAATAATAGTACAGTTGGCAGGGGCCCAGTGCGAGCATCGCTCCGAAAAGAATCTCAAGTATAATTTTTCTTCATTTTGCCTTCTTCATTTTTTGCTTGAGAAATTAATTTATGAGATGTGTATTCAATATAATGTTATAAAATATAATTTATTCCTAGACTCTTGTTTAGTCAATTGCCACGTAATAGTTTGCAGTTTGAAAGAGAAAATTTATTATAATAAATATCTATAATTATATAGCTACATTAGTATGTGTTTGTAATTCATATTATTTGTCCACCAATGTACGCCATATTGTTCATTGTCAGTGTTGTCTGTATGTTCAGATAGATATTATATAATATTTGAATTAGAATCATTGTCTTTTATGTCAGAAATAGGTAAGTTGTATGCATTAAACACAGAATAAATGTTTTTGTAATGCAATTTTTTATTCGGGTCTATTCGGGTAAATCGGAATTTCGGGGAATTCCGATAATTCCGATCACTAAATTCTCCTAAATACAGCAGTATATTTTGCTCCAACAATATTCATCTAACCGCCATGCCAGTTTGCTCGGCCTCTTCGGTTGACTCAGATTCCTTTAAAGGAATTAGTGATAACAATTTCGTTATTATCGGAATTTCCCGACTTTCGGATTTAGCCGAAAGGACTAGATATATTAAGATATCTAGTTGATTTATTGGCATGTATGGCTATTGATGTAACGTATTGTATAAAGATAAATTCCTAGATAAACCACACAAGAATGAGATATTAGAATCAGGGCAGAAATTGGATGTGATTTGTTGTTCCTTTTTCAAAATAGTTTATCACACGTTAGACGAACATCTAAAACGTTCGACATAATGCCGGAATTACACGTTTCACGAATCCTACAATTCTATAGGACCTCCTTTTAACATTTTTTTCTAATGTTAAGTAATTTTTCAGCACACCACGAAAGAAAACGAAGTATCGATAGTGAACGCGTCATTCCATGTGACCCACTGGTCGGTGCAGCCGTACGGTACTGGTATATCGCGCATGAAGTACGTGGGTTATGTGTTCGGTGGGGACGTTTTGAGGTTCTTCCACGGAGGCGACGAGTGCTTGACTATACCCAGTACTTGGACTAAGGATGGAGGGCAGAAGTGAGTATTGATTGAAGTTTGAATTTATTTAATGGAGTTTGAAGCGATATGAAAACGAAATCTGCCGTGATTGATAGCTGCTGATAGATAATTTAAAAGTCATTGAGTAATAGTCATCCACTAAAGACCCCAATTAGTTATCTATTACTCAACCAAAAGCAGCTTCAAAAATTTTATTCTTACAATTTTTTTTTATTTATTTCAACACATATATAATCTGTCATTGATTATTTTTGTACTTCCATTTTTATAAGTTTTATTGCATAACCTGATTTGAGTGCATTGAATATACTTACTACCTGTATTATTTTACGTCTCTCTATAACTCTTAGGATCTGAAGCAAAAACTCTTTACAAAAAATGTTTCCTCTTACAACACCTCGACACTCAAAAGGCTTTTTTTGTCCCCAGCATCGTAGTGTACGAAGGCGGTTCAGTGATGTCGCAAGCCCGATCCCTATGGAGACTGGAACTGGCAAGAACCAAATGGGCCGGCGGGTTTATCAACTGGTACCATCCTATGAGAATCCGGCACATCACCACTGGAAGATACCTCGGTGTGAACGACCAGAACGAGCTTTATTTAGTTAGCAGGTTTGTGTTTTTTCAATTATAGCCTCCGTGGCGTAGTTGGTTAAGGCGTGGGTTGTGAAACGATTGGCTACGAGTTTGGTTCTCTGAGTATAATTAGGTCGAAAAGTGTATTTTTATTTTGACCCTCGCGGCAAAAGATTGTTCATCTTTATGTCGTATCAGGTGTCAAGCTAAAAGGTATTCAACTTGACTCCTGCTTTCAAGTTTGAGCTAAAAGTGCCACTGTTTTTAATATTTACCTAAGTGTATACATACTTACTTAACCCTCAGTTTAACTGTAAGTGAAAACATAATAAAGGAACCTGAAACTTGAGAAACATTCTCAAGTATTTCCAATATAACTATTTGCAGCTTGTGCTACGTAAATGACTATGACCTTTATTCAACAGAGAGGAAGCAACAACAGCATCCTGCGCCTTCTGCCTCCGCCAAGAGAAGGACGATCAGAAGCAAGTGTTGGAAGACAAAGATCTTGAAGTAATAGGAGCTCCCATCATTAAGTACGGTGACTCCACTGTTATTGTACAACACTCGGAGACTGGACTGTGGTTGTCTTATAAGGTACTGTAATTTTATTGGATATGTTTATTTTTATATTTTGGCCTTAATTATGTAACGTAAAAACCCGGTACAAAAGGTGGTTCTGTCTTGAAGGTAATGAAAAATATTTTATTTCTTTTTTGTTGTATACAGGAAAAGAAGCCGAAGAAAATGTTTTCTTAAAACTTGGTTTAATAATACAGAGATTTTCACGTGAAAAATATTTATCATAGTAAATATAAAAAAAGACTTAGGGATACTGTAACTTTTACATTTTTAAGATATTTTTTATTGCGATGAATGGTGAGTCGAGCATGTCACTGATCTGATGGTAAGCGATACGACCGATATAGTTTTATTTTTTTTATAAATATAGTATATACTCATTATTTAATATGAATAAGTTAATTTATATAGCTTATAATGTAAGCCATTAATACGATATTTAAAAAAGCAGGTTCAAAATGTACCCTGCGTAATTCCCACGATAACCTCAAAATAATATTTACCATTTATTTGAACAAATTGAGATGGATCAGCAGGGACAAATAGCTACATTAAATTGATGTGGGTGAAAAAGGTTTTAAAGGACGGACACATTATAGCTTACATTTCTGCTGGGGCTTTATAATGTTTAGGGATTAGGCCGATAAACATTTACACATATAACTCATTAGTAACAAATAAGGCTAGGCTTACATTTTTTTCTCCTAATAGGCGTAGTCGTTATTTTAAAGGCCGTGTATTTTAATACTACTGAGATACATATTTTTATTTCGTCAAATGAAATGTTTAATATTAAAAATCAAGCAAGAGATGACTCACCAAAACACATAAAAATATTGACTTTAATTGACTGTCTATTTCAGATAATTAATTTATGAATACGATTAATTCCTCAATCTTCACTTACTTATTTAATACAATCCACACCCTTATAAACATAAACGATAATATGAACCTATAATAGGCGAGACGAATGATTTTCAAATTATATTCTAAAATATGGGCACACATTTATTATATACGAAAAAATCTATATTTCAAGAATTAACAAAGGCTTAACACAGTTTTAAGCCATTTTTCTAATAATTTTTCAATAGTGCACAAAAAACGCTAGTAGGTCATGGCGTCCGCTTTGATGTCACTACTAGGTAAACATGTCATTGCGTACCTACTACTAAATCTGTGGTCTATGCGCAGCGAATGCGTCATGTTTACATAGGCGTGACATCATGCGTTGTGAAGAGCGTTTTTGTCAAAATGGCCGATTGCTATATTTTGTACTTTGATTTTATTTAAAATCTTATTAATCTCCAAGTATAGATTAAAACTGAATTATCATTTGAAATCCTTGTAATACGTATTTTCCCTTAAAAACATAAAATCTTTAATTTTTTGATACTGTCGTCTCGCCTATTATTTAAAACCCAACGTTTAGACAGCTATATGATCAATATCTAACCTAAACTTTCCTTCCAGTCATACGAAACGAAGAAGAAAGGCGTGGGTAAAGTGGAAGAGAAGCAGGCGATACTCCACGAGGAAGGCAAGATGGACGACGGTCTCGATTTCTCCAGGTCACAGGAAGAAGAGTCCAGAACCGCCAGGGTCATCACCAAGTGCTCTTCGCTGTTCACCAAGTTTATCAAGTGGGTATACACTTTAATAATTGTCAGGTTTGAACGGATTAATTTCATAGCTGGCAAGCTAGTCGCTGTAAGAGATTTGCCGTGTTTCGGCATCCGGTATGAATTACAAGGATGATAATGTTGGTCTTAGCTTGTAAAAGTTGCTGTAGTAAGTGAGCCATTAATATGATTATGCATATTACATAATTTGGCTTTTATCATTTTGTGAAAAGCCCCACTTCGAAATTTTTTGGCACTAATTCAGTCACAAACTAATCATATTTTCCACCTGAAATATTTTTTAAATAAATTACCTTACCTGGAAATAACCTAAAAATAAACCCAGCGTTCGCAATCTCTACATGCTGCCGCTAATCATATGTATTGTGTCATAAAAACATAATTATAACTTCGCTCATTTGTAAACTTAATTACTAAGCACTTAAAGACACAATGTATTTTTACAGCACTGACTTTTCGAAGTATCAGACAACTTATCAGACAAGGACAACCAGACCATTGACCATGAGTTCGAATCCACGTACTAATAATAAAACTATGCGTAATAAAAAACGACAACCCAAATAATTAATAGTATAATGAAGATAATATTACAGCCTCCGTGGCGCAGTTGGTTAGACGCCGCCTGTGAAACGAGAGGCCGCGGGTTCGATCCCCGCACCGAAACGAATATTTGTGTGACCCACAGGTATTTGTTTCGGGTCTGGGTGTTTGTGAGACCGAAAAGTCTCTCGTAGTTTCTGATACCCACGACACAAGACTCGATGTTAGTGTGGGGTCAGGACTATGTATGTGACTGTTGGGTGTATTTATTTATTTATTTATTATATTATGCAAATTGGAGTGTAGCTGATGTTTTTGAGTTGTTTAAGATCTCATTATCGAGCTATAGCGTCATGAATCTTTCTTATTATTCTTACTTTTCTTATTTTAAACTATATTTACTACTTCCTCATTCATAATTGCGTCTTTTTATATATATCCTCTTGAATGTGTGTAAAGCAAAGTTAAAAAATCCATCCACAGTGGCCTTGAGACGTTGCAAGAGAACCGCCGTCACTCGATGTTCTTCGCCTCAGTCAACCTGGGAGAAATGGTGATGTGTCTCGAAGACCTGATCAATTACTTCGCGCAACCTGACGAGGACATGGGTATGAATGGTTTAATAAATTAAACATTGTTCATTCCGTCAACACATCAAGTTCGTGTGTCATTTTGATCAAACTACTCCACCTTTGTTTTTACGGGAAACAACATAACTACAATGGGCGTAATGATTAGTATACTGCAGTCGAGATAAGGTTTCCACCGGCGCGAGATATCTATCGCTCGTTGTCATAATTATGCCGGCCTGATTATATCCGGATGGACCTGAAACGGACAATCTTGGTGTGTGAGTATGGCAATTCCTTAACCGCCGTGTACAATGGTCCTTATTCGGTGACATAAATTCTCTTCATCGTTTTTTAATCGTTTCAAGTATGTAGGAGTTTTAAATAATAATTTCTCCCTAATTTAGAACACGAAGAAAAACAAAACAAGCTCCGCGCTCTCCGGAACCGCCAGGACCTGTTCCAAGAGGAGGGCATCCTCAACTTGATCCTAGAAGCCATTGACAAGATCAACGTCATTACGTCACAGGGTTTCCTAGCCGGGTTCCTGGCTGGAGACGAGTCGGGGCAGAACTGGGAGATGATCTCTGGATACTTGTATCAGTTGTTGGGTGAGTTAATACCGCTAGATGTTATAGTCTATTGAGATGGGAGTTAGAAATATGACAGGAATAACAATCTTCTTGTTGGTAAAAAATAATAATAGAGATTCTAAATAGTAAACCTGCCGAGAAATCTGCTGGAAAAAGAGAAACTACGAATTCGATTTTCCCATTCAGATTGTTTTTTGCATAAACAATTGATCTGTATTTATGGTTCTAATTATACAAGTTCAGAGTCAACGCGTAATGAAAGCTCAATCAAAAGTTAATTAACAGCATTTTTTTCGCCACAATGTGAAACATATTGGTGTTAAGATAAAAATGTGGATGCAGAATTAGTGCAGGTTGCTCGTAGGTTGACGCATTTCGTAGAATGCGAACAAATTCGCCAGTCTTTTTTTAAAGCAGACTAATGAGACTTGTATATACACACAAGACTTTTGTTTACTGTTGATTATGTATATTAATTAACTTTTCCCCTTATTAATAAATATTATTTTTGGTGCTTTTTAGCCGCTATAATCAAAGGCAACCACACGAACTGCGCCCAGTTCGCGAACTCGAACCGGCTGAACTGGCTGTTCTCGCGGCTGGGCTCGCAGGCGTCGGGCGAGGGCACGGGCATGCTGGACGTGCTGCACTGCGTGCTCATCGACTCGCCCGAGGCGCTCAACATGATGCGGGTGCGTATATCTCATTTTGATATATGTGTATTTTAATTAGAGTATTCAAATTTTTACAATATTGTAATATGAAATTCAGAAATGATTAAAAAGAAATAAAACTATTTTATACGGATTTTATCGCGATTTGGTTTAATTTTTACATTTTTTAACTTCCCGACGTTTCGATTACTTTACAGCTTTCGTGGTCACGGGTCGGAAACGTCGGGAAGTTAAAAAATGTAAAAATTAAACCAAATCGCGATAAAATCCGTATAAAATAGTTTTATTTCAATGTGTAACATTCGCGTAAATCTAAGAAACCATTATGATTAAAAAGAACTTGTAAAATACTACTTCTCTCTCTCTTTCTCTCTCTCTCTCTCTCTCTCTCTCTCTCCCCTCTCTTCAGTAATAGGAAGTCCACTGCTGAACATAAACCTCCCCCGTGGAACCCCACTTCGACCTGTTAGAAGCATGCATCCAATGACTTAAAACATAAACTGAAAACTTTAATATACTTCAATAGTATGATATTTTGTTCCCAGGATGAGCACATAAAAGTGATAATATCGCTACTAGAGAAGCACGGGCGTGATCCTAAAGTCCTGGACGTTCTGTGCTCTCTGTGCGTGGGTAATGGAGTAGCAGTGAGGTCTTCGCAGAACAACATCTGTGACTATCTGCTGCCGGGGAAGAATTTACTGCTGCAGACGCAATTGGTTGATCATGTTTCTAGGTAACTTTAAAATTAATGTACATTATGAATTAAACAATAGTGATATAAAAAGTGGTATGTTTTGAAATTTAAGGCACATTTAATCTAATTAGAAAATGCATGATATTTTTAAGTTGCTCAACTCCAATTAATATTGTACGCTCGATAAATATACTAAGTTTACTAGTTGTTAGTCTTTCAAAAGTTACTTGATGAAATACGTTCTAGAATTCAAAGCTTTCTATGATGAAAATCACTGGTTTTACTCATCGAGTGTTTAATGCATTATAATTAAAAAAATTATAATTAATTAATAATATTATGATCTTGGTTTCAACCACCAAAGCGAATTTATTTAATATTCTTTCAGAATATAATTTGCATAACATTAAATATTTTATAGCTCTTGTTGTCCCATCAGTATATAAAGCACATTTACCTGTTCATGTTTGTTAATTTATAGCATTCGTCCAAACATCTTCGTGGGTAGAGTAGAAGGATCAGCAGTATATCGCAAATGGTATTTCGAAGTGACCATGGACCACATCGAAAAGACCACGCACATGATGCCCCATCTGCGTATAGGATGGGCAAATACTTCTGGGTAAGTAATTTATTATTATCTGTAGTTTCGTTAACGGAAGAAACTTGAGAATAAGTTCAGTTTTTACCTGACTACGAAAGAAGGAGGGTTATTCTTCCTACTGTCATGAATTTATAACTTCAGGTGGAAATTAATTTGAAGCAGGAGTTATTTGATTTTTATTACACTGCATTTAGTTTTTAGTAGTCAATACTGTAAAGATATTGTTTTATTAATTTAGATACCTAATAATTTAAAAAAGTCTATTACATTGTTTTTTTTTACTGTTTGCATACAAGTCTGTCCCAAATTGTGTGTTATATTCTCACAGCCAATCCTCTTTGTGTATATTTTTCGAGACGAATAACACTTACATTCTAAAAGGATCAAGATTTCAAAAATGTAATTCATTGTTTCTGTAACAATTATACAACCGTATGAATTGCTAAGATTAATAATATTCTTACCTATTTCAGCTACGTACCATACCCCGGTGGTGGTGAGAAGTGGGGTGGTAACGGGGTAGGAGATGACCTCTATTCGTTCGGCTTCGACGGCGCCTACCTCTGGTCTGGTGGTAGGAAGACACCGGTCAATAGGACTCATGCTGAAGAACCCTATATTAGGAAGGGTGAGTTTATTCTTATACTTGTATACCTGGTGTATCAAAAGTACGAACGAAAACGAAGCCAGGTGGTAGTTTTAGAGATTTCAGTTGCACTTTAAATGTGCCATGTATAATAAAGAAACTTTAAGGAGTATGTAGGTCAACTGGTGACGAAAGACCAGCTACCCTTATGCGTGGAATGAAATGATTGAATCAGGAAATACTTGCCTGGTGATTCTCTACTGCTGTGCTGTATCTTATAGTACAAAGAATGGGAGAAGTTAATGGTGGATTTTACTACGTCTTGAGCAATCTCGCTGACAGTAAAATTACATGTTATGTCTTTTATTTCACTTCGAATTTATGTGAGATCGTAGGTGGTTCAAGTTAGAAGTATTATTTGTATATATCTTTAATCTATGTGTTGTTTATGTATGTATAACTAATTTTGTTTATAGGTGACGTGATTGGCTGTGCATTGGATCTGAACGTGCCGATAATAAACTTCATGTTCAACGGAGTGAGGGTGACCGGCTCCTTCACCAACTTCAATCTGGAGGGAATGTTCTTCCCCGTCATCAGCTGTTCTAGCAAATTGAGGTAAATACCTAGAATAACCAATAATGGTTTTGGTAATATTACGTAAATGAATATCTATTTCTAACAAAAGTGAAGCCAGAAAAGCCACAAGGAAGAAAACACGCGTTGTGTCTTCAGCAATATGAAAACCGATGACAATAACTGTGGGATAAGTATGGGTAGTAAGAAAGGCATAATATCTACGCTTTTTAGATTACGGTTGTTTAACAATTTTCTCTACGGGATTGTGTGTGATCAGGATTATTAGGTATACTACCTATTAGATGTTTTTATTTTGACTAGTCTGCATTATATGGTAAGTGCGATCATCATTGCAATAGATTGTTTAAATTTTAATTCTGCACCTGCCCCCAGCTGCCGCTTCCTCCTGGGCGGCGAGCACGGGCGCCTGCGCTACGCTGCCCCGGAAGGCTACTCGCCGCTGGTGGAGTCGCTCCTGCCGCAGCAGATCCTGGCGCTGGAGCCGTGCTTCTACTTCGGCAACCTGGCCAAGCGAGCCCTGGCTGGTCCGCCGCTTGTCCAGGATGATACTGCTTTTGTGCCTACTCCTGTTGATACTATGCTGGTAAGGATGTATTAATTGTTCTGTTGTGAATTTTATAACTTTAAATCTTTTTGTACTACATTTTATTCTTCATTATGTACATCTACAATTGCTTTGGTGTGAATTCAATTTTTTTAAATCTTTTTGTTCTATTCTTCATTATGTAGAGCTATCTATAATTTATCTATGTTTTCTGAGCTGGTAAAGGTACCTAATCTTTAAGTTTATAGTCATGTAGGAATCACATACTATTGATACTATGCAAGGTCCTTTCCCTAAAATAATATAGGTCTTTCCGATATAAAATCATATTATATTTGGCGAAACCCAGATGGTTATATATCTAGGCCTTAATCAAATCGGTTAATTCCACTTGTACTTCTAAAATTATACTTAAATAAGATATTTATTTCAGATCACGCTGCCATCGTATGTGGAACAAATCAGGGACAAACTTGCCGAGAACATTCACGAAATGTGGGCGATGAACAAGGTAGCCTATTCAAAATCGTATTCTTCTTCTCTAGTGAAAACCGCTTTCCGAACCGGGTGGCAGAATAAAACATGACTGTATCTAAGTTATATTTTATCTTATGGGTTAAATAATACATTTTAATTTTTATTTCAATTTTAATGTTTTATTAAAGATCGGTTAAGTTTAACATCTACATGCCCAGATCGAGGCGGGCTGGGTGTACGGCGCGGACCGCGACGACCTGCACAAGGTGCACCCGTGCCTCGTGCCCTTCGAGCGCCTGCCGCCCGCCGAGAAGCGCTACGACATACAGCTCGCCGTGCAGACGCTCAAGTACGGACATACTCACATACATCTTTTGGTACTAACCACGCCCTCTATCTACTAACCGACCTGTGAAAAAACTATTAAAAACCCCCTTATCGCTGACAGCCTATGTAAAAGACCATACCCAAAGTTGTTTCAAAATCACTGAATTATTTATTGAAGTTTGCAGGCACTGACTTATATTCTACCGATAGACGAGACACGTCAAAGAATTAAAGTGCCCCCGTATTTTAAAAGCACAGTGCAATATTACATCACTTACCTGGTATTTTATTAAAATATTGTAACTTTACACGATTTGCTTTCGGTTTGACGGCGAAACATTCATTTATTACTTTTAAACGTATGCGATAAGGCGTACTGCACTGTCACTGTCACGAAGCAAACTGATTCATGTGTGGTGCATGCACCGCAAGTAGGTGGGACACATTTTTTGTACTGAATGTCTTATCTAGTGTAACATTGATATCGATGTTTGCAGGACTATCTTAGCTCTGGGCTACTACATCAGCTTGGACAAGCCTCCCGCGCGCATCCGCAACGTGCGCCTGCCCAACGAACCATTCATGCAGGTACATGTCTACCCACAACTTATTCATTAAATCATTCAGACAATTGCAAGAGTGATTTTATATTATTTTAGTTTGGAGTGCGGGGACGAAGAGTATTTCGATGTACGACTGTATTTATTATTACCTATGTATTAGTAAAAACTAAATTTGACTGAATTCAATAATGATTTATTTGGTTCTAAATGATTTTACTAAATAAAAATATTTGTATGTTCTATTCTTTATCTTGTAACTTATGAACTGTTAAAGGAGCAATAAGAACAATTTCTGTATTGTGTAGTACACAGCGCGGTAGATGTTTTTTTTATTATAACTTGTTTACATTCTTGGAGTACTATAAAGAATAAACAACTTTATGCGTTCCTAGTATTTAAGCATCTTCATCAGGTCGCTTTTTTGGTTATCGATGTGCGCGCACATTGTTAAACCTCTCATATATATTTTCAAACGCGCCAAAAGAAGTATTACTTAAAAATATGTGTGATTGTAGAGTAACGGCTACAAACCAGCGCCGCTGGACTTAAGCGCGGTGACCCTCACTCCGAAGATGGATGAACTGGTGGACCAACTCGCAGAGAACACGCACAACCTGTGGGCACGGGAGAGGATACAACAGGGATGGACCTATGGACTCAATGAGGTACCTCTGAATGTATTACCTGTGGCTTAATCCTTACTGGCTTAGGTGTTTCAAAATTGTTTATTTCTGAAAAACGTTTTTTCATAATGTCTTCAGAGATTAATTATAATTTATTGTTAAATTTAATCGAACCAAACAAAGTGAATTTACAGATATCGAAATCTAACCTAAACCTCCAAGGTGCATAATCTATGAAGGACATTGACTTTCAGTCCTCGGTAACCATAAAATGCAGTTGTCGATCCTGGCTTACAGGAGTTTCACTGGCGGGTATGAGGATAGTCTAATTAGGCAGTTCAATAACTAACACGAAGTTATAATTTAACCCACGATATATATCCGAAACCCTATTAATATTATCCGTAATATTTGTACCTAGGATCCCGAAATGCACCGTTCTCCCCACTTAGTTCCATACGCTAAAGTGGACGAAGCCATCAAGAAAGCTAACAGAGACACCGCTTCAGAAACAGTCAGGACCCTGCTGGTGTATGGATACAATTTAGATCCACCTACTGGAGAACAACATGAAGGTAATATTTCTTAAATATCTTGGTCTAATAGTAGGACTTCCTGTGGTTTGAATCATATTTGACTCCAAACTTTTGATTTTAGATAATTTATATAGGTTTAGACGCAAAAAAACTAACATTTAATGGGACGTATTAAATAAATCATTAGAGAAGACCCTGACAAATTAGTTGCCCCAAAGCCCAAAGGGTCTACATGCATAGACCAGCCTAACATAATCGTGTTGGTGCGAGAGCTAAATCTCTAATCGATTCTAGAAACACTTATGGCTGCCACACACATTCAAGTGCGTTTGCGCAAACGCGAGTTTCCACCAGTCTCGAATCGAAAATTTCAAAGAAGTTTGCGCAGTTATTTGTCCACACACGTTCCATTATACTGGTGCAAACTCAGACTTGCACAGTTATATCGTCACGTATTTGGCGGCCATTACTTTTCCAATACCTGATGGGTTATCTTGCTGGGTCTATATAATAAAAAACTACACGCAATAAATACTTAATAATTCTTTAGACTGCAACTAGTTTGTAAAATGCCTGATATTAATCTATATTACCAATTTGTACACAGCACTTCTGGCCGAAGCGTCGAAACAGAAGCAAGCGGACTTCAGAACGTACAGAGCTGAGAAGAACTACGCAGTCAGCTCCGGGAAGTGGTACTTCGAGTTCGAGATATTGACCGCTGGACCCATGAGGGTAAGTAGGAAAAGCACTTAAAATTATACATTTTTTTTTTTTGTATTATACTATGACCCTTTTGCCCGATCAAGGGCTTCATAGATCGAAGATTGTAGATATACATAAAAAAGCGATAGATCATAGAATCTAACATAAATCAGTGATCACGCAGACACAAAAATTTTAAAGCTTTGATAGCTAAACATTGCCATAGAGGAAACAAAGATAATAAATACCCTTCATATGAATATTTTTTATCGATTGAAGGTATTATAATAATCTAATTTGTCTTTATAGGTTGGTTGGGCCCACGCTGACATGCCCCCAGGTATGATGTTGGGCCAAGATGAAAACTCCTGGGCTTTCGACGGCTACAACGTAAGTTGATAACATAATAAATACACACCATGATCCGTGGTAGTCATTAAGTGAATGATATCTAGAATTCTACCATCGATACTCAAAGATATTATACATCATAAACTGGTATTATTAGTTAGGATAAATAAAGTATGCAGCTTTATCGACCGAATCAATATAGCCAACTTATAGGATTGTTACATGAGGTGTAGCCATATCTGATTATTTAGTTTTGTCAGCCAAAATGAGCTGGCAGTGCTACTGCATAATCCAAAAAAAAAATACAGGACATAGAACATTTTCTCTTCTCACTTGTTCCAATCATACATGGTAACGTAGAAGCAAATCCTGAAGAACCGATTGAGATCACTAAATTGTGCAGAATATCAAGAGACTATCGTTTGTATTACCATTCGATACTTAGCACTTACCATCAGGAATAGTGTACATTGCTAGTATAAATTGTGTATATAAATAAACTTTGTGTGGCGACTCCAGTCTCTAAAAATCCACGGCGGGGCGACAGACACATTCGGGCAGCAGTTGAAAGTGGGCGACATTGTGGGCTGCTTCCTCGATGTGCCCGACCAGACCATTAGTGAGTGCCGAGGTGTATGGCAGCGGTGCTTCTCGGATCATTATTTTGTTTAACCTTTACTCTTAATGTCATACATACATCAGCCTCCACTGTCCCATTGCAGGGCAAAGGCCTCTCTAACCTCCTTCCATTAATCCCGGTTCAGGGCTCTTAATGTCATGGTGGACCAATTGATTCTAATTCCTACAAGAAAACTCATTACCCTTTGCGAAATTCGGGTTACAAAGGCTTTCTGATATATTTTTATTGAGCGTAAGGTTGCTACAGGAGTAGCAGGGGTGGGGTGTATAGGCCGTATAATTTCCAATTTTCAGCTTATCTTTCCCACACACAATATAGAGGAACGTAAGTTAGACACCAAAGAATATTAACTTCATTTCATAACTAATAGTGTTATTCAATTTTTTATTTTAAATATGATGATAAAAGTTATAATTTCACTGACTACAAAATATACAGTTTTTATATCATTATTTATTCTAGAGACACTGTATTAAATCAGTTTTTAAAATCGTTATTTATTTATCCGAGAAGCACCTCAGGCATGTTGCATTACCCCGTGTAAATGTGTATGCGCCGTGTATCCGTACTGTTCTTATGTCTTACGTGTTGTACCCGCTCCTGTTATTGTTTACCCACAACACACCCAACAAATAACTCACTAGGTACTCTCCTTTTATCGAAGTCGATAAGTTCTATCGATGTTTTTGTAAGTGGAATAAATGTTTAAATTTATTTAAGAATTTAGGTCGTAGTTTTACAGTGAAATGCCGATAGAAATGTATTGAAAATATTAGTACTATTTTCTGTTTATTTTTCATTTAATACATATGTCCTATTTTTATTATAAAATAAGTTTATAAATCTGCAAATTGAAAGGTGTAAGTCATTATTCCCAAGTAGTAATAATCTTTTATTAATATTTTGGTATTTTATACAAGACTAATATTATGAGAATATTCAGTAGGTCAACGTAATAAGCATTAACGATTATTACAATAGTATAGTTTTGGTTTAAGTTTATCAACACTGTTACTGTTTTTTTAACCAAATTCTTCATTAGTCGATATACTATTCTTAGCACTTACCATCAGGTGCAAGATAAATACTTAATTAGTTGTATTATAAGAAGCAAATTAGGGCTGTGTCATTTTGAACCAAAGCACTTGCCATCAGCACAACTGATGTTACTGAGTCAGTATTTCTAAAGTGTAAAAGTAGCATTTACCATCAGCTCTCCAGTACAGCTGATGTTGCTTTAGCATTATAACAGCATACTAGCGTTGTGTTTGATACATTTTAAATATTTAAAGGAGGAAAAAGTGTACAGCGGTAGCACAGAGTCTTTCGGCAAGCAATGGGCTGTCGGTGACGTAGTGGGAGTGTTCCTTGATCTGATCGATAAGACGATAAGTAAATGTCGTGACGAAATTATAGTTTGGCAGAATCATTACGCTTCATGCACTGTGGCTGAAACATTTTTATAGCCTTTTTTTATTAATTGGGTCTTTCAATAATAAAATTGGATCTCATTATTTTCCATGTAAAATGATCATAGATGCATAGTATTTATTAAGCAACGGGTGTCGAATCTCGTTTATGTACATGATAATTCTTAAGAATAGGCTGGGTAAAATTATCCATTAAACAATATGAATTCACGTTCATAATTAATATCATGGATATTTAGGAATGAATATTTCTGTAAATTATTAAGTATTATATCGAGACTTTTATAGGTTTAAGAAATTATCTCTATTATTGAAGGACCTGCTTATATTTTTTTATGAATACGACACTCATTGAAACGTAGATATTTTAAATCCTCTCACTTTATTTCTTCAATCACTTTTATGAATATTTATTAAATTATTGCTATTGTCAATAGTTTCTTTCCTCGATTTTTTTTTATATTTCTCAAAGATGTTCCTGCCACGTATTGCTAAAAATTTACATTCAGGCTTTAAAGAGGCGCTTTTAGTACATTTAACGTGTTAAACACCGCATCGCTTTGCTTGCTACTGTCAATATTAGTAAACTAAAATTATATTCTTTAGAAGAGTTATATCATGCATTAACCATGTTTTATTTGTGTGATTTGGTTTTTATTTAGTTATCACCTAAGTAGTATTATTGACAAGGCTGTAATTTTGAGAGAATAAAGGAACTTTTTGCAAAGACTAAGACATACATAAACTCACGCCTTCTTCCCAGAATTGGTAGGCAGAGGTGCTACCAGGATACTTACGTTTCGCGTTTTGTTTTCCATCTCACAATTTGAAAGACCTTATTTAGAAAGGGGTGAATTTACAATGCGTGTCCAGAAGCATTGTTTTAAACTAGTTTCAAATATTAGACCTACGAGTTTTTCCAGTCTGAAGCTATTCATGAATTGAAATTTACGCACGTAATCGTTCAGAAAAGACTTATTTCGAGAAATCGAATCTCGCAGATTTGTATGCGGATTTGCGTAATACATACAGATGCGTTCAGAAGTTGCATGAAATATAAGTTACTCGCGCATAATTCTTTTTTTTATTAAAATCTTAGTTGACTTTTACTATTAAAACTATGAATAGGTATTTAAGTATTTACTATATTATGCATCTGAAAAGAGCTAAAGCATTATCGGTTATTATTTTGAAATAAAATTATATAAATAAAACATGGTTCATAGCTAAGTAGGACACCAAATAGAAATGCTTCAATAGAATTAGGTTCAGATTTCTTCAGTAGCCACACGACCGAATAGACGCTATATAGTATAGAAATAGCTGAATACATGTCAATTTAGAACACTTTCATATACGATAAAACAGATATTTTATCGAGTTCGATAAATTGCATTCATCTCGATAAAATCTGTCGGTGAGTTTTGACTTCACTAAAACTAAAAAATGTTTTTACTAATCGTTTTGCTTTTGTTTTGACTAACTTTTCCGATATAAAAATGTTCCTAGTAATTTAATTGTTGTCTGTAAAAGAAACGCGCTGAGACCGCCATAAATGTTTTCTCTTCTATTAATATTCAATGTTAATTTTGTGAAATACAATAATGTAATGTTTGTTCCATTTGTAATAAAAAAAGATTAAATGAAATGAAAGTATACCCAATATGTACATATTTTTACTCCTTTGGTAATTATGACTGTTAATTACCCCACTATTTTATTATTGAACTATATTGTTTATTTAAAATTTTAGATTATTATTTAAAAAAAAATACATACGTAATGAAATATTATTTAAAAACGCCAATATTACAATTCTGATAACGAAACATAGAATATTTGTTGGCAATTTCATTAGAAATATAGTTTTAGATAATAAAACAAAATTTATTCAAATTTTGAAATATGAAGTGAATTTTTAAAATAGTATTTTGTTCTTGGATCATTTATAATGAGAAACATTTCGATACAGGTTTCTCTCTTAACGGAGAATTGTTGATGGACGCTCTCGGTGGTGAGACGACGTTCGCCGATGTTCAGGGCGATAACTTTGTACCAGCTTGCACTCTTGGCGTCGGACAGAAAGCCAGGTAACATATCATTTCTATATTCATTTATGTATTGTGAAATTGGAAGCCTTTATTTAACAGTGGATTGGATTAGTTGAACAATTCACTCACAAGTTAATTAGGTATTGAAATGATGATAACAATTGTGTACAATATATTGCGATATAACGTTACAGTACAAAGTACATACCGTAACCTCGTTTACCCCCCTATAATCTATATTAAAAAGACTATTTAATCCACAATTTAATCCTTTAAACGGTTTATTCGTCACTCTTTTTCAGATTGACTTACGGTCAAGATGTAAATACATTAAAATACTTCACAACATGCGGTCTTCAAGAAGGCTACGAGCCGTTCTGCGTGTAAGTATTAGAGTTATTACATACATACATAAACTCACGCCTTTTTCCCAGAAGGGGTAGGCAGATGTGGCAACCAGGACACCCACATTTCGCCTTGTGTGTTCCGTCCCATGATGTGATAGGGGGCGAGCCTATCGCCATATCGGGCACAAATTTCTGACTCCGGGCTGATAATGAACAGAGAAAACCGATATCACTTTGCTCGACCCGGGATTCGAACCCGAGACCTCAGCTTTGTAGTCGTACCGTAGTACAATTACTACGCCACCTAGGCAGTCATAGAATAATTTTTTTTTCTACGTTGTGAGATATTATGCTAGAAGGGACAACGCGTACAAAATGTATGTAACAATAATGAAGCGCTATATTACTGTTATATCTGTTTCTGTCACTCTTACAGTTACAATTATTTTCCCTCTTGCTCTACTGGTTTCCAAGTAGTTTATACGCAAGCATAGGTATTCTTTGCGATCTCCGCTCCAGTATACTACTTCAACGGTTACTTTAATCTTGCTTGCAGCAATTTATTATTATTTATTCGGACAGGTTTCAAATAATCGTGATCTTATTTCAGGAATATGAAGAGAGATGTCACCCACTGGTATACAAAAGACCAGCCTATCTATGAGAATACGGATGAAATGCCTGATACAAGGATTGACGTCACTAGGATACCCGCGGGATCAGGTAATTATTTGTACTAGTTTATTAAAGTTTATATGAAAGCGCTTATATATACGCACTAGTTGCAATTGATTATTTTTTTGCATTACCAAGTTGCAAAGTGATTTTTAAACTAAGTTTTTCAAATGCAATAAATTTTGTGCAATCCGACGGATTCAATTCTACAAACTCTTCAACTCTATTACTCTAACACACTACGTGAAATATGTTACATAAACATGTTTTATCAGTAGATTTAAAAAAAACAACTACCTTTTGATATTTATGTTGGAAACAGGTCACAACATATTTATATTTAATTATAAATAAGTGTTATATTCCTGGTGATATCATAATAATATGTTTTCGTGCAGAAACACCTCCATGTCTGAAGATCTCTCACAACACATTCGAGACGATGGAGAAAGCGAACTGGGAATTCTTGAGATTGTCTCTCCCTGTCATTTGCCACTCGGAGTTTATTGAGTAAGTGGGGATTATACACTTTCAGTCATTTGTTAAAAAGTCTATAAGCTTTTTAAAAATACTTCATTATGTACATGACGATACACAAACAATCAATTTAACAAACTAGTAAATGTTTCAGTAGATTCATCATCATCATTTTCGGCCACAGGATGTTCACACCTTAGGATAGGAGTCCTCAATGATCTTCAAAGCTAGTGGCAGCGCAAAATCTCAATTATATATGGTGCAATAAACTTTGCGAAGCCATCACATATTCGATAGTGCAAAAAAAACGATTTTTTTCTGTTAGTAGTTCCAGGCTAGGCCTCTTGTCAAGCTAAATTGTCATCCATATTTGAGACTCCCTCTGTTCAAAGCTGCCTATTGAAACAGTACTGTATCCAACAACTTGATTATCATTTTTTTTTATTGCGATGAATGGCAAGACGAGCATGCGATTCGCCTGATGGCAAGCGATACAACCGCTCATGGACTGTAGCAAAACCAAACAACACCATGAATTACAAAGCAATGCCTGGCATTTCACTGCGCTCGCACTCCTGAGACATAATATGTTAAGTCTCAGTATGTCCAGTAGTTACTATGGACTTTCTCTCTCCCTCTTAGTTACCATAAATTGATTATGATAAATTTACCCACAGTGAAGCAGAAAAAGCCCGCAGATGGGTGGAGATTAAGGAACGCCAACAAATCCTTATGAAAGAGGCCACTGAAGCCCAGATGCCGGCTCACATCGACCAGATCATGAGGAGTGGGTTCACCATGAATGATATCAAAGGTAACTCTATATTCTAGGTGGATAGACAATTTTTATTGGTAAAGTGGGAGGTTTTGCCAACAAACTTAAGGGATATTGTAAGAAGTGGTGTTACGCTGTGGCCAGTCTTTACAAAAAATATGATATTTTGAATATATGACTATTTACTCCTTTTTGTTTTTCTTCAAAAAATTGATTGGTCAACTACCTATCAATTTTTAATAATATTTTTAATAAAATAATATGAGAAATCTTTCATGAAGGTGCACAAAAATCATGTTGCAAATGTTTGCCGAAAACTTTTACTTTATCGTTAAAGATATCCCAATGATTTCACCTCTTGACTTTAGATCAATAATGTAAATATATATTTTTTATATGCCTCTCTTATTTTTCCCGTCTTTTAAAAATATCACCCTTATTTTGTGACGTAAATAATTAAGTCGTCATTACTTTTGCTAAATAATACTTATTGATAAAATTTATTCATTTCTTTACCTTATTTTTATAAAGAAAACAATTATTCGTTTAAATTGAATGCATGTTTATTAATCTACGATTATTTTATTTTTTCTTATAAATTATTGACTTGGCAAAAGTAATGTCGAAGTAGTGTTTTAAATGTGAAACCTTGCAATGTTTACTGATCTTTTAATACGAATTCCCAATGTATATAGATGTCAGAATTTTCATGAAATACAAAATAAATTATATACAAAACTTCTAGATATTATGTATTTAAGTATCTATACAAAATGATTTTTATAATATGAAGAGTATGTATGAAAGTATGTACGTTACTTTAACTTATGAATTTGATGTGTGCATAAGATCACCATATTGATATTTCGACTTATTCAAAAACATTTACAATATTTGTTTAATTCAATTTATGTATTACATTAAAAACTGCATTTAAATTGGAGCAGTAGTTTTAACTCGTACATAGAAATAAACATACATACAACGATTTTCAACCCTTTTGAATAGTTTTTTTTAATATGAAAATTCTGCCACGAACCCTTATGACCCTGCTTGACCTTTCCCTCCAAGGTCTGCACTACGAAGAGGCCCAGGAGGAGCTCCCCTCCAAGGTGAAGCGGCAACCGTCGCGGCCGCCGCGCAAGGGCTCCATACCTCGAGGTGTTACCATACAGTACAATTTACAACCAGGTTAAACAGATGTCGGTGTCGTGGGCTTTTGTGATTAGGTGTCTTGTGAGCATGATTGTCTATAGTGAGGAAGGATGTATAAACGCCAGGGGAGACAAAAATTTAGGGTATTTGAAAGGCTGTAACTTTTTTCTTTGCTGATTTTCTCGATAAATTGGCAATACTGATTACGAGTGTGCAAAGCCCATGGCGAATTTTCGAATTTTCGCCATAATTTTATAAAAAACATTTGTAATCTCAAAATCATTTTACATAAACCGCACTCATGCGTGTAATACCAAGTAAAAAAGTACGTTACATTTTAGACTATACATAATTCAAAGAGCATTCCTTTAAGGTAAGTGAACCGATTTGTAAATATACATTAAAAATAAAACACCAAAAGCAACCAAAGTTAGTAGCTTCATTATTATTTATTTTTTACTCATATCACATTTGTGGCTTTAACGAACATGCAACAATCTTTAAAACAATAAAATAATAAATTTAATCCGAAGACTACCTCAGGTTTATCTTACAAAAGTCAGATGAGCGACATGTCGACAAAGGTCCTAAAAATAGCACTCATAATCATTGAGATTGCACGGCAAACATCAGTGAAGGAAGTAAAAAGGAGAATGACCATTTTATTATGAAACTTGGTATCGGTGGGAAGATTTTTGTCCATCGATGAAACCTACGTTTTTGTGTAGGGAAAAATATATATTTTCAATAAAAATAAACACAATTGCGATCCAGGCTCGGAGTTCTTGGAGAAATAGACTTGAAGTCCAGTCATTCTGGACTCTTAGCCCTAATGGCTGACGTTTCGTAAAATGTGATGATAATTACTTTATTTTATAAAAATTAGTGGCCCGGGATAAAACAGGAAAACGTTTAAGGACAAATCATAAAAAATGCTATAATGAATTTGAACAATATCTACCGATATTCGGGGTCTACGATATTTTTTGCCGATACCATGAATGGTCATTCTCCGTTTAGACCATACCACTTCACATTCTTCAGTCTCTGCCTACCAAACTAAGCTATAGAGTATAGCTATAGAATAAATAATATAAGCTATAGAATTGACTGCCTCGGTGGCGGTGAGTTGTATTACGGTACGGTTACAAAGCTGAGGTCTCGGGTTCGAATCCCGGGTCGGGCAAAGTGATATTGGATTTTTCTATTCATTATCAGCCCGGAGTCAGGCATTTGTGCCCGATATGGCGGTAGGCTCGCCCCCTATCACGTCGTGAGACGGAACATGCAAGGCGAAATGTGGGTGACCTGGTGGCGCCTCTGCCTACCCCTTCGGGGATAAAGGCGTGAGTTTATGTATGTATTAACGGCAACTTTTTTACAGGCCAACAGGTGAACGGCATGCATCGATCGACCAGTGAAGCTGAGATGGCTAAATACGAGTTAGGCGGTCAGACCTTGGCTCCTGATGAAAAGAAAGACAAGCGTGGACGATCACCTTTCAAGTAAGTTTTTGTAGTCCAAAATGGTGGTAGTTAGAAGTTAAATTTTATATTAATCATGCTGGATTGAAGACAATGAAGTGAGGATAAAGTTACGATAACTAAATAATATGGCCCATGATCCAGTTCTACGGATATTCAGCCATCACAGAACTAAAATATTTTTTTCAGTATTGTCAGACTTAAAAATATTTTAGTATCGAAATAGTTCTTTTATATAAATAATAAAAAGTAGATGATATCACTTTTATTCTGCTAAGGTAATTGATATTGTAAATAACTAATGCTTAATTATTAATGTGGTACGCGATCTATGGATTAGACTGCTCTTTCCTGACTTTTTCACTTTCATTCTCACCTCAATACACTCTTGAACTAAAATTCTAATTCTCTTAAATACAGGTTCTTCAAAAGCAAGCGAGGTGAGAGCGGAGAGAGGGGCAAATCGCGTAAATCCAAAACGCCAGATCCATTCAGTGACACAGAAGTATCTCCCGAAAGGGGCATGAGACGACCCAACCCCCAGATCAAAGTGTCACAGGTAGGATCAGAAAATTAAATATAAATGGTCATTTTCACATGTTTATAGATTTTTTATGTTCCATTGCTTCAGATTTAATATATGGAAACTTATATGAACATAACTTTTTGTCTCTATTCGCGAAATCACTAACCTGTCAAACGAATTTCAAAAGTCCTCTCATTAAATTAGTGACTGACGGATGACCTACGAGTATAAGGGCCTCGTTCACCATCTTTAAGTAAACCGTTGATTACTTACTTTTTGATTGACGTTATTTGACAAGCAAATGTGCAGAGTACCTTTCGTCGATTTCACAAGTGAAAATAAAGTAAAGTGCTGATTAAGTGAATGACATAAGAAATTGAACGAATCATTCGTTCAATATTGCGTCAAATGTTCCGCGCCCTGCCTCCCGCTAAAGTGTCAACGTGTTTTTTTCTTAAAAAATAAAAAAGGATTTTGAGATTTTAACCTTATTATAACCATTAAGTAAATACGCTAATCGGCAGACGATGCAGCCAGTAAGTTACTTATTAATGTAATCATAGGATTAGTATTACTGGAGCATGGTGAAATCGACACATGATGTTACGGATGACTTTTCTGATGATTAGCCTAATCAACGATTTACTTGAAGATGGTGAACGAGGCCCTAATTCTATTAAAAGCTATATCAGTCGGCTTCTTTGGAAGTATGTCACCCATCACAAAAAAACCCATTGAAAATGAAATCTTTGATGAATTAATTAAAAATATTATAGTCACTTTTCGTAATCATTTTGTCCCTAATATCGCATTTATTTCTCAAAAACGTTTTTATATTTTTTGTATTATCTTTTTATGTTTCATTTCTTCATTTATTTTTGTTTTTCATCGCCATTTTATGTTCTGCGACGAAGGCGAATCAAAGGTATAACGGCATGGCCCCGCGCGCCAGTAGACCCAACTTGTACGGCAGCCAGACGGGTCTCAACGTAAGTCCTACACCACGCTGATACTTATGGTGCTTTTATGAACCGAAGATAGACAACATTAATTAACTATTTAATTGAAAAACAAAATTGAACCAATGAGCACGTGATTTGTTAAATTCAGCAATAAGAAAGTTTAGACGAGGATTTTTACGCTGCAATCGGTCATTTATTTACATTATTTAATCGGAAGCGGTCTTGTAAAATGTATTTTGTTTTTGTACGGCATTTATTTAACGAAGATATTATTAAGGGTTGGCGGATTACTGGGTACGAAAAAAAATTTTGGAACAAGGTTCATAATAGCATTAGTGATAAATAATTATAATTATAAACATGGCTTATTACTGTACTGATATTGAAAAAATGAATTTATAATAGTATAACTAGTTTTTTTTTTATTAACCTTGATAAATATTTATTTAACCTCTAAATATAGTTTACTATAGTTTAGTATAACAAATGAATAAATATACAGAATGTAGATTCGCATAAATACATACTGTATTTTTATAATATCAAGCCATATCATAGCAATATCATATTTTTGGAAATAACCTAATAAATTGGTAAAACTACATTCATCACTGACAAATTCAATGCATATACAATTGATTCTATAACCTAATCGATCACCGATAAACGAAATTGATAAAAACATAGTTTACAACCGATTAATCGATATCTTACACTTTCAGACGGCCGCACACATGACTCCTACGCAAGATCGTAAGCAAATGACTACTACAACCCTCTCTGCAGCCACTACTGAGACCGTTGGCAATGAGATCTTCGACGCTGAGTGTTTGAAACTCATAAATGAATACTTCTATGGAGTTAGGTAAGTAGAACTAGCAAGATTTAATGTGCTTATTAGATAAAATACTTTTGTTCCCTCTAGAACTATAACAAGCCTCTTAATAAATGATAAAAACATCCTTGGAATGCGAGTATACGCATCTAAATACTACTGAATATTTTATGTATTTGTACCATATTCCAACTATCTGAAAATAGTCCCATACTTTATCGACTGATTAGCTGTTCTGATTAAAAACGCCTCTACTATTGTTAAACAAATAAATAAATAAATAAATACACCCAACAGTTACATATATAGTCCTGACCCCACATTAAGATCAATTAAGTCTTGTGTCGCAGGTATCAGAACTACGAGAGACTTTTCGGTCTCACAAACACCCAGACCCGAAAGAAATATTTGTGGGCCGCACAAACATTTCTCTTGGTGCGGGGATCGAACCCGCGGCCTCCCGTTTCACAGCCGGCGTCTAAACAACTACGCCACGGAGGCTGTCAAAGTGTGCTATAAGCATTTTAATGATTTCTAAGTTTATTTTTCTTACTTGTAGAATATTTATGAATTGCAGCTGTGCTCACCTAATGAGAAATGAAATTGCATATTATCTACTTTTCTCATTGAGCTAATATTACTACTTTTCTATATATTTTTTTAATGTAACTAATCTCGGCTTGTATTTTAGGATATTCCCCGGTCAAGACCCTACGCACGTGTACATAGGCTGGGTGACGACGCAGTACCACCTCCACTCCAAAGACTTCAACCAGAGCAAGGTCATGAAATCTTCTGTCATCATCACTGATGACTATGACAGGGTCGTTGAGAGGTGAGATATTATTATTATTACCTGATTCCAAATTAAATTTAGAGTTAAGTCTGAATTTAATGAGGTGCTAAAAATTAATCTCGGTTTTGGCTTTGAAGGCTATTTGTTGCCTAAGCCGTTCAATCAGTACAACCACCAAGTTGTATTATATTTTGTCGACTCCTGGTCTTAACGCATCACACAACATTTAATAGCAGGAAAGCGTAGAGATCCAAGGACCAAGCCGAAAAATGCCTCAAGCAACGAATAACAACCATTACTAAGAAGCCGCCGATACAACGACCAAACCGACAAAATTTGACACCACTGCACTCAGTTTTTATATGCTGTGACGTCCTTATGCTGTATCAATATGAAAACAACCTTATGTTTCTTCTATTTTTCTGTGATATGTATTACTTCTGCCCCACATTTAACCTCCAAATTATCCCCAGTGTAAACCGCCAGTCCTGCTACATGGTGCGAGCCGACGAGCTGTACAATGAGGTGATGGCAGAGGCGACCGGCAAGGGCGCGTCGCAAGGGATGTTCATCGGCTGCTCCGTCGATACTTCCACTGGAACTGTCACCTTTACCTGCGAGGGGAAGGAGACTAGCATTAAATTTAAGGTATGGTGCTTTATCTCTTCCGGTGTCCAAAGAGCTCATATGAAGCTCGCTATAAAAAAAAGTATGACGTTCTCCATTGTTCTCCAATTGTTCTCCATTGTGGTGCATCTGTCAAAAGTCTGTTGTCTACACATGGACACCTGAAGGGATATATTAGATATATTATTATATATTTACAAGCTCTCGAAAGCGCTACTTAGAACTGAGTTCAGTTTGGTAATACCATCCTAAGTCTTTGAGTTTCATTTGGCTTTCACATTCTCAAGGTTAAAGAAGGTAGTTGCGATTATTTTATAATATTTTGAGGAAATCTCTTACACTATATTATGCTCAGCAGTGGGCTTCCTGTAACTGAACACAATGCTGATGATAATATTCCACTGCGGACATAGCGAACAAAATATTTATAAAATATTCAGTTGTTTTTATTTGTTAACATTTCAGGGACTTTTATGAAACCAAAAAATATTTATTTTATTTATTTATTTATTAGTACGGTTATACCAATTAAACTAATTAACAACTTATTACGTCTATATAAATATTACAATAAAAGAACAAGAATAAAATATTTGACTTACAACTAACATACAAAATATAACACTAAAATATCAACAACATATTATTACAAAATAATAATCAAAACTTACAATCATAAAAATAAAAATAATATATATGGAAAGAACAAAACACGGAGGCTCTCAAATTCAATATTTAGAACTTTTTATTTTTTCCGCAGATGGAGCCAGAAACAAAGCTATTCCCAGCGATCTTCGTAGAAGCAACATCCAGGGAGATCCTGCAGATAGAACTAGGGAGGTCTCCTACAAGCCTTCCCCTCAGTGCCGCTGTCCTACCCACTAGCGACAAACACGTCATACCTCAGTTCCCGCCCAGGCTCAAAGTGCAGTGCTTGAAACCCCACCAGTGGGCTAGGGTGAGTACCTGTATCTGTATCAGCCCATATACGTCCCACTGCAGGGCACGGGGCTTCTCTACAATCGAGAGTGTGATTGAAAAGGGTTAGGTTAGGCCTGAAAAGGCGTATAATTGGGTTATTAAAATATATTGAAAATCTGCAAACAGAATTGTTGTATGTTTATGGTGTGGTATAGTTGGAAACTTCCAAGGATTTGTGATTTCGTTAAGATTTTGTTCTTGGCCTACACCCTTTTAATTCGAGAGATAAATTTTGTATAATATTTTAAATTTTGTCTCTCGATCCTACAAATCTGAAAGCAATTATGAGCTCATACAATCAATTGTGCAGACGCTGCGCCAATCTGTTATTAAATAGATAATTTCATTGATTGTATATTTTCAGGTACCGAATTTATCATTGCAAGTACACGCTTTAAAGCTATCGGACATTCGTGGTTGGTCGATGTTGTGTGAAGATGCTGTCTCTATGCTGGCGTTACACATACCAGGTAATACTTAAATAGAGAGAGAAGTAAGGTAAAGAGTAGATAGAGAAGTAGGTATAAATATGGCATAATTCGATTCGATTTTTTTCTGTTAAATGTCTTTCCACTACACAGTATTTCCGTAATATGACCAATGAATTATTCAGGCACGAGTATAACGAAGGAAATTATTAATTACAAATTACAGCAAACATTTCAACACGGTAAAGAGTGAATTTTATTTGCAGTTCGGTATATTTTGGATTTATTACAGATTTTTTGAGAATAGCATATCACCCATTACTCGAACAAGTACTTTCCAATTATAACTTAATAGGGCGTGATAAAACCAATCTATCAATATACGAATAATTTTTATAGCACAAATAACTAAGGAAATAAACTCAAAAATGGCTATGCGTCATAGTTGAAATTAGGGCTTCTATGAAGCAAGTATTGACAAACATGGAGTCGCTTGAAAGTGCTCTCCTTACGGTATAGCCTCAGGCTTAATAAGCGACAGTTGCGTTCAGCCGCTGCGGGCACAGAGTACATTGTCATATACTATATGAAAGCTGTAGACATACCGAATGCTGAATATATACAACTAGGGGTGGGTTATAACAGGACAAACATGATATCTGTTATTACTGTTACTGTTACACAAAAATAACAGGTACCAATTTCTGTTATTAAATAACAACTGTTATTTTTTTCAACCACGGCCCATTAGGAAGAAAAAAAAAGTAAAATGATCATTTTAAACACAAATCAAAACAATCGCCTTCTGGTTTTAAAACAAATAGCTGCTTTAATTTTTATCATTATATATAAATCAGAACTATTATTACAAATTTTCAGTACCAAAAATCTTTATAAGAATCAAAATTAAACAAAACTTCAAATACACAAAATAAAACAATCAAAATCGAATACACAAAACAGATATTTTTAAGTTTAACATGAATAAATTTAACCGATGCGCACTAAACCTGTTTCATTTGAAAGTCAATAATGCGAAGATTTATTACAAATTAAAATCATAGAATGTCACAGTGAAGCGTATCCACGCTCACAGACTAAGGAGCACAGATTACTTAGGTCACCTAAGGAGTAAAGCCACGCTTAACTTGTATAAAATATGCAAATTGTTTGACCAATTTATATTATATACCACAGATTACTTAGTTATATACCTACTTAAGCACAGACTATTAAACAAGACTACTTAAAGAAGCAACACTTGTCATTCCAAAATAATATAAGACAATAAAATAATCATGCTAACATTAGCCCTGCAGTGTTTCCGAACACAGATTAAGTAACAGTTAACTCATAATACGACTAGAAATACTTGTCACTTTTCAAGGATGTAATATGCTTGTAAGATTACAATTTCTATTTTTCGGGTTATAATACTAGGTGCTTCTCGTTTTAACAACGTCTCGAAATGAGTGTGAGCGAGATAGATTAATAAGCGAAATAACAGATAACAGGATTTAATTAAAGAGTCACGTTTGTACAATGATATCTTCTTGTTAGATTACTTTTCTATTTTTCGGGTTATAATACTAGGTGCTTCTCGTTTTAGCAACAGTCTACAAAGCGGGTATGAGCGAGATAGATAGATAAGCGAAATAACAGATAACAGGACCTAATTTAAAAGTCACGTTTGTACAATGATATCTTCTTGTTAGATTACTTTTTCTATTTTTCGGGTTATAATACTAGGTGCTTCTCGTTTTAGCAACAGCCTATCGAATGGGTGTGAGAGAGATACATGAAACAACCAAATAACAGATAACACGATCTAATTAAGAATTCGCTTTTCAAAGAGGATTTCTTCATAAGAAACGACTTACTATAATTTTGGTTTATTGCAAATAAATACTAGGTGTGTCTCGTTTTAGCTTATGTCAATATTATACAAAAGACAAAGACAAGAATAGTTGTTCCATTTTTTATTGGCTGTTCTGTTATTTCAAGCTATGTTATTGACCGGGTGTAACTGTTATCGAATACTGAAAATACTGAAAACTTGAGAATGGTGATTGGTGAATTTTAAACGATATTGAAGAACAGATATCTTGACATCGCAAGAACAACTGTTATCTGTTATTTTCGAATACTTGTGATTTATATCTGTTATGATAAATACGCCTCACTCCTATATACAACAAAAAGTAACTTTTTTTAGAATCATACATACATACATGAGACAGAGCCGCCACCAGGACACGCATTGTATGTTCCGTCCCATTATGTGATAGGGGGCGAGCCCATCGCCATATCGGGCACAGATTCCTGACTCCGGCCTGATAATAAATAGAAAAATCCTATATCACTTTTTTTAAGAATCGTTGCAAATAATTAATTTATTCCACAGAGGAAGATCGCTGCATAGACATATTGGAGTTGATAGAGATGGATAAACTCCTGAGTTTCCACTCGCATACACTAACTCTTTACGCCGCGCTGTGCTACCAGAGTAATTACAGGTCAGTATCAAATTATCAATGTTATTTTATTTAATTATTTATTTATATACTTTATTAACTCTACTAGAATTTCATTGGACTCAGCCTACATACGCGCATTCTAATCACTTTATAGAGTCAGTAAATTAATAATTAAATAAATAAACCCAACAGTCACATACACAGTCCTGACCCCACACTAAGATCGAATCTTGGGTCATGGATATCAGAAACTACTAGAGACTTCGGTCTCACAAACATCCAGACTCGAAACAAATACCTGCAGATCACACAAATATTTGTTTTCGGTGCGGGAATCGAACCCGCGGCCCCACGTTTCACAGCCGGCATCTAACCAACTGCGCTACGGAGGCTGAAAATTAATTTTATAAAGGATATTTTGCAATGTTAATTAAATAGTTACTATTGGAAACATCCTATTATAGCGGCCTGATCTATATCTATATCAGCCCATATACGTCCCACTGCAGGGCACGGGCCTACTCTACAACCGAGGGAATCGATTGAGAGTGGTTAGGCCATATAGTCCACCACGCTGGCCTAGTGCGGGTTGGCGGACTTACATACCGTAGAAAATGCCGGCCTGATACAAGGAATTAAATATAAACTCTTCTCAGGGCGGCACATGCGCTATGCCAGCACGTCGATCAGAAGCAGCTGCTGTACGCCATCCAGTCGCAGTACATGTCGGGCCCGCTGCGACAAGGATTCTATGATCTGCTCATCGCCTTGCATCTGGAATCACATGCAACTACCATGTGAGTTGTTATTTATGTTTTGTTTGGTTAAGAAGAACAATATACATTGTGGTATTAAAATATAAAACGATCACTAAAAAATCAAAATACTTTAAATATATAGAGTGAAGTGTCAGATCATAACTCAACTCAGTATGTTCAAACAAACCAAATCAGGTAATAATTTAGCCTAAAACAATTATTTTATCAAGTGAGAATGACTACACCGTAGAATATAATTTGTTCATTTTAACATAATATGTACTCACTGCTGACTTTATACCCAGTATATGACTTCAAGTAATGTCGTTATATTTTGACTACCCTGTATTCTCTCATAATTCTGAAAAATGCCTCCCTAAATGAAGACTGGACTGGTTTTAACTAACCTTTATCTTCTTTTTTTAACCCTTAAAAATTATCCCAAAAAACGATTTGTTACAGGGAGACGTGTAAGAACGAGTTCGTGATCCCGCTGGGCAGCGAGCTGAAGACGTTGTACGAGGAGCCGGACATGGGGCACTCGCTGAGGTCCTTGCAGACCGAGAGCGTGCGACCGCAGATGAAGATGACTGATATCGCGTGAGTTCCAAATTTATTGATTTAGTAGACGCAGCACTGAAGGTAGTAAGGAAATAAAAAAAAATTGCTAATTTTAAGACATAATTTACCCATAACTACTTTCGGTCTTATTCATAGACATTTTTAAAGCCTATTTTAGTTATCGAATGATTTGTCTGTGCTCAAACTGAATTCAAAAGTTGTTCCAAAATCCACAATGGACAGATATAAATATGATAAAAATAATATTTTTTTCCTGATTTTTTTAAATTAAATTTTCCTCTGTATATAAACGACATCAACAACCTACTCAAAACATTTTTTTATTTTTTTGTTATTTTTCTTATCCAGCGAAAGTATAACAGAGATCAGCAACCTGTACTCTCCATATTTCCCGCTGGAAGTGGTGCGCGAATTCGTGATGCAGGCGCTAGCTGAAGCGGTGGACACCAACCAGGTTCACAACCGAGATCCTGTGGGAGGCAGTAACGAGAATTTGTTTTTGTACGTATATCACCTTTATTTATTTAAATCTTTATTGTACACAGTAAAATAACATACAGAAACAGAAAAAAAAGGACCAATGGCGGTCTTATCGCATAAAGCAATGTCTTATAGAAAACCATGGGATGGATTTAAAGGAGAAAGAGAGGGCAGTGTACAAAAAAAACGTTATTTTTTTCCCCGAATATGTTAGATAAACGAGATATCCTACCGGCTAAACCCATGTTGGTGGTCTGTTTCTGTACATACTTTGATACCACTTTTTATTTTTTTTATTTATTAGATCCGGCATAAGAGCAAACAGGTCACCTGTTGGTAACTGACCATTGCCATCCAAGAAAATCTACAACGCTTGGACCATAGATTTGCCGGCCCATCAGAGTGGGAGGGGGGTAGGATGGGAGCAGGAAAGGGGCATTGGGCATCCGACAATCTCACTTACCTTTGTCCTGCGAGACAGTGGTACCGCCCCGGACGAGCCTGCCCATTCATGCTGAGTAATCACAGGCAATGGTGTGCCTCTACAACTTCTTGAATCTCCTTACATGTTTTGCTAGCCTAGTATTAAGCGAAAAAAAGCAAAATATACCGCTTATTATACGACTTAATATTTTTACCTCAGGCCACTCATTAAGCTAGTGGATCGTTTGCTACTGGTGGGCATGATGCGCGACGAAGACGTGGAGAAGCTGCTCATCATGATCAACCCTGAGACCTGGGACCCCACCTTCGAAAAAGGTACTGAATATATAAATTATTTACCTGTTTCAAAAACTGTTATATCTGTATATATTTTATACATCAACTTCGCCTGATCTTTAACACGCCCAATAGGCGAGACGAATGATTTTCAAATTATATTCTAAAATATGGGCACACATTTATTATATACGAAAAAATCTATATTTCAAGAATTAACAAAGGCTTAACACAGTTTTAAGCCATTTTTCTAATAATTTTTCAATAGTGCACAAAAAACGCTAGTAGGTGTCATGGCGTCCGCTTTGATGTCACTACTAGGTAAACATGTCATTGTGTACTACTAAATCTGTGGTCTATGCGCAGCCAATGCGTCATGTTTACATAGGCGTGACATCATGCGTTGTGAAGAGCATTTTTGTCAAAATGGCCGATTGCTATATTTTGTACTTTGATTTTATTTAAAATCTACTTAATCTCCAAGTATAGATTAAAACTGAATTATCATTTGAAATCCTTGTAATACGTATTTTCCCTTAAAAACATAAAATCTTTAATTTTTTGATACTGTCGTCTCGCCTATTGTAAGATCTTTCAAATCGTCGCCGACACCGAGCCTGCTTTTTAGCCTGAAATCTGGCCGTATTGTTCTTCAAGTGATTTCAATAATCCTACTGTCAGTGTGATTGGTAAAGTTCATTCGTAATATGCTACCGTGAGTCTAAGCTTTAAATTAAAACCAGAAAGCAAGAAATAATTGATATGCTGGCCTTTTCCTACAAGCCACTATCAAAATCATCGCGGACCGTCTAAGCCTTTGGACTTGCAATATCTGATATGATGATTACAAAAAACAAACCCAAAAATCCATCTTCATAAATAAATTCCTACATATTACTCGTCAGAGGGTAAAGACGAGCACCGCAAAGGTTTACTCCACATGAAGATGGCGGAAGGCGCCAAGCTGCAGATGTGTTATCTGCTGCAGCATCTCAACGACATACAAATGAGGCACAGAGTGGAGTCCATTATAGCCTTCGCTCATGGTTTTGTTGGAGACTTGCAGGCTGATCAGTTGAGGTGAGGGCTTAAAATATTATATTTTCTTTCTTTATTCAAAAAGAACAAGTGTAATATAATAGTGCAGTAGCCATACAAGTAATTTGTAGACGAATTGAATATTATCATTGAAAGTGTATTTTAAGCAACATATCGATCCCATAACACAGACTTGTTTTATTTTGAGTATTTGACGTTTGAATTGAACATCAGGGAAACGAAATTAATCGGTCAATTCAGTAGCACTTTTGATAACTACGCCCAATTTTTCTGGGATATAAAAGTGTGCTTATGTCATATTTAAGTATTTATAATACTATCCACATTTTTCGGTCATACAATACTAATATGTTGAAAACATTGCAGACGTTACACTGAAATCAAGCAGTCAGACTTGCCGAGCGCCGTGGCTGCCAAGAAGACCAGGGAGTTCCGCTGTCCTCCCCGGGAACAGATGAACGCCATACTCAGTAAGATTGCATTCACACATCCAAATTCACTATTACCATAATATTCTCATGTTTGTCACTGATGTTATTAAGTATCTATTCGAATGTATAGTTTGAACAAATAACGTTGTATTTTCCTTGCGCGTATTTAATGTAATTACGACTAAAAGATATTAAACAAGAAGGCACACCTCGAATAAAATGTGTATAGAAGAACGGTAAACGTACGGCGAACAGCTTTTATTCTCTTTCTTTCTCCGTCCCTCTTACGCTGTTGCTATCTTTCATTTCGCTCTGCTGGTTTGCGTGGCTGGTTGCTATATGTGCGGTACACACTTTCTTGGCAATACCTCTCCAAATTTATTACTGCTGTCTCCTTCACTCTTCCTGTGCCGTAATCTTCCATCTCTTTCTTCTGGGTTCCCGCAGTGCGCATACATTTTAATCCCTGTAATACATTTTTTTTATTGCGTTGAATGACGAGACTAGCTTGTCATTCGCCTGGTGGTAAGTGATACGACCGCTCATGGACAGTAGCAAAACCAAACAACACCATGAGTTACAAAGCAATGCTTGGCATTCCACTGCGCTCGCCATCCTGAGACATAAGATGTTAAATCTCATTATGTCCAGTAGTTACTCTGGCTACAATGTCCTTCAAACCGGAACACAACAGTGCATTAACACTGCTGTTTGGCGGAAGAAAGAGACATTGCGGTGGTACCTACCCAGGCGGCCTCTCACATATGACAGACCTACCACCCGTAAATGTGTGTTTAATCTAATAGGTTTCAAGCACATGGAAGAGGAGGATAAGGAGAACTGTCCGTGCGGCGAGGAGCTCATCGCCAGGATGAACGAGTTCCACGAGAGCCTCATGTCGCGGGTATCGCTGAGTGCGCTGCAGGAACCAGACCCGGAGGTAACACTGCATATCTACACCTGGTATATCCAGACCGCGACCGAAAACGAAGCCAAGTGGTAGTTTCAGTGGTTACAGACACAATGCAACTAAAAATGTTGCAAAATAAGCGTCAGATTTTTTTGCAATATTTTAAATATCCTCGTGTTTGGGAGGTAAGTACCTAGTTTTTGCAAAAATAGTAATTTTAACCCTTGCGTACCATTGCTTCTTTAAAAATAAAAAGGTGTACATTATTGTTGCATTGTCTGAAGTCACTAATACTACCACCTGGCTTCGTTTTCGATCGCAGTCTTGATATACCCTGAAGATCTAGCGGTCTAAGGCTTCGCTCGGGTGCAATTACTCCAACCTTCTTAACAGTCATTCAGAGAAGTTTTAATAAGAAAGAATGAAAAATAATTTTATTTGTCACAAAAAATGAAAGCGAAGTTTCAATAATACGTTTATGTACTTTAAAATGTAACAGACAAAGTTGCTTTCAAATTTGTAAGCATGCGATCAAGATAAACTAATTATGATTTGGCTAATCCGGACATATAATAATGTTCCCATTGCAATTCATGCCAGATTATTATTGAAAATAGCCACATAATTCTTCTCTATAAATCATACATGAAAAGTATATTTATAAAACCTTCAAATTATTTACAGGACTCTACAGAACCTGAGACAAAACCTGGTGCATTCGGAAAAATATACAACATTATCAACACTGTGAAAGAATTGGAGGAAGAAGCTAAAGTAAGTATTGAAGCATTAAAGTTATAGATATTGTCTTAATTTATACTTGCCATTTAAGAATTTGACATAAAAACCTCCCAACCTATAGATGCTGTTACGTTGCGATTAAAAAAAAACTATGAAATTATTCATTTATTTACCTTTTTTGACAACTCTAACGAAATTGATGCAATTTTTATTATTAATATTTTGAAATGAAATGAAATGAAAATATTTATTGAACCCATGAAATGTCATACATTATTTATATTCAGTCACTTTTTTCCACTACCACCCGGTTCACAAGGCTGTTTTCGCCAGAGAAGAACGGGCAAGAAACTTTAGCGTTGCTCTTTTCAAAACAAGTTTACAATACAATAATTATACAGAGGTTGCAGCGCAGTTAAATTCAGAGCAGTTCATAGATAATTTAGAATAATAATGATGGATAGTGTTATTGGTCAAGTGATTTTGTACGGTTGAGTTAGGTAAGTAAAGTCACCCAGAACGCGGAATCAGTGCACTGCTTCACCAAAGCAATGAATAGTAATAAAAGTTTTAAAGCAATTAAAAGTTATCATTATAAGCAAGTCGAGCAGCCCAGTCCACACAAGCAGCACTCGTTCACGAGTATGACGCATTTACCATTGTTCTTCATTTCAAAAAGCGTTCTAATCACCTATAGGAATACCGCATATTAAAAAAAAATATTTTAACAGGCGATAGAAGAACCTCCGAAGAAAACTCCCGAGGAGAGGTTCCGCAAAGTGCTCATACAGACCATCGTCTCCTGGGCCGAGGAGTCGCAGATAGAAACTCCTAAACTCGTTAGAGAGATGTTCAGGTATTACTGCTTTTACATTTTATTTATTTTCAGTTTATAGGTCAATGTGGAGACCATTGGGGGAGACCTATGTCCAGCAGTAGACTTCTTGTGGCTGAAGAAAGAGAAAGAGAGAGAGGCAGAGAGAGAGAGAGATAAAATAAGTTCGATGAAAGTAAAAACATTATATGCAGCCTTATTAAAGGAGTATTTTAGACCTCACCAAATGTTTATTTGCATATATACATAAACTCACGCCTTTATCCCCGAAGGGGTAGGCAGAGGTGCCACTAGGACACCTACATTTCGCCTTGTATGTTCCGTCCCACGATGTGATAGGGGGCGAGCCTATCGCCATATCGGGCACAAATTCCTGACTCCGGACTGATAATGAATAGAAAAATCCAATATCACTTTGCCCGACCCGGGACTTGAACCCGAGACCTCAGCTTTGTAACCGTACCGTAATACAACTACGCCACCGAGGCAGTGTTTATTTGTTGGAATAAAAATTACAATACCGCAAAACGAATTAAGTTAATGCTCATTTTATTTTTCTATTGCATACAATTGCGTTCATTTGAAAACATGCTCTAGTCATTTAGTCAAAAACTAAACTAAGGAAAAGTGTAAGGAGTTTAAACAATTCGCGATCTTCGTGAAATCAAATCATCACTTGATATACTCGTTAATCCATGAAATCAATGGTGCCAATAAACTCAAATAAAAAATATTTTATTTATTTATAAATACTTTATAGTACTCCACACAAATTATCACAAACAAAAACATACAGCGCATAAATATGTGTAACAATCAGCGGTGTTATCGCTGTCGGTGATTTCTTCCAGACAACCTTAAGATGGACTGGAAAACTCAATAAGTTATCACTAATCAAAAATCTAAAATTTGTCTTAACTTCTAGTCTCCTAGTCCGTCAATACGACGCAGTGGGCGAGCTGATTCGAGCGCTAGAGAAGACCTACGTCATCAACGCGAAGACCAAACTAGACGTGGCGGAGATGTGGGTGGGACTCAGCCAGATCCGAGCCTTACTGCCCGTGCAGATGAGCCAGGAGGAAGAGGAACTCATGAGGAAGCGCCTGTGGTGAGACTCGATACTGTTTTACTACGTTGCCTAATAATACTATTGCTACAGATCGTACTTTATTTATTTTTCAATTTTTTAGTTTCCTTCTATAAGGCAATACTCTGTTATAATTGAAAAAGATGAAGATGAAGATGAAACACCTTGTAGAGATGACCTTTGAAATTCAATGCGTCTTTTCATCTAAATATTACGTAATATCTTGGTATTTTATTAAACAATCAATTTTCTCTTTACAGGAAACTTGTCAACAACCACACGTTCTTCCAACATCCCGATTTGATAAGGTTCGTATTCGTTAACGTTTAGTTTTAAGAAATTAAATTCTTAATGGTTATCATAACATTGGGTTTGAAATACGAGACAGTCATTTTTAGCTGCCAAGAGCTCACTGTTCGTTTAATTTTCATTTTTTTTCTTCCCATTTGATATGGAGGGTAATGACAATATTTTTATAATCGCTATGATAATATGAGGCTATCTCACGATGTTTTCGTTCACCGTTATGGTGCTAGCTTACAAGAAACAATAGGCAAGTGGTTGTGATATTCAGTAACTGATAATAGTCGGCTCATAAGTAATTGGTGTGATACAGGGTGCTCCGCGTACACGAGAACGTGATGGCGGTGATGATGAACACTCTGGGGAGGCGCGCGCAGGCGCAGAGCGACCAGCAACCCTCGCAGCAAGCACAACCCTCGCCAGACGACAGCAAGGAGAAGGTACGCACACACCTACAGGCTGCAGACACTACACAACAACACACAAACACCCAGGCAGATGTACACACAAGCACGTACGTGTGTACGTACGTACGCACAATTACAACGCTACAAACAGCAGTGCAACATGTCGGCGATGATCCACGGTCCCGCACAGAGGAAGGAATCGTTGAGTTTTAGAAGTTCAACTCATCAAAAATGTTTCGCTTGAATCGTTAAACTTCAGTTACATTTTACTGGTTATAAGTCTAACCGTCTAACAAAAAATCAGCATAACAGTTACATATGTTTACGTTTGTTGATTGACTTTATTTCTTTTCCTTTCATTTCACTCACTCACATTCCCTAGTGTTTCTATAGCTTTTAAATGCAAATCATCAAACCAATCCTTACGATCAATATTCGCCCCCAGGACACGTCCCACGAGATGGTAGTAGCGTGCTGCCGCTTCCTCTGCTACTTCTGCCGCACGGGCCGCCAGAACCAGAAGGCCATGTTCGACCACTTCGACTTCCTGCTGGAGAACTCCAACATCCTGCTGTCCAGGCCTTCTCTGAGAGGATCCACGCCACTGGATGTGGCCTACTCCAGTCTGATGGAGAATACTGAGCTTGCGTTAGCTTTGAGGTTCGATATCGTCTATTGTTATCGTTGGATTAGATTTCGCTGAGATTGAAAGAAGGTTTCTCTAACTTGTTTTTAACTTTATATGAAAGTTTTTGTTTTTGTAAAATATAGTAATTGAAATATTTGCTTGAGATCTTTACTCATTGGTAGATTCCCTGTTAAGGATGAAGTGATAATCGATATCACTTGTCATCTGTACGTTTTATTTAAGAATGAAACTACGACCTTTATCGTAGTTTTTATCTTTATCGTACGACCTTTAATTTTGATTCCAGAGAGCACTATCTGGAGAAGATAGCGGTGTATCTCTCTCGCTGTGGATTGCAAAGCAACTCGGAGCTGGTGGAGAAAGGATATCCTGACCTCGGGTGGGATCCTGTGGAAGGAGAGCGGTATTTGGACTTCTTGAGATTCTGTGTTTGGGTGAGTTTATTCGTGTGATAATTAAGGTTAATATGGAAAACGTTTTAGATAAAATATGATAATGTGTAGATCATAAATCGATATTGTCAAATGTTTTTTTTATTAGTATTACATTATCTTACTAGAAAAATTGGATAATAATGTATTTCTTCATTAGTACCCATACCGTTTATGTCTCCAAATATAGTACTGCGAGGATGAAAAAAAAGCTTTATATTATTTTAGATTTTTAGTAATACCATACCTGCAGTTATGATAATTATATCTGTGTTCGCTCGTAAAGTTGTTTACAACGTTGACACCTGTACGCATAATTGTCGACCTCTCCCTTATTCACCACTAGGGCTTATCCCAGTTTACTACGCTAACCTAACAATTTCTAGATAACATTATTAATAAACCTTTATATCCCAGGTAAACGGCGAAAGCGTAGAAGAGAACGCGAATCTGGTAATCCGTCTGCTCATCCGTCGCCCTGAGTGCCTGGGACCCGCGCTGAGGGGGGAGGGGGAGGGGTTACTCAAAGCCATCGTCGACGCCAACAAGATGAGCGAACGCATCGCGGACAGAAGGAAACTGAGGGATCTCGAGCAGGAGGGTGATATTAATGTGAGTGGTTGTTTGGTTCAGGGAGTGGTTGCAGGGAAGTAGAGTATGGAAAATTTATAAGATTAACAATTTAACAATATATAGAGAATTGAAAAATGACTTAATATCATTATCAAACTTAAGAAGAGGGATTGACTTAATATTTAAGATTTGATAAGTTCTGTATCATAGTTTTTTATTATCAGAACATCATGATTCCTCGTAGTTTCAAAATTAAATTATCTTGTAAAGTTCGTACTCTGCCTATGGTTCGGTACAAAATAAAAGCTTAATTACTGGAAACCATGTTAATACAAAATATAAAATTTTGATTTTATTAATCACCAATAAGAAATAACTCAACTTTATTACAAAAGCTATATTTCGAACATTGCGCGCTACCTCATCAACGCGCAAACATTGTCCCAAAAAATTCTATTGTATGCAAAAGTTCAATTCAAACTTTGCGACATAATTGGCCCAACAAATTAGTAGTAGTACTTATCTTATCCAAATTGTCGCGTCTAACGTAATAGACGGTCGGCAAACATGCTCATATGTTGCAGTTCAGCCATCCACTACCAGAGTCTGATGAAGACGAAGACTACATCGACACGGGCGCCGCCATTTTGAACTTTTACTGTACGTTGGTGGATTTACTGGGACGGTGCGCGCCTGACGCTGCAGTTATTGCTTTGGTTAGTATTCTTCTTGGTAAGTTTCTTGCTGAATATAGGTTTCCTCCAAGTATTTCCCCGACTACATGGACACCGGCGCCGCCATTTTGAACTTTTGTTGTACGTTGGTAGATTTCCTAGGACTACATCCTGTCCTGGTGTGGCATCTTAATTTTAAAGCTATTCGTAGAACATAAGAATTTATGTCAAAAATGAATTTAAGTATGTCTACAGCTAGACCTACTCTTTGTTCCACAAAAAAACTTTAGGCGCTCGTTATTAATCTTATAATTCGTTGTTAGATCTTTTAAATCTTTAGGATTGTTATTAAGATATCAAAGTTTAAAATAAAGCTCTCTAAAATTGGTTTCTACCGCCTAAAATCCTTGCACATTTAAAACAGAATTACATTATCATAAGTCTCTTACTTATATCCCAGGGCAAGAACGAATCTCTGCGAGCTCGTGCGATTCTTCGTTCGCTGGTGCCGCTGGAAGACCTGCAAGGAGTGCTGAGTCTCCGCTTCACGCTCAACAACCCTGCCGCGGGCGAAGAGAGACCTAAATCTGGTAAGAATTTCTATATCTATATCAGCCCATATACGTCCCACTGCAGGGCACGGGCCTACTCTACAATCGAGAGAATCGATTGAGAGTGGTTAGGCCATATAGTCCACCACGCTGGCCTAGTGCGGGTTGGCGGACTTACATGCCGTAGAAATTCTTTTAAAATCGCTACGGTATGCAGGTTTCCTCACGATGTTTTCCTTCACCGTTAAAGTGCGTGGTGATTGACTATCAATACACACATAACTCCGAAAAGTCAGAGGTGTGCCCTGGGATTTGAACCCGCGATCACCGAGAACATGTAGGCAGCCGCGTCTGGTCCGTTACCAACAGGCCACCAAGCACTTTTAGGTAAGAATTTAAATAACAAAATATATACTTATATGTTAAACGTATGTATTGAAGTAAGAGACAGTTGAACGGACTATTTTATATACAGGCATGTGATTGTATGTGCAGTATTATCCAAATAGGGTATTCATTGAGAGAAGACTATATCTCACCGGTCGGTAATATTATACATTTATACACAGGCTAAATCCGCAACGCGGCACACTTTCGCTGGTTGTCAATATGGGGATTTTCGACCATCTTGTACTAGGGGCATTTAAACGAGAACTTCATAATCTACATTTGGTTATTTTGTGGTTCGTACGCTTAACTCTGGCAACCGATCCCTGGCACCAATTTGATACGTAGTCAGAAACCTACAAAGTGACGGGACTGTTACGTGCTATCAAAATAGATTAATATGTTCTACTGTATTTGAAATATAATCATAAGGCAATAAAGCTTATATTGCCGTGGTCCTTACAATCTTTTTATTCGTCTGTAAGTTACTCATTTTTCAAGTAAAAATTGCCTTTATAATGATGTAGTTAAACTACTTATTTGTTCCAGACATGCCCTCGGGTCTAATCCCCGGTCACAAGCAGAGCGTGGGGTTGTTCTTGGAGCGCGTGTACGGCATCGAAACGCAAGAACTCTTCTATAAGTTGCTAGAAGAAGCATTCCTGCCTGACTTGAGGGCCGCCACTATGCTGGATAGGGTGAGTTTACCTTTTTATTATTTTGATTTTAAAGCTTCATTTGAGTTAAATACTGGTTCCAAACAAGAGTTAAAAGAGCATGCAGTCGAAATAAATTTACTGAAGTGGAGGCAAAATGCACAATAGTATTGGAGCTATAAAAAAATGTCCCAAGATTATTTAAAACATTTTGATATTATGTGTTCCGTTGGACGTCCGAAGTCCAATATGAGAGTACATCGATTTCCCGTCACGATTCGCCGCTAGATGTCGTTGTTTCATGGCTTCCGATCAGTGAATTTCAGTTTTACGGCAGAGGTGGTGCCATTCCTCGGCGATGTAAAAATGCAAGGCGCCATTTTGAGCTCATTGTTGCGTCGTTTTTTATACCGAGCACATCGCTCTTAAAAGTCAAGTCGTTGTAAAATTTTATTTTCGAGAATTAAGTAGAAAATATCTCCTAGAAAAATTTCTAGTGATACTAAATTTAGATTTCGAATCGGTTTCCGTTAAAGAAGTTAGTGAATTTCAAATGGAAGAAACGAATGAACGGGATTCTTCAAGAAAAAGATCGCGCACGCGGTCGGTTTCGTATGAAAGTAGCAGCGGCAGCGGCGGTGACGGTGCTATGTCGCCACCGCCGCGTAAACGGCAACGCATGGATTTGGATTTGGAAGCAAGGTTTGAATTTTTGTCCCAGCAATTGGTAAGTCAGCTCAACAATATTTTATGTAGTAATTTCGCTGCTCCCGTCGCTACTCAGGCGACCAATATCGCTACGGGATCATCGTCTCCCGTACCTACCCGCACACCCGCAGTAGATAACCAATTTTTAAAACCTCCTTTGTCTAGAATCGACAAGATTGCCAATCTAAGTGTTGCAATTAAAGAACCAACTGTGAATAGGGCTATTCCTGAGCGAGTCTTGAAGATTTCTGAATTACACAGATTTGATTCTCCCGATTGGAATGCTGTTCGTTATACAGATAGTCAGAAGAAATATATTGCTTTTCCCGCCTTTTCCGAACTGAAAATTAACGAAGAACTACGACGATTCGACCGTCACTCGGAGTCCTTCCGACTGCCTCAGATAGAGCGTAGTTTAGCTGCGTTATCAAATGCTTTCATGTCACAAAATGAGGCCGTGAATGCAGCGCTACAGGGTCTCATTGATTGGTCGGCTAAATCAGAAGCACAGTTAAATCCAATGGCATTATACGAAAAACTTTGTGAACTGTTTGGCAATGATTCGGATTATAAAACTGTATCGCATGATATATTACAAATAATATGCGGCAAAAAAGCCGAAATACTGGAACTCCGGCGTCGGGCCCTCTTGAAACCCTTAAAGGATAGATATCTGCGTGAGGGTATAGAGAAAATTCCTCCATCTGCTGAGTATGTGTTTAATCCAAATACCCTATCTGAATTTATTCAAAAGATAGGAGGTATAGAAAAATTAGAAAAGCAGAAGAGTTATTCACATCAAGCTCGTCCAAGGTCACCACAACCTTCAACGTCCCGTCAAGAGCAGACATTTCGAGTACAACCAAACAAATCGAGACAGCTTGATGACAGCAATTCCCGACATAAGAAAAATAATTTCGCCAACAAAAAGGGGAAGGGACAGCAGATTAAAGGCTCCCGCAAGAACATCAAGAAACATAGGTGACTCGATAAAGTTTTCGGGAGGTTGTCTGAAGCATTATCAAGTTGTTTGGGCTCGTTTCAATCCTCCCAAAACAATTTTAAAAATGATAGCAGGGGCTCGAATTCCATTTACCCGCACGCCGCCCTTAATTTTACCGACTTCGGACGTCATGACTCGATTTCAAACGCCGATCTCTTCAACGATGACATCCGAAATAGAAAAAATGATTCAGTGTCAAGTTTTGGAAAGGGCACCGCTAACTCCATCTTTTATTTCCCCGCTTTTTCTGATAGCCAAGAACGATGGAAGAAATCGGGTCATTCTAAACTTGAAAGGTTTGAATCAATTTATGGAAACATCAAACTTCCATCTTTTTCATCATCGCCTCATGCCAAATTTTCTTCAACCACGCGACTGGATGGTGAAATTGGACATCAGCCAGGCCTATTATCATGTACCCATAACAAGGCGGCATCGTCGATTCCTCCGTATCGGTTACCAGGGCCGCCTCCTTCAAATGACCTGCTTACCGTTCGGCTTGGCTACAGCGCCCAAGATGTTTGCCTCGATCACAAATTGGACGGCCGAGGTACTGCGTGCGTCAGGTCTCAGAGTAGTGGTTTATCTGGACGACTTTTGTATCTCCAACCACGATCGGAGGAGTCTCGAAGTTCAAACAAATTATGCAGTAAGTTTCCTAACCAGTCTCGGCTGGTGCATCAATTACGACAAATCAATCATCAAGCCAGCCAGGTCCATGGAATATTTGGGCATAAAGTGGGACACGAAATACAACACAAAGTCCCTGCCACAGGACAAAGTTGTCAAGATCCGCCAGAGCCTATCATCTCGACTCGCTGCCGGCAGTTGGACCCTCAAGCAGGCGCTACGCCTCTTAGGGTTTTTCAACTTCGCGACCTTCATCACCCCACGGGGAAGGTTGCATTGCCGTTCTATGCAGCGTCAGAGCAGATTACTTCGCAAATCTCCTCGAAAACCAGCTCCCTATCCAGAAGAGGTGAGATTAGATCTGGAATGGTGGCAACAGAATATCAACCAGACGTCCCCTATTCACCAAAGAAGACTGCAAACAAATTTCATGATCACCGACGCCTCAGATGTGCAGTGGGGAGCGCTTGTAAACAACAAGAAGATACAGGGATGCTGGAGCATGACGCAAAAGGGGTGGCATTGCAATGCAAAGGAGATGTTTGCAGTAATTGCCGCTTTGAAACAGGAAGCATCCACCCTCGAGAACTCGACAGTGGTGCTTCAGAGCGACAACAAGACTGTGGTCTCGTATATCAAGAACGAAGGCGGAACAAGGTCGCAACTATTGCTACATTTGACCAAGGATCTTCTGGCTCTGGTGGACAGCCTCAATGTTGTACTCATCGCACATCACCTTCCGGGTGTGTACAACATGGAAGCCGATCATCTGTCGCGCAATCGCGCCGGCTCCGAATGGCATTTACTAAGCGAAGCTACGTCAAGCATATTCGAGCTATGGGGAACACCATCCATAGACCTGTTCGCCTCAAAGACAGCGTTTGTCGTTCCAAATTATGTTACGCTCGACTTATCAGACTCGAACGCTTGCTTTCACGACGCTTTCAGCAGATGCTGGCGATACGACCTCGCTTGGTTGTTTCCCCCGCCGGGTCTAATCCCACGGGTACTTCAACACCTCAACACAGCTGCAGGCCACTTCATAATGATTACTCCCAAATGGAAGAAGCCATTTTGGCGACCCGATGTCAAGTGTCGCTCACGGGCCCGACCCATGAAGATCCGAAACCTCCGGACCAACCTAGTGGACACAGCGACCGGTCGACCTCCAGCAAATGTCAAGAACCTTCAGTTGGAAGCTTGGCTCATTTCGGGTGGGACACACTTACAAAGACGTGGTCCCTGGAAGAGAGACAACTCCTTTCAGCTTGCTGGAGATCCTCAACATTAAAAACATACGCCCCGATATGGTCCAAATGGTCGATTTGGTGTAGGCAATACGGGATTACGCCTCAGTTACCAAAACCGTCTGAGGTAGCTAGGTATTTAGCACATTTGTTTTTGAATAATAATCTAGCATATCGTACAATCCTTGTGCATAAGTCTACAATAGCATCAATTTGCGAAACACTATCTGACTCTAAAATCTCTAGCAGTCATATTGTGAAACATATTTTAAAAGCAATTTCCTTAGCCAGGCCGATTCCACAAAAGTTGCCCATAGGGGATGCAAGAGTTGTCATTAATTATTTAAAAAATAATGTTCCAAACAATACATTATATGACATCGCTAGGCGCACCGCTACCATCCTGCTTTTAGCTTCTGGGCGAAGGGTGCATGACCTAACCCTTTTACATTGTGATCCAGATCATTTTATGGATAAAGGTGAATTAATCACTTTAATTCCAAAGTTTGGTTCTAAGACGGACACTTCGTCGTATCAACAGAGTAGCTGGACCTTATTAGCTTCCGTGGACAGAAACATAAATCCGGTGTATTGGCTTAGAGCTCTAATCGAGGTCACAAAGGACATAAGGGGTCCAGTTACAAACCTTTTTATCACTACTAGAACACCCGTTAAACCGGCCTCCCCTACGGTTATTGGGGGTTGGATCAAGAAGGTATTATTAGATTCAGGTTTACAGGCGACCCCGGGAAGTTTTAGGTCTGCTGTTGCATCGTTAAATTGATTAGAAAACTATCCTATCAATGAAATTCTTGCCAAGGCTAACTGGCAACACGAAAGTACTTTTAGAAAGTTTTATCAAAGGCAGATTAAAACGACAGTAAGCAATGTCGCTGAGAAATCATTATCTCAATATTTTTCAATATGTAATTAATTTCTTGATTTGTCTTAGTCAGCTAACGCTAATTGTTGATCAGCTAACATTGATTGTGGCCACGCTAATTAATCAATATCAATTAAATTAAAGACAATTATCACATTGTTGCATTTTTCTTTATACTGCAAGTCGCCAGGAGATAACAAACACTTCTCTCATATTGGACTTCGGACGTCAAACGGAACACATAATATAAAAATTTTACCTTCCAATAAAATTTGTATTATGTTTCCTGAGACGTCCGAAGTCCAGGTCAGGTCTTCCTGGCCTATATTATATTATGAGCCGAACAATGAGCTCAAAATGGCGCCTTGCATTTTTACATCGCCGAGGAATGGCACCACCTCTGCCGTAAAACTGAAATTCACTGATCGGAAGCCATGAAACAACGACATCTAGCGGCGAATCGTGACGGGAAATCGATGTACTCTCATATTGGACTTCGGACGTCTCAGGAAACATAATACAAATTTTATTGGAAGGTAAAATTTTTATATTATACTTGGAATTTTATATATAAATAAATCTAAATTTTCATGAAAATTTTAATTATGGCCGCTTTAATACTGGTATTTTCTCTTACAAACCTACCACAATTTTAAATAAATATATGTAAATCCTATGTATATAACCTTTAGAAATATATTTTTTAAAAACCATGGCCTCCTTTATTAGTTCTAAAAAAAGTTATGTTATTAGATATAGTGTGTAATAATAATATATTTCCTCGTAGAACGACGGTTGCGAGTCAGACATGGCGTTATCGATGAACCGGTACATCGGCAACTCAATTCTGCCTCTATTGATCAAGCACGCCAACTTCTACAACGAAGCGGAGAACTATGGCAGCTTGTTGGATGCCACACTGCATACTGTGTACAGGTATGTTTTAAATTAAAGAAAAATAATAACTATGAGCTAGAGCATAAGAACTACGATTTTAGTAACGTAAATAGCATTGTTTAGTACCCAGAATTAATAATTGAACCATATCTATGATATTATTATAATTATCAACACAATAACTAACTCTTGGTTACTAATTGTAAATCGTTGGTTAAGAGTGAAAACTTAAAAAGAAATGTGGCAAACACCATTTTAAGATTGTATAGAATAGGTCTAAATATTTACATTTATTTATTTATTTTTAACACTTTACTTCCCACTAGATTATCAAAGAACCGCATGCTAACCAAGGGACAGAGGGAGGCGGTATCTGACTTCCTGGTAGCCCTCACTTCCGCCATGCAGCCGTCCATGCTGCTGAAACTGTTGCGGAAACTCACCGTCGACGTTTCCAAGCTGTCTGAATACACTACTGTTGCACTGAGGGTATGTATATCATAAGATCGGGTTTATTATTTTTTTATATTTTGTATTTTGGTTTTTTGTGGCAATGGCATTACAGGCCAATTATCATTAGTTTTTTTTTTGTTTTGATCATTATGAAGAAAAATAAAGCTTAGTAGAATCATTTTTTTAAATAAAGAAACTCACATCTCATTCTAGCTGGTACACAGAAAACTTATTTTTTTATATTTTTTTCCAGCTGCTGACCCTCCACTACGAGCGATGCGCGAAGTACTACGGCAGTACCGGCGGGCAGGGCCTGTACGGAGCCTCCTCGGATGAGGAGAAGCGCCTCACCATGATGCTGTTCTCCAACATCTTCGACTCCTTGTCCAAGATGGACTACGAGCCTGAGCTCTTCGGGAAGGCGCTGCCGTGTCTCATTGCTATTGGTTTGTTTATAATTTTTTCAGTAATGTAGAAATAGAGAAAAAGGTAAAGAGTACCAAGTATCGGTTATGAATCTATTAAAACGAATTCTAGCGGCTAATCAAGCAAACCTATCACAATGGTACTCATACCCAAAACGCATAAATGGATACGGAATTAAATATAATTTTACAATAGGGTATTTGACTATCATCGAATGTTTGTATTATTTTGTAGACAAACACAAGTGCCATTAAAACAAAACATTTTTGTAAAAACAGTATTAAAGTAGCTTGTAACATTAGGCAAATATTAGTATTTTAAATGAAAGAGTGGGGACGTAGTGGGGACATCTTACCGTCTCTATCACACCTGCACACTATAATGCACTATAATGCACAGTGACGTCACTATTTTTGTTTAGCATCCCTTTTCTATTACCCCCGCTACAAGATTTAAAACGTTTCTAACTTGATTAATACTGAATGGATTTAGAAAATTCTTTTTTTGCTAGATTTTGGATATGGATACTTTTTGATTAATACAATAAAAAAAAATGAGTCAGATACCCTATTGTCCACCCTTTAGCGAAAAGCGCAATAGTGTGTACTTGTGGTGTAGTAAACATATTAATATAATTATGATTTCGTTAAAGGCCCTAGCAATTAAAATGCTTGTCAAATAAAAATTGTAATTTAATTTCCGGATTACCAACTACGTCATACGTCATTATTTTAAAACTTACTCACATTAATAGTCTCCATGAAATCTAAACAATACCAAGGTAACACATACGCACGGTCGTTCGCAAGGTTGAATTCAAGTTTAAGGTCATTCGCAAGGCCTAGGTCGACTACAAGGCCTAGGTCGCCTGTAAGGCCGCAGCCTTCAGCCAAGGTTGAAACCTAGGCCATTGATAGGTGGCCTTTTAGCCTCACCCTTGAGGGAAGGGTAAGGTTACCAGTCGAGGCCCTAGCCTTCATGCAAGGCTATGCTATTTCTATCAATGCCCTTCAATGTCAAAGTGAGTGATAATATAAGTAGATGGTATTGAAATGTATTGATTTTGATAATGTTTTCCGGGCTTCGTTACAGTGATAAATTATTTTTGGCTAATGACGTAGTTGATACGGTGATGATTGTTTTATATTTTTGAACAGGAATTTCAGTGTTTGTCTCTCAATATGTAATGCAAAAGTTGTTCTATCAAAAAATAATGTGACGAGGGATATTATTATGAAAAGTATTTTTATACTCATTACTCCTGTTTCTGAATAACTTAATAACAAATTCGAGAAACTTTATATGAGAATTGACTGGCCTAATGCAGGTTTTATGCTTCGATAAATATGATAGCAAACTAATGATTACTACTTTTCTATGGTATAGATTTTTAAGTTATTATTTTGTTTTAGGTTGTGCGTTGCCGCCAGATTATTCGTTGTCAAAGAACTACGACGATGAATTCTACGGCAAGGAACAGACTACAGGTAAAGTATATTTCTCCTTATAATAAAATTGATAAGTTTATTTTGCAATATTGGCCGCTTTACGGAATTATCATTATTAGCTATAAACGCTTTACGCAATTATCAGGAAGTCCACTGCTGAAAAAAGCTTCTGCCAAAAATGTTCTCAACGAGCTGTTGGAAGTAGTCTGTATCCAGCAGAAACTTCCTACAACGTTCGTCGAATTGTGGGTGGAGTTTTATCTTTAACAGAATTCCATAATGAACAATGGGGCTTCTCAAAAAGCAAATAGTCATGAGGCAGATCATCTTTGATCATTTATTACAATTCAGAACATTCATTCAATTTAAATACGATTATGTGATTCTTGCAGAAGGTTCAGACAATCCCCAGTACGACCCACAGCCGATCAACACATCTTCAGTGGCACTCAACAACGACCTCAACACCATCGTGCAGAAGTTCTCCGAACACTACCACGACGCGTGGGCTTCTAGGTAATAATACCATCAGTATACCCTACATTAATTAAACATGACTTTTAATATTAGGATGGTAGACTTTTTTTTTCTTTTTTTTCTCCTGTATTTTCTTATGTTGGGGAGTGATTTGAATCGCTGTTGAGTGTTGTGTTTGAGCATGGTAGACTAGGTATTCATAATAGCGCCATCTAGTAACAAAAGCCCAAATTACTTGCAAGTGGTACTCGTTATATATAATTTCCTAATGGCTTGGTACTATAATAAAGGTAATCTAAAATGTTGATAAATCATAATTAATGGTATCAAGGATACATCGATAGATCACTAGAAGTTGAATACAATTTAAAAAAAAGTTTTTGTAGAAATTAAAAAAGTACATTGTCTAAAATAGTAATGATTATTTCAGTTAATATAGTGAGGATACAATAAATCTACATTATGAAAATTATTTGTTTTCCACAGGAAAATCGAAAATGGCTGGGTTTACGGTGAGTCGTGGTCGGACAGTCAGAAAACGCATCCGCGCTTGAAGCCTTACAACATGCTCAATGATTACGTAAGTTTTCCCATTTTGAACCTCAAATTCATCCTTATGCTTTCTACAACTAAAGGTGTTTCTACTTTCACACAGGAGCTTATACCTCTGTGCTGTTTTATATAATTCTAACTTATAATAATTATGGTCTTTGGATTCTCCTGGCAAGTATACTTCTAGTCATCATCTTTTGTAGCGTATTTATTTTTGTTTCTCTACAGTTGAACCTCTTAAAATCTTAAGCTTGATTCCGCAGAAGAACGATCATCCTTCACACCTAAAATACGACAAAAACCTACAGCAGATTTGATGAAAAGTTGTAATTCGCAGGAGAAAGAGCGTTACAAGGAGCCGGTGCGCGAGTCGCTGAAGGCGCTGCTCGCCATCGGCTGGTCCGTCGAGCACTCGGAGGTGGACCTGCCCAGCAACAACCGCAGCTCCATGCGCCGCCAGTCCAAGTCCGGCGCCGTGAGTGCACTCAGTTATATATATATATATATATACATAGTGCCTGTGTGGCTCACTACTAGTGGCGCCATCTATCAATTGTAGTGTAAAAACTTATGAAGTGGCGCCATCTGTCGAATTTCAAGATGTATTTTGTTATCTATTGTACTCTGGTGCTAATTATCAGATTTTTGTGTAATAATATTGTAGTTTGTGCCAGTCTTTAGTGCACAAAACGGCATTTAAACTGTCAAGGCTGACTGAATGCACTAGATTGCATTTCACAGTTTTTGTTACAAACATTTTGCCGTAGTATCTACTCAAATCTAATACCTCAATAACATAAATTATTCATCCTTGCACAATAACGGCCAATATTAGGATAACCCTAACGATAAAATATCAATCCCTTTTTTATAATATCAAAACTTTGATAAAATGTTAATAGACAAACTACTTTTGCATGCAATCAGGACGAGGAAACAGAGAAAATAACGGTACATATTTTAAAATTACTTCCAATTATTTTTCTCTATTTTTTCCAATTTACTCCTTTGCCAGATTTTAAATTAAATTATTGAATATATATAAAACTGGTTTTTATATGTAGTCTTGTGTTTAATACTCCTGTCTTGTAAGCTAGTTTACCTATCAAAATCAATTGTTGAGCATTTTCTCTACAAAACTGATTTTTATAACAGAACCACGCGTGCTGGCTTGCGGAGCCATAGCTTGACTGTTCAATCCATCTCGGCGCGAACCAAAAGGTTCTCTAATTCTTTTTCCTGCCGTACAGTCAAGCTGTGGAACGGTTTGCCACCGCACGTGTTCCCTCCTTCCTATAATCCTGGGTCCTTCCGCCGTAGCGTGAAGACGCATCTCAGCGGGCCGGCATGATTGTATCGAATGGTATGAGACTACCGTCTGATACCATTCGATACTCTATCTGGACGGCATTAGCACTTACCATCAGGTGCAATGCAGTCACTTCGCCGTGCCAGTTTAAAAAAAAAAAGTTTTTGTGTGTAATAGTCCTGTCTGTCCCTAATGTTTGTACAGCACGTTGATGTGTTTGTTTTCATATCCGCGCCGCAGCGCCCGCCCGATGTACTGGTACGTACAACGGATATCCTTTGGCTTTGTAGTGGGTTTCCATAGTTTCATTAATAGCGTATCACATGTAGGAGATATATTATATGAATTTTTGTGTACATCCTTTGGATATATTTTTAATTTGTTGTATTAACATTGATGTGTCATGAAATATTTCATCACTGATATTTTGACGTAAAAAATCCATTTAATTTCCATTAAAATCTGTTGCAGTTTGATACACTATTATTGAATCACCTTGTTTATTATTTGTCTTTGTATGATATTTTAGAATGCGGTATTTCTACTCACTTTGATTTTTACACTTAGCTCTATCTAGTTTTCTATTCTCTTTTTGTAATATTTCTGTTAATCTTATTATTTCATTAAAACTACTACAATTTTATAAAAACTATAATATTAAACTTTTCTAATAAAGTGAAGCGCAGAAGATATATAAAAAAATGAATTCAGTATATTTTTTGCGGATTTGAATATACTAACTAAATTTTAGACATTATTTGGAGTATTTTACTGACTCATTTGATTTTAGCTGCTTATAGAAAATAATTTAACGAGAAGCAATTAATGCCAAGCCGACATCTTTTTTTGTTATTGACGATTTATTTAATTGATGTATACATTGCTAATATATAATTAAATTGCTTCGAATATTTTACTTTATCGAATTTAATAAAAAAAAATGCAACTTATGTCGTTAGAATAAAAAATTGCATGTATATATATAACTTAGCAAAAAAGAGCACGATGCGGTGAAAATTAGAACTACATACATTCATACATAAACTCACGCCTTTATCCCCGAAGGGGTAGGCAGAGGCGCCACCAGGACACCCACATTTCGCCTTGTATATTCCGTCCCACAATGTGATAGGGGGCGAGCCTAATTAGAACTAAAGACACAGACTCAATATTATATTCGATCTAAGCGCCCTCATCAAATCCATACTCTTTTTTTCAACCAATGACTAAATATAAATAGGTATTTAACCAAATAATCTCCTTCCAGACGGATTCAGCGACTCCGTTCAACTACAACCCCCATCCAGTGGACATGACCAACTTAACCCTGTCTCGAGAGATGCAGAACATGGCGGAACGACTGGCAGAGAACGCGCACGACATCTGGGCCAAGAAGAAGAAGGAAGAACTTGTTACTAATGGAGGTTAGATATACAACTAGTGTTTTAAAGACCTTTAAAACTGGATTTTTTAGAAAGGATTAAGGCTGTGAACTTGTCGTTCTGATATCATCGACCGATACAAGAGCGCAAAAATGTACCCTATTTTAATTGAAAATAAATTAGAGTAGATTTCAAATTTAAATATTTGTTTGCTTAAATTTTATTGTCGATTACAATTTTTTTGTTATTTTTAAATATATTCCGTTGTTTAAACATTTTGCGTAGAAAATATTGTGTTTCAAATAACTGCCTAAAACAACAATTAAATAGAATCTACTTCTTACAAGCTATCAATTCAGGAAAAGAAATTCATTGTCATATAATTTATATTTTTCTCCAGGTGGAATCCACCCGCAACTAGTCCCCTACGACCTCCTAACGGACAAGGAGAAAAAGAAAGATCGAGAACGTTCCCAAGAGTTCCTCAAATATCTCCAATACCAGGGATACAAACTGCACAGGCCGAGCAAAATGCCGCAGAGCGACACGGAGCAAACCACGACTGGAGTGGCCATCGAACTGAGGTTCGCCTACTCGTTGTTAGAGAAGCTGATCCAGTACATCGACAGAGCCACTATTAATATGAAGCTGTTGAAACCATCCACTACGTTTAGTCGAAGGAGTAGTTTTAAAACTAGTACGCGGGATATTAAGTTCTTCTCAAAGGTAAGATTTGAATTATGTTTCTTGAGAAATGTTATTTCTTATACTGGCTCTATTAACCAAGTTACAAGTAATTATTAGGCTCATTGGCATAAAAAATATTCTAAATTTAAGTTCTGTGACGTCTGAAACTCTCGAACATCGTGGTGTAACTTATTAAAAATTAAGGGTCTATTTCACTTACATCTAGTAACTTTCAGATAGAAGCAGTCTATTACTAAAAGTAGGGGTACAATCGTGAATATAATCTTGTTGTAACCCCTTTAAAATTCTGTATGATTAATCGATTCGATTGCCGCCCACTACATCTTTAATGTCGAAGCTCGTCATAAGACTATTATCTTCTTTTAGCAGTCGACTAGGATTATTTAGGATTCAGTTATAGTGAAGAAGACAAAACATTCGATAGCTAAAGTAGGTTTAAAAACTGTCTATGAATAAGGCCGCAAAAATCCTTTGATGTAATCAAAACTTACTTTAAAATGGTGAAGTAGCCCCTAAATTGTGTTTTTAACCTGCTTTTAAATATACATCTAATCCTTCTTTTTCAGTTGATCTAACTTTTGTGTGCATTTCTGTTTTCATTACAAGCAACACAAATCGGAATTAAAGTATTTCAAAAAGGTACAATATAGGGCCGCTGGCTAGATGATTGTTGTTGTGTTATTATATTTATGCTTATAGAAATACTCATGAACAAGCTATTAATTAGAAAAAAATAATATAAATAAAAAATTGCTGCTTATGATTCTCGTGTTACATTACTTCAAGATTTTTGACATATCCAAAGATTTTTTGCCTAATAAAAAGATACACCCACCAATAATACACATAATTCTCTGAAAAGAGTATGCTTACTTACCTCTCAGGCAAGCAAACCGGTCAAAAACCAACTCATTTTGCACGCTGGCCAATAAATTCTCCACGCCTATACCCAAACAAATGGTTTTAAATCACTCAAACTTTTGTCTCAGTGCGGGTTGAAAAGAGCGATATTTTATTTCTTGACAACTCTCTCGTAATTCGTTGTTATTAGCTATTAACATCATTATTTCAGTTTTTATACCAAATAGAAGAGAACACGAGAATAATCCCATTGAAGCTTACCGTTTGAGTTACTTAGCTTCATGACTAAAAGTAATTGAACAGTCATGAAATCGTATTACGCTAATATATATATATATATTTTGCTCATAGTCGATGTTAGTCGTTAATAGCATGGATGTGAATAAATTAATTTATTACAAACATAATGTACACTACACTACATTTTTATCCTACACCAAAAATGATAAAATGGACTTCACTCAAATTCACAATTCAACCCAAACCTTGTTGTGTCCACGCATCGATTTTTCCATATATTGGAAGCTGGTTCATATTATTCTTCTATTGTTGCACAATATTGTATAACTCACGAAACTGTGAATTTCAAGCAATCGCAAAAGTTTATGCTGCTTTTCCATTTAAAGATTCCACTAAATAAATACACCCAACAGTCACATACTCTAAAATCGAGTCTTGTGGATACCTGTGGATCACGCAAATATTTGTTTTGATGCGGGGATCGAACCCGCGACCTCTCCTTCACAGGCGGCGTCTAACCAACTGCACCAGGCAGGCTGTCAAAACGCACTCAATGTACCAAGTTAAAAAACAGATACTAATCTATTAACACCAACTAAACGCAAAGGCTTGGCTCTATTCTTTTACACCAATCAAAACAACCATTCATTATAAGTCACAGAAAACCAGCTGCTGAACATAGACGTCCTCCAAAGATTTTTGACAGTAGAAATTGCATAACTCAAAATAAAATCATATTGACCTAATAGTAGAGATACGGGTACAAAATACCTGGTAAAGTTATAAATTGAATAGAGATCGCTATGAAAATCTTTGGAGACGTTAACTGAAGTAATTTTCTGCTTTAATAACGAGTACATAGAAGGCTCTTCATAAGGTAATCCTAGAAGATGGCCATCAATACCTATAATATGCGTTCTAGAACCAGACAGTAAAATATATTCAAACTCTGGACAACATTGCATTTACCGTCAAGGATTAATAAGCATCGTCCGTTTACGACCAGGCGGGTCGCTAGCTTATCGACATAGGCAACGAAAACAATAAGAAAAAGTAATGATCTGTTGTAACAGGTTGTTCTCCCTCTAATGGAGAAGTATTTCTCCACCCACCGCAACTACTTCATAGCGGTGGCGACGGCGACCAACAACGTGGGCGCGGCCAGCTTGAAAGAGAAGGAGATGGTAGCAGCTCTGTTCTGCAAGCTGGCTAGTCTGTTGAGATCCAGGTATGTTAATGTACTAAATCTATTTTTTTTATTTGTTTTTAATTATGCCTGAAGACTATTATTGAGGTAGTTTGATTTTCGGAGCATTATTATTAATTCGATTTTGCTGATCTACACAAAAAATCTCACGTGTATGATATTTTCTGTTCAATACGCAGTGCTTCTCTTATTACTATATTCACGAATTAGTTTAAATAATCAGATTGTAACCACTAAGGAAAAGCTAAGACTAATGCCAATAAAGGCAGAAGTTCCTACAAATTGAATCAAGAGCATCTCTGGTATCCCAAAAAATTAATGAAAAAAAAAACCTAATCTATTTTGCAGTATAACGAAAATGTCATCCTTCTATGCTTACCTAAACCTCTTCATCCTTCAAATATAATTAATAAATCCCTCAAAAATAATACACCCCACCAGGTTAGCAGCATTTGGACCCGACGTGCGCATCACAGTGCGCTGTCTCCAAGTGTTAGTGAAGGGCATCGACGCCAAGTCTCTGGTCAAGAACTGCCCCGAATTCATCAGGACTTCCATGCTGACGTTCTTCAACAACGTTGCTGACGATGTTGGACACACTATCATGAATTTACAGGAGGTAGGGGAAATATGGCAATATGGTCCTTCGAGCCACGATTAATTTATGTTTGTGTTTTTAACTTTACTCGTTAAAGTGTATGCTGATAGGTTATTTAACTGTTTTAAGCAGCGTGTAAGTACTGTTATTTGCCAGCTTAAAGGATATTGTAGCAATAAAATTACTGGCCCTAAAGAGATTTCACATTTAACGACTTGAGGTGACGATCCCTTGTAATCATAGGTTTTGTGGTGATATTCCTGTTTGTAGATGGGTGTGACGGTTATCATCATCCTATTCTTGTTATTCTCCCTAATATAAGAAATAACAATAAAGAGATCTGTCCTACATTCAAAACGTCTAATTGATATTTTTATTCCAGGGTAAATACGCCCACCTCCGAGGCACGCATCTCAAAACCTCGACATCCCTGGGTTACATCAACGGAGTACTCCTGCCGATACTGACGGCCATGTTCGACCATCTAGCCAACTGCGAGTATGGCGCTGATTTACTGCGTAAGTATACTATTTTGTCAGAGTGACATAAAAGGTTTTGTCACTGTCACGTCACGTCTCCAAAGCAATACGCTCACGATGATGGTAGTGACATAAATGTCATCCAATTGTTACGTCGTAACATGCGCGTGTCTCCATACATAGCCTCGGACTTCATATGAGTGACGACTTAGTCACGGAATCAATAGTAATCGCTGCGCGCTAACCCTTAGAGTATGCATTTCTTAGGATCTTATTTATATTGGCACGGCATTACTTTAAAAACTATAAGAATAATACAGGGTATATCCAGGACCGAAAATGAAGCTAGTTGGTTCTATCAGTAACTCCAGACACAATGCAACTAAAAATTTCGCAAACAAAAGCGACGATTTATTTTTGTATTTTTTTACTAATCGTCGTGTTTGGGTGATAAATACATAGTTTTCCCAAAATTATAATGTGCACCTTTTTATTTTTAAAGACGCAATAGTTCGCAAAGGGTTAGATTTCTATTTTCGCAAGAACCACCCAAACATGATATATTGCAAATAATCAGTCGCTTTTTTGCGAAATTGTTAATTGCATTGTGTCTGTAACCGCTAGAACTACCACCTGGCTTCGTTTTCGGTCGCAGTCTAGATATAACCGGTATGTGTTGAACGGTAATAGATAAACGCCTCTCGCCGACGCATGCTTTGCAACTGCACTGCATTCACCATCCGGTTCATTGTAACTGTTGTAAGAGAATCAAACGTTTTTTTTAATAACTCAGCAACACTGTTCTAATCGACATCCATGGTTGATCTATAACAATGTCGAAATGTTCTCATAAATAGATTCTTATCGGCTTTCCTTTTTTACATGGATTTGTTTAGAATTTTATTTAAATTACATAATTCATGACCTATGCTCTATTTTCTTTTATTATTGGCTGATGATTATGAAAATTTTTGTTAAGGAATCTACCGTCAAAAAGCTAAAAATAAAACCACAGTAATACCAACATCCGTATTCCAACTCAATCCAAATAAAAAACAATTCGAATCAAGACGTATCATCACTATCGCTTTCACTATCATCAGAATCAGAATCATAGGCGCTCGAATCAGAATCGGAATCAGAATCAGACGTGCTCGTGACCTTATAGGCGGTTTTACAACGCGCTTTGCAGTACTTCTTGAATCTTTTCTTCTTAGCAGTACTACAGTTGAATGTACTACAAGTGCTCGTTGATGCGGACTTGCAAGCTGCGAGGCATTTCTTAGCCGATTCCCTTTTGCACGCTCGTTCGTACTTGTCTCGTAAAATGTTGACGGCTTTGTCGTATTTTGTTATGGGGTTCACTTTGAATGGTGCCGTGTCGTTTCTAAGGATTATTGGCTGAAAGAGTAAGTGCAATTGAAATAAGTTTTTAAAGGGCAGAGGGATCAAAAATTTGAGATCCATTTGAGACAATATAAATGTGGGAATAGTTCCGTGACGGGTCAAATCAAACAAAGGTTGTATATTCTTCCCTTTAATTATTTTCACTTTTGAGGTCTTAACGTCGTTCGTCGTCCACTTCTTCCATCGTCTTCCAAACTGTTCTCTCGTATTCCGTTCTTCCATATTAGCTATCTTATTCATTCATCCTATTACTCTTCAGTACTTCGATTCGTCATCTCTTTCACATAACACGTTCCGGTTATTCGTCTAACGTTTCATTTTACTAATCTTTCATCATAACATTCAAATCCTACACAATATTGATGATTGAAGCATTATCATCGTAGTACGTGGTTTTAATTAATATCATGTCATCAATTTATTCATTAATATAAATACCATATTAAAATTAGCGTTAGTTTGTAAGTAATCGGTTACCTTGTGAGTCGGTTCGGTTTCTAAGTGTTCAAAACAGGCAGCGTCTAACAATCCACCTCGCGTCGCATCTATAAATTCGTCTGGCTCTAAATTAAATATATAGGGTTAATTTCACTACCGTAGTTTAAATATATGTTTATTAACAAGTCATGTTGATCATAAGACAGTATGTATCTGTCATAAAGCAGGATATTCTTCATTCGATTAATTGGATGCTAAGTTTAATATGTCTAATAACCTAAAGTTTTACTAAAACAACCTACAACCTAAATAATTCCCCTAAGAAACATTTTTATTGGTATCAAATACGAGGTCATTTAAAAAATATAAAACTGAAACATATTACAAAACAATATTCATAAAACAAAGAAAAATATTTGTGGCGTCAATCCTACGTATGTAATAATGGCACAAAGAAGATAAGCTACAACTGGGACTGAAAACTCAATTTATTTATTTTATTATGCACACAAGTGGAATACAAAACATAAAAGATATTGCAAAAAAAAATAAAAGAGTACAGATGGCGGTCTTATCGCTTTTGGCGATTTCTTACAGACAACCTTTGGATGGATATAAGAAAAGGAAAAGAAGAGGGCAGTCTAGAATATAAAGAATACAAGCTCCAATATAAAATGAACTATTTATAATTAATATATACACAATGAATAATAAATGATACATTATTAATAATTATAATATATACCTAATATATTTAGAGCTTACCATCATGTCCTCTGAATGATTTCGTCTTATTGTCCTTACTCTTCTTTCGCTTGAACTCCCGTAAGCAGCTCGACTTCGAAAGCTGCTTGAACTTCGATCTGAACGCACTCTTACATTTATACGTTTGGCAGAACGACTTGCCGGCTTGTTTGCATGCCTATTGATGTTAATCGCAATAGATAATATTAGCAATTCTCTAAAGATGCGTGTCTGTCTGTATCAGCCCATATACGTCCCACTGCTGGGCACGGGCCTACTCTACAACCGAGAGAATCGATTGAGAGTGGTTAGGCAATATAGTCCACCACGCTGGCCTAGTGCGGGTTGGCGGACTTACATACCGTAGAAATTCTTTAAAATCACTACGGTATGCAGGTTTCCTCACGATGTTTTCCCTTCACCGTTAAAGTGCGTGGTGATTGACTAGCAATACACACATAACTCCGAAAAGTCAGATGTGTGCCCTGAGATTTGAACCCGCGACCACCTTGAACATGTAGGCAGCCACGTCTGGTCAATTACCAACAGGCCACCACGCACTTTGCACACGCACAGATACGTGTCATAGGTAAATTGTGTAACCATTTTCTAGTGGAAGGTCCCTATCCATTGGGATAGCGACAACCTTTTATTATGTTGGATAATCGGTCACAGTTACCATGCAACCGGGTTGCGTCTAGGGTTTCACCTGTGACTATCGAAAAATGATTGATAACGTACCGCTCTCTAAAAACTATAATGATTAATATGGCTTATCATTGCAAAAAGTATTTTTTGTTTCTTTAAAGAATTGTGTCCTTTCATTTACGATTTCGGTGATCAGGCTTATATTGATTTTAAAAAGCATACCTTGTAACATTTCTTGATGACGACTTTTAAACAAGCATCACCATACGCATGCCTCAGTACTTTTGTCTTAAATATTTCCTTGGCTATTGTATCATCCTCCGTCGACTCGAATGTGTCGATCGTTTCGACGTTCATTTTCTGCTGTAAAATAGCATCTAGAACTTTAAAATGTCTGTCAGCTGTATTAACAATAAATCCTCCATTAAATTTTCGATTGTGGAGGAGCTTGTAAAATCGTTGTCAGCTTTGTAAAATCCAATTGGATTCCAAATTGTGTAAAGCTAGGGCTATACATACCTATATTTTAAGCGAGAACTGTACCAATATATAGGTGATAATGTCTTCGAAATACGATTATTTAATACTTACTTGTTTATTATTAGTAACAATGACCAAAGCCGTTTTCCTCTCTTCGCTTCTTAGAACTGGCTTAGCTTTGTTACTAGCCTTATTTTGCCATATGCCGTAATGATAACTACCCTTTTGAGGTTCCAATTGAATCGGTTTATTTTTTATAATTTCGTCCCATATACTTTTGGGCGGGAATTTTTCAGAATGAACTACTTTTTTTATAATTTTACTGTCGTTGCCTTTTCTTAGAGTAAGATCGATGTTACCGACTTTAGAATATTTGTGTTTTTCTTTTGTTTTCTCATTTTTAACCTTATGGTACCTCGTTTTAGGTGTTGCGTCTTCCGATTTATCTGCGGCTTGTTTTTTACTTTCGTTCATTGCTTCTATTTGCTTATGCGTGTCTATGAATATTATTTTAGCTCCTTTGGGTTTTGGGGTTGTTATATTATATAACTCCATTGATTCACTTGACGAATTTACATCATCATTAATTTCTTCTTTTTGTAGCCTTTGAGATGTTGGTGTTTTTTCTCTTTCCCTTGGTTTCTTTTGTGATATATAGTCGTCATTATCATCGTCTTCGGACCAAATCATCTGAGTAGCGGGAAATGAATCAACATTTGTTGGTTTGTCTGTCGAACTAGTTCCTTTACTGTTCTTTTTAAAGTCGTGTTTATCCTTTTTCATACTTTTGAACACTTCATCGATCTCTGTATCGGATGAGTAGTCGTCTTCTAATTTTTCTTGCGATTTGTATAGTTTTTGCAGCTGTTCATAGTTGCTGATCAATTCTTGTAATACGTTATTTACTCTTGATATGTTTTTGATGACGTCAGCGAACATAGCCTCTTCAGGTCCATTGTGATGCCTTTCCTGAAAAAGAGACACTAATTTAATTCAAAAAATATATATATCCCTAAGCTTTAAAAGAGAAAAGGATATTTTATATATTAGCGCGTAGATAAATACGAATGATATTAAAAACATTAAATTTACCAAAATTGCGTTTGTTACATATAACAATGCACTAGTGTATAAAACGTAACGCAACATTTAAAATACCACATCACCCAACTTTAATGCCATATTCGTATCGAATTTACACGCGTTGTTTTATTGCTCAATAAAATAAAGAAATATTTTTATTTATGGACAATAACATGAAAATATAGAAATAACATAGACCGATGTTATTTCCGTCAATATAAAATATTTGAAATCGTTTTAAATACGTTTCTTGTGCTTTAATACAAATATTTAAACTATAATTGAAATATTTCATCGCGTTACGTCACAGTGACACTACCTATGTCTCTGATGGGTACTGGTCTAGTAATTAGATGAGGCTGATCTTCAAAAGTGAACTATCCTTAGCTCATGATGATGATGATGATGATTTTTTGTTGCAGTGGATGAAATCCAGGTGGCATCGTACAAGATGTTGGGTTCGTTGTACAGCTTGGGTACCGACGCGTCGCTGACTCACGACAGGAAATACCTCAAGACGGAGATTGAGAGAAACAAGCCTGCTTTGGTAATATTGCTGAATTAATTATTTAATATTTAAGATCGAAGTCGCCTTAATAGTCTCGTAGCAGCATTTATGGGTAGCATCGCTTATAACTGAATCTTAGTCCGTTAAGAACCACAAACCGATTTGAAACCGGTTCAATTCCGTCATCATTAATTTATTGTTGAAAAATTGTGTTGTCGAGTTTCATATTTCCAAATTGACAAAAATGATTTCTATTAATATGCTGCACAGTTATCATTACTATTATTTCAGTTAAGATAACGATAAGAATAATTCATAGCAACATGTTGTATTTCACAGGGTTCGTGTCTTGGCGCATTCAGTTCGACCTTCCCAGTCGCTTTCTTAGAACCTCATCTCAACAAACACAACCAGTTCTCACTGCTCAACAGGATTGCTGACCACTCCTTAGAGGCTCAAGGTAAGATATCTTTTCGACAATCAGGTCCAACTTAAAATATGCCAAGTACTAAATAATGAGTATGCCATGCCATCCCAAAAAAAATTGAGACTGCCTCGGTGGCGTAGTTGTACTACGGTAAGACTACAAAGCTGAGGTCTCGGGTTAGAATCCCGGGTCGGGCAAAGTGATATTGGGTTTTTCTATCCATTATCAGCCAGCGTGCAAGATGAAATGTGGATGTCCTGGTGGCGCCTCTGCCTACCCCTCCTGGGATAAAGGTGTGAGTTTATGTATGTATCCCAAAAAAGCAGAAAATATTATTCGGAGGACGAAGCTAGTAGTAAGAACGAACCTATTAACTAGTACTTTTACAATATTTTTTTCTACCCACAGATATAATGGCGAAAATGGAGCAATCCATGCCGACGCTGGAGACGATCCTGGGCGAAGTGGACCAGTTCGTGGAGTCGGACAAGACGTACAGCGAGGCGCCGCACATCATCGACGTGGTGCTGCCGCTGCTGTGCTCCTACCTGCCCTTCTGGTGGGCGCAGGGACCTGACAACGTCACGCCTACTGCGGGGTTAGTGGATACTGCATTCATTTGTACTAATATTGGGTCTTGGATGTCACTACTAACTGGATATTTCTTTTAGTAACTTTCTTGTCTGTTTCTGAGATGGATCTAAGAGTGAAAGAAAGAATGCTCCTATGAGTAATATCGATCAAATAGAAATACTTTTATAGTTAAGTTATTTGTAGGCTTGCCTTATAGATCCTTTACAAAACATTCGGGGCTATCACAATAAAAAAAATATTATATAGAATTTTTCACCTATTTGCGCTACATGATCATGCGATCGCAATTGTAACTGAAATGACAATAAAATTTCTAACTTATTGACGTTGGGATATTTAATGTTTAATCCACAAATGACTTAACAATAATAATTAACTTATATTTAGACATAGACATAGACATAGACACAATTTTATTTGGCATCAACATATACAATAAGATATACAAAAACAAATATTTAGTAAGCAACAAATAATAATAATAATGTGAGAACTTTAAGGAAAAAAAAAATTTCCTTCTTAAAAATCATATCTCCCAACAGAAACCACGTAACAATGGTAACAGCGGAGCACATGAACCAGCTTCTGAAAAACGTCCTGAAACTCATCAAGAAGAACATCGGCAACGAGAGCGCCCCCTGGATGACCAGGATAGCGACATACACGCAGCAGATCATCATCAACAGCTCCGAGGAACTGCTCCGGGACTCCTTCCTGCCGCTCGCTGAGCGGGTCCGGAAACGAACTGACACCATGTTCCATAAGGAGGAGAGCTTGAGAGGGTTCATTAAGGTTAGTATTTTTGAAATTGCGTTATCCCAGCCGGTGCCAAGTTCGCCATGTCTTTATTCTTTATGAACCAAAATATTAAAAACTACTAGGTTAATTTAAACTACTTTCTAACACATTCACGGATAAAAATAGGTTATAGCCAAGATTATAGAAATTGTTGCAGGAGGCCTACACCAAAAAAGGTTGAAAAAGGCTAGAAATAAGAAGAGACTTAGATATAGTTTTCTTACATTCTTAGATGTATCAAAGTTAACTAAATTTTGTACATATGTTTATTTTTTGTTCATAGTCATCAACAGACGACACGTCGCAAGTGGAGTCTCAGATCCAGGAGGACTGGCAGCTGCTGGTGCGCGACATCTACTCCTTCTACCCGCTGCTCATCAAGTACGTGGACCTGCAGAGGAACCACTGGCTCAGGAACAACATACCAGGTAACATCACCTTCATCACTATCACAAATAAATACACCAAAGATTCACATACATAGTCCTGACCCCACACTAAGATCGAGTCCGTGTCGTGGGTATAAGAAACTACGAGAAAATCATCGGTCTCACAAAAACTCAGACCCGAAACAAATATCTGTGGATCACACAATTATTTGTCCCGATGTCAGATTCGAAGGCGTCTAACCAACTACGTCGAGGAGGCTGTGAAACATTCTATTCCGCCGTAGTCATCAATAGACAATACGTCGCAACTGAACTTAACTACTACTACAAACTTTCTTTTCTCTCTTTGCGACTTCCTGCAACTTTAAGCAAGTCGTCTGTCCACCTTGGTGGGTTTCGACACTTTGCTTGCCTGTACGTGACTTTCACTAGATAACATTTCTGGCCCATCATACATCAATTCTTTGCTCATAACATCACCTTCATCATTTCGCTGTATTTTATATGTGCACATATCAGATATGATACGTTATTAAGTAGGTATTATATAGCGCTATTGGTGGTCCCAATAAAAAAAGATAAATTTTTAATTATTGAGATTATTGAGAAAAAATGCTCCTTAATTTTGACTCAATTCATGTACGTAATAAGATAGTAACAGGATATATATAAAATACAGATTTGATATTTATTCTTTGTTCTTTATTAAATCTATTTTTAGATACATATTATAATAGTAACTTGTATTAAGCCAATGTTACTTCAATCAACAGAAGCGGAAGAGCTATACAACCACGTAGCAGAGATCTTCAACATCTGGTCCAAGAGTCAGTACTTCTTGAAGGAAGAACAGAACTTCATCTCAGCCAACGAGATCGACAACATGGTAAGTTGTAGAAATTGCTATCAAATGGAGATTAGAAGTTATTAATAGTAATGCAGGTGTAAAATTGTTAGTACATTAGGAACCATTTGCTTGAAGCTCGTCGATAGTATAACAGAAATTAGAGGTATCAGTAGACAAAAAAAACAGATATAATGAAGCTAGTTTAAACAACATCATCAATTTACCAATGGATCCTCATAAAAAGCCGACGCGAAATGATAGATATGTTCTAAAGCTTAGTTCGATTAGTAATTTGCAGAAGCCAACAATCTACCTTCCACCTCCTTTTTCTCCTACTTCACCCATTTAAGGACAGATGCCTAGATGCCCAGGGATCAAGGTGATTCTCACTTACAACTTAACAGCTTACTCGTTTAAGTTCTACTGTCATATTAAGGTATTCCGAGGTAAAGCAGGGGATTTTCATCACCTTTATTTAGTAACTAACGCATACACATTTGTAAACTCGAGAGCATTTATGTTAACGATTTTATTTTGTTATCTACTGTTCATATCATTGGCTGTATACATAAACCGATGCTCGGTGATAAAATAAAAATACTTCAAGAAGAATGAAACGACTCCTTCAAAACGAAATCGGAGTCTAGAGTTCTAGATACCAAACAGTATCAGTCCATAATCATCTGCTACTGCGCCCGGATTTCTTCTACAATCAAAACTTTCGAATGAGAAGGTTTACATCATTATCTACCACGCTGGCCTTTTGCCGATTAGCGAACTTCATAAACCATAGAAATTCGTCTGGATCTCTACGGTATATGAATTTCCACTCGACAATTCTAAATACCATCTGTCAACTATGATCTTCATCATCTTCATCACCATGTGTCTGACTAGCTGCTTGTGTAGCAACCATCACGATCATTTCACATTGCAGGTGTTAATAATGCCAACAGCGACCCGCAGGGTAACGGCCGTGGTAGACGGAACACCGCAAAGCGGTGGCAAGGTGCGAGTATGTATTATTTGTTATTATATAGTGTGGCCGCTAATGCTGGGTGCTGCTTTCGTAATATTGGCGCTTCTGCTGTTTCGATTAATGGTTTTGAAGCTATTGGTATATTACCAGCAGACATTGTAAACAAAATCTGTAGGTATGCACTGAGAATATACCTACTAAGATGGAGGAAAACTAGTAAAGCGAGAGAGAAGATAGGGTGAGTACGTTAGAGAGACAAGGACAGAAACAGTATCGATACATGTATCATTCTTTTCATTACGTTTTGTTCACGGTGTCTGTTCTAATATATTTCAATAAATGGAGGTAAGTTTTCAGGATTTTTAAAATGATCATATGTCTCAGCGATAGCGTCTTTTCTATGAAGTTTCCCTGCGTTTACATTTTGACGTACATTGTATATTTAAAACTTTTGAATTGATGATTTGTAGTCGTTTTGAAGTTTACACTAATCTTAAGGCTGTATTTTAGAATACCAATTCCTCTTGCAGTTGTACATAAAATATACTTTTTCTCTTTAACATTACTGATATAATATTGTTTTTACACTTTTTACTAATTGCTTTATTGAGAATTTTACCGCTCTAATGACAGTGTAATATTTTTCTTCCCTTTGGAGTGGTTTTTATTTAAACAATAATAAATTATTCTTAAAGTATATTTTCTTGGAGTTGTTTTTATTAAGTAGTTAAGAATTTTCCTTTTTACAATAACAAATAAATCTAAACGATTTTCTTTAGAATTTCTTAACTCTTAACACTTTTATTAACCACAAATGCTTATATATTAATTACCTATTCCTTAATTTACACAGCTTGTCAGTTGTCCTGACTCCACACTAAGAAACAAATCTTGTGGTTGGTGTCCAAAATTACGAGAGACTTTTCCGTCTCACAACACCTAGATCTGAAACGATTTGTGAACATATGTCTCGAATCCGCAGCCTCTCATTTCACAGCCGGCGTCTAACCAACTGCGCCACAAAGGCTGATAACTCCTAAACATTCGAATATCTATACAAATTCTGTAAGCCACTACGTCAAAATACTTATGGATGAAATAGACATAGGTCTCAGGCTATGATCGCTATGATCGAAGACCTCTGGTGTCACAGCCGGCGTCAACCTACCTTCACCCCATGGTGACTTCATAGTCTGCTTACTCCTAAACTTCCGTATATAAAACTTCTCTAAGCCCTTATTTCTGCTTATCAGAAAAAGAAGAAGCATCGCGACAAGAAGCGCGATAAGGACAAGGAAGTGCAGGCGTCGCTGATGGTGGCGTGTCTGAAGAGGCTGCTACCTGTGGGCCTTAACCTCTTCGCTGGAAGGGAGCAGGAGTTGGTGCAGCATTGCAAGGACCGGTTCCTTAAGGTAGGTTTACAAGATTAAAATTGAATTTTCTTTATTGTTTTAAAGGTTTTTGGCCATAGTTTGGTTAAAGAATCTGATAGGCTGGTTTTTAGCCAGCCTGTAACCTATGACCTGTTGTATCGGAAGCCAATAGTGATCTTTACCATCTGTTATTGTTTAAATATTTTGAAAACGGGATACCATAATATACTTTATGCTCACCGGAGGCTGGAACATATTATTTTATTACAAAATTTATTTTTTATTTTTACGGAAAGCTTACAGACAAAATGTATTTATTATGCCTGGAGATGTAGATTTAAAAAAAATGCAAATTATACTATGATCCATTCACAGAAAATGTCCGACCAAGACGTAGCAGACTTCGCGAAGACCCAGCTAACCCTTCCGGACAAGATCGACCCGGCGGACGAGATGTCCTGGCAACACTACCTGTACAGCAAGCTGGGGTCCAAGAGCAAGGCGGCCATCACCATGGATACTGCGGAGAACAAAGCCAAGATTATAGACGATACGGTCGAAAGGATCGTCGCTATGAGCAAAGTGCTGTATGGATTGCATATGGTAAGTTTTTTGAAGGTCTTATTGTTTTACTCAGGGTTATTTCGGGAAGGTACTGCTTTGGACTTCAAATATTTGTTAACGACGTTCATTGTCGTGATTTGTGTAGGTTTTCTGATAAAAGACTACAAAAAGTAGTTATCATCTCTTACATATTTTGAGACACTAAATTCAAATCTACGTATATAGCGAAAAATGGCTTTCTTCGTTTCAGTTTTTTATGACCAGAAATTCACCTAAATCTAGCCTTTAGAATAACTCACTCTATTGTAGGACTGTCTAATGAAATAAATTAGTGTAATTATTTAGCTATAGGAAGGTGAAGAAATTAAAAAAAAAAATTGCTGATTGATGTAATTATTCATCATCACCATGTAACGAATAACTTTACAGCGCTTTGTTCCTGTGGCACTATTAAATTATAACATGTCCACTTATGTAAAAGTAGAAGGAGCTATATAATTAATCTACCATCATGTGGCATTAGATCGACCATCCGCAACAAATGAGCAAGAACGTGTACCGCTCAGTGGTGTCCATCCAGAGGAAGCGAGCCGTCATCGCCTGCTTCAGGCAAACTTCGCTCCACTCGCTACCGAGGTCTTTGGAAATACTCGATTTTGTGTGATACTAAAACATCAGTGTATACAAAGTGTTTATGTCATAATGACTTTAAATGAGAAGGTCATTATATAAAGTCAATAAAAACAAATTAAAATGATTAGATTATATATCACATTAAAATTGAAGAAATGAAATTTTCAAACAAACTAAATAATAAAATAATTTGATTTAAATACAACACGCTTTATAAGGTATTTACTGACATCATTTGACCCGAGGATAAGAGCGGCAACAGCGCTTTTTTTCGTCGGCGCGGTGATTCATTTGTAGTTTTTAGGCGTAGTTTTATTATTAGAATAAGAAATTCAATAAAAGCACTCTCAGCCGAGTCACAATTTACACAAATAAACTAGGTCAAAATTGTCTCATTGGATTGGGAGCTATGATGCATACACAAACTCAGAAACTATTAATTTTGCGCCGGTGGATAAAAATAGCACGTCGCGCGAAATATTACTGCCACCAAACATAACTTAAAACTCAATTAAACAAAATTTTCAATTGTTTAAACGGTCCTCCATTAGCCCTAATGAACACGCTGTCTTCGAATTTGCGGGACATCTGCGTGAGGCAGCATATCTTTCTCGATACAGTCGTAAAGCTCGCACTACATTTTGTTAGCATTCGCCATAAATTAAAATCATATCTGTTTATTCCAAAGCTGTAAATCACGACATCGTGAACATAAAATGCTATCGTAATATCTAATGAGTTGTGAGAAGCGCACACACATTCACTTAAAACATGTACGCCTCACTGACGAGTGACGAGTGGCGCGCGCGCCGACTCCCGACTCGCCACCCCCGCCCGTGCCCCTCACGCACGACCCTCAACCCCTGACCCCCGAACCTTGACCGTCGATCGCCGAGCGCAGTGTTGCTAGGTTAGGTTTTGAAAACTACAGTGGAATTTTCGTAAAAATACAGTAGACGGATGTAAAATACAGTGCATTATACCGTTTACTGGGCTTTTTTCATAGTGAATGAAAATAAAAAACTTTTTAAAAAAAAACAAGTATTCCGTAAAAAGATAGTTAATCGCTGTGTATGTCACTTTTATTAAATTATCGGTCATAAAGTACTGTAAATATCGTTCCATGGTGATTAAGAACTACGGATGGCTCGGTGAATAATAACCCTATAAAATTATTTTGAAGCAAGAAACGGTTGGTAAGTGTTAAAAATAGCTTTATTATTTGTCTCCTTAGTCATATTGCAGTATGTTCGATACTAACTGCATACTATTGTTTGATACATATTGGAGTAAATGTAGTACAAATACAGTTTTAGTGTAATTACGGAACGAAATGTAATTACCTTGCAACACTGCCCAAACGTCGCGGGGGAATCCCGGAGCCGGCATGGCGGGAATGGATACACGTTTAGGGATGCAACATAAAAATATCGACAGTAAATATCGTCAATTGAAATATGATAATCTGAAACTATTAATAGTTAAATACTTTTAGGGCAGTAAATGTTATTAATTAACACAGTTATCAAAACATAGTCTATGCGTGCTAAAAAGACTTCGGTACAAATAAATACACCAAAGAAAGATACAGGATAAGTCATTTTTTTTTCTAAGCAGCAGTTAATAAAATGCCTCTCAACAGTCCTCATACTGAAAGAATTTGCGAATGTTGCTACATGACCCATTTGCAATTTTAAGTAGGTTTAGAATGTAGATGCGAGCTTTGTGTATCTCCTGTTATGTATCCAAAACAATTGTTATTAATAATGTGGATAAACTTGGGATTTTGATGTGAAATTTCAATAATAAAGTTTGAATTATATCGATAATATCGATATTGTATGCTGCCACCCTAGCCTCATTCTGATGTCGAATTGGCAACGTCGCACTGCGCTTCGAAAGACATTTATTTCATAAATCATAATATGAGTTTTAATGTCATAGATATTAGGTCTAAATTCAATTATTGGTATAATTTTTGTAATAATAACACCCGAGTTGTATTTTTTTCGCACTTGCCGTTTATTACCCGTTTGTGTCAATGACCTAGACAAATCGCTACAGCAGGTGGTTAAATGTGTAAAAATAAAAAAATATCCCGTGGCTAAACGGTTGATGATAAATTAATAATATTTGGTGTACGCACTACTATTGCGATACCCTATATGTGGTCCCAAAAAAAGTGAATATGTCACCGACACTTTGTATAGACCTGTACTGATTTGATACATTAACTATTGACATTTGATGACGTGACCATTCGATGTGTTACATTAACTTAATTAGACATTAACAAAGTGTTCTTAGGTTTTAGTGCTAAGCAAATCATTATTGTCCCATTTTGGTATGAAACTAGGGTAGCAGAAAAGAGTTGATATTAACAAAGCTATTACTATGGCACTGAAATGTAGCGGTTTCTATTGATCGTATTTAATCGGCAAAATAAATTACACTCCTTGCTAAAGAACCAATGTTTTTTAATAATTATAATCCACCAAGTTCTCCACATGAAAAACTAATCCATTGGAATTGTTTTTAGAATAAAAGCTATTTTAGTAGATTCCCATTGCTAGACAACAACAAGTCCAGGCACCATTAAATTAAGGGATCAATTTAACTGACAAAACTTGATGGAGTTTATTATTAATACCCTTAATGCGAGTATTTGTTTACTAACAGAGTAAATGATTTTGCATGCCGCCATGGATAATGTAGGCAACTAAACCCAAGCAAAAGACCAACAACTGGAAGCGAGTTCTATGTGCGGCGAGAAAACGGGCAGCTATGGCTTGCTTGAGATCACTACATCTGTATAAACTGAGTCGGTGGGTATGCAGTGTTGTTTGTACTAATCTGTATATAGTTTTTTGGTTATTATGAAAATGAAGTTCATAGGTGTGCCGAGAGATGTCGCTATAATAATGTGTGCAATGGAAGTCTTGAAGATGTTTTGTGAAGAAAAATGATTGATTAATTGTCTAGTTTGACCTCGGATTTTACCCATTGTAAAATATATGTAAAATCAAAGGCCTCACTATAACGCACATAAATAACAATTGGTTTCAGAATTGTGCGTCTTCTGGACATCATTAATCAACTGCATAGTATTTATGTAACATAACATCTTACAATACAAATATAATATGTATATAATGTTAATATTTTCAGACATCGTGCTTGCAACATATTCGCTCGTACGTACTACGAGCTTTGGTTAGAAGAAGAGAACATTGGCCAAGAAGTAATGATAGAAGATCTTACGGTAAGAACTGAATTTAGATGATTATTTCTAAAAACATTTGCTTATCAGAAAAATACGGTAAGGTGCATACAAAGTGCAAACACACAAATATCAATATACAAGACTACAAACAGCAAGCCTATTTCTAGGTCTAAATGGATAAGAGCTGAAAATAAATATTTGTTATCTGTTCAGGGGCAGCACTTACAACTATTGCACGACAACCTGATTTTTCAGGTCCTACATATTTTAATTAATTCTTATGTTCCACAGCAATCGTTCGAAGACGCAGAATTGAAGAAGAGTGACGTGGTAGAAGAGGAGGGTAAACCAGACCCTCTCACACAACTCGTTACTACCTTCTGTAGGGGAGCCATGACTGAAAGATCTGGCGCTTTGCAGGTATGAGAATATTTAATGAGTTTTGATATTATTGTCTAGTTCAACGCTAAATAGAATTACCATTTCTCCCACTCGATAAATTGTTGTTACTCGAAAATATATAGCATCCCATATTTTAACAAATCAAGGAGTGATTTGAATTGAAGCGTAGGTTGTTAAAAATATCTTAATACATAGGAAAATTTCATCTAGATCTATCGCATTTAGACAAAACTGAATAAAGTACAATAGTACTTTGAAATTATTCTTATATAAGCATACATAGAAATAAATCTTAACTATCCGAGGAAACTTGTCAACCATAATACCACTTAATTGCGTGGTGGTCTGTTGGTAACGGACCAGACGCGGCTGCCTACATGTTCACGGTGGTCACGGGTTCAAATCCCAGGGCACACCTGTGACTTTTCGGAGTTAAGTGTGTATTGATAGTCAATCACCACGCACTTAAACGGTGAAGGAAAACATCGTGAGGAAACCTGCATACCGTGAGTTTATGTATGTATGTATGTATATGTACTTAAAAAATCGTCCATAATTGTGAATTACAGGAAGATCCTCTATACATGTCTTACGCGCACATCATCGCGAAGTCGTGCGGAGAGGAAGAAGAAGAAGGGGGCGGGGAAGAAGAAGAAGGAGGAGGGGAAGCGGAAGGAGAAGAAGAAGGCGGGCCTAGTATACACGTGAGTAGAATATTTAGCTGTACAATGCTGTTCAAATATAGAAATGTGGAATATTGTACAAAGTGAACGGGAAATGTAAAGCTAATTGATAATTTTGATGAACTGTTGCATGCAGAAAACAATGGAAATGTTCATGGTATGTATGCAATTAAAATTAAAACGCTCTTCTATATTCATTCATAAATTATATAAACCTGTTGCCCGCTTCCCAGGGCTTGCAAGAAGGAAACCATATCAAGCTTACCCCTGGTAAAAAATAAGCTGATCAAATTACTTATTTGGCAAAATAATTATGTTTGTAGGCTTTGTTAATCTTATTAGCAGCATTTTAGATGGTGTGATAGTGATTTCAAATCCAAGATGGGATTCCACAACGTCCTATATAAAAAAAATCTCTAGACATCATCAGACTGGAATACGCAATAGACAATGAGAAAGTCATCGAGCCGCGTAAGAAATCTAACTATCGGTTAAAAAATCAGATAAAAGAATGCTCGTTGACCCTATTCATGATGATGATACAATCTTAACTTTGATTTCCAACTTCCAGGAACAAGAAATGGAAAAACAAAAGCTCCTATTCCATCAAGCTCGTCTCGCCAACCGCGGAGTAGCAGAAATGGTTCTCCTACACATCTCGGCTTCTAAAGGCGTTCCTAGTGACATGGTCATGAAGACACTGCAACTCGGAATATCTATACTTCGTGGAGGCAACATTGATATACAGATGGTTAGTGGTTTCGTTGATAGATGGCGCTAAATCAATAGGCTGCCCATCAGGGCGCCGTCCCCTTTATCCCACCTATCCCGTCGCGCGCCTTTCATCCACTCTCATCATATTTGTCTACTTATTGCTTTTTTTAGAGGCTTAACGACCTACAGTCAAACCATGGTTCTGTAGGGTGTAATTAGACCTAAGTTTCTGTTTATTTAATAAATAAATAAATAAGTGACATTTTCAAGTGCTACTGTCAATCTACCCCCTTTTGTATAATTATATTCTATAATGAGAAAAATAATTATGAAGCCTCGCTAAAGCGAGAGGAAAACACATTATGGTTTATAAAATCACATGTTTTCACTTTTGAAAAATTATTTTTAAAATTATTAATAATACTTATTTTGTATTTTCCAGGGCATGCTAAACCACTTGAAAGACAAGAAAGACGTGGGCTTCTTCACATCCATCGCTGGTCTCATGAACTCTTGCTCTGTACTGGACTTGGATGCCTTCGAAAGGAATACTAAAGCTGAAGGTTTGTAGTGCAAACACACGTTTAGTTAATCGTCTAATGGGTTTACTTAATTCACAGATTTACAGCAGTAGGTTTCAGTTTCGTTTTCTGACTTTGTGTTGAGATTTTGTCCAAGATTTGATGATTGCTTGACAATAATTATATTTTATTTTTATTCCACTTGTTGCATATTTTTAGACACGATGCAACGATATTGTGTTTATTTTTGATCTTGTAAAACAAAGAGACAATCATTCTATTCTTTAACATAACCCTTCAGTAAATTACCGAATTGCATAAAACATTTTTAATCTAAAAACATAGTCATAGAAAAACATAGTCATAGTTATAGGCATAATAAAATAGAATCGTATTACTAACATAGTCATATAAAATAGTTTAATAAATTTTGTGGAATTTATTATTCTGAAATAAATAATGATTGATTTGATAGAAAACATATATCATAAAATATTTGATAAAATGATGAGTTTGTCGTGTCCAGGTCTGGGCGTGGGCTTGGAAGGTGCCGCCGGCGAGAAGAACATGCACGACGCTGAGTTCACGTGCGCTCTGTTCCGGTTCATACAACTTACCTGCGAAGGACACAACTTGGGTGAGTTGAAATCAAGGGCGGTTCCAGGGAGGAGATCATAAGGGTCATGACCCCTCCTGGGCTGAATCTAGATTGACAGATTTTTTAATTTTTTTTTAAATTTTTATGATTTTCACTTAAAAAAACAAACGTATTCACGTATTACAGGTGTAACAAACTTTACATAATCACTTTTAAATGTATAATTGTAATCGAATTCGAGTACGTCCAGTGTTCTGACTAGAACTATTTAGAACTATTATATGACCCCCCCCTGACTTGAAAGCTGGATCCGCCCTTGGTTGAAATAGTTTCTAAATGTAATAAAGACTAGCAGTATTCTTATCTGGGGCAGCGCACTAGGCCAGCGTGCGGACTATATGGCCTAACCCCTATCAATCGTACTCTCGATTGTAGAGGAGGCTCGTGCCCTGCAGTGGGACGTATATGGGCTGATACGAATACAGATTATTCTTATATGTAAAGCTGTTCAGGGTTCTGTTGGCATCCATGGGAACACAAAGAAAACGACTTAAGTATAAATACATTTCAGCCAATCGAGCGGGGTATGCATACCGTTGACATTAGTGCTCGTTTCCTTATTATATTAAAGTTACCGGCTCAATACTTGTGATTACGGCGACTGGAATACTGTGAAATAAAATTGAAGTCCCATGAGACTAAAATTTATCCAGAGTTCATACATACATAAACTCACGCCTTTATCCCAGAAGGGGTAGGCAGAGGCGCCACCAGCACACCCACATTTCGCCTTGTATTTTCTGTCCCATGATGTGATAGGGGGCGAGCCTATTGCTATCATCATCATCATTATGAGATCATATCGAGAACAAATTCCTAACTCCGGGCCGATAATGAATAGAAAAACCCAATATCACTTTGCCCGACCCGGAATTCGAACCTGAGCCCTCAGCTTTGTAGTCGTACCGTACCTAGGACAAATACGCCACCGAGGCAGTTTATCAGAATCCTCAAAATAACTTCCATCATCAATTCAAAACATCGCCAAAGGGCATTTTCAAATTGCGCGTATTTTACCGAAACTCAATCGACAACAAAATTTAAACACCTATTTTAGTTATAAAATGTTTTATCACTATCAAACGACTCTTGAATTCAAATTGAGAGAAGAAGACAAAACATTGCAAACTAAAATAAGTTTTAAAACATCCCATGAATAGGGCTGTAACTCTATATCTACTTCACAACTTATCTCTAAAATACTATTCCACAGAATGGCAGAACTACCTGCGTACGCAAGCTGGTAACACCACCACGGTGAACGTGGTCATCTGCACTGTGGACTATCTGCTGCGCCTCCAGGAGTCTATCATGGACTTCTACTGGCATTACTCCAGCAAGGTATACCCATACAAGGTTGGCCAGAAAGAGAACACTAACGCGAAAGAAATGTCATAGTTTTTCATTATTGAGTATAGTATACCCTTTCTGCCTAACCCGTTTATAATAACGCTAGTATACCCTCGGAGTAGGTATAACTACCACTGGTCCCACGTATATTGAACTCGATATGAGATTTCATACCATTCAAATTAAATTGCCCGAACGGTACATAGTCGAAATTATAATCATATTTATAATCTATATATAGATAATTATTAGTTATTTCTTAACACTTTTAACACCAGTTATAAACTATAACTTAATAAAAAGTATATTTTTTGCTACTGGTATTAAATAAATATTTTGATAGGAACTAATCGACCCGGCCGGCAAAGCGAATTTCTTCAAGGCCATCGGCGTGGCTTCCCAAGTGTTCAACACGCTCACTGAAGTCATCCAGGGACCGTGCACGCAGAACCAACAGGCGCTAGCTCACTCCAGGTAACATATACTTGTTATATTTTTATTTTTTATTGTATCAGCCCATATACGTCCCACTGCAGGGCACGGGCCTACTCTACAATCGAGAGAATCGATTGAGAGTGGTTAGGCCATATAGTCCACCACGCTGGCCTAGTGCGGGTTGGCGGACTTACATACCGTAATTTTTTTTAAAAACGCTACGGTATGCAGGTTTCCTCACGATGTTTTCCTTCACCGTTAAAATGCGTGTTAATTGACTATCAATACACACATAACTCCAAAAAGTCAGAGGCGTGCCCTGAGATTTGAACCCGCGACCACCGTGAACATGTAGGCGGACCAGACGCGGTCCGTTACCAACAGGCCACCACGCACTTCTTCTCTGATGAGCACAGCCTTGTGAACCGGGTGGTAGTGGATAAAAGAGACTGAATCTAAACAATGTTTGACATTTTATGGGTTCATTAAATATTTTCATTCCATTTCAAACCAAATACGACAGAAATATTGTCACATCCTACCCCAGTCGAGTCAGCCGGTTCCTATAATAGATTAAAATGGCTACAATAACTACCATTTTCCTATTCACATTGATATATTCTAGATTATGGGACGCGGTGGGAGGTTTCCTGTTCCTGTTCTCCCACATGCAGGACAAGTTGTCCAAGCACTCCTCGCAAGTGGACCTGCTGAAGGAACTCCTCAATCTGCAGAAGGATATGATCACCATGATGCTGTCTATGCTTGAAGGAAACGTTGTCAATGGTGAGATTGTTTTACTGGTTATATTTTATGGTTTATTGTCAATGGTGAGATTGTTTTACTGGTTATATTTTATGGATTATGTTCGGAAATAAAGTGTAAATCCATCGATAGTGACCCACATAAAACCGTCTAGTTTTGAGATCACACTTACGGCTGTTAGCATGCCGGCATTTTTTGTACATTGTCAAGAGATGATCGTGTTTCCAGAGGATTCCTTAGAATCGAAAAAAAATGCGTATTATTATTATTAATCTGTTATAAAAATAACGTAATGTCACAAATATTTTCTTACAAAATAAAACAATGAAAATTATGAAAACAATTTAAACAACATTTAGCAATAATGGTTTCTTTGATTTACGCGATTGTTACACATTGAAATAAAACTATTTTAACTTCCCGACGTTGAAAAAATGTAAAAATTAAACCAAATCGCGATAAAATCCGTATAAAATAGTTTTATTTCAACATTTAGCAATACCCCGATAAACCTACTTACGTATACCTATCTATTCGTTGCCTCGTTTCACACCCCATTTCCTCCCCCAGGTACCATCGGAAAACAAATGGTGGACACGCTAGTAGAATCGGCTTCCAACGTCGAATTAATTCTCAAATACTTCGACATGTTCCTCAAGCTGAAGGACCTGACCTCCAGCGCCAGCTTCCAAGAGATCGACGCCAATAACGACGGCTGGGTGTTGCCTAAAGATTTTAAAGAGAAAATGGAGCAGCAGAAGAGTTACACTCCGTGAGTTATTTTAATGGTTTTAATGAAATTCTACGATCTGTGGCGATATATCTATTGCAGAGGTTAAGATTGATGTCGATTTTTTTACATTAGTTAGACGTCGGATCAGATTTACTGAGAGACGAACGAGACGAGAAAACATCGGAGCTGGATGAAAGCGAATGGTTGCTTATAAAATATTCAGACACTAGCATCCAACATTTTATCGAATTAGACACCTAGAAACATGAAATATAGTACATAAACATAGCACTAGGATGTCAGAGTATCTGTATCAGTCCTATACGCCCTACTGCAGGACACGGTCCTCCTCTACAATCGAGAGCATGATTGAGAACGGTTAGATTTTGATTAGTTAGTCTATATGAGAGAATAAATTCAAGAAATACATGAACAAAATCATATTCTTCTGAAAACCCCCTGGGTTAAACCTTGCTTTTTTATCAGTCTTTCTGTAAACTTAGTGAATGTATATATGTATGTATATATATTATATTAAATATATGGACATACATATAGAAAATAATAATAATTTACTTTTCGATGTTTACAATTTAATATTTCCACAAACGTCTCACACTAGGCTAGGCCTGTACCTTGGGGCGTTTTTACAATGTGTATCTTAAACAACAATTTTACAGTGAAATCTTCAGCAAAGCAATGATAAATAAAATTAATTTAGAGTGGATAATGAGGTAGCAAAAAAAATGTTGTCAATAAATATATATGTTCACAGCGAGGAGATAGAATTCCTGCTGGCATGTTGCGAGACGAACCACGACGGTAAACTGGACTACGTCGGGTTCTGCGACCGGTTCCACGAACCCGCCAAGGAGATCGGGTTCAACCTGGCGGTACTACTCACTAACCTGTCGGAACACATGCCTAATGAACCCAGGTTAGTTATTAATTAACTTAAGGTGGGAGGGGTAAAAATATACACCGGGTATATCAAGACTACGACCGAAAACGAAGCCTGGTGGTAATTTTAGTGGTTACAGACACGATGCAAATAAAAATTTCACCAAAACAGCGATAGATATTTTATTAGATTTTTTTTAAAATCATCTTGTTTGGGTGGTAAATACCTAGTTTTTGCGAAAATACTAATTTAAAACCTTACGTACCATTAAGTGTTTAAAAATAAAGATGACTACATCATTATTATAGAAAAACTATGTATTTATCATCCAAATACGACGATAAGTAAGAAATTACAAAAAAAAGTTGTCGATTTTTTTTGCGAAATTTTCACTTGCATTGTGTCTGAAGTCACTATACTGGCTGTCTGTATACTGGCTTCGTTTTTGGTCGCAGTCTTGATATACCCTGTATATATGATCATTTGTCATCACCCTGGGACAAAAACAAAGAATATTCTTCATTATTAAGCTGCGATACTGTAATTGGATCACCGAGTATTTAAAGGTTTACGAAATCAAAATCAAAAAATATTAAAAGCAAATAAAACCGTTTAAAAATACCTAGTTTGTCCTGACGTCTATTTACCATATTTATATAAATACTTGCCCGACCCGGGATTCGAACCCCAAACCTCAACTTTGTAGTGGTACCGTAGTACAACTACCACCGAGGCAGTCAAAACTTAAAACAGAATAATATTAGTATTTAAAAAAGAGTCTGAGCTTAGTTGGGGCATCTTACCGTCTCTTTCACACGCGCACACTGCAATGCATATAAAGACTAGTGACGTCACTAGTTATGTTTTGCATCTTTTTTTTATGACACTGCAAGACTACTGGTAGGTCTCTGATATGTGAGAGGCCGCCTGGGTAGGTACCACCGCAATGTCTATTTCTCCCGCCAAACAGCAGTGTAAATGCACTGTTGTGTTCCGGTTTGAAGGACATTGTAGCCAGAGTAACTACTGGACATATTGAGACTTAACATCTTATGTCTCAGGATGGCGAGCGCAGTGGAATTCCAAGCATTGCCATGTAATTCATGGTGTTGTTTGGTTTTCTACTGTCCATGAGCGGTCGTATCGCTTACTATCAGGCGAATAGCATGCTCGTCTCGCCATTCATTGCAATAAAAAAAAAGGCTTGAATCGGCTGTGGTTTAATTGTGAGTATCTGCATGTCAGGCTGGCGCGGTTCCTGGAGACGGCGGGCTCGGTGCTGAACTACTTCGAGCCGTTCCTGGGCCGCATCGAGATCATGGGCGGCTCCAAGCGCATCGAGCGCGTCTACTTCGAGATCAAGGAGTCCAACATCGAGCAGTGGGAGAAGCCGCAGATCAAGGTATCACTGATCCCTCACTCCCGCCTGTAATGTAATGCTTACGTTCCTGGGCCGCATCGAGATCATGGGCGGCTCCAAGCGCATCGAGCGCGTCTACTTCGAGATCAAGGAGTCCAACATCGAGCAGTGGGAGAAGCCGCAGATCAAGGTATCACTGATCCCTCACTCCCGCCTGTAATGTAATGCTTACGTTCCTGGGCCGCATCGAGATCATGGGCGGCTCCAAGCGCATCGAGCGCGTCTACTTCGAGATCAAGGAGTCCAACATCGAGCAGTGGGAGAAGCCGCAGATCAAGGTATCACTGATCCCTCACTCCCGCCTGTAATGTAATGCTTACGTTCCTGGGCCGCATCGAGATCATGGGCGGCTCCAAGCGCATCGAGCGCGTCTACTTCGAGATCAAGGAGTCCAACATCGAGCAGTGGGAGAAGCCGCAGATCAAGGTATCACTGATCCCTCACTCCCGCCTGTAATGTAATGCTTACGTTCCTGGGCCGCATCGAGATCATGGGCGGCTCCAAGCGCATCGAGCGCGTCTACTTCGAGATCAAGGAGTCCAACATCGAGCAGTGGGAGAAGCCGCAGATCAAGGTATCACTGATCCCTCACTCCCGCCTGTAATGTAATGCTTACGTTCCTGGGCCGCATCGAGATCATGGGCGGCTCCAAGCGCATCGAGCGCGTCTACTTCGAGATCAAGGAGTCCAACATCGAGCAGTGGGAGAAGCCGCAGATCAAGGTATCACTGATCCCTCACTCCCGCCTGTAATGTAATGCTTACGTTCCTGGGCCGCATCGAGATCATGGGCGGCTCCAAGCGCATCGAGCGCGTCTACTTCGAGATCAAGGAGTCCAACATCGAGCAGTGGGAGAAGCCGCAGATCAAGGTATCACTGATCCCTCACTCCCGCCTGTAATGTAATGCTTACGTTCCTGGGCCGCATCGAGATCATGGGCGGCTCCAAGCGCATCGAGCGCGTCTACTTCGAGATCAAGGAGTCCAACATCGAGCAGTGGGAGAAGCCGCAGATCAAGGTATCACTGATCCCTCACTCCCGCCTGTAATGTAATGCTTACGTTCCTGGGCCGCATCGAGATCATGGGCGGCTCCAAGCGCATCGAGCGCGTCTACTTCGAGATCAAGGAGTCCAACATCGAGCAGTGGGAGAAGCCGCAGATCAAGGTATCACTGATCCCTCACTCCCGCCTGTAATGTAATGCTTACGTTCCTGGGCCGCATCGAGATCATGGGCGGCTCCAAGCGCATCGAGCGCGTCTACTTCGAGATCAAGGAGTCCAACATCGAGCAGTGGGAGAAGCCGCAGATCAAGGTATCACTGATCCCTCACTCCCGCCTGTAATGTAATGCTTACGTTCCTGGGCCGCATCGAGATCATGGGCGGCTCCAAGCGCATCGAGCGCGTCTACTTCGAGATCAAGGAGTCCAACATCGAGCAGTGGGAGAAGCCGCAGATCAAGGTATCACTGATCCCTCACTCCCGCCTGTAATGTAATGCTTACGTTCCTGGGCCGCATCGAGATCATGGGCGGCTCCAAGCGCATCGAGCGCGTCTACTTCGAGATCAAGGAGTCCAACATCGAGCAGTGGGAGAAGCCGCAGATCAAGGTATCACTGATCCCTCACTCCCGCCTGTAATGTAATGCTTACGTTCCTGGGCCGCATCGAGATCATGGGCGGCTCCAAGCGCATCGAGCGCGTCTACTTCGAGATCAAGGAGTCCAACATCGAGCAGTGGGAGAAGCCGCAGATCAAGGTATCACTGATCCCTCACTCCCGCCTGTAATGTAATGCTTACGTTCCTGGGCCGCATCGAGATCATGGGCGGCTCCAAGCGCATCGAGCGCGTCTACTTCGAGATCAAGGAGTCCAACATCGAGCAGTGGGAGAAGCCGCAGATCAAGGTATCACTGATCCCTCACTCCCGCCTGTAATGTAATGCTTACGTTCCTGGGCCGCATCGAGATCATGGGCGGCTCCAAGCGCATCGAGCGCGTCTACTTCGAGATCAAGGAGTCCAACATCGAGCAGTGGGAGAAGCCGCAGATCAAGGTATTACTATTGGACGCGCAGTTGGGGACTGGAGTGCCCATTTCATAAAATGCGACCCCTGAGATGTTCGGCAGCAGAAGTGGAAGCAACTGCTTGCTGCCATGGATGCCTAGGGCGTCATTGGGTTCGAGCTGCAAATTAAGCGTTCTGGTAGAAGCTGGGGCGCTCTAGCTTCGGGTTCCCGGGGCCGAAGAGGGCAACGCGGGGTTTTGGTTGGTATGCCGTCGACTGGTGAACCCAACATAATCGCCCAACTTTCCCCAAGGTGGGGCGGTAGCGGTAACCCGGTTTCCCCGCGACAACAAAAAAAAAAGGTATTACTGTCTCCCCTCACACCCGCCACTGCAACTCCTGTGAGCCAGGATCAACAGTGGCACGCATTTTAATGACACCAAGCGTTGAAGCTCAGCGAGCCTCCGGGAATGTCTAACTTGTCTTTAACCCGCAACGAAATCAATCACAAAGTTAAATTAATAGGAAGCGTTGGAAATCAACGTACGGGGTGCATCCACCAGCTGTCGAAACTCGACCGTTATTCTACTATGTATTGTATGTATCCATATCAGCCTATATACGTTCCACTGCAAAACACGCCTCACAGCCTCCTCTACAATCAACAGTACGATTGAGAGGGGTTAGGCTATGTTGTGATAATAATAAACAGGCTTTTAACTTGGTGCATCAAAATATACAAGGAATAAGAAATAAAAATCTAGAAATTGAGTTGTTCATGAACTGTAATAAAATTGATATTTTATGTATTACTGAACACTGGCTGAAAAGCTATCAGTTCATGTTTAATTTCAATAATCACCAAGTTGCAAGCTCGTTCAGCAGAGAACATATTTTACATGGAGGCTCCTTAATAATTATAAATAATTTTATTAAATATAAGGAAAGACTTGACATTGTGAGCCTGTCTGTTGAACGAGTTTTGGAAATAGCTTGTATAGAGATTGAGCAGTATATTGTATTAAGTGTATACAGGCCCCCTTGTGCACCACAAAATACGTTTTTTGATATTCTGGAAGATGCTTTGCACAAGGTATGTGTTTCACACAAGAGAATTGTTGTCTGTGGAGACTTTAATATTAATATTTTAGAGGAATCTTCTATAGCTTGCAGTTTCATCAATCTATTTAAATCATATAACTTACAAAATGTCTTTTTCGAACCAACTAGAATAACTGCCACTAGTGCTACATGTATTGATAATATTTTCATAAATTTCTCAATTGATGAAAAGTCGGTTATTAACGTGTTAGACTCTGATCATTGTGGTCAGTTTGTTTCATTGCCTAGCACTAAAAGTAAAGTACAAAGAAAAAGTATTAAGTTTGTTCCTAATAATATATATCGCATGGAAAAATTTAGAATAAATATCCAAAAAAATCTACCAACGCTGCCCCATCACCAAGACCCAGACAAACTGTATAATTCATTATTTGAACTTATAAAAGGTGAATTTAAAAAAATATACAAATCTAAAACTATTACGGTAAATAAGGGACTAACATTTAGTGAGTGGGCAACCACTGGTCTATACAAAAGTCGAAATAAATTATTTGATCTATATAATGAAAGAATGTATAACCACAATCCGACCTTTAAGCAATATGTAAAATCTTACTCGAAAGTTTTCAAACGAGCCTGTTCCATAGCTAAATCGTTATATTTAAGAAATAAAATTAAAATGTCTACAAATAAAATTAAAACTACTTGGAGTATTATTAATATTGAATCTGGTAGAAACTCTGTACGCGACAATGAATTTAATCTTAAAATAAATAATAAAAATGTTACAGCAGATCTGGAAGTAGCAACTGAATTTGAAAGATTTTTTACTGATATTCCTAACAATACCACTCAACATCTTCAGTCATCTTCGAGGTCTGCATTGTCGATACTTGAAAAACTTGTACCTAAATGTGACGTGGCGTTTGAATTCTCGCAAATTGGGCCGCAGCATATATTAAAAACTTTTAAAGAAATTAGTTTAAAGAAGACCGAGGACTTGTGGGGCATTTCTGTTATTAATATGTCTTTAATAATTGAATATCTAGCACCCCACTTAGCTGATATATTCAACCGCTGCGTGGTGTCTGGCGTGTTTCCTGACCTGATGAAACAGAGCAAGGTGGTGCCTCTTTTTAAATCCGGTGACAGCTCAGATCCGATCAATTTCCGACCTGTTTCAATTCTACCAACGCTTAGCAAGTTATTTGAGAAAATAATTCTGTCTCAATTATTAACCCATTTCAACACCAATAACTTGCTACACAAGAAACAGTTTGGATTTACGAGAGGTCGATCAACAATTGACGCGGGAGTCGATCTCCTAAAACAAATTTATGAGGCTTGGGAGGAGTCACAGGATGCCCTTGGTGTATTTTGTGACTTATCTAAAGCTTTTGATTGCGTAGAGCACGACACTCTGGTCAGGAAATTACACCACTACGGTATCAGGAACCAGGCTCTCAATCTTTTGTCCTCCTATTTGAACAATAGAGTACAGAGGGTTGATATTAATGGAAAACTTTCTCGAGGATCTGCGGTCACTATGGGAGTACCGCAGGGTTCAATTCTGGGACCTTTTCTTTTCCTCGTCTACATAAATGATTTACCTTATCACGTCGGGAATAAACACGAAGTTGTATTGTTTGCGGATGATACGTCATTAACATTTAAAATTAAAAGACAACAACTAAATTTTGATGAAGTAAACAGTGCTCTTCGTGAAGTTGTACACTGGTTTAATATTAATAATTTATTGCTTAATGCTAAGAAAACTAAATGTATTAAATTCACACTGCCCAATGTTAAGCAATTATCTACCACTGTACAAATTAACGGCGAAAAATTGGATCCTGTTGCATCTACGACGTTTCTAGGCATTACGGTAGACGCAAAACTCCAGTGGGGACCGCATATTAACAAATTATCTGGTAGATTAAGTTCAGCGGCATACGCAGTTAAAACCATTAGGCGTTTAACGGATGAGGTAACAGCAAGAATTGTTTACTTCAGTTATTTTCATAGTATAATGTCTTATGGGATTCTTCTCTGGGGAAATGCTGCGGACATTAATAGTATCTTTATATTACAAAAAAGAGCTATTAGATCCATTTACAAACTTGGTCCCAGAGTGTCCCTAAGAGAAAAGTTTAAAGAGGTAGATATTCTTACTGTAACATCTCAATATATTTATGAAAATTTATTGTATGTTCGTAAAAATATAACTCAATTTAAGCGTAATTGTGACTTTCACAGTAGGAACACTAGGAACAAACATAATCTTGCCTCCCATGTTACTCGTCTCCACAAGATAAATAGTTCCTTTATGGGTCATAGTGTACGCTTCTTTAACAAACTTCCCAATGGTATTAGAGAACTTCCAATCAACAAGTTTAAAAATATAATTAAAGTAAAGCTGTGTAAAAAGGCATATTATAGTATCTCTGACTATATGGAAGACAAAACTGCTTGGGAATGAATTGCTCAATTTTTATTAAAATAAGAACAATTGACATAATAAAATTATATATATAGACAATATTGTGACATTGTATTTTAAACTGGCTATAAAAAAAAAAAAGAAAAGAAAAAGAAGACAGTTCGTGTTGCTGAGGGAGTTTCTTGCGCCGTTTCTTCTTCACAGCTACAACACGTTCCGAAGCGGTGGTAGCAGAAATTAACGATTCAAAAGATCTTGTAAAAGACTACTTGAATAAAGAATATTTTGACTTTGACTTTGACTTTGACTTAGTCCACCAAGGCCTAGGGTGGGTTGGCGGACTTTTTTTCGGTTTCCTCACGATGTTTTCCTTCGCCGTTATAGTGCGTGGTGATTGACTATCAATACACACATGACTCCGAAATGACAGAGATGGGGCCTGGGAATTGTACCGCGACCACCGTAAACATGTTGGCAGCCGCGTCTGGTCCGTTTACCAGGCCACTGCGCACTTTCCACCCACTTTTCAGTTCCACCCACTTTTAAAACACCTGATAAAAGTGTTGCCATAACAATTAAATTTGCTTCGTTACAGGAATCAAAACGCGCGTTCTTCTACAGCATAGTAACAGAAGGAGGCGACAAAGAGAAGTTAGAAGCGTTCGTCAACTTCTGTGAAGACGCCATCTTTGAGATGACGCACGCTTCTGGACTCATGGCAGCTTCGGAAGAAACAGCGGGCGGTCCGAAGAATAGAGAAGCTAGTTATATGTACATGGGTGATGATGATGATGAAAGGTAAATATAAATATAAGTAGCTTTTATCCGTAACTCGTTCTGCGTTTTATGAAAATAATAATCCAAGCTAATTTTACGAGACAATCATTTTCAAGGATACAAAATACATTATAAAAATAAAAATACGTTATGTCATAAGTCTAAATACTATTTCTATGTAGACACATATCGATAATTTTTCTATTGATACGTAAAATATGTTTTGTAATTAAATAATATTTCATTCCAAGCTTCAAAAAACTGGTGCATGCTGAGTCATATAAATGTTCACTATGTAGTGTAGTTATTTTCTTTTTTTATTGCGATGCAGGCAGCAGCTCACATATGAGACTTACCACAAGTTACAAATTAAAATCTTAAAACTTCCTTTTCCAGGGCCGGCAAAGATCCATTCCGTCGCGGCCTCCAATCAGTGAAGGACGGCATCTCCGCGGCATTCTCGTCCTTATCGCCGTCCAACATAAAGGCAAAAATCGCGGATCTTCAGCAGATGCCACCAGCAGAGCTTGCAGTCGGGTTCTTCAAGATGTTCTTCTATTTGTTCTATTACTTGGGATACGGTGTTTTGGTTGTAGTTAGGTAAGAATCTTTGAGTTTTTTGTTTTGTTATTTTAAGGGTCTGAATATACGCGGCGTCGGTACCAATATACAAATGTATAGTATAAAGAATGATATAGTTACCACAGCCATAAAAATTGGCCTTAAATAGTAGATAAAAGTTTTAATACAATTGTTTTAGGATGGATTATTACGCGCTGTACTAAACAGACAAGGTTTATGTAATCAGATAGCACAAATAAAAATGCAGGCTAATAATATATTACTTTCTTATTTACAATATTCTTGAATTAAAGATATGCTCGAACAAGACTGCCTCGGTGGCGTAGTTGTATCACGTTGTACTACGGTACGACTACAAAGCTGAGGTCTCGGGTTTGACTCCCGGGTCGGGCAAAGTGTTATTGGGTTTTTCTATTCATTACCAGCCCGAAGTCCGAAATTTGTGCCCGATGGTGCGATAGGCTCGCCCCCTATCCAAATAGGGAAACTCACAATACACTGCTAACAACCGCGTTCGTAACAAGCTACGTATTTTTTACTCCAATTGAGACACCCAAATGCGCGTCTTGGATCGGACAGAGTTTTTTTTGTCATACTGTATACATATATATAAATTTTGTATACAAAACGCCTCGTATAATTACACCCTTACTTGTATGAAGGAATGTGTGGTTAACATTGTTGTATTGTGTTACACGCGACCCCATTCGATGCACAGCCATTGGTAAATCTTTCACTTACTCATATCTCCTTGTATAATTACTCTTTATTTTCTTATAGTATTTTTCGTTAATGGAAAAATTTTGATGTTTTGTAGTTTATTTGTTCGCGAAACTAGACAAACTGAAAAAAAGGTTTTGCCAACACATACGGCCTTATTCATAGACAGATTTAAAATTTATTTTAATTATCGAATGCTTTGTCTTTTTCGAACGACTTTAGAATTCAGTTTGAGCGAAGAAGACAAAACATTCGATAACTAAAATATGTTTTAAATCTATTTATGACTAATGCCGTAAGTAGTTAGCGTAATTTAGAAAATCAAATAAAATGTGTCTTGAATTTTAAATATACACATATGTTTGTGAGACCGAAAAGTCTCTCGTAGTTCCTAGATCCTAGTGTGGGGTCAGGACCATGTATGTGACGGTTGGGAGTATCTATTATTATTATTATCTCATCTGAAGTACACAAGTTGTTTACCAGTACCATGAGAAACGTATTACACTATTTTAAAATGTATCGCTTTGTTAAAAATGCCCAATTAATATTAGCTTCTACATTTTATACTAATATGCACAGTAGTAGGCAAAGCAAGAAAATGGTTCATGGAATTATTTCTAATTTTTTTTCACCTCTCTTTATTCCTCCTATTTTACACATAAGTTTTTAGCATACCAATATGCTTGATAGTCAATCTCCACGGACTAAGAGGGTGAAGGAAAACATCGTGAGGAAACCTGCATTCCATAGAGATTTCTAATAATTTCTATGGTATGTAAGTCCGCCAACCACTGTGGTGGACTATAGGGCCTAACCACTCTCAATCGATTCTCTCGATTGTAGAGTAGGCCCGTGCCCAGCAGTGGGACGTATATAGGCTGATACAATACAATACAATTCCCTTGCAGGTACATATTCGGAGTACTGCTGGGCCTGATGCGCGGCCCTCAGATGGAAGAGGAGCGTCCGCCGGAACCCTCGGAGGAGGAGAAAATCGGTCAGTTGAGACTCAGGTTACTGCAGCCAAGTAAGCACACACAGGTACCGCGTGACTCGCTTGCTAACGCGCTTGCTCACACAAACTGTTTTAGGGACTTTTGGCACATTTGCGGACTTTTTAGGTTGGTAAGGACTTAGTGATATTGGGATATTTGAGGACTTGTTAGATTGGTAAGAATTTAGTAATATTGGGATATTTGAGGACTTATTGGGTTGTAATTAAGGTATAAAATAGTAAAGTTTTTGACTTATTAGGTTGGTAAGCTAAGGGATGTAGGAATTGTTGGGTTGGTGATGGGGGAAACTGTGGGAACTGGGAGTAGGTGTATTTTGGGTATTGTTGTTAGATTGGTAATAAGGTATGGGATATCGGTATTGTTAGGTTGGTATTAGGATTAATAAAATTTGGGAAATATAAAAGATTAGGAAATTTAGAAAGAAAGAGATTGATAGAGAGGATATTTTGGATTTTTTCGTAATGTTACAGTTGGGGATATTTTGGGATTGTATAATTAGGGACGTTTTGGGTCTTAGTTATTGTTATTTAGGAAACGAGACTATTTAAACTGCGGAATTACCAAGGTACAGACTACACAGGTACACAAATAAACAGACATGAAATGCCAGACACACCTATTTTGGAGCTATATACAAAAACACAATGTACCTGTGACGCACATGGGTCATAGGCAGGTAATTACAGTTCTATATCACTATATTAGTGCACGTCGTTTAGAATTATTTAGTAAGTTTATCATAATAGTAAACAAATAATAAACGTAGTATACCCTCGTAGTTAAAACCTTCCTTTGCCATGATTTCTTTGTAAATATTATTTAACTGTCAGAAGTCACCAAATATTTTTTAAATAAGATAGTATTGAGTACGATAGGCTCGCCCCCTATAACATACAATGCAAAATGTGGGTGCCCTGGTGGCGCCTCTGCCTATCCCTTCTGGGATAAAGGCGTGACTTTATGTAGTATTGAATATGGGTGAAGGGGAAACTACAAAAGCGACCAAACGCAAAGTTAACATAACTACAGTGATGATCTAAATCGCTAAATGCAATTTAACAACTTTATGTTACGTTAAATATTGATTTTATTTAACACGACATAATTCGAAGTCTTTGTCTCAAAACTCTTACGCAGGTCTTCCTTTTTTCTATTTTTCCCACATCAGACCTTTTTTCTATATCTCTTTTTCTATTTTATAAATAATTTGAAGTCGTCGATACGATTTGCTGTAATTTTCGCAACTATAAAGCCTAACGTGCGGTCATAATTTTGTTATAGACAATAACTCGCCTTTTCCACATCTTTTCTAATGCCCTCCTACCACTTATAGCTTCTATGAAGAAGCTTTTCTGTTATGATACGAAGTCTGTACCATTTTTCGATGGAATTACAGTCCGTTTTCATTGTAAACTCCTTGCTTTTACACGGGGCACTAATGGCGCCCAACGTGGTGTCTCTAACTCAATCAATCCTTTCTAAGATAAGTGGGCAGTTCTTATGATTTGTAGGTCAATTGTCATAATTGGCAAATCCCACAGATATTACAAATATTACAGGTACATTTCAACACCAAAACCGCGATTAAGATTACCAAATTGCAATGAAGGAGTTTTGAGCTTAGTAGTTACTATTGGTGATAGCCTTATGAAGTCACTGCGAAAGAATTATTAGGTCTAAATTCTGTATGCATATAAAAAGAATTTGTTAATAAATTAATGTACTATAATCAAGTATTTATGTATATTGTAATAATTTGTCCATGTGGTGTGCGACTAACCACTAAATATTATTTTAGTATAATGAATTGGAGTCCGAATTTTAATTCTGGTATATTTAGGTAAAGGTTGAAAAATATTAAAAAAAATATATGACCCAGTATATTACTTAGTAATATGTTAGAAGGATTTCAGTTATGCTTATTTTTTTTAACTCTAGTTAAATGACTGCTCTGATTAAGGAATTTGCCATTAATCCAATTCCTGTTATTTTCATTAATTTCATCGAATGTTTAGGTAAGCACCTGAATAGTAAAAATCCCTTAAAGAAATAATGTAGTAGTTTAATCACATTGTGTGACCCTGAATAAAACTATCCATGTATTGTAGCAAGATTAGCAACTTATTTACACAAATATTGCATGTAGGCTTCATAGAAATACATATCAAAGTAGTTTAAACCATAACAGGCACTCACAACCTTTCGCCTTTACGAACCAATGCACGCTATTTAGATCCTTGAAGTGATATAAACCCTTTTAGAACTACATTTCATGCTTAGAATATAGCGATAAATCCTTGTGATTTAAACCTTAGAACTGTAGATATCGTGTTCCTTACGGTAGAATGTTCCAGAATATCCGAGAAAGTTCTCTACACATACTAAGTAGTGTTTTTGTGTGTTTTCAGGTACAAGACACCTACCAGCGTTGCCGCCGGCTGATGATACGGGACAGATGCAAGTCTCTGCTTTCGGTCTCGATATCACTAAAGAAGATAATGGACAGTACGTATTTAGCCGAATATTTATAGACATAATATAAAACATTTTCCTAATAATATAGTGATATAGGAATCCACTACTTAACATAGGTGTCCCCCAATAGTTTTCTTTTGCTATAATTACCTATTCACTTTGTCTTGGATTTCCAACGCTGTGTTTAACAGTAATAAATCAACTTTAATTATTAGTAAGTATAATAACAGTGGATCAATTTTAAAATTTTGATTGTAATACTTACAACCCTAGATATCAAACTCATGATCAGATTTACACGCTGTAAGTAGGTACTTTCGATTCGAGAAGTGGCTATGTATTTGCATCTGTATGAACCCATATACGTCCCACTGAAAGGCACGGGCCTACTCTACAATCGAAAAAACGGTTGAAAGGGGGACCGTGTGTAAATTGTAAATTGTGTAAAGGACTATGTGTATTTTATTTCAGGATCCAGGTAAAACCGCACGAGTCTCCAAGCACATCCACTCCATCATCAGGCGAAGAGGCTGACGTATCTCCTGACGACTCCACGGAACATCCGGAGGAACAACGACCTCCGTCACTCATCGACCTTCTAGGGTACGTAGTCTATCATTACATTTCTATTGTACTGTATTGAACTATATTTTACTGTACTGTGTTATACCGGGTATATCAAGACTGCGACCGAAAACGAAGCCAGGTGGTAGTTATAGTGGTTACAAACACATTGCAACTAAAAATTTCGCAAAAAAGCAACCGGTTTTTTTGCAATTTTTTAAACATCATAGGGTTTGAGTGGTAAATATCTAGTTTTTGAGAAAATAGTATTTTAAAGCTTTACGTACCGTTGCGTCTTTAAAAATAAACAGGTGTACATTATTATTTTAGATCAATTATGTATTTATCACCCAAATACGACGATCAGTAAGAAGAAATATATATATTAACAATTTTTTTTTGCGATTTTTTTTTGCATTGTTTTGAAATCACTAATATTACCACCTGACTTCGTTTTCGGTCGCGGTCTTGAGATACCCTGTATTATACTGTACTGTGCTAAATTGTACTACTCATTTTTAGTGGCGAACAAGCGAAGAAGCAGGCACAAGAACGTTTGGAAGCGCAAGCTGTACAGCAAGCGGCCATGTCTGCCATCGAAGCAGAGAGCAAAAAGGTAACAAATGACATTGTCATAATAATATATGCGAATAGGTGTAAAGAGAAACTAATATGGATTGTACTAAACACTAGAACCTATTAGAAAATTATCGAACTTGGAGAATATTTATAAAACGTAGGTAAATAAAATATCAAACATGTTAGAGAGTATTTATTGATAGAACGCTTCATTACGCTTGCCTTACGCTTACGAACCGAACTGTACGTTGCCAAAAATCAAAATGGAAATTAATGGAACATTCTAAAATCTCTGCTTATTATTCTGCGTATTATTACCTAGATAGGTCCTAAATCGTCTAAGCTTTCTCAAATTGCGCTATTCACTACTAATTGAATCTATAAGCAATTGTCTAGGCAAGAACAACACGAATTGCACCTCCTTACGTAAAATAGTTGATTAAGATGAATTATAATAATATAATTGTACATACATACATAATCTCACGCCTTTATCCCCGAAGGGGTAGGCAGAGGCGCCACCAGGACACCCACATTTCGCCTTGTATGTTCCGTCCCACGATGTGATAGGGGGCGAGCCTATCGCCATATCGGGCACAAATTCCTGACTCCGGGCTGATAATGAATAGAAAAATCCAATGTCACTTTGCCCGACCCGGGACTCGAACCCGAGACCTCAGCTTTGTAACCGTACGCACGACACTATATTATTTGGCATTTCTTTAACGCAGCGAGGATATCCAACAAAATACTTTCGCACTAGAAAGGTAACACGCTAAATCATTACATTTATTTTGATTAAAATTATTTACTTGATTATTTTGTAATACTTATTGAAAAGATATCGATATTACAGCCAGCCTATCAATGATAAAGAAAAAACCCGTTAAGTTCCCCTTCATAAACAGTTTGACAGGCTCCGTGGCGTAGTTGGTTAGACGCCGGCTGTGAAACGAGAGGCCGCGGGTTCGATCCCCGCACCAAGAGAAATGTTACTGCAGCTCACAAATATTTCTTTAGGGTCTGGGTGTTTGTGAGTCCGAAAAGTCTCTCGTAGTTCTGATACCTGCGACACAAGCCTTAAATAATCTTAATGTGTGTTCAGGACTATGTATGTGACGGTTGGGTGTATTTATTTATTATAAATCTCAATGCACCTTCCTTCAAAATTTATTTACAAAATTTCTTAATACAGCACAAACATCAGCCGCGAACAATCAAATAGTTCTGTGTCGATAAACCCACAACATCGGTTTTGTAACGCTGCTGAGTTCTAAAGCTTTTTAGCCACCGCACTAACTTATAGGCGACATGGTCTTTAGAATTAACTCACACAAATTTAATCGGCTTTATCCTAGTATAGAAACCAAAACAAATAATAGTTAAAAAACTAAAATACGTTAGTAAACGATCCAACTAAAAACGTCAAAAATATTGATTAAGAGCTTAAGCTTAGAAAATCGACTCTAAAATTATTCTTACTTTTTTCGTTGAATCTTTTAATAAAGCTATTTTTTTTTAGTTTTTTAAACTATAATTTTTTTGCAATTATTGTTTTTTGGTAACCCTAGTTTTGGTATTTGGAAATCGGGTACTCCCGAATATTATCGATTTTTCTTACTACGTTATAAAATATCTTACTGTTAAAATTATGTCACGTTATTTAAATAAAGATGATTAAAAGATGAACTCTTTTTTTATATCAGGCGGTCCAAGGTCCGGCATCTTCATCAGCGCTATCTCAGATGGACCTGTCGCAGTACACGCGGCGCGCGGTCTCGTTCCTCGCGAGAAACTTCTACAACCTCAAATACGTCGCGTTGGTGCTCGCGTTCTGTATCAACTTCGTGCTGCTGTTTTATAAGGTGAGATTTATAAGTATTTAATTTTATTAACATGAAGATGTTTCGGTTTGGAACCTTAAATTATTGAATTAAAACCACAGGGAAAAAAAGAGTAGTTCAAGGCATGAAATTTTGAATTTTGAAATAAGTAATAATTCCTTATAGGAACCATTACTTGGATGGTTTTTTTTTATTTAATTCCTCAAACGGTTAAATATCATAGGCGACGAATTATAGACAGTTCATCTTAGATAATACTTACCAGATAGTCTATTAAAATACTGAACTTTTATCACCAGGTTTCTACGTTGGACGGCGAGAAAGGCGAAGGTTCTGGTTTAGGAGACATCATTGGAGGATCTGGTTCTGGACAGGGTTCTGGCAGTGGTGACGGTGCGTATTCATACTTCTTGTTCCTTAATACTCGCTAGACAAAGTGGTGTATTTATTTTATCTTTTTTAACAGAAAATTATTGGTTCGAATAACACATTCTTGGTTCACTACGATACATTTTTTATACCGTGCTCGTTATTTATAAAAGCCAAATGCTGAGCACGGTATTCTCTAATAGAGTTCAATTGAGAGAGCTTAGACCCTAATGTACCAAAGAACAATAAAAAAATCTTGTGAAGATCTCCGTGGTATAAAAACTTATGATTTTTTACTTCACTTATACAGTTTATAATAACTCCAAAAAGGCAGAAAAGAAGAAATTGTAATTTGGTTATTGAATATACGTATTATTATTATCACCAGAATGTTCTATATCCCACAGGTGGTAGTGGTGAAGACGATGAAGATGCATTGGAAGTGGTGCATATAGACGAAGACTTCTTCTACATGGAACACGTCATCAAAGTGGCTGCTGTACTGCACTCCATAGTGTCGCTCGCTATACTCATCGGATATTATCATCTAAAGGTATGTGCTTGGAAATTTACTTCGTAGTTTCTGTATTATTTAAAGTGTTATCTCGACTAAAGAATCAGCATTTTGTACGGTGGTAAATGAAAATAACCTTGTCAGCCAATGACAATTAAATGGTGGGAGGTAGGGGTACCGATGTGCGATATGACTTATCGAGCAAAAATCTGTTGTAGGTTTTTTATGAGAAAATAACTAGATCCAGCTCGAATTGATCGATTAATACCGGACTCTCCCATATTGATATACAAAAAAATAGATAATAATGTGTTAGTTCGCCTCTGTTTTCTATTAATCTTTAATCTAATATATAGAATTTTGATTACTTTTTAACAATAAATAAGTCGATATGTAGGTGCCGCTAGCCATCTTCAAGCGCGAGAAGGAGATCGCTCGTAAGCTGGAGTTCGACGGACTCTACATCGCCGAACAACCCGAGGACGACGACCTCAAGAGCCACTGGGACAAACTCGTCATATCCGCCAAGTTTGTACTTGTATTAGTTTTTGCCCGGCCCTTTTCGTATTCTCGTAATTTAGACAAACGCTGTCAGATACGCTCGCGTCAAGTTCGCGTCACGCGAGCGCTTTAGCGTATTCTACGGCTGTGCGTTTTATACATGCGTGATTCAGATCGCAACCTGATTGGTATTTACCTATTCATTTGACGTCTCCAATGACAGTTTAGTCCCACCAACGTGCAGCACATGCGCAGTTTATGCATATCTTACGCGCAGCTAAACAATTGCAAGAATACCATTTTGACGTACGTACGATTAAGACGTAAACCTAATCGTAACTGCATCGTAACTTGATCGGCGCGTCAAGAAATTACGTGAATTAACCTACTGATCCCATTTTGTACCAATAGGTTGATTAAATCGGTCAACTTTTCCACAAGATTGCTAAGAATTCATACTATATGAATGGATGTATGGATTAGAATCCATATTGTAAGAAATTGATGCTGATAATTTTAAGATTGGTTGCCTTGGCATCTAGATTTTTGGTGAATAACCCTTCAGTCAATGACACTAGAATAATGCGGATTTTATTTAATATTTTTTTGAACATTTTGGGAACAATACTTAAATATGCAAGCTTAGTCACAATACTTTAAAACCTAGGGAGAAAACTGTCGACGATTATCTTAGAAGCACTATCCTTACCTCTGCCAGGGCGACCTATTTTGTTTAGTCCTAAACTTCCTAAATCAAGGTCTTAAGCAGATATCAAAATATATTCTCTCTTCCAGATCATTCCCAGTAAACTACTGGGACAAGTTTGTGAAGAAGAAGGTCCGTGCGAAATACTCCGAGACGTACGACTTCGATTCAATATCAAATATGCTGGGCATGGAGAAGACATCGTTCTCTGCTCAAGAAGATGAAGGCAGCAAGGGACTGGTCCACTAGTCAGTATAAATTATTAATAATGGACTTTATGGCCTAACCCCTTTCAATCGTACTCTCGAGATAGAGGAGGCTCGTGCCCTGCAGTAGGATGTGTATGGGCTGATACAATGGAATAGTTTTGTTAGGTTATTAGATGGTAGAATTGGGGAAATTTTATGACAATTAATATTTGATTGTTACGCTGGCCAGTTAGTTTCCTCGGAGATAGAAGCTGGCGGAATCGGGAAAATTTTATAATTATAATATTTAATTGTCACGTCACGACGTCAGTTTTATTATTTGAGTCTTCTCATATGTAACTTTGATAATGTTTCTTTTACACTGTATGATATGTGGCGCTGTTGGTGGACCTCATATATATAAATAAATAAATAAATAAAAACAACTATACGAATAAACCTTCCTCTTGAATTGCTCTATCTTATGATGAAAATCTGTTGTGTAGTTAAAAAGATTCAAGCATTTATTGTAACAGCAAAAAGCGACTTCTTTTTAGTCTTTTTAGGTCATATAAAAATCTTGTGACGTAGATATTGAAAACTACGAGAGACTTTTTTGTCTCACAAACACTTAATCACGACACAAATAAGTTTGGAACACATAAAAAAAATTCTCAGAGTGGAGATCGAACCCGCCACCTCTTTACAGCCGGCAACTTACGAACTGCGCTATGTAACATTAACGAGATGGAATTTTACAATAATCTATAGTAATATGTTTTTATTTATTGCACAAAATAAACATATAACCATACTAGAATTATCAAGTTATTCCCTCCCCAAATTAAGTCATGCTAGGTCAAACTAGGTCATGGTCAATTATATGTCAGCATTTATAAAATTACGATTTTGTGGGTATTTAATATCGTGACTAGTTTGTGAGCAAAAAATTCCGTCGGTTGTAAAGTTTTGGTCAGTCGTTGTCGAGACTTCGCCGAGTACAGACGTCTAGTTCAGTAGCTGTTTTTCCGTTGACCAGTAAGTACAATCATTATTGAGACGCCCATGATGGTTGTCGCATTAATCCAATTAAATTGTAAGAATCATTTGAAGGATGCTCCGTATTGTTTTTAGCCGTTATTTCTTTTTAAAATATTGCGGAGACCGAGTGTTTTTTTGTTTTCTTAATGGTTTCTTAGAATTATGCGAGTGTTACACGTTGAAATGAAAATTGTTTTTACGGATTTTATCGTAGTTTCGGTAACATTTTTACGTTTTTAATTTCACGACGCGACGCGTCGATTACTTTACAGCTTTTCGTTTCTTTTTCTATTTGCAATCCCGATGTATTCGTCAAGCATTAGAACAGATAATTCAACGAGAAATCAACCTCAGAACATTACTTAAACTACGATAACTCGCTAAATCCAAACTACCTACATAAACTAACCTATTTTTCTTCATAGCATAATCAACATAGATTGGCGCTACCAAGTATGGAAGGCGGGCGTGACGATCACAGACAACTCGTTCCTCTATTCTCTGTGGTACTTCGCGTTCTCCGTGATGGGCAACTTCAATAACTTCTTCTTCGCGGCGCATCTTCTCGACGTAGCTGTTGGATTCAAGACTCTTCGGACTATTTTGCAGTCTGTCACACATAACGGGAAACAGGTCGGTTCATGATGACTTTAAGTTGAAAAAAGTAGTCGTTTTTTATGAAAACGGTCTTATAGTGAATGTGAGAGATCGCTTGATAAATGTGATTTCTTTCGAGGAAGGGTGTGTACATTAGTAGACAGTTATAATGATTAAATGGATTTACTTTTTACGTAACAATGCAATAAAGTACTGACCATGATATTTTCGACGATTGAAAAAGAATGCTTTGATAAATTGATTACAACTACCCTCCAGTTTTTAAAGTTTTGTCTACAAATACTGTACGTTACTGATATTTTACAGTTCACTTTTGGTAGGTACAGTGCAATCAAAATTAAGTATCGAGAACTGACAATATACTATCTTTGGCATTAGACAATTATTTTACCCTCCCACTCAATTCCCTCCAATAACCCAATTCCTCTCTCTAGCTGGTGCTCACGGTGATGTTGCTGACTATCGTGGTGTACATCTACACGGTGATCGCGTTCAACTTCTTCCGCAAGTTCTACGTGCAAGAGGAAGACGACGAGGTCAACAGGAACTGCCACGACATGCTTACGGTAAGACTTTTATACTTTTACTTACTTTTATTCAGTGTTTTGAGAAATATATTTGACAAATATGGTGCAAGTTACGATTTAGTGCTAATCTCGCAGAGATGACCCTTCAGCCGGTTAAACAAAGGTCTTCAGTATACATTCCGCATTCATTCACCGGAATCACTCAATATCTTTGCCCTAAGCACTTCTACACGCCATCTCTTCCACTCAGTTACGTGCCATATCTGGCATTCGCTTAACGTTTCATTCTACTCAGTTTTCACTATATTCAAATTCTGATCCCACTTTTTTATCCTTGATCCCTCTAGGGCAGTTTATATTCATCTGTGCGAGTTGTCACCCTAAACACGTCCCACTGCAAGGCACGGGCCTCCTCTATAATCGAGAGTACGATTAAGAGGGGTTAGGCCATATAGGCCGTCACGTTGGCCTAGTGCGGACTGGCTGAGTTCACATACCGTAGAAATTCTTATATTCTTATTAATAAACATAATTGTCCAATATACATGTGTACCTATACGAAACTAATTGTTTGTTCCAGTGCTTCGTATTCAACCTGTACAAGGGCGTGCGAGCGGGCGGCGGTATCGGCGACGAGCTGGAACCACCGGACGGAGATGATTCAGAAGTGTACCGCATTATCTTCGACATCTCCTTCTTCTTCTTCATTATTGTTATCCTGCTCGCTATCTTGCAGGGTAAGTTGTTTATAATAGGGATGAAGGGGGAAAGTGGCCGTTCGATCCTTACCTAATTTATAAGTTCACCAGGTCAACGCTGCAAATTTCGAGAACAAAATTACTTCAACCATGGTAAATGTAGTTATTTCGAACTATGATTTCAACTGATTGATAATGCAGCTATTTTGGTGTATTTTTTTTTAAATAACTGGTCGTTGAAAATTTGCATATAATATTGTAATTCCTATTCTTACACTGTAAACAGTTGAGAATACTGTCCATATTTGAAACATTTTATTAAAATCTTTAAACGTGTATTCAAAAGCCGTGTAATTATTCCATGTTATTACTGGCACGAACCTTTTCTACTGGTTAGGAAAATTCCACCACTCTAGCCTAATACAACAGATCTAGATTACATCCCAATAGACTAGAAGTAAAATCCGTGTACCATGGTAGGTCTGATCATCGACGCGTTCGGTGAGCTGCGTGACCAGCTGGAATCCGTGAAGGACGACATGGAGTCCAACTGCTTCATATGCGGCATCAATAAGGACTACTTTGATAAGGTAGTGTGTTAGTTTTTCATTTTTATCATCATTTACAAGAAATTACCTGTCTAGACATTGTATTCTCACGATTTTTAATTTTACCTCAAACAAAAATTTGTTTTTACATCCTTTAATTTCCTTTGCACTTTTAACCACTCAGTTTTCATAAGTCAGCAATTAGTCCATTGAAATGTTACATTAGCTTTGCATTTTTTAGAGGACGCAATTTTATTTTTGGGACATGTGTAGAATAGAATGTTCAATAGAAGCTTATCCTCAAGTTTGTGGGGTCGCGACCCTCGTCCCCGGGACGCTATCTTGGAAAAAGGGGTGAAAACACTTTTTTCGCGATATCTCGGAAACTATGCGTCTTACAAAACATTCGTAAAGACATAACTTTTTGCCCTAAATTAAAAATTAAAGACGTTACAAGCAAAAAAGTGAGACTTTTTTTATGAAAATTTTCCTTTTTGCTCTATAACTTATTTTAAATTCATTTTACAAAAAAAATTGCTCAGACCAATCTTGTAGATGATCTTTTGAGGAAAATATTTCCCTGTAATATTTTTGTGTGACCGCATAGATACATACATATCTGGGGGCGCAAAAGTTCCTGACGCAAGCCCACGCCGATAGATCAACACCTCTAACAAGGCATTTCATATATGCGCTTATTTTACGGTCTAGAATTTACTTACATTTGCTATAATGTTTATTTCTAGGTCCCACACGGTTTCGACACGCACGTGCAGAGAGAACATAACCTAGCGAACTACATGTTCTTCCTCATGCATCTCATCAATAAGCCAGACACCGAGTACACGGGTGAGTATTTATTTATTACTTAATTAATTGTTTTTGAAAATATCTCCGTTTGAGAAATAATTCCTATAGATTTCGTGGTAAGGTTATTGAAACTCAATCATAGTTAAGCTTTTAGTCAACGTTGATTTACAAATAATTTATGAGTTCTTGGTTTTATACAGGGTTATTTTGATTTGACTGCACAATTTTTAACAGGTTCAAAATCATTAATATAAGCCATTAGTTTTTTTTTTCTTCATACATATACAATAATTTGTATTCTCACAAAACAAAATACTTTGGCAATACGCACGATCCTAATAAGCCCGTTCATAAACTACGCACGCACACGCATACGCACGCGCGCCTGTGACCGTGCTCGTAGTAGATATTGCGTATAATTTGACCTTTGATTAGGATATTTTGAAGTAAATGACTTGTGTTTTCTTGAGTTTCATAAAAAAATGTGCAGTCTCAAAAATAACCCTGTATAAACGATTTGCTAACCGGAATCGTATTTATCGCCGCGTCAGAACGCTGTAGGATCGCGTACTGTTACTGTTCTATATTGTTCCGCGTTGTATTGTACCGAGATGGTATACTGTCAAGCAGACGCTTTAGGCTGCCTGTCCACTGAAGCGGAGCGAGGCTGCGGAGCGGAGAACCTGAGAAATAACCAATAGGATTGCATAAAATTTCCGCTCAGCTCCTCCTATTGGTTAATATTTAGGTTAGTTAATATCAGGTCCTCGCTCCGCTTCAGACAGGCCGCCTTAAAGGTCTCGCCAGACAACGGGCGGGACGTGATGGTGACGCGACGCTGACGAGTCGTTCCAAGTACATTACAACTCCAAACCAACTGTCAGCGTCTCGTCGCCGTTCCTTCCCATTCGCTGTCTAGCAAGACCATTACACGCGATCACTCTGCCAGTATACTACCATCTCGGTACAAAACTATAACAACCCGGCGTTTTATGCACGGTGACAATACGCGGCATTATAGAGGTCTCGCGACGACTAGGATCGAACCCTACTGATGCTACTAAATCTCTCCCCCAGGTCAAGAGACGTTCGTATGGAACATGTACACGCAGCGATGCTGGGACTTCTTCCCCGTCGGAGACTGCTTCAGGAAGCAATACGAAGACCTCATGGGAGAATAGACCCACCAATGGGGAAATAAGTCACCATAGGTCAGGTGTGACCACGGCGTTAATTGATTAATATCGATATGCATATTGTAAGGAGAAATGAAGGATTAAAAAAATAAAAGCTTCAAATTGCAATTTCATAATTTATTGCTCAAAACTAAAACATCCAAATAAATTACATCAATATGGCGAATTTCTGTAGAATTTAGTATTTTGTCCGATTATGAACTGGCCCCGTGTTTTATCCGATTATGAACTAGCCCCGTGTTACCTTTCTGAAGGGGGGAGAGGGAGGTCCCTCACGCCACGGCACGCCACCACATGGTTAACCACTATGTGGTGACCGCTCCCCTCGCCCCCCCCCCCCCCCTCATCCCTAAAGGTCTCGCTGGACAGCGGGCGGGAAGGGATGATGACGCGACGCAAGTGAAACGCTGACGGGTCGTTTAGGTTATAATGTTAGTGTGAAAACATGTCAAGTTAGGTACTGACCAATGTGTTACGGGGCGTCATAAAGTACAAAGCGAGCATTCGTACAGTACGCGTGTTCCCGCCCGATGTCTGGCGAGACCTTTAACACAAATACACACTGTCAATTCATAATTGGACTATCGATAACTTCACTAATTCGCAGTCGATATTGTATAGAAATTTGCTTCGAATATCGATATCCAGAAAATTTCAAATGAAAAAACTATTTTTCTCGCATTCGTAAATTAATCTTAATTAAGGTGGCCTTTCCATGTACTATTTTACTACTTTAACTATTTCTATATAGTTTATTGTAAGATATTAATAAAAACATGTTAAAATAAACGCGGTGTTTTTCATTTAACATTTCCACTTTCAGTCTTGAAATTATAGCCTTACAAACCAGATTGTGCTTTAAGTAACATTATATTCACAAAAAAAATCAGGAATTTCCGTGAGCGTCAAGATGGCTGTATTTTTTCGTTGAAAATTCCAAAGGCCCCTAATTCTGAGATTAAATGTATTAAATACTAGTAATTAGGTATAATATTAGTGGTAAGCTTTGCGTGGTGATCCTACCTTCTTAACGCTCACAAAATACAATCACTGGCTTCATTCTGTAGTTACAAAGGGAGCTTTTTTTCTTTTTTATAAACGATTTTACAATTGAAAATACATATCTAGGTATCAAAAACACTCCGACACTTTTGAAGTCAGTTTTGGATACTATGACTGAATATCTTTTAAAATATAGATAAATTAACCTCAACACTTCGATAAAATATATAATTGATCAAAGCTTCAACACTACAAACTTTTAATCGACTGGTAGTCATTCGCAGTTAAGAGTGCAAACGCGAATTTGTTCCATGTTAACTTTTACTTTTAAATTAATTAACTTACTTCTGCACTTCAACTCCGCAAGTATTAATCGACCACAATCTCCCTTCTATATTTCTTTCCTTAGGACCAATTTATTTACAAATTATTTCTCATTCTCAAATAAATTAGTTTCCCGATTTAATCACCAATTATACTTAATAAAACTAACTAACAGAAGGTTGTTTATGAGCCAAATACAGCGTAAATATACTAGTCAAAGCACTCACAAGGAATATGACGTCGAACCATCTGTGGTAGAAGTTAAACTGCAACTCTCCCAGTACTTGTGTGATGATGATTCTGTATTCCGACGGCATGTTCATACGCATCAGTAGGACTGACGAACAGAAGTACATGCCCATTATCTGGGCCAGGATGAGGACTATGATGTTCGATGATTTCGATGATGAGATTTTGTAGAAAAACTGCGGAAGAATAAATACAATTAAAAATATGCAGTATGTAATTGTTACTTTATAGTATTGTATCAGCCCATATACGTCCCACTGTAGGGCACGGGCCTCCTACAATCGAGGGTACGATTGGGAGTGGTTAGGCCAAATGGTCCACCACGCTGGCCTAATGCAGGTTAGTGGACTTTACATACCACAGAAATTCTTACAAATCGCTATGGAATGCAGGTTATAGTGCGTGGTGATTGGCTATCAATACACATGACTCAGAAAAGTCGGAGGTGTGCCCTGGGATTTGAACCAGCGACCACCGCGAACATGTAGGTAGCTGCGTCTGGTCAGTTACCAACAGTCCACCACGCATTTGTTACTTGGACACTAATTATTTCTGGGATTCACAAATATTATTTTTTTGGTCTGAGGGTGTTTTATTCAACTTAATGGCGAGAGTCGAGACGGACGTAGCAGAAGTAATAAAAAAATAACTAACCAATAACGACTATAGAGCACTTCTTCTATCTATATCAGCCCATATACGTCCCACTGCAGGGCACGGGCCTACTCTACAATCGAGAGAATCGATTGAGAGTGGTTAGGCCATATAGTCCACCACGCTGGCCTAGTGCAGGTTGGCGGACTTACATACCGTAGAAATTCTTTAAAATCGCTACGGTATGCAGGTTTCCTCACGATGTTTTCCTTCACCGTTAAAGTGCGTGGTGATTGACTATCAATACACACATAACTCCGAAAAGTCAGAGGTGTGCCCTGGGATTTGAACCCGCGACCACCGTGAACATGTAGGCAGCCGCGTCTGGTCCGTTACCAACAGGCCACCACGCACTTCCCAACAGGCCACCACTTCACTGACCACACACCATTACTGCACTAGTAATCCCGAGACATTAGGTATCATGCCTTTAAGATCCATTGCCTAGTAATTTAACTGACAAATGTTAGATCTCATTTTAAAAAAAACTTCAAAAATAAACTAAATCAGAATTCAATTTCCAAGTACAGACAAAAGAATCAAATCCTGAAATTAAAAATAGTCAAAATTGGTCTTGAACACGCAAAAATACAGATTTTCTGGTAATACCATTAACGCATGATAAAAATTAGAGACCAGAACCCTGCAATGGATTACCCCAAATTAATAAAGAATCAAAAAACAATTACCTTAGTAAGGGTAAGCAGCAACCCTCTAATACTGGTGAGCACTATGCACCCCACCAGAATGAAGGAGACATGCTGGGACCAAAACGCCACGTCGATGTTGAGGCCCAGCCAGTGGACCACGATCTCCAACCCTCGCGTCACCGGGTCCTTCTTACCCACCCGGTCGAATACTATGTTAATTGTAGACTGAAAATGTTACATTTTAGCGCAAGTTTCCTTTTATACTACTTTTAAGCTTTGTTAGGTCTTGCCTATCTCTGTAGGGCTCGGAATAAACAGATTGATGAAAATTTGGGACAGATAAAATGGTAATCAACGATAGAGTAACTATAATACCTTGTGTATTCTCCTCAATTACCATAAAGAAAATTATCAAGTGTGCAAGAACTAAATACATTCCAATAAATTTGAGAAATATTTTTTAATCAGTAAATGCATTAAAACAAAGTAAAATAAATAAATAAATAAATAAATACACCCAACAGTCACCATACATAGTCCTGACCCCACACTAAGATCGAGTCTTGTGTCGTGGGTATCAGAAACTACGAGAGACTTTTCGGTCTCACAAACACCCAGACCCAAAAAAAACACTTTTGAATCACACAAATATTTGTTTCGGTGCGGGGATCGAACCCGCGGCCTCTCGTTTCACAGGCGGCGTCTAACCAACTGCGCCACGGAGGCTGTCAAAACTTGTTTCGAATCGACTTTACAATTTAATATAAACATAAAACGCCCAATTTATTAGGTTAGGTGTAACAAACGATCAACATCTACATCAATATCAAACATTTTTATCAAAATGCTTCATAATACAAAAATACTCACAATAAATATCTTCCACACGCAGTACAGCGAGAAGAAGTATCCGAGGAAATTAAAGTACTTCCCCTGGAAGGTGTTGGACCATTCTATCTTCTCCCTCATTGACCTGGCATCGTGAGCTTCCAGGAACAACTGTCTGCTCAGCTCTTCTAGTGCTCCTATCTCTTGACGGAGTTGAGCTATATCTAAAAAAACAAAAGGTAAAGGTCATACATACATAAACTCACGCCTTTTTTCCCAGAAAGGGTAGGCGGAGGTGCTACCACGATTCCACGATTCGCCTTTAATGTTCCGTCCAATGCAACGATGTGAAAGAGAGCGAGCATGTGCGTTTGCGCAAACGCGAGTTTGCACCAGTCTCGAAACGAAATTTGGATTTTTTTAAGACTTACACCAGTCCGAAGTTTGCGCAGTTATTTGCCCACACGCGTTCCAGTATACTGGTGCAAACTCAGACTTCCACAGTTATATCCTTACGTGTGGCGACTATAGCGCTACTTAGCCAGCGCACTCGTTTGAGAAGCAGTTGTTAAGGTTCCGTGAAATTTTATTGTTTAACTACCCCGCGCTTTAGAAACTGCACTGGGATGGCCATGGAATAAACCCTTGTTGCGTCCTAATGAAGGGTAATTTTGTAAATGCGTGATAATTTTCTAAACTGAAGTTGTTTTAATTAATATTTGAGTGTAATATACTTTTTCCATGCAAACAACCGATTAATACTGTTCCACGGACCACCGATTGTGGATTCACATCAGATTTCTTCGTGGGTATTCACAAAAACTGAACAAGATTCATCTCAATAGGATACACTTGTAGAAAACTACGACGGCATGATAATTCGTTTATTTTATATTCTAGTTAAATTGACTTAAAATATCTAATACATTCAAAGAATTAATAAAAAAACTTACTTTCCGTTCCATGTCCAAGAGGGTTCGCGATACTGCCCACACTGGACCAAATGTTTGTCCAAAATCCCCTGTTCTTCACTCCAGATTGGTCCATCATATTGTATTGCTGTCTCCCTCCCATGCTGTTAGCTTCGGCTAGTGCTATCCTTTTCTTCTTAACCAATATCATATCCATAGTTTGCAGCAGTTTCTTCTCTATCGATAAGACGTCTGCTTGTGTTACTGGTCTAGAACAAAATAGAAAATATTATTTTCTATAAATGTTCATATTTTATTTAGGGCACTAGAGGGTACATCACAAAAAAACAAAAATCGAGCACATCTACGTCTCATTGCATGGCACGGGCCTCCTTTACAATCTAGAGTACGATTGAAAAGGGTTAGGCCGTATAACACAGCGCTAGCCTAGTGCAGGTCAGCAGACTTCACATACTAACTACATTCTTACAAATCGCTATGGTACGAAGGTTAATTTCTCACCACGTTTTCCTTCAATACACGAAAGAAAATGGGTAGGTATGAAAAACTACTCATGCACTGCTATTTCTCTCTCTTCAGCCACAGGAAGTCTATTGCTGAACATAGGCCTCCCCCAAGGTCTCCACATCGACCTGTTGGAAGCCGGCCTGCATCCAGCGACTTCCTGCGACCTTAGCAAGGTCGTCTGACACGGAGATGTTGGGTAAAACGGAATAACTACAACACTATATGTGTATATATATACAGAGTATTTAAATAAAGAAAATCACTTACAATATTTCCAAGCTGTGAACGCCACAAAAGTTTCAACACGACTGAGTAGCGCACAGACCGGCGTCAGTATTTATAGAAAAATGTGAATCATGACAGAAAAAATCAAGTGGTATGGATTTTATTAAAGTTTTGTAGGGTAGTTACGATTTATAAATTAAAATATCGTGGGATATCAATTTTATGAGATCATATTACTTTTTAAAATGTGAATGTGAGGATGTATCATGTATTTATTGATGTTTAATACATTTACACACAAAAAAACTTATATATTAACGTAAAGAATATAATAAATTGACGATAACCCGTACGTGTGCTTGGGCCATCACTGGTTTTTTTCTATTATCTGCCTTGAACTCCAGTCGTGTTGCGAAATGATTTGGCTTACAATTTAACGACCAGCTTATCCAAATCAACACACTCGAGAATCGGATTTTTAGTCCACCACATAGCTTGATTTAAATTGGTAAGCTTCACATAACTATAGAAAACTCTGTGTAAATCTTACAAATAGATCTTACAAAAAGTTAATATATTACCTTATAATTTAAATTTGTGCCCGAAATGGCGATAGGCTCGCCCCCTACCACATTGTGGGGCGGAACATACAAGGCGAAATGTGGGTGTCCTGGTGGCGCCTCTGCCTACCCCTTCTGGGATAAAGGCGTGTGTTTATGTATATATGTATGTATTACCTTATAAAAATAGCCATGGATGTGTAAGGATAGTTGACTGCACCAAATCCAGACAGCAGCGCCATTACTGTTACGCCTATTACTCCTATTCGAGACACTCCTTGCTCTATCGAAAATATACCCTGAAAATCAAATATAAGTTTAAATTTACATAAAATATCTTTTAAATATGTAAAAAATTGAAAATATACCCTGAAAAATAGATATATCTGTGAATTTGTTTTGTGTTAACATCATTTTTTTTAATATATGGTTTTTATTGCAAAGTCGTAGATTTTAAATACCTCCATAATATTCCTTATTTTTGTAATTTATTAATAACTATTTGATTTACAATTAGCTACATAACTGTGTTTTTGTATTAAATAAAATACAATATTGTTTATTATTAAATTTCATAAAATTCATATCACTAATAAACTTTTTGTTTTCATGCTTCTGTATTAGCATACATAAATAGGGAAACTTACCTGCTTTGGACTTAATATTGGGAATGGATCGCCAATCTTCCAGAAGAAATATAAATATATGAACCACACCAGCATAGTTAGCGGTCTTATCGCATTCCGGGATACTAAAACCAATTATTAAAAATTTTTTTAATAACACTAATTCCTGCATAATTATACATTTTAGTTCTGTGCAGAGGCCATCTCTATAATTAAAAGAAGTTCAGTGTTTAGACCATCCTGGGTTTGTGCTAGTTGTTTTTTTAGTTTAAGGAATATGGTGTAATACACTTACCAAATCTTATGTTGCTTATGCAGAAATATGCTATATAGAATGGTATGAGGGCTATCACCATGAACAACAATGAGTAGAGACCCAGGTTCCAATGGAAATATCTTGAGCTGAAACAATATATTGTTATTGTAGCTTTACATTTTTAAATTATTTGGTAATATTCCAAACTTTTGGAAATATAATGAAATAGGTACTATGGGTTCATTTATTTGGAGATAAATGGATGAAATGTTCCAAAGAAATTAGTAAAACCGAACTGAACAAAAAAACTGAAACATTATTAGCAAATGTAGCATGAACTTACACACATGTAGTATTTTAAGTATGTATGTAAAATATAACAGTAATGCATACCTTGAATCCAAATACCCTATAATCTCAAATATGATCAGCTCAAACATAGTACAGCTGAGAGCGAAGGTGACAGAGAATATTAGCTGAACAAGCAAATGATGCACTTCATAGTCTCGGAATAATTGCTTCACGAAAAATATCCATCCCCCTACAAAGAATATTGTCTGAAAATAAACAGAAGATTCATCTTTCTCAGCTATAGGAAGTTTTCTGGACATAGGCCTAACTTAAATATTTGTACAGTGACATTAAAGTGTCTATAAAATTAACTGACTTCATAATAAGGAGAAAGTTCTTAATTCAACTGTATGTTTTTTTCTTTAATGAATAAGTTATTTATTTATTAAATATTAATTGTACACATCCATAAAAAAGGTACTAAAGGCAGTCAATATATAATATATCTGAGGCAAGTGATTACTGTTGCTCATGAACATCTGCATGATATGGATCATAGTAATATTCCTGGCATTCCACAGTGGAAAAAAATAGATAATAAGAAGAAGAATATGGCCTTATGTTTTAGGAAGTATACAGAAAAAGCAGGCCAAATTTATTATTTGTAATATTTGTTAATTTATACAAGTAGTATTTACTATGATTCAAGTTATTATTAACGTTGTACGAATTGTTTTGTTCGACAGACACACCACATATTTTTTAGGCTTGATAGCCATTCATATAAAATTGTACCTTGTTAACAAGAAATATTGTTAATTGTAATAAGAAGTTAAATAGAGCATTATTTTAGAGAAATATGGCTTTAAAAGTGTTCACACAGAGCAAATGTTTCTACTTAATCTTATCAAGGATTTTTTAATACATTATTGTATCTTACGAATTATTATTTTTCATAAAAAAATTTCAAATAAAATTTTCGAGTATAAAACACGTCAATAAACGCCAATTGTGCAATTATTCAGGTAATAAGTCTTTATCTAATGAAAAATACATAAAATCGGCATTTAATGCTGACCAAAATATAACCTCCACGTCGTTTGTTATTTTTATTGCTCAATTTACCTGGGATATCAGGATTATCAGCGTATCTTCTAGAAAAGTCATTGTGAATGCGATCTCAGGCAACTATTTCATTGAAATGTTTTATTTTTATAATCATCATTTTTCAACAAAACATCAATTTCGTAATTTGTTGACATCTGCAAGATTTTAAACCTGCCAAAAACTCCGATCCGTAATTATTTTTGATAACATGTTTAGCATAACCCCTCGGGTGTCCATGTATAGACAATAGACTTTTGACAGCTCTACACAATAGTCTACACAATAGAGAATAGGAAATTTCAAAATATAAAATGTCATTATAAACATTGACAATCAATTATCAAACAATTTGTTATATAAATAAATACTTTTTTTAAATTTTATTCCCCAGCTGAATGACTACAATGAAAGGCTGGACTTAAAAATACTATGGCTCGAGGAGATGGGTGAAAGCATGGTAAAAGTGATCAATGGTAATAGAGATTAGGTCCCTGATTACAACATTACCACTTTTATTAAAAGATAATACATAGTTTTCGAGAAATTAATAAGAATAGTTTCTAACCGCAAATCGCACTTTAGGTAAAACGGAACGTTATTATGGGCGACTGACAAACAAATCGATATTAATCATGGACGTGTTTAATACGTCCATGGGTGAAACGGAACGTAATAAACTAATTGCGTTCAGCTTCAGCGTTAAATGTTAGTGTCAACTGTCAACTGTCATTTGTATTGGATTATTGGTTTTTATTTTATTCCCTGTGATTCCGTTTTTCCCCGACTTGCGTAAATGTGTGTTGAGCTCCGTGGTGTTTGTTTTGTGGATATTTTTGAAAACTTTGGCTTTCCTCTGGACTTTGATTGTTTACCTTCACGATTTACCTACTCTTATATACTTTGTACTGAACACCGATTGACACCGATTTCCCGCCTAAACGACACAGCTGCGCGTACGACCCCGGACTTCGATTTGCTGCTTACACGATCGACCTACGCTGCCATGCAGAACCCCAACCGTCAACCAGCCGTTCTGCAGACGATGAACCTAAATAGAAATATAATGTGGAGGAAGTGCGTGGACAGTAGAATCTAGCAAAAGTCTTACGCCAACTGGGCACGCCGAAGGAACGCAGGAAGTTGTTGTTTCGCAGAAGAAAAAGGAATGTTACCGCGTCAAATTTTTTTCCACTTACACAACCTACGCATGAAAATTGAATACCTACATAGCAAATAAAATGGTGCCATGGGCCATGCAGAAGCAAATCAAAAGTAAGCCAAGGCAAAGGCACTAATTACAAGTATTTTACATTATGTATGCCTAATCTGCCAATTTCTCGTACCTATGAAAAGAGCAATAAAAGAGGATTTATTTTCTAGGAGGGTAAACACTGCCTTTCTAGTGCCACTATAAGTGATTGGTATAATAATTATTGTAGGGAGGCAGTGGTATCTTACCAATCAAACAAACAAACAGTCACAGGGAAGATTGGAGGTTCCAGTAAAATAATTCAAATCAATGAAAGCAAGTTCGGGAAAAGAAAGTACTACAAAGGATGTCAAGTTGAAAGTCACTAGGTCCTGGGGATTATCCAGGATGGGAGCGAAGATCAATGTTTAGAAGCCTGCCCAGTCAACATCAGCTCTGCTGATGTTCTGGTGCCCTAATAATTAAATATTTCGCTGAGGGCCCACTTTATACACAGACCATTGGCAGGCCTATGATTGTCTGGGGGACCATGGTTTTATACATTGCAAAGTAAATCATAGTGACCCAGACAACCCTTTCGTGGCTGAGGATGGCACACATACACAAAGAATTCAGTCACAGTGGCGTGCGATTAAACAGTTCCCCTATAAAAACAATTATAATAAATATTAATGACTTAATGTATGAATATCTGAGAAGAGAGGAAGGAAAAAAGAAAAGATTATTTTAAGGTACTAATGAATGTAATTAATTATGGATTTAATAAATGAACATTTTATGAATGCTTTTTGTTTTATTTGTTTTGTAACAACCTAGAAATTATGTTCCGATGGTAGTTAGTTTAGCAAATTTGTGGGTAAAATAGGTTGACTTTGTCCCAAAACCAAATTAGGGCAACCCAACTTCACAGTGTTTTGGGTACCACCCCTAGAGTGTATATAAAAAGACGATGGCGCGAAGGGAGAGCAGCCCCCGCTCAATGAAATTCTCATTTCTACAATAGCCTCCCTGTAATGGGAATTAGAATTGGTAATAGCAATTTTATCACTGAAGGAGTTGACCATTTTATCAGTAACTGTAAAATAATATTACTTTCTACTCTACATGAAAATTAAAATTCTCAGAATTTTAATTTTCCTGTATATTAAATTTACCTATTTACTGCCAACACACAAAAATCCATTCACTTTGGTAAACATTCAATTTAATTTAAGGAACTTCCTAAGATCAGAGGAAAAGAAAAACATTCAGATGTGACTGGGACAACTACAATCGTAAATATTTACCAGTAATTATTACATACCTTTAACATTGACATTAATTTAGTAAGAAATAACAAATATAATTTACATAATATTAGCTTATTTACATGATAGCTCTTTGAAACATAATCATAACATTTTTAATAATTCTCATGGAGGACTGAATTCCCATAAACATATTACATATATATAATAATGAAAAAATAGATTTGAATACACACATTTCCCACAAGGAATAGGCAGAGGTGCTACCAAGACAATCCATATTTCGCCTTGTATGTTCTGTCCCACGATGTGATAGGGAGCGAGTCTATCGCCATTTCGGGCACAAATTCCTGACACCGGGCTGATACTGAATAGAAAATTTAAATAACAAGTTGCCCAACCCCGAATTCGAACCTGAGACGTCAGCTTTGTAATAGTACGGTAGTACAATTACAACACCAAGGCAGTCTATACTATGAATATTATGCAAAAATTGATGTTACACCTTAACTATTACTTACAAATTACAAATGTTGATAAATGCATAGCTACATCAGTCCATGAATTATAACATTTTAAATTCTTTCAAAGATTTATGGTATCTGAATGACAATAACGATCGACCGCTTTTCTCCAAGATCATCACTTAATATTTAAAGATCATACTTTTTTAAACCTCAACATTTGCTAACTTATAATATATTCACTACCATCATCGCACACTTCTAAATACACCTTCTTGTCACTGTCTGACTGTGTACTATCACAACTTTCCTCCTTCAAGCCAAGCACAATTTCATTACTTCTCACTTTTACTATTTCCCCTATAGTATTATTTAATTCCTTTTTACTTCTATTGGCATCATTTCTTTTACCAATTACTTTCTTATTTTCATGCCCTTTCTCATGCGTTCTTTTATGCTTCTGCAAGTACGATCTGGAGTTGAATTTACTATGGCATATATTACACTCTAAGGTAGCATTAGTATGGTGACGTCTAATATGTTCAGACCTTCTTGATGCAGAGAGGAATTTGCTGTTACAATGTGAGCATTCATATGGACATTCACCTGTGTGTGTCCTTGTATGATACAACAAAGACTCCTTTGTAACAAATTTTCCTCCACAAATTGTACAGCTGAAGTTTCTCTCCCTTGTGTGTTTGACAGTATGAGCCTTCAACCGACTCTGTGCCCAAAACTTTTTACCGCACCACTCACAAATATGTGATTTGTAATTCCCATGCTCATACTGTATGTGGACACGTAAAGATACTTTCTGTGTGTATTTCTTATTGCAGTAATCGCAAGTAAACTTGGCATCAGAGGGACTAGCTCTCGTTTTTCTTCCACAAACATTCAAATCTTTGTGTTTTTTGAATGTACATTTATTCTTGTACACCCTGCCACAGTCAGGACATATTATTGTCAAATTATGGCCTAGTTCGTGCATTTTAAGGGTGTGCCTATTGGAGAAGGTCTTGCCACATTCGCTGCAGACAACGGTACAGTGACTCTCTTTCTTATGTGCCACTAAGAATGCTTTCGCACCATAACTGCAGGAGCATTCAGTGCATTTATATTTCTTTGGGGCATGTACTCTTAAGAAATGATTCTTCAAGCTCCACATTGTAGGATAGATATTAAAACACTCCTTACATTTTATTGTATCCAGATCATTAGGATCCAACAACATACTTTCAATTGAAACTGACTCACGTCCGTATCTTTGTCTTTTTGGTACTCTGGTCTTTTTAGCTTTATCAATTTCAAGTTTTAATTTGCTTGCATTTTCTACTTCTTGAAATCTTCGTAATACAGCTTGAGTGTTGTTCGGATGTTCTTTACAATCATACAATTGTTTGCTTGTGAAATCCTCTAAGTTTAATGACACATACAATGATTTACTGTTGTGAGGATCATCTGTAGTATTCTCCAAGCTATTTGTAAGTGCTTCAAGCATGTTAGCCATATACTCAGCATTCTTTTTACTTGATTCAATAAAGGTATAGGTACTTATTGCAGATTTGGTGCATTTATCACATATTGTTTCAAAAGCAGTTACATACTTGTATGTCTGAAATGGAGAAAATATCAATATCAGAATAATAAATCAAGGAAAACATTATGACAAAAGCTTTATACCATATAGATTTTTATAAGAATTTCTGTGGTACATGAAGTCAGCCAACCCGCAATATGTTTTATAATTTCTTTTTATGGATGATGGAGTATGGACTCTCTCAATTGTAAAAGAATCTTGTGCTCAATAGAAGGCATTTACAAGCAGTTACAGAAGAGTCTTATAATTATCAAGTCAATTGCCATAAAGTCTCAACAACATTTCACATAACATTGACAATTAAGTTTTTTATATTTGGCATGGCAAAGCGACTGCAGCGCATCTGATGGTAATTGCTATACCATCCATATAAAGCATTGATTGATAACAGACTATCATCTCTGGCCTAACACAATCTTGCCGGCCTACATAATTTATTTATTGAAATAAGGTTCTCCTACGTTATACACATTATCACAACTAATACCATGCTTTGTTAGAGTAGTATTATGGTATTCTTTTTGTTTTCTATAAATGATTATTTAAAGTAACAATACTTACCTCCTGCCCCAACACGAGTTGTAACACTTCAGACATCTGTACTGTACTCTCCAACCCGTTTATATTCACTAAAACTTCGTCTTTCAAATAATAAATAATAAATAAATGAATTGCTTCTTCTTCGCAAATTATGTCGAGACATAGGCAACAGAAGTTGTTTTGTTTGTTCATTATGCTGCCTAGTATTTTATTTATTAAAGACATTTTTGTAAGCTAAATTACTAGTTATATGAGAAAATAAATAATAAAATAAAAAAAAATATGTTTTACTGAAATTGATAATTATGTCAATTGCAGTCAATTGTGAGTTGTCTGTGGAGTTGTCAAAATGTTTTTTTTTTTCTTTAAGGCGATTAATTAGAAAACACACAGTTACGTTTGTTTTTTTTTTATATTTTGATTAACTGTATAAATAAGATTAAAAAGCTAAAAATACAAATTATACGTACCTACTTATTTAATTATTCTTTATCACAAAAACACAAAAAATATTGTTTCTGAACGCAGGATTTTCCAAATGTTTTTAATGCCGGCTGTGCACTATCGAGTATCGAACAAATGTTCCATTGAGTTTTCGGAAATATGTACTTATCTCTCTAGATACAAAATTTCATGAAAATTGATACAGCCGTTTAAGCGTGAAGAAGTTACCTATACACAAACTTTCGCCTTCATAATATTATTAAATAGGATATAATATTAGTAGGATGTTAGTAACACGGGACCAGTTGTATAAAAACGAGAATACTTTGTCCAGTAATGGGTATACTGACGCTAAAAATAAAATAAAATGTGTCAAATTCGATTAACATACTTTATTTCCATATAGAAGGATCTGTAATTAAGATCCCAAGAGGGCAATTAAATTTGGAATAATTCTAAAATACTAAGTAAAACTGACAGGAGTGAGAGGGTACATTAGAGATGGACGATAGGCAATGTAAGCTATTTATCTTGATAATTTCAGGCACTATCTAAACAAGCCAGCTCGATTAACTCTATTGTGACTTTAAACTTGAACTCGAGTCGACTCGGCAATGTGCGCGTCAAGTGTTAACTAAGTTACCCGAATTAGACGCAACTTGAAGATAAGTCATTCAGCGGCGTCGTTTCATCCGTAAAATAAATCAATAAATATAACACAATTCTTTGCCATTATTGGAACGCAGTTCCTTATGGGACGATGCGGAGGGGTACCCTAACCGAGAAAAAACGTCCATAACGTAAGATTTTTATTCCGCGGATGAGTTTAACATTCTAAATTTAAAAATTTAGGATCATATTTTTCGTTTTTAATTTTTTGCTTATTATTTTATGTTTTTAACCGACTTCAGAGGAGGTTATCAAATGAACTTAAAATAAATATTTTTATAATAAGGAACTTCGTTCCTATCCGGTGTTCCACGACACCACACGGTTTTTTGTATTATTATCATACTCGCAGTTTACGTAAGATTCTTTGATGTGTGCACATAAAACCTGCACCGAACAGGGACTTGACAGACAGCATCTGGAGCATGCATTCATCCACATCCACCATAGTACTCAGACTGTCTTAACCACTCACACGTCCCGACCTCCGAATTTGACATAATATGTCATTTAGTCTTCAGATTCCCTGCGTTTTTTTTATGTTTATTTTGTCATTATTTCAAAGTATTTTTTTTTATAAAGTTTTTTCAAATGTTTTGAGTGTAGGACATAATAAAGCATTTAAATAATGATAAAATAATTATGAAAAAACGCGGGGAATCGGAAGTCATAAGTGACAGTGACGTGGGCGCGTGAGACGTGAGTACATAATATTATAATAAGTCGTGTCGCGAAGTGTCTCGCCGAGAATGTACGGCCGGCATAAAATTTTGTCGATAAATTGGCATTTGGCAATGTCATTTTAGACAGCTATTGAAAGTTACGTCAAGGTGTTTTTTTCGTATTTTTTCTAATAAGAAAAAACCCAAAAACATTTAAAACAAAATAATTATGTAAATAGTGTTGTTATACAGAAAATAGATTGTTCAATTGTGCCACACGGATAACATTTGCTAGGTAAGTACTTACAGCCGTATATTAAATACAAATTCTCGAATAATGTAATTAATTTCAATTTTAGTAATCAATTATATATTTTATCAGATAAACTCGGTTTTAAAATGGCGTTTATCAATCTTTTCTGTCATGTTTTTGATTTTCGATGAAGACTCATATGGCTCTCTATTGAGGTATCGATTTTGCTAATGTTTTAGTTTTGCGACCATATTTTTATGGACTTGCCAAATATCGAAGTTTTCGTAATAGGTCAGTGTCTAACTGTGGTCTAACGTTACATATCAAGTAATCTGTGTTACATACCGGCTTCGTACTTTGGTAATTGGTATCAATTGTTCTAAATTCCTTTGCGTGCAAATAAATTTATATCTTAACTTATTGTTATTAACGTTCTTAATTGAAATGTACTTGAGGACAGATACAACGTTTTTGCACGCGATGTTTCGTACTTACATAATATTGTTTGAAATTTTTATGGTTGTTTACTTTTTATGTTTTGTTGACATACAGGGTGTACAAGAGAATGGCGCACCTGCTAATATAGTAATTGCTAATTTTAGTAAATCGTGATTACGTCTAGATTATGATACATTTTCGTAGCCGACTCTGATAATAACAAAGATGCCGAGAAATCAAGAATTAACATCACACATGCTTCCCCTTAACATATTACGCCAAAGTGATTGAACCTTACAACTGAACGGGTCGCTCCACAACAGATAAGTAGGAATAGGTGATTAAAACTACACAATTGCCACGCCACTTAGTGTACATAGTTAGGCAATAGGAATTTAACATTGAACGAACCGTAGAATATGGAATATGAATATGTAGAGAACATGGGCAGAAGACCTACACTAATTCAAGCGTACTGCTTAAGTGCCACTAATGATCACAAAATAAATAATAACTGACCCTATAATTTAAGCCGTAAATAGGTACCTTAGGTAAGGAGGTAAGTGCTGGAACTGCCAAAATCCCGCACGAAAGCACTGCCACAATTTGATAACATTCAACAGTTGTACGTTCATAATTCACTTCATTAGACACGTAAAATGTACTATGTGTACATAGAGCCGTCGCTCGATCTTCCGATGCAACGTGTTTGATTCAACTTCGCGTAATTTTGCACAACTCACTAAAGTATTCTACCGTTTTAGCAACGAAATCATCGTCATTGCAATGCCCGAAATACACTTAGATATTAAACTAACACTTCACTAAAAATACCATGGGATATTCCATGCGTCAAAATTCATAAAATTCAATCAAAATAACTGAAAACGAGTTGATAATAATAATGTATACGACAAATACATGTACACGCGAACGTAGTCCGAATTCAACTAATAAAAGATAAATGTTTTTTTTCGAAAACAGAAAGATAAAGGCTTGTTCACATTAGACACATTTACACGTATTTCATTTCATAATATTTTATTTTTATTTTACATGTGTTTACTGTTTTCACTAATTTAATATCATAATATGCTATTTCTTAAGTAAATACCATTTACTCGGCTACAATGATTTTTTAAATTTCGTTTCTATTATAAGATTTCTGTACATTTTTTACCATTTTAAAGCAACATCATTATTAATATTCATTAAATAATAAGCAATGGCAGTCTTGTAAATGTCTGGATCAAATTATGTAACTACTTCAACACATTTAAACAAGATTAATATCTCTGGGGAGAATAACGATCACTTTATCAATCCATTATGGTCTTACGTTTTTACGTAACTCTTATTATCAAGTACCTAACCAAATTAAGTTGTACTAAGTGTGAAGTGTGAACACATCCTAACATGGCGGTCATCCTTTGAAAAATGCACACAAAACACCGCCAATGCTATTAGTGTCACTCAAGCTCGGAAGCGGCGAGCTCAAAGGAAGAATAATCGAGCCGCGCTAGTTCCGACAAAGTTCCGACGAGTACACAGTGACCTTCGGCTTCCTTTAAGAAATGGGCCGAATTCTGCAATCATTTTAATATCATATTTTTTATTTATCAGTGTAATTGCGTAAAAAGAAATGTTTACGAATATGAATTACTTAGATAATTTAAATGTTATGTATTACTAAAACATTTGTAATTAATAAATTTGCAACCTAACACGGTTTAACAGAGGACCAGCGTGATTTCTTGGTATCTTTGGTCAGTTTGGATTTGTGACACCTTAAGGAAAAAAATGACAAAACAGTCGATCCATGCACAATGCAACTATACCAAAAGTTATTATGTTGTTAATTTGTTGACACTATAAATCTGAGTACGCTCCTGCTTAGCTGTTTTATTTATGTGAAATGAAACAAAAAATACCTTTTTGTAAAATTAGAGAAGGACAAAGTGTACAGCTGAGAGTTCATGACCTGGCCTATGTGTAAAAAATGTTAAGGCGAAGTCAATGAAAATTTAGTTGCTGTTAAAAATGGTTTTCGTGGTATATTTCATTAACCATTTAATTAACGACGAAACGACAAAATACGTATAAGTTAAAATCTTGTTCTTTACCCATTCCAGTTGGATTTTTGCGAAAATGTGATGGTAATACTTGAAACTTTAAACGGTCATAACTCAAAAACGGATAAATATTTTCCAAATATTATATTTTTATAATCATTTTAATATTATGCCCTTGCATCCAACTTAGCAGGTGTTCCATTGTCTTGTACACCCTGTATATCATTCTATGAAAAAATATTTTTATGCACTCCTATTTATGAAATCATAATTTATTTTTAATGTACTGACTTTGTCCGCCATTTAGCTTGCGTGAACCAGGTATTATTTCCTTTTCACTTGCCACCTTTGTTACTATTCTTTACTACCATTGCAAACAAATTTCACTTCATTTTTCGATTTTCCTAAATTTGTTATAGCTTTTATCCAAGGTTACTCAGAGTGACCAAATGAACACTAAAACCTGGCAAAAATATAAATAACAATAGGTATTGAATACAGAATCATTTAAATCAGACCATACATACTGAACTAAATGTGCTTAAAAAATAAATAGAAAGTTGTTCCATGTTATAATATAAAACAATAAATTCAAGTAAGTAGTCACAATTAAACAGCTTGTTTGCGAATGTTAATTAAATTGTAATTTACTTATTGAGTAAAATATATATTGCTGTAAAGTTTCATCTACAATTATGATCACAAAAGAACATCTTTATACATTTGAATATCATGTGACATAATATTCACATTTTACTTACATACTTAATAATAAGTAAAAGATAAAGCCCTATTTCTTAAAAATTCCACATAAAGAAAGTACTCATTACATGGTAGGCAGTGATGGTGCCCCTGCAATTGAGAAGCCTATAAGCGGCGGTGACCACTTACCATCAGTCTGACTGCTAGCTTGTCTGCCTACATAGGGAATAAAAAATCCCAGAATCTATAATAGCATAACAATAAAAAACCAAAACATTTTTGCATAATCATTACTCATACATTTTATATTTTCGTCGTAGATACTTATAGCCTTATGTATAAAAACACAAAAAAGGAAGTTCTATAACATTCTCTAATTAAATATTGTTTTGTGATATCATTTTACTTAAACCTCCTGAAGTCGCCTGTTATAAGTAGGTCATATAAACAAAGATTGTTATCATCCATGAAAAAATAACACACTCAACATTATTTGTAAATAACTATTGATAATAATTTTTATATGTCAGATCCTAGAACTTTGGACCGTCAACCTTTGCCATTCAATATTTAATCTAGTTTTTTCTTTTTGTCTTCTTATCAAATGAATTGTTGTTTGTTATGATAGAATAATATTCAATTCAACTTTGTAATAATAAAGTAATAATTTAAACACAAAACAATTAATTATACTCTCAATAGTTGAGGACCCCTCGTGCCCTACAGAGGGATATACTAAATACTTAAATAAAAGCTGATCCGATACAGACCGATCAGAATGTCATTGATAATGGAATATAGGAAAGGATAATATAAGCTCTTTGACATTCTATGTCAATAGATTCACCAGGTCTGATATTATATTCTTCTTCTTTTAAAAGTTGTATGGCTCCATCGGCATTCGATGATTTTGCCAATGTCAAAGTAGGGCAAGAAAGAGGAATAAAAATGGCGTGGTGATAGGTATTTTAGCTGTTTGTAGTATTTACTACTATTGCCCGGTGTTAGATATTATATTTTTTAGGTTGATTTATTTGAAGCCTCTGTGGCGCAGTTGGTTAGACGCCGGCTGTGGTACGAATGGCCGCAGGTTCAATCCCCGCACCGAAACATATATTTGTGGTTTGCTCAGGTATTTGTTTCGGTTTGTGAGACCTAAAAAGTCTCTCGTAGATCTGATACCTGTGACACAAGACTTAATTGATCTTGATGTGGGGTCAGAACTATGTATACGACTGTTGGGTGTATTTATTTACCAGCCTATGTAAGACAACTGGGATATTCGATTTTTCTATTCATTATCAGCCCGGAGTAAGGAATTTGTGCCCGATATGGCGGTAGGCTCGCCCCCTATCGTAGGACGGAACACTCAAAACGAAACGTGGCTGTCCTGGTAGTACCTCTGCCTACCCCTTCTGTTAAAAAGACGTGAGTTTATAAATCAATGTATTACCCGTCGGAAATATCTGTGGACCTGAATAATTAACGTCATTGGAATATAAGTTCAGCAAATTCAAAATATAGGTTAAACAAATTGAATTAAAATAGAAAAACGAATAAAAAATAGAATTCGCATCCATCTCAAAAAGCTTTTAATGTAAAATAACATAGTAGATAGGGGAACACAAAAAAATTAAATGTTAACCGCATTCCAGCTAGGTTCACAGATATTTCCGACGGGTTATATGTAAGTCAACTGCGAGAAAACGTACACTAAAACATATCGCCTGATTGATTGTTATTTGTAACCCACATGTTTTGCTTCTATTACATACGTTCAAATATTCTTATGAAATACATCCTATATTCATTGACTTATATTCTACCGATAGACGAGACACGTCAACTGTCACGAAGCAAACTGATTCATGTGTGGTGCATGCACCGCAAGTAGATGGGACACATTTTTTGTACTGAATGTCTTATCTTGTGTAACATTGATATCGATGCCTATATTAGATGTGCATCGCGCGGGCATGCAAGCGCGGATGTTCTCAAGGCCTGAGTTAGCGACCCTTTCTAGTCTAGAAATAGTTAATTTCACAAGAGGATGTATGTGTTCGAGTCTTTTAATGCTTATAAATATAGACAATTGTCTATACCCTACGAGAGAAGTAACGGTCACCTGAATTAGATCATTCGAAAATGACTATACAATTTACTAGACCGTTGTTACTCTTTAAGTCTAAAGTACCCTGAACCCATGAGAATGCATGAACAGATTGATGAAAGTGCATGAAGCTAAAGTAAAATGTCAGAATCAAGCAAAATGGCGATCCATAGTCTCTGCCTACCCCTATGGGATACAGGCGTGACGATTATGTATGTATCTATATTTATCTTTAAAAATGATAATAATGTAATAAATTTTTGTATAAAAATATGATGTTTAACATGGAGGAAATCCTCTTAGATCCCTGTTTATCTTGGGAAATGGGGATGGTAGACAGGGTATGCAGGATTCATTCCAGATAAATACCGCATTGGGATCATCTTTAGCAAAATTAGGGGACTCCTGGATCTCCAAACAACAGTAAACCACACGAAAGCCTGTTACTCTTTCTCTAGCATGAGCAATATTCTAGCCAGGTCAGTTTTTTGATTGCCAATAAACATTTGTTTTCTTATTACAAAATATCTTAGCATTAATTTAATGACTTTCATTCAATCGATTCATCAAACAGCGATGTTTTGTCTAAGATGAATATAACAACTGAATGAAATATTATATGTTATGTTTTGGCACTGTCCGTGAAAAGTTAAGGCGAGCGACTTATTTATCCATCTTGTTAAATAAATAAATGTAATCAAAGAGTAAATATTATTCTAAACATAATTAATTTGTTGGGAACGATAGGTATATTTATGATTCCCCACGCTTGGTTATAATTGATTCGAGATACAATTGTTTGGCGATTTAAAAAAATCCACGGTATGTAAAGTCCGCTAACCCGCACTAGGCTAGCGTGGTGGACTATAAGCCCTAACCTTAATCGTACTTTCGATGGTAGAGGAGGCCCGTCCCCTGCAGTGGGACGTATAGGGGCTGATACAGACATTTTTTGGTATGGAATTAATTCAATGAAGCAAAGAGGCGGATTTTTTTCTGATGAGTTATCACCATCGCTGAAAACCAGTTAAAAATGACTGGAACTCAGTCGATATTTTAGTAATAATATAGTACGTGTGATATTGTTGATTATTGAAGAAAAAATAAGTCGTTTTGTACCACCAAATAACCACGCAAAAACGCCGCCACTGCCCACTGCTCGCATGAAATGAGACGAAACATTTGTCACCTCATAGATTTTCCGTGTTTTCACATCGAGTTGAGTCATCGTTTTAGGTTTAAAGTTCATACGGCCATGTTCAAGGAGATTTAGGTCCAAGGTCCGATCGGCTAGTGACACAATCGAAAGTTGTTGAACTTAGTTATGCATGGTTAAGAGTGAATAAGTTAAAGTACAAACTATAGGCGCGAAAATAAACCTTATTGACACGGGCATAGAATACTTGAGAGGGCATTGATGAAACACGGGTGAAATACTGACCTATGAGAATACCTACATATTGTTATTCACACATTAAGTACTGCTGAATTCAGTGGTGCAATATTACATTTACATGGAGGAAATATTGTGACGATGGAGTTGTTACTTGATATCTACTTCTATAGAATAAATAAATAAATAAATAAATAAATAAATAAATAAATAAATAAATAATGACCTTGGAGTCCGAGCCAGTTGATTTAAAAAAAACATATGACCATATCAGACCACATACATATAATATGCACGTCCCATTGCACAGCTCAGGCCTCCTGTACAATCGAAAGTGCGATTGAGAGGGCTTAGACTACCAACAAGAAGAGGAACACCAGCCAAATGGTCAGACATTGTAAAGAAGACGGTTGGTGGTAGTCCATGCCTCGCAGGATCAAACACGATGGAGGAACATCACATATGGTCGCGATCCTCAGTATTGAGGGTACAATTAAAAAAATTACACCGTTAATCCAATTTGAGTTGGTAATTGATTTAAGATTTACCAATAGTCGTTAAATCTAGCACATACTAATTTAAAATTCTAATACTAAACCCAATTAGTCTCAGAACAATCGTCTAATAACCCGCATTGACCGTATTAATAATACGTTGGTAGCTAAAAGGAAGTCAGTCATCGTATATTTATAAACTTTGGTTTGGTACGATCTGTCGCGAAAACCGTAAAAGTCTACGTACGAAGATGAAGATTTTAAAATTAATTTTACTGTCGCAATAGCAGCCACATTTTATTATAACGTAATAATACCAAATCTTGGAGAACTGATCGTTGATGGAGCTGAAATGTTCTCGAGTAGAGACGTACGGGCAAAAGGGGTATCGAACGTCGCTATGAAAATCCTTCCGCCTATGTTTAGCAGTGGGCTTCCTATAAATGAAGAAAAAGAAAGTGGGAGACTATTTTATCACTCATTCACACGAAATGGTAAAGCCAATATTTTATATGTACGCTGTACGGTCTAGAGCACTGCAATCTAGTGCTCTTCAAGGCTAGAACCTCTTAGGTAAGTGCGTAGCATAGACTGTGACGTCACTTTCCACACGGTCTGTAGGCCAATTCACGTAATTAAATAAGTTCAGTTGCAGTGCAGTTGCAGTTAAGTTTCGATCAAAACGGTCCTTTACGTATTCTCGTAATTTAGACAACCGCTGTAGATACGCTCGCGTCAAGTTCGCGTCACGTGAGCGCTTTAAATCTACGGCTGCGCGTTTTATACATGTGTGATTCAGATCGCAACCTGATTGGTATTTACTTATTCATTTGACGTCTCCAATGACAGTTTAGTCCCACCAACGTGCAGCACATGCGCAGTTTATGCATATCTTACGCGCAGCTAAACAATTACAAGAATACCATATTGACGTACGTACGATTAAGACGTAAACCTAATCGAAACTTGATCGGCGCGTCAATAAATTACGTGAATTAGCCTACTGATTCAGTCACACGCCTTCCTCGTATTGAAAAAAAAGAATTTAGTAACAAAATACATTTTACTTCATAAAATTTTTGCCCACCTATTCAAAACAATTCAAATTTTCGAATGTTTAGAAGAAATATTTAGTTATTTTCGACTTTTATGATTCAAAATTGAATAACAGTCTTTTTGGCCGTCAAATGCAACGCGAATTCTCATAGACTGTCTATTAGGTATGCGGTAAATTATTGCTCCTAACTTTATTTATACATTAGAATTATTTAGTTTTGTATTAATGAGTCTTCACTTAGCGCGTGGGCGTCTTTCTTTAGATATTCTATTTTGTAATCATTGAGTAATTAAAGACATAGTTGCATCGAAGTGAAAAAAGATTTAAGTAATATAAAAGGTACAAAATATTGACGAGACCTAAAATTGAAATAAAACTAATTTTTACGGATTTTATCGCGATTTGGTTTAATTTTTACATTTTTTAACTTCCCGACGACGAAATCGTTCCCGATTTCGATTGCGTTACAGCTTTCGTGGTCACGGCGCGGACTTTAGTTTTATTTCAATGTGTAATATTCGCGTAAATCTAAGAGACCTAAAATACTAAAAAGTATTGGTGTCAAGGTAAAGATAATACTTGACAATGTCTCAGAAGATCGCTGAAACGAGACTACTTTTAACAAGTCGTTTTTAAAAACTTTCTGGGTACCTATCTTATAGTTGACTATGATGGTGATCATTTAAGTTACCTTAAGTTAGGCTTAAGTTTTGCAATCATAGAACAATAAGTAAAATGTGAGAAAAAGTCACTATTGTAGCAAAAGCTAAAGGTAACGGATGCTTGTATGTTTTGTCAAAGATATACCTTATGATAAAGTGAATAGTGCATAAGTTCAGTTATATCGAAAAGATTTTAGCCACTTATCAATTCGCTTCTGTTTTAACAGGTGGCGAGACATAGACTCAGATGTCACGTGCTCAATGTTTTTCTGTCTAGATATTTATAACTTAAGCGGAGTCGCATGACGCAATTAGTGTTACAGCGAGCGTCGTGTGTCGCGGATGTTAAATCGCCTAATTGTTGGCAGACTCGTGTGGTCGACAATACGTCACCAACACATGATTGTTCAGAAATAGCAACGCGGGCGTGGGAGACTGAAGGGCGACTGTGCAGTATGAATGCTGTTCCGCAGTCTTCTGGCTTGGCTTCTTTGTTGCAAGCAGATAGTGATCTTGTATATCTTCTACGGATTTTGGAAGGTCTTTTTCAAGAAATTCTGGTTTGATTTTAGAGTTACTTGATGGAAATTTAGGGATTATTGCTCTGATGAAGAAGGTTCTATTAGGAATTTCTATTGAATCTTCAATAATGTCATCTTCTGTTCATAATTTAGATACATTTTCTTTGGAAACTTTTATTTCAGAATTGTTTATCTGATGTCCAGAGAGTTTCCACCCACTGTTTTACAATACTCACGGGTGCCAGGGACGAAATGGCATGGACAGAAATGATGAATATTAGAACTTGGCGAGTTTCTAGTTGTCACTTACTTGACTTTCATCTGTAGTTAATCTGAAAGAAAACAAATATGAGTTGAAAACAAATAATATACTCTCAAGACGGCTAAAAATATATGAGGAAGTATTCATTCTTAAACACTAAAACATAAACCGAACAAGCCAGATGTAAATCTGTTGGTAAATATTTGTATGAGTATAGTGCGGGCTGTTAAGTTTTTGTTCCAGTAATAGTTATGGCAAAAATGTCTGTAAACACTGAAATTCTGGTTCGTTACATAATAATAACCGTAGACATAAAGAATATACTGATCACTGCGCTCACATAATATACAATTATCTTAAATGACAAAGCTGCTGCGTTCGACTTTAGTTCGCTGATATTAGTTATGTGGTCTTCACGTCTTTCTTTCTAGAATTTTCTCCGGCTATCTAGATAAAGTTTCCAAAAATCTTATATGAGTGGCCCGAGACTGTAATTAGTACTTGGAAAACGGATAGGCTCGTCTCCCAGTACTTTTTAGGAGAACTTGGCTTGGTGAAATTTGGTTGGCACAAGCCGCACTTCTACCTACTCTTTCGCTGATATAAGCGTGAGTTATACAAATGTGGTGATGTAAAGTCCAAGAGAGTATTGCAAATTCTCGAAAACAGACAGATGATTCCATAAACTGGTTTACTTTGCCAAATAGACAATGGGAATGACCGAGTAAAATTGGATGATAAAATTAGACAAGACAATGAAATCTTTAAATATGCTGCTGAAAATATTCGTGTAGGTAACATTTTTGAAGCAATTGAATAAATATTACCACGTCAAGGACGAAGCAATATACCCACGGCTGAGAAGTATAAAAAACTAGTAAATAGTTATTACTGTCATTTATATTCTGCAATTATTGTTATATGGGCTAGTTGGTAGGCAAAATAATAAAGGTATATTACTCGTTGATACGGCAATATCCTGTCCATGAAGTGTTATTTTGCTATGACTGGAGCACAGCAGCTGCAGCTGGGTTCTATGTTGTTATTTAGAAGAAAAATGAAGTAAATAGATGTTTTTTCTTTATTGTAAAAAAAAATTGCTTGTGCTAAAAAACGAATTACGATTACAATTACGTTTTTGTGTCGTTTATGACAACTTTAATTGTGTTTTAATATAGAGACTGAATGTTTTTCTTCCATAGAGTTCATAAGTAAATCAAAGAAAGCCATCTCTATTTCGTTACCTATATAAATAATTATATCATCTTGTGAATCACTACATACGCCATCTAAATATCTATTGATTTAGTTCCAATAGAGAATTGAATATTTCATGTGTGCACAAGATTTATTAAGTGTCCGCTCGGTCGTAACTCATGTCTTACACTTGAATAGATCATGCGGAATATCTAAACTGTTCCAATCGTAATAGTTATGTTGATTGCATAACATATTTATATAACGTTACTGAAATTTTTGAGATAGGGAATGTAGTAGCTGACAAATTGGAATTTAAAAAAGCTAATGTAAAGGAGTTCGTTAAAGACCAAGGTAATGTGGGGGGAGGTTGATTAGAAGGATAAACACTGACTTCGGCAGGGTTAATTCTAGCAGGGAAGTTAAAGTTAAATAAACCGATGAATATAGTTAACGAAGTCTAGTTCTAGGCAGATCATAGATGCGTTTAAATCTTCAAAAGTTTGTTGGGCATTAAGAGACTTAATGTCTAGGTGTGACGAGCCTATGCTCGTGCTGCACTATTGCAGTATCATGCAATGCTTCGTTATCAGAAAATGGTGTTGCTCCTGCTTAGGGCCAGGCGTGTAGCATAAAACGGTTTTATTTTCACTAATATGATTAGCTTCTTAAGATTCCAACAGTCACACACAGTAAATAATACAACACCGTTATGTACTTTTGCGTTAGTATTACTATGAGATATCGATTCTAAGTGACACACAATTGAGGTGTGAAGAAGCATTTGCGCAGGTGTGGATGATGGTGAATGTCTAATGATAAGAAGCAGTTGTGCAGACTGGTACAATAATAGCTAAATATTTGTATTGAGCTATCAATATAATATAAGAAGTAGACTTAAAAATTTAAGGCTAACAGAAGCAACGCCACAACACAACTTATTATTACCAGAGATTGCACAGAACACAGTAAATTATAGGTTAAATATCTCGATGCCCCGTCATTATTGGTTACAAAGTAATAAAAAGGTGCCTGCCTCGGTGGCGTAGTTGTATTACGGTACGATTACAAAGCTGAGCTCTCGGGTTCGAATTCCGGGTCGGGCAAAGTGATATTGGATTTTTCTATTCATTATCAGCCCGGAGTCAGGAATTTGTGCCCAATATGGCGATAGGCTCGCCCCCTATCACATCGTGGGACGGAACATGCAAGGCGAAATGTGGGTGTCCTAGTGGCGCCTCTGCCTACTCCTTCGGGGATAAAGGCGTGAGTTTATGTATGTATGTATGTAATTTAAAAAATATATAAATTTTCTTTACTGCTGCTTGGCGGCAAATAGACAAAGACAGCTGACTAACTGTTTATGCAACAAGAAGTTAATTATTAGAATACATTTAAGCTCAGCAAATCTATTTTCTGCTTAATTATTGTTTTGATCATATTATGTTGTTTTGTTTCCTTGCTGCAAATTCTTTTGTTCAAAACACAAGGTCAGCTGTGTCAACATGTTGATAAAAGGTGGTTTCGTTTAAAAGTTAAAACGCTTTTGCGATATTCAGATGATCGTTTTAGTTGTCTTGAGGAAAAAGAGTACAATTTATATTTTTAACTGACTTCTTTGTTGTTGTTATCATTTAAATGCCTCTGGGGAAATACAGAATATAAGGTATAAAATTTTGGCTAGGATTTCAGTATGATCTACAACGATACCGACCATTAATTTAAATGTTGTGTTCTGGAAACAGGTAGACATGTATTATTGTTTTTCGCAAATCAATTGTCAGTATAAAGATTTTTGCATTTACCATCAGTTTTCTTCACGTTTCATTAGATCTTAGGTTCTGTTAACCCTGGCTCGATAAAGTTACTTCACTGCAGGCGGTGGTAAATGCATTTGGCTGCACAAGTCTTTCCTTACTCGATACAATTATGCCGGCAAATTGAATTGCTTGTTCAGGCTACTGTGTGATGTTAAATCTAATCTTCGTTTTGGCAAACTTAAGATTCAATAATTATCTATAGATAGATAGATTGATCTGTCTCGAGGAGATGACACTATTTGAGCCCTTCAGCAATACGTACAATAATTAAAGAGCGAAAGCAAGACGTTGAACCAAACAAACAGATTGATCACTAATATATTCCATTGGGGCATTTGAAGGGCAACTTTTAAAATAATTCTAGACTTAGTTGAAATTTGTATACTAATTTGAATCAAGAATTTACTTTTCCGTAACTTCCTTGGCTTAATATTTAATTATTTTCTGCTGCTACGGCGAAAGCCTTTTAATTCTTTAACAAATAATATTTTTTATGTGGACTAAAATTGAGTTACTGAAACAATTGAAAACAACACGTCAGACAAGAGTTTTATAGCGTCAATTAATTTTTATTCAGTGCTCAGTAGACATGTTCAATTTTCGATCATTTATGAAACTCATTAATAACAGTCAAACACTGAAAACAAATAGGCACAGACTGGAATACGCCAAGTAAAGTTGGACACCAATCATACCTGAAATTTTCTCAAGTTCCATCAACCCCTAAATCTTTCATATGGTCATTAAAATTCCATGGCAATCGTTCGCAGACAATGACTTTTATCAATCACGCAACGATATCGTGTTGTCTATTTTAGTACTGATCTACAACATACATTTTGTCATTGGTCAATCAAATCACCAGATTTAGTAGTTGTTATTGTTTCGTTGCCAGTGTTTACTATGCGCGCGTTGTGAGTGATTTCTCTTTAATCTTTATTATGAATAATGTGAGGACATTTTTGAGGAAACACAGTTTGAGGCGGAGGTTCAGTAAGCGTGGAAATTTTTTCGGTGAGAATTGCATCATCAGGGATTATTGTTCCGTCAAATATAAGCTTGCACGTAGTGGATAATTTTTCTAAGACTAAACATTTATTTTTAAGACGATATTTCCTGTGTATATTATCGTTAATATCAATCGTAGAATGTCTATTAGAATTTCTATTACTGATGATAGGTCTGCCTGTAATGAGTTTTATAGTGACATGATGGAAATGGCTGTATCAATTACTAAATTCAATTGAACTTGTGTATTATCTTAAAACTGTTCCTTGATTTCGAGTATTATGGAAAATTGTGCAGCATATATTTGAAGTATAATTAATTAATCATCGTCTTATATAAAATTGATTACATTATTATTTTCTGTAGAGGTAATTTTGACTTTGTCTATTGATTTAATTAAAATATATTTTCTAATTAAGATGTAGCTATCTATGTAATAAATAATTGGTTCCATGAATTGGATGTAGTTCCACATGTTGGTATACCGTTTAAACATTGATATCACATACACAGATATCGATTTCATATTAAAATATTTGAATAAACAACTTATATAGCCCACATTGATTTCGGTTGTATGACGATTGAATAATTTAATACGCAAGTACACACTTACTGTTTGTGTGAGTGGTAAACCCGTTATGAGTCGTTCCGCCGAGCCGGGTTTTATGATCAGAAGGATCCTGTTACTTTGACCACAGGTACAGTCAACTATTGGTAAAAGTTTCATACAGTACTTACTACTTACTGAATTTTGACTTATGTATCTGAAGAAAAATACACCTATGATAAAATTTCTTGGCGTTTCTTTTTATACTAGTATTTAATAGTCCAGTCATTTTTATTTGTTATGGTATAAAGTAACCCTAATCAACCTCTAATTGGTTTTTGATGTAGAAAATATATAAAATTTAATACAATTTATCCATAAATCTCTTTTACTTATTTGTGGTCTAATAATTGAAAAACCGCATGGCTTTATTGCAGCAAATTTATTAATGAGTGGGTTGCGTGATGGGTCCCATATTAATCACAAGTCATTTATAAATTATAAGGTGGGAGGACATCCCGGATTTCTCCACTTGGTATTTGATCGTCACTCAAGTACGTTTTTCTTACCTTGGATTATTGATGGCAATATTATCCGTTATATTACTTTTTCTGATTGTTAAATAATTAAAAAATAATTTAATTGAAAATAGTCTGAATGTACCAGGACATTAGAAATATTAAGAGTATTGGAATTTGAAACTGTCTCGATACTTTCGAAATAGTGTTCGAAAGTTAAAATACGGTCTTGATTTAAACTTTAAAGGAGATAGCACGATTTATTGAGTAAGACAAAAAGAGATAGATATTGTTTTATAGTTCAACTCTTTTAAAAACATCTTTTAAATATCACTGCAATATTAATGCCATAATTGTTCCACTTCAAACCTGTTTTTGTTTGTGCAACATTTGCACTTTTTTTGCAAGTTTAATTACTAAAAAATGATAGTTTTTCCTGTTTAATCTTACCTTGTACTGGCTTAAGATCAACGAGTATTGATTTCAAGTCAAATCGTGTTTTTATTTGTTCTGTAAAATCAGAGTTTTAGTGAGTCCCATAATTTAAACTCTTTAAATAGTATTGGCGCCATTTAATTTCATTGCATGAGTTACAAACTATATTCCATGAGTTACAAACTCTGAGGTCTTGGGTATGATCCATTAATTTTCCTGCGAGGTTTTGATGATATTAGATTGACTTTCTAGGGATCATGTTACAAACTATTTTTTCGGTTTTATGTCCGTCGCTCTACAGGGGTGTTGTATTTATTCGCTGTCATTTTAGATATTAATTGCTCATTTTGAAAACGATGCCAACTGTTAGAACCTTGAGAGCATTGAATGTATTGAAATTTATACACAGCTATTTAGAACCCATGATAGGTAATTTATTTATTAAAATTTCCTTCCCTAAATGAATAGACATCATATTTACAAATTCACAAAGCTGACATTTGGTAAATAAAAAGGTAAACTTAATTTAAGTAATAAACATAATGAAAGTTTAATTTAGCCACTTGGTTTCACAAACGAAAACAAAATTAACATATAGGACTGCTAAGTCACGATTTAAAAATGGAAGGCCGACGCCCTTATTATTCGTGTTCGAAATAATTAAAATGGCCGGTTCACGATGACTCTTTTGTCCTGCGATAAACACGGAATATATTATGCATGTATCGCTAATAAAGATAACACGCGGCGCATGATAAAAATGTTTCGCTAAATTGTTTTGCGAAATACGTCATAGTGATAAGACGTAACGTGGGTGTGACTGCGCCGCGCCTCCAACCAGTACGCGGGCTCGTTTACGTGTGAACGCGCGCGCTTTGCGTTCCAATTTCAAATTTCCCGCTAAGAATTTCTTTTTTATTTATTTATATTTGTATTCGGCTAGTGTTGTGAATTTTAATAGCTGGATTTTTTTTAAAGTCAAACATGGTTCAAGGTACGTTCGGAAATAATAGGTTTTTGCTTTTACTAGTAACAATAAAGAACTTATTCTTTTTTCTTGGACATTTAGAATTTTATAAGTCGAATATGGTGGAACGTTCGGAAATGCGGTGTTAATTTTTATGAGAAAAAAAAACCGGATATAAACTAAACATAAAGGAAATAGGTTTAAGTAATTGTTGATGGTTTCTTATTAAGACATGAATTATAAAGCACTTATCAAGGCAAGCGGCCTCAAGTTTCTCTCGACATAATACGATGCCGTTATTGGAGCAAGACTTGGTTAAGACCTGTATCAATTATTTATTAAACTTGGTATTTATTTATAAAGGAAATGTCTTTATTAATGATGCAATGTTAACCAAACTCCAATAATTGTAATGCTACTGTTGAGCATAAGTATTTTCACTGGTTGAGGCTCAAGCCCGGTGCACCACGCCGGTCTATTGCGGGCCAATGAACTTCACACCTTCGAAATTCGAAATTTTTGCACGATGTTTTCCTTGAGTGATGAACCGACCACACAAACTTAAAAATCCTTATATTCATAAATAATACTCATATTGTATCAGGTTTGTTTTTCCTTAACACGACATTGGGGACTGCGAAAGAGCCGTAACAGTAAATTGGAGCGAAATTGAAACTTAAAAAAAAAAAACAGCAGGACTACTCGTGCCTCCTGATTTCATTTAGTTCCTTTAAATAAATTAATACACCCGATTTTCCCTCTGATTTTTTTATTATGGAGTCCTGCCCTGACGCTGAGCTAAAATCGTGTATCATGTATATTGGAGAGATATTTCGGTCGCATAAACACGCAGTACCGAAAAATCCATATAGTTCTCACCTTCATTTGTCTCGGTGCGGGGATCGAACCAGTCACCATTCGTTTCACTGCAAAATTAAGTACAATTAAATTAATCCGTGCGCTATTGTAGCTATAGTATAAAAATATACAAATATTCGATCTTATTTACAAATGAAATCGAGTAATATTAACTAGCAGACCTTGTATGGAACCCAAAGCCTTCTACTTCGGTTATCAATGAAATGAGACTATCTTAAATTTTAATATTGCAAAAAAAGTCTGGCCGTATATTATATTACACTAATAAATTACTAAAAAAGATAATATTGTGTCGTTGCTAAACCGAATTATCTCGAAATTGTATTCTTATCTTGGAGATATGTTTGTGCTAATACAATAAATTTTACGCGACATAATATTAAACGATAGTTAGGTATGAGATAAATCTATCCGGTTTATAGGTACTTTCTTGTTATCGTATGCATACGTAGGCATATGTTCACTCTTGTTATTGTGTCTTTGGGTAGGAAATTATTATAGAACACATTCCATGGTCTTTCTCTTTAATTGTCTGTTACTTTCCTCCTCCAAGCATGTCTATTCTATTCTAACAAATATTTACCAATATGTACAATTTGACTGCCTCGGTGTTGTAGTTGTACTAAGGTACGATTACAAAGCCAAGGTCTCGGGTTCGAATCCCGGGCCGGGCAACGTGATATTGGATTTGTCTATTTATTATCACCCCGGAGTCAGGAATTTCCTTAATGCATATATGTTTATGTCTGCTTATTTTGCGGCCTGTTTGTTTTTTTTATTTGGTATTTAAATGAGTAATTTAGTTTTTCGATTTCCTGGTACCGATGTAGTTAGTAGTTAAATTGTAACTATCAGCTAATGTAATCTCATAGCATTTTTTGAACGGATTTCTTGTTTTGGTATTTCCGTTTGGTTTCGATATTGTCGATGACCTCTAACGATTGAAATAATTAGGTATTTCATTTCGGAGCTCTTTTAAAACTTGTTTAATATTGTTTGTAATTATTTTTTCTACATAGTTTCGTATAATGAGATATACATTTGAAAAAAAAGTATTAATTTTTAAGACAATTTGATCAAGCGAATGAATTTGATATGGTAAGTGGATTTTGTTGCCGTTATTTCTATAGTCATCCTACGACACCGGGATATTACGTTTTTGTTTCGTTACCCTTTAAAAAACATTTTTACTACTTTGATAGTGAAGAAAAACATGCATTCTTGAGATTTTTCTACTCATAATAGGCCAACGCTATAGACTAACAACTTGTATCAATTGTGCAAAGGCATGTTCCCTGCAGGTCATATAATAATATCGATAAATATTGAATGTAATGAAATGTTGGCAGTACATCGAGGTCGTCTCAGTCATCACACGATAATCTACTGCGTCTCGAGCGGTTATCAAACCGCGACTCAATCTTTGCCCCGCTCTTGCACATTGCTCGCCGTTATCTATCCAGACGATTTTGTATCAATCCCGTGTTAACTCGGTTGTAATTTGTAAACGGGGGTTTCTGTAAAGGTACATATGTTACATAATATATATGTTAATAGTATGATTTGCGTATTCAATGAGTTATTTATTTGTTTATTTTTTGATTACTATTTATTTTTACACTGCCCTCTCTTTTTCCTACCCTTATATCCATTGAGAGGTTGTCTGGCAGAGGTCGCTCGGAGCGATAACACCGCCTTTTGTACTTTGGTATTATTTTATTTCTTAATGTTGTTATGTTTGGTGTACAATAAAGATTAATAATAATAACTCTGCTCATAATATCATAAATTGTACTTACTTGGCTGCTTCTGGTCCGCAGGCTTAACACTAGCCAAGAGCTGGTAGAAAAAGAAGAAAAAATAGATAATAATAATATGTAGTATCTTCAGATATTGAAAACATAACTTTAACTGTATAACCCCGAAATCGTCCATTGTTGGCACGAAAATTTATAATCGCGAGTTCGATGGAGAGCAATGAATTTGCTAGGTACCCTACCTTAGTCACCGTAAAACTACAGTTCTATTTCCAATTTCCCATTAGGGCCATGTAGGGTGAAATTTTAATTTTGTGTGATTTGAATTGTAATGTTGTTAATTGTATTGATCTTGTTTCTAACTAATACTATGAACTGAATTCATTCAAAGTGTAATAATCGTAGTCTGTTTGACGTCAAAATATCTTATTTTAGTAGTAAACATAGCATTGGCTCCATATAATTTATTTATATGATCAACACAGCAGACAATTCAATTCAAAATATTTAAAAGATGAAAGATAAAATCTCTACACATATTTCTACAATACAGATTACAGAGTCTGTGGCCAAGGTATTGTCAGATCTTGATAAATTACATTTGCATAACCTTGAAGCGACAGTGTGAAGTATATTTACAACTATAATATTATTTCAAAAAAAAGAAATACGAGTATGATTACGCTATGGCGAAGCAAAACCTTCATTTGAAGTTTGCAAGATATTTTTGCAGTTCTAGATTTTTTTCCAAGTTATAGAGGGTCTAGTTATTCCTAATTCTTGTAAAATGACATCTATTGATTTGCTATTTATTGCTTTTAATGATTTTGGATAATATTTTTTTGTTATACTGTTCATTAATTCTGATAATGATGAGACTAGAAATTATATTTCGTCGTTCTGAACCTCCGTTGCACAAAGAGTTGCATAAAATTGAAAACAATTTTATGAAGATTCCGGAACGGGTTTCAATTATATCCTTGATGATGTTTACTCGTTCTTTATCTGAATTTTAGGAAATATCCAATGTTATTACGTATTTCTATAGATATTTAGCCTTATCTGGTGTCGTATGCTGTGACGTTAATTTAATAACAACTTTTAATAATAAAAAATAACCTAATAAGTAACTTGATAATTTAGGTAAATACATTAGTATAAGGGTGAATAAATATTAGTAAAAGTTACGAAGAATTTATAACTGCTATCATTGCAAGTTCACGGTGATCGCGGAGCCAAATCCAGACACACCTTTGACTTTTCGGAATCATGTGTTCATTGATAGTCTATTACCATTTTAATGGTGAAAGGAAACCTCGTGAGGAACCCTGGATACTTTGAGATCTATCATCTTACAGGATTTTCTATGGTATATGAAAGCCCCCAACCCCAACAATGGTAGCGTGGTAAATGATGTCCCCAACCCTTTCATTGAATCTCTATTGTGGAGGTGTCCCATATAGTACAATTCTCACTGATTTTATAGTAGCCTAGTTGCAGTCTATTCGATGAATGAAACCACAGTTTTGCAGGTTGACCAATTGTCCATAGCAATAATAACTGTAATGAAGTATTTCCCCTTGCGATGGATTCAAACGCAACGCATTGAAGATTTTCCTCAAGTGTCCGCCAAGGTTTTCTTGTGTTTACGACTGTCGTTTTTTAATACTATGTGGTGACATAGATTTCTGAGTAAATCGTCGCATTCTTTATCTGGGGTCCATGTAGTAATGTATTGTGCCAGCATTTGAGCTGCTTGCGGAAAGATTTGGTTTATCTTTAAAAACATTTTCGGAAAATTATACAATCTCGAGCAAAAAAGACTGCTTAATGGTCTAATAATGAGTACCCATAAACGACGAGTGAGCATGAAGAAATTAAGGACCATTAAAGTAGTGAAAGGGATTTAGACCGTAACATTTGGACTTTTTAACTCTATAGTCTTCGCATAGCCCAATGAGCCCATAGGCATGATTTTATGAATGGATCAACAGCAAAATTATAAAAAAAGGATAAATATTAAATTAGTAGAACTAGAAATCACTAACAAAGTCCCGAATTGTAACAAGATTCTTAAATATCAACTAATTTATGCTCCCAATGAATCAATGAGGCTATAGCGCAGTACACATTTGATACTTTTGATATTCGATACATACTCGATAGTTACAGCAACCTGCCAGATCTAGTTAAGTTTCTAGATTCTAGACTATCGAAATACAATATCTTCATGTAAGATGTCGAAATGTATCAATGTTTTGTGTGATAGCTTACATGAACTGCAAATATTGAAGTTCTGGCTTCATATTACTTCTGTCTCGAAAGATTAATATGTCTGAGATTGTTTTAGCTCTTCAATGAGTTGACGGCAGATAGTCGAAAAATTCTAAGCCAAATCTAAGTTCTTGTTACGCTGATCCCATAAATAGTTCATTTTCAATTCATTCTCAATATTTATGGTATCTACTTTCTAGTGTGTACAAAAAGTTTATCTTTCTACCTATCCCACTTTCTACCGATCTACCTTCCTACTCAATCTCTTCGATTTCGGTCTTGGAAACCCTCTATTGTAACAGTATTGGTTTGCATATTATTATCTTTATTTACTGCAATAAATCAATCGTTATTTTGAACCGATTTCGAAGCCTTGTCCTTTCTATGGTAACATAAGTTGGGTACCTTGTGATTTCCTTGACATATAACCAAACTATCTCGAAGTACCTCGATAATATTATCTAGAGTCTTAATAAAAATATAATTTGCTTTTAAATTTCTTCAGTCATTAAAGTTTACAACTCCTCAAATAACAGCAGAGATAATGAAAAAATCCCCTGGCTTCGCTCTATTTAACTTAATGATTCACAACCCATATCAATAGCGTTTAATCAATTCCAGTTTACTACGGCTTCGCGTACTTGTTTATGAGTTTTCTAAGTAGTATTGTGAATGCATTCTTGGTAAAGGTATCTATTTGTGTACGAGAGGGCTGTTATTAAGCCCTTCCCCACCTTTCTAACGAGAGAGAGAGAGTGAAAGAGAGCAATAAGGCTATGAACGTGTGACTGATGGTCAAGACCGGTACGCTTGTGGATGTTGCAGTCGGGATGGACCAACGAGAGGGACTAATGGTTCTGCGGCGGTACTCCGTCCCCTAGGATATCCAGTGCCACCCATAACGTGCCCGTGTATACCGGTGTAGGATTATTAGGGTTTGAAAACTGGTGACACCGTCATCCCCTTATTCTCCCCAAGGTATACGAAGAATCTCTTAACAACTTTTCTCTCGTTCAAAGAAAAATGATGTTACTTAAGAAATGCTCTCGTATTTTATTTTTCATTGAGTATATTGGAAAATTTTCGTAAAGGTTGGTAAACGATATAGGCAAGTCGATAAGATAACTATTGGGTAATCAGATAAAAGGATTAATTAAATTTCAATGAAAACTGTTGTAAATTGTGTGAAACATATCAGGTGCTTTGGGCCATTTTATGTCTGGTTTCGGAATTTTTGAGATAATGTGTAGGTACTGTCTCTGGAGCGGCCTGAATAATGATTTCATAAAAGTAATAACCGATTTAACTTGATCACCAATGTGTATGGAAGGGCCTTTAATGAAGAGGTTAAAATATATCCTTGGACTGCCAAACAAAAAATTATAGAGCACCTTAGTATGAGGTATATATTGATATTATTTATGAATAGTCTGATGTGCGGTGGAAATTTTTATCAGCAGTTACTACGGGTGAATTATCAATTTCACCGATCCAGTATAAAAAGCCAGTATCCATGGGTTAGAAACCTTGATATCCCGGGTTCATTACCTGGTCGGACACTTTGTACAATAAGTTTGGCTGTTTGAAAATCTTGGGTCAGTTGTCTCAAATTTAGTATGGCAGCAAACTTGCCACCTATATTTTGAAATGTGGAACTTGAAATGTAGGTTGCAATAGTAGTTTCTTAGCCCTTAATAGGTATATACGTAAACAAAGCATATCAACAGAGTAGACATAAGTTATTTACAATTTCGTAATTCAATTGTCTCTGTAAGATTAATCCAATCTCATACTTCACAAAGCAAGCAAAATAAATAGTTTATTTAATTTTATTACACATGTCGTTCCCATTGTTAAGTGATAAATTAATAAACTCGGGCAAACACAAATCATTATATTCCAAGTGTAAATATTATCGGATTAATTAGTTTATTAATGTGGTATAACGCGGATCTAAGATAAGTAGCTTCGTAATGGCGGCAATTACTTATTATCTGCAGTCTGCGCTTATGGAAATTTTCATTAGATTTTTTTGTATTGAAACATGTTTAAATGGCTCGCTTCGAAAATCTACTGTACTACTATTTAAATGAATAAAGACAACTTCCAGTTAATAGCTCGATTTGAAACGAGAGGACTCGGGTTTGTTTCCCACACCGAGACTAATTATTGTAGAGCCCACAAATTATCATTTGTTTCGAGTTAAGGTTTTTTAGATCGGAAACGTTAACCACGATACACAACTAACTTAGTGTATGTATTTTCTGAAGTCTCAACTATGTACCTGACTATTGCCTTTATTTATTTTCTGTTTCGTATTTTTAACCACCAATCTTTTTCATTTATTTTGCATAATTTGTACATATCACACATTATCAATTTGACATGCCTGTAATTTACAACAACGCAATAAATATCCCAAAATACATCAGTATAATTGTCGGAAAACGAATTTACACTTATGAGACTTACTAAATGACTAGGAAAACATGAATTTAGCACCTTATACTTATACCTTCCATATTTATGACTTCATTTTTATTTCTCATAAGTTGTACCTACGAAAAGCCGGTTGTTTTTGCCAAATATTACTAAAGAAATCCAAAACACATTCACTTTGTAATTGATCAAAACATGTTTTTGGAGACACGCATGACGTGATGTGACGTCACTGCGATGAAAGAAGTATAATATGCGTACACGATTGTAGTGAAAACAAAACGTAAATATCCGCACGTGATTTTTATGACGCTTAGAAAACAGCGTAATTGAAGCGGGTTTTTAAAATAATAAATATATTTTTTGTAAAAATATGACAAAGCTAGTTCAGGGTTATGTAATTAGTATTGAATGTATCTATTTTGATATGGCCATTAGATATCTAACTAGAAGACTGGAAAATTATGAGCCATTCGTTGTGTGAACTCGAAAAACAATAGTGAATAATTTAAAAATAAAATCAACGAGGAACAGTTTCGAAGTAAATATTTTTATTTTTCGCAATTGTTTTTTTTTTATATACGACGGCCATGGGGAACGATTATGAAAAAGTTATAGTTCGTTAATTTCGTTCTGCTTTCATGATGAGCCAGATTATTACCACTCCCGGCGTGCTAAAACCACAATATGAAATATCCGCCAGCATCATTCTCCTCTAGTTTCCGAGAATTAAAATATTTTGAGTTTTAATGCTTACTATAATTTGTTTCCAGACGAAATGCCGGTGAAGGAGGGAGGCAAGAAATCGCTCGTCGGCGTCATAGACGATGGTACCAAGACTGTCAGATTTGTGGTATGTAATAATATAATGGATAAACATTTTGTTGTAGAATAAACTTCTATTAAATCGCCCTGGAAAGCTTTGGGGGAAGACTATGGTCAGCAAGACTTGTTGAGAATGATAGATTATTTTAAATTGAAATGAGTCTGAAGTCTAACAACCCGCATTAGCTTTGACGGACGAAAGTCTAAATGCTATTCCCCAAAGACTTAATTTCAAACATGCACTCGGCTAAAACTATAAGTAAAATCAATCAGCATTATATTGCATCAACATCTTTTACATATATAATCTCACGCCTTTATCCCCGAAGGGTTAGGCAGAGGCGGCACCAGGACACCCACATTTCGCCTTGTATGTTCCGTCCCACGATGTGATAGGGGGCGAGCCTATCGCCATATCGGGCACAAATTCCTGACTCCGGGCTGATAATGAATAGAAAAATCCAATATCACTTTGCCCGACCCGGGATTTGAACCCAAAACCTCAGCTTTGTAATCGTACCGTAGTATAACTACGCCACTGAGGCAGACAGTATAAGAAGAAAGATAGAGGACTGATGCACGTTATGATGTTTAATAAATACATTTATTGATATCTAGATTTTTCGATAGCAGAATTACTTGATATGGGCGTAGCAACTGTTATAATCTGTATATCGAACAAATTGGTTCTAAGTGCGCAGATATTGAATTTGCAGTTAGGCTTATATTGTTGTACTTTTGGTTCTTATTTCGTCCTTGGCGGTAAAAGTCTTTATGCGAGGTTATTTACCTTTTTAGTTCATTGTTTTGTCACCAGGTTTGCTACGGAGGAAAATGGGCAAAAATATTTCCAACTCCTCCTATAAATATTACTTTTTGACTGATTTCGCTGCGGGTTAAAGACAAGTTAGACATTCCCGGAGACTAGCTGAATTTCAATGCTCAGTGTCATTAAAATGCGTGCCACTGTTGATCGTGGCTTACAGGAGTTGCAGTGGCGGGTGTGAGGGCTGGAAAATTTCCATTTCGTCCCTGTTTCTTTATAAGGATTCTCTGTCACACTCTGAGTCACTTGATTTTCTTTGTTTTTATTTTTTTTCGCTCAAGTTTCTCTTTCATCTTTGTGATTACTTCAGAAATCTCGACATGAAAATATCTGAACATTGTGTGAACGTTTTTCCTTATAGCTAAATTTAAACTTTTTGCTTCATGATGTGTTTTTAAATCAAGGTCTTTATTTTCAATTGTATCTGCATTTTAAATTATAATTTGAGTTAGCAATTTTGTTTTAAAACCTTCGTTTACATTATCTTCTCGTGTGATTTAACCATAGGTCCTATAATTGTCTCCTTATTCTATTTCTTCGTATTTTGATTACTATAAACTAGGCAAGGCATTTTCTAAACTCCAGCTTTTCCCCAGAGGGCAATTGTAGTGACCAAAAGGTTTTTCGTGTGGCAATTATGTCAATTTACAACACATCTCAATAATTATATAATACAATTAATAACCCTACTCTGAAACTAATGTTCTCTGGATTTTCCCAGAACATTTATAGGTATTAGGTTATACTCCAAATGTTCATAAGTACGTTGATTCACTTTGGCTTTTGACATGTATCGTGTGATATTCAGTATAATAGCTGGCGATTTAGCATAGATTCTAGTTTCTACGACGTAGTATATCATGACTAACTCAATTAGCAGAAAAATAGTATGCAAGAAAACTAGACACTGTCAAGGTTATTTAGTATATGTATTTTTTTTACAAAATTAAAGTCACATTTAATTTAAACCAGTTGGATTAACTCCGCCTATTATATTATTTTATTTTGATATCGTGGATTTATTCAATTTCTTCATTGTAATGAATTATTATAATGTAAGGATTTATTTGAGAACGAAGTTTCACTGAGAATAAATACAAATGTTAGCTGACAATTATTTAATAGGCGAGACGAATGATTTTCAAATTATATTCTAAAATATGGGCACACATTTATTATATACGAAAAAATCTATATTTCAAGAATTAACAAAGGCTTAACACAGTTTTAAGCCATTTTTCTAATAATTTTTCAATAGTGCATAAAAAACGCTAGTAGGTGTCATGGCGTCCGCTTTGATGTCACTACTAGGTAAACATGTCATTGTGTACTACTAAATCTGTGGTCTATGCGCAGCGAATGCGTCATGTTTACATAGGCGTGACATCATGCGTTGTGAAGAGCGTTTTTGTCAAAATGGCCGATTGCTATATTTTGTACTTTGATTTTATTTAAAATCTTATTAATCTCCAAGTATAGATTAAAACTGAATTATCATTTGAAATCCTTGTAATACGTATTTTCCTTAAAAACATAAAATCTTTAATTTTTTGATACTGTCGTCTCGCCTATTGCATTAAATTTTCTATGGTATGTAAAGTCTGCCAACCCGCACCAGACCAGCGTGGTGGACTATGGCCTAAGCCCTCTCAATTGAGCTCTCGATTGTAGAGGAGTCGTGTGCTTAGCAATGCGCGATTATGGTCAGATACAGTATAGTTCTAATATACACATGACTTCGAAAAGTAAGAAATCGGCCCTGGGATTCGAACCCCTAACCACCAACTCAGTAGTCATCAGCGTTACCGACGTCGTTAGGTTATCATGTCCTTTGTTCAATGTTACACTACCACATGTGACACACCTACACTTCAATGTTAGTAATTTATAAAACAATAGGTGATAGCTATGGGTGACACTTAATTAGCGATCAGTGAACGCTGTTATCAGTGCTTATCATTAAACAATAGCCCGGGCTTAATGATAACACACTGCGTCGTGCTAGAGGCCCTGAACCTATCAAAGTTCAGAGACAATTGATTTTGATACATGTATACATATACAGGGTATATCAAGACCGCGAACGAAAACGAAGCCAGGGGGTAGTTTTAGCGGTTACAAACACAATGCAACTAAACATTTTAATTGTTAGTTTGTAATGACTATTTGCGTACATTATATAAAAAAATAAAACGTCATAATGTACACAGCCTAAATTGATAACATTTTTAATTATAAATTGAAATAAAACCACTAAACATCCCACACCAACCATCCTACAACACCATGTAGTAGTACCTGTTATTATTTCTACGAGCACAAATACGTCCCACTGCAGGGCACGGACATTGTCTGCAATTGAGAGTACGATTGAGAGGGGTTACCATATAGTCCACCACGCTGCGGTCATATCGCTATAGTATTTTCTGGCCTATTTTGATGTACGTTTAAGGTTACCTTGTGTTTTATGACGTATCGTCTTTATCATACAAAGCTATATAAACATTTATCGATGATTAACTCACCTAGACTTGATTGTGTAATCTGAGGACTGAATTATCTCTCGGAATTTGATTAATAATATTTATACCTAATTCTTTGACGTTGGTATACCAAACGATAGAATTGGTATGGGATTTCTTGGGATCATTTTTCTTTCGTGCCCTAAATACAAAGGAAAATCTGTATTGGGCTTTTTGTTTTCATGAGTGTCATTCTCCAATCTATTGACAATTATTGTAATAATTGACAGCCTCCATGGCGCAGTTGGTTAGACGCCGGCTGTGAACGAGAAGCCGCTACGATGCCTACACCTAATGTGTATTTTAAAAGTCTTATACGTTCTGATACCCACGGCACATGACTTGCTATCTGACTGTGTGGTCAGAATTACTGGGTATTTATTAAGTCTTAATGATCTAATTCTCCATCGCAGGTATACGAAGCCGAATGCTCAGATGAACTAGTATCATATCAGATGGATAAGACAGAGGTGCAGCCACAAGAAGGATGGTCTGAGCAAGATCCACTCGAGATCATACACAACATCAGGATATGCGCGGAGAACGCTATAGACCAGCTTACTGAGTTAGGTAAGGCAATATATCAAACAGCTTATATGGTAATTTTGGTTGTCCATGGATATCTATATATATGATATAACACTTGGAACGTAGGCTCGTGGTTGGTCTGTTAAAATGAGGCGAAAAGGGAAGGAAAAAAAAGCGAAAGGATAAGAGGAAAAGGTATTGGGTCTTCACCCGGTGGTGATTACTGCAACCTCTTAACATCTAAAGGAAAGGAATCATAGGTGCGTTGCCGGCTTCTAAATTGAAGGGGAAAGGGGGAGAAATGTGGGTGTGAGTGTGGAGTGGGAAGGAGATATTGGGTCTTTAGCAATGTCATTCACAGAACATTACACGACTGAGAAACAGTAGGTTTCCTGTGAGAGAGAGATAACACCGCGATCCCATTGGAGCTGTCGCATTGGAACTGCAGCTATGACAAGCCACAGCAAGGCTATCTTTCATAACTAAACCTTATTTTATAAAAGCATAACAAAGCTGTCGTAATACATTTAAAAGAAAGTGCAGTACACCAAACTTATCCACTGTTGGTTATCTACTGAAGCGACAAATTAAAATGCGCGTTTTAAGTATAACAAAAAGTTAAGTCTATTTTAATTAACTTATTTGGGAGGTGTACAAAAAATGTTATTTTGACAGCCTCCGTGGCGCAGTTGGTTAGACGCCGGCTGTGAAACGAGAGGCCGTGGGTTGAAATATTTGTGTGAACCAAAGGTATTTGTTTCGGGTTTGGGTGTTTGAGAGACCGAAAAGTCTCTCGTAGTTCCTGATACCTACGACACAAGACTCGATCTTAGTGTGGGGTCAGGACTATGTATGTGACTGTTGGGTGTATTTATTTATTTATTTTCCAGGTTACTCCAAGGAGGATATCTTGACTCTTGGCATTACGAATCAGAGGGAGACAACAGTCGCATGGGACAAATTCACTGGACAGCCTTTACACCCCGCTATATGTAAGTTAAACAAAACAGTTTTTTCGTTGTTCAACACACACATTTAATTATTCTCTTAATTTAACATCTCAAATGTATAAGGAGTTATAAAAAATAGTAAAAATGGAGTTCGGGTTTGAAACCTTTCGTTTTATTATTAACTTTCAAAGTCAAATTTGACTTAGCAAGTGGACGCTTATGAAAATAAAATACAAGTATTTAATTAATATCGTATTCTAAACTATCGATTTTTAATATCTGCGATTATGTAACGAATTATCAGAGAGATAATTTATATGTAATACCTAGATTGTTTTTCTATGAATTTAACGAATTTCCAATCTTATCTAACTTCTTACGTTTATTAAAGTTTTTATAATCGCTACTTATGATTTCGTTAGTTATTATTTGTCTAATTTTGTAATATTTAAAATAGTTTATGAATAAAAATTCGAATAAAAGATGTTGACTGAAAAGAGTATAATAGAAGTAAAGTAACTTAGGTAGGCTAGAAACAGAAATGTATTAAAAATGGATAACAAATATTTTTTCTACCGTGTAACCACAGCAGAGGTTAAACTTCTACAACATTTTATTTTTATTAAATTTAGTTTATTGATTATTTCTTACGATTGCGCCAGTGTAATAAAACAATTGACTACCTCGGTGGCGTAGTTGTACTACGGTACGACTACAAAGCTGAGGTCTCGGGTTCGACTCCCGGGTCGGGCAAATTGATATTGGGTTTTTCTATTCATTATCAGCTCGGAGTCAGGAATTTGTCCCTGATATGGCGATAGGCTCACTCCCTATCACGTCATGGGACGGAACATACAAGTCGAAATGTGGGTGTTCTGGTGGCGCCTCTGCGTATCCCTTCTGGGATAAAGGCGTGAATTTATGTATGTACCTATGTAATAAAAAAAATCAGATTTTATCGCTATTTTGGTTGATTTTTCATCATTATTAATTCCCTACGTTTCGAACACAATGCAGTCTTCCCCTGTTTTAGTTTTTAAATACTATGGTGTTCTGTAATTAAATTATCTGAGAATAAGGGCCTCGTTCACCATCTTCAAGTAAATCGTTGATTTGTTACTTTTTGATTAACGTTAATTGCCAAGTAAATGTGCAGAGTATCTTCCGTCGATTTCACAAGTGAAAATAAAGTAAAGTGCTGGTTAACGCCATAAGAAATTGAACGAATCATTCGTTCAATATTGCGTTAAATGCAATGATTATAGAATATTATTATTAAATCATTGGTCAAATGTCCCTGCCTCCCGCTGAAGTGTCAACGTGTTTTTTCTTAAAAAATAAAAAAGGTTGTTGAGATTTTAACCTTATTTTAACCATTAAGTACGCTAATTGGCAGATGATGTAGCCAGTAAATTATTGATTAGTGTAATCATAGGATTAGTGTTACCGGAGCATCGTTAAATCGACACGTGATGTTACGGGTGCCTTTAACTGATGACTAGCCTAATCAACAGTTTGCTTGAAGATGGTGAACGAGCCCCTAAGATTATCAGGTCCTTATATTTTTAGTCATATAACATTCAGATATGTTTTTTTTTTAATAAATTAACTTTTTTTTCTCAGCATGGAACGACATACGCACAGACAGTACAGTAGACGCTATCTTAGCGAAAGTCCCTGACCGGAACAAAAATTACCTCAAGAATATCTGCGGTTTGCCAATTTCTCCGTACTTTAGCGCTCTTAAAATGAGATGGATGAAAGATAATGTTAAAGCTGTTAGAAGGGCTAGCAGAGAGAAACGACTTATGTATGGAACTGTCGATTCTTGGATTGTTTGGGTGAGTAAACATAATGTTTTCAAAATAATGCATAAAAATAAAAAATGTACATATAGATAATTATGTAAAAATATGTTATTACACATTAGCTATTTTTTCCCCGAAGGTTTACGAATTTTTGTTTTAAATGATTGTGTTTGAGTCTTGTTTTAAGTATTTATCATTTCTTAAAACGTTCATATTTCTACGTTTATATAGTTTTTATTCTTGAAAAAAAAAACATCGTTGCTATTCTTCTACTTTAATAAATACTTTTTTGTATTAAGACTGTTTTCTACACGTGCACCATTTATATTTCTAATCGTGTATATTTGTTTAAGCATTTAAAAATACACATTTTTACGTAAAATATTATATTGCAGAATTTAACTGGAGGTCCCCACGGCGGCATCCACATCACAGACGTGACCAACGCGTCCAGGACCCTACTCATGAACCTCGAGACTCTCAACTGGGACCCCATGCTTTGCAGGTAAACTATCCAATTATTTATACAAATAAAACAATCTAAAAAAAAATTATAATGTCCAAAAATGTATGAACAAAAATATTTTTAACAACTTCTTATCTATATTCGTATGTTTTAGATTTCTTGTAATTCGTGAGAATTTCTATTCCTATTATAAAAATGCGAAAAAATTATTTTATCGCACATTTTTTTACCTATTGATATTTTACTTTGATTTTGAAATGAATTTCTTTTACAGATTATTCGGCATACATCGGAACACGTTGCCTCAAATTCGCTCAAGCTCAGAAGTGTACGGTATAGTGGAGGACTGCTCTGTGTTGGACGGCATCAGGATATCCGGAGTGAGTTATAATCTACACCCTTACGTAGCATTTCATCTTTAAAAATAAATACACACATACATACATAAACTCACGCCTTTATCCCCGAAGGGGTAGGCAGAGGCGCCACTAGGACACCCACATTTCGCATTGTATGTTCAGTCCCACGATGTGATAGGGGGCGAGCCTATCGCCATTGATATAATCTGATATAAATAGAAAAATCTAATATCACTTTGCCCGACCCGGGACTCGAACCCGAGACCTCAGCTTTGTAACCGTACCATAATACAACTACGCCACCGAGGAAAATAAATAGAAAGATATATATTTTAGGCAAACTATGTATTTATCACCCAAATACGACGATAAGTAAAAAATAAATAAAAATAAACGGTTCCTTTTTTTTAATATGGTATACGTTGTTAGATTTTTTCTATATCAAAATAATGAATATAAATGCTACTAGCGCCATCTGTAATAAACATTAGAAAATATACCCTGTATTGTCCATGTAATTTTTTAAAAGAATAAATATTTAGTTTGTGGTTAACGTTTCATTTAATATGGAGGTAATCATTATGGTATATTATACATACAGACCCCACTAAAAACACACCTTAATTCCAGATTCTAGGAAACCAGCAATCGGCCCTCGTAGGCCAGAACTGCATGAGTGCGGGCCAGGCCAAAAACACCTACAGGAGTGGCTGCTTCCTGCTCTATAACACCGGGACCAGGAAGGTGCAGTCCACTCATGGCCTCATCACCACCGTGGCCTACAAACTTGGCCCAGACGCACCCCCCGTTTATGCCCTTGAAGGTAGGTGTTTTGTGTTGGAACTAATAGGTAGGGCTTTGACAATTTTATATAGCGCCATCTAGTGGTGGCGAAAATAAGTTGTATAGGATGATTGGGAAAGATGTGATTATTATTTGGTTAAAAATTAGCTGGATGGTATGCAAACTACCTTTTAGGTGTCATAGTTATAAACTTTGGTCTTTAAAATAGAATGTGACGGATCCGTTAAGTAGGAAAGAATAATTGATTCAAATAAAAAAATGAAATAAGTTTCCTCCGGTCTTCGCTTTTTATTAGACAGCATTGCAAACCATCAATTACAGTTTACTCAATTTATTTTTTCAATATAAAAAAGGGGAAATGTCCTCGTAAACGGCACCACATTTATACCTAAAAGCTTATACATTTCCTGCAGTTACTTTATCTCCTTAATATGAAAAACAGGGTAAACGCTCTCAATTTCCTCACCCCACTAACCTACATCTCTGCTCACCCAGGTTCAATAGCAGTGGCGGGTGGCGCGATGAAGTTCCTCCGGGACAACCTGCACCTCATTAAGGACGTTATTCAGGACACGGAGCACATCGCGGGCCAAGTGTTCTCTACCGGGGACGTGTACTTTGTACCCGCGTTTAGTGGTCTATACGCGCCATACTGGAGGAAAGATGCTAGGGGGTGAGAGTTTAACTTTAGTTCATTTTCTTTGTTTTTTATATTATAGGGGGCAAACGAGCATGTCATTATTGTTCCTTGTATTGTATCAGCCCATATATGTCCCACTGCAGGGCACGGGCCTACTCTACAATCGAGGGTACGATAGAGAGTGGTTAGGCCATATAGTTCACCACGCTGGCCTAGTGCGGGTTGGCGGACTTACATACCGTAGAAATTCTTTAAAATCGCTACGGTATGCAGATTTCTTCACGATGTTTTACTTAACCGTTAAAGTGCGAACATGTAGGCAGCCGCGTTTGGTCCGTTACCAACAGGCCACCACGCACTTTACTTTACTACAAGAGGTAAATAACCTCGCATAAAGACTTTTACCGCCAGAGACGAAAGAAGAACCAAAAGTACAACAATATAAGCATGTCTGTCAGGACCTCTGTAGGAACCCATGTAAGTGCCATGATTCCTATTTATCCTGAGTATGGATAAATGGTGTAACTGATGGTATGTTACCACCATAAAAACAACAATGGATCAGAGGTCTTGCTGGCCTCATAAAGGTAAAAGGAGGGAAAAAGAATGGTAGTCAAACAAGTATTGGACCTCCATGAATGTCACTCGTATGACAAATATCTTTATTTTATTTATTTATTTAAAGCTTTATTGTACATCTGTGACATATATAAACAAAACAATAGAAAAACAAAAATAAGTACACAAGGCGGTCTTATCGCTCGAGGCGATCTCTTACAGACATCCAACCGTAGGATGGATAAGAGAAAACGACAATATCGTTATAGTTTAAGAAAAATCCCAATTAAAAAATATAGAAAGAAAAGAAGTCGTTATACCTATTGTAATCCAAGGTGCTTACAATGTGGCTTTATCACTTTACCAATACCAAAAATTATATTGAATTTCAATGTAACACATCTGAATGTGAATGTTTTATTTTCAGAATAATCTGCGGTCTCACGGCTTTTACTACCAAGAACCACATCATAAGAGCTGCTTTGGAGGCCGTATGCTTCCAGACCAGGTAACTTTAACAGTTTCCTTTGTTTTATTTTCTTAAATGAACTGAATTTCTCGCATAACCTAACTCAATATCGTGGGGAAATTATGCAATGGAAATTCCTTTCATGCAATCTGGAGAAAATTCACCATAACATATAAATATTTATACGTGAAGATCAAAGGTATGCTACATCGGAAAATCACCCTTATGATGTATGGAAAATTTAGTAATTATTGCAGAAAGACGCTGGATGTATACGTTTCTTAAATATCAATACATACATACATACTCACGCCTTTATCCCAGAAGGGGTAGGCAGAGGCGCCACCAGGACACCCACATTTCACCTAGTATGTTCCGTTCCATGATGTGATAGGGGGCGAACCTATCGCCATATCGGGCACAAATTCCTGACTCCGGGCTGATAATGAGTCTAAAAATCCAATATCACTTTGCCCGACCCAGGATTCGAACCCGAGACCTCAGCTTTATAGTTTTACCGTAGTACAAATACGCCAACGAGGCAGTCTTAAATATCAATAAACATAAAAATCAAGAACTATGTTCAGCTGTGGACTTGCTATGGTAGACATTAATGATAATTCATAAGTGAATACTGTCACTATGGAACACTTGGATCATAGGTGCATTACAACCTTTCAAAATAAAAAGAGTAAAGGAAGAAAAATGCTGGTAGGTCTCTAATATGTGAGAGGCCGCCTGGGTAGGTACCACCGCAATGTCTATTTCTTCAAAAAACATCAGTGTAAATGCACTGTTGTGTTCCGGTTTGAAGGACATTGTAGCCAGAGTAACTACTGGACATAATGACACTTTAAATTATAGTCTCAGGATGGCGAGCGCAGTGGAATGCCAAGCATTGATATAATTCATTTTTTTTGTTTGGTTTTGCTAATGTCCATGAGGTCATATCTTACTACCTGGCGAATGGCAAGATCGTTTCGCCATTCATTACAATAAAAAAAATGATATGGTGAGAAAAGTGGTAACAGGCCTCGGGTAATTTTACGGACGGCCTATGACTGTATTCTAAAGTAAATACAACATAGCTCATTTACATTTACTAATTCTATAGTTAGTGATGGTAGTGATGCGACTCGAGTAGGATTTTGTGACTCGAGCTGAGTTTAGATTAACACTTTAACAGCCGATCACATACTCAGTACGGTATTCATTTTCTTAATACATACATACATACATACATACATAAACTCACGCCTTTATCCCCGAAGGGGTAGACAGAGGCGCCACCAGGTCACCCATATTTCGCCTTGTATGTTCCGTCCCACGATGTGATAGGTGGCGAGCCTATCGCCATATCGGACACAAATTCCTGACTCCGGACTGATAATGAATAGAAAAATCCAATATCACTTTACCCGATTCGGGACTCGAACCCGAGACCTCAGCTTTGTAACCGTACCGTAATACAACTACGCCACCGAGGCATAAATGATTTCCTTAATATTTGTTTAAAAACGTCCGTGGTTCGTGATTGGGTGTAACCCCGGTGTATAGTGACACTTTAGCAACTCATAGATAGCTAACTGCATATCTACTCGCGCGCCGACTTGACTCGGTCATTCGAGTGCAAACGAACTGGATTTCGTGTGCCGGGTCGGTCACTTCCCTGTAACATGGTTGAGGAGGCCGATGGCTGGCACATGCGTCATACTCTGGAACGAGTGCTGCTTGTGTGGACTGGTCTGTCCGATTTGCTTACTTTGTAATTGATAAGTGGATTACTTAACGCTTTTATAATTATTTATTGCGTTGGCTAAACAGAGTATACTGATTCTTCGTTATGGGTTACTTCGTTTCGTTTCTCTCAGCCATATTAAATATAAAGTAAACTTATTCGTATTAAAATATATCCTACTTGCAAATCATAACAAGTTATTAATGAACTGCTCTGATTTAAACCAACTTGTAATTTTTGTAATTTTTGTAATAATCACTACATTGTAAACTGGTTTTGAAAAGAGCAACACTAGAGTTTCTTGCCCGTTCTTCTCTAGTGAAAACCGCTTTCCGAACCGGGTGGTAGTTCAAAAAATGACTGAATCTAAACAATGTTGAACATTTTAATGGATTCAATAAATTATTTTCATTTTCATTTCATTTCATTTTTCAAAATCGTTCTCATTCGAATACGAGTTTAAAAAATCCATTCTAGTTACTCGAGTAAAAAACGGCTCGAGTCGCATCACTACTATAAGGTACAATAATACAATTTACTTAACAGGGACATATTGGAAGCGATGAATAAAGACTGCGGCATGCCTTTAACCAAACTGCACGTGGATGGGAGAATGACCTCAAACGATCTGCTCATGCAACTGCAAGCGGACCTTACCGGAATACCAGTCTGTGAGTATATGTTTTATTTTATTATTATTTTTTGTAATTTTTACTTATCGTCGTATTTGGGTGATAAATACATCGTGTTCCTAAAATAATTATGTACAACTTTTTATTTTCAAAGACGCAATGGTACGTAAGGTTTTAAATTACTTATTTCGCAAGAACGTGGTATTTAGCACCCAAAAACGATGATTTTTAAAAATATGCAAAAATAACTGTCCCTTTTTTGGAAAAAAATATATTGCATTATGTCTGTAACCACTAAAACTACCAGCTGGCTTCGTTTTCGGTCGCAATCTTGATATACCCGGTATACGTCTGGGACGTTTTATTTAATCAATAACGCTCATTTATCAACGCTTGACAACCTCTATAACGTATCAACCTCTATAATCTCTTTAAGTCAATTGTTTGTGTAGTAGTTGTAGTATTTGTTGTGAGACCGTAAATTCTCTCGTAGTTTCTGATAGGACACAAGACTCGATCTTAGTGTGGAGTCACGACTATGTATGTGACTGTTAGGTGTACTTATTTGTATATGATTTTTTGCCCCCAGTGCGTGCCCAGTCGTGGGACATGTCAGCGCTGGGCGTGGGCATCGTGGCGGGACACTCGGCCGGCGTGTGGAGCTGCGACAAGTGGAAGCACCGCTCCACCACTACTGATACCTTCCTGCCTACCACTACTTATGACGGTGAGATGTTATAGTTATTAGCCACTACTAGAAGGCGCTGTCAAGGCAAAAATAATGATTATGTTTTTTTTTTAATTGAAATATGTGGAATTTCTGAGACAAAAAGGGATATAAAAATAGATTATAATATTTTGAGTGAGTGCAGATTTTTAATGGTCGATAGTAAAGCGAAACAACTAAAAGGCAGATGAATAGAGGTCACTAGGTGCACGTCACTTTTAACATATTGATATTGAAATCTTGGGACGCCGCGATTTATCAATAAAAATTGATAAGGATAATGCCTGTCGATGAATTTTATCGATATAGTAGATCAATTTAAATTGATTGATTTAAATCATTTTTTTTGTTTACAGACCGCGACGCGCGATACACAAAATGGAAAATGGCGGTGCAACGTTCACTCGGATGGGCGACATCCAAAAAATCGATCACCATGACAGGTCAGGCAAAAAGAAAATGTAGCATGGTGCCACAAAAGAGTTACGAATCGATATCACCTCCGGACAGTCGGAAAAATTCACACGATTTCAACGGAAATATTGATTTAGAAGTCGATCCCGCGTTGCTAGAGGACGAGAATTATTATGTCGAGGACTTACTTCAGTACCAAGCTAGGAAATTCTCGATATACGTCCCTTTTAAACCCAAAAAAGTCGAACGAACGATATTAGACGACGCGGAGTATTTTATGAGCAAAAAAGAGTGCGATTATGGGATGTGCGAGTGTTGTCCCGACGAGAAAAAAGCATCGACAAATTGGGAGACTATCGAGGAAATTATCGAGAACGATCCGGAGATTATTTTCGATAGTGATGACAACCCTATTCTGGTAGAGCCTGTTAAAAGTCCTGATGCTTTGTTCATAGAACCCAGTCCTGTAGTGATGGGAAACGGGATAAGTCTAAGTAAACGCATGCATTTGGAGAAATTGCCTGCGTTGTTCAGAACTATTTGCAATAAATTCTCCAATGCGTCCTTGACGTGATTTTACGATGTACAAAGACGTGTTTTCTCTACATCTGCTTTTTGCGGATTGATGTTTGTTGGCTCGAGACTGCGCTAAATTATACGAATATTTTAATGTGATAAATCCAGTTATTGGTTTTAGTTTTAATATATTTCATATACAACTGTATATAAGGTCACACTTATAACAGCGTAAAGACAACTTTAGATTACTATCGTTGCTAAAAGCTTAAAAGGTTCGACTGGGACAGTACTTAAATAAAATGTATTTTGTTTATGCTGATTTTTGTTTTTTTTTCGAAGCTTTGTGTAAATCCCATCATGTCCCCAAATATACAATTATCTCGAAATAATATAAAATGAAAGTCGATTTATTTAGTTAGTTAAGTACTGAAGATAAGTCCTTCGACAAAATATACTATTCTTGAATTTTATTGCTCAAATATGCACTTATTTTATACATAGTGTCCGACTGAATTAGGCCGAAAACTTTCGGCTTCGTTATTTATTTTCACCGAATTATCATTGCTGAGTTATTATCAAATAAATTATAGATGTGAATTGGAATACAGCTTATTTAATTGATTTTAAATTGATTGATTTCAGTGGTTTGCAAAATATTAAGTTGCAACAATCGAAAATACACCATGGTTCTAATGTATTTTCTCTGCATAAAATCTAATGGATTATTGATAAAATAAACGCAAATTTTGAGAGTATATAACTATAGCTAGCGATAACATAGTGGCCGACGATTCGGCCAACACGCAACAGACATCTGACTAACCATGTAAAACGGCCGAATATAGTCGAAACTTCGGTCGGGCACTAGCAGTGAGCGTCGAATTATAGTTTTTAGTTATTTTTTTAGTTATATTGCTGTATTATTTTGCCCACTAAGTGTTTTATGAAGTAGTAGCTGTTTTCAGTTTTTTTTTTCTTTTTTTAAAATTTAAATATATATTTATCTCTCTAAAGTTTCTAGCCTAGTTTCAAGGGATCGGCCACAAAAAACGCGTTCCTAAAAAATATATTGGCTATAAAATGTTAGAGGCTTTATTGAATTTTGATATTAATCTCTAATGAGATTGCAATTCAAATCTGTGATATTTTAGGATATATTATTTGGCAATTAAAACGATCTATGGAATCAAAGATAGAAATATTTTTTGTTATATAAGAAGCTAGTTTATATGTTGAACTTGTTGACAAAAATTTATTGTTTTTTATTGACGTAATATGTGGCCGATCCCGCACAATGTCGTTACTCTTCTAGATAGACCTTATTGTAATAAACTAACATAAATATAAGACTGGTATTAATTTCGTTGAATAAATTATTATATTATCCTTTATGGGTCTATAGTTTTATTTTTCTCCTTGCATGGACACTTTTGCATGTTGAATGCGCATTGCATGCATAAGTCATTGTTTTGATTGTTATATGGCCATTGATTGTTTTTTTTGCATACGAAGTATGAAGAATAATAAAAGAATACAAAAATTACAATAATATGTACTGTACAAATAATATAAAAAAAACAGGCCGTTTTTTTTGTACATTTTAAAGTCAGTGGAATAACACATTACTTATAATTAATTGATTTAAGATATTTAAATATTTATAAATATCAAATATCCTTATTACTTAAAGCAGTACATGTCTAAAACTGAATCAAAAATAAAATTATAAAAAAATCTCAGTTACTTACACTAACTTTGACCATAACTTTAACTTTGACAATGTCGTCGCCATACATTTGTGACGTATTTGACATTGCTAATGTATGGGATTGACATTTTCAAAGACAAAGTTATGGGCAAAGTTAGTTTGTGCAATTAGCCCATTGTTCCTTGGTTTCTAGAACCACACCAACACAAGAATTTAAAGTGCAGGCTTAAGTCTAAATATGAAATTAAAAAACACAGTCTGTCAACATTGAGATCCACGCTTTTTATTAATTCAAAATATAATAGTAATTAATTGTCACAAAAACTCAATAATAAATTACTTACTTTGAAAACGTCAGATCTGATAACAAGTTTATCAGTATTAATAAAGATTGCCAGTAAAAGATATAAAGAACATCTAACGATTAATTATTACATTATTTTTTTTAAATTTTCGTTTACTATAGTTGTTATTTAGAATTATAAATATTAAAGAATTTAATATAAATTCACAAAATCTCATTATTTTATCCGTTAAGTTCATGCACATCACAAAATGTAGGTAATATGGATTTGTTTTTGCAACCATGTGCATTGAGATTTATTTAATACATCTATTAAACAGCATTTATTTGGACATTTAGTTCTGGTGCTAAAATCTTTACTCTGCTCAAAATATCGTTGCATCTTTTAAGCATGAGAGTGTTTTCAAATGCATATGATCCTTTAGGAAGGCCTATGTTTAGCAGTGGACTTTCTGTAGCTGAAAGAGGGAGAGAGAGAGAGAGAGAGTTATTACTGTCAACTCTTTCACATGCTGAGAAGTATGAAATAATTTAAATAAACAGATACACTGTGAAAAAAAAATTATAATAATATTAAAGAAAGTATTTTAACGAGTATTCCATCTATATTTGAAAAATATATAAAAAAAAATTTACTTAACATGAAAACGAAATCTTTTTGATAAATTCACTATTACAACCAAAAAGTATTTTCCAATATTGTAAATTATATAATAATCTAATAAAGATATTAGTGGAAGTTAACACAACACCTATCGAAGATAAGTTGCTTATATATATTAATTTTAACGCATCTTGTGCCATTTGTTTTATAGATAACATTTCATACAAGGACGCAATATTAAAAATGACCGAATATACCCATATCTCGTTCATAGTATTTCTGTCCATATACATATTATAAAAGCAAGTCTATAATCTGTATCAGAACATATACATACGTATACATCCCACTGCAGGGCACGAGCTACCTCTACAATTGAGAGTACGATTGAGAGGTGTTAGGCCATATAATCCACCACCCTGGCCTAATGCGGGTTGGCGGACTTTACATACCGTAGAAACTTTTATAAATCGCTACCGTATGCAGGTTTCCTCACGATATTTTTCCTTCACCTTTAAAGTTAAGTCTATAATATCGGAAACTAATTAGGGATAAATCATGTCTTGTATAATTAAAACACTAGTAGAAAATCAATTCAGAACCTGAAGACTCAACCCTCAATGTCTCATATTAAATTGATGGTACTTTTATATTAATATATAATTTTTCTCTTTACAGATGAAAGATACAAGCTTCTGGCGTCAATTCCTGCGGCAATTTACCTGATTGGAAGCTTCGCTATGTTAGTAGTGTCATCCGCACTCAAGAACAACGCTCAATTAGTTAAATAAAACATTTTTGTACATAATACACATTTTTACAATCTGGACAATGGTTTGCATTTTTTATTTTGTTGCTGATGGAGTAGATTAAGTTTTAAATCAGCGTAACATAAAATATCTTGCCACCTTTAGAAATAGTTTTCAACGAAACATTTTGAATCATCGAGCTATACTTAGTCATTATTTAATTTATTATTTTTTCACTGTTACTAGCATTTTTCAGTGTCACAGGAAAATTAGTCTTATTGTATTTGTACCAAGATTCACATATTTAAGCGGCATAAAAACAAAATTAACATGAATCTCATTGCTATAAGGTTCCTTTTTCTATGACACACACAATTAAGATTTTTGTCAAATATTCATTGTTCAATTACCAAAGACCCATTTTGAAATAGTCTCGACTTTATTATGTGCCATAATATGACATACCTACTGTGAGTTATTTATTTAAAATTTCCTTAAACGTATACGCACAAACCTTTCTAAGACAATGTAAAGCTAAACAAAAAAGTGGTTGATTGCAAAAAAATGCATTCAATTATTTTTTAAAGCGGCCAAAAAATGTAAGTCTAAAATATTTTGGTATCGAAAAAAAAAACAGTAAAATGTAATTTTTTGGTATTTAGTTGAATTTTTTTCTAACCAATTTGGTTTTCGTATATAAAATACATAAACGGTAGCTTTTTAATAATTTATCACTTTTTTGTATAGCTGTCTAAAAATCACTGTAAATATTTGTCTACAATCAACTTGAATGTTTAAATGTAAGTTTGTATGGGAAACTAAAGTTATTTATATGTCTAGTATGTAAGCAATTCGGTGTGATATAGTGTAATGGAATATGGGCACATGATGTAACTGTGTTCCCTTGGTATTTAATAATTAAAGAAATGAGGCGCACAAAGAGGTGAAAAGAGTAATTTTTACTGTGTAACGATTTTTTTCGTCTACATTGCGGGTTTTTGAAGAGTTAAAACAAAACTTTAGACGTGATTCTAATTGAGATCATAGATATATGGCATTATAATTCTATATTTCTGCAACTTCAACGATATTTTAAATTAAAAAAAGATTTATTCATTAGTTTTGTTTTGTTTTTGTGTTGTACTCTAATTTGTTCGTCTCATTTCAATTTCCTTGTGATCATAAAAAATGTGTAATGGATCTATAAATTAATGAATATTCGAGCAGCAGTTTTTATGTATGGTTGTAATTAAAATAAGGTACATACTTCATTATAATGTAAGTCAAACTTCTTATTTATTAGTAAAACTATTTAATGGCAACTCTTGTCCCGTTGAGGTGTAAAAGAGGTAAAACGAATGTGCGGCTAGTATTAGTCTAGTGGCAGCATTATCGCTTCATCCTTTTCTATATAATATTCAATTTCGAAAGGATATATTAGTGCTCTGTATTTAATTTTCTTGCCCTAAAACTGCCTGTTACTTAAGTTCTATTTTTTCAATGCTTTTTATAAAAGGGTATTTAATATTTATGCTTTTAGATTATACAGGGTGGTGGAGTTATGACACATTAAACTAAAGCATGATGGCTACGAATTAATTAAAAAGCTTTATGATTATTTAATGAGGTGTCAACTGTCAAGTCACAATAAGAAGAAAAATATGTCAGCTAAATCAGAAAATAATCTATTCCATAATAATCTAATTAATTTAAAGTTGGATATCATTTAATGATTTTTTTTACAAGATGCTATCGTTATACCTTCTTTGTGGTCGCAATTAATGCCATCATGCCTCCATCAACCGATGTTATAAGTACGTTTATTAATCATGTTGTTATATATATTATGTTTTTGTAGTGAGATGTTTAGAGACCGGAATATAATAATCATTACCATAACATTATATAGGAAGTAACGGGAAGTCTAATAATTAAAATAGGTATGTGGAATTTGGAAATATGAACTTTGAAGCCAGTAGCGTTCGATCATAACAGAAATAGAACGAAATAAAATCAAGTCCATAGAGTAGGACCAACGATCGAGGGTGTATTTAAAGTATTTCTATATGACTGTGGCAACATTGTTTTCAGACTCACGAAATAAGATATGACGTATTTGCGTAAATTTTGACCACTAGATAAGAAATACTACTTACCCAGGTATTTTATTAATAAATGCCATACACTGAAATAAAACTAATTTTTACGGATTGTATCGAGGATTAGGTTTAATTTTTACATTTTTACTTTTTTAAATTTCAATGTATAAAATTCGCGTAAGTCTAAGAAACCAAAATGCCATGCAATTAATATATTATGTAAAATATATTATTTTACTTAAAAACATGTCTGTAAAATCCGGTCTCTAAAATATGTTTTAGCCTTTAACCTTTGTGATTTATTTATACCATTCCTATTGTTAGTATTGTGGAATATTTGTGTATGTCTAATGCATTTTCAATTCGCATTGTTATAATTCGGAATAATTTGACTTTGATATCGTTAATGATGATTGTTTGGAAATTTATTTATATTGTCATTCCTGGTATTGGGGGTAATTTCATGGTTTACAAAAAATTAAGACATGAATACAAATTTAAAACATTCCCCATTATTTTATTTTATGACGCGGGGTCGTAGGACCTCATATTTTCTGTAATAAAACGAACAAATAATTATTTGAAACACAACAAATTATTATTTGTAAATTTAATTGGGTCTGGGTGTTTGTGAGACCGAAAAGTCTCTCGTAGTTTCTGATACGACACAAGATTCGATCTTAGTGTGGGGTCAGGACTATGTATGTGACTGTTGGGTGTATTTATTTATTTATTTAACTAGGAATCTTTTGAATTCTTATGTTTTGTTTATTATTTGGAACGGCATTTTTTGGGTATTGTATTTATTGTAAATTAAATTATGTTTATATTTTTATTATCCGTATTTCGCCTAATACTTAAACTTATTATCGAATTTAATACAGATAAATGAACATTAAAATTAACGAAGCGATTAGCGAATATTTTGGAAGATTATTATTTTTACCTTGTTGGAAATGTTTAGATTCTGAAAATTAATGGTCTTATGTCTTGAATACTATCTGCATCGTAATTATATTTTGGCATAATCATAATTACCACTATTTATTATGTAAAGCAGATTATAATTTTGTCTAATTCAGAAGGAATCTTTTTTTTTTTTTTTTTGTATCAACCAATGCAATATGATGCTGTATCACAGACATATACTGTGTGCTGTATCTAAACATTTATATCTTTATTTTTTATACGAAACTTTAAATCATTTCACAATTTATAACGTATACAAAGTGTCGGTGACATATTCACTTTTTTTGAGACCACATGTAGGGTATCGCAATAGTAGTGCGTACACCAAATATTATTAATTTATCATCAACCGTTTAGCCACGGGATATTTTTTTATTTTTACACATTTAACCACCTGCTGTAGCGATTTGTCTAGGTCATTGACACAAACGGGTAATAAACTGCAAGTGCGAAAAAATACAACTCGGGTGTTATTATTACAAAAATTATACCAATAATTGAATTTAGACCTAATATCTATGATATTAAAACTCATATTATGATTTATGAAATAAATGTCTTTCGAGGCGCAGTGCAATAGCTAAGCGACGTTGCCAATTCGACATCAGAATGAGGCTAGGGTGGCAGCATACAATATCGATATTATCGATTTAATTCAAACTTTATTATTGAAATTTCACACAATCCCTAATTTATCCACAATATTAATAACAATTGTTTTGGATACATAACAGGAGATAAACAAAGCTCGCATCTACATTCTAAACCTACTTAAAACTTTTCCTGTATCTTTCTTTTGGTGTATCGATTTGTACCGAGGTCTTTTTAGCACGCATAAAATATGTTTTGATAACTGTGCTAATTAATATGATTTACACATTTACTGCCCTGAAAGTATTAAAATATTAATAGTTTTAGATTATCATATTTCAATTGTCGATATTTATTGACGATATTTTTATGTTGCATCCCTAAACGTGTATCCATCCCCGCCATGCCGGCTCCGGGATTCCCCCGCGACGTTTGGCCAGTGTTGCAAGGTAATTACATTTCGTTCCGTAATTACACTAAAACTGTATTTGTACTACATTTACTCCATTAAGTATCAAACAATAGTATGCAGTTAGTATCGAACATACTCCAATATGACTAAGGAGACAAATCTTAAAGCTATTTTTAACACTTACCAACCATTAATTGCTTCAAAATAATTTTATAGGATAATTATTCATCGAGCCATCCGTAGTTTTTAACCACACCATGGAACGATATTTACAGTACTTTGTGACCGATAATTTAATAAAAGTGACACACACAGCGATTAACTATCTTTTTATGGAATACTTGTGATTTTTAAAAAAAGTATGTTTATTTTCGTTTACTATGAAAAAGCCCAGTAAACGGTATTATCTACTGTATTTTACATCCGTCTACTGTATTTTTACGAAACTTTCACTGTAGTTTTCGAAATCTAACCTAGCAACACTGCGCTCGGCGATCGACGGTCAAGGTTCGGGGGTCGGGGGTCGAGGGTCGGGCGTGAGGGGCAGGGGCGGGGGCGGGGGTGGCGAGTCGGGTGTCGGCGCCGCGCGCGCCACTCGTCAGTCGTCACTCGTCAGTGAGGCGTCTATGTTTTAAGTGAATGTGTGTGCGCTGCTCACAACTCATTAGGAATTACGATAGCATTTTATGTTCACGATGTCGTGATTTACAGCTTTGGAATACACTGATATGATTTTAATTTATGGCGAATGCCAACAATATGCAGCGCGAGCTTTACGACTGTATCGAGAAAGATATGCTGCCTCACGCAGATGTCCCGCATATTCGAACACAGCATGTTCATTAGGGTTAATGGAGGACCGTTTGAACAGTTGAAAATTTAGTTTAATTGAGTTTTAAGTTATGTTTGGTGGCAGTAATATTTCGCGCGACGTGCTATTTTTATCCACCGGCGCAAAATTAATAGTTTCTGAGTTTGTTTATGCATCATAGCTCCCAACCCAATGAAACAATTTTGACCTAGTTTATTTGTGTAAATTGTGACTCGGCTGAGAGTGCTTTTATTGAATTTCTTATTCTACGAATAAAACTACGCCTAAAAACTACAAAGAAATCACCGCGCCTAATGAAACGCGGCGACGAAAAAAAGCGCTGTTGCCGCTCTTATCCTCGGGTCAAGTGAGGTCAGTAAATACCTTATAAAGCGTGTTGTATTAAAATCAAATTATTTTATTATTTAGTTTGTTTGAAAATTTCATTTTTTCAATTTTAATTTGATATAAAATCTAATCATTTTAATTTGTTTTTATTGACTTTATATAATGACCTTGTGATTTAAAGTCAATATGACATCAACACTTTGTATACCAAAATTGTAAATACTTCCTTTAATACAATAATGTAATTGCGGTAAATATTAAATTTGATGGTCTGTGTTATTTGTGTATTTATTTCATAGATTACTTTACTTTCCCTTTTTGAATATAAAACTAAGTAGCTCTTCTCCACTCTGACCGTTCCTACGACAGGAAACGGAAAGGGTAACTCACCTTGGCAGGAGGGGTCTGTGTCCGCATTATGCATGGCCATTAGATTGGGTTCCTGACACAAAAGTTTCTACGCCGTGACCAAACAAATCAGCCGGTAGCCGTCTTCGTTTATCTATATTATTACGTGAAAGCGGTGCGTGCTTGGCTAAGTGCTTCTCTGGGTATAGTATGACTCAACAATCAGTCTGTAGGATTCCAAGACTATGTGTCTTGGCGGCTTATTATGAAGGGCTGTAGGTGCCATCTTTTTGGCAGTTTAAAATATTAGTTAATTTAAGAAAACTTCAAATAATAGTAATAGAAAGGTAAAGTAAGAAGAATAACATAAATTATTATATTTAATGAACATTGACAAAGAAGATTTATTGTTGTTATAGTACTTTACGAACAATACGTAAATTATGTAGGTATAAATCTGAGAAACACATTTCCTTTACTTTTACAAAAATAGCAATATAATTTAAAATTATAATATTGTTCTCAAAATATTAGAATAATATTTTTTTCTTATCTACTCTGAAATAAATATTTTGAACGCTTCCCAACTCAGTGCTACCAGTATAATAATAAGAAATGTCAAAATCACGAGTTATCAAACTTGTGATAAATGATAAAATTGTAAACATTGAAATTATTGTTTAAATTTCTTTATAATAAAACTCTGTTAATAATGCGAAAATAAAACTATAAGCCCAATAAGTGCCTCACACGATAAACAACATATACACATTCACTTAAGTGATTTGCGATGTGTAATAATTGAATCAGACGAAAACAATTCATTTTCTAAAATGACCGATATAGAAAACTTGCCTTTAGAAATATTTATTGAAATATTAGTCAAAACAGACGGAACTACGCTTGGTAAGTGTCGCAGAGTTTGCAAAAATTGGAAAGAAATTATTGACGAGAATGATTACGTATGGGAAAAAATCTGCGAGAAAGAATACAAATATGCATCAAAAATTGCGAGAAGAAAAGCCAGTCAGGACTTAAAATGGTACCATATATACAAAAACCTTGTTAAGTGGTCAAACATTGAAGGATACGATAAAGAACTGAAGCAATTCTATGTTTTCTTGCATCATGATATAAACCATGCTTTGGACATTGATTACGGAGTACTACCTTTAAAAGAGACGAGAGGAGTTATACTCTATGATGCGACAAATTTGAAACTCATACCAGTTGCTGTACCGGAACATAATGTACTGAAAATAGCAAATAACGATATAGCTACGGTAATTCTTTTAAGTTCAGGATTACTTATCCAAAAAACAGTTGAGGACCTCTCATACATGTCTGAAGCATTTTTCAAAGCTGAACACTTTGTATTAAATGGAGAAGAAATTTATTTTTGTGATAGCCAAGATATTTACATGTGTGATTTGAGATTAAAAACCCTGAGTAGAAAGTTAATTGTACATCTTGAATATACTATTAAAGAAATGCAGTATAGTGATGACACCATATGCATATTTACTAAGTGTGGTACAATATTAAGTATTACAAGGGATCACAAAATGCATATGAAATTAATTAACTGCCCACCAGAATGGGTAGTTCATATCAAGCACATCTCTACAATTAATGATACAAATTACATATGCTACTCAAGCAATTTATTTAAAATAGAAACAGATAAATATAGACACTTATATCTTGATTTTCCTTCAGTAACAGCTTTATTTTTCTATATTGATTTTGTATTGATTGGAACGAAGCAAGGTGAAATTTTACTGTATAATTTATCTAGCCAGAAAAAGGGGTTGAAGCCGATTTTTGTGCATATAGCTCAGTTGCCTGATAGAAAATATGCAACACGTTTGGATGTGTGCGAAAGAGAATCTGGCCCAGTTATAATTATTGCAACATTTTTTGATATAATGACTCTGGAGATGACATTTTTCCCTCATGTAAGTATCTTAAAAGATTAAATCAAGTAGATAATAGATATTTTAAACCATATTTATCATATAGAAAAAAAAAAATAGCGTTAAGGCCTCAACATGTTCAAGCAATAAGCTGAATAGTATGACCTTCGAGGTGTATTTTTATACTAGAGCACTATATAATTAAATATTATTTAAATTGTAATAAATTTGATAGAAAACTATTTCAAGACAATGCTTAAAATGTGACCTACAGTTTTACTGTGGTTTTTGAAAATAAAAGTGAAACAAACTATGACTCTTTGCTGTTATCTGTTTAGCCCTTTGCAATAACAAAACTAAATTACCAGTTTAATACACAAAATATATTTTGTATTTACAGGAGATAAAAACCAAAAAGCCATACACACCACACCGGCTTGCAATGTTCAAACGACTGACGACATTGAGGGACCGGCTGAGAATGGGAGTGCCCAGCATCAAGTCAATTGCTTAACTATTGTGAAAATAAAACTATGTATAACTCAATAATATTTGGGAATATTAGTTCAGACTCCTTTGTTAAAATTTATGATTGTTCTAGTGAATTATTATTTATTTCCATAGACAAAAAATGGTCTGAAAGATCTCTGACAACCAATGAATGTGAATAGAAAATACAAGTGATTTTGTGACCTAAAGGTATCATATTCTGTAAATCTAAATAGCCCATGTTGTTGTTGGACTAAATTAATTAAGTAAATTATACATACTCTAGCGAGGTATATACTTATTATTTTTGTAAAGTCTAGGGCCTTGACTGTAGGCTATGATTATTTTGCAAAGCTATTGTTAACACCAATTTCTATGGAATTTGAGACTACACACATTGTCCATTGACCCATTTTTAAAACTGTAAAAGTATAGCTTCATTGAGTATATTTTATTTATAATTCAATGTTATGTTCCTGCTTTCAAAAATACTGACATTGTAAAGTATTATTTGAATATTGGCGCCAAAATGAATAAGTGATATTTTATTTCTGACTTCGCCATTTCTCGAGCAAGGCTGAAGGCTTAATATTTTATGATAAATGTTTGTTGTCTGTTTAGTTAATTTATGTGTAAGTCATAGAAAATACTAATTGTTATATTTATTTATTTGACTGTAATAATTGTATGTAATGTATTTGTAATATTTATTGAGATTAAATTGTATTGAAACTATTTTACTCTACTTTTACAACTTTTTTATTTAAATAAACTACCAATAATCAATAAACGCATTTTTGGACTTTAGAAAGCAGTTTAGGTATCGATGGTAGCAACTAACGTAACTAGCTATATCAAGATAATTGGATTTCTGGTCACGAAGTAGTTCCTATGCGAATTCACTTGTTTGTATGTCGACAGTCTATGATCAACACACTGCCACATTGAAATAATATTAAATAATCAAGAAGAACCTTTCGTGCTACAAATCCAAGGCTTTTCTTCGTCTCTATGTATGTCTTGCCAGCTTAAAATGGTTTGGCCAATACATGGAATACGTGCAGATTGCTATTTGCCAATCTAGTGTCGAGATATTATGATAGGTACTCAGTCGATTTTTGACGCTTTTACACGTTCTTTCATCATGAAACCTACGACTTGCCAAAAAACGTACTCGTAATTTTTTTCTGCCTGACTGCCTCGTTGGTGTAGTTGTACTACGGTACGACTACAAAGGTGAGGTCTCGGGTTCGAATCCCGGGTCGGGCAAAGTGATATTGGGTTTTTCTATTCATAATCAGCCCGGAGTCAAAAATTTGTGCCTGATATGGCGATAGGCTCTCCCCCTATCACATCATGGGACGGAACATACAAGGCGAAATGTGGGTGTCCTAGTGGCGCCTCTGCCTACCCCTTCTGGGATAAAGGCGTGAGTTTATGTATGTATGTATTACGAGCAAAAAATATCTACGTTTTTGAATACGCAAATGTATAACACCGCTCCCACTATATTATAAATACCTACTCTATGTAAGATTCCACGAAACAAAAAAAGCAACATACATTCCACCAATTCCTATTGAATATTTCAAAAGGAAAAACATTTATGTCGACATGTTTTCTACGTAATATTGTCGCGTACAACTGATACATATGAAAATACGCACGAAGTCTAGACTAGACGTATTCCAGACAAAACATCTCACGTCTACGTGTCAAACACGACTGTAATATGATCAATTTTATATTTACACGCATCTCTTGAAATATAATATTTTAGAGCTGTGTCTTTTGTACAATATTTTTTGCGGCATTGATATAAGCTGCTTTCCGTTGGAAAATGATCATTGGTGAACACTGACGAAATGAGTTTAACTTAGGCTTTTTTATATACCTTAAAACTAATCTATATTAGCTCTAATAAGTCTATACATATTTTATTAGGGAGAAATCTCACGTTTGTAGGTGTACAGATGAACTATTTCCTTATAATAACTGACACTTACTGATTACAATTTACTGTTACATAACACACACATTTCGATAGCTACAGCTCCGACAGTTATTGGTGGTGGACGCCCGGGTAGGTACCACCGCAATGCCTATTTCTCTCGATAAACAGCAGTGCAAATGCACTGTATCGTTACGGTTTGAAGAACATTGTAGCCAGAGTAACTACTCGACATAATGAGACTTAACAACTTATGTCTCAGGATGGAGACCAGAATGCCAAAGCATTGCTTTGTAATTAATGGTGATTTTTGGTTATGCTACTGTCCATGAGCAGTCTTATCGCTTACCATCAGGCGATTGACATGCTCTCGCCATTCATTGCAATAAAAAATAAACTAAAGTTTTAACATTACAGTTGCAACCATTAGTTAAATCTGAAGTCCGTTTTACACACTACTAGGCTATCGTCAAACATGAACATAATGGAAAATGAATTCAATATACAAATGAATTATAAATCACCTATTCACCCGGATTGACATGCCAGCGCATACAAACCTCAAAAATATTTGAAATATTGCCCAACAAATTGGATTGACGTTTGAACATGATTTACGCTATGTTATTTTTAAAGTTCATCATGCATGGCAGTTCTTTTTTAACAAACATTGAGGACTGAGTGGCGTAGCCGTAGAGGGTAGAAACATTAAGCTTCGGATGTTCCGGGTTCGATTACCGCACGGATAAATGTTGTAAGGCTTACAGATAATCATTTCATTATTAGTTAGTCCATTGAAATGTTACATTTTTAGGCCTTACCTTGCGTTTTTTAGAGGACGTTTTTTTTTTAATGTGTAGGAGGGGTCAGTGTAAAGCTAAAAACAAGTTTGTGGGGTCGCAACCCTTGTCCCACGGCCGCCATCTTGAAAATAGGGGCTGAAATGGTTTTTACGATATATCTCTATAACTATTTGATAAAAAAAAATTGTTAACATTTATTGTTGCAAATTAAATTCTCTACAACTTTAGTCCAGTAACTTTTTGTCGTAGAACTATAAATAAAAAAGTTATACACATCAAAAAAATAAAATTGCGTCCTCTAAAAAACGCAACACCAAATGTAACTTTTCGATGGACTATATGTGAAACTGCACATGAAAGCTTATGTTTTTTTTTCTTTTTTTTTGTTGCCTTCGTAGGCAGACGAGCATGTGGCTCGCCTGATGGTAAGCGATCACCGCCGCTCATCGACCTTCGCAATGCCGGGGGTCCAGCAGAACAAAGTCACTGCCTATCGTGAGGAGAGTACTCTCTTTAAGCCTCGCTTAAAGAAGGACAGGTCATAGCGCTCAGGAAACACCGAAGCAGGGAGTTCATTAAAGAGCTTGCACGTGCGTGGTAAAAAGAACGCTGAAAACGTACCGTTCGAGAACGGATAGTTTCCAGGTGGTAGGAATGAACTCTACTGCGGTGACGGGTGGTGCGATGCTAGAATGGCGACGGTGGTACCATCCTAAACAATTCCTCGGAGTACTCTCCGTGGAAGAGTCGATAGAACACGCAGAGGGACCCGAAGTCGCTCCGCAGTCCCAACGGCTCCACGTTCTCCGTGAGATCGGGATTATCGACGATCCGAAGAGCTCGGCGCTGTAAGGTGTCAAATGAGTCGAGCTGGTATTTTGGGGCTCCTGCCCAGAGGTGGGAGCAGTCCACGTGTACATCTAACAGTCCTTACATCTCACTAAGATACAATTAGTGTTAGCGCCCGTGTTCGTTGGTATCAGAAATTAGATATCAGAGTCTTTTCGACCTCACCAATACCCAGACCCGAAACGCATTCCTTTAACATGCAAATATTTTTCTTGGGGGAAATTAAATCCGCGGTCTGATGTTTCACAGCCGGCGTCACGTAGGCTGTAGGTATATTGTGTCAACAAATGTTCAATTCTACACATACATAAACTCACGCCTTTTTCCCAGAAGGGATAGGCAGAGGTGCTACCAGGACACCCACGTTTCGCCTTATCTGTTCCGTCTCATGATGTGATAGGGGCGAACTTATCGCCATATCGGGCACAAATTCCTGACTTCGGGCTGATAATGAATAGAAAAATCCAATATCACTTCAATTCCAAAGCTACAGAATTGATACTAAAAAAACTTAACAAAACAGTATTCGAAACCGAAATCAGATTTTCGAGAATAAAGCCACATACATATACATATAGTTCTATTGTGCTCGCACAAGCCGAAGATATTTGCATCATTTATATACCAATCCAATTTTGTTTGATTTCGACTCGGTTCCGCGTTCAAACAATGGACCGCAAATGTTATTCCTGAATTGTTTTTTAGCATTTTAACATTTTAAAAGTTTATTTTTCTGGTTGAAATGGACAAATATGCTTATTGGTGCTAACAATAAAACAATTTCGCTGTTGTTTTTGTGAATTTAATTCATGTTATTTACTTTGTTTTTCATTGCCAATTTTACTGGCAAAGTGAGCGTAATGCAACTCATTGTAAGTAAATTGCATTGTTTTGTTATTTACTGGTACGAAAACGTTTTGACACTGCATTTGATAGGATGAACTGCTGTTCGTCCGATTCGTGACGCAACGATTCGTAAATCTGAATTCTAATTTTTATACAGTAAGATTTATTTACGAAACGAAACAAAATTACTTGAAAGAAAAAAAATATTTCGAAATAATATTTATTTTGAGTTTCTATAACTAGACGGATTTAGGACTATTGTAGATAGACAACAATACTCACCACGAGGTAAGCCATTATCTCGCTTACAAAAACGAATTCCAAAAATCATCGCCTACAAAAAAAAAAACAACTTCGTATTAGTACAAATTGCGTAACACATCCAAACGCCAAAAAACACGCGGTTGTTTCCGCATTAACCCGTGTCCATAGCATTGTTAATACCCGCTGCGGTGTTGTCGTGTTGCCAAACCTCTGGCAATTTATGCGCCGCGGTCGACTCGGTCGTAGATACCGGCTTACCGGACATTGGCAGATTATTTCTGTATTGGTACGCAGTTTAGGCGCGCTAATTTCCTTTGCCGTTTGAAATTTGAACTATATATTGTTGCGGGGCTGTTGAGGTAGGGAGGGATTAAATTTATATTTTTGGGATTTAAACTACCTCGGTGGCGTAATTACTACGGTACGGTTACAAAGCTGAGGTCTTGAGGTCGAATCCCAGGTCGAGCAAAGTGATATTGGATTTTTTATTCATTATCAGCCCGGAGTCAGGAATTTGTGTCCGATATGGCGATAGGTTCGCTCCCTATCACATTGTGGGACGGAACATATGTACAAGGCGAAATATGGGTGTCCTCTGTGTACCCCTTCTGAACAAAAGGCGTGAGTTTATGTGTGTATGTATTGGGATTTAAAATTTAAAATTTTGCAGTAGGGGTATCGATAAATAAATTACACAGTGATTAGTGAAGACTGATTTTAAGTTGTTTGAACTGAACGCCGAAGGCAAGTTTCCTCACGATGTTTTCCTTCACCGTTATATTGCGTGGTGATTGACTATCAATACACACATGACTCCAAAAAGTCATGGGATTTGAACCCGCGACCGCCGTAAACATGCAGGCAGCCGCGTCTAGTCCGTTACCAACAGGCCACCACGCACTTACAATAAACAAACAATACTACTTTTTTATTTTTGATCATACAAGACTTTGATTCTAACACTTCACTTTATTATTTCATACGCTTCTCAAAACCACAAACTTTAACAATTAATATAAATCATGAAGTAATTAATTAACAATTTATATTAACATGTGGTATTCACGCAGTTAATTTGAACAATTTGCTTATGTTTTGGCGCGAGTTTTGTTCCGTTATTAAAACGTTACAGGTTGGAAGTGAAGGGCAATTAAAACGGACGACTTAAGGGTGCGGACTCAGGGGATGTTTGTGGGGGTTAAGACCTCCCATAATAGTCTTAAATATAATAATCACATTTAGTTTTAATTTTTCAATAGGTAGGTTTGCGTATTTCGAATCACGTCAGTAGTATAGCAGCTACTCAACTGGGAAAAGAAAGAAAAGAAAAAGAATAAAAAAAGAAGACAGTTCGTGTTACTGAGGGAGTTTCTTGAGCCGTTTCTTCTTCACAACTACAACACGTTCCGAAGCGTAGTAGCAGTAATTAACGATTTAAAAGATCGTGTGAAAGACTATTTGAATAAAGAATATTTTGATTCTCATTTTGATATCCTACCTGGGGTCGGAGTAAGCTACTCTTTACACAAATAAAGGTTCCATTATTATAATACTGCATCAATACATGGCTAGTCATTTTACAATCAATTGAAACTTTGAGACTGCCTCGGTGGCGTAGTTGTACTAGGTTACGATTACAAAGCTGAGGTCTCGGGTTCGAGTCCCGGGTCGGGCAAAGTGATATTGAATTTTTCTATTCATTATCAGCCCGGAGTCAGGAATTTGTGCCCGATATGGCGATAGGCTCGCCCCCTATCACATCGTGGGACGGAACATACAAGGCGAAATGTGGGTGTCCTGGTGGCGCCTCTGCCTACCCCTTCGGGGATAAAGGCGTGAGTTTATGTATGTATGTATGAAACTTTGAAATACTTTTAGAAAACTATCACATTCCGGGCATTCTACGTTTTTTAAACGTTTTTTGTTTAACATCGAAATATCCACCAGAGAATCGAACTAAAAATTCCCCTTTCCGCCTTTCGATATCCAATAGATTATGCCTATTGGGAAAATCTACAAAAAATAACATAGTCAATACACAAAAGCAACGCCTAATAATATTGACTTTCTAAGAACTCGACTGTTTTGTCTGTTCGACTAGTCTAGATTCTAGATTACAGGGCGTAGGACGTCCTAGGTCATGTTACGTCAAGGGCTGTCAGTAATTTGATATAACGATTGGCTAGCAGGCTGTTTCTAGACATTATGTAATCTATTATTTTCTGTTATAGTTTTAGCTCGTGTAATATGTTGTTGGAATAATAGGCTTCGAAGTGTAGCGAGGGTTTTGATATTGCTTTTGTTTAGAAATTGGTGATTATCGGTAGACGATTTAAAAGCTTTTTAATAACAGAAAAATTCGTATTGAAATTATGTATATAATATTCATAAGTATCTGTTTGTACTTGGCCATAATTGTCCATAACTGGTGAGTTCACGACTCTTCTACAATCAAAGTATATGGAGAGAAATTAGACCATTCTGGCGTTTTGGAGTTTGGCGGTTTCAAATATTATAGAATTGGTTATGAATATCTTTATAGGTATATGAATTTTCGAGATTTCCTTCCTCCTGAAAGTAAGCAAAATAACTAAGAATACACACGTAACTTCGAAAATTTACGATTTGAACCCTATACCTCCAGTTTCTCAAATCTAGTCCACACCTTACTAAGGCGCCATTTACACAGGAAAAACTTCTGGTGACGATTATGATGTCCTGACAATGTTTACACGATGCATCGTTTTTATATCCTTACGTTAATCGTGTCTTAGAGGCGAGAACCTCTCCCCTTGTAAATGGAGCTTAGGCTATCGATATTACGAGTATAAATTAATATGACAGACAAAATATCCGTTACAACAGAGAATATTTACAAGAGCCAGCGAGCCAAATTTCATCTCCGAGAGGTATTTTGTCGATCAAATATGGCTCTCCGGTGCGTCAACTAACTACATAGTTACTAGCGACAATGTAGCTGAATTCTGGAGCCAATTTTCGGTTGATTTGCCTGTAACTGTTGTTCGGACAGCCTGACTATATATTATTTGCATACATACATAAACTTACGCCTTTTTCCCAGGAGATAGGCAGAGGTGCTACCAGAACACCCGCGTTTCGCCTTGTGTGTTCCGTCTCACGATGTAATAGAACGCAAGCTTATCGCCATAATACGGGGCACGAATTTTTGACCTCGGGCTGATAATGAATAAGGTATAAAGCAGACGCTTACACATACATAGATTATTTAGGAGGCATAATAACAATGAAGTTGAAACAAACTTGACTATCATAGAGTTCGTTAAAAATTATATTTTTAATTTCAGCATAGCAACATCTAACGATACATTTTCATGAAAATTTCGACTTGCATTTCACATTCAGTTTTCCTCAGTATTTATCATAAACTCTATCTTAATATATCATAACTACTTTCGATTTTTATTCTTTTGCATTAGGCCAGCGTGGTGGACTATATGGCCTAACCCCTCCCAATCGAACTTTCGATACAAATGCACTAAAGCGACTACAACATACCTAATGCAGCTCAAGCCGAATACAGTAGATATATTCAAACTATAATGTTTGCAATACGTCCCTGTCGGGTAGTAATTTGGTGTTGTTCCCGGATTACAGGGGTCCCGACAGACTTACAACATTATTTAGTATCGTGTTGTAAATTCATCACTTAACTCTTACACACGGCTTCCATATGCTTATTATATGACGGGTTTTATCCGGGTATGATTACGAGTACAGGAAACTAGCATTTACCGGTATAAAATTGACCTATGTCCTTCCGCCCCATAAACTATCATTACGTAAAAATTCTGTATCAGCCCATCTACGTCCCACTGCAGGGCACGGGCCTCCTCTACAATCAAGAGTACGATTGAGTGGGTTAGGCCATATAGTCCACCACGCTGGCCTAGTGCGGGCTGGTGGACTTTACATACCATGGAAATTCTTGCAAATTGCTATGGTATTCAGGTTTCCTTAAGATGTTTTCCTTCACCGTTATAGTTCGTGATCATTGACTATCAATACATACATGACTCCGCAAAGTCAGAGGTGTGCCCTGGGATTTGAACCTGCGACCACCGTGAATATGTTGGCAGCCGCGTCTGGTCCGTTACCAACAGGCTACCCACGTAAACATCCTGTTGAGTTTAAATCTATTTGTCATGACATCTTAATTTCCTTTCATTTATAAGACTATGTTTGTGATTGTTGGATGTATTTATTTGTTAATTCTTATTAAGATGGGTTGATGTTTGATTTTCATATGTAGTGGACATTAATAGTAGTCTATGTATGAGTTAGTTTAACAGCATATATTTGATAATAATCGTTTAGTTTATTAAACAGAATTATTAACCAGTAATTCAGCTGTGTAGTTCCTAACAAGTGTCAAAATATATACAAAAAAGCCATTGTATCATACAGAATGATAGCCTTTTTATTGCAAAACCGTTGGCAACGCGAAAACTCAGTCGAAGGTTACGCGCGATGGTGAAACTTTGCAATTTGCTCGCCGGTCAAAATTCAAAAACTAAATGTCAGCGGGCGACCAATTTGTAGTGACGAACTCTCGCGACAGTCCATTTAGTTCCATTAAACTTTTCACCTGCTATCACTTCATTTTTTTGGCTATCCCTTATTTAGTTACGTATTTAAATTACGTAAAATTTACACAGTCACACTATCTTGATATGAAGGTTTTTAGTGCGATGAATGGCGAGAAGAGCATGCCGAATGGTAAGCGATACGACCGCTCATAGTAGCAAAACCAAACAACACCATGAATGACAAAGCAATGAATAAATAAAATAAATAAATACACCCAACAGTCACATACATAGTCCTGACCCCACACTAAGATCGAGTCTTGTGTCGTGGGTATCAGAAGCTACGAGAGACTTTTCGGTCTCACAAACACCCAGTCCCGAAACAAATACCTGTGGATTACACAAATATTGGTTTCAGTGCGGGGATCGAACCCGCGGCCTCTTGTTTCACAGGCGGCGTCTAACCAACTGCGCCACGGAGGCTGTCAGGAAAATGTAATTGATGTTATGAAGCCGAATTGCTGCTGAATGCTTTCCCTATAAGTTTAAGTGTGTAGTACGTATCTTTTTCGTTCTATCAAATCGTCATACCTTAAAAATCTTTCACTATTTTAAAACTATACACTAAATAATATTCTTGTTTTATTTTCTCTTAAACTTTAAGACATAAAGTATTTTGCGGGACGCGGTCTCGCTTCGATATCCAGTATTTGGTTACAGTTCTTTGTTTAGTCTAGACTAGACTGAACCCGTCCGTTTATAGCTGTGTTGTGTACATTATCTCCACGTCTCAAGGGATATATTGAGCTTATATTTTTCCCTTTATATTTAAAACAATGTGATATTCAATATATTAAATAAATGTAACCAACACAATACACAAAGATCAGAACACAGAAGAAGGAACTCAGCATATTACCCATAGTAAGTGAGTTGCGTTACGGGTTCAGCTTGGGTATAATACGGTTTGTGTGGTATCATTTTGCCGACTGACGAGAAAGTCCTTTTTTGAACAACAATTATCCATCTGTTTTGCACTGCACCTATCCATGCATTATAGTCTCTGTGTCTTTTCATTACATTAAATAGTAGCGGGTGTAGATAGATTTAATGTGATAATGTAGTGATAATGTAGTATTCAAATGGTGAAAGAATTTTTATAATCGTTCCAGTACTTTTTGAGCCAATTCGTTACACATACTTACATACAAATCTATAAGTATTAGTATAGATTAGGACATTGAGTTTCTGTGTGTATGTCTATAGAATAACTTATCTTTTATAAAAAATATTGCCAGTGAAGAATATAAAAAGATGTAAAACTGAAGAAATGAGTGGAGGCAGTTTCCTTATCACTTCAAGGAGTTAGTTTTATTTATTTTAGGTATTGTTTTGTTGGAATTTGGGCCAACGTTTCATTGATGAAAATTGATCTCAGCCTGAATACCTACAGTATTTGAAAACATATTCTTCAATGTTTTGAAGAAATATTTGCAAGAATATTTGAAAATATTATGAATTAGAATTGATATTTATAATTTCGCTACATAAAGGTATAAAGTAATATTATTTAGCATAAAGGCTATATCACACAAAAATATTTCTAAGCTACCAATTCACCTTATAGTTTACAGTATAGCAAGGGCTTTATATTTTATTAAAATTCCTCCCCCACACGAGCGGCGATAGCAATGGCAAATTTTAATATATTCCCCAAATTTACTTACACTTACGAGATTCAGCGGAGAACTCACAAAGTATGGACCAGAAAGATTTTGCAGCAAATATACCAGGTAACCGGTTACGATTAAAGGAATTTAGGGCCTGGTTTATCACTTTAGAGCCATATTGCAAAATGATTTGAATGGTTTGACAGCCTCCGTGGCGGAGTTGGTTAGACGCTGGCTGTGAAACAAGAGGCTGCGGGATCGAATTTCGATACCCAAACAAATATTTGTGTGAAACACGAGTATTTGTTTCGGGTCTGAGTGTTTGTGAGACCGTAAAGTCTCTCGTAGTTGATACAACACAGGAGTCCATCTTAGTGTGGGGTCAGGACTATGTATGTGACTGTTGGGTGTATCTTTCGAAAGCAATAATTTTATTCTACCACGGTGGCTTGAACTCCAGATCTCTCAAATTCAAATTCAAAATATTTTATTGTGGTACATAGGTGAAGATGGTGTTACATTGGCTTGTTTAGTACAGCTATGACCCGCCATATTGGCATACAATAGTTTAGGATACATTTTTTTTTTAATCCGATTGTTAATTTACTACAAATCAAAAAAATTTAAATATCTTCCACAAAATTGTTGGGTGCCTCAAGATGTTTCTCTTCACCATGTACTACCAATGTATAAATGTTTTCGAAAAGTCAGAGGTGTGTCCTGAGATTTGAACCCTCGCCCTCCGTCTCAGCAGCCGCGTCTGTTCCGTTAATAAAAGCCACTCACTTTATATCATAATATTATATTTACTTACCGTCATCGAAATATGATACAGGAAAAACGAAACAAGGCACAATTTTTTTGCACATAATACGTCCTCGCTGATACATTACTGTCCACGACAATTGATTTATAGCGCAATAAACCGGGAAATACTGCCAAAATTGACGCTGCCTTATGTTCCACGCTTTTATTTTTTGTTGCTAGGCACATTTTGTGATCGCTTTTGTAGGGTAATGGATGTGGGAAATCATCGTAAGATATATTTTGATCAAAGAAAGTTATTCGTATAATCATCATGCATATGATGTCGAAAATGTTCTGGGATTTGAAAATCCAGCTTACAACAGGCCACCTCGCAGTTTATTAACACGTTCGCTCACCTACACGTTAGAGGACTATCAGACAGTGCGTTAGAGACCTACTAGAACTCGTAACCGTCCTAATCCGTATAACGTTATTTTACACGCTGAAAGTCGCGTAAAGGACCCTTTAGATCCCTTAATGCGGTGAATGTGTTAATTTGGATTTACTTTAAATAAATAATGTCACACTAAAAACAAGTTTGTAAAAATAAAATAAATTAAAGAACTCAGAGACGATACAAATGTTTTTTAACTCACTTCGTGGCGTAGTTGGTTAATCTCGGCTGCAAAACTAGAGATGCCGGACCCAGAAAAATATATTTTGTGTGCCCATGCATTTGTTTCTCGTTCGGATGTTCGACCAAAAACTATCTCGTAATTTCTGATACCCACGACACAAGATTGGATCTAAATGAGGGTTCCTGATGTAAGCGACTGCTGGCTGTATATATTTCGCAATTTTTCGAGGTCATCTATAGGCATGTATCGTTAATAGACAAATTAAAAACATTGCAGTGCGTAAAATTTATTCATAATTTAATGATATTACAGTTCGTTACATAATGTGCGTAAATTGTATTACTATTATAGAGTAAGTTGTGCATAATGAAATGAATTTCAAGAAGATCGCCGTATCTACCTTTATGGCACGTAGTATTGTCATCCTGATAGGCCGCAACTCCATATAAACAAGGGCATCGGCGACTACCTCCATGTAATTATCATCTGAAGAAATAAAATAAATATTACTGGTAATCTCTCATATGTAACAGGCCGCCTAGGTAGCACCGCAATGTCTGTTTCTCCCGCCAAACAGCAGTGTAAATTCACTGTTGTAGTCCGGTTTGAAGGACATTGTGGCCAGAGTAACAACTGGACATAATGAGGCTTAACATCTTATGTCTCAGGACGGCGAGCGCAGTAGAATGCTAAGCATTGCTTTGTTATTCATGGTGCTTGGTTTTGCTAATGTCCATGAGCGGTCGTATTGCTTACCATCAGGCGAAAAGTAAGCTCGTCTCGCCATTCACCGCAATGAAAAAAAAAATGTAAAATACACATCTACCTATTTTCTAAGATACGACCAGCAAAAATACCTCAACCGACTCCACCGCAAAAGTAAAGTACACAGGCCATTATACATTCCCTGAATGACTGTCTAATGACGTATTTGAAACACGCGTGATTCATTACCATCAGGCGAATGGCATGCTCGTCTCGCCATTCAAGGCAATAAATATATATATAAACTAAAATTGCCTAGACTTCCTTTGAAACGTACCTGTACATAGCAAAATCTCTAGTTAATATTAGTTTGATTTCATTAACTTCGTGAGCAACAGCACTTGCCAGGAATGCCATCATAAACGATATAAGAATAGAGAAACCCAATTTGCTGGCCTTTAGGATCAAAACCTGCAATATAGGTATCAAGAAATTACATTTCATAAATACTTAATGGTTTTGATGTGCTTGAAAATTAATCACGAAAAGTCTATCAAATGGTTAAAGATAGTCCAATACTAGTTAAAATATACAAATTAAAATGTTGCAATAGCACTTACCATACCGTCGTATTCATTAATTTAAATCACTTCGTAGAGTCACATATTAATACTCTAATGAAACGTGCGCAATATGATACGAACGACTGAAAATAAAATAAAGACAATTACTAAAATGCGAGATTCTAATTAAGGGCGTTGTGGCCTGTTGGTAAGGGACCAGACGCGACTGCCAACATGTTCACGGTGGTCGCGGGTTCAAATCCTAGAATTCTAGGGCGCAGCTCTAACTTTTCTGAGTTATATGTGTATTGAAAGTCAATCACCATGCACTATAACGGCGAACGAAAACATCGTGAGGAAACCTGCATACCGTAGCGATTTTAAAGAATTTCTACGGTATGTTAAGTCCGCCAACCCGCACTAGGCCAGCGTGGACTATATGGCCTAACCCTTCTCAATCGTACTTTAGATTGTAGAGTAGGCTCGTGACCTGCAGTGGGAAGTATATGGGCTGATACAGATAACTAATATAAAAAGAATAAAAAATAAATTAACAACAATTTTGCTGTCCGCACCGCAGTTTTGATTGACTTATAAGTTTGCTCTGAATCGTCGACAAGATTTTTATAAGTTTCCAAATGCTTGTATATAATTCTGGCTTTCAATTCCTCTTGCCCCCTATTCATAAGCCCAGAATGTTTCAATTCCTTCTTCAAATATATTCGATTTGACTTCAACGCTTCGTATGTAAGTTCAAAAATCATGATATTCGTAATAAAACACATATTAGTGGCAAATGCGATAAGTTGCGCCGCTCGGGAAGCAATAAAAAGACCCGGCTTTGCAAAGACAACAGTCCAAACACATAACAAAGCGATAAACGTGATTTTAGTGACAATATTCTTATATATATTCTATATATTCTGCCAGTTATTCTTATATATTCTGACAGTTACGTTGGGGAACAAATGCATGGCTTCATAATACTTGAAGAAGTATTCCTGTCCGGTGATAATGGAGTCTAAAAAATACACGAAGTGTTCAACATTAGACGACAAAACCCTGATGATTGTGCTCAATTGTAAATGCGTGTTGTTTACTAAAAAAAAGTACGCTGAAATCAAACAGAAAGATATGGCGTAGATTCTCCCTGCTATCGAAATAAACTTATTATTTGTCGAGTTAAAATAAATGCCGCAGAACCATCGCGTTACCAAGATGATATTTGATAAACTAAATAACCGTCGGTTTTGGCAAAATTTTCGCACAATTTTTCTGATCATTTTTTGTACGCTATATGTAAAACAGGAATATGTTTCGTACGTTTCACTGAATTTGTATAACTAAAACAACGATACCAGTGGTGCGCTTTCTCAATTAAACTAATATCGATTGTAAATTTATTAATTGTTTCGTGGCACTATCGATTGATTAAATTGATTGCGCTATGCCCGAATTAGGTAAAAAAAATATACTAAGTATAATTTTCTCTGCCACGTGTATACGTGTATTGGATATAAATTATTTACCACAATGAATAAAATTTCACGACCGTCTCGGTGGCGTAGTTGTACTACGGAACGATTATAAAGCTGAGGTCTCGGGTTCGATTCCCGAGTCGGGAAAAGTGACATGGGGTTTTCCCATTAATAATTATTATATCAGCCCAGACTCAGGAATTTGAGCTCGTTTTCTCGCTCGCCCCCTATCGCATCGTGGGACGGAACATACAAGGCGAAATGTAGGTGTCCTGGTAGCGCCTTTGCCTACCCTTTCTGGAAAATAGCCGTGAGATTATGTATGTGTCATTCTGCTTAGGCGTTATCCGGCTGGTGCCATGGTCCGCCTTTCGGCTGACCCCTCCACTTCGCCCGGTCTTCGGCATCCTCAATAGTAAGGCCATTTACTCTTACATATTCTTGACGACATCAAGCCAGCGCTTCCTCGGTCTACCCCTTGGTATGCATGTATATAATTTGTATTATACTATATTTAAACTAGTTTAATATTTTTATTTGTTTATTTTATTTGAACAATTTACATGATCCACCAATAGATGATGCAATTATTGGTCCAAGATCCCAGGGCCCCCAGACGTTACTTATTTTCTCATAAAAAATATAAATGGGATAAAGTAGTGTTAGTACGTACTTTGAGTGTGTGCATACCTGCTAGCTTGGGTCGACGGCCAATTCATAGGTACCAGGTGCTAAAGGTAGATAAATACAGTACTGATTTTTCTTAAATTCTCAGTGCTGATTTTTACATATGTTTTAGATAATTTTGTTAAAAATTAATAATCATTATTGCCAGACACTTTCCATCGGCGCTTACCCTTACCAGACGCTTTAAAGCTTCAAAAAAAAAAACTTATTTTTACTTATATTCTCACTCTTGATTTTTATATATGATACTTAGGGAACTATTTGAACAGCCCTGGTCAGCAGCCAGACCAATTGGAGGGGTCAAACATCCCCCCAGATACACATAAAGTGTCGCTATGTGTATAAGCGCGAGGTCATTATTTGTACGCTTGAGTGTGAGAGAGATATCTATGTGCCGTTAGAGAAGTAATAAAAATGATTGAGATTTAAGAAGAAAATTATCAGTGGTGTGTAATGCACTATTATCAGAATCAATATTGTAAACACAATGGAACAACGATACCTTCTAAAATTCTGCTCTGTTCGATATAATCAAGAGAGATTTAAAATACGTTACATACAAAATAAAATCTAACCTGAAGATAAGAAGGTATTTTAAAGTGATCTGAGTTGAGAAAATGTTATAAATAATAAATATAAGTTTCTTTAACCTATGTTTAATATCTTATCATCGAGTAAAATTGAATACTACTATTTAAAAAATTCATGTATATTAAATCTTAAAATTACACAAAGCTATACATGTCTTTCTTCTTTCGGATTATTTGTAGTTTGAACATTTTACAATTCAGCGTGATCTTTACTGTCATCATCGTCTGAGTTTGATAAGTCATCATCAACCCAATGTTGGCATTGACTATCTTCATTATCATCCTTATTACTTTCATTTTCTGTAACAAACATAACATAATTAAGAATCTAAGAGTTACACGGTTATATCAATTATTCAAAGTTAAAGTATAATACCTGATTCTTCTTGAAGCGATTCTTTCTTTTATTTCAACACGTTGTAAATAAAATCACAGATGCACTGAATAGTACTCTATTAAGGCTACTGCCTTGACACGACAATAAGTATAAGAAAGATATCGATAAATAGATATCTCTCTCACACTCAAGCGTACAAATAATGACCTCGCGCTTATACACATAGTGACACTTTATGTGTGTCTGGGGGGATGTTTGACCCCTCCAATTAGTCTGGCTGCTTACCAGGGGTGTTCAAATAGTTCCCTAAGTATCATATATAAAAATCAAGAGTGAGATTATAAGTAAAAATAAGTTTTTTTTTTTTTGAAGCTTTAAAGCGTCTGGTAGGGGTAAGCGCCGATGGAAAGTGTCTGGCAATAATGATTATTAATTTTTAACAAAATTATCTAAAACATATGTAAAAATCAGCACTGAGAATTTAAGAAAAATCAGTACTGTATATATCTACCTTTAGCACCTGGTACCTATGAATTGGCCGTCGACCCAAGCTAGCAGGTATGCACACACTCAAAGTACGTACTAACACTACTTTATCCCATTTATATTTTTTATGAGAAAATAAGTAACGTCTGGGGGCCCTGGGATCTTACTCTATATTAACTTAAGCATAAAATTAATTTTATTTTAATTATAGTCTAGTGGGAAAATATACACCGACAAGGTTTCATGTGAATGTCGGCGTTCGTGATTCACGATGACTTTACCGTCAAATAAATCCTTTGGGTTTCGTTTTGAGCCACTGATTTTTTAGTTTCACCGACAGATATTGTTCAAGAGCTCGGGTCCTTTTTAAATTGTTAATCGCGAAATAATCTGATCGTATACGTTTAAAATTATTATCATATTATCCATTGCTGAATGAATTGCATGAATTACAGTTCGCAAAAATGTTTCAAGAAAAGAACGCGATTGTAATCGTATCATTAAAACCAACGTTAACAAACAAACGTTACTGTAATTTACATATCCTATAAATTCTTACAAAATGCAGGTTTTCTCACGATGTTTTCCCTTATGGTGCGTGGTAATTGACTATCAATACATACTCCCCGAAAAGTCAGAGGTGTGCTCTGGGATTTGAACCCGGCAGTTGCGTCTGGCCCGTTAGCCACTTCGCACTATTATGTTTTTATTCCTTTTTCTTTCATTCCCTAGCTCCTAGTCTAGCGCCTTGCGTCTGTTTTCTCGCTCGCATATCAAAGGGTAGATTGTCTTTGATAAAGCCAGCCGATCTGAATACTAAAGCATTTTTTCTACGTCCAATATAATATGGAAATTTGAGTTTTATTTGCGAGCCCGGAGCGAGTGAACCGTTTGACTGTGATGAGAGGAAGTGATGTGAATGCTGACATATCGTGGCTTGTTTGCGGAAGTTTATTGCTATTTTTCATAATAATATACTGATTGAAACAAAACTAATTTTTTACGGATTTTTACAGCTTCCAGGTTCCAGCTGCTTTTCAGTCCGCCCCGTGACCACGAAAGCTGTAAAGCAATCGAAACGTCGGGAATTAAAAAAATGTAAAAATTAGTTTTGTTTGAATGTGTAACATTCGCGTAATTCTAAGAAACCATTATAGTATACTGAATTACTAGCCCTGAGATTCCTTATTTTACAGTACCGGCTTTACCTTAAAACAGTTAGTTATAGAAACATAAATTGTAAGTTAAATCACATATCATGAAATTTTTTGAAACAAATAAACTATTTATTATTTATTTACTTTATTTATTGTTTCGTAACCGTTTTCATTTAAATATGGAATTCTTATTTTATGCGTGATGTTGGCATGTGTGTGAAATGGCGAAGAGTTTCAAATTCGCGCACATTGCTGCCAACGAGCCAATCCGCCAATGCCGTCGTGGTATTGCGCACTCGACGCGCTAATCACGTGACGCGGACCTAGCGCCCTCACGCGGTTGACGCTACAACTTCTCCGCGGGCCGCGAGCGCAACAACAACTCCGCATCAACGAAAAACCGAATCAACCGGCGCGCACGCGGTCGCCATAGAAATATTACTGTGGCATTCGAAATACGTAAATAACAGGCAAAAGGCATAAACAGAGCAACTACCTAGTGTTTTCTCGTGTCCTGGAACTGGCAACTCCTCATCAGGCGGATCCTCAGCGCGGCAAATGTGAGTACGTTTTACCATTTGTCTCCATCACGCATCGTAAGCTTATTTCCCTATGTACCATCCCGGTACATATTTTGGTGCCGAAACCCGGGAATAGCGAGTAAATCCGCTATTTCGAACATAGATTCCGAGTTATTTTGCAATAAACTTGGTTCGAAGCATTACGATACCCGCCATTGCAAATTTGTGAAAAGTTAAAAATTAACATTTTAATCGGTCGTTCCAGGAAGGCATATGATTGTTTGCATAAAACACTACAGTTTGTTATATTTTCAATCTATTTTCTTATAAAAATCTGTTAAAAATCGTCAAAATACGTAAAAATTATAACCCGACCAAATTAAATTAATACATCGTTATGGTGGCGTGATTACTTTGTCATTTATAATTTGTTTCGTACTTCATAGATTTTTAAACTGTTACCGATTCATTTATTTACGTAAATAGTAATAGGTAATTATTTACGTGCATAGTTATTTCAGTATTACATTTAATTGTGGTTCAATTGTTGTTAATGCAAACAATTTATATTTATTTTAATCGAGTTGTTCAAATGTCAGCCATTTTGTCTTTTATTTATCCTTAGCGTCGATGTGCATTAGCCACCTATGTACTTAACCATATAAACGTATAAATCGTTCTCGTATTGATAGCTAGTGTATTATATACATTTGAATATTGTTAATTTTTCGCCTCGTTACTTACGTTACATCTATTCTGTTTTCAATTCGTTGATGTATCGATGGGTTTCGATTCTTAAACATATTCATTTCGTAATAAATACACATAGGTTAGCATATACGTAGATTCCAATCCGTGTAAGTTTTAATTTAAGTAGGTGTCGTTCATCAGTTTTTATTCTAGCGACGTCTATAAATTAAAACATCGAGTAAGTACATTCAAATACGCGGCATATGCACACAGTTCTCGTAGTCGGTTATATACGCCGTTCGGCCAGTCTTATTATTATTGTGCATTCGTGTAAGTGCCATAATAATATACATATAACCGTTATTCGTTTACATAAAGTAGTGATGCACTTTTGCGTCCCTATATAAGTTTTTAAAGGAAATTTCGTTTCATTTCGTTGTGAATAATAAGTACTTAGGTACTATTAGATTTCATTATTCGTTAGTCATTTGCTGTCCCTATTCTCTAATTCGTGTGCTGTACTTTTCGTCATTCACTCTCGCGTACAGTACTTCTATCCGTGTAAGGGTAAGCACTGACTATACAATATTTTTATATAATTTTATTTTGAGTTTTATTCGTTTCGGCAATCATTTATGATGTCGTATCGTTCAGTTCGTGTTGCTAAACCAAAGATGCGTTCAACAAAGTTGGCGAGTGTAGATCGTCCGAGTGTTCAAGCGTTGCCTGTACTACGTCGCAAGCGTACCTTGGCCCTCAACCGTTTAAAGAAACTTCTAGAAGTTGCTGAATTGGCAGAGGAAGATAAATCGTGTTTTAATTTATTTAGTGTTCAATTCTCCTCATTGCCAAAATTAATTGAAAGCTTTGAGAGCGTTCATTCGGAGATTTTGGGCGTTATCGATGACGACGATTTCGAACAAGAAGATGATATTCGTACCGAGTTTGACGACATTCATTTTAAAATTTTGGCAATCAATCGAAATTTGTTTCCTGTTTCTAACGTTCATCCTTGTGATAAAGGTGCAGTTAATTCGTCAGGGTCTGATATAAAGTTACCTAAAATTAACTTACCATCGTTTTCTGGTGAAATCAAGGAGTGGCCTAAGTTTTTCGATTTGTTTAATTCTTTGATTCATTATAATGAATCACTTTCGGATACAAAACGTATGCAATACCTTGAGACCTGCCTCAGTGGCGACGCCCTGGGCGTGATTCGATCTTACCCGATTCAAGGTAAATATTATCGCGGCGCGTATGAAGCGTTAGTGGCTAGATACCGTGATAAACGAGATTTAGCATTTACATGTTGGAAAGAAATATTAAATGTGAATTTAACTTCTCTTTCACCTATCGAGTTCCGCCGCAATTTAGATTTAATAAATGAAAATTTAAACGTATTATCCAGTCTCGACCTTCCTACTCACGAGTGGGATTTCGTTTTGTGTTATTTAGTTTTGTCAAAGTTGGACACTCAAACCCGGCGTTCTTTTGAACAAAGGCAAGAGTCAACCGAGTTGCCGCAATTTCAAGATTTAAAATCTTTTCTTTACAATAAAGCTGACGCATTAATTCGTGATAATCATTTTTCATTAAATGATCAAGGTCATCCTATCGTAGTAAAATCTTCGGACAGAATTAAATCACAAAAAGTCGTGTCGTCGAACAATTCGAAGTTTCAAAAGAAGACTTCTGTATTTCTTTCAAGTACTGCGGAGAGGTCAACTTCTGAAAAGAAGTCTATTTCTCCATCTTCACATACGCCTGCAACAAAAATTGACAAGTGTTCATTTTGTCAATTGAGTCATTCAATAAATAAATGTGATAAATTCGCTAAACTTTCGGTCACCGAACGTAATGAGTATGTTCGAACTCATCGTTGGTGTTTCAATTGCTTAAGGGCGTCTCATAGCGTCAAAGATTGTAGATCTTTGTTCAGATGTAATAAATGTCATCAACGACATCATACTCTTCTGCATGAAGAAGTACCGATTACTGTGTCCTTAGCTGTTTCTCCGAGTATCGATAAGCCTGCTGATCAGGTTCGAGTGTTGACCACTATGCGTGAACATTCTTTCGTGTTATTATCAACCGCTATTGTTGAAATTCGTGATTCGTCAGGTACTTTCCAATCGTTTAGAGCTTTGATTGATTCCGGTAGTCAGAGTCATTTTATTACAGAGAACGCTGTGAAGCGACTGGGTTTCTCCAGTATTTCCACATCCCATAAGGTAAGTGGAATGGGTCATTCTTCGACTCCCGTGTCAGGTATAGTCCATCTTGATGTCGGGCATAACGACCAGTTTCTTTTCGCCATTAAAGCTTTGACCTTGCCGAGCATTTGTGGAATGATGCCGTCCATTCGGCTTAATAAATCTTCGTGGCAACATATTCAATCGTTGCAGTTAGCAGATCCAAATTGTCACATACCTGGACCTGTAGATCTTCTCATCGGTGCGGAGTCTTTCGCTTCGCTTCTTTTGCCGGGAACAATCAAAGGTGATTCCAACCAACCGTCTGCTTTGAACTCGCTGTTTGGTTGGCTGCTTGTCGGAAACGTCGGATACACAGAGCCGAAGCTTCATTCATTTTTTGCTTTCAACGAACCACAAGTTCACGATGATCTTAAGCGATTGTGGCAGCTTGAAGATTTAAGCGTTGCCCGATCAAAGCCTCTTACTTTGGAAGATAAGAGATGCGAAGAGATTTTTGAAAATTCTCATACAAGAGATACTACCAGTAGATACGTTGTGTCTATGCCGTTTAAGCACGATGAACAGGAGACCGTATTTCCTGGATCTCGTGATATCGCCTTGCGGTGTTTTCATTCCATTGAAAAACGTCTTCTTAAAAATGAGCAGTTGTATGCTAAATATTGCGAATTCATGAAGGAGTATCTCGATCATGGCCACATGAGTCTTGTACCGTCCGAAGCGTTGACAACCGGAAAATACTTTATTCCTCATCATTTTGTTCTTCGCGCAGAAAGCACCACCACACCTCTTCGTGTCGTATTCAACGCGTCTACAAAAGACGCTAGAGGACTTTCTTTAAATGACGTTTTGCTCGTAGGTCCTAAACTTCAAACCAACATAGTTGAAATTCTTTTAAAATTCCGTGTTCATGCCGTTGTCTTTACTGCGGACATGAAGCAAATGTATCGTCAAATTCTCATTCAAGAGTCTGATCGTGACTATCAGCGTATTTTCAGGCGATTTAATACTAACCAACCTGTGCAGGAATATTGTCTTAACACCGTACAATACGGTGTGTCTTCTGCTCCGTTTCTGGCATGTCGTACCGTCAAACAACCGTATTTTGTTTATTCAAAGGCGCGAGTGGCGCCAACGAAATCCGTTTCCTTACCTTTCTTGGAACTCAGCGCTCCAGTTCTTCTCGCTGACTGGTTGAAGTTTATCATAGATGTTTTTGCGCAATGGTTTCCATTTATTCGTGTTATAGATTATTCTGAATTTACCGTTCTAGCGTGGTTGCGTTCTCATTCGTCTCGTTGGAAAACTTTCGTCGCTAACCGCGTTAGTCACATTCATGATATAATTCCTGATGTCCAGTGGCGCCATGTTGCTTCTGAAGACAATCCTGCAGATGTCGCTTCTCGTGGTCAGCTACCATTCGATCTTGTCAACAATCGATTATGGTGGGCGGGACCCGTTTGGCTTTGCTTACCTCCTGACGATTGGCCACAATTTAATATAGATCCTGGTGAATGTCTTCACTCAGAGGTTAAGGGCCTGAAAAGCTTTTTCAGTTCCGATGATTCAGAAAATTCATTTGTAGATATTCTCCTCGGTGGTTATTCTTCCATTCGGAAAATTCAACGTATCATATGTTGGTGGCTGAGATTTATCAATTTTATACGTCATAAACGTAATCGTTGCTCTAATTATTTTCTAACTATCGCAGAGCTTCAACCTGCTTTGTTGACTGTCGTTAAGCACAATCAACTAGCTTCTTTCGAAATTCATCAGCTCCGATACGATCAATTATTATCGAAACAAATGCGTAAGTTAGATCCGTTTCTCGATACTCAGGGATTTCTCAGGGTGGGCGGTCATCATTCCCGAGCCGGTCTCGAGTTTGAGCCAAAGCACCCTCTTCTTAAACGCAAATCCCGCTTGACTTTCTTCGTTATCGAAGCTGTTTATAATATAAATTGTCACGCCGGCGTGAATATAACGCCTTACCTTATTTCGCAACGAAACGTACGGCTGAAGGCTCTCGCCTTACGAGAGTTTTAGTAAAACTTTGTCCGTTACCTAACCAAGCAGATTAACTTTAATTTATCATTTTATAATATTTTTTAGTTAGTAAGATTGATTGTAAATCATACGCCTTCTTAGTTCAATTAAGTTAATTTGTTTAAAATTACGAAAATACATTAATGTATTTTGGTGGGCGGAATGTTTCGTAACCGTTTTCATTTAAATATGGAATTCTTATTTTATGCGTGATGTTGGCATGTGTGTGAAATGGCGAAGAGTTTCAAATTCGCGCACATTGCTGCCAACGAGCCAATCCGCCAATGCCGTCGTGGTATTGCGCACTCGACGCGCTAATCACGTGACGCGGACCTAGCGCCCTCACGCGGTTGACGCTACAACTTCTCCGCGGGCCGCGAGCGCAACAACAACTCCGCATCAACGAAAAACCGAATCAACCGGCGCGCACGCGGTCGCCATAGAAATATTACTGTGGCATTCGAAATACGTAAATAACAGGCAAAAGGCATAAACAGAGCAACTACCTAGTGTTTTCTCGTGTCCTGGAACTGGCAACTCCTCATCAGGCGGATCCTCAGCGCGGCAAATGTGAGTACGTTTTACCATTTGTCTCCATCACGCATCGTAAGCTTATTTCCCTATGTACCATCCCGGTACATTTATACTTTTTTATGAATAAGGAAACGCTTGAGAGGCCTATGTTTAGTAAAGGACTTCCTGGGGGTGAAAACGATGGCATATTTTTGATGTAAAGTTACAATATAGTTGATTGCCGCTCATTTAAACGGTGTGGTGGTAGAAAAACTTGCGAAAAGCTATGTATCTGAATCATTGACTTATATTCTACCGATAGACGAGACACGTCAAAGAAATAAAGTGCCCCCGTATTTTAAAAGCACACTGCAATATTACATCACTTACCTGGTATTTTATTAATATATTGTAGGTCAGGGATGCTCCTATCTAGTGGTCATGGCCTGTCCCTAGAATAGGTGCTACGAGTACGCGACCTCGGCCCCCGAGCTACTGCAGTCACTACCAACCGTCCCTTCCGTGACTGCAGTATCCACTCCTACAGGCCATACTTCCCTTTCCCATAACATCCTCCACCCACAAACCCTATTTCCCTTCCCCCGGTTGATGACGGGCAGCAGCGTCATCAACGCGTGCCCCTCCTCCCCTCTGCGCTCGCCAACCCGCCTGCCAAGCGTGGCGAGTATTGGCAAAATCCTCTCAATGATGAGCAAAACCAGGACCAGGCCCCCAGTCCCCGGCAGCCCCGCTATTCCTGGCTATGGTAGCGGCCATGGTTACGGCGGGGCAGGGGGTGCTAAGAATCCCCGGGTTGGCCCCGGCTACCACCCCCGACGACGACTGGCCCTGGTAACACACAACATACGCACGTTGAGGACAGACGAGAAGATTGTCGAACTGGAAGAAGAATTGAGTGGGTTACACTGGGACATTTTGGGGTTATCGGAAGTCCGTAGAATCGGGGAGGATACGATAACCCTGAAGTCCGGTAACCTGCTCTTCTACCGGGGGGACGACCAACAGTCCCGAGGAGGTGTCGGATTTCTCGTCCACAGGTCTATCATCAACAACATCGTATCCATCGAAAGTGTGTCGAGCAGGGTAGTGTACCTTATACTCAGAATATCAAAAAGATATTCGTTGAAGGTCATACAGGTATACGCGCCGACCTCGACACACCCAGATGAAGAAGTAGAGGAGATGTATGAGGACATCAGTCGGGCCATACATACTTCCAAAACCTACTTCAATGTTGTTATGGGAGACTTCAACGCAAAGTTGGGTATGAGAAGCGATGCAGAGTTGAAAGTGGGGCAATTTGGACATGGGCAACGGAACCCCAGGGGCCAGAGGCTGGCCGACTTTCTGGAGAAAGAGGGACTCTTTGCGATGAACTCTTTTTTCCAGAAGCCGCCTCACAGGAAATGGACCTGGCTGAGTCCTGACGGTTCTACGAGAAACGAGATAGATTTCATCTTGACGACGAATAGACGGATGTTCAGTGATGTCTCTGTGATCAACAGGGTGAAAACCGGCAGTGATCACCGACTGGTAAGGGCTCATTGAATATCAATGTCCAATTAGAAAGGCGTCGCTTGATGAAATCTACGCTCCGACCTACTCGCGCCCATATCCAAAACCCCGAGAGCTTTCAACTTGAGCTGGCAAATCGCTTTGATTGTCTCAAAGAAAACCTTGCAGTGGACGAGCTAAACAGCGGTTTGGTAGAAGCTGTCCATACGGTGGGATCTAAGTATTTTAGACCTCGCCGTAGAGATAGACCACAAAAACTCTCGATCCACACTCTTGACCTCATGGCCGAACGTCGATCTATGGCGCTGCAGTCTTCCGATGACGCCGAAGCATATAGGCAGCTCAATAGACGGATCTGGAAGTCCTTGCGACACGATGTCCGTGCTCACAATACTGTGAGCATTAAAGAGACAATTGAGCGGAATGGAGGCTCCAAAGTGTTTGCAAGAGACTTGTCTATTGGGCAAAGCCAGTTGTGTAGGCTGAAGACGGACGGCGGCCGCGTAGTGTCGACGAGGGCAGAGGTTTTAAGGGAGATCGAGAGGTTCTACGGACAGCTTTACACCTCGGTTGCCGAACCTACTGTTAGCTCGGCCGAAGACCCGAGAGCCGAGTTGATCCGACACTTTAGCGATGATATCCCGGACATCAGCCTGTGTGAGATTGAGATGGCCCTGAAGCAGCTTAAGAACAACAAGGCGCCGGGTGAGGACGGAATCACTTCAGAGCTTCTGAAAGCGGGCGGAGCGCCGATACTGAAAGTCCTTCAGAGGCTCTTCAATTCCGTTCTCCTCGAGGGATCAACGCCAGAGGCATGGAGCAGGAGCGTGGTGGTACTGTTCTTCAAAAAAGGTGATAACACTTTGCTGAAGAACTACAGGCCCATCTCGCTCCTGAGTCATGTCTATAAGCTGTTTTCGAGGGTCATCACAAATCGTATCGAACGCAAGTTTGATGACTTCCAGCCTCCCGAACAAGCCGGTTTCCGAAAAGGCTTTAGTACCATAGACCACATTCATACGCTTCGGCAAGTTATACAAAAAACCGAGGAATATAACTTGCCGCTTTGTTTAGCGTTTGTGGACTATGAGAAAGCCTTTGATTCGATCGAGACCTGGGCTGTGCTAGAGTCTCTCCAGCGGTGCCACATAGACTATCGGTACATCGAAGTGTTGAAGTGTATATACAACAACGCCACCATGTCGGTCCGAGTACAAGATCAGAGCACGAAGGCTATTCCACTACAGAGAAGCGTGAGACAGGGAGATGTCATATCTCCGAAACTGTTCACTGCCGCGCTGGAAAACGCCTTCAAGCTCTTGCAGTGGAAAGGATTCGGCATCAACATCAACGGCGAGTATATCACTCACCTTCGATTTGCCGACGATATTGTAGTCTTGGCAGAATCGCTGGAGAACCTTAGCACTATGCTCGAAGACCTCAATCGAGTCTCCCAACAGGTGGGTCTTAAAATGAACATGGACAAAACGAAGATCATGTCGAATGTCCATGTTGTGCCCACCCCCATTGGAGTTGGGGGCTCGACTCTTGAAGTTGTAGACGAATATGTCTATTTAGGACAAGTGGTCCGGTTAGGCAGGTCAAACTTCGAGAGAGAGGTCAATCGGCGAATCCAACTCGGTTGGGCAGCGTTCGGGAAACTACGCGACGTCTTCTTGTCCAAAATACCTCAGTGCCTCAAATCGAAAGTCTTCGATAGTTGTGTGTTGCCAGTGATGACATACGGCACCGAGACGTGGCCTCTCACTATGGGCCTTGTGAGGCGGCTCAAAGTCACTCAACGAGCTATGGAGAGGGCTATGCTCGGGGTTTCCCTACGAGATCGAATCAGAAATGAGGAGATCTGTAGGAGAACTAAAGTAACCGACATAGCCCAGCGGATTAGTAAGTTGAAGTGGCAATGGGCGGGGCACATAGCGCGGAGAACTGATGGCCGATGGGGCCAAAAAGTTCTCGAATGGAGGCCACGTAGCGGAAAGCGCAGCGTAGGACGTCCACCCACAAGATGGTCAGACGACCTGGTAAAGGTGGCGGGACGTCGCTGGATGCAGGCTGCCTCCAACAGGTCACTGTGGAAATCATTGGGAGAGGCCTATGTTCAGCAGAGGACGTCCTTTGGCTGATGGATGGATGGATTGTAACTTCAGACGATTTGCTTTCGGTTTGACGGCGAAACATTCATTTATTACTTTCAAACGTATGCGATAAGGCATACTGCACTGTCACTGTCACGAAGCAAACTGATTCATGTGTGGTGCATGCACCGCAAGTAGGTGGGACACATTTTTTGTACTAAATGTCTTATCTAGTGTAACATTGATATCGATGTTCTGAATACTGTGCTAAGTATAATATCATTATCATTTTAATTCAACAGCACCTGTAGCGTAGTTGTTTAGACGACGGCTGTGAAACGAGAGGCTGTGGGTTCGATTCCCGCACCGAGACAAATGTTTGTGTGAACCACAAGCATTTGTTTCGGGTCTGGGTGTTTGTGAGACCGGAAAGTGTTTCGTAGTTCCTGATTTCCACGACACAAGATTTGTCAATGTATCAGAATGAGGCGTCAGGACATAGACCTATGTGACTGCTGGATGTATTTATTTATTTTACTTAATAGTCCGCAATGTCTATTTCTCTCGACAAACATTAAATGCACTGTTGTGTTCCGGTTTGAAGGGCATTGTAGCCAGAGTCACTACTAGACATAATGAGACGTAACATCTTATGTCTCAGGATGGCGAGCGTAGTGGAATATTGGTATTCCATGTGTTCCAATTCCAATGTTTGGACATTGCTTTGTAATTCATGGAAGTTTTGCTACTGTCATAGAGCGATCGTATTGCTTACCATCAGGCGAACGGCATGATCGTCTCGCCATTCACCGCAATGAAAAAAAAATGTAAAATACTCATCTACCTAATTTCTAAGATACAACTAGCAAAAACACCTCAACCGACTCCACCGCAAAGTACACAGGCCATTATACATTCCCTGAAAGACTGTCTAATGATGTGTTTGAAACACGTGTCATTCCGCATGGCGACGAAATTCTCGAGATCCTTCGTCCCGAGAGCCCTTCGGAAGGGCTACAACCTCGAATGTTTAGACTATAAAAACAACTTAGTATTGCGGTTTTACTTACAGTTTTTTTTATTCACTTTTGCAGAAAGGCGACAATGCGGTCTGCGTCTGTCGGATGGTCAGCGGACTAATATGAGTTTTAAAAATAACAAAATTATTTTCATTTCAATTAAAGAACTCCTTTTAAATAAAAATTAGAAAAATTCAATTTAAAACCACTCTTTTACAGTGGCGTACTCAATTATTTCAATTTTGACTTAAGCTTCATTTAACATCAGTCGACGTATCTATATATTTTTTATCCCCCTACAAGCACCACCGCAAAAACACAAACAAAACAAACAATTAGTTCAACAAGCCACCAAGGACCGTTGTAATTAGAAAAACGTTACTTAAAAGACTCTCGCAGACGCAGCACGGATAAATATGTGCATAAATAAAGGAGGAGATACATTAGCCCCGCATCAAGGGCCCTGCATCGTACGTGTACACCACTCGCTCAGTCTGACGATGTTTCTCGTATGCCCTTATTTGTAGGCGCCAGAGTTTGTTTCATTCTTCCTGATATTACTCCCAGAAAGTTTAATACTATAGAGGACAAACGAGCATGCGTTTCACTTGGTGGTAAATGATCACCGCCGCCCATGAACACCATAAAGATGCGTTGCCGGCCTTTAAAAGCCTCCATTGTAAAATTGTAAATAAGCAACAAATTTGTTTATCCTTTTCTCTTTCTATCTTCAGCTCAAGAAGTCCTCTAAGCCAAGGATTTTAGCGACCTGCTGATCCCTATCTTTATGCCTTAAGTTTATTTATTAAAATCTTTATTGCACACAATTACAAACGAAAAACACAATACAGAAACAACAAAAAAAAAAAGGACAAATGGCGGTCTTATAGCTCTATACCAATGTCTTACAGACAACCATGTTTTTCTTGTTATATGCGCCTTCCTGTTTGATTTTCTATTTTACCCGGTCATTATAATCCTCAATTATAAAATTGTCAATATAGCTTTAAATCCAGCATAAGCTTTTGGTTCTCCAGCAATCACCGCAAGAAACAGCAAAACTATTACATGTTGGTTTTCTGTGAAACTTTGATATTTGTAAATACTACGGCATTGGTACGGCAAGACTTATGAAGTTCCCGAGTTTATAACCTTTAACTCGTTAAGTCGGTTTCTAGGCTATAGCTCGTATTGCTTATTCTCCGAGTGCTTATTTCCCGCTCTGTTCAGCTGTATGCAATGTCTCCAATGCTCGTTACAGCCACCTGAACGCAGAACTTAGCTGCACACACTCCGAATTAGTAATTTGTGATTACGAAAAAGGCTCTTACTCTGCATTTACTGACAATAAAACCAGTAATGTTCTTCCGTATGACAGTCACGTCACGGGCGTCAAAAATGTATCGCAAAGAATATGGTCGCTTATTCGCTGAGCGCTTATTCCCCACGCTGTTCAGCTGTATGCACTGTCTCCATTGCTCGACGTTACAGCCACCTGAACGCAGACACTAGCCGCAAACACTCCGACGCGTTTCGAGTGTTTTTACCTTCCTACTCACGTGCGCGTTCTCCAATTGTTTGCTAAGATTTCAGGCGCTTATCCAATGGAATTGGTGGGGCGTTTCAAATTTGAAAAATTTACGTGATCTCTCAAACACGAGGTCAGCCAATATGCACTAGGTAATGTATTGTATCAGCTCATAATCGCTCACAGCTGAGCACGGTATAAATGAGGATTCAATTGAGAGGGCTTAGGTCGTAGTTCTTCACGTTGTCCTAGTGCAGGTTATCGGAATTTACATACCACAGAAAATTTTGTTAAAATCTCTAAATTATGTAGGTTTCCTCACAATGTATTCCTTCAGTGTTAAAGTGCAAGTGGCACTTGACAATCACTACACAATGTCAATTCAGAGATGTGCTTTGGGATTTCAACGTGCGATCACATTGTATGCAGTTTACCACACGGTGAAATTAAATTATAAAATGAATATTTGTGATTTTTATATTTCGCACCATATTTAATACAATTATTGACCAGGCCTACACAAAGTTATTCTATTTGGACAGTACTTAAGATTGTATTTTAGTAAATTTCTGGTGCCGGTAAAAAAAGTTGAAATATCCATGCAAAACACGGTAAGTCGTGTGTGATGGGAATGCTCCACTGCAATTAGAACTGTCTGTGCGTTATTCAAGCAACATCAGTCTAAACAAACAGAGACTACAAGTACTTGCTCTTACAATCACTGTCACATTATACGGTCGTCTTGCTACTTAGACATTTGTAAACAAACACATCACGGTTTTATCCCAGAAGGGGTAAGCAGTGGTGCTACCAGGACACCCACGTTTCGAGTTGTGTGTTCCGTCCCACGATGTGATAGGGGGCGAGCCTATCACCATACAAACATTTGTAATAGACTCTTTTTTGTTACAAGTCCAGTGGGAGAAGGGTAAGTTTTCATTCCTCTGTTAGTTAGTAGGGTGTACTACCAACAGCTAAAATTGGTTTGGATTTAAGTTGGTTGGACCCTTATAGGTACCTCGACAGTGTCCGTTGCGGAAAAAGTTGAGAGCCGATTGTGAAACTAGAGGTCATGGGTTCGATCCACAAACCGAGAGAATTGTTAGTGTGACCGGTTTTTGTTGTTGTTAGTGTAGGACACGAGTCTCCTCTACAATCGAGAGTACGATTGAAAAGGGTTAGGCCTTATAGTCCACCACGCTAGCCTAGTGCGGGTCTGGGTAGTGAGACTGAATATCTAGTTTCTTATATACGACATAAGATCTGGAATATGTGTGTGTTTTTTTCTAATATGTTTGAGAGCGAATAACATCAATGACACTGATAGATATGTGTCCTAAAAACGTATAATATCCAACTCATGCATACGGATGAGATATGGTGTGTCACACGTCCATCTATTGATGAGGGTAGCGATGACGGATGCCCGTTGTTCGATTTAATAGGTTTTTGAACGCCTTATAGTTTGTTTAATATAATATTGGGAGAATTTTCTACTGTGATATTTTTTGAGATTTTTCCTGAGATATTAGCATGCCGCTCGCCTGATGGTAAGCGGTACGTCTGCTCATGGACAGTAGCACAACCAAATAACGCCATGAATGACAAAGCAATGCTTGGTATTCCACTGCGCTCGCTGTCCTGAGACATAAGATGTTAAGCCTTATTATGTCCAGTAGTTACTCTGGCTACATTGTCTTTCAAATCTTATTTTTATAACACATGACTAAATATAAGGTCTTTAGGTTTTAGTTTATTGATATGTTTTTACCGCCTCATATTAAATTGCGGGATCTTATTTATATTATGTTATAAGGCTTATTTTAGGTTATTGTGATTAGAATATGACTGAATGTAACTGTAGTTCCCTTTTATCCATCCTATGGTTGGTTGTCTGTAAGAGATCGCCTCGAGCGAAAAGACCGGCTTGTGAACGTTTTTCTTTTTTGTAATTTCTATATACTACAGGTATATAAATATCTGCTTGGATAACAATCATTGCATACTATGCTGAAAATCTGTACAACCCACACAAATCAACTACTCTGTACTTTTTTGTTAATCAGTAATGTCTCTAACAGCCTTATTCATAGACAGATTTAAAACCTATTTTAGTTATCGCATCTTTTGTCCTTTGCAAACGACTTTAGAATTCAGATTGAGCGAAGAAGACAACACATTTGATAACTAAAATAAGTTTTAAAACTAACTATGAATAAGGCTGTAAGTGTTTTGTTCCTTTTTTGTGTGCAGTTAAATAGAATAAATAAATAAAATAAAATAAATAACTCTATTTCGGGTTTAGACGTTGTATCCGATTTCCACAGACCGGTATAAATACATTAACCTGGTAGATATATCCTGCAAATCAAGTTTTCTCTAATTCAGAGCTTTTCATTCAAAACCTCAAATGTCAAACAACATTAAATACATTAGACTATAAACTCAGATTCTTGGTTTAACAGATAAGTAAATCCTGAAGACAGTAAACGCCACACAGCGAATCTTCCCGAGCAAACTGAAGCATCGTGTTGCTACGTGAGTAATTAAGAACACACGTTCGTGAGGATCAAGGATGGTTTCACCATGATTCAATTTGCTAAAATTGTGTTAAATTCTGTGAATAAATCTGTCGTAACATTTCAGGTAAATTATTACATACATACTGAAACTCACGCCTTTTTCCCAGAAGGGCTAGGCAAAGGTGCTACCAGGACACCCATATTTTTGTATGTCCCGTCCCATGATGTGATAGGGGGAGATCCGGGCTGATAATAAATAGAAAATTCCAATATCACTTTTGCCCGACCCGAGATTCGAACCAGAGACCACAGTATCGTACCGTAGTACAACTTCGCCATCGAAGCAGTCAGGTAAATTATTAGAACTATTTTATTGCTGACTGCAATAAATTGACTGCCTCGGTGGCGTAGTTGTACTACGCTACGACTACAAGCTAAGGTCTCGGGTTCGAATCCCGGGTCGGGCAAAGTGATATTGGGTTTTTCTATTCATTATCACCCCGGAGTCAGGAATTTGTGCCCGATAGCGATAGGCTCGCCCCCTATCACATCATGGGACGGAACATACAAGGCGAAATGTGGGTGCCCTGGTGGCGCCTCTGCCTACCCCTTCTGGGATAAAGGCGTGAGTTTATGTATGTATGTATGTATGTATTTTATTGCTCAAATTGGTCAGACTATTGAGCTGTTGGTTAGTATTGGTATTCCTGACTTTATCTGTTATCACATGAAATTTTTTTTTGGTACCTATCTCTCTATGTTTTATATAAATAATGATGAATGTTTAAGGACCGATACGAATAGATTTCATAGAAGGTTTTCATGGTTTCCAAGTTATACATTTTGGTCCTTGGTATTTTGTTAGTTTATTCTCCGGTCTAAAAGGAACCTCTAAACCAACAATAATTTGAATTTGTTCTCCGGTTCTTGCTTTTAAATTGCTTTATAATAATTATGTGATAATTCACTTTGATTATTAACTAAATTAATAATTAAATGAGCACCGTGTAAATACGTGGCTATAATTAGGTATACTCGTATAGGGGATATGATAGGGGATTGTATATGGAGACTGTCCCGGCCTCACACCCGCCACTGCAACTCCTGTAACTAGGATCAACAGTGGCACGCATTTTAATAACACCGAGCATTGAAGCTCAGCGAGGCTCCGGGAATGTCGAGCTTGTCTTTAACCCGCAACGAAATCAATCACATAGTTATATTAATAGAAGGAGTTGGAAATAAATTATTGTTCACTTCACGGACACGGGGATAAGGTAATTGTTGCAGATACAATACTTTTGTAAAGTGGATAGAATAAAATAAATCAGTTGTCTGACACTCGAGTCGTTTCATTGAACAAAACAGTAAGGATGGATTCACCATGATTTTGCTGGTATTGTGTTTCTAATCTTCATAATATGTCTTTTCATGTTCTTTTTCTTGTCAGGTTAATATGTGGAAAACTACCCGTAGTTCATTAAGTTAAATAAAGATTTCGTAAGTATTTTCAGTTTGAGAACGGAAAAGGATCTTAGAACGTTTTTAATCATAGAAAGTTATTAGTAATTAGCAATGCCTCAAGGGATTAACCGTATTAAAGAAGGAAGTCTGTGCTATAGTTATTCTGTTTCATTTTAGATTTGAAAGCAGATTTACATTCTTCGGTCTGTAAAATATATATAACAATAATTGGCTGATTGTTAACTTAATAGACAAGTAAACAGTACAAACATTGTGTAAATACGTGGTTGTAATTAAGTCAACTTTGTACGGAGGTACGGTGAGGCTCACCATGAGTAGATAATTAATTTGTTGGAATTGTGACACTTCATAATAAACTTTTTATCAGGTTAATTTGTAGAATACAACTAGACTGCCTCGTTGACGTAGTTGTACTACGGTACGATTACAAAGCCGAGGTCTCGGGTTCGAACCCCGGTCGGGCAAAGTGATATTGGATTTTTCTATTCATTATTAGCCCGGAGTAAGGAATTTGTGCCGATATGGCAATAGCCTCGCCCCCTATCACATCATGGGACGGAATATACAAGGCGAAATGTGGGATAAAGGCGTGAGTTTATGTATGTATGTATGTAATTTGTAGAAAATTATACGTAGTTTATTTAGGTTTTAAAAAGATAAAACTTTAAAGGTAGATACTTAAAACTTTAAGATATAACTTATACAGTTTGAGAACGGATATAGATCGTAGAATGTTTTTATACTGGAAGTACATTACTAAGTTTAGGTGGTTTATTTAATAAAATTCAAGATTACAAAGTACTCACATTACTGGCGAAACTAAAACAAAGAAATGAGGTTTATTGTTTAAGAGCTTACACTACATCCATACTAGATGTAACAGGATAAAAAGCATTATTCCCAAGCATTCACATCGCATCCAATGCCTCTATAATATGTTCGTCAGACGCCCTTCACGTTGGCAAAGTTGCGAAGCCTACAGTTACTGCTTTGTTCTCAGTCGTACCGCTGTTTTCCTCTATTCCCGGCTTAGTTTTCTTCAAAACAACTGGTTTTGTTCCGACACACAAAGGTATTTGTCGTGGAACCGTCTGGATGTCGTGTTTTGTTAAATGTATTAGCAATTCGACTGGGACCTGAATGGGTATTGTCTGTGGGGACTGTGATTTATACCGTCGTTTTCATATTTGCGAATTAATTATAGACATTCATACGTATATGCATACGCATGTTTGCTTGAAGGAAAGACTTGAAGGACGCTTGTGTGTCTGAAAATTGGCCGAAATATTTTCTGTGTATTTTATGAGGGCCGATACTATCGCCGTTTCGGTGATAAATTCATAATCTCAGGTAGAAGAAGAAGAAGACGGAAACTGTTTTCGATTCAATTAGAAACAGTCTAATTACCGTATTAATTTCTAAATCCAATTCACAATTAGCTGAAGCTAATTCTAATGAAGCAGTAGAAGCTAAACACTCAAGCGGAACAGAGCTAACGGATTCAGCTGAAACAAATATGTATTCTGCCGACTAGACTGCTGAACGCATGCCGTATAATGAAACAAGTTGGATTGTCTTGTTGTTGCTGTCGTTTCATTATATAGATTTATTGTGTAGATAGAGACTACATTTCATGATGCCTGAATTTATTGATGTAGGATTTGAATGTTATGATGACAGTTAAGTAGAATGAAACGTTAGACAAATGACTGATATGGAACGTAGTTTATGTGAAAGAGATAACCAATGGAAGTTCTAAGGAGTAAGAGAGTAAGACGATGAATGATTAAGATGATAAGTGTGAAAGGACAGAATAGGAGAGAACAGTCTGGAAGACGATGGAAGACGTGAACGACGTACGACGGAAAGACGAATTATAACAATAAATAATTATACTGAAGAACATCTCAACGATCATTGTTTGATTTGACCTGACACGGGACTATTCTCACATTGATAACTTGGTATTAAAACTCTTAAAGGGGCTATATGTATATTATTTAGTAATGGACTTATTGTCCGACAAACGAGCAAATAAGTCACCTGATGGTAATTCTGCTGTCCAAGAGCATCCACAACCCTTGAATCATATATCACACACAACACAAATATAAAAAAAATATTTAAAAAAATCTACATTTACATATACAGTATCTGGGATACTCCAAAAATATCTTGAAACAAATTCCCAATGATCGCTTCAAATGAAACATGAACCGAACTGAACCTATTTACTTACATAATCTAGGTTAGTAGCAAACATTTCCAAATATAAATCTATTTTCAGACTCAATCTCAACTAAGAGAGAAACAAGATCTCAAATAAGCTCGCAGCTTCAGCCATCATGAAACACTCCCAATTATCGTTTCGAAACGTCGAAAATACAGTATGAAATTTACACGAAATTACTCGTTTCAAACTTAAAAACTCCTCAAATCGTCGGCAGAAATACTTTAAAACACTCGTATGGCGAGAACACTCCTTACTTTCCCTAGCCTCCGTGAAGGATTGTTAAAAACAAAGGTATGATGAACTTTTTCGAGTCAACGAGGGAATTGTGGAAGCGCGGATTTTGTATGAAAACGAGCGAGTAGTTGTTGCTTATGTTGGTATGATTTATTTATTTATATTTATTTATATACACTTTATTGCACACACACAAAAAAAAATACAATTAAAAGAAAATCACATACATAAAAAGTACAATTGGCGGTCTTATCGCTCAAAGGCAATATCTTACAGACAACCATGGGATGGATTTTAGAAAAGGATTAACAGAGGGCAGTTTAAAGTGTAAGAGATAGAAGCTAACAATAATTAATAAATCAAATACTAATAATCTAATAGCTACAAGTAATAAAATAAATATATGATGTATGTATGATGGTGATTACTAAGAACCTGATGGTAATTGCTTTTAGCGACAACACGACTGAACGAAACTAGTGTTGGAGCAGTACTAAATATAATAGATTTGTTTTCTGAATATGTATACATAGACAGCCTCCGTGGCGCAATTGTTTAGACGCCGCCTGTGAAACAAGAGGCCGCGGTTTCGGTCCCCGCACCGAAACAAATGATTGCGTAATCCACAGATATTCGTTTCGGGTCTGAGTGTTTGTGAGACCGAAAAGTCTCTCGTAATTCTGATACCCACAACACACTCATGAGGTCATTTATGTGACTGTTGGGTGCATATATTTATATACATAACATAATAGAACTGGTGGTCACCTTGTGTGTAGGTACCACTGCAATATCTATTTCTCCCGCCAAACAGCAGTGTAAATGCACTGTTGGGTTCCGGTTTGAAGGACATTCTAGCCAGAGTAATTACTGAACGTATTGAGATTTAACACCTTATGTCTCAGGATGATGAGCGCAGTGGAATGCTCAGCATTGCTTTCTAATTTGTTGTGTTGTTTAGTTTTGTTACTGTCTATGAGCGGTCGTATGGCCAACCATCAGGCGAATGGCCTGGTCGTCTCGCCGTTTATATCAATAAAAAAAAAAACACTATCATACATACATACATACATTATTTCTATAACACACTCTTTGTGTATCTTCAATCTCAGGAAAACCAGTACTAAATATATGCCTCAATTATCCAAAGCGATTAATCAAAACATATAATAAAACTGTCTCAATAAAAACCAACCAGCAAAACAATTACAGCTAGACGGACAAACAAGGTATTACACGATACACACAGACAACACGCTAAGCAAGCATCAAGTTGGTCGCAAACAATAAATTTTAATGGTGCTCTCGTCTCGCCTACATATGGAGGGAATTGCAGTTAGTAGCGTGAAAGTGCATTGTCGGGTCGGACACACGGTTACGTCGTTCGGCTAGCTTGTTGGCAAACAAATGCTGAGGTTATTTAATTGTTCAAAGTGAAAATAATTGAGACTCAATATATCTTTCCTCCTCTTATAACTTGTTCATCACCGTTCTCCTATGATGTTAAGATAAAGGTATAAGGTAATACAATTGGCATCCTAGTGTTGTATTAACGATCAGATGTCTAATCCAGAACTTAACTGCTTTGTTTTGCGTATATTATCTCCTAACATATGACACACCATGCTGATTAGCCGTAAATTGTTACAAGTAGGATTAATATTTACCAGGTTTATTTAAAATACGACCCTTTAATACCGATTAAAAATTATTTATTATACTACAAATATTACACAGTGCGTAACGGCCTGTTGGTAAGATACCATACGCAGCTGCCTAAATTTTCACGGTGGTCGCAGGTTCAAGTCCCAGGACACACCGTTGACTTTTAGGAGTCATGTGTGTATTGATAGTCAATTACCACGCACTATAACGGTGAAGGAAAACATCGTGAGGAAACCTGCATAACGTAGCGATTTGTAAGCATTTGTATGGTATTTAAAGTCCGCCAACCCGCACTAGGCCAGCGTGGTGGACTATATGGCCTAACCACCCTCAATCGTACCCTCGATTGTAGAGTAGGCGCGTGCCCTGCAGTGGGACGTATATATGGGCTGATACAATACAGTACAAATATTGCCCATCCTTCCCAACCGTATACACTCGTGTAATGTCGTGTTATCTTTATGCCTCAGTGCCAGTAGAACCTTGCAACTCAACGGATTACTGTTTCAAGATGCCCCCCCTTGTTCTGTGGGGGGTCCGCCCCCTATCAGTGTAGTGACAATCCCTCACTGCGCTGTCCACGAGGAAATTAGCATCAACTTTATAGTCTAATTTAAAGTTGGTCTGTAACTTGTTTTAAGGGTTCTGTCTCTTTGAATTATATACATACATGCATACATATTACATACAATTCACGCCTTTTTCCCAGAGGGGTAGGCAGAGGTGCTACCAGGGCACCCATATTTCGCCTTGTATATTCCGTCCCACGATGTGATATTGGGCGAGCCTATCGCCATATCGGGCACAAATTCCTGACTCTGGACTGATAAAATTCATTAATCAATAGAAAAATCCAATATGACTGCCCGACCTGGGATTCAAACCCGAGACCGATAAATTAATCAAAAAACCTAAATCTATAAATCTAACCTAAACATGACCTATTAAGCCCTCGGTTAAGTTGAACCGAGTTCCAAAATCACGCAGTTAAAGCTCGATAGTGCGGCGTCCAACAAAAACTTGTTAACTTAAACCCGAACTTGGTTAACTGGCGAAGTTTGCCGGCCGTTCTTACTTGAGGACGTGTAAACAAGACATTCGTTGTCATCAAAGTAATTTGGGAGCTTTTAGTTAGGTTGAGAGTTCAAAAGCTCGTCCAAAAGCTCCGCCCGGATACCGACCATCGTGCATATTGGTGGAAAATCTGTCATAGTGAGACCCGGGTGTGAAGTTTCGGATGTTTTGTTTCGAGTTTTGACCGGGTCGGCATAGTTATGTCGATTCGGAAGAGTTTTTATCTGTATCAGCCCATATACGTCCCACTGTAGGGCACGGGCCTCCCTTACAATCGTGAGAACGATTGAAAGTGGTTAGGCCATATAGACGGCTATACGGAAAGAGATAAATATTATACTGTGTAGGATTGCAAAAAATATATTTCTGTGTTATATTTCGGTTAAAGAAAATTTTGAAAAATTGAAGCAACTATCCTATTGTCTGAAATTGTTGATATTCTAGATATTTTTGAATTTGAAAAACGTAAACTGGGGGCCCGATCTAGGAATCGAATTCAGGTATTAAGTTTGATGAGTTTGGAGAAATAAATAAGCGAGCAAACAAGATTAACTTGGATTATATATTGAGCAAATATATACAGTACAGACAGTGTGGAACGTATGTCAAGAGACGACCGGTAGGAAGTAACAAAAACAAACAACATATTACAACTATCTAAGTAATACTGGCACTACTTACAATATTACTAATAAAATTAAATTGTTTACATGAAATACACCCTCCAAAATGTGTCCGCTTTCACTAATATACCATAACAGGATCTCATGGTTCGAAGCTTGTAGGATCATGCTCCTAGGCCGAAGGGGCAACATAGAGAAAATCATTTAAATTTTATTAAACTTTAGAAATTAAAAATTAATTCTTTTGATAAACGGTTGCTGGTTATTTTTATGGCTTATTTTTAAAGTGTCAATTATAATAATATCTGTACAGTCAGTGTCAGTATCAGCCTATATGTCTCACTGCAGTGCACGCGCCTCCTCTACAACCGAGAGTTCGATTGAGAGAGGATAGGCCGTATAGCCGTATATTCACCACGCTGGTCTAGTGCGGTTTGGCGGACTTCACTACCATAGAAATTCTTACAAATTGCTGTGGTATGCATGCAGGCATATGGTATTGTAAGCAGGCTTCCTCACGATGTTTTCCTTCACCGTTATAGTGCGTGGTGATTGACTTTCAATACACACATGACTGCAAAAAGTCAGAGGTATGCCCTGATATTTCAACCAGCGACTATCGTGAACATATTGGCAGCCGCGTCTGGTCCGTTACAACAGGCCACAACGCACTAAAACCGCATAAAAACCATATTTCTTACAGTACATTACAATAAACAAGTATTCATTAAAATATCAAAAAATATTAATAAAGACCAAAAGTTTACCAATTTATATTAATTAACAGTATTTAATGTTTAAATTATGCACTTCACATCATTCCTGTATTGGGTGAATGCTATAAAGAATTTAATTTAAATTTCGCAAACAGTTTACGTATAATTTAACGATACTGTAATTAATGGTTCTGTATATAGTTCGATGAGGAATTTTAATAATTAATATTTGCTTTATTTAGGTATATTTAATAATTACAGTATTTAAGGTTATTTGTTTATTGACTGTAAATTTATTTTTAAGCCTGAATTTTTTAAAATGGTTAAAGCAAAGTGACTGCACTGTACCTCATAGATACAATGTCAGATGATTTTCACTTGGCAAAGCTGATACGCTCTACATACGACAAAGTTTTACTGGTGGTATCTCAATATGTGAGAGGCCGCCTGGGTAGGTACCACCGCAATGTCCATTTCTCCCGCCAAACAGCAGTGTAAATGCACTGTTGTGTACTGATTTGAAGGACAATGTAGCCAGAGTAACCACCGGACTTAATGTGCCTTAACAACTTATCTCTCAGGATGGCGAGCGCAGTGGAAATCCAAGCATTGCTTTGTAATTCATGGTGTTGTTTGGCTTTCCGACTGTCCATAAGCAGTCATTACGCTTACCATTCTTATATGCTCGTCGTGCCATTCAATGCAATAAAAACATACCGGCTTTTGTAGCTACTTCACGCTACAGCGATAGGACGTAGTTATAGAAAGAAGATAACATAAGGCGCAATATTTACTTCATTTTTCGAGTGGTGATTGAAAATCATCTATTTCAAATAATTTCGTGTTGCAAGTAATACTCGCATATCTTTAGCCTAACCTATAACGTTTTATAAAGTTTAAGCTATTACCATCTAGCGTATCATTTTCAAGCCATAAAAATACGAAACTCACCGAAATTGCGCTCTTGAAGCTGAACAATCCTCGCTGGGAATAATGGTCTATAGTACCACCACACAACACTTGCACCAGATTGTAGGCAAACGAATGAAATTACACAAAAATATCGGCAAATAAGCACGTATTACGCCCAAGAGTTTGCTAAAGACTATAGATAACACACTATTTAATTTACACGACACTGTTTCAAATGATACACCGGAACTGTAAATTATAAACTACCCTACGCTATAATTCATGTATGTTAAAAAAAAATTAAACTGCACAAATATATCCAATTGTTTTTGTGTACCGCAGAACGATAGATCCACCTTTTATTTTATTTACTTAGACAATAAAAATATTGTTACAAATACTGTCCTATTGTAAGCCCCGAATATTTTTTACTCTAGGCAAATATTCGCGGTTTGTTCAGGGTAATAATCTTGTAAAAGACTATTTGAATATAGAATATTTTGATTTTGATGAGATGGTTTGTTATACCGGGTATATCAAGACTGCGACCGAAAACAAAGCCAGGTGGTAGTTTAAGTTGGTTACAGACACGATGCAAATAAATTTTTCACCAAAACGGCGAAAGATATTATTTTAGAATTTTTTAGAAATCGTCTTTTTTGGGTGGTAAATACCTAGTTTTTACGAAAATAATAATTTAAACCCTTACGTACCATTCAGTGTTTAAAAATAAAGAGGTCTACATCATTATTTTACGAAAACTATGTATTTATCACCCAAATACGATGATAAGTAAAATTACAAAAAAAATAGTTGTCGATTTTTTTTGCGAAATTTTTACTTGCATTATGTCTAAAGTCACTAATACTACCACCTGGCTTCGTTTTCAGTCGCAGTCTTGATATACCCTGTATAAAAGTCTGACTCAGAAGACAAAGTATGTCAATATCGTAATAGAAATAAGTGAGTTTATTCGGCTAAATTATACTTGGTTATTCGAAAAAGCAAACGTAATATTCGTCGTATGAATGAGTAATTAGGGAGCTTGTTAGTTTTTAGGGTTCCGTGGGTGTAATGCTATCGTTAGATGGCTTTTATATATTTAAGTAATATGTCAATATGTTGGCAAATGTAGCGTGGGACGCCCTCTGGCTAGATGGGGGGAAGACTTGCACAAGAGGGTCGGCAGCGACTGCATGCATAAAGAAGCAGACCGGGCTCTGTGGCGTACCTTGGGAGAGGCCTATGTCCAGCAGTGGACTGCGGCAGGGTGATAATTATGGTTTTAATATGTTTTTTACAAGGCGATTTGTTATAACTATAAATGTGATAACGGAATGGCACCCTAGATGATACATGGTTATCCCTGGATTGTATACAACAAACAACCAGCGTGTCTTGGACAATTCTTTACTATTTGCCTAATCCTGTATATGAATACAAGAAGTATAAAATAGTATAAACATTAAAGCTTTGTAATCTTATTACAGAGCATTTCTGATTATACCTACAGATAATTTTGATTTTGGTTAGACGCTGGCTGTGAAGCGAGAGGCCGCGGTTCGATCCCCGCACCGAAACAATTTGTGTGCTCCACAGGTATTTTTTTTTGGGTCTGGGTGTTAGAGAGATCCGAAAGTCTCTCGTAGTTTCTGATACGACACAAGACTCGATCTTAGTGTGGGGTCAGGACTATGTAGGGGACTGCTGCGTGTATTTATTGATTATTTATTTATTCATTTAATTCAAATTCTTATGACTAAATCACTCAATTTGGAAGACAGAAGAAACTTAAACAAATATGGACAGCAAAAAAAGCAAAACAAAATAAAAACGAACAGTTCACAATGCGGTCGAATTTTGTAATAACAATCTACCTAGTTCCTATAATAAACCCATGTCTACAGAACCCTCCCTAAGCTAGTACAACTCGCGCCCCCTCTTGTTTGCAAAGTTATGTGGGTAAGCATTTATTATGCTGTAATGAAGCTGTTATTAGTTCTATTTCGTTCATAATGAGGGTACTGTAGTTTCCTGTATTAGCGCAGAGGCCGTATTTGGTCATAAAGTTTTGAAGGTCTTTATTTTGGGTAATGTCTGCATTCGAACAGGCCAAAATTAGGTTACAAATATATACATAAACATCACGCCTTTTTACCAAAAGGGAACCAGGACACCCGCGTTTCGCCTTATGTGTTCCATTCCAAGATGTCATAGGGGGCGAGCCTATCGCACTATTGGGCACAAATTCCTGACTCCCGGCTGATAAAATTAATAGAAAATCTGAAATCACTGCCCTAAACGATTCGAATCCTAGACCTCAGCGCTAAAATCATAACGTAGCACAACTACGCTACCGAGGCAGTTGACCACAATGCACTAGAAAAGTTAGTGCAGTGGAAATAGGAATTTTGCTGGGCTGATCTGAACTGTTTGCTCAGAAGCGGTATGCAGAGGTGCTACAAGGACACCCACATTTCGCCTAGTATGTTCCGTCCCATGATGTGATAGGGGACGAGCCTATCGACATGTCGGGCACAATTAGTTTATTCAAAAAAGAAACAACCCAAGCAAACCCACGTAAATACACCAGTGCAAACAAAACAAAATAATTACTCAAATATTTCAAACGAACAATAAGTAGGATCGACGCAACTGTTAAGATACATTTTCAAGTCACATCTGCTGTCTCCTCGCGACTTTAACTTTGTTTGTTCATTAATTACGCTTCAGACACATTTTGTTAACAGCTGTATTTTTGGTAAGTTTCAATTAGTGTTATTTTCAGTTGTCTATTTTGTTTTTTGTTCTTTGGCAGTTGTGTTTGTGCTAATGATATTGAAACGACAATTTAAAGTTACTTTCATTTACATAGATACATAAACGTCACGCCTGTATCCCATAGGAGTAAGCAGAGACTATGGATCTCCACTTTGCTCAATCTTGACATACTACTTTCGCTTCGTATACTCTTCTCTCTTCTCGTATATCAATCTCTTTATTTCATTCTCGTCGGTTCAGGGTACCTACTTTTAAAATTGTTACTTTGATCTATAATTAATTATATGTAACTCACGCCTTTTCAGATATTCGAACCCGAGACCTCAGCTTTATAGTTATACCGTAGTACAACTACGCCATCGAGGAAAAATATCTCCAATGATAATAATATGTATGTGCGTGGTAACCTGTTGTGTGTGGTGGCCTGTTGGTAACGGACGACGGTGGTCGCGGTTTCAAATCTCAGGGTACACCTCTGACTTTTCAGTCATGTGTGTATTGCTGCCGTCCTCTAGCTAAAATGCCGTTAACCAACATCTGACCAATTTTTACTTTTAAATGCAAGTATAATCAGAAAAAAAAGTTTCGCTATTGAAAAGTGCTTCCTGAGATCTATTATTCAGTATTTCAAAGTTTTAAATATGACTTCTAGTTATTGAGTAGCATATTAAAAACAAAAAAAATGTTTTTTTGCGCATAACTCAAAAAAGGGTTATGGTAGTTAACGGCATTTTAGCTTGAGGACGGCAGATTGATAGTCAATCACTATGCACTAAGTATAATGGTGGAGGAAACCATCGTGAGGAAACCTGCATACCATAGCGTTTTGTAATAATTTCTATGATAAGTAAAAGTCCGCCAATCCGCCCTAGGCCAGCAGACTATACGGCCTAACCCCTCTCAATCGTACTCTCGATTGTATAGGAGGCCCGTGCCCTCTAGTGGGACGTATATGGGCTGACAAAGAAACACATATGTAAGTATTATTTAAATGTAAATGTGTATATCAGAATGTTTTGTATGTCCGAAAATGTCGTTTCTAATCACGACAAGGGTCCGCTCACCGTACTATGTGGAAAGACGCCCCTTATCTACAAGTCGTAGAGCTGCCAATGCCATAGAGTAAACACAAAAAAGACATGATAAAAAATAGAACGAAAATGATAAATTCAAAAATTTAAATATATTTTGTTAGAAACGGGAAAAACCATTTTAAATATTTCTTTTTATTGCATTTGGGAGCTGCGAATGATATAGAGTAGAACATTAAATTAAAAAAAAAAAACAAAGAAAAGATATGAATAAAAAAATATATTATGAAAACTTAATGACTGCCTCGGTGGCGTATTCCGGTTCGAATCCCAGATCGGGCGATGTAATATTGGATTTTTCTGTTAAATATCAGACTAGAGTCAGGAATTTGTGCAGGATATGGCGATAGACTCGCCCCTTTTCACACTTGGGACGGAACATACAAGGCGAAATGTGTCCTGGTGACACCTCGGCCTACTCCTTCTGGGAAAAAGGCGTCAGTTTATGTATGTTTTAAGTATGAAATCTTTAAATTTTGGAATCGAATGGTACTGAATATTAATGGCGAAGGCTCCATAGAAGCCAGTTCCTACCGGCTTCCCTTTTGTAATTTATCATTACACTATAAACAAGCAAATTATTCAAACTTATTTATTTAATATCAAAACTCAATTATTATTTTTTACATTCAACGACATCTGTCGGCCAGATACGTAAACATTACTAGGAAGCGGCACAGTAAGCCCTTTAATTACATTGCGACGCGGTGCGACCTCTGGCGAATTCCTGTAAAATTGTTCGGCTTATTCAATAACACAAGCGCGGCTCGTGCGCCGCCGCCCGCCGCCGCCCCGCCGCCACCGCGCCGCCGCCGCGCCGCCCGTTACGCATTGTATAGTATGCAACAAACCACGCAAAATTGTACCTTAAATTGATAGTGATTTAACCCTTAACTTGGCAAGAACGGAAAAATAAGAAAACATATATTATTTTGACAAATATTAGTTTGGTTAGGGTTAGATAGCATAGGAAAAATAAAATAAAAAATCTAGATATCCTAGGTTACGAGAAAACCTATGTACATCACAGTGTACATTGCCAAGTACGCGGAAATCTTCATGTAGTTTTGTTTGTACATTGTGATGCACATTGCCAGCTTCGTAATGAAATACATTTGTAATATTTTATTCTATATATTTAAAAAAAAAAGACAAAACACAATGATAATCTCAATTACTTTGTATGAAATTTTCGGAAATAATTATATTTTTGCATCCCGGTCATCGAAATGCAAAAATATTCGTCATTTTTACACACGACAGTTGTCCTATCACTCTTGCAACACTTGCAACGCTATGTTTAGGCTTCTACTTCCGGGAAATGGGTTCCCACTTGTTCAATTAAAACAAATAATGTATTTACTCTAATCAAAGACAAAATTTGAAGCAGTGGTATGAGTCTTCTAAGCTAGTACCGGCTACATGTATATGTTGACATATTTCTCGATATTCGTTATGAGGCATAAAGTCTGTAATTAGCAGGTATCTTCATCCTTCTACCCAATTATGAGGATAGACAGGCATCTACGCTATACCCACCATGATCAGAGTGGCTAAGAAGTTCTTTATTTCATCTCCTGTCAACGATGTAGGTCATCCTAGCTTATGCACTATCTATAGATTTGTTCTATGATCAGTGTCTGAGATAAAGTCTAATGAAATCTGTAATATAAACAATATGGTTTTGTATTTATGTGAGTTTGATGAAAGGCATATTACATTTCTTAAAAACAAGCTGTGTGACGAAGTACGGCTTTGGATGAATCTCATAATCTAGAACAAATTTCATAGCCTTAACTTTTTTGGCTACTTTTTTATAAGTTGTTATGTTGTGGCTTAGAAGTGGTAAGTTGTTCCTATTGTCGACTGGCATTGCTGGGTAAAGTGCCTGATTATTCAGCAGTTGTGTTTTGTAAAAATTGTATGGGTTCCAAATAAATATCATGTAATATCTGCTCGTGTTCGGCGTTGGGGGATTAGTGAGAGACTTATAAAGACACTACTGTATTCTTTATTAAAGTCTGTCAAACTATTTAATTTAAATTAATTTGTTAAAGTTAATATGCCTATGAAAGTAAATCAAAAGTTATGGAGAAGATTGTATGAAAATAAGAGGTGCTCTACCGGATGTAGAGTTATCCTCAGAGCTGATATTTTCACAACAGTTAATGCCACTATGTTATGCGAGTTAGTTAGTTTTTGTTCTATAGGCAAAATATAACAAATAAATGTCTAAACAAACACAAATAAACGAAACATACACAAATTAACAAACGAATACCCACAAATTTGCCAAAACCCAATGTTCTATAAACCTGGCAATGTACAGCGTGGTTACCATAGTTTACCATTGGTACTTTATCGCGTTCTTGGAAATGTACATTGTGATGTACATACACTTATTTCATTCGAATACAAGAGCTTGTTTGTAGTTAGCTACGTTAAAAGGCATTTATTGAATAATTTAAGCTTTATACATAATAAAAAACAAAACATATTGTCAAGTTTAGATGAAAAAAGTTGAATAAAGCTAAAATAATATCACGGTGTCGCGAGGATGAGCTCGTGGCTTTTAGTTTTTTTTATTTAGGCATTTATATTACAGTGCAGTCTCGACAAAATAATTGTCTAGTGATTCTACTGTATATAACAATATATTCACAAAAAACGAGAAGAAAAAATATTCAATAAACAAAGAGTAATAATTTTTGAAAATGTAAGTACAGTGGGATGTACGGTGCCAAGTTAAGGGTTAAAGGTTCAATTTACGCTAAAAAAGCAAGAGGCAAGCCGCAGCTTCTCCGGCATTTCATGTGTTTAGGTATAGATATTACTTATTACAATAGCGAAATGCGGAGTCTAATGTATTTATAAGTGTTGTATTTACATTTTTACAATATATTCATGGTTCATGCAATTAGTTTTAAATGTTTTTAATTACAAAATGTGTATTAATATTATGGTTTTAATGGAAATTACTAATCGTTAGGTGCGTACTAATATGTTTAGGTTGTCGATTTTACAAATAAAGTTAGTGTTTAGATTTTAGGACATGCTCGATCCTCGCCTAAGGAATACATTGTCTTACTAATGTTACAACTGATAAATGCGGGGCTATCGTACTTGTTAACATATTGAGTCTAGGTTTTTATTTCTTTTATATTAATCTTATATTCACGTGCAGTTTAGAAATATACTTTTTTATTTTTCTCATTATGTAAGCATGGTTTACTTTTTATTTCATGGACATTGTAAATATTGTATAAGTACATAGGTAACGAAAATATTAAAATTTAATTGACGGCCGCAATAGGCAGATGCCACAATATCACTTACCAAATGAAACCCATTATTTTAGTTTGGTGAGTAAGATTCTCGAAGCAATCATTTGCTGGTGGGAGGATATTCGCAAAGGTCCGAATATAAGGACACACGTGCATAAGTGTGTCGCGTTTTGCGTTCATTCTGTGAAACATCAAACAGTAAATTTTTAATCTCTATTCGGACTGCACTACGCTTACTATCAGTCGCATTGTAGTCATTTCGTAATCCCTTATCCCTTCTAATATTATAAATGTGAATGTTAGTTTGTTTGTTACGCTTGCACGCAAAAACTACTCAAGTGATCATCATGAAACTTTGTACACATATTCTTGGAGGTATTAGAAGTAACATAGACTACTTTTTATTCCGAAGAAATTAGTGTTCCCGTGGGATGAAGAAGGAATTCCGATATATTTGCTACTTTTTCATACTCAAAAAGATGGGATGGGACTGGATTAAATTTCATTAGTAAGAATGGGACGGGGCGGGCGGGATATAACGGGATGGGACGGGACGGGATGGGAGATTAAAATTAAATAAACAAATAAAATTAACCACGCAGACGAAGTTTGCGGGCAGAAGCTAGTAACAGGATAAAGAAAATAAACATATTTTGTGTTTTGAGCTTCGGCTTGCCTTTTAAAAAATGTCACCCTTCGCCACTGCTGAATATGCTACCATGGTCAAGGTGTCAGCAGTCGCGTCCACTCCGTTGCCAACCGCCATTCTCATGCCGTTCGACACAATTCCAGCCCACTCAGCTGCTTCATCACGCTACACCGGTCGGACCCAGCATAATGAACGGAACACGTTACAAGTGTGACGGCAAACCATTCCATGGCATGACAGTGCGATAAAATGACATTATTTTTGGTTCTCTCGTAGTCTCTTTGTTTTTGACCATCAAGATATGGCTTCGCATATCGTCACGCGCAGTTTAGCCACATGAAGTCCACTGCTGGGCAAATGGCCTCCCCAAGACAGCCTCCGTGGCGCATTTGGTTAGAAGCCGCATGTGAAACGAGAGGCCGCGGGGTCGATCCCCGCTCCGAAACAAATATTTGTGTGATCCACAGGTATTTGTTCCGGGTCTGGGTGTTTGTGACACCGAAGTCTCTCGTAGTTTCTGATACCCACGACACAAGATTCGATCTTAGTGTGGGGTCAGGACTATGTATGTGACTGTTGGGTGTATTTATTTTATTGATTTAAGTATTTTAATAGAGAGCTGTTAGAAGCGAATTTTTTCATTAACAAAAAGGATTTTTTTGTGTAGCTATCGAAACAAGCGCAGCATCAATTTACATACAACGCATCTGCGGAAGTAATTTACGTTAACAAAATTGAACGGCCCCAAAGGTGGGATAAAAGCATTACTCAATTACGCGGTAAAATGGAGTACTTTGTTTTAAAACGGACGATAACAAACACACAATGTGAAAGAACGAGTAAGTGTTTCATTTTTATTAATTCGCTCTCAAACATACGCGGGTTAAACATACGAAATTAATTATTAAACTCCAAATAATACGACGATTGTGTAATCAAAATTCCTCTATTCTTTTCCAACATCATGTTCATCAATACAAGGGCTCTCTACAACATAAAACTTGCATATTGAAATGCCTACAACGTTTTCTCTAGAACAATCACAGCGTAATCCCCGACTCGGCCATCCTTCACATCCGCTGTTGACAACTCCGTTCTATATTCAAATCCTTATTCTATTCTTCTTAGTATAACTGCCAGCACCATCGTCATACTAGAATATGTTGCTTTACTCATCGCTTATAAAAATCACACGTTACTTATCTAAAAGTAGGATTAAACCTGTTTACAAAAGGGTCGATGTTACTAGAGACTATTCTGAGCGTCTGTGGCGCAGTTGGTTACGCTGACTGTCAAACGAAAGGTCGCAGATGCGATCCTTGAAACGAGACAAATATACGTCTAGCGTAGACACTTAGATTTTTTCTAATGATTTAATTTTAAATCTCTAGAGCCGTTCCTAGCTCGACGTGAAACTATTGAGGTGCGCGCAAGGAGGTTTTATTTGACAAGATCCTTTGTTCCAAGGAAAAGGAAGGCATTGTGCGAGACCATTCCATTTCCTTGTTACATATCGCAGTTCCGATAAAGCGAGCTAATTTTTATAGGTCATCCTTTATTGGATGTTCCTTGGGGATTATTTGAGTATTAAATAAAAGTATTTTCTTTCTTCTTCTTGTTCTATGTGTTAGTATATGTTATTTTGTATTTTGTAATATATTTTTGTTGGGATCTGATAGGGTTACTGGTATAGAGGCTGCTGATCGTAATACTTTTATTGTTGTAAAGCGAAATTCTTCGGTTACATGCATACATGACATAAACACACGCCTTTTTACCCGAAGGGGTAGGCAGAGCTGCAACCAGGATACCTACGTTTCGCCTTGTGTTTTCCGTCCCACGGTGTAATAGGGGGCGAGCCTATCGGGCACAAATTCCAATTTTGAGTTGCTTGAGTATAGACATATTGCTTCGTCGCGCTGCAGCTAATGCCCAGCATTCTACACCAACACCACATCTCAAAAGCGTCAATGCGATTCCTGTCTGCAGCCTTAAGGGTCTAGGTCTAAAATTCACGTATTCGAAAATCATCCAAACCTACTCAAATCACGAAATGAGAAACGAAAAACAAACAACACCTTTTTTTGCCTTAAGAAGCCTGAAAACTTTTCACAATTACGATCTTAATGTAAAAGCTATAATTCCCAATACAAGAAGACCACTAAGTTGGCCGCGTATGGCTATTAAATGCATTTGTAAAAGTACATTGGCACATAAAACGGAACAGCCCTTTCAATACCTATCTAGAAATTTCTGTAATAACATCGTAGAGACATTGAATTTTCCTCGAGTATCCAACCGTGGACGGTTATGGCCAAAGTTGTATTAACTCGTCGGTGCTGCCATCTGTAAATCGTGAAATATTCTTGTTTGCACCTTTTCCAGAAGTTTGCGGTGTAGAAGTTCGTTTGTGCGACAAATATAATTAGGATTACTTGTTTTTACTTAAGTTTTGTTTATTGTATTAACAACTTAACAGGTTTACCTGTTAAGTTCGGCTTTTTAAGAAACATCCTATAAATACATCAATAAATAAACAAAGAAATACAAAATAATTTCCACATCAAAAACGGTAGATTAGCTTTTTCATTGGCGTTTAACTCCTTTGGCGGCAATATCTGGCAGAAAGCGTTTAATTTTTTGTGTTCGCAAAGCCTTCTAGCACAGCTTGTAATGAAACCAAGCTTACGATTAGCTAACTGTGATTAAGACTTAAGGCATCCCTCCTTACCCTTTCGGGGATATAGGCGTGAGTGTATATTCTTTAAATATCTCTTAAGTAATATTATGTTCCAAATTATTTTAAACTTAGATTTAGTTTAATTCACATCAATGTAGTTACATTGTTACTAATTTTTGTTTAAATTTATTTTATTTTCTGTATGCTGTATAATATGTGTGCCTATAAAAGGCAAAAGTATTAGTTTTATTTTAATTATTCATAACTCTATTTTTAAATGTTGTTGCTAAAATAAAGCTGTTGGTATGTCTAAAAATTTAATCAATAAATACCTCCACTGAATGCTTTCACAATTTCCAAACCAAAAATTAGAGAGCAAGATTTTCTGTTATGTTTCTCTAAAGACCCTCAAAGTTTCGCGAAGTCAGAAGTGCAGTCGAAAACAATAACAGTAGTCGGACGCGAAACCGCGTGTCGGAATGTTCAGTGTTTTTACTACGGAAATACTTCCGCTACGTTGATTATATGTGTTTTTGTAGTTTCAATGGTATATTGAAGGCTTTAGTGTATAAAACTGACAAATTCCTGTATTTAGACTGATGAAGTGCCTATAAGTGAAGGTCTAGTAAAGACATTAAGTTTCTTCATTTCGATAAGCATTTAATATAAATAAATAAATACACCCAACAGTCACATACATAGTCCTGACCCCACACTAAGATCGAGTCTTGTGTCATGAGTATCAGAAGCTACGGTAGACTTTTGGTCTCACAAACACTCAGACCCGAGACAAAATACTTGTGGGCCTAACAAATATTTGTCTCAGTGCGAGGATCAAACCCGCGGCTTCTCGTTTCACAGCCGGATATTTACCAACTGCGCCACGGACGCTGTCATAATAGAAAAATAAATTATGTTCTTTTGTGTGTTATATAAAGAGACCAACGCTACGTCATTAGCATTTTTGTTAAAAGCGCTGTGGTTTGAAATATATTTCTATTTTCTATTTACGTTAAGTAAATATTAGTTGAATTTGTTAACACAAAATTCCGCACTAATGATAAATATTTCCAAGTTTTCATAATTTTAGCAAAATAATATCGTATATTTTTGAAACTTAATTACATACAGACGAACAAAAACAAAGTGTGTTCATAAAGTCCATTCACATTCGTTTTATTAAGTTTTCTAAATGTGAGTGTAATTTTCCAAAAAATATCCTAGCTAGCTTTATTGTCATGAAATGATGTGAAACACGTGTATATTGACAATATTTATGTGGCAGTAGGTTTAGCTTGACTGTGAAACGAGAAGCCGCGGATTCGGTGTCCGGATTGAGACAAAGTTTGTGTAGCCCACAAATATATGTTTCGGGTCTGGGTGTTATGAGACTTAAAACACTGTCGTGGTTTCTAATACCCACTTGGTGTCACGGTACAATGACACACGTGTACACGTAATACAAGTGCAACCATCGATATCAATGTTACACTAGACATTCAGTACACAAAATGTGTCCCACCTACTTGCGATGCATGCACCGCACATGAATCCGTTTGCTTCGTGACAGTGACAGTGCAGTTCGCCTTATCGCATACGTTTAAAAGTAATTTATTTTGATATTTCGCCGTCAAGCCGAATGCAAATCGTCAGAAGTTCAATATTTTAATAAAATACCAGGTAAGTGATGTAATATAGCAATGTGCTTTTAAAATACGGGGGCACTTTATTTCTATGACGCGTCTCGTCTATTGGTAGAATATAAGTCAATGAGTGCAGCAAGTTGCTGGTTGTAGGCCTCTTCAGCTTACTGTGGAAATTCTAAGGGGAGGCCTGTATTGACTTGCTAAAGAATATGATAATAGCCTACTTATTACTGGTATTTAATTTATTGCTGTGCTGGGTTTTCAATGAGACAGAATTACGGTCAACCCATTCATAATAAATAGGTTTACTCGTATAGCCTTACATTGACACTTTTACATTTCCAACAAATATATTAAATTAGTAAATAAATACATAAATATAACTTTAACTACACATAGTCCAACTAACTGGGTACAGTAAGTGGTACGCTTTAGGTTTGCCACTACAGGGCACGCGCCTCCACTACAATCGTAAGTACGATTGAGAGGGCTTAGGCCATGTAGTCCACCACGCTGGCCTAGTGCGGGTTGGCGGACTTTAAATACCATATAAATTCTTCAAATCGCTACGGTATGGAGGTTTCCTCATGATGTGTTCCTTAACCATTATGGAGTGTGGTGATTGACTTTCAATACACATACATATGACTTTGAGGTCAGAATTGTGCCCTGGGATTTTTAACTCGCGACCATCGAAAACATGGAAACAGCCGCGTCTGGTTCGTTACTAACAGGCCACCACGCACTTTCAACGGATGCATCTCCAAATTACTTAGGTCTATTTTCGTACTCAATTTTTCTAAGCTTGCTCATCATGTCAAACACTTTTCAAGTCCTATTTCAATAGCGTATAGCAATTCTTTATGAAATGGTGTCGTTTATGCTATTCTGAACAATTATACCTGTTCGACTAAGTGCATCAGTGCCCGTCTTCTTGCTAAGTGGAAGGAGTGGGTGTAAGTTAAAAACTTCTGGCGATATTTAAATATTTACCAGATCGATGGCACGTTAGGCAAGAGCCAGGTTAAAAGTATCCTCAACCGACGAGAATGCATGAAGAGATTGATGAAAGTAGACGAAGCAAAAGTAGTATGTCAAGATCGAGCAAAGTGAAGATCCATAGTCTCTGCCTACCTCTATGGGCATGAAGTTTATTATAATTATATTTTCTGTCAAGGATATTCGTGTTGATTTGATATGATTACTCTCTTAGCTTTTCAGGATTGACTGAGGTTTCATAGAGCATGTTACACAATTGTGAAGCCAAAGGCATAACTCTAGATATTGCACAGAGATCGCAGTGGAAGGCCAAGCATGGCTTTGTAATTCATGGTGTTGTTTGGTTTTGCAACTGTCCATGAGCGGTCGTAACGCTACCATCAGGCGCAGTGGCGAAGGATGACATTTTTTAAAAGGGAAGCCGAAGCTCAAATCACAAAATATGTTTATTTTCTTTATCCTGTTACTAGCTTCTGCCTGCAAACTTCGTCTGCGTGGTTAATTTAATTTTACACATCTTGTAATTAAAAACATTTAAAACTAGTTGCATGAATCATGAATATATTGTAAAAATGTTAATACAACACTTATAAATACATTAGACTCCGCATTTAGCTATTGTAATAAGTATTATCTATACCTAAACACACGAAATGCCGGAGAAGCTCCGGCTTGCTTCTTGCTTTTTTAGCGTAAATTGAACATTAAATCATTATAAATTTAAGGTACAATTTTGCATGGTTTGTTGCATACTATACAATGCGTAACGGGCGGCGCGGCGGCGCGGTGGCGGCGGGGCGGCGGCGGGCGGCGGCGCACGGGCCGCGCTAGTGTTATTGAATAAGCCGAACAATTTTACAGGAATTCGCCAGAGGTCGCAGCGCGTCGCAATGTAAAAAGGGCTTACTGTGCCGCTTCCGCTGGCCGACAGAATATGTCGTTGAATGTAAAAAATAATAATTGAGTTTGATATTAAATAAATAAGTTTGAATAATTTGCTTGTTTATAGTGTAATGATAAATTACAAAAGGGAAGCCGGTGGGAATTGGCTTCCATGGAGCCTTCGCCACTAATCAGACGAATGGCATGCTCGTCCCGCCATTTAATGCAATAAATGTTACGGGTTAATTCGTTGTGCCAAGGGTCACCAACATTTACGGGGATAGAACTCTAAGAAAACGTATCCCGTATACTCTCAACAGTTTGCCCGAGGCTATAAGACAAGAACCTAAAAAAATAATATTTAAATCGAACCTCAAAAAGCACTAATTAACCAATTTGCGCTAATGTATAACTAAATATACAAATTGATCCTGCTGTCAAACTGTTTGTATAGTTTTGCAGGACACTTATGTAGGTTATAAGTTTATTATTTTGTAATTAATAAATTAATTTCCTATTCATTATCAGCCCAGAATCAGGAATTTATGCCCGATTTGACGATAAGCTAGCCGGAGTATCACATCGTGGGACGGAACACAAAAGGCAAACCGTGGGTGTACTTGTGGCGCCTCTGCCTACCCCTTCTGGGAAAAAGGCGACAGTTTATGTATGTAATTTTTTAAATATAAACACGGCATAAGTCTCCATCTTAAACCACACCGATCTCAATTAAAATGCCCTCTTATTGATATAATGTCTATCTCGCCATCTGGCAAGTGGTCGGCTAACAATTATCGCAACAGGTCTTCATAGCTATTACTTTATCATGTTATTGTTCTTTCTTTTTAAAGATGTTTCTTTTCAGAAAAGGTTTAATTATAGTTTAATGTTGAGATTTTTGATGGCTACTGGAAATAGGGTGGAAATTTTGGGATTTTGGATTTGATTACTATTATGGGATAGATTAGCGAGTGAGGTGAGTGAATTGCTAAACTGCTAAACCGGTGGTCGCGGGTTCAAATACTTTGACTTTTTAAAGTTATATTTATATTGGTAGCTAATTAACGCTTGCTTCAGCGTGAAGGGCAACATTCTGCAATTGGCATAACGGAGATTATTCCATAAGAATTCCGAAATGTAAGTATTTTAAAATTTAGTTATAATCTTTGTTTGTTTCCCTTGTACAATAAAGAATATATAAATAAATAAATAAAATAAGGTAGGTATGTAAATTGTAAAGTCTACCAACCATATTATGTAGGCGTGGTAGAATGTAAGGAGTCCCAAAAAGGTTCCTGTCAGGCAGACCCGTCGATCGCAAAATTTAGGACAATCATTCTACAATATGACTGTTAAGTTATTTTGCACCGAAGATATGTGAATGTTAGATAAGGTAGAATATAGTTCATCTTACCTGGGGTGTTGTTGTCCGACAGTTATATTAATCTGGGCAGAAAAACAAAACTTACTTCAATATAAGTGGCAGAATATATACATACAGGGTATATCCGAAAACGAAGCCAGGTGGTAGTGTTAGTGACTTCAGACACAATGCAAGTAAAAATTTCGCAAAAAAAATCGACAACTTTTTTTTGTTATTTTTTACATATCGTTGTATTTGGGTGATATATACATAGTTTTCCTATAATATAGATGTACACCTCTTTTTTTTTAAACACGCAATGGTACATAAGGGTTTGAATTAATATTTTCGCAAAAACTAGGTATTTACCACCCAAACACGATGACTTTTTAAAAATTTTAAAAAAATATCTGTCACTGTTTTGGCGAAAGTTTTATTTGCATCGTGTTTGTAACCACTAAATCTACCACCGGGCTTCGTTTTTGGTCGCAGTCTTGATATACCCGGCATATACATATAGTATAAAAGTAAACAAAACCAGGAAATACAAGGGTAAACACGATTGGCGAAACTGATTTGATGTAAAACATGCCTAATACATTTTTATAGAAAAAACCATTGAGATATCGGTTATTCAAATTATTCGTCCCGAAACCTTTCGGGTCCTGTCATCCCACGTCACGGCCTGCCTTACTGTACATGTATGTGCACAAGTGATTCTTACGTTATTTGTAATATAAATATTAGTAGTAATACATATATACATACATAAACTCACGCCTTTATCCCCGAAGGGGTAGGCAGAGGCGCCACTAGGACACCCACATTTCGCCTTGTATGTTCAGTCCCACGATGTGATAGGGGGCGAGCCCATCGCCATATCGGGCACAAATTTCTGACTCCGGGCTGATAATGAATAGAAAAATCCAATATCACTTTGCCCGACCCGGGACTCGAACCCGAGACCTCAGCTTTGTAACCGTACCGCAATACAACTACGCCACCGAGGCAGTCGTAATCGTTTTTTTTATTGCGATGAATGGCGTGACAAGTATGTCATTCGCCTGATGGTAAGCGATACGACCGCTCATGGATAGCAGAAAACAAACGACTCTATGAATTGCAAAGCAATGGTTGGCATTCCACTGCGCTCGCCATCCTGAGACATAAGATGTAATGTCCAGTACTTACTCTGGGTAAATGTCCTTCAAACCGGAACACAACAATGCATTTACACGGCTGTTTGTTGGAGAAATAGACATTGCGGTGGTACCTACCCAGGCGGCCTCTCACATATGAGAGACCTACCACCAGTAAGTGGAACATATATCTACTAATAATTGACATACATACATAAACTCACGCATTTTTCCGAAAGGAGGGAGCAGAGGCGCTACCAGAATACCCTCATTTTACCTTGTATTTTCCGTCTCACCATATTGGGCTCAAATTCCTGACTCCGGGCTGATAATGAATAGAAAAACCCAATATCAGATTGCCCGACCCGGGATTAGAACCTGAAACCTCAGGTTTGCAATTATACCGTAGTACAACTGCGCCACCGAGGCTGATTGAAATTCGATAAATAATTATTTGTTACTATTATTACTTGTGTGCCTTTGTACTGAATTTTCATAAGCGGTGTTTAATTGCCTAGACGACTAATTAAGGAATCATTTGTTTCAATAAAAGAATTTTATTAAAAAAAATGTCTGATCTGAACAGAATTTCTACCGACCTGTACAATATCAAATGCTTTGGTAAGCCATGGTGTAGATGCAGGTATGGTCGAGGGTCCTTATCTCTGGAGACGAGAAAATCCAGTATTTTGGGTATCTAGTATGTTCCAAGATAATCCATGTTCTATCAATCACGCTAAGTAATATAATGTCAGTGTTTTACCCTCCCTTGAATGTATTTATTATACATACATACATACATAAACTCACGCCTTTATCCCAGAAGGGGTAGGCAGAGGCGACACCAGGACACCCACATTTCGCCTTATATGTTCCGTCCCATGATGTGATAGCTAGCCTATCGCCATATCGAGCATACGTATTTATTGTGTAATACAGTATTCACTATTCTCGCAAGCACAAATGAACCAATAAAAAGTAAGTTACAAACAAAACCAAGAAACTCCTTGTTTAATTGCCACCGGAGTTACAAAATCCCTTTTCTTAAAAGCTCGTTGAGAATGGTGAATTCATGTAGCCAGTTCCTAGTTACTGTACTTCTAAGGGCTAATTAGGGTTTCGAAGGGTTCAAGGGTCGTTCCGAGCACTTTTATTTGTTTTAAATGACATCGCTGGTTAGTCTTGGGCTTGTTAGTTGTTTGGAGATCAGGGTTTTCACTTTGAGTGTTTGGAGCTGTTTTCGGATGATTTTGAAGGGTGAATGAGAGAGTTTGAACAATTTGTTGCATGTACCATAAGATTAATTAAAGACTGCCTCGGTGGCGCAGTTGTGCTACGGTATGCATGCAAAGCTGATCTCAGGTTGGAGTCCCGGGTCGGGCAATGTGATATGGCATTTTTCTATTCATTATCAGCACGGAGTTAGGAATTTGTGCCTGATATGGCGATAGGCTCAAGACAAAACGTGTGTGGCCGCACCTCTGCCGAACCCTTCTGTGAAAAGGGCGTGAGTTTATGTATGACATAATATTATGTTTGTATCTTCTATGGTGTAGACAAGAAACACCAATAATGCTAACTTCAACTTGTTGGTTAATCTCCGTCCCGTGCTGTGATATGGGGCAAGCTTATTGTCATGTCGACCAAAAATACAAAGCCCAAGCAACGAATGCGATTTTCCTAACTAAAATGCTTGTAAAGTTGATTGCCTGAGAAAGTAACCAAAGACTCAAAGATTTAATAGTTTCGGATGGGAAGAAATAGTTTTCTGTTCCCTATCGATACTTTATCTGAAAACTATTAGGTATAGATCACTGCAAAATCAGGATTCATGTATACATATTTTTTAATCCGATCGATGTCTGTAAATGGAATATAAATAAGAAAAACTAATAGGGGGGGTCTGTAATAACGTAATAGAACCCAAAACAATGATTTTTAGAATTTTTGTCTGTTTGTCTGTGCGGTTGTGCGCGTTGAACTCAGAAACAGCTTAACGGGTTTCGATGAAATTTGGTATGGAGGTAGCTGACACCCTGGATTAACACTTAGACTACTTTTAATCCCGAAAAATGTGTTCCCGTGGGATGAGGAAGGAATTCCGATATATTTGTTAATTTTTTATACTCAAAGGGATGGGGTGGGATTGGATTACATGCCTTGAGTGAGAATGAGACGAGACGGGCGGGATATACCGGGACGGGAAGAGACGGGATGGGAAATCCCCAAATAAAGTTAATTTCCAATAAAGTTAATCACGCAGACGAAGTTTGCGGGCAGAAGCTAGTTTTTAATATAAATCAAAAACATACCAAATATCACGAAAAGAAAAGTCAGATTAAATACAAACTTAACCCTACTAAAAAATATTTTTCTTTACGTCACATTTTCGTTTTCTCTTTTCATCTTTTAGCCACAAGCAATCCATGTTGAACATAGGCCTTCTCCAAATATTTCCTTTCTCCTATATATGTAAATTGTTACACAAACAGACGAGCAGTTTATTCCGGACGAGTTAACTAAGAACGTTACTGTAAGCAGCTTTACAAGGCTCTTTTGTCGAGCGCGAAATAAATCGGTTATATTCTAACCCTTTACGGGAAACTTGGCAACTTAATTTACTTTGGGAATTAATCTTTGGTACTTTTTGCTACTTGTTTTAGTAAGTTAATTTGTAATAATAAATATAATGGTAGGTTCATCGTTGGGTGCGCATCACACAAGAAATATTTGATAAATTTTACAAGTATTTACTAGTTAAAAAATCAATATTTTTCATAATAAGCTTTATTTACATAATGTTGCAGATTTATTTCACTTATAGCTTCGTATTTCTATGAGTCCTGAAATACTAAAGAAATTATAGACAAAACCTACCTGGGGCCTTAAATAGATATTAATGGAATGCTATACCGAAAAATCATAATTTCAAAAAAGTCATACTACCCATCTTAACAATCAAACTCGTCCTGGGTTTCCTAATTCACTGCACTAAAACACTAAGTCCCAGTGGGTTGACAAAATGCTAGGAAACATGGCGAATACGGTCAATGTTTGTGTTGTCTCCGGACAATGGAGATGTTTGTCTTAGATAACACTTGTGGGATTTGGGATTGATAGTTTATTGCGTATCTGTAGAGATACCTGTTTGTGTGGTATAAATAATAGTAAACCGGGAAATAATGTTACCAATATCTAACGATTCGTATGACAAACGCTGAACGGTACGTTTTCAGCGTTCTTTCTTACCACGCACGTGCAAGCTCTGGAATGAACTCCCTGCATCGGTGTTTCCTGAGCACTATGACCTGTCCTTCTTCAAACGAGGCTTAAAGAGAGTACTCTCGTTAAGGTAGGCAGCGACTTTGTTGTGCTGGACCCCTGGAACTGCGAAGTTCTCTGGCAGCGGTAGCCGCTTAGTGCTTACCATTAGGCAGGCCGCTAGCTCGTCTGCCTGTAATGGCAATACAAAAAAAATTACACATAAATTCTCGCCATTTCCCCAGAACGGTTGGCAGAGGTGCAGGACAACCACGTTTTGCCTTATATGTTCCGTCCCACGATGTAATAGGGGGCGAGTCTATCGCCATATATATCGGGCACAAATTCCTGACTCCGGGCAGATAATGAATAGAAAAATCCAATATCACTTTGCCCGACCCGGGATTCGAACCTGAAACCTTAGCTTTGTAATCGTATTGTAGTATAACTACGCTAGCGAGGCAGTCATATGATATTTTAAACCAAAAACTCACAAAATATGGAGTACCGGACCTGGCGAACAACTCACGGATATAGTTATAGTAAGTAATAAATAGTTTTGTGACTTGACTGTAAAGGTAAAATGTGTTAAATTGTCTTTTCATATATTACATGGGGTAAGCCTAAAATAATTCCACATTACTACCCAACGATTCGATGTCCCAATTTATATCCAAGTCCATCCTATCGGAAAAAAGGTCTGCTTTTAAACCTGCCTCAGCGAATGAAAAGCACACGAAAAATATCAAACAAAAGCCGAAGTTAACCCAAAAATGAAGTGGCCGGGAATTCCCATCGTATCGGTCGGCATTCGGCACTCCGTAATTAGGCTAAAAGGTTTAGCTCAGACATAAATATGCCGTATTTACGAGCAGAGTTTCGCGCCTCGGATAATTATAAATATTAAGGACTTGGTTTGGCTCCCGGGTTTGGTTGCGTTAATATAGAAAATAAATAGATAGTTCGACAGCCTCCGTGGCGCAGTTGGTTAGACGCCGGCTGTGAAACGAGAAGCCGCGGGTTCCAACCCCGCACCGAAACTAATATTTGTGTTATCCACAGGTATTTCTTTCGGGTCTGGGTGTTCGTGAGACCGAAAAGTCTCTCGTAGTTCCTGATACCCACGACACAAGACTCGATCTTAGTGTGGGGTCAGGACTATGTATGTGACTGTTGAGTGTATTTATTATTATTATTATTTATAATTCATATATATATTTTAAATAGTAACAGCTGTAGCTGTTGTTGAACACAAAGGTTAAATCAAAATCTTTGAATTCAGTTTGAATTGTTTTCAGCTCAAAATGATGTCTTCTTTCAGTAAAATTGTGTTTCTAAAATATTTAAGAGTCTTCCCCTCCATATGGCATCGTGGGACGCCCTGTATACCCTTTTCTATATCCCAAATATTTAATGCAATATTTCATGAAAATAGGTTGCATGGTGGTTTCTTATCTTTACGCGAATGTTACATATTGAAATAAAACTATTTTTGACGGATTTTATCGCGATTTGGTTTAATTTGTACATTTTTTAACAAATTATATTGTTACAGTCACTGAGCGGATGACTAATGTCTAATACCTCAGTCTGCCCCATGACCACGAAAGCTGGAAAGCAATCGAAACGTCGGGAAGTAAAAAATGTAAAAATTAAACCAAATCGCGATAAAATCCGTAAAAAATAGTTTTATTTCATTTGGTTGCGTAGGTTAAAAGGAACAAACAAACACACATTCCTATTTGCAATAATCAGGACGGTGATCCACTGTTCGGTCGCGTGATGATATTTATGATATTCGAAGAAGCTATAATTCCGCAACAGACAAGATAGATTACAGTAAAATCACACTAATTACCTCGGATTACAGTAGAAATGGTCCGGCTCGATCAGTGGCCGTAGTGCGAGTTTTATCGACTCGATCGCGTGAAAGTAAACTTCGTTTTGTATGGCATGTGATCAGCGCCATCTAGTATTAATATTGTGAACCTTATTTGTGAGGGCGGGATTTGTTTGTTACATACAAAACGAAGTTTACTTTAACGCGATCGAGTCGGTATAAAAACTCGCACTACGGTCACTGAGTAGCCACGGAAGAAAGAAAATTTGCTAGTCCGCGAGGGTTCCATTGTATTGCAAAAGAATGACGTGGAGTGACGATCGGTGGTAAGATTGCTGGAGACTTTTCTCCCATTCTGGAGGGATGGTACAAGACCTATAATTAAAGTTATAAAGATGTTAATGGATGATAGTGGTTTAAAGTGGTAATTAACAAGGTGAGCTGTTTGCTCCTTAGCCGTACCATACATACATACATAAACTCACGCCTATCCCCGAAGGGGTAGGCAAAGGCGCCACCAGGACACCCACATTTGTATGTTCCGTCCCACGATGTGATAGGGGGCGAGCCTATCGCCATATCGAGCACAAATTCCTGACTTCCGACTGATAATAATGAGTAGAAAAATCCAATATCACTTTGCCCTACCCGGGACTCGAACCCGAGACCTTAGCTTTGTAACCGTACCGTAATACAGCTACGCCACCGATGCAGTATCCATGCCGTAAAAAAGATACTACTTACCAAACGGGTTTCAAAATTCAGGCAAGATTGAGTCAATCAAAATTAAGTTCATTAATCGTAAAGTGTTGCCGAAGAATTACGTATAACTACAAATGATTCACGACTACCAACAACAAAAAAAAAAACAAGGCGGTTTGAAAAATATGTATATAATATCTTTTTAGAAGAGGCTTATTGGAATTACTTATTAATGAGTACATACTTACTGTTCGTCATTTATGTATAAAAATATATTTTCATGTTTTCGAATCAACAACTTTTCTGAACTTTGTCAACAACTAAACTACGGCACTGACAAACTTGTTTATAAGAAGTGTTTAGTAAACTTTGTCGTCATTTCCTTCATGCCTTTTCTTGGTTTGATCACAGTCCATTGTAAAACAAATGCACAAGTTTGTAGTTTTATTTTGTCATTACGTGAATCCCTATAGTCCTGATCATTTGTAAAATAACGTTACAGTTAACACATTGATAATAAATTAAAATGAATCAGATTTATACCACAATAAAAAAGACTCATTACAATAATTTACAACACTAAATTATTCAATAAAATTTAATTCAACGGAGGGTAGTTTCATGACATTTGCTCTCTTGTAAATTTGACGGTTCAGTCTCGCATACGCTTCGGAACGCGCGGCGCGTGATTCGCGGCCGGGCTGATTTCACTAATAATTTTGATCGTGTTGTTGTCAATTTAGATGCAATTGCATCACTAAATATCAGTTTAGTAAGTTCATCAATGTTAGAGTTTAGTTCCTGCTTTAATTTGTCTCGTAATTTTGATTGTGTACAAAGATACAAGTGATGTTTAGTGCTGTATTAAAATCTAGCTCCTGCCTTAGGTAGAATCTGAGTACGGGTTTCGGTTTCTCGCCTAATTTTAGTCGTGTGTGTAGTGCTGTTTTGGAATGTAGCTGCTGCCTTAGGATTTACTCTTAATTTTTGATTCGTGGTCAGTGTAGTGTAATATTAAAGGCATTATTCATAGACAGTTTTAAAACGTATTTTAATTATCAAATTTTGTGTCTTCTTCGCTCAAACTGAATTGTAAAGTCGTTCGTAAGGGACAAAACAATCTATAACTAAAATACATTTTAAAACTGTCTATGGATAAGGCCGTACATCTTTAGTGCTATAGTTGACTTACTAGTGTCGTCGATGCCATCCACCTTCGGGAGTGCTCTTAGGTGAGTAGGTTATAGTTCTAGTTTTTGTTTAATTATAAATAAATAAATACACCCAACAGTACATAGTCCTGACCCCACACTAAGTTCGAGTCTTGTTTCGTGAGTATCAGAAACTGCCAGAGACTTTTCATTCTCACAAACAATAAGACCCAAAACAAATACCTGTGGATTACACAAACATTTGTCTCGCGACCTCTCGTAACACAGCCGGCGTCTAACCAACTGCACCTCGGAGGCTGTCAAACTAAACTATATTAAACTTGCGCTACTGCCTCCTCAACTAGTGTTATTACTTTCGTCTCTATTATAACATGGCATTAATCACGGCTCCCGCTGTTTGTATCGCTAAGCTTTGCAATTCCTTAATAGATTATGTCTGCTAAATGCGTCTTATAAATTATTAGTGAAGCGTTTGTTCACAGAGATTTTGCTTTTATAAGTTCCTTAATTAAGGTTTTATTTGTGTAATGGCCACTGTAACGATATAACTGCAAGTCTGAGTTTGCACCAATATACTGGAACGTGTGTGGGCATTGACTTATATTCTACCGATAGACGAGACACGTCAAAGAAATAAAGCGCCCCCGTATTTTAAAAGCACACTGCAATATTACATCACTTACCTGGTATTTTATTAAAATATTGTAACTTCAGACGATTTGCTTTCGGTTTGACGGCGAAACATTCATTTATTACTTTTAAACGTATGCGATAAGCCGTACTGCACTGTCACTGTCACGAAGCAAACTGATTCATGTGTGGTGCATGCACCACAAGTAGGTGGGATACATTTTTTGTACTGAATGTCTTATCTAGTGTAACATTGATATCAATGTGTGTGGGCAAATAACGCGCAAACTTAGTTGAAATTTCGATTCGAGACTTATCCTCAAGCACTCTAGCTATTTAATTTTCTTATCTTAACTTCATTATCAATTAGTTATTTTTACTTTTTTAGTTGGGTCTTTTACTAGCGTGTTTTTTTAGTTTTATAAACTATTATTTATTGTTGAACTTTGCATCATTTCTTTGCTTTTAAAAGCATATTTTTTTGGAAATAAATAAATTGTATTTGTTTAAATATTACTCATTATTACCAGTCGGAAATATCTGTGCACCTGGCTAATTGAAAAAAAAATTCAAATTCTGGCAAATTCAAATATAGAGGTTAAAAAAACTAAATTAAAATAGGAAAAATATTGATACCAAAAACATATTTCGCCTCCATCTCAAAATGTTTTTATTGTAAAGAACTTAGTGAATAGGTATATATTCCAGCTAGGTCCACAGATATTTTCGACAGGTTTTCGGTGAATTCGTATTAATGTGGGATACTCCAAAGCCAAACGAGATTTCTCAAAATTAATCAAACCTGGCCTTTACAAATGACGGAATAAAAAAAAATTGCAACTCAAAGACTTTATTCTATGCAACTTCAACTGAAACTTTGAACGTTTCACTTCGATAAGGGGCGGAAAAAATTCTCAATATCGCGAGGAATTGAAACAGAAGTTAATACAATTTACATTTTATTGCGGTCTTCGCAACTTTGTCTATGCGGAACTTCGAAAGGAATTTAATTCTTCAGCTGGAATGTGTTAAGTATGCGTGGGTTTCCGTTTGTGTAATAGTTCTTGGTTCATTTGTTTTCTTTTTCAATACATGTAGGATTGAAATGCTATAATGAAGGATGAGTAGAATTAAACGTTAGAAGAACATATATACATACATAAACTCACGCCTTTATCCCCGAAGGGGTAGGCAGAGGCGCCACCAGGACACCCACATTTCGCCTTGTATGTTCCGTCCAATGATGTGATAGGGGGCGAGCCTATCGCCATATTGGGCACAAATTCCTGACTTCGGACTGATAATGAATATAAAAATCCAATACCACTTTGCCCGACCCGGGACTCGAACCCGAGACCTCAGCTTTGTAACCGTACCGTAATACAACTATGCCACCGAGGCAGTCACAAAGTCAAACGTTAGAAGAACGACTGACATGAACGTGTTATGTGAAAGAGATGATGAATAAGGAGTAAAAGAGTTAGAAGATGAATGACTAAGATGTCAAGTATGAAAGGACGGAATAGGAGAGAATAGTTTGGAAGACGATGGAAGACGTTGAGGACGACGGATGACGACTCAATTTAAGATGTATTAAAGAAGACGATTTCATATTGAATAATTTCAGAAGAAGAAACAAAGATTGGTCTTTGTTTCTTTTGACCCGACACGAAACCATTACCACACATATCCATAGCCTCACGAATTTTTCCTAGAAGGGGTAGGCAGAGGTTACTAGGACCCTGCCAGGATGACTGCTACCAGGACACCCACGTTTCGCCTTGTGTGTTCCGTCCCACGATGTGATAGGGTGCGAGCCTATCGCCATATCGGGCATAAATTCCAGAGGGGTTACTCGGTGCTCCGACATGACGTTCGAACATTCGAACGAAATCTAATATCACTGCCCGATCCGGGATTCGAACCCGAGACTTCAGGGTTGTAAGCGTACGGTTGTACAATGCGCCACCGAGGTAGTCAGTTTTCACCTTATTGCTGTAACGGAAGTACCTAAGGAAAGTGGTTATAGGAGTTATAAAGCCCATGTCGAGTTGAAAAACCCTCAATATTCTCCCCTTACAAAACTCCTACAAGTGCAAATGATGGCGAAGTTTATTTAGGTGAGTGAATTAAACATTTATTTAGAGGCACAATTTAATTTGGCAAAGTGACGGCGACAAAGGTACCGGCACTCTTGTCAGGTAACGTAAACAAAGTATTATCAATCCTTAAGGTTTGGGTGTGGGACAAGGCAAAGGAGGTAGCGGAGAATAAACCAAAGTCCCGATTAAATTTATTGATTAAGTGTGACGTGGGTAGTTAAGTGCGACTTAATATTTTAATGGCGTTTGAGTATTCGGGCATATATCCTTTATAGTACACTACATTTATGCTTAACAAAAAAAAAACATTACATTCGATAATAGTACAAAAGGCGGTCGTATCGCTCGAAGCAATCTCTTACTGATTACCTTGGGATAAAGAGAGAAGGATAAAAGAGAGGGCAGTCAATAGTGCACCAATAGCTTATTAAAAACATATTAATAATAACTATAAAATAATAATAATAATAGCAATACTATTTAATAGATGCTCCGTATACACATAGATATACGAATAAACAAGTAACACAGTATCACACATGTAAAATATGCAGCATACTAATATAATAATAAAATAAACATACATATTACATAACACATGTTTTTCGCCAAGTTACTTTGCAATGTGACCGAAGTATTCCAGGGTTCTGCGTAAACACTCGGATAACAGCCAAGAGGAGATTTTATGTTGTCCATGAAACGCTGTCCAAGAGATACGGAGTATCTTGCTCCAACACATCTCGAAGGCGTCAATGCGTTTGCGGTTTGCAGCTTTCAGTGTCGAAGTCTTTGCTCCGTACGAAAAGATCGAGAACAGGGTTCGTACCAGTTTACATAATTATGTATACTACACATTCACTTTTTTCTGGTAACATAAAATACTAAGATAAAGTAGGTTACCACTATAAGTCTATGACACGCACCAAACGCCATGAGAAAAATTTTGCTAATTAAAAGTTTTCGGAGTCGTTTCTTAATAAAATGCGGGGAAAGGATCGCGGCCCACCGGGAACCATTTGCTTAACATTTTTATTGATTTAAAACGTTTTTCTTTCTTTAATTTATTAACTTTATGTTTACCTGGCAACAATAAAGATGACAGGAAAATGGAGACAAATTATTTGAATGTACCACGAAATTTTTAAACGGATATCGTTCTAAAGGAAATTTATGAGTTTAATAACATGTTTTTTTCATTGCAATGAATGGCGAGATGAGCATACCATTCGCCTGATGGTAAGTGATACGACCGCTCTTGGAAAGTAGAAAACCAAACACCATGAATTACAAAGTATTGCTTGACATTCCAATGCGCTCGCCATCCTGAGTCATAAGATGATAAGTCTCATTATGTCCAGCAGTTACTTTGGCTACAATGTTCTTTCAAATGTGCAGGTTGACTCATTTGAAAATACTGCCATTTTCTTTATTTAGTAAAAGAACCGCCTGTCGCTATAAATAACACTTAAAACAAATCAGAAACAAAAAGCCATGTGAAATTCCGTTGTAAATGATTGTTTTATTCACGTTAACGCCCCGTCGAGGCCAAATAAAGGCCAAACAAGGCGGAAACTTGCGTCCCCTAAAATACTTAATTACGTTAAAGTTTAATTTTATTTCGCTGTGTCCGCGATACTTTAAGTACGTTCGCAGATCGTGTTTTGTTTTATTAGAACCACTCATCCAAAATACGAATGTTTTAAAATACTTTTATCGCCACATTGCGTGTTGACTGTTGAGTTTGCATAGGCTGTGAACACTAGGGTCTCGGTTTGATTTCTAAGTTGGACATTCCACTATATTCCTAATTGCCTTGCTTTAAGATTTATGCCCGCGGGAATTAATTGACAAATAAATACATCCAGCGGTCACATACATAGTCCTGAACCAACACTAAGATCGAGTCTTGTGTCGTGGGCATCAGAAACTACAAGAGACTTTTCGATCGCAATAACACCTAGACCCGAAACAAATAAAATTAATTTATTAAAATAATATATTAAAGATTGTTATGGCAATCTTTGACACTAGACAGTACTATACCCACATACATATAATATAAAATACACAAACAACATACAACACATTACAACAAAAAATCAATAGATCTAATATCAAGTAGTATAGAATTCCCGTAATCCTCGGATATCGGCGGGGTAATTTCGTTCCGGTGTCCCAATTAATCGATGGAGCTGAGGGCGATGTTCTGGCTTAATTATTGTACTTTGGTAATAACGGAAGATCGAGTTAGGTTAAACCATTAATAAGGAGAGTGAAGTATATCTTAAAAGGATTGATGACAAAATACCAAGGGATTGTCAGAGAAAAAGTGATGAAAAAGTGCGTGGTGGCTTGTTGGTAACGGACCAGACGCGGCTGCCTACATGTTCACGGTGGTCGCGGGTTCAAATCCCAGGGCACACCGCTGACTTTTCGGAGTTATGTGTGTATTGATAGTCAATCACCACGCACTTTAACGGTGAAGGAAAACATCGTGATGAAACCTGCATACCGTAACGATTTGAAAAAAAAAAAAAACTTCCACGGTTTGTACGTCCGCCAATCCGCACTAGGCAAGCGTGGTGTATGGCCTAACCACTCTCAATCGATTCTCTCGATTGTAGAGTAGGCCCGTGTCCTGCAGTGGGACGTATATGGGCTGATATACATAGATAGTCAGAGAAAAATAAAATTGGCGCTTCATGGTAGTAAAATTTGTACTTGTACTTTTTGAATTATTGATTGAACTTCGCAGCCTCTGATGCGAATGTAGTCAGTAGACCTATAAAATCAGAGGTTGAGGGTTCGATCCCCGCACTGTGACAAATGTTTGTAGAACATAAGTATTTGTGTGGAGTCTGGGTGTTTGTGAGAGAAAAAAGGTTTTCATAGATTCTGGTACACTTGACACATCTTGTATCTTGATGAAGATCTGGAGGACAGGACTATGTCTGTGACTAATGGGACTATTTACATACATACATAAACTCACGCCATTTACCAAGCATGGATAGGCCGAGGTGCAGCCACGCACGTTTCGCCTTGTCCGTCATGTTTTCCGTCCCACGATGTGATAGTGGGCGAGCCTATCGCGATATAGCGAAATTCCTGTCTCCAGGCTCATAATGAATAGAAAAATCCAATATCACTTTGCCCGACCCGGGATTCGAACCCGCGACCTCAGCTTTGCAGTCGTACCGTAGGACAACTGCGCCACCGAGACAGCCTTTTAAACTACGTAGTAATTAAAGTTCCACCAAATTAAATGTAACATTAGCAAATAGATAATAAATACACTGAAAATAACATGTTTTCGACCCATATCACCCATCCATAACCTCCAAAATCGAAGCCGTATTTCGAATTTAACATGCACTATTTAATTTCGGTTTCGCCGCGGGCCATTCGTCGTGTAAATAGATTGGCAACTTTAAATCGAAATCATCGGTGCGAATGTTAAATTCATAAGCTCTAAATGTACCGGTGTAATGCTTTCCCAGTATAATCCTATTAGAATGAAATGGGCCAAATTCTGACGTCCGTAACAATAGGTATTGTTTAATATTTAGTTAGTTAGATCTGGATAGTTTGATTAGGTTATTCTTAGGACAGTTGATAGGTAATTGACGGCCCTGTATTTGCTAATCTGCACCTGTATTAACCCATATACATACAGGACACGAGCCTTCTCTACAATCGGGAGTACGATTGAGAGGGGTTAGGCCATGTAGTCCACCACGCTGACCTAGTGCGGGTTGGCGGACTTTACATACCATATATATTTTTACAAATTACCATGGTATGCAGGTTTTCTCACGATGTTTCCTTCACCGTTATAATGCATGGTGATTGACAGTCAATACGCACATGACTCCGAAAAGTCAGAGGTGTGACCTGGGATTTGAACCCGCGACCACCGTGAACAAGTGGCATTCTCACCTCTTTCGTTACCAACAAACCACCACGCATTTTGGAACAGTACTAAGACAAATATTTCAGACCCCTAAAACACTTGTGTAACAATATATTTTGTGTTAAAATCTTTCCTTGAAAGGGGTTAAGGTAATAAAAGCCTTTTAAAGGGAAAAGATCCATTCTAGTCGGCATTGTCGGATAAAGCGGAATATTCCGAACAATATCCGAATATTCGCACGATTTCGGCAGTAAATAAGTATTGTTATCATTACTTCCGACATTAGGGTCGTTGGGCTTATCTCGACGCGGGGAAATCTTATACCGACTATTATCATTAAGGGTTACCTGATAAGGAATGCGCAGATGCGGCATTTGAGAATATTTATACCTTTTTGTAATCATGTCTGTTTGTATTTTACTTTTTAAATTAGAAATAAGGTTATTGAAATTCACACCGAAAACATAATTTATTATTGTTGCTAACAAATTCTCTCCAATAAATTGAAGGGAAATAAAAGACACTTAATTCTAGTTCTAGAAAATATGACACAATACTGACAATAAAAAACGATTAGTTCGATCGCTGCCAAATTTTAAAGTTTTATCCTTTGAGCTAAAGATTTAACATTTCATCAAAATTCTTCCAAATATTTTGGAGATTTGATAGATTTTTAGTATTGTATGTAATATATAGATAACTTGGTATAATCGATATATTACTACCTCGGTGGTGTAGTTGTACTACGGTACGATTACAAAGCTGAGGTCTCGGGCTCGAATCCCGGGTGGGGCAAAGTGATATAGGATTTTTCTATTCATTATCAGCCCAGAGTCAGGTATTTGTGCTTGATATGGCGATAGGCTCGCCGGGACGGAACATACAAGGCGAAACATGGGTGTCCTCGTAGCACCTCTGCCTACCCCTTTTGGAAAAAGGCATGATGTATTATGCATGGTATAATCAAATAGGAAGATAGAGGTGTCACTAGTGCCACGCAATGTTTTCCAAACTTATTTCTAGTTGGCCTATTGCTAGGTAAAAAAACCCCCAATCACCAATCTTGTAAGAGCCTTTGAGCCATTTCTAATCAACGAAATATATTTTAATTATCAACTTCATACATTCCTTCTTCAATGTACATAGTTAGTCTAATGTGACGTTAGCTAAATCTCAAGTTAACTTAACTGATACTTAGGGGGGAGAAAATATAGAGGGTGTTACAAGCGGTTCATATACATGGTGATTACGCGTTATGAGTTTATTGACCTTGACGTTTGTGGGGCTTTATAAAGCCAGGCTGATAAAGGCTTTTCTTAAATGTTTTTATATTAAGATATAGGGCTATATTTGTTTTTTTGTTAGGTGATGGGTCACAGGTTCAATACCTTCTAGTGCAAAGTATTAAAGACTTCGATAGTGAGTGATTGTTATTGAAATAAATTCATATGTTATCATTGAATTAAACTTCTACAGATGTTAATACAATATTATTATATTTCATATTGCTAAATTTACGCGTTTGAGAGACTCAAATAACTGATTTGCTACTCAAGGCAATCGAAGCCAGGATATCTAAACTAATGTTATAAAGCGGAAAGATTAATTGTTTGTTTGCATTGAATAGACTCTTAAAACTACTGGACCGATTTAAGAAATTCTTTCACCATTAGAATAAAGCATTATCCCTGATGAAAATAGGCGAGAGAATATTTTCAAAAAAATGTATAGTTCACCCGAGCCCATGGTGTTGATGTAAATCACATGCGCGTTTACTCAACGACGACCAAAAAGATGTTTAATTTCCTATCCAAATTTAATTTAGAAATCGATGTCTTCAATGACCAGATCAAACGCATGATTTCAAAAACCATAATTAGCCTGCCCTCTTTTTTACACCCACCTCGTCCCTTTGTTTCAGTCAAATGACGTCATAGAAATGAATGATCTAAATCCCTCACACGAAGAGCCAGAACGGGCTATTGCGACAAAGACACAAAAAACATCTTTACCTCGAGGAGAACCTTTCCCTAAATCCTTCCTTTAGCGTCCGAAAAGGGTCAGTTATGTGACAATTCAAGATGGTAGGTGACGTATTTAGTAGGGGGTCATGGGGGCCTTCCCCCTTATACAGTTTCTGTATAAAATTTTGACAAGGTGGAGACTTAGAACGTGGCGGCCGATCTTTAGGACTAAATAGGCACTAGAGTGATTGCCGAAAACCATAGATTTTGCTGATGATACGATATTCTTATCGGTCAAAATAGGGACCACTACACACAAGGGTTGTCGAATTGTCTTTAAATGACTTCTGTAAGCATCTCCCGTTTCGGGTTCAAACTTTGTATATCGGGTATCAGGCAGACCAGATATTATAAAATTGGTGTGCTTTAATTATGAGAGACAACCGGTGGTATGATAATTCTGGATTTTCTTGCACTTCGCTTAGATAACTTTGTAATATTTGTCGGTCCAGTATAAAGAAATCACGAAGTTTTTTTCAATTCATTGAGGATATTCTTTTAAATATTTACAAAACACTATATTCTCTTAGTTTTTTTATCGCGTTGAATGGCGAGACGAGCATGCCATTCGCCCGATCGTAAGCGACACGCCAGTGGACAGTTGAAAATCAAACAACACTATGAGTTACAAAGCATTGCTTGGCATTCCACTGCGCTCGCCATCCTGAGCCTCAATATGTCCAGTAGTTTCTCTGGCTACAATGTCCTTCAAACCGGAACACAACAGTGCATTTACACTGCTGTTTGGCGGGAGAAATAGACATGCCTAAATTATGATTGTTTTTCCAAAAAATCTAATTATGGCTCCTTCAAAAACTCTGAATACGCAACAGATCCCTAAACGTTTACCAGTTTTGTTCTTTCTTCACAGCCGTAAGCGTTTTCTTAATTACTTTGCGACTCTGCGAGGCATATGACACGTTACAAAGGAAAGTTGTCTTTTTTATGTCGTCTTTGTTTAAGTCATGAATGGTCATGGAATTGTTAGAAGGCAGGCAAATGAGAAGTTTGCCGGGTCATGTGTTTGGTTTTATAATTCTAGATCCTTCTGTCATAATAGGGATGTTTCCAATATCTAATCATCACTGCAAAATATTATGACAAACATAATTTGGAAACAGCATCAGAATTAGTAAAAATATAAATAATAAATAAATAAATACATAACTACACCCAACAGTCACATACATAGTCCTGACCCCACATTAAGATCAATAAAGTCTTGTGTCGCAGGTATCAGAACTACGAGAGACTTTTCGGTCTCACAAACACCCAGACCCGAAAGAAATATTTGTGGGCCGCACAAACATTTCTCTTGGTGCGGGGATCGAACCCGCGGCCTCTCGTTTCGCAGCCGGCGTCTAACCAACTGCGTCACCGAGGCTGTCAAATAATAACAATTATATTAATATTTTCAGTAGTTCAGTGGGGACACTTGCTTTCTCTTTCGCATCCACGCGCGTTAGATGACGTCAAAGCACGTATTTGCTTTTCTTTTCCTTCTACCTACAAATTTGTAATTATGTAACTTGTCTGTTATTAAATGGATTTTAAAAATTCTTTCTGTTTACGATAAAAGTAACCTTTCGATGTACAAAATAATAAAAATTGGGTCAACTTCCCTATTGTGATAAATAGTAAGACATATTTGAGAACCGATAGATACTCTGTCTCATAAGACTTACGCCTACCCTGCGGTGTTATCATGCTGAGTAAGAACGAAAAAAATATCACCCTTGTTAGGTAATTATTTGACCTGTGTTTTTTATACACAAGCTATATCTAGACTGCGACCGAAAACGAAGCCAGGTGGTAGTATTAGCGACTTCAGATACAATGCAACTAAAAATTTCGCAAAAAAAATCGTCGATATCTTTTTTGTAATTTTTTACTTATGGTCCGATTTGGGTGAAATATATGTACATAGTTTTCCTAAAATTATAATGTACACCTTTTAATTTTTAAAGATGCAATGGTACGCAAAAGTTTAAATTACTATTTTCGCAAGAACTAGGTATTTACCACCCAAACACGATATTTAAAAAATTGCAAATAAAAACATATTATCGCTTGTTTTCCCAATTTTTAGTTGCATTGTGTCTGTAACCACTAAAACTACTACCTGGCTTCGTTTTCGGCCGCAGTCTTGATATACCCGGTGTATTATTGAGTCACTATTTTAGCTCTTTAAACGTGTTGTAGAATACCATAAAAAATAAAAACAACGACATATTTATGTAAATTAAGCTGCCAGATCACAACCACTTGATCAACTAAACTTGTCTCGAAGTTATAAGCCTTCCCAAATGACAAGAAACTAACAGATAATGTGCCTAAATTCAAAGATGTAAGACCTGAAAAACTTCCATTATCTTGAAGACTACCGTCTTTGTGAGGTTCATTAGGTTTGTTTCGGTAGACGGACATTATTTGCTTTTTCAAAGAAAATTGTGGTAGTACCTACATTAATTTAGACGTGAAATTGTTTGTATAAAAACTATGACAAAATTCCTTTATATTATAATCTTGTACTAAAATCTTATTCTAGGGGTTGGTGGGGGTGCATATATACATACATACATAAACTCACGCCTTTATCCCCGAAGGGATAGGCAGAGGCGCCACCAGGACACCCACATTTTGCCTTGTATGTTCTGTCCCATGTCCTGTTTATTTATTTATTTTATATATGTAATACTATTAGTGCCAGCCTCTGTGGCGCAGTTGGTTAGACGCCGGCTATGAAACGAGAGGCTGCGGGATCGATCCCGCACCGAAACAAATATTTGTGTGATCCACAGGTATTTGTTTCGGGTCTGGATAATTGTGAGACTGAAAACGTCTCGCGTAGTTCCTGATACCCACGACACAAGACTCGATCTTAGTGTGGGGTCAGGACTATGTATGTGACTGTTGGGTGTATATAATTATTTATTTAAGTACTTTGCTTAGTACTTGTCATCGGGTATAGTGCCGTATCTTAACACTTTAATTGGCTTTAAAATATGTTTGAGAAACAAAATTAGAGCAACCAAAATGCCGACATAAAAATGACAAAGCAACCGATAAGAATTATGAATCCTTTCATGTAAATACGCACGCTTATTGACGTCGCAATGCGTTTTGTTGTGGCGGGACGCGCCGCCATGTTTCTTTCGGTCCTTCCAAACCGGACTCGATAATTGACAGATGTGATCTTCGATTTGTGAACTCTTTTTGCTCGTGTATCGTGTAATTTATGCGGTGGTTAATATAAAGCGGCCGGAAAGGCTGTATTTATGATGTTTCGGGTGCTTTTTAATGTCACGTTTAAATATAAGATTATGGTGTGGATAATTCGGAATGGAAATACAGCCTTCTGGTATTTTAAATGTCGAGATATTGTCGGGGTGGATTAACGGTGCATTTTAATTTGTAAATCTTCTTAGTATTTTTTTTTATTCTTGTTTGATACAGTTCACGATAAATTACTCAGGTAATATTTAAATATTACTGTTTTGGTAACAGTAATATAGAATGTTAAGATTGCCGGTGCGCAAAACCTTAAGATTGTCGCTGTACGTAGATTTGGTTCCAAAATTCGATATTTGCTTGGAATACTGCCACTACTTTCTAATTTTAAACATTTTGGTCCAATACACTTCGCTTTCGAGTTTCGATATCTGTTAGGTATGTATAGAATTGAAATAAAACTAATTTTCACAGATTTTTTCGCGGAATTGGTAATTTATTTTCAAACTTCCCGACATTTCGATTACTTTACAGCTTTCGTGGTTCGTCGACCTTTACAGCTTTAAACGAATTCCGCGATAAAATCCGAAAAAAATATTTTTATTTCAATATACATAACATTCGCGTAAATCTAAGAAACCATTATTTGGTATAGAAGTTAGAAATAATCAGTATTCAGCTACGCAGCCTCTTTTATACATAAATTCATTATTTATTAATAATTTTACTTAGTTTCAAGACGTTAATACATGAAAATCCAATCATTTTGTGAATGCTAATACGGAGTTTCGTCGTAATATCGTCGTATTATTGCAAATATTCATTAGTTGCTACCCCCAGGCAGTGTGGCGGCGTGTTGCAGTCAGACTTTCAAATTGGGACAATAGAAAATGTCCTGGCGGGGTAAAATTGAAAATGCCTTGTTTATGAGGTTAGTTAGGAACAATTTGACCAGTGCGGTCTAGACTTTGTTTCCCATTCTATGTTTCCCATTCTGGCTTAAATTAATTTAACATAGATTTTCATAATTGTCCAATCAGAAAACACGAAAAAAACTTGCGATATTTATAACATATTGGGGGAAAAAATAATCAGTAAACTACCGTGGTAAGGATGTTGTTTGATAGATCATATTTGGGACCAAGATAGATAATCGAATTCTTAAGATTCTCTATCAAGTTTTACTTATTATATCTCGAAAATTTAAATAATAAAAATACATGATTTTTCAAATTCACTGTCTTTGATGCATTAATTCTATAAGATACGTTATATGAACCAGTATAAAAATACATTTGCAAATAACTTCTAGGCATATCACAATATTAATAATTCCACGCCTTCCAGCAACACGAGATAAGTACCTACATGATATAATAAGATGTCGTTTATCTCATGAGCGATCTTTATATTAAAATTAGTCGGTTTGAGGACGCTATGCATGTAGTTCGTATCATCCGCATGTTTTACTTAATTGCTTTGATTATAAGACTGGGGACAGCCCGGCTCCATCAGTAAAGATTAATTATTTTTTTAATCCAATCGGTCGGGCAAACGAGCAAACAGACCGAAAGAAAACTAATTTTTACGGATTTTATCGCGATTTGGATTCATTTTTACATTTTTTAGCTTCCCGGCGTTTCGATTGCCTTACAGCTTTCGTTGTCACGGGGCGGGCCACGTTTTATTTCAATGTGTAACATTCGCGTATATCTAAGAAACCATTGAGCAAACAGACCACCTGATGGTAAGTGGTCACTGCCGCCCATGAACATCCACAAAGCTAAGATAGATGTGTTGCCGGCCCATCAAATTGGGAAAGGAACGGAAAGGAAAGATGGGGAAAGGAAAGAGTTATAGGGCATCCGTCAATCTCACTCGCCGGACGAAACGAGACAGTACTCTTAGAGTGTCTCTCTCTTCTTACAGTACTCTTTTTCATTCATTCCTAGCTTTATCTAGGCCTCAATCTTCGTCATTTTACTCGGTTTTTGTTACCCTTGCATCCCCCGGACATCGACCACCGTACATAGCAGTTAACGACCCACGTAAGTATTTAACGTTGTCAGTTCATACACCAAGTAAATTATATGATATCTCATTGTATATTAGGTATTTCAGATTTATATTTTAGTTTGTGTGTCCATAGTGGTTATAAATTTCGATAAAGTTAGTTTGACTCGTTTCGGTCGTATTATATTTATTTATTTATTTAAATCTTTATTGCAGTAAAATAACATACAGAAACAGAAAAAAAAAAACAAAAGAACAGTACAAATGGCGGTCTTATCGCATAAACAGACAACCATGGGATGGATTTATAAGAGGGAGAAAGAGAGGGCAATGTAAAAAAAAGAAATTAAATAAATAAAGAATGAAAGCCAAATAAAACTAACTAAACATTATATTTCAATGTTGCCATATCACCACTCTTTAAACGCCATTTACACGGGGAGAGTTTCTCGTGGCGAGAATCGTATGCGATTATCGCATGACATAACCGCCATAGATTATTGTGTTCTGACAGACGTTTACACGATGCAACTTTTTCTATCCTTACGATAATCGTATCGTCGAGGCGAGAATAGTATGCGATTTTCGCATGACATAACCGCCATAGATTATGGTGTTCTGACAAACGTTTACACGATGCAACTTTTTCTATCCTTACGATAATCGTATCGTCGAGGCGAGAATCGTATGCGGTTTTCGCATGACATAACCGCCATAGATTATTGTGTTCTGACAAACGTTTACACGATGCAACTTTTTCTATCCTTACGATAATCGTATCGTCGAGGCGAGAATCGTATGCGGTTTTCGCATGACATAACCGCCATAGATTTTCGTGTTCTGACAAACGTTTACACGATGGAACTTTTTCTATCCTTACGATAACCGTATCTTCGAGGCGAGAAACTTTCGCCATGTAAATGGGGCTTTACTCTATAATATAGTTACTAGTAAGTAGTTATTTTTATGGAACTTTAAGCCTGTGCTATTTAATAATAAGTAACGATTAATAAGTACTAGTAATTTTTATTAATTAATAAATAAATATTTATACCACCCAACAGTCACATACATATTCCTGACCCCACACTAAGATCGAGTCTTGTGTCGTGGATATCAGGAACTACGAGAGACTTTACGGTCTCACAAACACCCATACCCGAAACAAATACTTGTGGTTCTCACAATCATTTGTCTCGGTGCGGGGATCGAACCCGCGGCTTCCCGTTTCACAGGCGGCGACTAGCCAACTGCAACACGGAGGCTGTCAAATGTCAAAAATTGTCCTATAATACGGACTAAAAGTTGTTATAAATATAAGGTATTTTCATTACTCGAATAATAAGTTATATTCTACGTACGAGATTTAAATGCCTCTGATAAAGATTTGGCTATTCACTTTTGGCCTTATTCATAGACACATTTAAAACCTATTTAAGTTAGCGGATGTTTTGTCCCTAATGAACCATTTTGGAATCCAGTATGAGCGTACAAGACAAAACATTCTATAACTAAAATAGGTTTTAAATCTGTCTATGAATAAGGCCGTTTAAATCTGGTAGCAAACCATTGATAATAAATATACAGGGGAGAAAAAAGACAACTATTGATTTCCCTCACAGCCTAATGCATCTAGTCATGAAAATCTAGTTTTAGCTTAGAAATCAGTCTAGCATTTCGTTAATTTGAATTACACCCGAAATAAACTAGGCTGAAGTGTCCACTATCCAGGCTTAAAATACGAAAATAAGCATTGAACGCAGTTAGCAGATGGGCATACGGTTTTGTACTGAATACATAAACTGTTTTTAAATATTCAAAGCTGGGAATGCTTTTAGTTTAGTTAATTTTTGAAATAGCTGAATTTATTTCCAACTCCTATTAATTTGTTGTTTTGTTGTCTCTATATACCTATTGTTACATTTTGTGTACAATAAAGAATATATAATTAGATAAATAAATTAAACTTTATGATTGATTTCGTTGCGGGTTAAAGACAAGTTAGACATTCCCGGAGACTAGCTCAGTTTCAATGCTCAGTGTCATTAAAATGCGTGCCACTGTTGATCCTGGCTTACAGGAGTTGCTGTGGTGGGTGTTAGGGCGGGATAGTCTCCTAATAGTTGAATTTAAGTAGCTCTCGTGCAAAATGGTAAGAAACATATTAAAATGCGCGTACGGGAGTGCGTTCGTGCGAGTGGGCATGCGTGCGTGCGTGCGTGTGTGCGTGCGTGCGTGCGTGCGTGCGTGCGTGCGTGCGTGAGTGTGTGTATATCATCCGGTATCAACAAGACCACCAAAATGTTCTGACTGGCAAGATAAGGCTCTCTCAATGGTAAACACTATATTAGCATTGCATTTTACGTACCATCAGGTACACCGTTACTTTTTCGTACCAGAACAAGAGTGACAGGTATCTTATTAAATCATGTTATTACGAGTATGTAAATTTTACTTTAGGCAGTATGGTTTGTTACCTTGTATATTTTAAAAAGAAAACTATTAGCAATATGGCGGTGCGATGTTAATTTGTTTTAAACGTTTTAAACGTTACATTCCAACAATGTAACGTTTTGTGCAAATCTAGATTGAAAGAATTCCTACTCAATTATATTTTATTACTTCCATAACCTATTTATATGATTTGTTGAGTGTTATATTTTGTTACATTTCAAATCCATTTTTGTAGTCCGCATTATTCATACTAAATACAAATAACAGCACAAAGGCACAGCGTAAATTCAGCTACAAAGGAGGCATTTATTTCAGCTGCAAAAAATATGCTAATAAACAAACCAGGCTTTTCAATAAAGCACTGAAAGGGAGTAATGGAAATTTCCACTATACCGAATACACACATTCTTCGGCACAATAGCAGAGAGTAAACAATTACTTGATATTCGACGGTTTTAATTAATTAAATACAGTTCCATGCACTCTTTATGCTTTGTTTTAACTAGTGAGATGAACCGACTTCGCGTGTGGTTTTTAATACATACATACATAAACTCACGCCTTTTTCCCAGAAGGGGTAGGCAGAGGTGCTACCAGGAACTTCCACATTTCGCCTCGTATGTTCCGTCCCATGATGTAATACTGACCTTTGAAATAATTATTTAATTGAACATATAGTATTTTTTAAATGTGATATGTGAGACATAAATTTAAAAATGCTGGGTACTATTAAGTAACATTATGTAAAGACTGACGATCCGTCGTTTTTTTACGTTTCTTCCCTATCTTTATTCTTTTCTTTGCATATTTTTAAAGCCTTAGGATCGCTAGTAACGCCCAGTAACCAAGGATTTTTATTAGTCGATGACCAACACCAAAATTTTTTGCAATACACTATTTTAATAAACGTTCGTCTACCTATTTTCTTCTCGAGGCCCCTGGTTCTATTTGCTGCAAACGAGCAAAAACTTTACTTCGCATTCATTCATGTGGGGAATTACTGAAGCGTTGACGGTTTTATGTAGAATAAAATAATCATGGGAGATCCTCCTTCAATCTGACTAACCGAACGAATCGCTATAAGTAAGCGTACATCTTTTGAAGTACCTAAGCCCTTTACTTCAAAATATTTTTTATCACAACTGGCAACAATAATGCCACTTATCAAGCTATAAATTTTATCACACCTGTAATAATGGTATTATTTCAAGGCTCTATAATTCCACATCCTTCGCCTGTGATTTAAAAATATGCAAATTGCTACACGATGTATACTTTTTAACGCCTGACGCAAAATACAGTGGAGCGTCGCAGCTGATAAAGATTATTCGACAGGTGATCATTTTGTTATTAGGATGGTAATGTGATGGGTTTATGTAGTAAATGGTCAACATTTTAATTGGTTTGTAATAAAACTTCGATAGTATTGCAATTCAATATGTTAATAGTAACTACATCATCGATATCAATGTTACACTAGATAAGACATTCAGTACAAAAAATGTGTCCCACCTACTTGCGGTGCATGCACCGCACATGAATCAGTTTGCTTCGTGACAGTGACAGTGCAGTACGCCTTATCGCATACGTTTAAAAGTAATAAATTAATGTTTCGCCGTCAAACCGAAAGCAAATCGTCTGATGTTACAATATTTTAATAAAATACCAGGTAAGTGATGTAATATTGCATTGTCCTTTTAAAATACGGGGGCACTTTATTTCTTTGACGTGTCTCGTCTATCGGTAGAATATAAGTCAATGAACTACATATATCATTTGAATCTGTACACAATTTGATTTTATTTTCAATGTTTAAGATTTAAAATTTGTTTACTTATAGACACGTTGGGGGTTGGGGTATTATCTTCTAAAATCATTACTAATGTGGTACCAAAACAGAATATTCAGGTGGTGAGTTTATCCCTGGCCAGGCGTCAAATATTAACATAAGAAATTGTAAAAATATGATTTCCGATACAACTATGTATTTTTTTTTGGAAAGTCAGTTTTTTTATCTTATTGCAATGTATAAAGCACTTAGTTACAATCTATCAAATCATGGGTATGTGAACCAAAGAAAAAATAAATTTGACTCGTAATAGCGCTTATTGTTCTGGTTTTGAATATTTTCTGCAATATTCGATTTTAACTTTCTAAATGAATTGGCTTAACATTTTTATTACTTGTATGGTACACCGCGATGAAGTTACTCGAGTAAAACATATTGATATTTTTTAACAGATTTCCTCTCTGTTGAATAACGCCATCCACATACCTCCAAACCACACAACAAAAAAGATCCAATCACAAACTACCGAACATAAATCTACACTTGTTACTGCCGAACGTTTTGCTTCAAACTTTTTTCACAGCCATACTCTTGGAGGCATAATATTTAACAACTCAATTTTTAGTATTTATTTGCATATTTAATGCTTAATTCTTATTTATTGCGATCGTTAAAAATTATCATTAGCATATTTATCGGAGTTTTTCGGTTATTTGTTATTGCAAATTGGATGCGACCTTTTTTTTGGCAAAAGTAATGTGGAGGATTCTGCCTGGGGAACAACTTTTTTATTTTCCGCCCGATCAATTTTTGAGGTTACTTTTTTATTTTGATCAATCATATCATGATAATATGTTAAGGGTAAACAAATAATAGGTTGGATGTTTCCAACGCGAACAGTGGAACAATAAAATTGCAAATTAAAACGCGAAATGTAATAAAGCAATAACGGCGCCATTTTACATTCGAAACGTCAACTTTGCCGCCACAACGTTAATTTATTTTTAATTGTCTATGGAGGCATGAAGTCGTTTCGTGGAATGAGGTCGTAATTCTGTCATTATTTTTATTGCTTCGACTTATGGATGGACTAATTTAGATTAAACTAGCTTCTGCCCGCAAACTTCGTCAGCGTGATTAACTTTATTTGGTACTTTTCATCCCGTCCCGTCCCATTATATCCCGCCCGTCCCATCTCATTCTCACTCAAGGCATGTAATCCAGTCCCATCGCATCCCTCTGAGTATAAAAAGTAACAAATATATGGGAATTCCTTCCTCATCCCACGGGAACACTTCATTTTAGGGATAAAAAGTACCCTAAGTGTTATCCAGGGTGTCAGCTACTTCCATACCAAATTTAATTGAAATCCGTTAAGCGGTTTTTGAGTTCATCGCGCACAACCGCACAGACAAACAGACAAACCGACAAACAGACAATAATTCTACAAATCATTGTCTTCGGTTCTATTACGTTAATACAGACCCCCCCATATTAGTTTTTCTCATTTATCTTCCATAATACAAAGAAACACCCTGTATGTAAATGAAATATAATATACCAGTTTTCAAGTTGGACCTGCACAAATATAACTGTGAAAACTGTATCTCATTTCGTGCGGTAGTTCTTGAGTAATGTGCAAGCAAACAAAACGAAACACCCTGTTGTAAATGTAACATACACCGGTTTTTAAATTGAACCTGCACCAATATAACTGTAAAAACTGCATCTCATTTCGTGTTGTAGCTTTTGCGTGATGTGCAAGCTAAAACAAAGAAACATCCTGTACGTAAATAAGACATGTTCCAGTTTTTAAGTTGGATTTGCACCTATATAACTGTGAAAACCGCATCTCATTTGGTCTTGCAGTTTTTTCGTTATGCGCAAGCAAGCAAAAAGAAACACCCTGTATGTAAATAAGACAAATACCAGTTTTTAAGTTGGACTTGCACCTATATAACTGTGAAAACTGCATCTCATTTGGTGCAGTAGTTTTTGCGTGATGCGCAAGGAAATAAAAAGAAACACCCTGTGTGTAAATGAAATATATACCAGTTTTCAAGTTGGACCTGCACCAATATAACTATGGAAACTGTATCTCATTTTGTGCGGTAGTTATTGAGTAATGTGCAAGCAAACAAAAAGGAACAACCTGTATGTTAATGCAACATATACCAGTTTTTAAGTTGAACCTACAGCAATACAACTGTGAAAACCGCATCTCATTAGGTGCAGTAGTTTTTGCGTGATGCGCAAGCAAACATACAGACAGACAGACAGACAGACAGACAGACAGACAGACAGACAAAAATTCTAAAAAAAATTGTTTTGACTTCTGTTGCTGTTATAAAGACCCCTCGCGTTAAAATTTCTCAAATATCTTCCATGTACAGACATCGACCATTTACATTTTTATTATATGTATAGATTAGATTTAATCGCGCTTTCCTTGTAAGTTTTGATATATTTTATGTATTCAAAAAATATATGTCTCAATCCATTTGATGCCGTGACTGTAAAAATGTGAAATATCGGCGTGCTATTAATGCCGACAGTTAATTCCATTTTAAATGTTGAATTTGTCAAGCTTTAGTGTTTCAAGTTATTGATATAAATTACGATTTAATAATAACTAAGTGTTAGTAGGACTTATGTTACAGGGTCCTGTAGTATGTGTGAGTTAATCAAAAAGATGCGTTTATTTGAGATATTAGCGTGGTTTAAGACCTAGATCCCTCTTAGTCATCGTCATGACCAGCGCAAAAACATATTTTAATTACGAAAAAATCTCAAGTGATTACCTAAGTCTGAAATATTTTCGATTAAAAATAGCTTTCGATACTTCTGATCTATTCTACCATAAAGAGCGTTTCCATTTCTTGCATCTTTTCAGTCGTCGTTTCATAAGTTATGTACAGTACCTAATTCAGGCTCCCATTCATTCTACATTGTTCTATGACTTTATCTTTCGATACAAGTTCGATAGGCAAGACGGACTCAAGAACGGTTTGCCAGTTACTTTGTAAAGAGCCACTTAATAGTTTTTCAAAAATAATAATGTACACCTTTTTATTTTAAAGGACGCAATGGTACGCAAAAGTTAATTAAAATATTTATTTATTTATTTAAATCTTTATTGTACACAATTAAAAATGAAAATACACAATACAGAAACAACAATAAAAAAAAAAGTACAAATGGCGGTCTTATCGCTCTACAGCAATGTCTTACAGACAACCATGGGATGGATTTAAAAGAAGGAAAGAGAGAGGGCAGTGTAAAATACTATTGTGTGTAAAATACTATTTTCGTAAAGTAGGTGAAACCTTTTTTTTTTGCGAAATTTTTAGTTGCATTGTGTCTGTGACTCTGTAGCCACTAAAACTACCACCTGGCTTCGTTTTCGGCCGCAGTCTTGATATACCCGGTATACTTCATTACCGCACACAGCTAAACAGGGACTTCTACTCGTACAATCGAGAGCTCAATTGCGATGACGTAAATCATCTCAAATGTATGTTTAAAATATTTGGCAATAATATATTCATTATTACAACAATGCCATAAATTCTGTCTAGTTTTAATTCGGAATACACAAATACTGGGCTTTTAATCCGTGTGTGGGCTAGGTTGTTTAAAACGTTCCAATTTACACAGCGATATTGGACGAAGGAAACAAAGCGAACAGCCAGGGCTGCGCCGTTCTCATATTAACATTTCTTTGTGAATGAAAAATTAAAAACGAGAAATACAAAGTTGGCGGAATTGTGAGTCTTTTTACAATTAGCCGTACGAAACCAAAATGCGGTGTAAAGTGTGTCATCTGCATTGAATGGGCGGTTTCGTAATGTTGGTCAGGTGAATTTACGCTGGTATTAAATAGAAGAGAATGAAAATTCTAGAGTATATTATAATTCATATAGAAAGTTGAATAAGCTCTTTAAATCGTGTGTAGTGGATAACATGTAAAATATTTTATGCATTTATTAATGTTTTAAGGCAAAATTAGCGGTGTTGCAGTTTAAAAATAAAGACAACCATTGCGAGGAGAGGAATAAAAGAACATATGACGCTAGATTATTTACAATAAGGATGAAAAAAAACCATATTATTATGACTAACAATATTTAAATACGGAAATCGATATTACTGGACCCAAGGAAACTTTTTACATAGGAGCCCTGACCATCACATTTCACCATCCGATTATTAATTTAATTTCCGAATTTATTTCTTCTATAAAATTTAGTCAATTTAAAAAGAAAATGCTGAGCTGAAATCTCTTCTATCTATTTATCTATCCAGGCACCAGAAGTCCACTAAAATGTCTTAAAGTAGCAATATTATTCATGGTAATGGACCAGACGCGGCTGCCTACATGTTCACGGTGGTCGCGGGTTCAAATCCCAGGGCACACCTCTGACTTTTCGGAGTTATGTTTGTATTGATAGTCAATCACCACGTACTTTAACGGTGAAGGAAAACATCGTGAGGAAACCTGCATACCGTAGCGATTTTAAAGAATTTCTACGGTACGTAAGTCTGCCAACCCGCATTAGGTCAGCGTGGTGGACTATATGGCCTAACCACTCTAAATCGATTCTCTCGATTGTAGAGTAGGCCCGCGCCCTGCAGTGGGACGTATATATGTAGGCTGATATAGATTATTCATATGATAAAAATATCAATCATATTTATGCTTCGCGGCAACCCTGTAGTGTCTGGCTTCGCGCCAAACAACTCATGCCCATTCACGAGTGCAAACTGAAGATTATGAAATTAGGCTGAACTATTTTTCAGGTATTACGGAATACATGGTTTCATTTGGAATTTTTACCAAGTTCCCGTACGCCAATCTCCGAATATTTCTTTTGATATTGGAGGAATTTGGCTTTTTATATTGGTTGGGCGAAGTGCTACTTTGTGGCATGTGGAGTGACGTTTAACAGTGTACCTAAAAGATAATGGATTGAAAAGTAAATAATTGATAATTAAAAAAGCTCTCTTATTTACCTAAGGAAATACGACCGCAAAGCTGTGACTTCAAATTAGTTCACTCAATCTTAAGCCTTAAGGTTTTTAATCTGTTGATGTTAAACTATGTTTAGGTTATCGATATAGAGGGTTTGTGGCCGGTTTGTGATAAGATTTTGGAGTGTAAGAGACTTTGCAATTTTTTTATCTTGCCATATTAGCACGAGGCAATGCGTGGTGGCATGTTGGTCCACGTATAAGATAAAAGTTTTCCACTTCTACTCGTAAAATCAAAACTATTCTCTGTGAAACTTATTAGTCCGAACTTAGTCTACGGTTACGAGGTACGTTACTTCGAATATTTTGTAGATTATCTAGGCACATTCGTACAGATTTACGAACGACGTTCGATTCGTCGTCGTGTCGGAGACTAGAGAAAGAGGTAAGAGTTATGTTTCCAGCCTGGATAGCGACCAAATCCACCTTTCATCATAGTGGAAACTCAAGGCAATTGTCTCGCCTTTTGTGTTCAAACATTTGGTTTCGAGCAGATCAGCATAACTGTGAATTGGACGTGTTAATAAAAAAATGCTGCAAGGCGTGCATTGCAAGCTCCTAGATTGAATTGTCAAGACATGCTCCTCTTTTATTTATTATTTTTAATTATCTTAAACTGTTCTTCCAATCGCTCAATAGAATTAAAAAATAAAAATAAAATATCCCACACTAATTTGATGGTGAAATAATTTAACAACCAACAATAATATTAAAGAAACAAATAAACCCCATAACATGATTCCTTTTAATACGCGTTTATAGTTTTTTTATTACACTCTAAAATCGAATGAAGATGTAAGTATTAATTATATTTTTATTGAGTGGCCGGGGACAAATGGTGTCGTTAAATTTTTAACTTTCCTGATGACCGCGTTGGAACCGACATGACGTTATTGCCTTTAGCAATCTATATAAGTGAAGTGAAATTTCAGAATCTTTCTTGAAAATATTGGTGGCCGCCTGACGGTCAGAATTCAATCGTGATACTGCAATACACTATATGGTGGTGGACTCATAATCGATTCTCTCGATTGTAGAGTAAGCCCAGCAGTGGGACGTATATGAGCTGATACTGTAATACAATGTTAGGCAGGATTAAAAATTATACCTCAAAATTTCCAGGTGTCGGCTACGATTATTTAATGTATTTGATAATTATAAACCTCAAGGTGTAACAAAAAGAAACCGTTGAAAAACAAATCTAGTTAAGTACCGATATATGAAGATACAGCATAGGTGTGGGAAATTTTACGTGTAAAAGTGTAATAATCCAAAATGTAATTAATAATGAACACATTATTTATTATTTCAGTTAAAACTGCCAATCGACAGGTAATATTATCTATCTGTTGTTTCCTATCAGGTGGAGTACTGCAAAATAATTAAAAAGAAATATTTTCATTTTATGCAATGTTTATAGAACAGCACTCTTTGACACATGAATCTCATTATGTTAGGTTTATCGAGCTACATCGACGATCTTACATTTCCTGATATTTGTATTTTAAGTAAGAAATACACCCAACAGTCACATACATAGTCCTGACCCCACACTAACCCCACACTGACCGAGTCTTGTTTTGTGTCAGAAACTACGAGAGACTTTTCGGTCTCATAAACACCCAGACCCGAAACACATACCTGTGGTTCACACAAATATTAGTTTCGGTGCGGGGATCGAACCCTAGGCCTCTCGTTTCACAGCTGGCGTTTAAACAACTGCGCCACGGAGGCTGTCAAATTTTATATAATGATTTGTTTTATTACAACCCATCGCCTATCACAATTCAGACATCAAAAGTACCGCGATTAGGCTTTAAGTCCATCATTCTGTGTGGGGCAAAGTGATATCATCGGTCTTGTCTGTAGCTTATCGCATTTCGTTCCGTGAGTTTGCCGGAAGTTCAATACACCTTTTCTCTTGCCATCCGTTTTCTGCCCGCTCTCCTTCCGATTTGATGGATCATGAACACATCTATGATTCAAGCGTTGTGGATATTCATGGGCGGCGGTGATCACTTACCATGAGATGACCTGTTTGATCGTTTGCCGGACATCTATACATATACGGACAAAATTAATAAGCAATCCAAATCCCTATCTAAGGATCGATCCGGAAAATAGACCAATCAGAACACATCAAATGTGAGCTTGTCGACTATACCTTGAGCCCATTGGTCTATTTTCACGATCGATCTTTAGATAGACATGAAGATCGTTTATTAATCTCGGCCAATAATAAATTTGTAGCCGATCGATGTCTGTACATGGAAGATAAATGAGAAAAACTAATCTCTAGTCTCTCTTAACGCAGTAGAACCCAAAACAATGATTTTTAGAATGTTTATCTGTGCGGTTGTGCGCGATAAACTCATAAACGGCTTAACGGATTTCGATGTAATTTGGTATGGAGATAGCTGATATACTGGATTAAAACTTAGGCTACTTTTTATCCCGAAAAATGTAGTGTTCCCGTGTGATGAGGAAGGAATTCCGATATATTTGTTACTTTTTATACTCAAAGGGATGGAATGGGACTGGATTACATGCTTTGAGTGAGAATATAACGGGACAGGACGGGATGGGATAGGAAATTCCAAAAAAATTCAAATCAAGTTCATCACGTACCTAGACAAAGTTTGCGGGTAGAAGCTAGTATGCAATAAATTAAATAAAAAACCTTTAAAATTGTTCAAACTTTTCATTTATGTAGGCTCCTCTACAATGTTTTTCTGATTGACATAACGCAATTCAGATTCGGACATAAATCAGATGTACATATTCAAAGCGTAAAAATAAAATTTACAGCGTAGAGAAAACAGATAGTGTCTGCAAAGATATATTGCGGCGCCATATTTCTTTTGAAATGTTTTATCGAATTTATTTTTATCGATGCGAATGTCTGGTTGTTTTAATTGGGACGTAATACATTTCGAAGTTTCATATTTGTAAAATTCGACTTGAATTGATGGTTAAGCCTTCCCCTCTAATGCTTTTAATTGTAAGCGCAGTGTAATTCAAATGTTTTATCAACAAAATATACGTAGACTGAACCCGAAACGCTACGCTTCCCTAGGTCACTGTGACGAAGGTTTCGAACACCGCGTAAACAGATAATCTCGACCCTTTTTTTTTTTTTTTGTTTTTTTTTTCTCGCGGGGAAAATCCCTTTACGGACCATCCCACCCCCGAAGGGGTGAGGGTGTGTCGGACTCACCGGCGCCTTCCGAGCCCAGCGAAGATGTTGTGCCGCCCGTGGATGTGGACGGGCGGCCGCTGGGTCGGGTCCCTACCGTAACCTACGCGCCGAAATACCGACTAAAAACCCCGCGTTGGCCACCATCGATGCACTTCAGAGACGGCCCCGGGATACAGTTAATACAGAACGCGCCGGGACCGCCTCTATGCGCACTGCCGCTTAAACGGCGCGGCAACAGACGCGTGTTGCGTCACGTCTCGGGGGCCGCCAAGGTAGGGACGGCGGCCCCATGTGGCCTCTGCGGCGCCGGGTTAGTTGTTGTCCCGGCGCCTCCTACGTCTCCTGTGGCGACGGGCGGGATCGGTCTGCTCCCGATCCCGCTCCGCGCTCTCCTTCCGCGACATGACACGTTCGCAGAAGGAGAGCACGGCTCGCCACGAACTCCGGCCGCCGACCATGGCGGCGACCACGGCCGGCAGCGAAAGGTCGCTTCCCACGACCGCGATGAGAGCGCTGCGCTCTTCGTCCCAGGCTGGGCACTCTTCCAGCGTGTGCTGGGCTGTGTCCTCACGGCAGTTGCCACAGTGGTGGCACACGGCGGTCTCCTCGGCTCCGGCTATGCTACACAGGTACGCACCGAAGCAGCCGTGCCCGGTGAGCACCTGCGTCAGCCGGTATGTCGGCGCACCGTGGCGCCTGTCCAGCCACTGCTCGAGGACAGGTCGCACTGCCGCGACGGTCCTCACACCAGCACTAGGGCTCTCCAGCCTGGAACGCCACTCCTCCACGGCAGTCCTGCGGAGGGAGGCCAACATGGCCTCGACCTCTCTGGGGACCAGCCTCTGCCCACGCCCGGACGCCTCCTCTCGTCGGAAGAAAGCCGACGAGAGGGTTTTCGCGTCCAGCACCCAGGGCAGAGTTCCCGCCAATACGCAGGCCGCCTCGTGCGAGACCGTGCGGTAGCCCCTGATAATTCGCTGCGCCACCATGCGCTGCGGACGGTGCAGCAGGCGGACGCAGCGAGCGCTCAAGGACCCGGCCCAAACGGGACTCCCGTAGAGGGCCATGGACCGCACGACTCCAGCGTATAGGTTTCGGCAAGGGATGCCAGGACCATCAGTATTGGGCAGCAGGCGCCCAAGTGCGCCCGCCACCCTCACCAGCTTCGGCGACAACGTCTCGAAATGCGCGCGGAAATCCCATCGGCTGTCAAGGATGAGCCCGAGGTACTTCATTCTCGAGCCGACAGGAATCCGCACGCCCTCCACCGTGATGTGGGCCCCAGGCGGAGGCCCACACCGAGGACCGTGGAAACACACGGCCTCGGTCTTGTTGAGGGCCACCGTGAGGCCCAGTCGCCGAATCCTGCCCGCCACCAATCCGGTACCGAACGAGGCGAGCAGGGCGGACCTCTGGAATGTCCTGGCCGTCGCTGTCACCAACGTGTCGTCCGCGTAGCAGACGACAGCGACGCCCCGAAGGTTGGTACCACGTAGCACCCAGTCGTAGCCGATGTTCCACAGGAGCGGTCCGAGGACCGAGGCCTGTGGAACACCGCACGTCACCTCCCTACGGTGCCACCCGTCGGCGCCCGGATACACCACGTACCTTTCGGACAGGTACGAGTGCACCAGACGCCGAAGGTAGGGCGGAACCTCGTGGTACCGCAGTGCTTCTTCAATGCAGGCCCAGGGCATGGTGTTGAACGCGTTGGCGATGTCGAGAGACACCGCCACCACGACCCTACCCCGGGACACCGCACGCTCCGCTTGTGCCTTGACCCGCAGAATCGCGTGAACCGTCGACCGGCCCCGCCGGAACCCGAACTGGCAGTCCGCCAAGTCCGGGCCCGCGTCCTCCAAATGCTCGACGAGGCGCGCGTGGACTACGCGCTCAAAGAGCTTGCACACCTCGTCGAGCAACACGATGGGCCGGTAGGCTGACGGCGAGTCCGCGGGTCGCCCCTCCTTGCGGAGCAGGACAAGCTTGCCCGTCTTCCACCGCGACGGGAAGATGCCCTGCTCAAGGCACGCGGAGAAAAGGCCGCGGAGCCTCGTACCCAGCGACTCGACGGCCAGCACCCAGACACGACCGGGCACCCCGTCGAGCCCCGGGGCCGAGTTCTTGCTCCGCAGCCGAAGCACTGCCGCCTCTAGCTCTTGTGGCGAAACCTCCGGGATATCCCTTACCGAAACCAACGACGATGACGCCGGTGGACGTGGCGCCATCGGTGGAGGAGTGAACTCCTCGGTGGCCGGAAACAAGGCCGCGACGACGTCCTCTAAAAGTTCGGTCCGGAGACTCTGTGTCAGTGGGGGCGCCCATGGGCGGAGTTTCCTCAACGCCACACGGTACGGACGCCCCCATGGATCTCTGTCCAGAGACCTCCGGAACTCTACGTTCGCCGCGGCCCTCGCTTGCGCAATGGCCACCCGCAGCGCTCTCTTCGCCTCTCTGTGGAGGTCGAGAAGGTGCCGCCCTTGCTCGTCGTCGCCGGGTCTACGGGTCCGACGACGACGGTGCCTGGCGAGTCGGCGGCGCGCGACCATGCAAGCCGCGCGCAGCTCTGTGAGCTCGGCCGACCACCAGTACACCTGGCGCTTCGCCGGGAGGCGGGTGACCCGGGGCATGGCCGCGTCGCAGACTCGCGACATCGCCACCCCGAACCATTCCGCCTCTTGCTCCACCCGCACCGGCCCATCCGGTACGGGGAAATCTCGACCCTAACTTAAATTAATCAAACAAATATACCTTCATTATAAAAACCGGAAAAGCACTGCAACCGATACGTGAGACAATTACGTTTATGACGGGTGTTTTGACATCCCTTAAGATTCCATATTTCATCTTGACTCCCAGACTAATCCCGACTTATGGCGTTAAGACCTTAGAGAAATTATAATAGTCATAAAATATCTCCGAATTCCGAATGCGGAACCTAGGTTCCGTAACAAATCACTGAACTTCCTGCGTCTGAATACTAAAATTCGAGATTAACTGCACCATTCTCGTTTTGTGTGTCTCGACAACTTCCGTGGCGCAGTTGGTTAGACGCCGACTGTCAAATGAGAGGCGGCGAGTTCGATTCCCGCATTGAAATAAATGTTTGTGTGATCCATAGGTTTTTGTTTCGGGTCTGGGTGTCTGTGAGACCGAAAAGTCTCTTGTAGTTTCTGATACCCACGACACAAGTCTCGATCTTAGTGTGGGGTCAGGACTATGTATGTGACTGTTGGGTATATCGTGCAAATTACATATCCAGCCAAATAATACCATGAAACAATGCCTTTTTTTTAAAGATTTTTTTTCGAATGTACTTCATATCAAGTTCCCTAAAACTAGTATCATTGAAAGTTTCAGTATTTTAGTTAAGTTTTGATTTATCGTAGTTTATCGCCTGAAATTCTCATTACCCTCTGTGTCCAAAGTGTGTCGAAATTGAATTGACTCTGTTTATTTCTTTTTGGATCAATTATTTTTTTCATATTCTTCGATAATCTGTTAGTTTAATTAATTATTATTTGAATAATAGTATTTTTTAAAATAAAATCGTAGTGTAAACGATTAAAAAAAGGTCCTAAAATTTTGTCACACAAAAAATGTCATTAGCTTCCATCGCTAGAATAGTTCAATTCGTAGGCGCCTTTGTAAATCCTCACTCGTGAGTCATGACGCAATCTGCTCGTAACGGTCAGTTAGCCGCGTCGGCAAAACAACGTGGCCGTGTCTTACAGGCTGATGAAATTATATACGTTCTTTGTGTCTTCGAAAGTATTTTGTCCTAATATTGGTTCATTACATTCCGTTCAATTATAAAGGGGAAGTAGCACTTAATATTACTGTACGGTGCAACCGTACAAATCGGCGCGGTCAGCATTTTACTTTAATAACATAAAATTATTAATTGCCGAATTAGTGCGTTAGCGTTCGCGTTCCGATGAGCATCACGCCGCGCGTGCTCCTATCAAATCAAGCATCAAACTATCATTTTATCATTATCATCAGTAGTGCTTTAAGTTATCATCAACAATCAAGCAAGTGGTATCCTTTATCATCAAACAAACTATAAGGTGTGTGGTGCTGGACTTAGACCATACATCTTTTTGGTCCTTCGAGAATTTTGGTGAGTTGGCGAACTCACTTGACTTGGCGAGCAGTTGGATTCGACAGTCTCTGCGTCGAAAACGTAGCACGAGCATCAATCAATCAAGTAAGATCTTTCTGATTTTTATTATCATCAATACATCATGGAAGCTATAGTAGCAAATCAGCAACAACTGTTAGCAGGCATTGAGCAACTCTACACCAACTTTAAAAAGGATGGTGCAGAGAGAAAGTCTAAAGATTATATCAGGCGTAGGATAGAGACGTTGGAAAATTATTGGAAGGAGTTCCAAGCTAATCATGTTCAATTATGTGGTTTTGGTGTTAAGGGACATGTTTATTTTACAAATAATCAATATGACCTTGCAAAAGATAGATATGAGACAGTCAAATCAGTGATCGAAAACTATCATGCGGAATCGAGGCCGACAACTCCAATATTAAAGCCGGCAACCCCGATATCAGTGCCAGGAACTAGTCTTCAATTTCCAACGCCTCAGTCACGTGGTACTCATTCTAAAACGGAAGAGTTACTACGTAAACAAAAAAGCAATTTTAGGGCTTTTCAACGTGCTGTTTCTATGATAAACCTTGATTCTGTAGCAGAGAAGTGGGAGTTAGAAGATATGTTAAGTATGATTCAAGCACGTTGGTCAGTCGTTGATTCCCTTCATTGGGAATTGGATAGTGAGTTGGAGGAAACTAATCAAGAGTATGAAAATGCGTATTCAAACTACGAGCAGATTTATTATAATATTAAAAAAGGTATCAATAGTAAGATGTGGTCCCAAAGTTATCGCGAAAAATCAACACCGGTTATGGATATTCCTACATTTAGCGGTAATTATCATTCATGGGTCTCGTTCAAAGATTTATTTTTGGAAACTATTCATAATAACAATTCGCTGTCGAAAGCACAAAAAATGCAGTTTCTAAAAAGCAAGTTGAGGGGCGAGGCTGAAAAACTAATCCAACATTTGCACATTAGTTCTGAGAATTATGACGCCAGTTGGGATATTCTAAATCATCGGTTCGACAATAAGAAACTGATTTTCAATTCGCATATGTCAATTCTCTTCGGCCTCCCTACGTTACAACATCAATCAGCAGCAGCAATTAAGAAAATTCATGACACATCGAACGAATGTCTTAATGCCGTCAAAAACTTAGGCGTAGACATCAGCACTTGGGATCCCATCATTGTCTACATTTTAAGTCAAAAATTAGACGTCTACACGCATAATGATTACATTGAATCGCTTAACAATCCCAGGGACTTGCCATCATTAGAGGGCTTTATGAGGTTCCTGGAGGGCAAGTTCACTTCACTGGAATCATCTAAACGCAAACAAGATGGGAAATCATACTATCAACAAGATACATCCACATCGATGAAAATGGAAAAAACTCATTTTTATAAATCATTTAACATTAATCAGAAGCAAAAGAATAACCCACATAAAATATTTAATACGAATAAATGCCCAGTTTGCAAATTAGACCATGGCATTTTCCATTGCAACACGTTTTTACAATATTCACCGGATATGAAGCAAAAAACTGTAAACAAATTATCACTATGCAAGAATTGTCTATATAATCATAATGGCAATAAATGTTATTCAAACAAAAGATGTCGAAAATGCCAGGGCGATCATAACACACTGTTACATGATACTTTAGGTATAATGCACGCGCCGTCATCAATCAATAACGCTATTTCGCACATGGACAAAAATTTGTCGAAACATCCAGAAAACAGTACGAACACTTTAATGGAAAATTCGGGTGAAACTTTGTTAGCAACAGCACTAGTTAAAATACAAGCAGCAGACGGGACTTATCATACTATGCGCGCTTTGATTGATCAAGGATCACAAACCACGTTAATATCCGAAAATGCAGCGCAGCGGTTGAGACTGCCCCGGAGACACTGTAAGGGAATTATTTTTGGGGTCGGAGCACGCGAAAGTAATTGCAAAGGCGTCATCACTATCATACTATCATCAATACACGACAACAATTATACATTACATACAGACGCATTTGTCATGAATCATCTGGTTAACAATTTGCCCAATAAATCATTTGCCAAACCTTCATGGTCGTACATAGAAAATTTACAGTTAGCAGACCCTGAATTTTACATCAGCAGACCAATTGATATTTTATTGGGTGTTGATATTTATTCCTCTATATTACAAGCAGGCATTATTAAAGACTCTGATGCTATGCCGGTGGCACAACAAACTCGGTTTGGGTGGATATTATGCGGCAGCGTAAAATCTTATCAATGCAACATAGTTAAAATCAACATTGAAGATATTCAGAAATTTTGGTCCATCGAGGATGTTGCAGAAGATATCAATATGTCTACAGAAGACCATCAATGTGTGCAGTTTTATGAATCTTCAACAACACGTCTATCAGACGGAAGATACGTTGTACGCTTACCCATGCATTCGGACGCACAGGAGAAGCTGGGACTATCAAGACCAAAAGCTGTTGCTCAGTTCCATCAATTGGAGCATAAGTTTGGTAAACAACACAAGATAGCCAGCGAATATAAGGCGTTTATCAACGAATATATTAATTTAGGACACATGCATCGCACACGTGGAGCCAACACGCGCACACATTATTTACCACACCACTGTGTGCAGCGTGCTGAGTCGACAACTACTTCACTGCGCGTCGTTTTCAATGCGTCACAGAAAACTACGACAGGTTTTAGTTTAAACGATGTTATGTATCGTGGTCCAAACCTGCAAAAGGATTTATTATCTTTAATATTAAAGTGGAGGCTTTATCCATATGTATTCACAGCCGACATAGAAAAGATGTTTCGGCAGATCATGATACATCCTGATGACAAGCATTATCAGCAAATCGTGTGGCGGGATTCACCTGACCAAGCTTTGCAAGACTATCAATTGGCCACTGTTACTTACGGTACCAAATCGGCGCCCTTCTTAGCCATGATGACACTCAAACGGCTAGCAAAAGACGAGCGTGATCATTTCCCTAATGCAGCAAGGGTCTTAGAAGAACAATTTTATATGGACGATCTTTTAAGCGGCGAGTTTGATATCAGCTCTGCGAAACAGTTACAAGCGGATTTAATATCATTACTTAAGGCTGGTGGATTTAACCTTCGAAAATGGTCGTCCAATAATGTAAAACTATTAGAGAACTTTGACACTTCAGTTAGTCAAGGAACATTCGACTTTAAGCATCAAGATTCCACCAAAACATTAGGACTAACATGGAGAGCAAATTTAGATACATTTACATTTGAGTGTAAGATTTCGGAACAAGCAGCGAATCTTCTAACCAAAAGAAAACTATTGGCCGAAATATCCAAAATGTTCGACCCATTAGGCTGGTTGGCTCCTGTTACTCTGAAATGTAAACTACTTTTCCAAAAAGTGTGGTTAATAAATTTACGTTGGGATGAAAATATTCCGGACTTTTTACACAGGGAATGGTTGAAGTTAAGCGCAGAAATAAATAATATCCATCAAGTCGCAATACCGAGATGGATAGGAAGTGGCAAGCACGACTGCATCCAACTACATGGTTTTTGCGACGCATCCACAAAAGCATACGCGTGCGTCGTCTATTCCAGAATACAGCAAAACGATAAAGGCGTTGTAACGCTATTAGCAGCCAAGACAAAATTAGTACCAGTCAGCAAATCAAACGACGGAATATCATTACCCAGATTAGAATTAAGTGGAGCATATTTATTGTCAAAATTAATGGCTAAGGTGCTACAAAGTTTCGAGTCACATAAAACAGAAATTTACGGTTGGTGCGATTCGACAGCAGTACTGGGTTGGCTGCAAGGGGACCCTAATCGATGGAAGCCCTTTGTTGCTAACCGGGTTAAGAAGATTACCGAAACTATGAGTAGTTCATGTTGGCGTTACATCAAATCAGATGAAAACCCTTCCGACTGTGCCAGCCGCGGATTGACCGTAAAGCAATTGCAGGAACATCCTTTGTGGTGGAGCGGACCTAGCTGGTTATCTTCATCAAATTATTTAATCAAATCAAATCAGAAAATATATAATACTAACTTAGAAATTAAACAATCATATGTGACGACAACAAATGACGCATCACCGAGTATAATTATAGAAATCATCTGCAAGCACAGCAGTTTTACTCGAGTAACGCGTGTTTTAGCATGGATATTGCGAGCATTAACAAGAAATAAAATGAAACCATCATATTTAACAGTTACAGAGTTACAAACAGCAAAACAAAAAATTATAAGACAAGTACAGTTAACAGAATTTTCGGAAGATATCAATGACCTTAAAAGTAATAGCAAAATTAAACCAAGTAGTAACCTAATCAGTTTAAATCCGTTTTTGGACAGCCAAGGACTACTGCGAGTGGGCGGTCGACTTAGAAATAGCAATATCAGTGACAGCATGAAATATCCAATAATCATTCCACACAATGGTCATCTTACGGATTTATTGATTGACCATGCGCACAGATCAACTTTTCACGGAGGAGCTCGCCTTACATTATCATGGCTCAGACAAGAATACTGGCTGATAGGAGGCAATAGAGCAGTTAAAAAACGCTTAAGACTATGTGTTCTATGCAAAAAGCATAATCCAAACAAAACTACTCAGCTGATGGGAGACTTACCCGAAGCCAGAACGAATCCCACCAGACCCTTTTACCATACAGGCGTGGATTACACTGGATGCATAGACATAAAGTCTAGCAAAGGTCGTGGCATTAAATGTACTAAAGGCTACGTGGCAGTCTTCGTCTGCATGGCAACGAAGGCTATACACTTGGAGCTTGTGTCCGATCTATCATCATCTTCGTTTTTAGCAGCCCTAAAGAGATTAGGCGCCAGGAGAGGCTCTCCGCATCATCTTTACAGTGACAACGGGACCAATTTTGTCGGGGCTAATAAAATATTATCAAAGGAATTTGATATAGCGTCAATACTATCAAGTGACTTCTATACAGAAATAAGTGAAATGCAAATAGAATGGCATTTCAATGCTCCTTCTTGGCCGAGCGCGGGAGGACTTTGGGAGGCGGCAGTAAGAAGCATGAAGTACCACTTAAAAAGAGTAGTAGGTGATCAAAAGCTTACATACGAAGAATTTTCAACGGTATTATCACAATTGGAAGCTTGCCTCAACACAAGACCACTTTGCGCTATATCCGAAGACCCAAATGACATCAATTATTTAACACCATCACATTTCTTGGCAAGTGGCCCACAGTTGACTATCATCAGAACAGAAAGAGACGCTAGAACACGATGGCAACTAACAGAGAAGATCTTCCAAGACACCTGGAAGAGATGGCGCGCTGAATATTTAAGTCAGCTGTCGCCCAGAAGCAAATGGCGAACACCACAAGCTAACATCAACATAGATGATATCGTCATAATACATGATGCACATTTACCACCTGGAAAGTGGGCGTTAGGACGAGTCGTCGATTTACATCCCGGCAAGGATGGCTATGTTAGAGTTGTGTCAGTTAAAACCAAGAACGGCATATTTAAACGACCTGTCATCAAGTTATCTGTTTTGCCCACAAGCCATGAAAATAAAGATCAACCAAAGAATGTGGCAGTACCAAAAAGAATTGAGAATAGTAAGACCAAATCAACAAAGATCAAGGGATTTAGTTTAACTTCATTCATGTATTTATTTATATTTCTAACAGCATTTATATCAGAGACCTACGGAGCATACAATATCACGAAACTGCAGTCAAATCAAGCAATATACTTTGACAAAATAAACAACATGCAAATTATCAAAGATGACTGGACCCTCATTGTATACTATAATATGGATCCGTACTGGACCGGATTTCAAACATTCGACAAATATCTAAAATATTTGGATCATATTTGTGCTAATATAAAGGAAGGCTCACATTGCAGTGACGTTTTATCATTCCTACGTCACGATCATATGGAACTACAACATAACAATCAAATGTTGTTAAGTCAGCAACTGACGGCGCGCGCGCGTACGCGCCGCGGTCTTATTAATGGGGTAGGATACCTTGCCAATAGTTTATTCGGTGTATTGGATGAGCGTTTTGCACAAAAGTATGAACAAGATATTGATCTAATTAAAGGGAATCAGGATCATTTGGCTTTATTGTGGAAAAATCAGACGTCAGTAATTGAAGCGGAATTAAATTTACTTAAAAGAATGGAAACGGTTATAGAGAAACATCACAAATTAATTCATCAAAAATTGTTGGGAATAGAAAATTCTGTTACTATTCTAAAGGATAAATTGCAGGATAATTCATTGATAAGCGACTTTACTATGACTTCGTTTATAGCAAAGGATATTTTGAATAACTTGAAGCATATACAGGACAATCTGTTAAATACCGTTACTAACATTTACAATGGGAAAGTTAATTTTCATCTCTTATCACCGGATCAATTATGGCATGAACTAAACATCATATCTGGGCAAGTGCCGAAAGATTACTCTTTGCCAGTGGGAAATACTGACTTCGCAGAAATATATAACCTTATGAAAATACGGACAAGAGTCATGAAGCAATATATTTTATTCGAAATAAAAATACCACTATTAGGTCGAGACAGTTTTGAAATATTCCATATGATACCTATTCCACATAAAGTTGGTGATCAGAAAATGATTCATGTTTTACCTATTTCGGAGTACGCAGCTATTAGTTTAAAAGGAGGCACATATTTATTAATGACTGGCTACGATGTTTCATCATGTTTCAACTTACAAATTCAAAAGTTATTATGTCATATAAAGACTCCAGAGTATCGTATGACCGACGACGCAGCTATGTGCAAGACAGAGACAGAGCCGTCTGGATGTGCTACTACTGAGAAAACCTGTAATGAGAGAATGACGGCACTACATAAATCGGGATCATATTTATATTTCTGTTGTACTGAGTGCCGCCTGAATGTAATATGTGGAGATCAGGTTACTAATTTACACCTTACAAATGTCGGGTTGTTGACTGTAGGTCATGGTTGTCTCATTAAATCTAAGGAGTATAGCATCTTTACACATCATCAAGGTCAATCAAAAATGGTCCTAGAACCAGATATTTTAACACCAGATATAAATCAGATAAACCACATAATTAACATCTCTTTACCTGATATAAAAACGAATGCACTTAATGACACCAATAATGCCGAAAACCACAAGAGACTTTTATTAATTGAAGATCAAGTCCAAATTATGAAACAGCAAGTACCAATTATAAATCGAATATCCGACCACGATATCCATCATTACACCATGACATACGTTATTTTGGCAATAGTAGCATTGATTGGAATACCACTCGCATGGAGGCGGTTCCGGAAGTATCGACTAAAGAAGACTTCAGGGAGTCCAGCGGTGCAGCCTGGTGTAACCTTCTCCAGGCATCACGGCGATAGTGAAAGTGTTATCAGTGTAGTGAGTGATAATACAATTAGTGCAAGTGTCGATAAGGCTACATCGCCAATCGTGAGCAAAAGTGTTAGTTTTAAGGAATTCGACTCTAATTGAATGTCGGGTATCATTTGTTATCATTTACTAACCCTTAGTATTTATAAATCAATATTGTTTATCATCCTTGTATCAGTCTTTCATCTTAACCACGCATTCCTCATTTTCCAGCCCGGGAGCATGTACGGTGCAACCGTACAAATCGGCGCGGTCAGCATTTTACTTTAATAACATAAAATTATTAATTGCCGAATTAGTGCGTTAGCGTTCGCGTTCCGATGAGCATCACGCCGCGCGTGCTCCTATCAAATCAAGCATCAAACTATCATTTTATCATTATCATCAGTAGTGCTTTAAGTTATCATCAATAAACTTTTTATATATCAAGCAAGTGGTATCCTTTATCATCAAACAAACTATAAGGTGTGTGGTGCTGGACTTAGACCATACAATTACTATAATTTCTATAAGTTACTCCTTGTCTATAGGCTATAATCCTATTTAATTGTGAATTAGTCATAATGTATATTTAGTCAGTTATTTAAGAAGTTCTTTCAAATTATCATTCATTTCCGTTGCATCCCCATCCGTACCATCCTATTTTTGTGGATGGTAATGAACGATTATGGAAGTGAATGAATGATTTTCTTATCAAATTACTATTTGATGTACACTTTATTGTTTTAAGCCGTAACTGTAACCGTTGCCATATTATATGTAATCCAAAAACAAACAACATAGTGAGTACGTGGTCCGCAAACCTGCTCCGAGCAGTACGCGTTGAGCTCTTTTGTATAATAATTGCCATCCTATATCTATAAATCTACACAAGATAGAAAAGTGCCTTCTTTTGAATACCATTAAAAAAGCATGCTAAATTTGTTTTATTGAATAACATTCTTGAATTTTTGTCATTTTTTTAACTCCAGTGGAACTATGAAATTTGCACGAAATCACGGAACGACCCAACTATGTATGTGACTGTTGGGTGTATTTATTTATTTATATCTTGAGTAAAAATAACAATTATGTGTGTGATGTTTCCCTCACCGTTATTCTTCTGTACCTTCATTTAAGTATATAAAATCTATATAAAATGTCCAATACCTTCGTATAAAAAGTTCTATAGCTGTCTGTCGTAGAAAATCAAATAAAAAGTCAAGAAATATTTAACTGAAGGAATGTAGCCAATAAATGCGATTTAGTGGCGTCTGCTGCGAGATTTCATTGGAGACATCGGAATATGATTTTCAACTTTAATTTTCTTATGTCTGTTGGGTGTAAAGAATTCTCTCGGTAAATATTTTATAAATATTTTATTATTTTCCAAATAATAACTCCATTATCCAATTTTTTTTTTCGTTACTTAGAAAAATAAGTTTTAAGGGCAGGCACCACCGCAATTTCTATTTCTCTTGCCAAACAGCAGTGTACAAATGCTCTGTTGTGTTCCGGTTTGAAGGACATTGTAGCCAGAGTAACTACTGGACATAATGAAACTTAACGTCTTATGTCTCAGGATGGCGAGCTCAGTGGAATACTAAGCATTGCTTTGTAATTCATGGTGTTGTTTGGTTTTGCTACTGCTCATGAGCGGTCGTATCGCTTACCATCAGGCGAATGGCATGCTCGAGACGAGCCATACGTAAAAATAAAAAATAAATTATTAGGTGCATACCCATTGGTCCATTAGAAAAAATTCTGGAGCCAACTAGTATGATTCATTCTCAACGGTAAAATAAACGGCGCAAGCTTAATGGAAAGGAAAAAGGTCGAAGATTTTTAGATATACGATAAACTAGTGACGCGATCGTAAAGCGGAATGTGTGTCGAATGTATTATTTTTATTAGTCATTGTGTGCCGCCATTTTGAAATTTCATATTTTATTTTCTGTTACGTGACCTTATTTTTTCGAGTAAAAGTAAAAATAACTTTGTAACAAAAACTAGGGGAAGACTGAATAACAATTTAAGTTAGACGAAATATTATGATATAAATAAAAATTAATGGAAAAAAGTAAAACTAGACTACGTAAAAATCGCCTTTCGAAAAGTATGAAACAAAATATTTATGTTTGGCTTTTTTATATACAAATAATTTAATGCTACGTATCTGATCTGGCTTCGTCCCGTTACAATACCCACCTACTTTTTTTCAAACTGAAAAGTATCCTATGTCGTTTTCCATACTCCTGGAACTCCTAGAACTTCTAGAACGTGCACATAACGAACGAACGAACGAAGCACATAGTAAGTACACAATTTGGTAGTAAGAATAAAAGATTTTTTCTGATCAAGCGTTATGACTTTGATGTTTCTTTTTACCATAAATACCCGTATGTTAATAGATTACCGGAAATCTTTTTAGCTCTAACACCTTCAGATTGCGGGATCAACGAAACACAAACAAGTTTTTACACGTTTAAAAGAAATTACGGCAAAACAAACCACAAGGGTTCGGATATAATTCATGCTGCAGACAGATTATTCGTTAAAGGAATTTTGTAACACGTCGAGATAGTTTGGTTGATGAAAAATCGCATTGATTCTATTGTAATGTTATCTAATACTTGGCAATTAGAAATGAAGTTTAGAAATTGAGGCTATGATGAATCATTAGATTGTTTGGACATCTTTTTCCCATCCCAACCTTTTTCCTCCCTGCTCTCCTCTCAATTTGATGGGCCGTCAACACATCCATGATCCAGCGTTGTGGATGATCCTAAACGTCAGTGATCTCTTCCCATCAGGTGACCTATTTCCTCACTTGCTAGACTAGTACAATAAAAAATATATATATTTAAGTTCGGCTCAAGATTTTCCCCATAAAATCAAATTTCAAATGCAACAAGCGACATCCCATGGCACACGTGACCGGTGGCTTTGAAACGCCCATACATCTCGGCTAATTGACGTTATCTGCCCCCGCTTGGTGGTGGGCGTTTTTCTTTATTTCCCTCCACACACCGCTTCTAATATCGGATATTTTATTCCTTTCAAATGTTTTACCTGGTCTTATTTTTCTGTTGTTTTATGTCGCCGTTTCGGGAAGTGAAATTTATGTTCGTATGTTTTTTGTATGGGATTGTAATGTATAGGATTTTTAGGTTCAGCTATGATTTTGGTTATTTTAGCATTATCGACTGTTTGGATCCAATATTAACAATTTGGATCGGAATAATATTGAAAAGTGTCACTGGGTTTTCAATAAATTATTATGAAAAATACAAAAGGAATCAAATATTTAATGCCTTTCATATGATTGCTTAATCATTTCCTTAATTCGCGTAATCATTCGATTAAAGCCTTATTTACACGAGGTAAGTTTCTCGCGGCAAGAATCGTATGCAATTATCTCATGACATAACCGCCATAGATTATCGTGTTTTGACAAACGTTTACACGATGCAACTTTTTTATATCTAACGATAATCGTATCTTCGAGGCGAGAAACTCTCCTCTTGTGAATGGGGCTTAAGTTAAGTTTAAGCGATATTTAATTTTTCAATTCATTATAAGTCGGGACTCAGGAATTTGTACCCGATATAGTGATAATCTCGCCTGCTATCATATCGTGGGTCGAAACACACAAGGCGCAACGTAGGTTTCCTGGTAGCACCTCTGTTTACCCCTTCTGGGACAAAAGCGTGCGTTTATGTTTGTATTAACAAATATGTAGTCAAACTATGTATGTATTGTGTAGAAACATTGTGCCTTTATAAAAAATATCGAATATTTTCAGTCGCTGTTTTCAGACTTAATCTAACTTCCAGCGATAGTGGGAACTATTGATGAACAACAATTTGTCAATGTGACGGCAACGTATTGTACATATTCGAGGGTTTCCGATAGATATGAACTCGTAACTTTTATTCAGTTGCTTAGGAAGTGCTTTTTGTTTCTTTTCGAGTTCTTGAAGATAATGAAACGCCAGCTTGTCTTTTGGTTGTTGGTAAAGCACTTCAACTAGAACAATATATGTATAAATAGCTGGTTATCATGTACATAAAGCATAGTATTATCTTAATTCAAATGACGCAATTCAGATAATCGCTGAAGTAAGCGTGTTCTAGAGTGGAGACCGCGTCTTGGCAAACGTAGTGTGGGACGTCCTCTGGCCAGATGGCGGGACGGCTTGCACAAGAGGGCCGGCAGCGACTGGATGCGTAAAGCAGCAGACCGGGCTCTGTGGCGTACCTTAGGAGAGGCCTATATCCTGTAGTGGACTGCAACGGGCTGATGATGATGATGATGATGAAATGACGCAATATTATAGGAAGGAACTCCTTAATGAACTACTAGGCCTGCCAAAGACATAAAAAAGTGCGACTTATTAGAATTTTTTCTGTATCATTTGTGGCATTCCATAGCCCTTGATGAAATTTAATTAATGAACGGTAAAATCATTGAAATTACTCAAAAATTACGAACTGACTCCCCCCGTGATCATGAAACTTGTAAAGTAATCGATGCACAGTGAAAAATGTAAAAAAATTAACAAATTCCGCAATAAAATCCATAAAAAATAGTTTTAATTATGATATAAATCAAAGTAAATTCTACTACTACAATGCCACAAACAAGTGTAATACGTATAACCCCCTCCGTTTCTGTAGGAGGTTATAACCGAGCAACAAGCGTAACAACTACGTAGTTATAAGTTTCAACACATTTGAGTAACACGCGATCGATCTTGTTCGAGTGTCTCCGACATAAGTTACTTACCACTCAGCGCCCTTACTATTGATAGCGTCGAGTTTGTGTCGAGAACTTTTACCTTGCCTTCTTTATGAATTTATCTTGATTTGGTTGAATCTGATGTATTCAAAATATTGGCCATGTCTATGTGAAGACATGACGACATTGATTAAAACCACATATAAAGTGTCGAACACCAAAAAATACATACATAAACTCACGCCTTTTTCCCAAAAGGGGTAGACAAAGGTAGGGTAAAGGTAAAGGTAGGTAAAGGGTAAAGGTAGGTAGGCTACCAGGACATCTACATTTCGCCTTGTACTTATGTTCCGTCCCATGATGTGATAGGGGGCGGGCCTATCGCCATATCGGGCACAAATTCCTGACTCCGGGCTGATGATGAATAGAAAAATCTAATATCACTTTGCCCAACCCGGGATTCGAACCCGGGACCTCAGCTTTGTAGTCGTACCGTAGGACAACTATGCCACCAAAAAATACTGAATTTAAATATTAAACGGTACAGGCACTGGAAGGTTGATTTGAGTTGAGATTGTTATTAAAGGTCAAATTATTTTCCCATTTAGTTCGTTAGAAGATTCGTTAAGGCCTCCGCCTTTCGAAGATTCGTGATCCTATGTTATTGGTTACCATCATCATCATCATCATCAGCCCGTTGCAGTCCACTGCTGGACATAGACCTCTCCCAAGGTACGCCACAGAGCCCGGTCTGCTGCTTTACGCATCCAGTCGCTGCCGCTGCCAATTGGTTACCAATTGTTGCATAATTATTGAGTCATCTCTTCCTATGTCCATTATTTTGCGAAAACCGTGCATTGATGGAAAACCCGTCACTAGTCTACGCAAATATATCGTGTTTCAGGTCGAGCCATGCATCCAGTTTCGAACAGGATGGAATTTATGTCGATCGTTCAAAGATTACTATCTGGCACCGGTATTGTATAGTTTTGTATTGTATCAGCCCATATACGTCCCACTGCAGGGCACGGGCCTCCTCTACTATCAAGAGTACGGTTGTATTAGTAAATATATTTATTTAGATTGTTCTGTATTTACACTTATGAGTATTGTCGTTCTAGAATTAAAACCTTTTGTATCCTAACTACATTCAGATTGCTGCAAAATGAAAATTAAATAACGGTCTCTTTCAAAAATCCACGTAAAGCGACGGCTTTGCTGCTGGCATATTTCAATTGCCCCTATTTTACTTAAATTTAACCTAAATAACTAAATTATTTACCCAACTGAAAACTACTTTTTACAAACAAATAATTTTACTTGGAAACAAATTTAAAATATAAAACCCGAGTGAAACAAATGGTAGTATCAAGAGGCTTCCAGCAGTCGATTGAAGTCTGCCTACGGACGCCGGATCAGAACTTTGTATGTACACATACTAGATAAAGGGCGGTATTAATTGTACATCAGGATATTTGGCGCCGAGGGTGCATAGGGGTGGAAATAGGGGGTGGGAGTGCTGTCAGAAGCGATCTGAATATTAATATTTGCACTGCTAAGTCGCTTATGTATGGTATGATATGCTGTAATTGATATGAGGATCTTTCGTAAATATTCCATAGTTCGGCATTTCTTCTGTTTTATGTGTAGATTTGGTTTATTGTGATTGACTTGGAGCACTTTTAATTTTTTTAAATTGATTCAAACATTTTTGGAGAGCTGACTATCGCCAACTCTTCTTAAACATAATATCGAAGCCGAAGTCCATGTAGTTTGGAGAAATAAAAAAATGTGTTACACTAGGGGACTGCAATTTACATTTCACGACCACCTCGATGAATTTGAGGTAGGATTTTCTACCTGACATAACCATCTAGTAAAATCATTTTATCTCTCGGGTATCTCCGAGTTTGAATGGATATAATTTAACAAACTTTGAGATAAGAGTGCCTTCATTTTTAAAAGCCTCTAACGCAATTACGATTCAATATTTTATGGATAATAAGCCTTATAGTATTGTTTAAAATATATATAATATATTGTTCACTACTTAATACTATATCATAAAAAAATGAAAAAGCTTATTACAGATAATAATCTATCGATTTTGAATTCAAGTTAATCGTCTGAAAACCAGAGGTCATCTTATACTGGCCACTAGAACCAATAACTTATACTTGACTAGACAATATTTATCTTTACAACCGTGTGGCTGATCCCCTCATTTCCTCCATGTGGATGTCAATTTCCGATAGCGTGCCACCGGATGTGGCGTGAAAGGCAACCCTGCGTACTTCCGGCGCGCGTTTTGCCATGTTTTAGTAATTCCGAATAAGCAGCAAATGTAATAGATTGTATTGACACAATCTCGTACTGGGCCGTTTTGAGGAAAATTGGACGGATTTTTTTATAAGATCAGAGTTGCAGAGTGTAGTAAGTCCGTAATTGTTATTATTGAATTTAAAAATAAAGTGTAATATTTAAAAATATTTTTGTAATATTTGTTTTGTTTTGTCAAATGATTTATTTCGAAAATATTTTACTATTCATGAGACGAATAAAAAAGGCTTATTACCAGTACAAAGACCTGATTATCCACCGTGCCACATTTAATTATTTTACATTTATTACACTTTGCATTTGTGGGATGTAAAAAAGTCGGCTAATTATTTTTTAGTGGCTCTAGCATGCGAGTGTAGCTTACTGGCTTAAGTGTTGTAAATTCTAAATTACAACCATTACGGCTTAACAAAAAGACGAATACGAAATTTATCGCACAAAAGGTAATTTCGTAAATATTCCAAGGCTTTGGACGAAATTATTAGGGGCTTATCCGAGACGTTTCGGCTAGATATATTATTAATACAACGTTTGGTTGCTTTTTTATAGTATTTATATAAGGTTCGAACAAAATATGAAATATAATGGTTACTTAGATTTACGCGAATGTTACGAATTGAGATAAGTAGCAAACTTTTACAGATTTTATCGCGGATTTCGTTTTATTATTTATTTTTTTAACATCACGACGCGACATTTCGATTAATTTACAGCTTTCGTGGTCACGGAGTGGACATTTAAACCAAATCAAATCAACAATAATATCCGTAAAAAATTGTTTTATTTCAAAATGAAGTATGTTTTAGATCAATTCGTTCGTCATTATGTCAAGTCATAAGAAGCCGATTATGTAACGAGAGGTCGAAGGTTAAGAAACCAGCACTGAGAAAATTGATTTTTATGAAATCGATACGTATTTGTTCGGGTATAGATGTTGTTAGAGCAAAGTCTAAAGTAATTTGTAATATAGTCGTCGATACGTCTATACGTTGTAATTGTATAGATATGGCTTAATATTCTATTGATATTTATCTTTAGATCCTAAAACCAATTACAAAAATATCGTTAGATTACAAAATCGATTTCAAAAATTTCGGCAAAAATCGAACCTTCTACCCCCTAACGCAACCTGTTCCCCACCGAGCATGTTGACAAATACGCATTACATATGCGTTGCATACACGTGACATTGATCAAGTTGTGAATGCCGGGTATTTGCGCCATGTGCTGTGGCATACGTGACATGCTGAACGTACGGATTAGAACTACGGTTTAGCGTTTAATAATGCCTGTATCTTTGAGTGTAATGAAACATGGGTGGTGGTAGGTCTCTCATATACGAGAGGCCACCTGGGTAGGTACCACCGCAATGTCTATTTCTCCCACCAAACAGCAGTAAAATGCACTGTTGTGTTTTGGTTTGAAGGACGTTGTAGCCAGAGTAACTACTGGACATAATGAGACTTAACATCTTACGTCTCAGGATGGCGAGCGCATTGGGATGCCAAGAAATGCTTTATAATTCATGGTGTTGTTTGATTTTGCTAGTGTCCACAGGTGGCCGTATCGCTTACCATCAGATATGCTGCCAACAACAAAACAAACCATAAGGTCTAGTAGAATAAGCTGATATACACGTTGAGTGCAAAGAGTTGTTCACGTATTAAATTTCTTCATACAATGAGAAATATGATTTTTAGACCCGTGTATAGAACGATTTAGTTTTAGCATTTTTTAACTGGTCAGTTGGCTATCGTCAAGCTGCTAGGGATTATTTTTCATGTGCACCGCCGTAAGAACCTGACTAGCGAAGATATTTCATGGTAATTAGTACCTTTATGCCATAAAATCTGTAGTACCCAGTTTCTGTGGTTTAATACATAGTGATTTGTTTTTATTTTTCACATAGTAACTGCTATTTTAAAACACCGAATTTAAACATATATAATTAATTAATCAAAAAATAAATTCTCTAAAGATACATTGGTGTCTTACACGGAACATCACATAGTAAACTTAATAAACCCAATGCTAAGTTAATATTCAGTATGTTTACTCAGTGACAGTAAATAAGGGGTTTAGTAATTCCACCCCCGCCCCCTTGTCAATGCCGAGACGTAATATTCTTCGTACTTTACAAACCTTATAAATTAAACCTCCGATAATCTATGACGATTTATATGACCAGTGTAAAATGACCCCTGCGGTAAGAAGAGTATATTTGTACACGCTTTATGATTTAGAATGTTATAATATATGGGACGTTTTTGTGTTAAAGAACTGCAAAATTTTCTATGCTGTTTGGTAGATTAAAAAAGGAAATATGTATGGATTTTAACACACAGATAATAATCAACTCAATTCAATAACTTTCGACGCAACTTAATAATTATAATAAAGATGCAGCTGTTTTGCAGGATTTAACTTAATTTATATTTTACGACCACCTTCAGTATTTTTAAAAGAAATATTCAATTTACGGATAACCATATTCTATTGATAACTTACAATAGGCTCCTTGCAAGTTTAATTCCTATTTTTAAACAACTAAAAATACGAAGTAAACCTTTAATAACAAAACGCAACGTTAATAGTTTTCTGTTTTGTATTCTTGTTTTTTATTTCCCTCACAGCGAGGTCCTTGCCTCCCTGGAGGGCTCTCAGCCGGTTCCTTCCGCGTTTCCCTAAAGTGTCTACCACTCGCCATTCTCACGGCGATGTTGTATTACTATTGTAATAACCACGGACCTTTTGCATGCAAAAGCTTTAAAATATGCATGGAAAATGTTGTGCAATGTAGAGTAATAAAAAATAATCTCCTCTATTTCTTTTTTGTTTTATTTTTGGTGGTGTGATGTTTTCCAGATTAAACAATACTTATATATTTCTTAAAAGTAATGAGATACCAATGGCTGGATATTACACAAAATGATTGACTTAGAATCGTCAAAATGTTGGCAACCTTTTGTAACATTATAAGCCAAATGATAATCCAATTTGCATAAAAATTATGAAAATGTTGGGTTTTTACAAGTTCAAATATATTCTTTATACCTATCATTGCTTAATTTTATACCATGCGTCTGTGTTTCTAGTTATGTTCCTCAGGTCTTCAACTATAATAATTATATCAGAACTCTCCATCATTTGATGATGTGTTTATTGTACATCTTATAAAATAAAAGAATATTGTTAAAATAAGAAAGATCTTCTTAAAATAATTTCAAGGTGTACCCACAATCCTTGGAAAAAAGACAAACCTATATTTACTGGAGCTCTTCTTATACTGGTCAGTCATAATGAATTAGTATGATGGTCCGTGTATTCTTCATGGTACTTATACATCGATTTATAGTTAATTTTAATGTTGTTCCGGAAAATGACTTTTAAGTAGGTTAATGGCCATACATCCGGATTTCGGTCCCATTGGAAATTGTTTAGCGTTTTATGACGAAGATAAAATGTATTAGCTTTGTTTATTTATAAATAGTGGTGGGTGCTATTGTGACACATCATTCTGTTGTGATGGCATGCCGTTGGGTTTAATTACATTAGTAGCTTTTTATTGTAGGCCTAATAAATATAACCAAATTTTACATACTCGATATACGTGGATGTGTTATTAGCAATTTCCGTAGCACTCGCTATCCTGAGACATAAGATGTTAAGTCTCATTATGTCCAATTACTCAGGCTAGTATGTCGTGCAAACCGGAACGCAACAGTGAATTTACACTGCTGTTTGGCCGAAGAAATGGACATTGCGGTGGTACCTACCCAGGCCGCCTGAATTGATTATAAATACACACATGACTCCCGTAAAGTCCGAGGTTTTCCTTGGAATTCGAACTCAAGGTCACCGCAAATGCATTTCACAAGAGATCCATTACCAACACAGGTCACCATGCTCTATATCAATACTATAGAATTAAAATGTTCCCTTCTTCTTCTTCTTCTTTGATTGCCTTTTTAGTATAATGAAAGAAACGGAATAAAAGAATAAAAGACAATGGTTTCTTAGGTTTACGCGAATGTTACACATTGAATTAAAATTTTGTAAATATGAAACCAAATTCGTGATAAAATACGTAAAAAATAGGTCTATTTCAATGCCTTTTCGGTGTTGTTAGTTTACGACGATATAATTCGTGGCTGCGAAACATTCGGCAGTGGTTAGGTATCTACAACGTAGAAAATCGGTTCCGTCTGGCTAATGACAAAGAAAAATGCAAGAAACATACATACATAAACTCACGCCTTTATCCCAGAAGGGGTTGGCAGAGGCGCCACCAGGACACCCACATTACGCCTTGTATGTTCCGTCCACCGATGTGATAGGGGGCGAGCCTATCGCCATATCTGGCACAAATTCCTGACTCCGGGCGGATAATGAATAGAAAAATACAATATCACTTTGCCCGACCCGGGATTCGAACCCGAGACGTTAGCTTTGTAATCGTACCGTGGTACAACAACGCCACCGAGGCAGTCAATGCAAGAAACTTGTTCCCTAATCGCGATATATTTGCCTGTACAATGTTATCATTACAACGTTTATATTACATTATGGCAGCGCGAACACCACCCATTTCCAAATAAAATTCCTTAAAAAATTAAGTGTCAACGTTCCGTGTTATTTCCTTTATAGAAAGCTTCTTCGTGAATTATTCATCGGCGAAATTTATTCGCGAATACATAGAAAAACGTTCATTGACTATGTTGGCTAGGAGCTGGATTGTAAGGCGAGTACGTCATCTAATTACTATTTTACCACTTGTGTATGTGAACGACAAACCGCATTAGGTCGGCGTTGGACTATGGCCTAAGCCTTCTCAATCGAACTATCAGTTGAAAAGGAGTTTTTTGCTCAACAGGGGGCGTTTATGGGCTGATACAGTACAGTGTACAGATTGCTGCGATGGCGTAGTCGTACTACGGTACGGTTACAACGCTGAGATCTCGGGTTCGAATCCCGGGTCGGGCAAAGTGGTATTGGATTTTTTTATTCATTATCAGCTTGGTGTCAGGAATTTGTGCCTGACATGGCGATAGGCTCGCCCCTCATCACATAATGGGACGGAACATACAAGGCGAAATGTGGATGTCCTGGTAGCACCTATGCCTATCCTTGCAGGGAAAAACGCGCGAGTTTATGTATGTACTCTACAGCGCTACATTTTTACGGGGTCGAAATAATTAAAGCTAGGATAAATGAAATGTAACAATCATTCCCATACTACTTCACAGGTTGTATTATATTGAAATAAAACTATTTTATACGGATTTTATCGCGATTTGGTTTAATTTTTACATTTTTTTACTTCCCGAAGTTTCGATTGCTTTTCAGCTTTCGTGGTCACGGGGCGGACTGCACCACGAAAGGTGAAAAGCAATCGAAACGTCGGGAAGTTAAAAAATGTAAAAATTAAACCAAATCGCGATAAAATCCGTATAAAATAGTTTTATTTCAATGTGTGACATTCGCGTAAATCTAAGAAACCATTAGGTTGTATTATAGTTTAGACTTTTTCGGAATGTTATTATCTCCATGTCCTATGGTGTTGCAGATATTCATGGGCGGTGGGGATCACTTACCAATAGGTGAACCGTATGCTCATTTGCCCCCAATAATAAAAAAAAAGTTATACAGCAGCAATGAACACACTATTTTTTTACCTACCTAACATTTGATTTTCATTGTATTTCATTATCAAATATTTTTTCACAATATATTCAACCTTTTCCTCCCCATGAATAACAAACAGACACAACGAGACAGAATTTTGATGAAATAAGTTCACAATGGCGCTGCGAATAGAGATGGTAATTTAATTTTTTGGCAGCAAAATGCACGGTCGGATCCATGAATATCTTATTTCCACGCAAACAGGTATTTTAAATGTACTCCCTTCTTCAGTGTTTTAATTAAAACTTTCGTTGCGTTTACTTCTAGTTGAAAGAATAAGTTTTGTAGTAAATTTTAATTTATATGTACATTGCACTATCAACATTATACTAAAAAATAATTATAAATAAATACCCACGTAGTTCACGGGTTACGAAATATATTTAACAGAAACAGTCAGGATCTTTTCGGTCATACAAAAATCTAGATTATATGTCTTAACCACATTAACCACATTATACGCCCCACTTTAGACTACATGGATTACACATATACTTGTGGATTTCATTGATAAAACACCATAAATTAAAGCAGACAGCCAGCGTGGCGCAGTTGATTAGACGCCGCCTGTTAAACGAGAGGCCGCGGGTTCGATCCCCGCATCGAGACAAATGTTTGTGAGGCCTACAAATATTTGCCTCGGGTCTGGGTGTTTGTGAGACCGAAAAGTCTCTCGTAGTTTCTGATACCCACAACAAAAGTCTTAATTGATCTTAATGTGGGGTCAGGACTATATATGTGACTGTTGGGTGTATTTATTATTTATTATCTCAGTATGGAGACCGAACTTGCAGCCTGTTATTACACATGCGAGTCCCGACATATTAACCAATGGCGGCACCAAGGTTTTCAATAATTAAGAGCGTTCTGTTCTATTCGCTTGATTGCGCAATCTGACGAATCAGTTGTTGAAAATAAGCATGGATTACTAAATCCATAAAATTCAATCATTCTTGCCATCGATGCAAAAACAAAATCAATCAATAAATCCACCCAACAGTCAAATACATAGTCCTGACCTGACACTAAGATCGAGTCTTGTGTCGTATCAGAAACTACGAGAGACATTTCGGTCTCACAAACACCCAGGCCCGAAACAAATACCTGTGGATCACACAATAATTTGTTCCGGTGCGGGGATCGAACCCGTGGCCTCTCGTTTTATAGCCGGCATGTAACATTTTGTGCTATGGAGGCTGTCATCAAATTAATTTAGTCTTGCCATTCTACGCAATAAGATGTCTGTCTCTTGGACTGAGAACCGGGAAATGGTATGGGGTTTCATAATTCATTAGCTTTGCGGAACTCTAAGTGCGACCTGTTTTAATACAATGTAAACTTTATGTAACTATCACTGAAACTACATTTGTAGTCGGGACTAACTCAGTATAAATAGATTTTTTTATTCCTGTAAATGGCGAGATAGTAGCAAAACCAAACAACACCATGAATTACAAAGCAATGTTTGACATTCCACTGTGCTCGCCATCCTGAGACATAAGATGTTAAGTCTCATTATGTCCAGTCATTACCGTGGCTACAATGTCTTACAATCCGGAACACAATAGTGCATTTACACTGCTGTTTCGCGGGAGACATAGACATTGCGGTGGTATCTACCCAGGCGGCCTCTCACATATGAGAGACCTACCACCAGTAATTATTAGTATTGTAGGACACACTTTTCATTCAGTTGAATTAATAAGATTTGTATTTGGAAAGAATCATATTTTTTTTATCTTTCTACCTATCCTTGTACCACTCTTTTCTTAGACTACTATGACTCCTTACCATCTAAATTAATAAAGATCCTTATTGGTTCAAATTACACTAAATTTTCTTCCTACAACGTTACCGGAGGCTCAGTAAGCCATTTCTCCTCTCGTTCATTTTTCTTCCCTTCCTCTCCCGTTATAAGAGGCCAGCGACGCACCTACGATACTAATTTTTGGATGTTCATGACCAGTGCTAATTATTAAGCAATAAAAGAGAAAAAAGATTCCGAAGAAACCTGTCTTAGAATCCTGCCTAGCCGACCCGGCCTCTTTATGTAAGTCTCCAAACCTCTTCAACTATTGACTCCTTTATCTAAAATACTTCAATAGTTTCAGGAATGTAAAAATAACCTTACTAAACTATGCGAGCCTTTGTGATCGTACCGAGCGATGGTACAATTACGTGACGCCGAATAAAAACAACAGTATGGAACAAGAGAGAAAATTGAAAGAAAATAAAATTTTCAAAACGTGTTCGTTTTGGTAGCAGAATATTTTGTTTTGGTGACTATGTTTCCTGTGCTGTTTTTACGAACTCCATATTGGTTGCAAAGGTTAAAAATACTGTTGGAAATTCTAGTAACAGTCTTTTGTTCTCTTACTTTAGGCCCCGTTGCATAAACTTTGACCATAACTTCAACTTTGACAATGTCGTCGCAATACATTTGTGACGTATTTGACATTGCTAATGTATGGGATTGACATTTTCAAAGTCAAAGTTATGGGCAAAGTTAGTTTGTGCAACTGAGCCTTACACCCGTATTCTAAGACGTGTCCTCCAATCTTCCTCAACCTTATTTCAGTCGAGGTGACTTTACAAATGAATTGGAGGGACCCTCGAAAATGGTATGCTTAGTTAAAAATATACCTTTACTAAAGGTTCCTCGAGTGAGGTTGAGTCAAGGAAAAACGTCATTAATTACGTCATTGATGTATAGATAAAGTAGAGATTTAACAAAAAACCTTTGAAAATAGTCTATGATCACTTGAAAAGTGACAGTCAAATGTCATGTCAGAGTGTTTACATAGAATAATATATAATTATTGACCTCAAAATCTTCGGGATTGTGACTGGAAGACAAATATTTAGTGAGTCGGAGAAAAAAACGCATGCAGACAGGAGGAGGGTCATACCATCCAACCCGGAAATTTCGAAGGATATTCTTATGGATGAATCGTCGTTCGGGATATTCGTACGGAGTATCGTACAAGTATTACAGGAACTGCTGGAAATCTTTAATAACTCGTTTAAAATAATAAACACTGTTTCCAAACCAAAAATCTTTTATTAAATGAAATAAAGAGTAATGTTTGTATCATTCACTGGGAAAACGTGTAAATCTTGTAGAGGCACCCACCTCAAAAAATTGTTGGCATATTTAGGTATTTAAGAATTTTAAAAGGTAAACTTTATTTCTCTCTTTTAAATTACAATTTTAAAGTAGGATTATTTCTTTTATTTCTTCCTTAAGGTAGGTCGCGACGTACCTTGAGTTTGACAGTTGATTCCTTTCCTCGAGACAGGAAATTTTTTGAGTGACGTTGAGTGGAGGAGATTCTTTTCTACTAAGAATACGGATTTCCTCTAGTAACGTCAAGTGGAGTCGAGAAAACGTATTAGAATATGGGTGTAAGTGTTATAGATGACATTCGCTTATGATATTGCATTCCATTTGACAAATTAATTAGGTCAGTAGGATGTGTAAAAGCCAGCTGTTGCATTAGACATGGCATATTGGCTTTAGAGACAACAATATTACGATCAATAAATTAACCCACGCAATAGTTAGGTCTTATTACAGCATTAATAACGTTATATGGGAAGTAAAATACTGAAGAAAACCAAAGCGACGTGGTCATTGCTGTTGCAATCTATAGTTTGTTTGGACTTTCAGTTCATCCGAATTAGTCGTCTTGCATTTTGAAAAATTGTTTTCTCAAGAGCCAGTACCTACTTTAATATTTATCAGCAAAATTTAACTTAGAATCTGCTAAGAAGGTAAGTCATTTACCCTTCCTAGGCTATGTAAGAAACTTATACATTATATTTACCTAAAATATGTCTATTTCCTATTTCGCAGCTCTTACTCCACTGCACATGGGCCTCACTCCACACTATGCTACAACTTGAAACTTGGACAACCACATCGGCACCATCCAGGTAAGTAAACAACAAATACCAAGCAATTAACAATGATCTCAACCCTCCTATAAGAATCAATTAACAATACGAATCAATTAACTTTCATCCAATTGATATAGCTTATAGCAAAACAATGTACGAAACAACAAGAAACGTGAACACGAAGTTATCGCTCGGAATAATAAAGTTGGCGAGTAAAACAATATTATTTGTAAGTTTGTTATATCCTTAAGGGAAATGCGAAAAGTTGAAATTGTAAACGCGATAGACTCGAGATGCGTGGATTGGAACGGGGAATTTGGTAATTCGTATGCTGGTGACGGAGATTTTAACGATCATGAACATGAACTTGGAAAAGATTATGTTTGTGAAGTACTGGATGTTGCGAAAGTTACTTGTGACGGAACACTTGAAGTTAATTTTAATTCAGCTACGTCACAACTTATAAGACCAGCTGGCTCACTCTTAATATGAGAATTTAAGGCGCTGTGCATAATCAATATCGGCTTTTTAAAACAGTTTTTAGCCAAATGTGTACATTTTAGAGCAGCGAATAAAATGTGTGTTAATCTTGATCATATTTATGACTGGAACATTGTGTTCAAAACATGTTCTCCTAAAATTTTCTTTGTAGAAAAAAAACATAAAGTAACCTTTTAAATAAAAATTCTAGTAGTTGTAACAGTATTATTTATAAACAAATCTTGATAAAATTTATAACAGTGATGTAATATATAATAATAAGGGGAACTGTTGTTTTTATTTATCGATTTGAAGAAATATATTCAATATATTGCTAAATAACGAGTAGAATAAAACATCGCGTCATCGCGGCGCCGCGCCGCACCACCATATTTTGTTCCTCTTTCATGAACTAATAAAAGGTGATATCGAAACCATGTTATAATACACTGAAATAAATGCAAAAAATTTAAATTATAATCCTGCAACAGTCGACATTTTAGATGCGTGAATTGGAACGCAGGAATTCGGTAATATGTAGGCTACTGACGAAGTCTTTAACGATCCTGAAGCTAAAGTTGTAAAAGATTATGCTGAGCCTAATAGAGCTACCGAAATAGCTACTGGATTTGTAATGGACTCATATCCGTGTACCGTTAAACTTGATGAAGCTAAGTTGTAATTATGTGACTCTGTTATGTTTAATGTAATTCGTTTCTCTAATCTCGTATGATGATCTTGATATGTATATTGTAGATTGAAAAGTTGTCGCGGTGGCAATTTATAAAAAAAAATATTAGTTGTTTTGGATAAAGGCAAAAAATAAAATCTCGTAACACAATCAACCATTCATATGGTAGGCGATCTATAACACTTTTTATTGTCAAAGGTTAAGTTTCCCGAATTTGTCGGGTCTAATTTTAATCAGTCTAGATTTGTACTAGATGATTTGAATCGGAGATTAGATCAACATACGCTAAAGGTTTTTCGTTGTATCTTAAATCAATTTTAGTTGAATCAGAGTAACTACTGGACATAATAAGACTTAACATCTTGTCTCAGGATGGCTAGCGCAGTGGAATGCAAGCATTGCTTTGTAATTCATGGTGTTGTTTGGTTTTGCTACTGTCCATGACCGGTCGTATCGCTTACCATCAGACGGATAGCATGCTCGCCTCGCCATTCATCGCATTAAAAAAATCTACTACAACACAAATTGTTATACCAAAGTATTTCATTTACAAATTAACAAGGGATGAAACAATTGTTAGTAAGACGTGCATTTCGCAATTCTTCAAGCCTCACGTATATTTTACTATCTCCGAATGAAACACGTAAAAGAATATTTTCCCTTTGAATGGATTTTTATGAGAGGCGCCGAGCGAGGTGGAATTGCCTTTGTTTTGAACAAAAGTCCAAAGAAATTAATGTTTTTAAGCGAACAGTTTATAAAAAAGCCCCAAAATATTTTCGAAGAATTTTATGAGTACTTTCTAATATCTGTTACGTTAACTTGTAAAGTTGCAGTTCATAGTATGGTGACAGCAAAATCTGGGACAAAATATTGGATCTGAATCGCTAGAGAAGATTATATGTGTTTTGTTGATAATATGATATCGCTTATCGTTATTGGTCAGCAGGCTATGAGTATACATATTTTCATCCTTGCGCTGCATTTACGCAGCTATATCACACCGATTTGAGTCTTGCCGCTGTAAAAGAAGTTTTATAATTATAGAAGACTTTCCAACGACGCATCGCTTGTTGTTATTGTTCACTATGCCGAGGCCCTTTCGTATGATTTTCGTGCTGTCTTCCAGCAGCTGTTTATTAATACAATGATTTGGATTTTGTGACCATAGAAGAAATTGTAGCATCTGGAAATGCCTTCCCGATGAGATATCGGTCGACGTTATTGGTCAATAGGCTGGAGTCCATACATGTTTGCCCCTTGTCCTTTGTACAGCAACAACTGTATAACTCTACGTGTAGAATGCGTACAAATATACCAAGACTCAGTGGATACAACTGAAATATTCGAGTTAATTTTCCGGGGTTATAATCATTTCCCATCAAGACACTTACACCTTATCGCAACGTTTTAAACAATGTTCCCGCAGCCCTACGAAAAACCGCATAAAACCACCGAAAGCTTTATGAGCTAAACATTAATGTGTAATGTCTATAAGGGCTAAATTGCTTTGTTCCTTCCCTCGAGGCTTCATGTAAATTTTTACCGACACTCAACATTTTACTATATTTCTGACGTTTGTTTTACGGTTCATCGATGTGTATCTTTGATGATAACTTTTGATTTTTCGGATGTTTATGAATAAAAATTATGTGGGTTCGGTAGGAATAGATTTGGGAGAAAATAATAGTTGTTGACCCTAATGTTTTTATTTTATAGCATTATTAAAAAGCGAAAATAGTGGATTGAGTATCTAGCCATTTTAAAAATAGACTATTTGCACGAGTCACATCCTCATGGACAATTATGGCAAATAATTTCATGGGTTCACCCTTTTTTTTCACTGGATATGGTAGATTTATTTTAGTACACAGATTTATTATACAAAGTGATTTACAAACTATTGTATAAAAAGCGTAAGTAAAATGTAAATAACTATGTCTGAAGGCTATAACGTTATGTGGTAGAATTGGATTATGAAGACTGTGAAAATGAATTAAAAGTGAAGAAAACCTACTCATTACACAAACAATTTCATAATCTTGATAATATACGTGTGCTCTATCATAAAACGTGGTGTTTCGGGTCCCGTCCGTGAATATCCGACTTCGACTGACAAAATTGTGTCGATCGGCTTCTAATAACCTCTTGCTGGTGCAAGTGTTATTTGGATTGTATTTTATGAATATCCTAATTGTTCCCCCGAAATAATTCCTCAGTCCACCCCAGTCCTCAAGCGTGAGTAGGTGTTTATATTAAGATTTTTAAAGGCCTTTTATATTATCCTTTGTGTTTTCGCGATTTTCTTCTGAAGGTTGAATAAGGACCTTAGCTTTTCTCTCTCGCGTTTAGATGATAAAAAGATAATGTGTTTGACGTTGATTTATATCGCTTGAGAAGTTTTTTTCATTTACATTTTTTGTTACATAAAACCTGGTTCTAAATATTTTTATTTCGTTTAGTGATTATGTCGAAGGCATCTAAAGGTATGTGCTGAAAGATAGCTATATTTGGATAGTCACCTTGGCGCAGTTGGTTAGACGTCGGCTGCTACGTGCGGCTGCGGGATCGATCCCCGACCCGAACAAATATTTGTGTGATCCACATTTATTTCCGGTTTGGGTGTTTGTGAGACTGAAAAGTCTCTCGCAGTTCCTTATACCCACGACACATAACTAGATCTTAGCGTGGGTCAGGACTATGTATGTGACTGTTGGGTGTTTTTATTATTTATTTATTTCGACGGTCAACACTATTATGCCGGCCAGATTGTTATACATGTGAACCCAAAACGCCACACTTACATTGGTCACTGTAACAAGTATTTTTTTTATTGCATTGAATGGTGAGACGAGCATGCCATTCGCCTGATAAGCGATACGACCACTCATGGACAGTAGCAAAACCAAACAACACCATCATTGACAAAGCAAGGCTTGGCATTCCAATGCGCTCGCCATCCTCAGACATAAGATACATACATACATAAACTCACGCCTTTATCCCCGAAGGGGTAGGCAGAGGCGCCACCAGGGCACCCACATTTCGCCTTGCATGTTCCGTTCCACGATGTGATAGGGGGCGAGCCTATCGCTATATCGGGCACAAATTCCTGACTCCGTGCTGATAATGAAAAATCCAAAATCATTTTGCCCGACCCGGGATTCGAACCCGAGACTTCAGCTTTGTAACCGTACCATAATACAACTACGCCACCGAAGCAGACATAAGATGTAACGTCTCTTATGTCCAGTTATGCTTAACTAGTTCAAAATCAATTGTCTGGTGTTCAAATAGTTTTCATATTCTCAAGGTTAATCCTATAAATTGACCAGTGAGGTGAGCTATAATTGATTCGTGCCTAACTATAGGAAAATCGATTTAATTATTATTCAAAGAGTGATTTCAATGTCGTCGGTACTGTAATGTTACAAATTCTACGTCTAGACTAGAATAACTGTCAATTAAGAATTTTGTCTTTTTCCCAGAAGGGGTAGGCAGAGGTGCAACCAAGACACCCACGTTTCGCCTTGTGTTCCGTCCCACTAACGGGCCAGCCTTTCGCGATATCGGGCACAAACTCATGCTTCCGGGCTGATAATAAACAGAAAAATCCAATATCACTTCACCCGACCCGGGATTGGAACCCGAAACCTTATTATTTTAATCGTACTGTAGTACAACTGCGCCACCGAGGCAGTCCATAAATGTAATAAACAATAGGCAATAAAGAATTTTATCGGTAATTTCAGGAGTGAAGCAATACATCGTAAGTAACCAGCATATTTGAGAATTCACTACAAAATTCCTAAGGTATGAGATACCGACTTATGCGTATTATGCCACTGTGCAACCTACTCGAAACTGGACATACAATATTACCTACACATTACACAAGTTGAACCCAAAACGCAATATACTTGCTAAGTCACTATAACGTTTTCACCAATGTGTAGACATTATCTAAGAAAATACGAATATACCACCATTAGTTCTAAGTCAGTAACTCAGGTACGCAGGTTCTCTCTCTCTCTCTCTCCAGCCACAAGAAGTCCACTGCTGGACATAGGCCTCCCCCAAGGATCTCCACGTTGACCTGTTGGAAGTGGCCTGCATCCAGCTTCAGGTACCCAGGTTACCCCACAATATTTATTTAAATCCACTCTCTATAATTATCCCGATATCTCTCCGATAAAAAACTGCAGCTTCTAGAACCTTCGATATTTTAATCAAAACTTATCGGATCGAGTCGATTGGAAAGTTTGCGCTGCAATGGCAGCTAGTTAGGTAGCTAGATTACTTCAAATCGCATCAAAAAGACCGCCCTGTTCCAATAGAACCTTATCTCATAAATTTGCATATTAGATTTTCTTGCTTTGTAAAATAGATTCACACTCCACGATATTATACCGGACCACGATCTCACTCTGCATACCGGACAGATCTTTTTTATTCTATGTTATATTAAATCTGCCAACCTGCAGTAGGCCAGCGTGGTGAACTACGGCCTAAGCCATCACAATCACAGTCTCAGTTGATAATTACGTGCTAAGCTGTGGGCCATAATGGGTTGATGCCGTGCTGTATACGATATTTTAATATTCATAATATTTTATTGTGAGCTACGGGCATTACGATTTGGGTCGATACGCTTTGTTTAAAGATCAGTGACTTAGATACACCATTTAACTTGCCGGTGGTAGGATGTGAGTATTCGCCTGGATAGCATAGGTACACAGCGGCTATGATCCGATAGTGACCCTTGTAAGTGTCTGTGTATTTATAAATAATAAATAAATACACCCAATAGTCACATACATACTCCTGACCCCATACGTACATATTAAGATCAATTAAGTGATGTGTCGTGAGTACCAGGAAACTACGAGAGACTTTTTGGTCTCACAAACACCCAGAAACGAGACAAATGTTTGTGGGTCGCACAACCATTTATCTTGGTGCGGGGATCGAACCCGCGGCCTCTTGTTTCACAGCCGGCGTCTACTAACCAACTGCGCCACGGAGGCTATTAATTTATTGTATTAGAGAAGGCGACAACTTAGTTTTCGACATATTTATTACTTGTGTATACTTACTTGCATTTGGATTATAATGCACTTGTCACCAGGCGTACCGTATTGCTTTCTCGTATTAGTATAAAAAACCGAGTCAAGTTTTTTTTAAGCTACTGTATTCCTTTATATTAAAACATCGTACTTGACCCATTTTAATTCACAATACACGATGCAACGATATATCGTATCGGGAACGTAGGATGTAAATCCTCATACATCTTAATTAGATCAAAACGAGTTCTGACCACACATGATGTTGAGATTAAAAGTAATCGATTAATGAATCGCATCGATTAGAATCGTTATCTATCGATACGAGATAATTCGATGTTTATGAATAAGGCATGATTTACACTGCGCGGAGTTTTAATTTGAATTAGGATATTGATCAGTTGCTTCGTTCGTCTATAAGAACATGTATACTGAGTAACGTGACGTCTCAAATTTGATTTCCAGGTGGGGTATTTAATTTCGTATTTTTTTGCAGTTTGAGAAATATTAAATTTTACTGGGAAATTCATGTGAGACTTTTTACCAAAATACTCACAAAAAATAGATTGCCCGAACTGGGAATCAAATCCAAAACCTCTATGTAAATAGTTTATCATTAACACGCTGCCAATAGAAAACTTATGTGACAATTTAAGCTATTTAGAATATTATACAGGGTATCTCAAGAATTTCACCGAAAACGAAGCCAGGTGATGATAGTATTAGGGACTTCAGACACAATGCAAACTTAAAAATTTCGCAATTTGTTTTTTGTAATTTTTTACTTATTTTCGTATATGGGTGATAAATACATAGTTTTCCTAAAATAATTATGTAGACCTCTTTATTTTTAAACACTCAATAGTAAATAAAGGTTTAAATTATTATTTCGCAAAAAACTAGGTATTTACCACCCAAACAAAACGATTTTTTAAAAATTCTAAAAAAATAACTGTCGCTGTTTTGGTGAAATATTTATTTACATCGTGTCTGTGCCCACTAAAACTACCACCTGTCTTTGTTTTCGGTCGCAGTCTTGATATACCCGGTATAATCGATTAAGATTGTAAAAACAGTAAACTGTCGGTATAATCCCAGCATTATTGACGTCCTGACCTGGCTTTGATTTGTGAACAAAAAATGGAATTTAAAATTCAACAACTTATAACACGACTAAATCAAAGATCCCTTATCCAATATGAACATGTCTTTGTATTAAAATCCTCGTTAACAATTCCACGCATGACTAACTTCATAAACATTAATTCATATCAAGTACGTCGAACCGATGTGATTATTCATGGTGATAACATTATTAAATAAATAACGATTTTGATTAAGACTGATGCCTTATCGGTCTAGTGGTGTGTGGGCTGTGAACCATGCGGTCCAGGCTTTGATTTCCATGTCGAGCAATGCACATTTGCCGTTGATCGAAAATTAATATTTCTGGACATCGTTTTCTCAAAGGGTTGATATCAGAAAAGCAACCTGATATTGTAAAAAAAAACTAAAAAAAATTGCGCTGACTCCACCTATGTAGATAATAGATATATGTATAAATACATGCGTAAATATAACTTGTATAGTTATAATCACGCATGTACTTATAAATTAAACGAAAATTCATTTTTTAAAGAAATTGAATGGATTTTAATACCCCTAACTAGTAAACAATTTGCTGTTTTGGATATCCCCGATAAATATAATTCTCGACACCAGAATCGTACCTAAGACTTCAATACGCTTTCACTGTGCTAGTTTATCACAAAGCACTTCCTATTTATTCTAACACAGTAAAATACACCCGTCCCAATTGTTTCGTAATGAATCAACCGCATTTCACAATCGATAGTCAATTATAACGTACTTATATGGTGGACTGTACGCTGCCTAATATGCAGAATTAAATTAGATGCTAGCACCAGCCATTTGTACCCAGAATGCGTTTATTGTGAACGATTTAGTTTAATTAGTTTAGGTATTTCGTAATACCAAATAGCCAGTGAATGACTATTACCCCCCGCAGATTTGAACGCCATTTTGAAATCCGACAGTGTCAAAATAGGTTTAGTACATAAAATCAGTTTCAGTTAGTCATATTACTAAATGCCTAAATTGCTTCGCTATTTTGTTGTGCTTTTCACACATAATTTCTAATGTAATAATCATATTTTCTGTCAATCCATCTTTAGCCTCAGCAAGTCCACTGCTGAAAAGATAATTCCAAAGATTTCTATTAGAAGCAGCCTTTGGAAGCCTTCCAAATTTGGAATAAAAGTATTTTTTATGGATACTATCCGATGTCGGCTGCGCTCCGCCTTATGATCGCGTAAGCTATAAGGTCGAAAAAAAAAAGAAAAACAAAATAAAGGGAAATAATATTAAATACACCCACACATACATAGGTCTGACTCCACACTAAGGTCGATTCATGTGTCGTGGGTATCAAAAAGCTACGAGAGACTACGAGAGACCAGACCCAAAACTTGTGGCTCACCCAAACATTTGATTCGGTGTGGGGATCGAAGCCGCGGCCTCTCGTTCCACAGCCGGCTTCTAACCAACGCCACGGAGGCTGTCAATTATAAAAGAATCCGCGATGAAATGCGTAAAAACTTGTTTTATTACAAACATTCGCGTTATTTTAAGAAACATTTATCCCGCGAGTTTTTGCAGCTTATTCACGCTAAAAGACTTTATTAATACGAAATACTATTTTCCATATTGATGAACATGATATTCGATTTGCATAATGATAAAATGAAATAGAAAATAACCATGATAAATTAATTAGATCTAAATTACCATATAAATTAATTTTAAATCAAAATGCCGTGATAATTGAAATTAAGCTGTATTATTTTGTTAATTAAAATGAAATTGAATACAATATTAATTTATATTTTACAATATTATATCTAATAATCATATAAAGTTACAATTTTTAAATAAAAGTCCACGTTGTTATACCCAAATTACGATTTCCAATCAGACTTTGTGACCAATTAATATCACTGAATGTGGTTGCGTCACCTGGAAATTAAACCTACAAAATCACAATTCAATCCATCAACATTACAACTGGACTAAGCATCGAATGATCTAATGAAACTCGTATTTAAAACGTAAAGATAAGTACAATTACATGCATGAGTTCACAAAGGGCTGGTATATTTGGACAAACCCTTATGATTGGAAACTGTAGCGGTAGGATATTCGGGAAGTCTTTGAGTAAATTCAATTAAATTGCGCTATAAGCCTTATTTCGATCGGGGGACGGAATTACGGAAATTGGCAGTTTGAGCCCAAAATAACTCCGATTTTTCGCAGCTAATCTTACCGATCTCTTCTATTTTAAAGGTTAATATGAGTATAGTACTGCCACCATTGAAAAAATAAATACACCCAACAGTCACGTACATTGTCCTAACCCCACACTAAGATCGAGTCTTGTGTCGTGGGTATCAGGAACTACGAGAGACTTTTCGGTCTCACAAACACCCAGACCCGAAACAAATATCTTGGGACCGCACAAACATTTGTCCCGGTGCGGGGATCGAACCCGCGGCCTCTCGTTTCACAGTCGGTGTTTAACCAACTGCGCCACGGAGGCTGTCAAATAATGTTATAGCAGTCATTATATTTCCATTTTGACTGCGGCATTTCTCTACAACCGATTCGTCAGACCACCACGCTGTTAACAAGAAATAAAATAGAAATTAATTTCACATCCAAAAACTATACCTAACAAAGAGGATAGTCGGTAGTAACTAAAAGTCAATTTTTACAACAAACGAGCACATTCACCTACAAGGCGAAATTACTTATTCTACTCGCAAACTTTTGCATTAAAATAAGCGGAGTTTTTAATCTGCTAGTTCACACAGTAAGTTACCTTTCCAACAATTTAAATTTCAAACTTTACACTCTAAAATTTTAGGAAAAAAATATGATTTTCAAAGTTAAATTTGACGGGAGCGAATGTTGCAGTATTTTTGGCTTACATGGTTTAGCAAAGTTGATAAATGGGTTTTGAGTAATTGATTCTTAGGTATTACCAAAAACAATACATTATCGAGACTGGCTACAATGTCCTTCAAACCGGAACACAACAGTGCATTTACACTGCTGTTTGCGGAAGAAATAGACATTGCGGTGGTACCTACTCAGGCGGCCTCTCACATATAAGAGACCTACCAACAGTTGCGTTTTGTGATTCTGTATGTATCAATCGCGTTTTTAACAACCTGAGATAATTATATCTACCGATTAGAGGTAAAATCTCCAGCAAGCGGTTAGGGAGAAAAAGTGAGGAACCTCCTCAAAATGCGTGCCGTGTCCAGTAATACTGCCTTCTGTATCTGACTCTTTACCCAACAGCTAATTGAGATCAATGAAGCCTCTGTAGATCTCAATAATTGTTGAGTCGACATCCCACATGGCGGTAACCCTGGTGCCAAATCTAAGTTCATTAATATTGTTAATAATAAGAGATTAATCATCGTGTTGTTTGATGTAAATCTGGAAATTAAAAGTACAAACTCCTGCAACAATGTAAGGGAGCACGTGCGCTGGCCAATTAATTCTCAATGCACGGTTCCATTGCTTAAATACACTAGAAATTCGGTAAATTATCTCATATTTTTCAGTTTAGATACAGGCTTAACTCTCTCTTGATGTGAGAAGACCGTGTCACAGCAATGGGATTTATAGGAGTTTCTATTTTCGCAATCTTTTTAATCATCATTCAGCCACTGAAAGCCCATTCCTAAATCAGTATTGACAAAAATCTAAAGTACCCTATCAAATACTGTCTAAATTCAAAGACACGTTGCGACTTTTATCATGTCGTCTTTTCTATGTTCGAGTTAGATTTCATTTCTTGCTATTTAATTATAACTAATCGTGATCTTCAGTCATGGGTATTAACGTTTCATCATCATCATCATCATCAGCCCTTCTGCGTCTACTGCTGGACATAGGCCTCTCCTATAGCAAGCCTCTGGGCTCGATCTTCAGCCCATGGTCTCCAACCGCTACCAGCGACTGCCAGCAGCGTGATATTCGTAAAGTGGCTGGAAGCGGTTCTTAACGTTTATAACCAGGCTATTTGTCGCTTACCATCAAGCAAAGGTAAATGATTGTATGGCTTTGAACCTTTGAACTTTCCATGAACCAAAACTAAATTGTAATAAAAACGGATCTACATTCGTCCTATCTTTTGGGAACCATGAAGTAATAGAAGAATGAAAGTTCAGAAAAAAAAAAAAACGGAAATACCCATATTCAATACCGTAGTATAATGGAATCGGAAATTTCTGTGTCTCTGTACAATAATGAATGGCCGGCAGTTGTCTGGTATAAGACGCGGGCAAACACTCATTGTTTTTGCAATTAACCCGCTCCTTACTGGCGGTGCGCCGGTTCGAACCCCGGTTCAATTTTAAAGTTAATTAATCTATTGTGTTAGATTTTCGATTCTGTTTAGTCACGTTCGCTGAGGTTTGCCAGTTGGGTCGTCGATGTTAGAGTGCAGGAAAGTTTGTTAGAATAATGTGGAATTAATAAACATAAATTAATATATAAATGAGTTTATGCCTGAAGCCTCGAAGAGGTAAGCAGAGAAGATCACGCCAGGAGAGGAGATATATAGTTTGTAATGCATATTTCTATTACAAGATATGATAGGAAACAAGCCAGGCGTCATGCCTAGCACAAATTCCAGCTCTGGACAACTGATACGAAATTAAAATCCTAAACAAAGTAGATTGCTCGACAGGGAATTAAATTTAGCAACTCACAATTCATACGGTTCCAATAATCCAATAAATCGACAAATTCAACCTATCAATGTTTTTACACCACAATGATCTTATTTCCTACAAAGAATCGTTTGATCATCCCAATTGCTCGAGATTTGAGGAAACAGGAATACACCTGGATGAAAGGAAACGCTCCCGAAGGACCCCGTAAAAGATATTTGACGAGCGATCCCCCGGCGGCAATCGGGACTCTTTGAAGCTACGACTAATTGATCCGGGGTTTTGATGAAGCAAACAATTTACAGCCGAGTTTTTTATATGTACTTAAGTGAAAACAATGCTCCTGTAAATGATGTTATCTAAAAAGAACAATTTACTTGCGAAAAAATAGCAATGTTTCGATACTACAGGGTATATCATAACTGCGACCGAAAACGAACCAAGGTGGTAGGTTTAGTGGTTACAGACACGACGAACGATAAGTAAAAAATACAATTTTGTTTTTGCGAAAATTTTATTTTTTTTGTTTCTGAAGTCACTAATACTACCACCTGGCTTCGTTTTCGGTCGCAGTCTTGGTATACCCTATATAATGTGAGGATGGTTGAAACCAAATATACACAAAGCGAGACAGAGAAGAAGTGGAAGAGCCACGCTTTTGTTAGTAGTGTCTCAGCGTGAATGGGCAGGCTCGTCCAGGCCGGTACCACTGTCTCACAGGAGTTTTTTTTTTTTTTTTTATTGCTATGAATGACGAGACGAGCCTGCCATTCGCCTGATGGTAAGCGATACGACCGCTCATGGACAGTAGCAAAACCAAACAACACCATGAGTTACAAGGCATTGCTTGGCATTCCACTGCGCTCGCCATCCTGAGACATAAGATGTTAAGTCTCGATATGTCCAGTAGTTACTCTGGCTATAATGTCCTTCAAACCGGAACACAACAGTGCATTTACACTGCTGTTTCGCGGGAGACATAGACATTGCGGTGGTACCTACCCAGGCGGCCTCTCACATATGAGAGACCTACCACCAGTAATGTAACCAGTTTGACTTGAAACGACAGCTTGGCCATCGCGTTTCGTTCGGCGAGTGAGATTGACGGATGCCCAATAGCCTTTTCCTCTTCCCATCCTTTTTCCATCGTACTACCCTCCCGATTTGATGGGCCGGCAACACATCCTTAATCCCAGCGTTGTGGATGTTCATGAACGCAGTGATCACTTACCATTTGGTGACCTGTTTGCTCGTTTGCCGGACCTATTGTATAGAAAAAATCGTGTATCGTGGTGATGGGTTTCTCGCCATCTTGTACTCTGGTCGCTCTCAGAAAATCAGCGTTGCGCTGTGGCTCGTGCCTTGGTGCAACATCTAAGCTGAGTGGTCACCTACTTTGTCACAGCGATGCAGCGTGCATTCTCCTTTATTGTTAATATTATTGTTTTTATTTTTTTATTATCATTATGTATGCAAAGTTTTGTTAAATGAGTATGTCCGTTGTCTTGTGTGACAAAATAAATATGCTTTTCTTTCTTTCTTTCTTTCTCTCCGGACGTATACAATTATCCTTTCAACAGCTTTAGATTCTCCTGCAATCTCACTCACCTAACAAAATGAAACAGCAAAGTTGTTTCTTGCAACACCGGTTATGGTTTTGTCCTTGTCACTCTTACGCGGTTACGCTATCTTTTCTCCCACTCCACTGGATTCCCCCTCCTGGTTGGTACAAGCGCAGTGCACGTAGATTTTGTTCGCGAAATCCTTAAGTGTTTTTCTCTGGCACGGAATTTTATAGCATTTATATCTGATGATAAGTCCAGGAAGTCGCTGAATGCAGGCTGCTTCCAACAGGTCGATGTGGAGATCTTTGAGAGAGCCTAATTTCAGCAGTTGACTTCCTGTGGCTGAGGAGAAGGAGAGAGAGAGTCCAAGTAGAGTAGAAACCGACGAGAAACTATCGTCACCGATGGACACAATTATTCCGGTCTATACCGAACCAGATATACACAGAATGATATCAAAGAGCAACAATTACGTCACTATGGGTACTTTTAAAAACATTTTTACAAAATTCATAATTATATTGTACCCAAAAGAACCTGATCTATCCTCACCAGCTATTATATTCCTGAAAGTAAAGTATAGGCACAAAAAAGGAGCACGCAAAGGGATTTCCTTTCGTATTTCATGCTTAAACATTGATTATGATAAACGATTGTCCTGCTCATTGTAGCGGAGATAAAAAGGGTCTTTTTAACTTACTGCCCGTCACTTGGACGACTTTGGTTCTGTTTTATTTTACTTTGTAATGTTGGCCGGGAATAAGGGACAATATTATATGTATTAAATAGCCTGTAATACTAGTTTATTAAATTGAGAAGACTTTCGGATGTATTTGTATATTTAGAATGTTTTCGATAATATTATTTACCCATTAAAACTCGTAGTTTTAGTAGGTATTCATTGATTTGATTTTAATTGAATTTATTACCCATCTAGATCATTCTTGCTTTACAGTGAAATTAAAGTCATTGAATAAAAATGAAAGATAAGCTTAATCCATAGTCCAACGATGCCCTATTGTATTTCATTTATGATAGAAATTTTTAATAAGTTTTCTGTGGTATGCATGTTTCCTCAAGTTTTCTTTTACAATGAATGTGCGTGGTAATTAACAACCGCAAAGATACTGTGTAAAATGAAAAACCGGCGCCGTTATTTGGCAATGCAGTGTAAAAAGACCACACACATACTTTTGGCACCGAAAATTGGACATCCGTTTCAGCAATTTATACTGAAAATGTGTTAATACAAAGAAATATTATTTTAGACTTTTCTGGGTATCCTGTTTATTTTTATTTTATGGCCTATCTCTTCTTAATCGTACTCTCGATTGTAGTGGAGGCCCGTGCCCTGTAGTGGGACGTATTTGGGCTTATACAGATACACATTTAACTTAGAAATCATACAGTTTAAATTTACTACTTTTAGGTTTGCAATAATACTATAGAACAGACGAGAATGCAAGACGATATTAATTAATGTGGACCAAGCAAAAGTGATATGTGCGGATCAAACAAACTAGTGATCCATTGTCTCTGCCTAACCCAATAAGGTGTAGGTACCGTTGATACATTTATGGTATCATAAACACATTATGCTGCATACTTCATACATCATATAGGTATATGAATTATATTTATCCGTGCTAGGAAAGAATATGCAATCCTTAAAAAAGCAAATAAATTAGTTTCTAGGCCATTTCGCCGTGAAATCTGAGAGTTGAGACATGAAAATTCCAATTTCAACACTTCGAGTAGTCGTGAAGAATGAAATTTCAGATCATTGCGTCTAAGAATATTTGCCGTAAAATATATTAACCGAAATATGATCTTCTTTCAATATGATTTCGCGCGCAAACGTCGACATTCCTGCAGCAAATAGTGAAATAACTATAGTAGTTATATCGATATTTTGTCTTTGGAAATGTATAAACTTACGCCTTTTTCCCTGAAGGGGTATACAGAGGTGCTACCAAGACACCCACATTTCACCTTGTGTATTCCGTCCCACGATGTGAAAGGAGGCGAGTCTATCGCCATATTGGGCACAAATTCCTGACTCCGGACTGATACTGAATTACACAACAGGGCAATAACACTGCTGTTTGGCGGGGGAAATAGACATTGCGGTGGTACCTACCTAGGCGGTCTCTCACATATGAGAGACCTACCTCCAGTAAACTACCAATCTTGTTTGTAAGCTAATGCTTGTATTAACCACATAAAAAAATATTTTCTTTAATACATTAATAAACGAGACTCATAAAACTTTATAAAACCGTGGTAAATCTAAATATAAAACAGAAGCAAGAAAAGCCCCGGTTTCAAGTCGGAGCGTCTAAAGCTAATGCATTCCCGAAGCAAGATTGCAAATGGTTTAACATATTTACATTCTTTTAAAGTGTTCATTTTGTGTTCATAATTATATGAATAATTCCTTGCAATTAAAAAAGCGAGCGGCGAGCTGAAATAGTTTAAAGAATGTGCAAACATGAACACTTCAGTTGCAGGTTTTTTAAATACTGGCTTGACAAAGCGACTTCAACACGACTGGTAGTAAATACTAAATGCAATGCAGATACAATAAATAAATACACTCAACAGTCGCATACATAGTCCTGACCCCACACTAAGATCTAGTGTCGTGGGTATCAAAGTACGAAAGATTTTTCGGTCTCACAAACACCCAGACCCGAAACAAATATCTGTGGATCATATTATTTGTTTCGATGTGGATATGCCTCACGTGCAGATCAGAGGTGCAAACAGGACACCCACGTTTCGCCTTGTGTTCCGTCCCACAATGTGATAGCGGGCCTATCACCATATCGGGCACAAACTGACTCCGGGCTGATAATAAACAGAAAAATCCAATATCACATTGCCCGACCTGCGATTCGAACCCGAGACCTCAGCTTTGTAACCGTACCGTAATACAACTACGAAACAGAGGCACATTAAATCATCACTTTAATACAGCATGTATAAATCTAAGCGCCGAATCAGTACACGTACGGATGAATAAACGTTCAAGCAGCCACTAATCAGCGCAGAAGCATCGCATTGTGTTTCGTGTTTACAAAAGAAACATTCAATCCGGAATGAGGCTAACTTCGCGAATACCGGAGAACAGTCAATTCGGGGTTGGCGCTTGTAGTCGAACATACACTGAGATGGTTTGATGAGGGCATTTTGTAGTGGTTTTATTAACCGATTTAAAAAATCGAGGTTCTGTATTCCTCTCTTATATTTTTTTTTATTGCGATGAATGGGGATATAACCATGCCATTCGCCTGATTGTAAGCGATACGCCCGCTCATGGACCTTGGCCAAACCAAACAACACTATGAATTACAAAGCTATGCTTGGCATTCCACTGCGCCTGTCATCCTGAGACATACGACATACTTCAAAACGCGGGTCCTCTAGGTTAATGTGGGGCATTAGATACAAAGACTCGGGTTGTCGTATCAAATAGCGAGACCCTACCCCTTTGCCGGTTAAATTCACCCCACATTATCACTCACAACACCTATCAGCGACTCGAATCACTCCCCTCCAAAATAGAACACAGGAGAAAAAAAAAAAAAAAATATATACAAAGACTTAATCTGCTATAAAATAAATAAATTCTAATGAAGTTATTTCTGCTGTTTGTTATGTCTACATGGTCCTGTTTTCTGTTCCAAGTTCGTAATGTAAGCGTTACTATGTAATGACGTTTTTTGCGAGGAAATGTGAATATTACGTATTTTTTACTTAAGAACTCGTATGTAAACTTATTGACATTTTCACACTCATATTTTACAATTTACAGATTCAAACTTTCTTGTATTTTTTATATCAGAATGGGGCAATGGGCAGACCCACAGTATCTTCTTACCACAATGGACCCCGCGTTATTATGTACATTTAAAATTAGAATCATTAAAATTACCAAAAATATGATTGCACCAAACCGTCCATGAAGCTGCAAGACTTATCCAATTCGCAATTCGCGGCAGCGAGTCGGACGCGTGGCATCTCAAACTTTTTGCTTGTTAAAATACTTGCGCGATGAATGGCGCGGACCGAATGAACGAAAGACCGGCTGAATGAGTGAATGGGACCGGCGGGGGACCGCAATTACCTTTTTGCATTACGTGTCCGGAAACCCGCGGGCACTAATTGATTGGCGTTTTTTAATCTATTATTTTAGGGTATTGTGCGGCACGTGGCTGTTGAATGAATGGTTTTGGTGCGTTGACACGGCAACGTGCTTATGCATTTAATTTACGTTAAATATTAATTGAAAAGAAAAATATTGTGTACGTATGTTGTAGACTGTAAAGTGCAGGTTTTCGAAAACAGTACGTAAAAAGCTATTATTAATGATTTTACAAGATATACGGCAAGTTTATTCCCACCTTCAAATATTTTTGTTATAATTGTTATCACGTTTTTCCAAACATATATCAATTTTTGATAAAAAAATTAAATCGTTTCACTGAAAATAGTTTGGCTTTCGTGTTAATATTTTTTGGAAATACGTAACATATAAGCCACATCTCGATAAACAAAAATGAAAACTTTTGTTACAATTAACGCCTTACTGGTTGGTCCCTACAAATTCATACATTCAGTCAACCATACGAAAATTTTTAAACTAAAAACGCAGTAGATTTATTATATTTTCAAGCCTTTACTATTGAACAGATGATATATCATTATATTTCCAAATAAATTGTCAATGGTACAGAAAAATAAATAAGATACCTATTACATTACATTCAGAAATAAATACATTAACTAAGACCTATAAAAATAACTCTACAAATGTGGGTGTCCTGGTGGCACCTCTGCCTACCCCTTCTGGGATAAAGGCGTGAGTTTATGTATAAAAAATACTTTTCTCATTTATATGAACATTCAAGTCTTGAAACCTCATCTTTATTGTTTGAGAAAACCTAAAAGTATTCTATTCTATTTATAAATAGAAATAAAATCTTCATTCCCGGTTAAATAATAAGATCTGAACGGAGTTTAACAGATCAGATTGAAGCTAGCCAGTTAAGGACACTTTAGTTTAATCTCAGCTAACCAAGAGGGTTTCGATTCGAGAATACTGTCTTGGCTTGTCTCTTGAAGTGGAACTTGACAATTGTGAAGGGATATTTAAACTGGATTTTTGTGTATATTTCTTGTTAAGATGAGGTTATGTGGAAATAATAATAATAAGTGTTAATGTGTAAGTTAGTGTATTGATAGGCAATCACCACGCACTTTAATGGTGAAGGAAAACATCGTGAGGAAACCTGCATACCGTAGCGATTTTAAAAAAAATCTACGGTATGTAAGTCCGCCAACCCGCACTAGGCCAACGTGGGGGACTATATGGCCTAACCACTCTCAATCGATTCTCACGATTGTTGAGTAGGCCCGTGCCCTGCAATGGGACGTATATGGGCTGATATAGTGTAAGTTATAGTTATTGTTTATTTTGGCCAAAGTTGTGTACGCCTATACATTTTAATAATTACATTAAAATAATTAATCTAAAAATTAGCGATAGAATGTATTATGCTGTTGGTGTACCGTTTTTAAATAAATAATAAAAGTCTCAGTACACCTACTTTTGATCTCGGGACTCCTGTTCAATCCAGTATTTGATTCAAACGGCCTTATTCATAGACAGATTTAAAACCTATTTCAGCTTTTAAAATGTTTTGTCCTCTTCGCTCAAACTGAATTCTAAAGTCGTTCGGAAAGGACAAAACATTCGATAGCTAAAATAGGTTCTAATTCCGCCTATGATTAAGGCCGAAAGGCTTCACCATGCTAGCTTATTGCGCGTTAGCTGACATCACATACCACAGAAATACTTGTAAAAAATTTATAATGTTGATAACACCCAACAGTCACATACATAGTCCTGACCCCACACTAAGATCGAGTCTTGTGTCGTGGGTATCAGAAACTACGAGAGACTTTTCGGTCTCACAAACACCCAGACCCGAAACAAATACCTGTGGATCACACAAACATTTGTTTCGGTGCGGGGATCGATCCCGCGGTCTCTCGTTTCACAGCCGGCGTCTAACCAACTGCGCCACGGAGGCTGTCAATATGAAGGTTAAATTACAATGTTTTCCTTCACCTTTAAATTGCGTAGTAATCGATTAATACCCATGACAAAATCGTCAGAAACGTCCAGTATTCAAAACCACGACCACCGGCATTTCACGACCTGTTGATTACCAAAAGACTACGCTCTTATCTTGGTACCAAAATAAAATATTTTAACAGACGAAACACTTTTTCTCTGTCACCTTAACAATATTTCTTTTGGGTTAAGAAATAACTTCCCTGCACCTGCCTGCAATGAATGTTTATGCAAACGAGGACACTCGCGAAATACAAGGTTCATTAGCTTGTGATGTGGGTTCGAATCCGGTGGGTTTAAATTGCAAATATGACTACCGATGTTATCCAGGTTTAATGTTAGATTATGTCACGATTTGATTAGCAATTTTGCATGGCGAATTTTTTTGTTGCGTAAGTCATATGAATACGGCTCATTTTGAAAAATAATATCTGCTTATGAACATATACATAAATAATACCCAACAGTCACATACATAGTCCTGACCCCACACTGAGTCTTGTGTCGTGGGTATGAGAAACTACGAGAGACTTTTCGGTCTCACAAACCCCCAGATCCGAAACAAATACTTGTGGTTCACACAAACATTTGTCTCGGTGCGGGGATCTAACCCGCGGCCTGTCGTTTCACAGCCGTCGTCTAACCAACTGCGCCAACATCACTAGAATAGTAGGTGCATTGACGACCTCTTGACATGGGAGGAGAAAGTGAAGGAAAAGAGAAAGAAAGACATATTGGGGCCTCCGACAATCTCATTCACTCTCACACACAATGGTTCGCATTCCTATAAGTGCCCAACACTCGAATACTCAAACGCAACTTAAATATTAAGGTGCACTTAACTACGCCCGGTAAACTTACACAGTACACTTAAGCGGGACTTCCGTAGTTATGTGCAACGTAATATTAACTGGAAGAGATCGCTTAACGCGATAAGACCGCCTATTATGTCACCATTTTTTTTGTCTGTCATTTTTTTTTGTTTATTTTTGTCACTGATATGATTATGTGGTTGTATCATGAAGAGTTAATTATTATTATTAATAATATTTATGTGGCGTTTGAGTTTTCGGGCGCAAGGTAACTATACCACTATTCTTTCAATAGCCTTATGTAATACAAATTCTAGTTTCAATTGTGTTTAAGAATTTATATTTTTTTATAATTGATTTATTCAATCTAGAGGCCAACAGCAATTACAATTTATTAATTGTAGGAGTTGAGCAACATATTATACAATTAAAGGTCCTCGCTATTACAATTAGATTTCAAAATAGAACAATTAAAACTTTTCCTTTGTCAACCTTAAAAATCTTTAAGTAAAATCTAAAGAGCCGATATCAAAGAGAAACTAATAATAGCTCGTTACAGGAATCGTTAAGTAATCCACCAATTAACTACTTTTCTCAAACAAAACTTCGTAAAAAGGCTCAAATGGTATACCTATTTAAGTTTTCAACGAAATAATAGAAATATATGATTTTCTTTGACAGGAAATGAGTGACCAATATCATTCTGACTGGAAATGAAAGTGTTCATTATAAAAATAATAATAATTTATTATTACGAGCCTGTAACGTCCCACTGCAGGGCAAAGGCCTCTCTTTCCATACATTCCTGTTGAGGGTATAATAAGACCAATCCTTCCAATAGGCGTCTAACTCGTCTCGCCACCTGCGTCTAGGCCTTTCACTTAATAAATAAACACACCCAACCCACATTAAGATCAATTAAGTCTTGTGTCGTGGATATCAGGAAGTACGAGAGACTTTTCCGTCTCACAAATACTCAGAGACAAAAACTTGTGGCTTCACAAACATTTGTCTCAGTGCGGGGGACGAACCCGCGACCTCTCGTTTCACAGGCGGCGTCTAACCAACTGCGCCACGGAGGCTCTCTAAGGTAATCACTTCCATGAGAATTGTTTGCTCATTTGCCGGACCTATGCAATGAATTTACAGAATTGATTGGATAAAAACAGATCGATGATTTCAAACAATCATACCGTAATTGGTGTGCAAAAGCTAATTAGTGATACCAAAGCGATTTATACAAGAGGAACATAATTAAACCGCGTCAGTTTTACAAACGGCTTCCGCTTGAGTCTCGTTAAGACGAAATTAATACGTTCATTATAGGCGGGATGGTCTCCGATTAACCGGATAACGTGAGTTGACATGAAACGCGCCGACGGACAAAATATCGGTCAATATATGGCAGAAGAGGTGAAATTTTGGTTGGGTTCCGCATAAAATTAATATTAACTGTCAACTTTTGACACCACGCTTCATAATTATTAAGTCCTATGTCTACTAAGCTGCCTAATAGACAAATATTAAACTTAAAATTCTTTTATATAACTCTCGTAGAAAACATTCAGCCACACGGGCTTGTGATTCAAATTTTCATGTATTTGCACACGGCGTATTTTCAACGCGCTGACGACGTGCGTTTTACGAACGCGTGCTCAAGCTACAAAGATGCGCGAGAAGTGCTTTCGAAGCTCATCTGTATAACGTTCCTTTATAAATTTTCGGACAAAGGGGTGTGGGAATGGTGCACGCCGCACGGCTGACGGCTTACTTCACCGTGTTGATTTCTGCATCAAAATTTAAACGCGCGACTGCAGCGCGTCTGTATTAGCGCGTTTGTATCGATACAAATGAGCGTTTACGACGCTACAAATTTGTTGACTGTGTGTGTGTCACTCACTGCGTCTGAATTGCGTTTAAAGCGCGTTAACGCGCGACTTCTGCGCGTCCTCGGAGCGTTAAAAATACGCCGTGTGAAAAGGCGCTTACATATAACTTTCCTTAGAAAAGAAAAGTTGGATCCTTCCAAAGAAGGTGACCAGCAATGTCACGGTCTAATTATACATATATAGGTATGACATAATTTTATTCATACAATAATTACTACTTCTTACCAATACAACTGATTTTAATACTAAAACTGACTTAATTCTATAAAAATATTTTTTTTTTCATCATCGTCCTTTACACTCGCAAGAACTTTGGCTATCCATGTCTTTTACGAATATATTTCTTATTTCTGTAAAATCATACGGAACCCTAACGAAAACGTAAAGGATACATGCACGAACGGTTAAACCGGTCGCTGGCGCCTGTTCATTGACGAGAAAATGGGTGGCATTGGAATAAAAAATACTCAATGGTATAAATATCGACCTGCCAATTGAAAATCAACTCTATTGACATCACATAAAATTTTTAATGGCTTGTTAGCGAATCTGAGTAAAGAAGCAATACATGGCATTTTAAAAAACAAAACACAAGCAATTTTCGCCTTTATTTCACATAGACGTCGTTTTTAAGTAGTTTTTGTTGATTTACGATTGTTTCTGTCGGAGCTTTATTTTTCTTGTGCTTGGTACAATGATTTTGTGATCGAAATGGGTTTGCAATGTATTGATGTGGTTTTTATTTGATTGTTAAGTGTGTAGTACAATGGTGTGATATTTTCTTTGGGAAAAAATAGTTTATTAAGTGATTTATTGAGTGTGTTGTACAACACAGATATAATTATTATAAATGGTGTTATTACAATTGATGATTTGGTGAAATTGTGAGACTAAAATATTCTAATTGTATTTTTATCTTAAATAAGGCACATTAAAAGGACACATACTTGTAATACACATCATTCTTAATCATTTTTCATTTAGAATGTAGTTCTGATGTGTGCACCAATTAAAGACGTAGACAGCTTACATGTTGCCAATTTAATCTGAGTGACATTACTCTTCATCAGTTTATGGTGAGTGAATATTAGTAGGCACCCGGATAGCAACTACCGTACACGACAGTGTAAAACCGGTCATTGTGACCCAATTCCGTGCGTTTCGGGTTTAAACTGTTATATAACTACCTTTTTGTGTCAAGAAGAAAGCTGTCAAGCTTCTCTTTCGGAGGAGGCCGAAAGGGGTATGTTAGTGTCAATGGCCTTCCAGACAAAATATCATATAAAGTGCCTAATAAGCGTGATTGTACTTGGATTCCAATGATTAAACAAGATTTCTATTAGAACAAACTTTAATCAGAACCACACGTTACAAGAGTATACCAAAGATAAAAGACAAAAACAAAAACAACACGACAACCGGAAGGAAATACAACTATTCTATTTTTAACATAGATTGCTTTCTTTATTAGACTACCAGTATTAAAATTTATTTCAATACTCCCACTAAATTTTATAATCAACACAAACCTTAAAACTTCCTGCACCATAACCATACAATATTTAATAAACTAATCATCTTAAGCAAATATTCTAAGAATTATACAATATTACATCCCTTATATATTTGTATTTAACCGCAGGTAAAGCTTTAGTAAAAATATCAGCAAGTTGATCGCTACTTTTCACATATTTTATTTCAATCATTTTTTTCCTTACTTTTTCCCTAATAAAATTATATTTTATATCAATGTGTTTTGTTTTTTTATGGTACACTGGATTATTAATCAGTTTTATAGCACTTTGGTTGTCTATACATAATACTGTGCCCATTTTACCGACATCAATTTCAACTTCTTTAAAAAACTGTCTCAACCATAAAAGATTCTTAGCAGCTTCACATCCAGCTATAAATTCAGCCTCAGTTGTTGATAACGCAACACAAGATTGTTTTTGACTAGCCCATGATATGGGTCCACCATTTAACATAAAAATAAAGCCAGAAGTTGATTTTCTTGTGTCCAAATCGCCACCAAAATCTGAGTCTGAATAACCAATTAAATTCTCTTTACATGATGTATATCTTATGCACAAATCTTTCGTTCCTATAAGATATCTTAATATTCTTTTAAGTTGAATTAAATGGCAAGGACCTGGTTTATTAACATATCGACTTAACAAGTTAACACCAAATGAAATATCTGGCCTAGTTGCCATTGCTAAAAACAACAAAGATCCTATTGCCTCTCTGTATGGAAAATTAATTTGCACATCATCATCATCATTACTTATTTGAATATTTACATCAATAGGTGTATAACAAGGATGAGCTGTATTCATATTATACCTATTGATTAACTGATCAATATATTGTTTTTGACTAATACATATGGCATCTTCAGTTTTTAGAATATCTATGCCTACAAAACGAGTCAAATCTAATTCTTTAATTTCAAAATGTTGTTTCAAATAACTTATAATCTCATCTAATACTACAGTAGAATGAGACATAATCAAAGCATCATCTACATACAAAATCAACCAAGCCTTAACATCATGAAATTTACCCACAAATACACAACTGTCTGCTTGTGATTGAATAAAACCAAATTCTAACAAAAAACTTGAAAACATACTGTTCCAACAACGAGAAGCTTGTTTCAAACCATAGAGTGATTTATTCAGCTTGCATATTGTATTTGCAGGCGCTTTTATTCCATCAGGAACCTCCATGTATATATCTTCTTCTAATTTGCCATATAGAAATGCTGTTTTGACATCAATTTGTCTAATTTTCCAATTGTACTCGGCAGCAAGAGACAATAAAATTCTTATCGACTCATATCTTGTAGTAGGCGAAAAAATCTCATCATAATCTAATCCTTGAATTTGTGTAAAACCACGTGCACAAAGTCTTGCTTTATACTTCTCAATTTCACCTTGAGAATCTCGTTTAATATTAAAAACCCATTTTGAAGTTATAGTCCTTTGATTTTCATTTTTGACAAAACTCCAAGTAATATTTCTTCGATGAGCTTCCAATTCATCTTGTATGGCCTCCAGCCACAATTTGGAGTCCTTGCTATTGATAGCATCTTGATAAGTTACAGGAATATCTAATTCCACCAAGTTAGCTTCAAAATATCGTTTTTTTCTTGGTCTTAAAGTCATATGTGACCGTGGTATGTCATTCATTCCAATTTCTTGGGAAGGCTCAAGTAACTCATCATTCCTATCAGTTGCAATGTCTGTGTCATCAATACTGTTATAACTGTCATCACTGGACTCTACATTATCTATATTATTTATGACATCTGAAAGAATATTTCTTTCATCTTGAGTGTCTTCATTATCAATAAGCAATTGAGCCAAATTTCTTTTAAATTCAGAAGTCTTCTCCTCATTGAAAATAACATCTCTTGACACTGTTATGGTTTTTCTCTCTGGATCATACATTCTATAGTTAGTGTGATCATACCCTACTAATATCATCTTACGGCTTTTTCTTTCCAGCTTCTTCCTTAACTGATTCGGTACATACACATATCCCTCACATCCAAAAATTCTTATGTGATCTAAAGCAGGTTTGACACCATTCCATAGTTCCAATGGTGTAATGTTTGGAGTTTGACTAGAAGAAGTACGATTTAATAAATAAACAGCACAACTAACCGCTTCAGCCCATAAGAAAAGTGGCACTGAACGGGCATATAGCATGGATCTAGCACTTTCTACAATCGTCCTTATCTCACGCTCTGCTCTGCCATTTTGTTGTGGAGTGTAAGGAGCAGTAAGTTCGTGAGTTATACCTTCACTATCAAGATATTCTTTAAAATCTTTACCAGTATATTCTCCTCCATTGTCAGTATGCAAGACATGTACACTATGTAGAAAAATGTTCTTAATTATTGCATTATACTTTTTGAAATATTCTAGTACATCACTTTTGTTCTTTAAGAAATAGACATGTCGATAACTTGTGGCAGCATCTTTAAAAAGAACAAAATATCTCATACCTTGTACTGATGGCACGTTAAAAGGTCCACAGACATCACTATATACAATATCACCTGGATTTACTGATTTTCTATTTGACTTCTTGAATGGTTGTCGTGCATGCTTACCATAAGCACAACCACTGCAAAAAAATTTGTCATTATCAGTTATTTTTAATCCTTTAATGACATTATTTTGACACATCCTTTTAATCTCGTCTACATTTAAATGACCTAATCGCTCATGCCATGTTTTTAAATCTACACTATGAACTACATTACATAATGGATTTACATAAGTTTTTATTTTCAATTCATACAAATTATTACTTTGAAGAGACGCACACATCACAACCTTATTGTCTCTATAGATCAATGCTTCACTACCAGTCTTAATAATTTTATACCCTTGTCTTGTAACTACACCTTCAGAGAACAAGTTTCTTCGCAACTTGGGTACGTAAAGAACATTCTTTAAGATGGATTTCTCCCACTGTTCATTAACACACTTGCTAATCAAAACATTTCCGTATCCAGCAACTTCAATAAGCTCTTGATTTCCCAATTTTAATGGTGCACCTGTGTATTTATGTAATACTTCAAAATTCTCCTCTTTGTAAGACATATGCGCTGAGGCACCGCTATCTAATATCCATTTATTGCTCTCCTCACTTTCATTTCCAATCATGCTAGTAATATTGAAAGCCAACATGTTATTGTTATCACCTTGTCTTTGCTTCTGTTTTGGTGCTCGACAATCTCTGGCATAATGTCCCCGTTTTCCACAATTATAACAAACAAACCGATGTTTATTACTTGGATACTTTTCTCGCATAGATGGGGAATATTTCTTACTTGTACTTGGCTTTGCTACCAACAAAGCTGTTTCACTATCCTCCGCATTGAAACTGGCTTCTTCATCCAACAAGCGAGCTGTCAAGTTGACGATAGTTTGATTTTTAGAGTCTAGTGACATCCAGGCCTGGCGTAGAGATCTATACTTAGAAGGCAGGGTGCTCAATATTTTCGTCATGATCGCTGTCTCGCTAATTTCTTCTCCACATTCTTTTAACTGCTTGGCCAAACTTTCAACTTTCGCAATATGTTGCGCCACGCTGTCACCGGCTGACATTTTATATTGATAGAATCGCTCATGTGTAATCATTTTTGTCAATTCTGACTTTTGTTCATAAATCGATTCAAGCCTCGTCATAATTTCAAGCGCTGTTTCACAATTTTCAATTAAAGCAATTTCTTTCAGCTCCATTGCCGATGTCATCAGGAACATTGCCATTCCGTCATCCTTGTCCCACTGCATGACATTTGTACCGGATCTTGGAGCATTTATGTTCAGCCCTTTTGCACGTAGAGCACATTTAATGTGAAATTTCCATTGTTTGAAATTCGATCCATCGAACTTTTCAACACTCATTGTTTTGCCGATCTCCATGTTCCTTTCTTTATTCGTAGTGTAAATTACTTTGTACACTCGAAATTCAATAATAACTTTACTGTTTGCTGCTCTTTGTTTATCATGGGTTATTGGTTATCGTCCTGGGCCCATAACCACTTGGATTCCAATGATTAAACAAGATTTCTATTAGAACAAACTTTAATCAGAACCACACGTTACAAGAGTATACCAAAGATAAAAGACAAAAACAAAAACAACACGACAACCGGAAGGAAATACAACTATTCTATTTTTAACATAGATTGCTTTCTTTATTAGACTACCAGTATTAAAATTTATTTCAATAATTGTTTCCATGAGCTGGAGGTAATTAAATAAATAAATAGTTGTGGTTCACACAAACATTTGTCTCGGTGCGGGGATCGAACCCGCGGCCTCTCGTTTAACGGCCGGCGTCTAACCAACTGCGCCACGGAGGCTGTCAATTGAATTCCTCGTCACTGGATAGTTTGTATATAGATGACAGCCTCCGTGGCGCAGTTGGTTAGACGCCGCCTGTTAAGCGAGCGGCCGCGGGTTCGATCCCATCACTGAAACAAATGTTTGTGTGATCCACAGGCATTTGTTTGACCGAAAAGTCTCGTAGTTTCTGATACCCACGACACAAGACTTGATCTTAGTGTGGGGTCAGGACTATGTATGTGACTGTTAGTGTGGTTATTATTATTTAAATTGCCCTTTACTCATTACTGACCATCAAGAATATTGCAGTCACTTTGTTGTGATAAAAAAGTGAATACCTCGTCAACTGCCCACTTGATATCCGATATCAAATAAACCTTTTAACTACTTAACTGTATTACGTTAAGTGTATTTGTGTTATTCCTATGTTTGTGAACAATAATGAATTATAAATAAATTACGTTCTAAAATACTTCACTGTAATGAGTACGTGGATTCCACCTTTATGTACCGCCGAAACTTTCTCAATATGCAGTGATTAAACCTAAGTGACTTAAGTTTGTAATACAGTTTAGTTTATACACACATGCAGTGTCAGCGACTTGCGAGTAAATGAACGAGTTGCTTTCCTTGGAACCAGCAACAATATATATAACAATTAGTGTATTACGACACAAGATAAGTGGTTTAATGTGGGGTCAGGACTATGTGTGTGATATTTGAAAAGGTTAATTTTAGATTCCATGATTCCATGATTATTTTCAGAATAGCCACTGCTGAACTGAACATAGCCCTCCCCAAAGAAAATGGCGACAAGAACCTGAATCTAGCAACCTAAGATTTAGGATTTTACGATCTTACTGTAAAAAAAACTTCACAATTTGAATTGCCTGATTGGGAATCAAGCCTAGGATCCTACGGGTCACAGCTTATATACAGTCACTGAGAAAACTAACACAATTTCGAACGATATAAAAACCTATCGTTTACACAAAATAACTTTAATGTTATCTTATCGAGTGAGAATAAATATTTTAAGCCAACACACCGAAAAAATGGAATTCAACAACACACCTTTAGCATTCTTACACCTGCCCATCGTCAAGGTCGCTTCAATTTATACGAATCCCTTAATCATTAATTCACGCTTCGAAGATCATACGGTTCATTATCTCGTGTACCATCTAAGCACTTACGATGTTTTAAAACTAAGTGGTCCTCCTTAACAAAGTTCCAATTGGACTGCTGTTTTCATGATGGCCGACTCGAGAAATGCAGTTATTACAAGTTTTTGTTTATTTTTACACTTTTATATTATCTTTTTGAGATACGGATAAAGCGAGTCATAATTAAAGTGATTTTATGAAGATTGATTCTGTTGGAGCATCGCATGGTCTTGTAATGAATGTAATGAAGCAAAAAAGTACATAGACTTTCTGTGTAGTTGTTTAAGAGCGTCTTTATAAGTTGGTACTATTTCTTGCCATTTTATCTATTTTTATCAGCTCATATATGAAGGTCTTGTTGATTTGAACTCCTATACGATTGAGTGGAGTGAAGCTTTAATGCAAAAGAGCGGTTTAATGCATGTGTATAGATTTCAATTACACTATTTACTTTCAAATTCTAGTAGGGAATTCTCAGTTATGCAGCTTTTCTTACTATTACTTCACTTTATCTTATGTAGTAAAGTAAGCCCACTGAGTTTGTTTCGCTGGGTACACTCAGAAAAAGCCGCGTTCGTATCCAGCAAAAGTTTTAAATTACGTCATATTTCGTAAATACCCATGTTCTTGATCTTAGTAATTGGATTTAAAAAGAGGCAAGTTTAATTTAAATAAGAACGAAAAAAAACTTATGTCTTACCCTCGATTCACCTACATGATATGTCCTCACGTCTGTTCAGGGGGGTTACTCTATGATCTTATACGAAGTTCGAATGTTCGAACTTTCAAAGTGCATTATAAGTTTTCTACTTCTAAAAACCAATACTTATCATTCACTCTGAACTAAGTCTATGGCTATGACGTAAGATAGAAGATTATATCAATTAGTAGAGTACCTAGGTACATTCGTACAATTTTACGTACGACGGTCTAACATTCGAAATTGCTTGCGGATCATAGAGTAATCCGCCAGTTGGCACCCAACTAGATTGCAACCCACTACGCATATCTAATCACAATAATTAGAGCTAAAACGAGATCTCTACACCTAGTTGAACGCTGCAAAAACACATTTAAGCTAAGCGAACGGCCATAGTCATAAGAGCTGTTAAAATTGCAATTAAAACGGAAATTTAATTAACTGCCCCGCGTAACATAACGTTTACAACTTTCCCGAGCTGTTAATAATTAGTTTTTGCTTTACTGAAATGGGTCAGTTCGGAATCGCTGGTTGACCCCGGTCACAAATGGACAGTTTTGACCTTAATAAATGTGGATATTTGCTCAACTGTAATATAAGAACGTAGGGAGGGAAGTTTCATCCGCGATTAAACACAAATGAATAATCCCGGGTTATTCTGCCAGTGCGAAGAATATCTAGCTCAGCATAATTGTGTCAAGTGGCAAGACACGATGGTCTGCTTCAATGTCGAGGACGGGATCGCCTTTACCGTCAGGTGTGATTCAGACTGTGCATAAACGTCACGCCTATATCCCATAGGAGTAGGCAGAGATTATGGACCTCCATTTTGCTCAATCTTGACATACTACTTTTGCTTCGTCTACTTTCAACAATCTCTTCATGAATTCTCGTCGGTTCAGAATCCTTTTAACCTGGCCTACGTTACTGTGCGAGGATAAAACAAATCACCCAGCAGTCAATATTCCTGACTGAAGTAATATAACAAGTCTGGTGCCGAGATTTTTAGGAACTGCGAAAGATTCTACATACATACATGACATTCTACAACGTCACAATAAACTCACGCCTTTTTCCCAGGATAGGTAGGCAGTGGTGCCACCAGGACACCCACATTTCGCCTTGTATGTTCTGTCCCATGAAGTGATAGGAGGCGAGCCTATCGCCATATCGGGCACAAATTCCTGACTCCGGGCTGATAATGAATGGAAAAATCCAATATTACTTTGCCTGACCCGGGACTCGAACCCGAGACCTCAGCTTTGTAGTCGTATCGTAGTACAACTACGCCACCGAGGCAGTCAAAAGATTCTATAGTGTCCCATTATCCAGACTCGAAACAATTTGTGGGTCACATAAACTCTGGTCCCGGTGAAGGGATTGATCGCACAACCTCCCTTTTTACAGTCGGCTTCCTAAACAACTGAGATATAGAGGCTTTTAATATGATTTATGCATTATTAAAAATAAAGTTGGTCCCAATCTAATTCACATAATTAAATAATAAATGTGAACGGCCTTACTCTAAGACAGATTTATAAGCTATTTTAGTTATCGAATGTTTTGTCCCTCTCGAACGACCTTAGAATACAGTTAGAGCGAAGAAGACAAAACACTCGATAACTAAAATAGGTTTTACGTCTGTCTATGAATAAGCCCGTAAAAGTTTGATCTACTAACCGTAAGTCTGACTGCCCTATGTCTTTAATTCAGAGTATAAAATGTCCAAAGCCACTACAAAATATCAGTTTAAACATTTAAAAGCTATTTTTACAAACATGGACACTATTGACGCTTTTTCAAGTGGCGGGCTTTGCTAATTAATCCATTGCAGGTTTCTTAACTCTAATTAAATTTAATGAGCGATGACGCAGCCTCTGTGGCCTACGGGGGAAGGGCGGGGGAGAGGGGAAAGGGAGGGGGAGGGGGTAGAAGCGTCATATTCACCGAATTAACGCAATTCACAATTCGTGTAATTTAACCCGTGACGGTTTACATCGCCGCTTAATCGACATTACAAATGTGTTTTGTTTTGTGAATTATTTGGTTGATAATTTAAGGGACAAATGTGATAGAACATTGTATTTGGAATGCTTATAAAACATAGAAACATTGTGGGGAAGATTACTTGAAATTTCCCTATGATAATTTCAAACCCAATTCCCAGTATATTCATTAAAAGGGCTATTTTTGACAGATTTAGTTTCGAGCAACCAGGGTTACAAGCTAAATATTTCAGTTAGAAGTTAATGTCATATTGCGAGGACCAATTTAGAATACTAGAAACATACATACATACTTATACACACGCCTTTATCCCAGAAGGGGTAGGCAGAGGCGCCACCAGGACACCTACAATTCGCCTTGTATGTTCCGCCCATGATGTGATAGGTGGCGAGCCTATCGCCATATCGGGCACAAATTCCTGACTCCGGGCTGATAATGAATAGAAAAACCCAATATCACTTTGGCCGACCTGGGATTCGAACCCGAGACCTCAGCTTTGTTGTCATACCGTAGTACAATTACGCCACCGAGGCAGTCGAATACTAGAAAAGCCTAGCTTTAAACAGTTTATATTGATATTTCATTTTTATTTTAGCGATGTAGCGACTACAATGAACCTGTTGGTATGTGTAATAATACATGCCTCTTAGAAACTGGATAAATAAATAAATAAATAAATACACCCAACAGTCACATACATAGTCCTGACCCCACACTAAGATCGAGTCTTGTGTCGTGGGTATCAGGAACTACGAGAGACTTTTCGGTCTCACAAACACCCAGACCCGAAACAAATACCTGTGGATCACACAAATATTTGTTTCGGTGCGGGGATCGAACCCGCGGCCTCTCGTTTCACAGGCGGCGTCTAACCAACTGCGCCACGGAGGCTGTCATGGATACAACAAGGCTGAACCCTGTGACACACTTGCATGACTCATTTTGGCGGATTATCCGTGTATGATAATATGCAGTATCTTTTTTTATTGCAGTGAATGGCGAGACGAGCATGCCATTCGTCTGATGGTAAGCGATACGACCGCTATTGGACAGTAGGAAAACCAAACAACACCATGAATTAAAAAAGAAAGTTTGGCATTCCACTGCGCTCGCCATTCTGAGACATAAGATGTTAAGTCTCATTATGTCCAGTAGTTACTCTGGCTACAATGTCCTTCAAATTGAAACACAACAGTGCATTTACACTACCGTTTGGGGGGATTAATATACATATATTGAGGTGGTACCTACCCAGGAGGTCTCTCACAAATGAGAAACCTATCAGTAAAAAAGATGACAGTTCGTGTTGCTGAGGGAGTTTCTTTCTACGTTTCTTCTTCACAGCTACAACACGATCCGAAACGGTGGTAGCAGTAATTAACGATTCGAAAGATCTTGTAAAAGACTATTTGAATAAAGAATATTTTGATTTTGTTTTGATAGTTAGATGGAAACAAATTTCCTATTAACAGCTAAGTTTATTATTTCTAAGTATGATGTTTGATGACGATGGTAGCACAGTCTATTAAATAAGCTTTATAGTTGCTGGACATACGTTATATAAAATTTTCTTTGTAAACCTTTTAAATTAAATAACCTAACTGGATCCGTAACTGAACCGTTTCAGTGTGACATTTTTATAAAAATGGCCTTTCAAAGCTATCAAATTAAAATATCTAACGGCTAATTGATAACCCCCGGGCGTATTCCAATAACTGCTGATGTGTATCCATACGTGGCGCTTATTATGGACCATTCGTTATGTTATTGCACGACTTTTTAATAAATAACGCACCCGCGGCCCGAAGTAATTGTTCTTTGTAAAGTATGGCTTACATGAGAAACGAGAAAATATATTTTTATCGGGGTAATTATGACTACCTCGGCGGCGCAGTTGCACGGTACGATTATAAAGCTGAGGTCTCGGATTCGAATCCCGTGTTGAGCAAAGTGATAATTAATTTGCTAATGCATTTTCAGCCCGGATTCAGCAATTTGTGCCCGATATGGCGATAGGCTCGCCCCCTATTACATCGTGGGACGGAACATACATGGCGAAATGTGGGGGTCATGGTGGCGCCTCTGCCTACCTCTTCTGGGAAAAACGCGTTAGTTTATGAATGCTATCCCGGAAGCCCGCACATTTCCCGTGGGATATGTCCAGCGCATAACTCTCAGATAGAATCCCGTATCTGATAACATTAATGATAAAAGTCTTAAGATTTCTTTGCTCTTAGTCTGATGTCGTTGCAATTGATTGTATCACTAAGTAATTTTATAAAGTGGAGTGTTGATTAGGGATTTTCTTCGTCGTCGTTACATTTCTATAGTTGTGATACATTCAAATTGCTTCCGAAGTGACTATTAACTAGTAGTTCAAAAACTTTTCAAAAATATTTACGTTCACAATTTTTTTCTGAGATTTCATTTTCGCTTGCATTTACGTCTTTTGTAAGTCTATTGTGTATTCGTAGTTATAAATCACCCATTATGGTTCAGCATAGGTAGGACAGGTTGGGGACTTGGGGTTATGCAACTTAACAGGGTGTCAAAAATGATGGGGTACAACAGGTCCAGATTTTTATTTTTTAACCTTCTTTCTTCTTTAACTTTCTTTTCTTTCTTCTTTATTTTCTTTCTTTAAAGGGCCTTAAGGGTACTTAAGGGACGACGCGGTCTTCTTCGTTCGAGTCAATGACTAGACCGTTAAACCTTTACAGTTTCCCGGCCCAGTAGGTCGCTAGAGTTATGGCAGCGTCAGTAGCCTCCATTATATATTTTCTTGTGCAGGTGGTAGAACACAGTGGGCACATCAGTAAATGTGACAGATTCTGATCTGGGGCGCCACAGTCACAATCGGACATTGATTATTAACGCCACCTAACCAGGTTTGTCTTGCAGCGGCACACACCTGTGCGAAGACGGTTAAGTGTCTTCCAGACAGGACGACGCGGTGATTACAATCAAGGCATCATATCCGCCTCGGCCAGGGCATCTAGGGCAGACAACCATCAAGTAGATTAAGACTTAACCGCCCGAATACCCAAATGTCACTTAAATATTAAGTTTTACTTAACTATGCAAGTCCCGCTTAAATGTACTGATTAAGTGATACGTGGGTAGTTTAGTGCAACTTAATATTTAAGTGGCGTTTTAGTATTTGGGCGTAAGTGAGACGTGGGTAGTTAAGTGCAACTTTATATCTAAGTGGCGTTTGAGTATTTGGGCGTAAATGAGACGTGCGTAGTTAAGTGCAACTTAAAATTTAAGTTGCGTTTGAGTATTTGGGCGTGCCAATCAATCGCAGAAAAGACATGCCCCAAAGAGCGACGCCTAGAAGCTATTATACCTTACATTGGATATTTCATTATGATCGAAAAAAAGAAAGGAAAAAAAATCGTGCAGTGTGAATCGTCCTCAACATAACCATTAAGACATTCAATTAGTTCGACCGCGAGCTTGTAAATTATCATCAGTAAAGAACCCGTCTTCGCTTTTTGTACTGCGGCTTTCAATCTAAAGCCCTATTCTTTGTACCCAATATTTAACGTCATATAAAAGTGATTAATGGACAGATATTTTAACTGTCAATTTGGTAGTAAAATCGTGTAGTGTGAAACTTCTCACGGATTTAATTGAGTTGTATTTGTGTAATTGTAAGAATTTATATTTCCGGAAGCTCGATGTAGATGTATAGAGAAAATAAGCGGTTGTGAGTTAAAAATTTGGTTTAAAATAAATAATAATACTGAGATGGGTAATAAATGATGACTTAAGACTGAATTTTAAAACACTTTTAATTTTAGTGAATGGTCGATGTACTGCATTTGGCATTAAATTAAATTGTGTGGTACTGCATCCAAAGTGATATTAGATTTTTCTATTCATTATCAGCCAAGAGTTAGATATTTGTGCCCGACATAGCGACAGGCCCGCCCACTATCACACCGTGAGATGAAACCCAAGGCGAAACGTGGGCGTCCTGGTAGCACCTCTGCCTACCCCTTCTGGGAAAATGGCGTGAGTTTATGTATGTATGTGCTGCTGTAGATGGTTGTCTATGGCATGAATAGTAACCCGAAATATTATTTCCCCGTATGTATTTAGCTATATCTATGCACATTTGCTGACTTACCAATCCCAGACTTCTACTGCTAAACATAATGATTGGCTCAGAAAATGAAGCATAAGGTATTAAACGGTTATTTTCACACACACCGCTATTATAAATAAAAACAACATCGGAAATATGCGAGCTCCCTACCACTCGTTTCATAACACGAGTAAAATACTTCGCTCCATTGCAATGCGTACATACTACATGCATATTGCAGTATGGAACGCAAACGAATTCCAGGACCTCTTTGAATCGGAGCGCTCCCAAATATATTTTTATCGACAAAACTTTCTGTGAAACGTGTAAAACTTTGCAATTACACTAGATTTTAAAATTAAGGATTTGTATGCGTTTTCTTACTTTTATTTAATGTTATGTGTATTAGTCAAGATGAGGTGTCCATCGGCTTGAGATAACCATTTCTCGTTTGTCCACACAATTGTGTCGGCCTTCTCGGAACCAGATGTACACAGACTTGAAGAAATAAATACACGTAAATGGGTCAGTCTACGCCTATAACTAGGTATTAATAATGCCGAAAATTTATGCCGGATAAAAATTCAAAATAAATTAAAATTCATTAAACGTCGAGCACGAACTGTAAATAAATTTAAACACTTATTATAATAAATATTCCAGCTAATCAATGTTTCATAAGACCATATTTACTAACATTTACACATATTTATAATATCAAATAATACAAATATCAAATGAATATTTACTTCCTACAATATTTACCGCGTATTGTTAGATCACTTTGTTCAAAATGATTTGGTAAACATACGAATGCATTTCAGTTGAATATGAATTGTTAATTAGATAAAAGCTAATATTTACTCTATGCCATTTGTAGTTCATAATTAAATGCTAGTTAGAAATTTGAAACTTTGTATAATGATCAATCAGCTAAAATATGGCAACTGCAAAGCGCGGGGCTTCTGTAAAATGGAGAGTTTGATTGAGAGGAGTTAGGCCACATTCCACCACATTCTTTTTTATTATTTTATAAGTGCGAAAACTGTTCTAGTGCACGGCGGTGGACTTCATACATAAACTATATACATCAACTCGCGCTTTTTTCCCAAAAGGGGTAGGCAGAAGTGCAATCAGGATATCCACGTTTCGCCTTGTATTTTCCGTCCGACGATGTGATAGGGGTCGAGCCTATCGCAAATTGGGTACCAATTCCTGACTCCGGGCTGATAATGAATAGAAATCACCTTGCCCGACCCGGGATTCGAACCTGAATACCCAGCGTTGTAATCCTACCGTAGTACAACTACGCCACCGAGGCAGTCAATAATACCTTTACAAATAAAATAAAGTATAAAATACTAAAACATTGTAATAAAGAGAACACAATCCCACATTACATAAGCCAACAATACACGTCTCTACGTCAAACTAAAACCGCATTGAATTATTTCATCCAAGCCTGGCTTTTATAGGTCGTAGAGATTATGAGCGCAGACGTCCTATAAGCCATTAGGATTCATATCTAGACCAATAAAGTCTAAATCCTAACAGGAAATAGGATTTGAGCCAAATGCGCTATAGTGTCGGGTCAACCGCGCACTCAAATGCGGTTGTATTTTTGTAGGTTTTTCTTTTCGGTATTTTAAGCTAAGTTTAAATAAAAATATGGTATTGAAATAAAACTATTTTTACGGATTTTATCGCGATTTGGTTTAATTTTTTTCATTTTTTAACTTCCCGATTACTTTTAAATTAACTTTTTAATTTAATAATTGAAAATTAAGGGTAGTTTAATTGTAACAGTCACAGAGCGGATAACTAATACCTCAGTCCGCCCCGTGACCACGAAAGCTGAAAAGCAATCGAAACGTCGGGAAGTTAAAAAATGTAAAAATTAAACCAAATCGCGATAATATCCGTAAAAATAGTTTTATTTCAATGTGTAACATTCACGTGAATCTAAGAAACCATTATAAAAATATGGTAGTTTTGTAAGACTTTCATCTTGGTTCTTTAATAAATAATAATAATAACAGTCACATCCACAGACCGGACCCCACACTAAGATCAATTAAGTATTGTGTCGTGTATCTTCAACTGGAGAGACTTTTCGGTCTCACAGGAACCCAGACCCGAGACAAATATCTGTGGGCTCCACAAACATTTGTCTCGGTGCTGGATTCGAACCCGCGGCCTTTCGTTTCATAGCCGCCGTCAAACCAACTGCGCCATGAAGGCTGTCTATATAAGCTCGTTAAAGGCTAAAAATTTAAAAAACCCAGGCGAGCCAATCGTGTTAGGTATTATCTTATACAGGGTATATCAAGACCGCGACCGAAAAAGAAGCCAGATGGTAGTATTAGTGACTTCAGATACAATGCAACTAAAAATTTCGCAAAAAAAAATCGTCAACTTTTTTTTTGTAATTTTTTACTTATCCTCGTATTTAAGTAATAAATCCATAGTTTTCCTAAAATAATGATGTACACCCTTTTATTTTTTAAAACGCAATGGTACGTTAGGGTTTAAATTACTATTTTCGCAATAACTAGGCATTTACTACAGAATTTTAAAAAATTGTAAAAAAAAGTCTGTCGCTTATTTTGCGAAATTTTTATTTGCATTTTGTCTGTAACCACTAAAACTACCACCCGGCTTCGTTTTCGGTCGCAGTCTTGATATACCCGGTATAAATTACAATATCATTAGATGATGAACAGACCATTCCGTTATATTTTATACCTAACACTCGTAAAAATACGCTACATAAAGGAACATATACCAAGAATTAATACATATCCACTATATATTACATAATAATTAATGCAATACGGGCATCTGTGTGTGACGTGGAAATTCGTATTAATTACGCGTATTCGGGTAGGTATTAATTTACATTACTCATGTTGCTTGGAGACAAAATACCGGGAATGTTGTGCTATTGATATGCAAATTCATTTGTTCACATTCATTTAGAAACAGAGATACTGGTTAGAGCATTCAGAAGTCTAGTCCTTTATCTCCTAAGCTATGTCTCATTGAGATTTTAAATATTGTAGCCCAGCTCTACACACACATAGCGGAAAACAACCAGCATCGCACGACGGATTCGAATCCAGTTTGAGCAGATATGCTAAAACCTTTATCTGGCTTAAACACAATATGAATGCCGAGCGCACTGCCCGCGCTATCCATAGTTTTTGAACAAGCGGATACTTGTCCATTAAATTATTGTTTACATAAAGGTATCGTGCCTTTGTTGCCTTTTTTTAAAAAATTACATTTAAATTTTTTTTATCAATCAGTCAAAAAATTATTATCATTTAGATTTAGTATTCTTTGGTCTACACGGTTCGGGAAGCGGTTTTCACTAGTAACGGACGGGCAAGAAACTCTAGTGTTGCTCTTATCAAAACCGGCAATATTTTTATTCCGGCACGAACAATTGACAGTGGACCTGATTGAAGTGAAATTCAAGCCAAATAAATAAATACACCCAACAGTCATATAAAAGACACTTGGTCCAAAGTCTTGTATCGTGGGTATCACAAACTACGAGAAACTTTAAAGTCTTGCAATCAACCTCGAAACAAACACTTGTAGCAGACACAAACATTCGTTTTGATGCAGGAATCTAACTCGTGGCCTTTTGTTTCACAGCCGACGTCTAACTAATCTAAAACTACGATGAACCCTTCACAGAGATCTAACTTAGTACAATTTTGGGGTTCAGCCTGAACCCCAAAATTGTACAAAAAAATGACAGATGACAGCCTCCGTGGCGCATTTGGTTAGACGCCGGCTGTGAAACGAGAGGGCGTGGGTTCGATCTCCGCATCGAAATTTTTTTTGTGTGATCCACAGTTATTTGTTTCGGGTCTGGGTGCTTGTGAAACCAAAAAAGCTTAAATACCCACGACACAAGACTAAATCTGAGTGTCTGTATCACACCTGTTGGGTGTATTTATTTTTATTTTATTGATTTATTAAAAAGATACACAAACACTTTCCCGAACTAAATTAAAAATAATTTATTAAAACGCTGCAACAAGCACCGCAAAGCATACCTATTCCCTATCCAGCTATAATACGGCTACAGCTATAGATCCAAGTTTGGTCATAATTAGTGGAGTAATGTTTCATTAAACCACACTAGACAATATCACCTATTATAATTGAATGTTAGGTGACTCTATAAATTCCAGGTGTTATATTCTTTTTTATACAATAAGTCCGGCAAACGACCAAACAGGTCACCTGATGGCAAGCGATCACTGCCGCCCATAAACATCCACAACGCCTGGACCATTGATTTCTTGCCGGACCATGATGAGTTCAGATAAATAGATAAAAGAGCAAACAAGACTAACTGGGATTGTATATTAGGCAAATATATACAGTACACAGATAGTATGGAACGCATTTCAAGAGACGACCGGAAGGAAGTAAGAAAAACATACATACATAAACTCACGCCTTTATCCCTGAAGGGGTAGGCAGAAGCGCCACCAGGACACCCAAATTTCGCCTTGTATATTCCGTCCCATGATGTGATAGGGAGCGAGCTTATCGCCATATCGGGCACAAATTCCTGACCCCGGGCTGATAATGAATAGAAAAATCCAATACCACTTTGCCTGACCCGGGGACTCGAACCCAAGACCTCAGCTTTGTAACCGTACCGCAATACAACTACGCCACGGAGGCAGTCAGAAAAACACAGACAACATATTATTACAACTATCATAGAGAATGTTTGTTTAACATCTACGAGCATAAGTAATACTACTTAGTCGATAATCTTCAATACTCCTAACAGACCATCAAATCGGTAGGGGAGCGGGAAGGATAAAAGATGACTTAAGAAAATAAGGAGTTTTCAATGGGACGTGTTTGTTTTTATTTTTTATTTGGGCACTACAAAGTGACCATACTACCATCTGGTAAGTCTTGAGCGGTCCAAGTAATATATCGTAAGGATTTTAACTTAAGCAATGGGATTATTCTTTGTTTTCGTTTTGAGTGTAGCATTATCATATTAAATTTATGTGGTTTGGTAGCGATTATTTCCTATGGTAAGTACATTAAAAAAAATACAAAGCATAGTTCTGGTGTCCAAGACTTGGTAATCTATCAAAGCTAACATAGGAACGAAGTGGAAATAAAACTATTTTTTACGAGGAGTTAAAAAATGTAAAAATTAAACCAAATTGCGATAAAATCTGTAAAAAATATTTCAAAGTGTAAACATTCGCGTAAATCTAAGAAACCATTATAGGAAGGAAATTACAATAAGTAAGTCAACTAATGAGTCTCGACAGGACAATAGTTGGCCATACATGCACCGATTTATCCGTCGAACGTGTTTCAGATCTAGTCTAAGATTACACTCGCGATCTCAGGGATCAGTAAGGTTCCTGACTATATAATTCATTAGTTTGGGAGGCAGTCAAAGCTGTGCCTATTTTTGGCTTGCGTTTATAGTTAGGCGTACCGAGCATGACTGTCAATAAGATTTTTTAGTTTATTTTGACAGCCTCCTTGGTGCAGTTGGTTAGGCGCCGGCTTAAAAGAGAGGCCGCGGGTTCGATCCCCAAGACAAATGTTTGTGTGATCCACAGGTATGTGGTGTGGGTCAGGTGTTTATGAGACCAGAAATCTCGTAGTTTCTGATACCCACGACACAAGACTCGATTTTAGTGGGGTCAGGACTATGTATGTGACTGTTGGGTGAATTAATTATTATACTGTTACTCATAGTTCTAAAACTGGTGAACTAGCCATTATTAAACGAACGTATGCATATTCGATACATGCGGCACTGCGACCCGCCCGACTAAATTAGGTCATTCTTTCAAGAGTGGACATCGTGCGGAATTATGGAATATTGCCAACATTCCATGACTTCGAAGGCATATATTTTATACCTGAGGATACTTATATTATGACGTACAATTTCTCATATATATTTCACTAGGCCTATTACAATACAAATCATTTCAAACCTAGCAGTAGATGAACAGAAAAATGGCCATTAAGAATGGCGACGTCACAATACTTCAGCGGATTACAATGCGGTTGTCGGAAAGAGATAGACGTTCGTAATACGCACTCATTTTATTAAAAAAAATCTAATATCGTCTTTATTTTTCAAGGCTATTTCCAGACGCTTCATTTTAACAAGAAATTAACCTATAGAAGACTGTCCCGCCTTCACACCCGCCACTGCAACCCCTGTAAGCCAGGATCAACAGTGGCACGCATTGTAATGACACTGAGCATTGAAGCTCAGCGAGTCTCCGGGAATGTCTAACTTATCTTTAACCCGCAATGAAATCAATCATAAAGTTTAATTAATAGGAAGAGTTGGAAATAAATTATTGTCCACTTCCCTCCCTAATAAATTAACCTAAAAACCTATATGGAATAAAATACAGGGAAGTAATACAACAGAAATAATGAGATGAAATAACAGGTATTGCACAATACAAGGCGAATTATTAACTAACCAACAATTCTTCGATACCGAGAGGCTCGTCAATGCTCTATACAATACTACAATAGAAAGAATGCTTCCTCTATTTGCTTTTTTTGTAATAACCCTTGTTTGAACTAGTATCTAAAAAAGCGTTGGTTATGGGTAACCTTACATATATATGTTAACGGAAATGTGTGTAATCCGTCATTGTATACAATTCCTAGGAAATGTATGTAATTCCTAAAATCGCCCGGAAATGTGTAAAATAAATAACATTAGACACATTTCCTAGGAAATCTATACATTTCCTAAATAGTAATCGGAAATGTAAGTAAATGTAAGTATTTAAGATATTAATTAACATAAACTAACCTAACCTAACCTAACCTACCTACCTACCATTGGAGAACAATGGAGAATGTCACATGAATCTTGACAGGGAGCCCGAAATGAGCTTCTTGGACACCGGAAGGGTTTTTTTTAATTAGTAACATAGGTAATATGAAGATACGAGTATTATAGAATTTACCGCTATGATTGTTACCTGTGATAAAAAATATTACTCTCATTTGAACAACGTGTTTTATTACAGAAACCATTATTCTTATACATTTCCTAATAGGATATTGGAATTGTATACAATGCCTAGGAAATGTATACATTTCCTAAGATATGTATGTATAAAATAATTATTGAAAGAATATTTTATACATTTCCTAAATAGCTTCGGAATTTCTAAATTTCATACATTTCCGGTAACATATACATAAACTCATGACTTTTTCCTAGAAAGGGTAGTCAGAGGTGCTACTAGGATTCCCATATTTCGCCTTGTATGTTCCATCTCACGATGTGATAGGGGGCGATCCTATACCCACAACGAGCACAAATTCCTGACTCCGGACTAATAATGAATAGAAAAATCACTTCGCCCGACTCGGCATTCGAACCCGAAACCTCAGCTTTGCAATCATACCGTAGCACAACTGCGCCACCGAGGCAGTCTAGGGTTTAAAGTCTAGTTTAAACTCTAGTTTAGTTCATTCTAGGTATGAAATGTAATAAAACTGTAGTTGTTATTAGAAAAAATATCAAATTATAAGAAACAAGACAATACGATGATCCTTACATACAATAAAAAAGTCACCTTTAATTACATACTTACTTCTATTTAGGCGTTATCCCGGCCGGTGCCAGGGTCCGCCTTCCGGCTGATTCTCCTCCATTTCGCCCGGGCTTCGGTGACCTCAATAGTAAGGCCATTGACTCTCATATCTCCCTTGACGACATCAAGCCAGCGCTTCTTCGGTCTACCCCTTGGTCGAGGTCCTGGAATGTTGAGGCTCAGGCACACATTGCCGACGTACTCCTGCGGCTTTCTCAGGACATGATCATACGATCTCAAGCGACATACTTTAAGTTTATCTGCCACATCGCGGACACCATTAATTAAATAAAGTAAATATTTAATGGCGTTAAACAAACAATATCTGGCCATTATTTGTCTGCAGTCATCGGTCTTACAGCGTATCAGAATCAATTAAGTCGCGAAGACAGATCACTGGCCGAATCCCCTGATACAGTAACAAATATTTTTGGTGATTTATCAACTGGGTTAATGAAAGATGGAATGGTTCACAATATTGTTTCAGACACATGAAACTTTGTATCTTTTAATGGATATGATCTTTAAATATCTTACGAGTTTTATTTGAAAATGGCAGCAGTTATTATTACGAAAATGTGTAATAAGTTTTTGACAATGTCTAATGCAGATTACAGAATAATAGGGAATATGCATGATTTTTTTTTATGTTCTTATATGATAGTTCACATCATTATATAACGGCAAAAAAAAACAGCCGTAAAAATATTAATATTAATACAAAAAAAATATATTTTAAAATATCAAACTGATAACATCAGTTTAAACACTGTTTTTTTGGCGCGCTACGATGACGTCATAGTCTAATAAAACAAACAAGCGTGGAAGTGTTGTACACTATAATTTATCAATATTTTGTGTATTACGACTGTTTACAATGGAACAAAGTAAAAAACCGACTTATAAGTGCTGTATTGTGCCTAAATGTAAAAATACAACAATAAATACACCCGAAAAAGTATTTTTTTTTGTTCCGATTGCGCTGGAAGTAAGAAAAAAGTGGTGTAAAATCATGAGAAGAGACATGGTATCTCCATCAACTTGTCATAAGTATATAAAGGGAATATCATATGCTACTACCTCATGCATGTGTGAATCACAACTTGATCCCTATAATAGATGAAGTTATAGTACTGGCAGTTAAAGACTGCCTCGGTGGCGTAGTTGTATTACGGTACGGTTACAAAGCTGAGGTCTCGGGTTCGAGTCCCGGGTCGGGCAAAGTGATATTGGATTTTTCTATTCATTATCAGCCCGGAGTCAGGAATTTGTGCCCGATATGGCGATAGGCTCGCCCCCTATCACATCGTGGGACTGAACATACAAGGCGAAATGTGGGTGTCCTAGTGGCGCCTCTGCCTACCCCTTCGGGGATAAAGGCGTGAGTTTATGATTTATGAAGTTATAAGTAGTAGTTTGTGGATTAATTAATATGCAGGATGTTCTAGTCAGCGGATGACTAATACCTCAGTCCGCCCCGTGACCACGAAAGCTGAAAAGCAATCGAAACGTCGGGAAGTTAAAAAATTTAAAAATTAAACCAAATCGCGATAAAATCCGTAAAAATAGTTTTATTTCAATGTGTAACATTCACGTAAATCTAAGAAACCGTTATAGTTTGACTCCAGTTTTAGGTTATGTTATGTCTTCTAACCATTCATACTAAGTATTTTAAAACTATGTAGAAGAAATATCTATAATGTCCTTGCAGCTTTAACACCTCTGATTTCAGCAGCCGTAAAATCCGGATTATGTGCGAAATATGTACTCATTAAAAACATAAATTTTAGGAAGATTATCCGATTGCTTCTTTACATAACCACTGTCAGTCATTATTCTTGGAAACGTACTTGCTATTTTAAGTAGAAACAATTAATATCACTCCGAAATATGCTAGGAAATTACAACAAAAATTAATTCAATCGCAAATACCGAACAAATATGCACTTGTTGACATTAACTTACTAGACTGTGACGTCAAATTCTCATTGACCAATAGAGTTGCGTTTCAACTACCTTGAATTTTGCACTCATTTTATGCAGATTTTAATAATTATTTTCTTAATTGAAAAGTACTTAATTAAAAAATATTGATGTAGATGTCAATGTAAAGCAATAAAGAATCTACAAAAAAAAATTGGTCTCAATTTGAATTCCATGCATATTCCCTATTGGGTCGACAGACAGAGGTAATACCATTGGCACAAAAAAACTACATTTAACTCCTGTGCTTCGTTCGCGTAATGATATTATTATTTTAGCCGTAACATGTATATTTCACTATAGGACCGGTAAAACACAATCATCTTTCTGAGTCACAGGAAGCCAAATTTTGTGTGTCATCACATCATTTACTAAGTTGTTTTATTATTTTTATCTAGTGTCTTATTTTTTATCCCGGCTCAGCAAATTATGTAAGTAGCATCAATACGAATAGGTAGTTATGAATAGTTATCTACTTATGTGTTATGAATTTTTATCAACTATAATTAATATTTTTAATCTTCATCCATTTTATCATCAGTATAAATTCATATTCCTATAGATCAATGTCATCCATCTCATCATCAATAGTAATGTTTTCTAATATCTCACTTAATAATTTAAATTTATAATACAAACATCTGAAATTGACATTGATAATTCTAGTACCCTTTCAAAATCCCATGGCCTTATTTATAATCCACCCCTGACCGATGCAGTGAGACACACCGAATCCTTATTTATTTGCAGATTAACTATCCAACGTTTCCCATTTATAAAATATGGATGTGACCCTAAAATCACTTCGGCTGGGGACTGGATGTTAAATTATTCAGCTCTGACCTCCAGCACTGATTAATACAACGATTCAGGTTATTTGAAGAAGGAATGGTTTGTATTGACGGGTATTTTATTTAGATTGAAATAAAACTAATTTATTTCAAGCTTTCGTGGTCCGCCCCGTGACCACGAAAGCTGGAAAGCATTCGAAACGTCGGGAAGTAAAAGAATGTAAAAATTAAACCAAATCGCGATAAAATCCGTAAAAATTAGTTTTATTTCAATGTGTAACATTCGCGTAAATCTAAGAATCCATTATTTTATTTAGACTTTTGATGTTTAGTAATTACGAGTGCTGAACAGAATAACTGGATATAAAGATACATAAACAGAACGAGATTGGCACAGCCCCTAGTAATTTCAAAATCCAGTCCATCCAAAGGTTGCCTGGAAGAGATCACAGGTAGCGATAAGGCCGCCAATTGTTATTAGCACAGTTTTAAGTATTTTATCTATTTATTGTCCCTTTTTTATAATTTTTGGTGTACAATGAAGTATATAAATAAAAACAAATCTGTACCCTACAGTATTCGTACAGAATTTCAATTTTTATGTGAATGAAACATTGTATGCGTTGCACAATGGACTTAAGATTGAAATCCCATTTGCCATGTAAAATTCATGACCACATTGATATTAAAAATGAACATTATAATTTTAAATCTCATTTTCATGGACGGCATGGTTAATGTAATGCCTGTCTAATGCCTATGCATCATTAACTTCTCCATACAAATAGCAGACATTACACATTCAAATATGTGTCAACAACCATTAATATGAGCACGGAAACATGCGAAACAGTCCACAAACAATACACATGGACGCTTTAATACAACCCAGCGAATTATAATGGTAAGCAATTTGTAGCTGTGTTTGCGCTTTCAGAAGTCCACCTAAATTGCCAGGGTAAACTCTGTGTAACAGAGATAGGATTATACGCGCTGTTTAAGAGTTATGATGGCGGAAACGTGGGTAGCCTTGCTGTGCATACGATATGGTGGTAAAAGGGCGTAAGTGATTCAGAATTGCAGAGCGGATAAGACCGTTTTGTTACAAGATCCATCATGGCACAGTTGAATAAGTTGCATGTGAAACAAAATGCCATGCTTTCGATACCCGTACGGAAATAAATTGTTTTGATAAACTAGTAGGAGCTATTTAAAGTACCTAAATTATCTAAGATGTCCCATATCTTTCTCAATCTGACTCATCTTTTACCAGTTTATATAATAATAGCAGTGATATTTTCGTTGTCTATAAAAAAAAATTGTCACCACTCGCCGGTCTATCCAAGTGTGCAGGCCTATTCTTTTTATTGCGATGAATGGCGAGACGAGCGTGCCATTCGCCTGATGGTAAGCGATGCGACCGCTCATGGGCAGTAACAAAACCAAACATCATGAATTACAAAGCAATGTTTGGCATTCCACTGCGCTCGCCGCCCTGAGACATAAAGTGTTAAGTCTCATTATCTCCAGTAGTTACTCTGGCTACAATGCCCTTCAAACCGGAACTATCTATATCAGCCCATATACGTCCCACTGCAGGGCACGGGCCTACTCTACAATCGAGGGAATCGATTGAGAGTGGTTAGGCCATATAGTCCACCACGCTGGCCTAGTGCGGGTTGGCGGACTTACATACCGTAGAAATTCTTTAAAATCGCTACGGTATGCAGATTTCCTCACGATGTTTTCCTTCACCGTTAAAGTGCCGGAACACAAAAGTGCATTTACACTGCAGTTTGGCGGGACAAGTAGACACTGCGGTGGTACTTACCCAGGTGGCTTCTCACAATTGTTTCCGGATATAACTTATATGCCTTTCTATTACGGGTTATCCATCATAGTTTATATTGGTCGCTATCCGAGCGGTCACAAATATCTTATCACCAGATTTTGAGTCACCATTTTAAGAAAGTAAGTTTTTCTAGATTGTCTCTAAGTAGACTATGAAATTTACAAAGCAATTATTCATTTCCTCAACGATGCTCAAGTGTTTGAGAACATAAACCCTAGGTTTTACAGTGAGGAATGTACCTCTAGGCCTTTATAATTCAATTTGCTACTATGCTAGGGCTGCCAGTATAAAAAGCACACTAAAGATTTTCTGAAATATTCGATTACAATAAGGCAGGTAATATTTACTTTGTGCCGGATTATTTGGTTTTACTTACATATTGTTATTAATCAATAAATAATATTGTTACACATGCATTTAAAGAATTTCTACGGTATGTAAGTCCGCCAACCTGCACTAGGCCAGCGTGGACTATATGGCCTAACTACTCTCAATCGATTCTCTCGATTGTAGAGTAGGCTTGTGCCCAGCAGTGGGACGTATATGGGCTGATACAACAACAACATTGCTACACATAAGCGTCCAGCCACTAATTGGAATGGTTGTAGATGCATTTAAAAGTTGTAGAGCCACGCTGTTCTCAGTCATGACTCAGCATGAATGGGCAGGCTGATCTGGGTAACCACTGTCTCACAAAAGACACTGTCTTTGCTGTCACATTTCGTCCGGTGAGTGAGATAGTCGGATGGACAATACCCCTCCTCTTCACATCCTTTTTCTTCCCGCTCCCGTCCTCACTTGATGGTGAGGTAACACACTTATGATCTCAGAACACAAACATGCTTTTCACAACCATGGCCTTTTGTTAGCTATTGCAAACTGTACCCATAAACCATCTTCAAAAAAATCCTTAAACCAAAATATAATTTCTGCAGCCCATTTTTGTAGCAAAAACGTTACATTGAAGATAATCGCCATTGGCATCCTTGCAGGAAAAAACAAATTCCTAACGCGGGCACCGACTAAGTCTATTTTAACTCGACCCTGAATATGCTTTTAGGTCATCAAGAGATCTAGGCGAGGGTAATAAGATGAATGCGGCCCGTTCTAGTGGAATAGGGACGGAACATTACCGAGTGTTGTATTAGGGACAGTTTTTTGTTATTATTATGGCCATCTAAGGATGAGGATGTAAGAAAATAGGACATTTTTGTAGACATAATATACTGGTAGGAAAAAGTGACGATAAATATCTGTTAGCACGGTGCGGTCCAGGTAGTGTCCATCGACGGGAAATGTCGTATTTCTCTTATTGATTGAGTAATTATAATCAGCTTGATAGCATCCGAATATGTCTATTAAAAAAGGATAAATCTACTTACAATCAGACATATTGTATCCACTTTATCAAAAAAAGTCATGAAAATGCTTTCGTGTCTTTTTTTCGCGTCGTAATAATATCTAATTAGATTAGGTAGGTATTAAAGTCAAAATTAATATTATTTTCCAAACGTCTCCACATGCACTTAACATATTGTATCTATACATTTTACGAGTGATATAAAACTATATGTCATCATCATACATCGAACCATTAGAATATCAGACGAATCGCAATTCCACTTCTAACATATTTACTTCATTCCATCTCAACCAACACGTAATTAAACAGATATGTAAGAAAGAGAAAGCGATAAGTAATTCCATGTAGTTTATTCATTATTTTTTGCACGATTTCCTTCAACAGCGCTACCCAAAGAATTGTTTATGGCCAGCATATACGTAACTTATAAATATTTCCTTCAGTATCAACACATACGATTCTGGTACTTTGCCAGGGTATTGCGAATTGGCCTGTGGTCTAAGTATATCTATAATAATCAGGAAAAATTAACAAGATAATGATTTCTTAGATTTACGCGAATGTTACACATTAAAATAAAAATATTTTTTACGAATTTTAGAGCGGATTTAGTGTAATTTTTACATTTTTTAACTTTCCGACGTTTCGATTACTTTACAGTCCGCCCCGTAACCACGAAAGCTGTAAATCAATCGAAACGTCAGGAAGATAAAAATGTAAAAATTGTTTTATTTCAAATAACAAGATTACACTTTGAGTGAATTGACTATTGGTACGATCTCAAGACAATTCATAATTAACTACATCATGAATTCAATGGCAGTAAAACAAACAACGCCAGTAATTTTTCAATGAAGATATGAGACCTAATATCTAATCGATATTTTATAATCAAGGAAACACAAGATCGCTCAAAACATGTTTATAGAAGAAGGGTCCTTGCATATTATTGTAAAGTAAATTATCCTTTCACCAGCCGGGTTCATACTAAACACTGCCCTTTCTTTCTCTTTCTCATAAATCCATCCAATGGTTGTCTGGTAGAGATCGCCTTAGAGCGATAAGACTGCCATTTGTACTATTTGTAAGGCTGGTTTAAGTGCACTGATCAAATTGCTTAAAAGCTCATACGCTTCGTGTGTAATGCTGTAATAAATTATCTTTATGATATGTTTGTTATGATCTTTGTTTTGCTTTTCGATGTCACTTCCGTTTTGTAATAAAGCCTTTGGACATACAATATTTTATTTCTTATCTCGGACAGCTTACTATGTTGTTTTGTTATCTCTTGAAGCTGATATACTTATTGTGTATATTTAAATAAATATATATATTAATAGAATTATAGTATAAATTGAAGAACGAACAAACAAACAAACACATATTTAAAATAAAACACATGTAAAGCATCCACAACTACTCCAAATTGATGCGACCGAAGCAAATTGCTTCGAGGAAGTTTTCCGCAGAATTCCGCAGTTTTCGCTTGCACCACAGAACTGAAGGAAGTCGGCGAATCCAGATACATTTCTCATGATACAAGACGAATGTAGGGATTTATAGGTACTTCGTCAGTGTACAATATTTGGCTTCCTTATCTTGATTAAATTGCCAGGGTAATTGTAGCATGTTAATGAACAAATAAAGTTAATAGATGTAGATCGGAGCGGAATTTGACGTTTCTTGTATCTTGGATATCGGAACTACAAGAGGTGATTATTATATAAATAATTATGATTAGCTATATAAATAATAAATTAACAAATACACCCAATAGTCACATACATAGTCCTGACCCCAGACTAGGATCGAGTCTTGAGACGTGAGTATCAGAAACTACGAGAGACTTTTCGGTCTCACAAACTCCCAGACCCGAAACTAAAATAGGATTTAAAACTGTCTATAAATAAAGCCGTTATTGTTTATTGAGATTTGAGACTCATTCGTATAAGTGACTACATTGCTCCTAATTATAATGAAATATCAAACATTGGACTGTCTCGGTGGCGCCGTTATCACAACGTGAACGCTGAGTTTCGAGTCCCGGGTCGGGCAAAGTAATATTGGAGTTTTCTGTTCATTATCAGCCCGGAGTCAGAAAATTGTGCCCGATATGGCGATAGGCTCGCCCTCTTCCCCATTATGGTACGGAAAACACAAGGCGAAACATGGGGGAACTTGTAGCACCTCTGCCTACCCCTTCTGGGAAAAAGGCGTGAATTTACATACATATGTATGTATCATACATAGATTACAGACGATTACCCTTATCATTCCACACAATAATGCTGGTCTAATTTTTATCCCCTTGTACGATATACCTACAAAGATTTATTAGCTCCAACAATAGCTAAAAACGCAAAACTTCAACATTACTGAGAAATGAACATTTGAAAATAATTTCATAAACCAATGATCACGTTGTACTATATTACTCAGATTCTTAAAACGAATTAATTAGTATAACAATCAGTTTTATAGATGTTAGAGAATTTTCCGAATTATTACATACTATAATACTTGACTTGACTGTTTGTCTGTCTTTTTTTATTGCGATGCATAGTGGTAGGTCTCTCATATGTGAGAGGCCGCCGGGTAGGTACCACCGCAATGTCTAATAGGGTATTTGAATCATTTTATTTTATTGTAGTAATAAAAAGGATTCATATCCAAAATCTAGCAAACAAAGAATTTTGTAAATCCAATCAGAATTAAACAAGTTAGAAACGTTTTAAATATTGTAGTGGGGGTAATAGAAAAGGGATGCAAAACAAAATTAGTGACGTCACTGTGCATTATAGTGTGCGGGTGTGAAAGAGACGGTAAGATGTCCCCACTACGTCCCCAATCTTTCATTTAAAATACTAATATTTGCCTCATGTTAGCTATTTTAATACTGTTTTCACAAAAATGTTTTGTTTTAATGGCACTTGTGTTTGTCTACAAAATAATACAAACATTCAATGATAGTCAAATACCCTATTCTCACGCCAAATAGCAATGTAAATGCACTGTTGTGTTCCGGTTTGAAGGACATTGTATCCAGAGTAACTACTGCACATATTGAGACTTAACATCTTATGTCTCAGGATGGCGAGCGCAGTGCAATGCCAAGCACTGCTTTGTAATTCATGGTGTTTTTTGGTTTTGCTACTGTCCAGGAGCGGTCGTATCGCTTACATACGGCATGCTCGTCTCGCCATTCACTGTAATGAAAAAATATAACTGTTCTATGGCACTTATCATAAGGTGCATTATAGTTACACTGTAATTCCAAATTAAAAATGCAATTCGGATATCAGCGAGGGGAGAAGAAGCATCAAGAGACGAAGGATTAATGTCAGAATATAATTCCCCCGAGCGAGGTTAGGTCGTGGACTAGTTCAATAATAAAGTTTTCAGCCTATTGGAAAATTAAAGATGAAATGAGTTTGCATTTCAATAAGTTTACTCTGTAGAGCTGAAATTACAGTTTTGAGTCAATTCGAATTCTCGATGCATTCGCTTGGATTAATATGAATAGATTAACTTGGACAAAACGGGTAATTATTAAAATCAGCATAGTTTTAGAAGAGTGATGGATCCCACAATTGATAAACTTTATAGCAAAGACCTTCGAGATATTATGAAAAGTTTACAATTTTTCTTTCATTAGTATGAATTAAGGTAAAGTAACATTTACTTGCTATATCAAAATATCCTGATTGCCTAGGTGGCGTATTTGTACTACGGTACGATTACAACGTTGAGGTCTCGGGTTCGAATCCCGGGTCGGACAGTGATATTGGATTTTTCTATTCATTGTAGAGTCCGACCGAAACTGGTTTTCTGGCCGAAACCGAAACCGAAACCGAATATTCGGCCGTGGCTTCAGTTTCGGCCGAAACCGAAACCGAAACCGAAACTCACGTGGTCAAGTATAAAATTCCTTAAAATACTGGAATTTGGTGTATTTTACCCATTATTCTGCATTAATTAGCAAATGAAATGGAAACATAGTATATTAATTTTGTTGTAATCATTTATTTAATATAATATAAAAAAAAATAATAATATTTTAATTATATTTTCAAATTAAGTTCTCATAGTAAAATGTTTATCAGTTATCAATAATCACATCACTAATTGTTACTATTTCATTAAATACTAATTATTACATACATAAACTCTCGCCTTTATCCCCTATGGCAGAGGCGCCACCAGGACACCCACATTTCGCCTTGTATGTTGCGTCCCACGATGTGATAGGGGCGAGCCTATCGCCATATCGGGCACAAATTCCTGACTCCGGGCTGATAATGAATAGAATAATCCAATATCACTTTGCCCGACCCAGGACTTGAGCCCGAGACCTCAGCTTCGTAACCATACCGTAATACAACTACGCCACCGAGGCAGTCTAATACTAATTATTAGTATTTTGGCATATTAATTTTATTAGTGTTTTGAAATCTTATTTATTAATAGCCAAAGCGTTCCCGCGAGAAATAAAGTTGGGCAAGCGTCTACGACAACTTCCGAAATCAGTTTCGGTTTCGGCAAAAGTTTCGGCCTATTTTGGCCGAAACCGAAACTGCCGCCGAAACTTGATTTTTGGCCGAAACTCGGCCGAAACCGAAACCGAAATTTCGGTCGGACACTAATTCATTGTCGACCCGGAGTCAGAAATTCGTGCCCGATATCGCGATAGGCTCCCCCCATTGTGGGACGGAACATACAAGGCGAAACGTGGGTGTCCTGGTAGCACATCTGCCTACCCCTTCTGGGTAAAAGGCGTGATTTTATGTATGTATGTAAATATTTATGTGAAGTTCACTAAAACTATTGCGGGTTATTATTTAATGTTTATTTAGTAGAACTATGAACTAAGCCCCTCTCCATAGTAGAAATATGCCTCCTATTCCCAGCAAAGGAAATATAAGCCATGAGGCATATCCAACAAAATATCTAGGCTAATGTTACCAATACTTTCATAGTCACAATCCCCGTAGATTCGGAATATCTGATGATTTGCACAGGAGTAAATGCGGCATTACCGCCGGTCGATGATATTTCTCCCCCGGGAGCTTTTCGTTGCCGAAGCTATCTGCATTTATAAACGGAACAACAGTAGTTGATCAGTTCGAATATCCGGGATAAATATGGGTGAAGTCAATACTGGATGATATGTTAAGTAATTGATTATACGCCTATATCACATAGATGTAGCAAGAATTAAAAATATATCTATCTATCTATCTATATCAGCCGATATACGTCCCACTGCAGGGCACGGGCCTACTATACAATCAAGAGAATCGATTGAGAGTGGTTAGGCCATATAGTCCACCACGCTGGCCTAGTGCGGGTTGGCAGACTTATATACCGTAGAAATTCTTTAAAATCGCTACGGTATGCAGGTTTCCTCACGATGTTTTCCTTCACCGTTAAAGTGCGTGGTGATTGACTATCAATACACACATAACTCCGAAAAGTCAGATGTGTGCCCTGGGATTTGAACCCGCGACCATCGTGAACATGTAGGCAGCCGCGTCTGGTCCGTTAGGACCAACCGGCCTTGGTGGTGATTCAACAGGCCACCGCGAAAAATATATCAATCTTTCCAAATATTGTCGTGAATTCTAACTAAATACCGACACGCAATACGCTGAAAATCGGGCCAACGACATTATGGTACAAATTCTATAATCTGCCACAACACCAATGATGCCACAATTACAAGAAAAACATTTCTGTATAGCTTTACAAAAGTCGGTTAAGGTCGCAGGAAGTCGCGAGATACAGACAGCTTCCAACAGGTCTGTGGCGATCCATGGAGGAGGCCTATTTTCGAGGATGACTTCCTGTGGCTTAAGAGAGAGAGAGAGCTTTATAAGCCAATACTTATTTACTTACTCATACTTCTTTCCGATGTCAGATTTAGGAATAATGTATATTTTCAAATTGCAAGGAAATAGATATTACCATCCATTCATCGTATCATGGGTGGTACGATATTAGATTTAAGACGAAACAAAAAACTGCATTAACAAACTATACCATAATATTTACTCCGGAACTTGGGTTCGGAAGCTGTCACTCAACTGACAGTGAAGACGACTTTACACAGTCAAGTTGAAGTTTGTGTTTACCCTTTTCTACCCTTTCTCATCCCCAAAAAGTCATGCGATGGTGACACACTAACATAGATAACATCATATGGCTGAAATCACTATCAATTTTTATAGCTATGAATAGCGAGACGAGCATGCCATTCGCCTGGTGGTAAACGATACAACCGCTCATGGATAGTAGCAAAACCAAACAACACCATGAATCAGAGCAGTGCTTGGCATTCCACTGCAATCGCCACCCTAAGACATAAGATATTAAGTCTCATTATGTCCAGTAGTTGCTCTGGCTACAATGTCCTTAAAATCAGAACACATTTTTAAAAATTTTTGAAAGCCTTTTTGGCGTGGTCGATTAATACGTCAGCTCTAATACGAGAGACTATGTGTTCTATCTCCAGACCGAGACAACTGTTTGTGTGATTCACAAATACTTATTTTGGATACGTGAGACCGAAAAGTCTCTTGGAAATTCAGATACTCACGTCATAAGACTCGTTACATTCCATAATAGAGTCACCATTAATTGTATGCATTGACTTCATGTATGAATTGAGTCAATCACCACGCACTATAACGGAGAAGGAAAAATCATTAGGAAACCTGCATACCATAGCGACGTGTAAGAATTTCTATGGTACGTAAAGTCCGCCAACCCGCACTAGGCCAGCGTGGTGGACTATATGGCCTCACCACTCTCAATCCTCCCTCGATTGTAGAGGAGGCCCGTGCCCTGCAGTGGGACGTATATGGACTGATACAAAAAAATTGACTCTATGATTTGAAATATTTCAAACTCTAAAACAGCTAAAATACCTTTAGGTTGAGATTTTAGATAACATAAACCATTAGACTGCCTTTTCATTTTCTTATTTATATATCCATCCAAAGGAAAAAATTGCCTAGTGTGATAAGGCCGCCTCTAGTACTACTATTATATCATTTCTTTACTGTAATTGTTTAATAGTGCAATTAAGGATTAATAAATGATAATAACTGCCTCGGTGGCGTAGTTGTACTACGGTATGACTACAAAGCTGAGGTTTCGGGTTCGAATCTCGGGTCGGGTAAAGTGATATTGGGTTTTTCTATTCATTATCAGCCCGGAGTCAGGAATTTACGCACGGTATGGCGATAGGCTCGCCCCCTATCACATCATGGGACGGAACTTAAAAGCGAAATCTGGGTGTCCTGGTGGCGCCTCTGCTTACCCCTTCTGGGATAAAGGCGGGAGTTTATATATGTATGTATTATATAATAATAATAACCTTTAATAAAAAGCTCACCTATTTGGGGTATAATTTCACGGCTGGAGTATTCTTAAAATATAAACTCGAAATACGATATGACGTGTACCTTTGTAGGCGCAAATATTTCATGAACCCAAATCCATTGTTAGTGAAAATTAAATTTACGCGGGGCACGAGGGTAGGGTGTGAACATTTTAGCAGGTTAATCCGGATTAGCTTTGTACCGGGTTCGCTTCCTGACAGATTAACTTGCCTTACTGTAATATTTTTTGCTTTTTAAAGCCTGAAGGCGTAGATAAAGCTGGCCCCAAATGGTTTTATTTATTGCGAAGGTCTTATGGTATTGATTGTTGAAGTAGTTTTTTAATACTCCACTACACTAAGAACAATTTTGTATGCTGGATGTGTTTCATAAAAGTTGTTTCCACCGACGATACATATACATATTTCCAGCGTGGCGCTTTGAAGCTTCAACTCTTCTCGCTCTCCCTCTTCAGCCACAGAAATTCGACTGCTAAACATAGGTCTCCCCCATAGATCACCACATAGACCTGTTAGACGCAGCCCGTATCCAGATTAACAATTAACGGTTAGACAATCTATGATTAACTAAATTAAATTATTATCACTAACCTTTTAGCTTAAAAACAATACCAATTAAATAAATACAAATAAATACACCCAACAGTCACATACATAGTCCTGACCGCACACTAAGATCGAGTCTTGTGTCATGGGTATCAGGAACTACTAGACTTTTCGGTCTCACAAACACCCAGACCCGAAACAAATACCTGTGGATCACACAAATATTTGTTTCGGTGCGGGGATCGAACCCGCGGCCTCTCGTTTCACAGGCAGCGATTAGATAAATTCGATTAGATAAATTAAGAATTAAATACACCGGTATAAATGTTTGAATTTCAAGAGGTAACTGCTTATCGCTTGTCGTGCCAGTACAAAAAAAACGTTAGACAAATTGCTAAAATAATTATTAATGATTTTTTTACTCCATCTTAATTTACCTCTGTATTTTGTTTTTATTTTCACGAGCTTCTGTTTAATAAACAACGTACAGCGAATGAACATCAAAGTATAATTTCAATAAATGGATGTAGACCATCACAATATTTAAACAGTGAACGCGGACATGCAGCATAATTTGAAGTAAATTAACAGTTTTCGCACAGAGATGGCTTGTCAAAGAGATTATGATGTCAATTCTAGGAAAATTATTTTCTTTATTAAGCTTCGGATTAAGTTCCTTTCATAGTTATCCCACATGTTTGAAGAGCGATCATCTATTTGAATTTCGCAGGTTAAATGACGGTAAAGGAAAAGTGAGGAAAACTGCATATCGTAGAGATCTTCACAAGATTTTCATGGTAGTAAAGCAAAGCGGGAGACAAAAGGACGAACTAAAGAGGCGTCAGCCCATACACGACCCACTGCAGGGCACGAGCCTCCTCTACAATCGATAGTATGATTGAAGAGGGTTAGGCCATATAGTCCACAACGCTGGCCTAGTGCGAGTTGGCTGACTTTACTAAAGAGGTAATAACCTCGAATAAAAATACTTTTACAGCTGACGAAGCTAGCTACTGATTAATATAAATCCGAAAGTGAGTTCATTTGTTTCTCTTTCATACCCTAATTTCGCAACCCACCATGCATTTTTTCACACACGTTGACAGAAGTATAGAAAACGACTTATGGTACCTTCTTTTCATTCACAATTAACAAGTATAGCCCGAAAAAGATTAATTGCCACTTAATGCCGGAATGAAAGAAAAAGGGACTTGTGACACCATAGACGAAAATCTTTTATTTAAAATTCGGTTTTTAGTTACCTAAGCACTTGGGCGAACCGGGGTGTAAATTCTAGTAAAACAAAAGCCGTCAAAAAATTGATCGTAATTTGTTCCCACCGTTCCCTTTCATAATTTCAAATTATTGAATAATTTTGTTTTAATACGATTTATAAAACTCCTTCTGGCACACCGGGTGAATTAATGAGTTGTTTTCGGTAGCGAAAATAAAAGGTGCGCTGTTCGGGCGAAAATTCAACGGTCGATTTAACATTTCCCGATTTTTTCGTGTGATTTCACGCAGGAAATAGGAAATTATGGTATTTTAATTATAGTTTCTGGTAAGGTTCGGTATTAAAAACTGGGTTTAAAAGAATCTTAATTGAGTTATAAATTAGATATTTGTTGTATACATACATACATAAACTCACGTCTTTATCCCAGAAGGGGTAGGCAGAGGCGCCACCAGGACACCCACATTTGGCCTTGTATGTTCCGTCCCATGATGTGACAGGGGGCGAGCCTATCGCCATATCAGGCACAAATTCCTGACTCCAGGCTGTATAGGATAATGAATAGAAAAACCCAATATCACTTTGCCCGACCCGGGATTCGAACCCGAAACCTCAGCTTTGTAGTCATACCGCAGTACAACTACGCCACCGAGGCAGTCAATAGATATATATTTATATTATAATTAGAAAAGTAGATATTTGTTATATTAAATTAAGCGTCTATAACATTCAATGTTCGTTTATTATAGTCACATAGAAAATCAAATAACGGAATCACCTTTTTTATACTCGCATGCCTAAGTGACTGCACTAACAGCTGATGGATAAATCCAAATAGAGCCTATAGCCCAACCTGAGAATAGAACCCAGCTCCACATCCATAACATGCCCTCCACCCAATGCGACGTGATGTGTTGATGACGTAGAAATCCTGACTCCATTACCGCAAATTGTCAATAATAACAAAGCCTAATTAAATAGACCATCGAATTTGAACCTATGACAGATTCAATTGATACCACGTAATTAACTAGGCCCGCATTTGCTGATTATTTTAATGTGAACTAATTATTCCACTTTGAATATGACGCGGGAAATGTATTTCAATTTTGGGATGTTAGCTACATTTGTTGACTGAAGTGCTGGTTAAAATGGTTTAATAAACTCGTTAAAATATCTGACAGGGCAAATAAATAGGTAGGTCCTTCGTATGGAACAGGTGGCTAAAGAATAAAGAAAGCAAATAAAGAAAAACATATTTATTTGCCACACACGACAACGCACATACTCGCTAAACTTAAATGTAGGAACATCAAAAGAGTTCCGAGTCTGAGTGTTTGTGAGACCGAAAAGACTTGTTTTTATTGCCATGAATGACGAGACGAGCACGCCATTCGCCTGATGGTAAGCGATATGACTGCTTACAGACAGTAGCAAAATCAAACAACAGCATAAATTACAAAACAATGCTTGGCAGTCCACTGCGCTCGCAATCCTGAGACATAAGATGTTAAGTCTCATTATGTCCAGTAGTTACTCTGACTAAAATGCCATTCGAACCGAAACACATTAGTCCATTGACACTGTTTGACGAGAGAAATAGATATTGCGCTGGTACCTCCTATCTAGGCGGCCTCTCACATATGAGAGACCTACCAAAAGTTACTACTACTCGTATTCCCCGGGGAAAATACTTTTTCTGAAATTAAATGTATCCTGTTATTTTCTATACCCTTGACAACGTGTGTAACAAATCTCGTTATAATTGGTTAAGTAGTTAGGCAATAAAGCATATAAACGAACTCACTCTCAGATTTATAATATTAAAATGTATTTGTCAGTATCTGTATCAGCCCATACACGTCCCACTGCAGGGCACGGGCCTTCTACAATCGAGGGTATTGAGAGGGGTTAGGCCATATAGCCCACCACGCTAGCCTCGTGGTTTTTATGCAGGTTTCCTCACGATATTAAAAATATTAGTGATAAGTATATTCTGGTATGATTTGAATGTGTATCTAGTTTCTAGTTACTAAAAGCGGTGTGTTAAGGAGCCTATTCCACTGTGTACAGTCCCAAATGGACTAGTGAACGTCTATAGAGCAAACAAACCCGGGCAGTTTCATCAAACAGCAATGCCTATAAATTATTGAGATGCTCTCGAATAGCTCAAAATTCCGGTTAATTGAAAACTGCACTGTATCAGCCCATATACATCCCGCTGCAGGGCACGGGCTTCCACAATCGAGAGTACGATTGAGAGAGGTTCGTACAGTCCACCACGCTGGCCTAGTGCGGGTTGGCAGACTTATACATACCGTAGAAATTCTTCCGAATCGCTATAGTATGCATGTTTTCTCATGATGTTTTATTTCATCGTTATAGTGTGGAAACACAGCATGGGAATTTGGCTCTTTCTTAGAAATATGTAACTATACCGGGGTAAGGGCAACACTTCCAAAACCAAGACGATAAATTATGATATGATGTTGAATAAAAGATAAAACCTACGGTGAAAGATAAAAAAAATATCCAGTTGAAAAAAACATCTTTTACAAAGATTTATTAGTATTTGTCAATTTATTAAATCTGTGTATTTGATAATAATAAAAAAGAAATAAATAAAGCCAGCACATGTGTCTTTACCACACACTAAAAAAAGTCAACACTAAAAGTCTTGTGTCGTGGGATCAGAAACTACGAGAGAATTTTCCGCATCAAAATCCAAACCTAAAACATTTATTTCAGCATAATTAAAACAACGAAAATACATTCCAGTAACAATACACTACAACCTCAACTCGGATGTTTTTTTTTTTTTTTTTTTATATATAATGATGTACTCTGGCGTAATACATCATTTAAATAACGATCTAGTCTTATGACTAATAAGTTATATTAATCTAACCTAAACTTCTAAAGAGACTTATGTCTAAGAATATGTCCATTAACATTTTTCTTATTGTCTCTATTAAGGGGAAGACACAATGTTCGCGTGTTCTGTATCACTAGCACTCACTGCACTATGTTACACTAACTGTTCATCACTAACTCGAAAGGTTTTGTCCTTTTAAGTCGTCTCACTAAGTCCGTGTTGTCGAGGAGCTGGATCGCCTCGACGTTCACATGTTGATGAAGTCTATGTTCATGAGCTTCGGCATACTTTTTCACTATATTTCTAACGAAGTCCACTTTGAGGTCCCGATGAAGATCTTCGTTTCTTACGTACCATGGGGCGTTTGCTATACCCCTCAGTACTTTGTTTTGGAATCGCTGAATTATTAGTAAATTGCTTGGTTTGGTACATCCCCACAGCTGTATACCATAAGTCCATACTTACTCGGATGTGAGTGCAATATTATAAAAGGTAGAGTGACGTCACTGCCCGGGGTTGCAACTGACCTGACGCGGGTAATTAATTCTCCCTTAACTTTATGGCGTTGCTAACTGTTGAGAGCATGGTATTTATATCGAGATGATACGTACAGTTTCCTTGTAGGTTGATTTATTTCGACACTGGCTAGAGTACTCAGGATATTTAAGTTATCATGAATTAGTATTGCTTTCACATAAACAGAAGAACCATATGACGATACACCCGGCGGACTGAGATTTGTAGAAAACTCTTGAAGTATAGAGATTTTTTTATTATTGCGATGAATAGTGAACAGAGCATGCTATTAGCGAGTTTGTAAGCGATATAACCTATCATGAACAGTACAAAAACCAAACAACACAATGAATAACCAAGCAATGCGGGACATTCGACTGCGTTCGCCATCCTGAGACATATTCGGATGTTGAGACTCATTATGTCAATTGGTTACTCAGTGTTACAACAGTGAATTAACACAGATGTTTGGCGGGAGAAATTGACACCTTGTGGTACCTTCTCAGGCGGCCTCTTACATATGAGAGACCCACCACCAGTAAAATAACTCCTCAATAACTATCAAAGCATTTACCATGCCCTAAGGCCTAAATGTAGTGATCGTTCATACGTAAGTATCATGTCTTAGGTTATGAGCTTTTATCACTTGAGTAGTATTGTTTATTGACTATAACCAACAAGAAAGTAGACTGCAAAGAAATAAATAGTATACTCAATGACTGATGAGAGATTGTATGCTCTTTCACTTTTATAAACTTATTTATATGTCGATAATATTGATTTTTAAAAAAGGCATGTCAACGCCATCTGTAGGCGATCGACAGAATCTTCGCGACATAGAGGCTGTGCCCCTAGCCGGAACATTTTGCAGTATCATAATAGAATAGTAATAGTAAAATTTTGTATGGGAATTTAAACAGCGCCATTGTGAGCGTATTTGGAACTAAAATTTCACAGCGGGAAACGTTTACTTTACTATACGAGAATTACTATACGATACTTCAAAATGTTCCGGCTAGGGGCACTGGAGATGTCAGGGGCTTTATTAAAAATGTGATCATCAACGATCTGTGAGCTAGCAGAATGGTTTATAGCGATCCAGAGAGCATATAGAATCATCTGAAAGTAGTGCTGTGTGCGCGTGGAAACTGTCTCGCGTTCAGTGAGTAAGATTGTAATTAAGTACCCATGAATTGATCTGACATTTCCCCACATTCATCCACGATACTACGTAAGCTGTTACTAGCTATGGAACTCTATAACGAACATGATAACTAACATACATCCTGTATTTCGTTACATAGGTATAAACATTTTATTTATGAGTTGTATCAACTCCATGTAATTCCGCACGCAGCGCATCCATCATGAACCCGTGACGTCACACACATCATGCACTACACATTTGATGCCAGTATAAAACGGCGTATTCATTTAAACCATGCATTTATTATGACTAAATATGTTTCACTCCATATGTTCAGTTGTAACATATTTCGGTGGCAGAATTATTCGAACTGGTGTAAAAAGGACTATGTACAACGGGTTTTTTTATTGTTTCGGAATTACAAATAGGTGTAAAAATATTACATAATGTCATCCACTAAATTTAAAAACGCTACTTATTTTAAGTGTAAGCAAATTTATAATATTTTTGTTTTCAATCTGATAGAGGGTTGGTTTCTATTTAAAAATTCCTATCCAGGACAACGCATATTATATTATTTCAACGGAAAAACGCATACAAAGTAGATTATCCTACCTGAATTTCAAACTCAGGAGGGTTCACTGCCTTTACATAATGATAATAGACCGAAGGGTCATAACTATGGTTATTAATTTTATTGTTATACAATTCTTACCCGTGGAAGAATTAAATCTATAACCTACAATGAAATACATATTACACAACGGAAAACAGCAGTGTAAATGCGCTGTTGTGTTCCCGTTTGAAGGGCATTGTAGCCAGAGTAACTACTGGACATAATGACACTTAACATCTTGTGTCTCAGGATGGCAAGTGCAGTGGAATGCCAAGCATGGCTTTATATTTGATTGGTTTTGCTACTGTCTTATCGCTTACCATCAGACGCATGCTTGTCTCGCCAATCATCTTCATCGCTATTAAAAGAAAAAAAAGACAAAAAGTCAATCTTCACAAACAAAAAATACGTGCCTTCGAAACAGTTGAAACAATTTTACGACTCCATACAAAATGGGTACGGTAAATCTTATAGGCTAGGTCCAGTTTGCTAATAAATAGCATAAGACACTAGTGTTTATTACTGCACTCGATAACGTCGCGGCAAACCCATAATAAATTGTAAAGCACCATGGAGTATTGAATTAAGGAGGTTTTATGCAACGAAATACTTATTGGTGCACTCACAATATTCGGCTTTAAACTAGAAGAACTGAATTCCCAGGTAAGGGAATTCTTCAGTTTTTTTTGGATAGGATAAAATTATCGAACTGTCACGAAAGTTATGTTAAGAAGCTGTCTGTGAAAGGAGACATCTCGGGTATGATCTACGCACCGGATTAAATGATTGTGTGATCATAAATATTTATTATAGTCCGTGTGTCGTGAGATCAAAAAGCGTCTTGTAGTTTCTGATACCCACGATGCAAGACTTATCTACAATACATACATAAACTCACGCCTTTTTCCAGTAGGGGTAGGCAAAGGTGCAACTAGAACACCCACATTTCGCCTTGTATTTTCCGTCCCACGATGTGATAAGGGATGAGCATATCGCCATATCGGGCACAAATTTCCGACTCCAGGTTGATAATTAATAGAAAATCCAATATCACTTTGCCCGACCCGTGACTCGAAAACAAGACCTCAGCTTCGCAAACATACCGTAGTACAACTGCGCCAGCGAGCCAAGACTTAACTAATATTATATATTTAATACTTATTCATTTAACCCGACAGAAAAATTATAAGATAAATTATTAATGTTAGAAAAGAATGAGAAAAATGCATATAACATTTCAACTGGCTTAAATAAATTAAATAACACAACACAGAAATTAAAGGAAAACACCTACAGATTTCGAAGTTTAATAGGGCCTTACAATGCCAACAGATAGTAACCGTTATTTTAACTATGTATGTTGAAAGAGTCAAAATGTCAAAGACCGGAAACTAGTTAACAAGCAGGAAGATGTCTTCTGGGGCATCAAATATATTAGCTGATAAGCTTGTGGGTGGTTCGTTAAACTTTTTAACTTGGTTTTTAATCTATGCAAGTTGAAGTTGATTAAATAAACAAAACAAACATAATATGCTGAATGTTTATAGCAAAATTACAACTTATCAAAATGAGAAAGAGTCTTGTTTTGATAGAACTACTGATAGAACATTCGTGTCGTTTCAATCCCTATAGGGATTCTTCCAAGTCTGCACGTTTCAGAATCCAGTTAAACTCTAATTTAGAGCAAGATGACATATTTATATTGACCATCATTATTGAGTTTGAGAATATATCTCAAATTCAGCCACAGAATGTCTACAAAAAAGACCAAAGCAGCGCTGGTTAGATGTCGTCAAGGAAGATATTAGGTTTAATGGCCTGACTAATGAGGATGCCGGAGATCGGGCGAAATGGGGGAGACTCAGCCGGAAAGCGAACCCTGGCACTAGGCGGAATAACGCCAAGTAAAAGAAAGGAAGGAATAAGCCAACAGTCAACAATAAGTTATCACCTAAGAACCTCACAAATTCCCTTAACAACATTACCATTCTCTGTTGCAATAATAATTAGAAAATGTTCAAAATGCTTTGTAGATAAAGATTGAAAAATAAAAGAGATGTTGACTGACACGAGTGGATAATTGAAGTACAGTAACTAAGGCTAGATAACAAAAATATTCTATCAAAATTAGAACTCAATCATTTTTCTACTCTCCAGTGTTATTTAACAAACAACCACAACGGAGGTTACATTTCTCCAACATTCTCAAGCCCACCTGTTATTCTATTAGACGCCTCCACTATTTCCTAACTTGAAGCCCGCGTGCGCAGGTCGGTTAATACAAATAGACACATCAATTCCGCCGGTTTATCTGTGCTTTATCTAAATAGTCGTCGGATCTTGTTTCCTACTGACGTTCTTTGTACAATTCAATAAAATATACCGATAGCGGTGGAGATAGGTGCAACGATTGGTATTTTATGCGATCGTGCGGTTGAGCTTTATTTTTTTATATTAACAACATGGTACGATGGCGTAGTTGTATTACGGTACGGTTACAACGCTGAGGTCTCGGGTTCGAATCCCCGGTTGGGCAAAGTGATATTAGGTTTTTGTATTAATTATCAGCCCGGAGTCAGGAATTTGTGCCCGATATAGCGATAGGCTCGCCCCCTATCACATCATGGGACAGAACATACAAGGTGAAATGTGGTTGTCCTGGTGGCGCGATGCCTCTGCCTACCCCTTCTGGGATAAAGGCGTGAGTTTATGTATGTATGTAATTTATTTAAAACAATGTATGCCAAAAAAGTACCAATGGCGGTCTTATCGCTCTAAGCAATCTCTTACAGACAACCATGGAATGGATATAAGAGAAGAAAAAGAAAGGGCAGGCTATAGTCTACACTCTACATAACTCTACAATAGAGCTTGAATGATAATTATAATTAAGAGCGGAAAATTCACATTAAAGTCTTCTGCTGTAAGAATAGTTTCGCCTGGCGGTACCACCGTCTCACAGAAAACTGACGTGAAGCGACTTTGATGTGGCGTTTCATTTGTGGAATGAGATGTCTGGAGTCACTGGTGGTAGGTCTCTCATATTGTAAGAGGTCGCCTGGGTAGGTACCACCGCAATGTCTATTTCTCCCGCCAAACAACAGTGTAAATGCGCTGTTGTGTCGTTTACCATCAGGCGGACGGCATGCTCGTCTCGCCATTCACAACAATAAAAAAAGAAGAGTCCCAATAACCCTTTCTGCCTCCCGTATACCCCTTTCATTTTGAGAGGCCAGCAAGACTTCTATGATCCAAGTTTGACGATTTTCGTTTATCACTTACCATCTTCTTTTCGCTTGCTGAAACTAGTTATATAATAAAAAATAGATCATGGTACGCTGAGCTAAATTTGAAGGTTAATTAGTGAAAAAATAATCATGTGCTGTTACTGAAATTATTATACGAATGTAATAAAAATAGGAGCGATTTGAAAAAGTAATATAGAACGTTGGTTTTAAATTTTTTACGGCCTTTACTTCTTTATATCATCTAATAGACTAGAATTAGCGCAGTTTTCATGCATCATACAAGATTTTCTGTACAATTTGTCGATATAGAAGGCTTCGTTCATTTAACACAACTTTGATACTTGATATTTTAATTAAATTCAGTTTCTTTAAAAACAACACAATTTTTCGTTAAATTTATCATGCAAACCTACCTACAAATCACCTTTAAACTACCCTAAAACCATTATATTTGTTTCTAAAAAGCCGCAAGGACGATATAGGCATAAAATAAATGATTTTACTGCGCTGCATTAGTAGAAATACACAAGCACACCCCATGGGGCTCGGCCATATATTACGCCAAAACAAAAGAGGTTTTATGACTCCGTAAAAAATATATTTTAAATGACCACAGGCAGCAATGTATCACGAAATTAATGTTATTGTACATTGACATGTTAGCATGAAACAGGTGTTTTGGCCTAGTCAAAATATAAGATATTTATAGATATAATATTTGTGGCGCAGTTGGTAAGACGTCGGCTGTGAAACGAGAGGCCGCAGGTTTGATCCCCGCACCGAAACAAATATTTGTGTGAACCACAGGTATTTGTTTCTGGTCTGGGTGTTTGTGAGACCGAAGTCTCTCGCAGCTTCTGATACCCACGACACAAGACTCGGTCTTAATGAGGGGTCAAGACTATGTATGTGACTGTTGGGTCTGTTTATTATTTATTTATTTTAGAATTTGAGTGGTAGATCAAACTAAATCCAGATTTATAACTTCTGGCCTAAACCTCTATAGTCCTTTGACATCCCCAGTTCAAGAACACTCAATAAATCCTTATTTTCCATATCCTTTTGTACACGTACTTTGTACAAAAGTAAAGAGCTTTTCAACATATTTTTCCAGTATATTGTCCTCTTGAGTGGTTAACTAAATAGAACTTTCTAGAATGCTGCACACTAAGCGCTCGGATTAACGTCTAAATACGACCTATTAAGGAAAATTGCGTTTACATGCAACGGTAGAATAATCGTATCCGGAATAATAATAATAGTAAGTACACGTCATTGTGACCTATGTACGTGTGTCTGCTTATAATATATGTACTTATATGTACAATCATCGTCGTCAGCCAATAGCTATCCACTGCTAGACGTCGGCCTCCTTCATTTGGCGTTGACCCTGTGGCATTTCACCCTGTTTTCGGCTTGTATCCGGCACCTGTCAGTGACCTTTCGCAGGTCGTCACCCCATCTAGCTGGATACAATCAGGCCGGCATAATTGTGCCGACTAGTGAGATAAATATAGTTAGTGTATGCTCAGTGCCATCGATTCTGGTCTGAAACATACATACAGTAGGTATATGTATTATTAATATTTTTGAAGTATTTATTTATATATTATATTTATTTACATGTAATGTAACATACATAACTATAATATTTCATTAAATTTCCCATCCTAGATTCGAATCCGCTCTTCATGCCTAATACATCGATAGCTGATAAGCCAGCACACCATCCAAAAATACACGCTCCAAACAATGCAAGTTGAATAGTTACCGGGTGATTTATAACCTCCTACAAAGCGGGATACGGTTAATTTTAAACGCTGTTTGCTTTTGTAGACAAGAACTGTTTTACTGTTGGTAGCTGGTAACTATAGTCTTATTTTGGATTTACATGTGGAGGAGAAAGGGTTCAAAGACTGTATAATAACATTCTATTTGGAATACAAAGGTACTAACACCGATGTAGTTCGTTAAACGCTTGGTATTTTGTAGAAATCTACGTTTCGCCTAAAATCATAAATAACTAATACCAAAATAAGCGTTTTGTTGAGGTTTTCATAAGGTTTTATGAATGCAATGTGACTTATATTTAAAGTATTCAAGTATTAACTGTTATATGTGGTTAACTGTGGTACGTAAACTCACGCCTTTTTCCCAGAAGGGGGGGGGGGGCAGAGGTGCTACCAGGACACCCACATTTCGCCTTGTATGTTTCGTCCCACGATGTGATAGGGGGCGGGCCTATCGCCATATCGGGCACAAATTCCTGACTTCGGGTTGATAATGAATAGAAAAATCCAATATCACTTTGCCCGACCCGGAATTCGAACTCGAGACCTAAGCTTTGTATGTTATTTATTTATGAGAGTCGAACCTACCTCTTCACGATTCAGATCACTCTTCCATTACATATAAAAAGGAATTATAAGTATAAAATTAAACAAAGACAAAATAGCATCACGAACAAAATAGAAGGCAATAATCATAAATAATTTAACTTCATTCTATTCAGCTATTTTAAACCGCACTTCATTAAAGTTTTTGCTATTCCCGTGCATTTCTGCACGTAGAACCTTTGTCTGAACTTTGTGCATTCGTAATTGTTGCCTGGAACTAACTTATTGTGCATTTATTTACCTCATTTTTTAAACCACGACAAAGTGACTGCAATGGACAATGATAAGTACAGTGTAGTTTAGATAATAGATACAGTATCTACTGATGTGAGATGGGCATCACTTTGCACATTTATGCCGGCCTGATTGTGTACGGATGTATACCACCTGTATACAGGGTACCATTTGTTTGTTTTATCCAAACATACATACATAAACTCACGCCTTTTTCCCAGAAGGGGTAGGCAGAGGTGTTACAAGGACACTCACATTTCACCTTATAGGTATGTTCCGTCCCACGAAGTGATACAGGTGAACCTGTCGCCATATCGTTCACCAATTACAGACTCCGTGCTGATAATGAATAGAAATATCCAACACTTTACCCGACCAGGGATTCGAACCCGAGACCTCAGCTTTGTAATCGTAACGTAGTACAACTACGCCACCGAGGCAGATTTTTTTATCTAATAGATTATAGATTTAATATTTTACGGGACGTAAACGAGCATGCAGGTGACCTGACGGTAAATGATCACTGCAGAACATCCACAATGCTTGGATCGAAGATAGGTTGCCGGCCTATCAAATCGCGAGGGGAGCGGCAAGGAAAAATTATGGGAAGAGGTAACGAACAGTGGGCATCCGGTAAACTTACTCACCGAACGAAACACGACAGCAAAACTGGCACTTCAAGTCGATCGCATGTGAGAAACTGGTACCGCCCTGGACGAGTCTGTCTGACGCTTTATAAGGGAGGGAAGTGGACAATAATTTATTTCCAATTCCTCCTATTAATTTGACTTTTTGATTGATTTCGTTGCGGGTTAAAGACGAGTTAGACATTCCCGGAGACTCGCTGAGCTCCAATGCTCAGTGCCATTAAGATGCGTGCCACTGTTGATCCTGGCTTACAGGAGTTGCAGTGGCGGGTGTGAGGGCGGGGCAAATAATGGACGAGTCTGTCCATTCATGCTGAGTCATGACAGACAACGGCATGGGTCTACAACTTTTAAAAAGAGCTTACTTACTTTAACACCACTCCATCGCTGAAACATAGGCTAATAATAATTTATTGACTAAAATGTAATAAATTAATACTCAATACTAATAAGCTAAACAAAATGAAACTAATACATTTGTAACACTAACGTTAAATGTATGAAGACATTATTTAATTACGATATAGCGATGATATTTATGTATGGTATAAATAATTCAAACATACAGATAGTATCGAAACAATAATTATAGCACGACACGCTACCACTATCATAGAATGTATTAATATGTATTCCAATGTTATTAGCATGCTATTTGGATGTTTGTTTTAATTAAAATGTTATCATAAAAGTATAGAAATTGCTTTGTTTTGTTTGCATTACATTACTTTTTGGAATATAGCTTATGTATATGTACATGTTTAAGCTCGCACCTAAGAATTAAAAGGATAGGCAGCGATTTCACCAGTGCCAACCAAAATTAGATTAGTCCTAGTAAAAAAACCTACAAAATCAATTAATTTATCCGCCTTGAAATTGAACCCATCTCTATTCACCCCTGAATTTCTATTTACCAACTGCTACCACAAACAAAATATAATATCTCACAAACAAAACATTCTGACAGTTCGTTCTCAATTACACAGCGAGTTCAAAATGCTACCACAAGGCTACCATGCGACCAGGCGTCCCGACTTACTCTGGTCCATTTAGGGACAATAAAGGGACCACAATTTATAACCCGGCGGTCTAGGAAGAGCTGCGGTCAGCTTGCCCTACCGCCGGGTAGGGACGGGGATGATTATCGATAAAATATGAAGAAAAAATAAATTATGTATATAAGTTATATATATGTATGTAGAAAAGTATGAATTTACTTACAGATTACTTAAAAACATATGAGATTAAACGTCAAAAATAATATTTCATACAGTCTTTATTACAGTATATATAGTTCTTAGAAAGATTCTATAATTATGTTGCCCAATAGTCAATACCCCAAAAATTATACTAAAAATAAAAACTAAACAAGACCAATGCATCTGTGGCATTATTTCCTATGTTCTGCAATAAATAAATATATGTCTTATCTAACCTCTACTGTAGCTGTAATATTTCCATTAATTCTTTTTATTAGCACGAAAAATTACAGCCACTATACGTGAAAGTAACACACATCTAAACGTAATAAACGAAAAAAAACTCTTTCAATACATCGATACTCAACTATCGACATCTCAAACCGACAAATCACGCATGACTTGCAACCGACGCAACTTTACGCGTGACGGGTCAAAATCAAAGGGCAGTGATTACATGTATCGTGCCGACGTGGCGCAACACTATTAAAACTAAAGATATTAGGCCGGGTACGGAGCTTTACAACTTTTTGATGTGTTTATTTGTGAAAATATAGACTTTTGATGTCGTAGATCATATTTTAGAGATAGTTTTAATAACATTTTAAATTCATAATTTAATTAAAGTGTTTTTAAAAAACGCAGTGTGTTAATTTAATCTGAAAGTGTAAACTTTGATCACAAATGGAACTCGCGACTCGCGAGTGAGTTATTTCTTAGGGGAATAATTAGGCGATGTAGCAAAAGTTTCTACATGCTCTATATTCTTAAAATTCTTCAAACAGCCGGAATCTTTAATATCTGAAATCTACTTATTAATAAAATTAAAATATCTCTCTTTACAATTATTAAATGTGAACATTAATCAATAATTGCATTCAATAAGAATTTTAATTCATAAAAGCACTTAGTTTAAGGCGAACTTCTGACAAATCGAATATATTAATCTATTCGTTTATATTGTATCAGCCCATATACGTCCCACTGCTGGGCACAGGCCTACTCTACAATCGAGAGAATCGATTGAGAGTGGTTAGGCCATATAGTCCACCAGGCTGGCCTAGTGCGGGTTGGCGGACTTACATACCGTAGAAATTCTTCAAAATCGCTACGGTATGCAGGTTTCCTCACGATGTTATCCTTCACCGTTAAAGTATGTGGTGATTGACTAACAATACACACACACATAACTCCGAAAAGTCAGAGGTGTGCCCTGGGATTTGAACCCGTTATCACCGTGAACATGTCGGCAGTCGCGTCTGGTTCGTTACCAAGAGACCACCACGCACTTATTCACTATTCGTTTAAGCCACGTATTAACCGATTCCTAAGTCTAAAAACGTCAGCTCATTACCCCAAAACCAAATGGTATTATAACTCCTGTATCCAGTTTACTAATAACAATATCAGTTACCAGTCCGAGCGTAGGTAATATCTCTCATATTTAACACCTAAATACGGCAGAGTGACTAATATTTCTAAGGGGTCTTGTTCATTGATGTAAAACAATAAAGAAAACGCCACGAGTTTACTCAACGATTTGCAGCAATTTAGGAAAGTAGTTTAATTTTTTTTAATGAATGTAGAGGGTTTTGGTTATTGCTAATATATTAAAAATAACAGAATTTTATATAAACCCAAATTTGAAACAGAACTAATATAAAATTAAGTGTCTTGTATCATCAATAAGAGAGACTAAAATGCTTAAGCCGGCCCTACGAAATCCAAACAATGGTTATTACTATCGAATATTTCATATCACTAATGAATTTTGGCATGGCTTCTCGCCTTACCGGTCGACTATATATATTGGCATTGGAGTATATTTGCATTAAAAAAAAACAGGCAAACATTATTATAAAAAATAAAATTATACTTTTGAGTCTCTGAGGCAATTGTTCTTATTAACACCCAATATCTAATTGCATCCAACATTATCCTTACTGTTTTAACTGCCAAATAAATTTCTCTTTTGTCTAGCGTATATACCTAAACATAGAAAACAAACATATCACACTCAAATTTTGCCCCAATAACTCAGCATCAAAATATACATTTTTAATGTTGCGGGCAACCGCTAGCGTTTCAACGTTATTTCATCGTGTGGACGCGGTCCCTATAATACTGAAACCTTGGTGGTCTGCGGCGACAATGCACTCGGTGGAAACGGGCACGGTCTATTTAGCCAGTGCACCCACGTAACGCCATGTAATGCTAGTGGAGCAAGGGCATTGTTATGGAAATATGATGTGGTTTGGTTTGTGATTTTTCATTGATGCGTCGATTTGCCTATTTGGGTATAAGTTGTGACAGGCGATCGGATTTCTGTACTTTACATGAATTCCGTTTACTTTTTTTTCTATAGCCATGAATGGCGAGACGAGCATGCTATTCGCCTGATAGTAAGCGATACGACCGCTCATGAACGGTAGAAACCAAACAACACCATGAATTACAAAGCATTGCTTGGCATTCCACTGCGCTCGCCATCCTGAGACTTACGATGTTGCGTCTCAATATGTCCAGTAGTTACTCTATCTACAACGTCCTTCAACCGGAACACAACAGTACATTTACGCTGCTGTTTGGCGGGAGAAATAGACATTGCGGTGGTGCCTAACCAGGCGGCCTTTCACATATGAGAGATCTACCACAAGTAAATTGTGATTATTAGGTGTATTTATTTATTACATTTTGCAAAATCGATAAACAATTCAGGTGGTCAAACAATGTAACAAACATCAATAAAAATTACCCAAAAAAAGACATCTTGAAAAACAGCAATCTGTCAGCGAACAAATCACACACCGCAAGCCGGAGTCCATCGCCACGGGACCAGAGATCATCCGGATTACGATTGTTTACCCGGCTGCCGGACAATATGTCAACAGAATACATCGGGGTTTTTAATAACCGGATTATTTTTTGGTAAATTTATGTTCTTTATGTGGAGACAACTTTGCGGTCGAATTGAGGAATATTGTGACAAAATGACAGTCAAGATATACCGGGTATATCAAGACTGCAACCGAAAACGAAGCCAGGTGGTAGTTTTAGTGGTTACAAACACAATGCGACTTTTTGTTTACGGCACTATAGGTCTATTGTTAAACTTATTTTTGTAAATAACATTTGTAAATTAATGACTATTTGATGCCTAATAAATAAAAAATAATATAATATTTAATAAATATTGCAAAAAAAGCGACAGATTTTTTTTGCAATTTTTTAAAAATCGTCGTGTTGGTGTGGTATGTACCTAGTTTTTGCGAAAAATGTAATTTGAATCCTTATACCATTACGTGTTTAAGAATAAAAAGGTGTACATCATTATTTTAGGAAAACTATGTATTTACTACCCAAATACGACGATAAGTAAAAAATTACAAGAAATAGTTGCCGATTGTTTATGCGAAATTTTTAGTTGCATTGTGTCTGAAGTCACTTATACCACCACCTGGCTTCGTTTTCGGTCGCAGCCTTGACATACCCTGTATCTATCCACGCGAGGTGGCTATTTCTCACCAGTCAACACAACACAGTAAAGTCGGCCTTATTATATCTGCATATGCACAGATAAACGCAAAACAGCCACCGTCACCATCGTCGCCACCTTCGTTAGACAATCTCCATAGCGCAGTTGTTAGAACGCTGGCTGTGAAACGCGAGGCCGCGGGTTCCATCCCCGCACCGAGACAAATATTTGTGTGATCTACAAGTACTTGTTTCGGGTCTGGGTGTTTGTGAGACCGAAAAGTCTCTCGTAGTTTCTGATACCCACGACACAAGACTCGATCTTAGTGTGGGGTCAGTACGATGTATGTGACTGTTGGGTGTATTTTTTTTATTTTTAAAACAGTTACGTAGTTGCCTATTACAGGTTCTTAATATGCATCAGAATTTAAAAAATATAGATTCTATGCGAGAAGACGTTGAAAGAGCAGACAGAATCAATTACATTGAATTAACTATTCCATTAGAAGGTAATGCATAAAATGTATACTAGGATTCCCGGTAATTCCTTAGTTCGGTGACTTCGGTCAGGACACTTAAGATAAAAGGGCAGATTGAAAATGTAGTCGAGGGAGCATGTTGAACATTTATTTCGCTGGATTTTGTTGGAGTCTAGTGAATTAACCTCGCCAGTAACAATAAAATGCTTTAAGACTGGACTTTCAGACTAATCTGAGGGACTTTCAGGCTAATCTTTCATGAGATTCTAGGGCTTTGATACAATATTGTTTACTGGTGGTCGGTCTCTCATATGTGAGAGGCCACCTGGGTAGGTACCACCGCAATGTCTGTTTCTCCCGCCAAACAGCAGTGTAAATGCACTGTTGTGTTTCGGTTGGAATGACATTGTAGCCAGAGTAACTACTGCACATAATGCGATTTAACACCTTATGTCTCAGGATGGAAAGCGCAGTGGAATGCCAAGCATTGCTTTATAATTCATAGTGTTCTTTGGTTTTCTACCGTTCATGAGCGGTCGTATCGCTTACCATCAGGCGAATGGCATGTTCGTCTCGCCATTCACCACAATAAAAACCATGATATTGGGCTTTCTATCTGAATATACCATGAGGTAAATTTAAGTTATGATCGTTACGTGACTGGTTCGGTAGCGAATTTACTATAGTATCACTATAGCTTGACCATAGGCTAAAGAGCATGTCAGCATTATTCCTTGTTACCAAGCGAGGTTCATTACAAATATGACCCCATAAACGAGATTGCTTGTTTAATTTATGGGTGATAAAACACAGCTTTACCCGCTCCGCTTAACAAACGTTACAGTATAATAATGATCGTAAACGTAACGCACTTCCCCAGCAGATGTTGTTACTGTCGCTAAGCTAACCGGAGGATTAAAATTAATTGTATATGGTATTCTCAATTCTCCCCTTTTTATCTTCTATGATGTCTTTATTACTTCTTTCATTTTTATTTTATTTTGAGGGGGAGGAAACATTGATAGTAGGCTTTATATTTTAAGTAGCACTTATATCTTTAAAATTGATAGGAATAATACTTAAGATTAGAAAAGACGAAATATACAGTATCTTGTATTTTAGATGTTTACCCAAAAGAGGTCTAATGTTTAGTATCTTTATAGATAAGCCTTCTGATGATGCCTTAAACTGACTTAAACACATAGATTGTTTTTTTACTTGTACCCTAAAGTGACTACAATATTCTTGATCCAATAAAAATCCACATCATTGAACCTTAAATATTTCGTGCATCAGCATTCTACAAATCTAAAATAACACGGACTTAGCTTAATGAAGCTAACTTAGTCGAGCGACGCAATGAGGTTCCGATAGCTCAGTTTCATCCGCTTGTATGTTGAAAAATGTTGCCGTTTTTAGTTCCGTAATGGATAGCTTGTGGACTAATTAGGATTCTTTCCAGTGGGTTTTACGGGATTAGCCTAGTTGGATGGTCAATATATTTGTCAAATGTCGTTTACGTAGTCTTTATACGTATGTATGGGAAACTATGTACCTATTATGTTAGATTTTATGTGAGCTTGATTAGAATTAAATAAACGAACAATCCGCTCCGTACTTTACGTTTCCAAATGAAATAAATCGGAAAATAAGATCTATAATTAAACAGTGTTCCCAGAGCGTGATAGTAGGTAAAAACATGTTTGTGTTTTAAACTATAACACCTTAAAACATTATTTTTATTTGGAGGCTTATCAAATTCTAAAAAAGATGATGGGTCGATTTTTTTGAACGCAATTATTTGTCGATCACACAAAATATTTTCTGGCTGTTGAAATTAGGACCTTATAGGTATATATAAACATATATAAACCATTTATAGGGCCATAATATAAACTTGAACAAAACATTGTCTTCATTAAGACACTGAGCAATAAATTCTTGTAAAATGAGCTTATATTTGAACCGGCTGAACGTACTTGCATTAAAGAATGCGCTTAATTAATACAATCTGAACACGTTCTACATTTGCTCATAACTTTAAAACGAGTGTCAGTTTGTATGTTTGTTGCTTTTTAAAATTATTAATTCTAAGGCAACCAAGTAGAATTTTTTTTGACAAGTCAGGGTTTTAGACGTTTGGTTCTGGGAATGGTAAATGAGCAAGCTCATATAATAGGGAGCTATCACTGGCTCCCTTAAAACCCGCAATACCATGACAATTGTAGATGTTTAATCATTATTTTTTTTTTAGTTGTCCACTACTGAACACAAAGACTGCGACTGTGATAAAACCGCCAATTGTACTTTTATTTTTTATTAATTTCTGATTGTATTTATTACATTTTTTGTGTGCAATAAATAAATAAACATATTCATCACCTAATGGTTTTCATAGTTATATGTTGGAAACAACTTGCATGCATAAACTTCTTGCAACTTTCATTAATTAATTGCCTGAATGAAGCGGTTGCACGTCTTATTCAGTCATTTTTTAAACCTATTTTAGGTATCGAATGTTTCATCCCTTTCGAACGACTTTTGAATTCAGTTTAAGCGAAGAAAAGAAAACGGTCGTTAGGTTACTATAATAGGTTTGAAAACTGAATACAAAAAAGACAGTGTACTTTGATGGCGAACGATTAACGCATTTACTGGATTTAACAATTGAAGATCGAAAAACATATTCATTTCAATCTCAATGCGTTCATAGAGCATAGGATATTTCACTCATAAGATAGAAATGCATCGACGCCTTCGTAGCTAGAGGATGGTGACTCAAAATATGATCTTATGAAAGCCACATATGACTTAAATATACGTTCAAACACATATAACCGTCTCCAAAGCGACGTCTTTGAGATAGATCAGGAAATGAAGACTGCGGTGGCTGTACATTATGCGCTTAGATTCAAATCCTAACTAGAATATCCGAAGTCTTGTAGCTTCAAATATGTTGGGACAAGTTTCTGTCTTTGTGTATGAATAGTTGGTACCATAATAGATGTTACAGACTGGCTCTATGCTGTCTCTCTAATTATTGAAGCCTCAGATTTCAATACGAAGTTTTGGAAAGGCTTGCTACTTAAGCCCGGAAAAAAGCCGTAATATTGTTCTTCAATTTATCTATCTATATCTATATCAGCCTATATACGTCCCACTGCAGGGCACGGGCCTACTCTACAGTCGAGGGAATCGATTGAGAGTGGTTAGGCCATATAGTCCACCACGCTGGCCTAGTGCGGGTTTTTTAGTGCCTTCAATTTATGTTTGGTTTTATTTTATAGGTTACATTTAAAGTGGTTACCAACTAATAGTGCCAATCTACTTGCGCAGGGTTACGCTAAATCTGTTTTAAAATCAAAATCCGTATATTTCTGCTGTTTTAGTTTTAGTTTACATGTCCTCGTTTAATTGTGCGACTATAGTACCTACTACTATAAAAATAATAAATATTTTGATATCGCAATATCATATTAAAGGTATAGTGTAATATACTATGTGTTAACTCACCATCTTCCGAAGCAAGAAGTCCACTGCAGCTCATAAGCCTCTCCATGGCTCATTGTGCCATGCGCTGATGACGCTGCTACCCGTTGTCAGCCTGGCATTAGACTCTGCCGTATCTGCGATGGTTCCGACATCTGTCAGCTCTCAGAGGCTCATCCGGTGGCCAGCAGGGTGCACCGCGAGCTGGTCAACTAGGGATAAGAAAAATGTTGGTTAATACATCCAACAGTCATTAACGGACAAAATTAATAAGCGATCCCATTCCCTATCTAAGGATCGATCCGGAAAATAGACCAATCAGAACACATCAAATGTGAGCGTGTCGACAATACCTTGAGCCCATTGGTCTATTTTCACGATCGATCTTTAGATAGACATGAAGATCGTTTATTAATCTCGGCCAATAGTCCCTACCCCACACCAAGAAAGCCTTGTATCGTGGGTATCAATAACTATGAGAGACTTTTCAGCCTCATACACACCCAGACCCGATACAAGTAAATACATATGGATAGCATAAACATTTATTTCGGTGCGGTGATCGAACCTGCGGGCTCTCGTTCACAGTTGGCGTCTAAATCACTGCGCCACGGAGGCCGTCTGATATTTAGAAAATACCTACAACAATTATTTTATTAGTTATTATCACAACTTACAGTACTACAAAAATTAGGTCTAAGATGCAACCAACGCAAAATTTAAACCAAGTTTGAAACATTGTCACAACCACAACGAGCAAGTTATGCAATTTTGGCTGCAAAACGTCTGCTACATCCACAATGGCGAACAAAACCGGGGCATACACTAGTTGTAAAATATAATGTGCAGCTTTATGTTCCAATTATACTGGCGTCCACACTTAACATAACTGCACCCATAAAATTCATATTAACAGCTATGGTGCGTTTAAACTTCACTTTCCATTAAAGCGCCTTGTTTACGATGCGGATGTTAAAGATTTTTGAAAATGTTTGTTACGGTTATATTTTGTTCTTTTTTATCGCGATGAATGGCGAGACGAGCTTGCCATTCGCCAGATGGTAAGCGATACGATCGCTCATGGAAAGTAGCATAACCAAACAACATGAATTAGAAGGCAATACGTAGCATTCCACTGCGCTCGCCATCATGAGATATAGGATGTTTTAATTCTCATTATATATATCCAGTATTTACTCTGACTATAATTTCCTTCATACCGGAACACAACAGTGCATTTACACTGCTATTTGGCAAAAAAATATAAAAAACCACAAATATTATATAATGAAAAAAGACAATTAAAACTATAAACAATAAAAACTGACAACCCTACGGCTATTGGTAACTCCATTGTATTTGTATATTTTTAATTATATTTTACAGCGTGGATATTCGTCCTTTAAGCCAGATGATTGTTTCACCACACTGCTCTATATTGCCCGCAAATAGCCTGCAGACTCGTGTATGTGGTATAATCGAGCGTAAATGAACCTTTCTGCTGTAACTTATGAATAACTTTATTTTTAAATGTGCTGTATTAATGGTGAAAGCGGGATTAAGATTCGTATGAGATCATTCAGATTGTTGAATTAAAACTAAAATAATTAGAATTGTATTGTATTGTGCGACTGCCCCGATGGCGTAGTTGTATTACGGTACGGTTACAACGCTGAGGTCTCGGGTTCGAGTCCCGGGTCGGGCAAAGTGATATTGGATTTTTAGATTTATTATCGGCCCGGAGTCAGGAGTTTGTTCTCGATATTGTGATAGGCTCGCCCCCTATCACATTATGGGACGGAACATACAAGGCGAAATGTGGGTGTCCTGGTGGCGCCTCTGCCTACCCCTTCGGGGATAAAGGCGTGAGTTTATGTATGTATTGTATTGTATAGTATCAGCCCATACACGTCCTTTTTTTTTTTTCAAATCAAATCAAATCAAATCAAAATCTTTATTTGTCAAACATGAGTATACATACAGAGCATGCAAGGTGTTCAAATATAAAGTGCAGATCTATCACGTTTGGCCTTAATGGCGTACAAATATTTAAAACTTATAACTATATTACTTAAAGAAAAAATATATCTTATTTAAAACTTAATAAACAAATAATGTATCATAATGCTATCATCAAATTTACCTACTTATTATGCTTAAACTATTAAAAAAAAAAACAAATTATACTTATTTCAATATTAATTACAATTGTTTGCTAAAATTTATCATTAAAAAAATCTTCGATACTGTAATATGCTCGTTTTTCTAAAAGGAGTTTAAGGTTTCTTTTTAAAGTATGAGTATCCTGCTCCCTCCAACTTTTAGGTAACTTATTAAATATTATAGGTGCCATGCAGAAGATACTTTTATGCATTAGCGCCGTTTTTGAGCTACACAAGCTTAGCATAGAGTTATCGCGTCTGTTGCGTCTGACGACATCTGATAGACGTGGAAATAGTTGCGGATTCTTTTTGGTAAACATAATAATTTCTAAAATATAAATACAGGGTACGGTTAATATTTTATGTTTTATAAAGAAGGGTTTGCACGTATCTGTTGATTTTAAATTAAACATGGTCCTAATGCATCTCTTTTGGGCTTTAAATACAATTTCCTTGTCCGTTGAGTTGCCCCAGAAAATAATTCCATATCGGAGATGTGATGACACTAAGCCGTAGTATGCAGTCAGTAAAACCTTGATGTTAAGCATCGGAACTAATTTGTGAAGAGCATATGTGGAATTACTGATTTTTTTGCTTAAAATATTAATATGCTCTTTCCAGTTTAATTTTTTGTCAATGGTTATCCCTAAGAATTTTGCAGTGTTAACTTCTTCAATAGTTTTATTATTAAATTGGACCTTAACATTAGTCAATCTCGGCAAGCGTTGACTGAAATGCATCACATTTGTTTTATTTAAATTTATTTTTAAATTATTATTATTCAACCATTTTATTATTGAAGCAAGGGAATTATTGATGTCGTTATTATATAAATCTTTATTGTTGCATTGTATTGTTATTGTACTATCGTCGGCAAATAGTGTTACTGGTTGATTGACTGATTTAGGTAAATCGTTTATATACAGTATGAATAGTAGGGGGCCTAAAACGCTACCTTGCGGGACGCCATATTTGACTTGTCGTTCATGGGACTGAAATATCTCTTCATGTTTAGTTATTGTGTTGATTGAGGATATTTCTGTGACTTGTGTTCTATTTTCTAAATATGATTGTAGTAACTTTAAAATATTACCCCTGATTCCGTATGCTTCTAGTTTATTTATTAAAATATCGTGTCTGACATAATCAAAGGCTTGTGTCATGTCGCAGTATATTGTACACACAGGATTGCTCTTATCAACATTGGTTATGACTTTATACAGAAAATCATATATCGCCATATTTATAGTTCTCTTCTCTCTAAATCCTTTTTGTTCATTGACTAGTATATTATTTCTTTCGAGATATTTACTTAGTTCTTTATATATAAATTTTTCATATATTTTGGAAATTATACTTATTAGGGATATCGGTCTGTAATATTCCATGGCTTCTCTATTTTCTTTTTTAAACAGGGGTTTAACTATTGATTTTTTTAAAGCATCTGGATATATACCTGAGCTTATGGTTAGATTTATGAGGTAACTTAAATGAGAACATATTTCTATGGCAACCGATTTCAGTATTTTTGTTGATATTCCGTCATAACCCACACTGTTTGTGTTCTTTAAATTCCTAATAATTTTAAATATATCCTCTGGCAAGCATGGAGGCATAAAAAAAGATTTGAGACTATTGGTAATGTTTGAAGTTACTTTGTAACCAGAATTCGGTATTGGGCTTACTTTTTCTATAAAATATTCATTGAAAGCATCTGCTATTTTCTGTGGCTCTGTTAAAATATCGTTATGTATTTTTATTTTTGTAATCAAATTTCGAGGAATATTACTTTTTGAACTGTTTATTAATTTCCAGCTAGTTTTAGATTTGTTATTTGGTATTTTTATTTCATAATTGTTTTGTGCGCATTGTGTTAATTGTATAATCTTTCTAAATAGTTTCGAGTATTTAGTAAATTTTATTTTATTTGTTATTGAAGGATTTTTTCTATATTGCCATAATAATTGTCGTTTCTTTTTACTACATATTTTAATGCCATGGGATACCCATTTACACTTTTTTGTTGACTGTATAGTTGTAGTTTCTAAAGGAAAGCATAAATTATAAAATAGAGAAAATGTTTCTATAAAAGCATTGTAGGCTATGTTAGGATCACTTGTTTCGTAAATTTCAGAGAATCGTAAACTATGCAAACAATTTTTAAATTTTATAATATATTCATTATTAAATTTTTGCCTTTTTTTACGCCAATATTTTATAGTAAAACTAGAGTTTTCAATAGGTAACTTTATTAATTGTGCCGTATGATCAGATAGTGCAAGTTCCAGTACTTGTGCTTTACATGACTTTCGAAAATTATGGGCAATATTATCTATACACGTTTGACTTTTTAATCTGGTAGGTTGGCTAATAGATAATTTTAAATTGTAATTTAATAATAAACATTCGAAATCTATTGTTTGGTATGTTCTTTTTAAAATATCTATGTTGAAGTCACCCGCAATGACGATATTTTTGTAAGATTTCCTATTCAGTTCTCGTAACAGTACATCTAACTTTTCCATACATAGATTTACATTAGTCATTTTTGGAACTCTATAAATACAAACAATAACAATTTTATAGCTAATTAATTCAATGGCACAGCACTCAAAAATACCAGTCTCTCCTTCTGCAGGGCATAAGCCTCCTCTACAGTCGAGAGTACGATTGAGATATGTTATGCCATTTATTCCACCATGCTGGCCTAGAGCGTAGTTTGCGGACTTTATTTACCATAGGAATTCTTAATTCAAATTCTTTACATAGAAAAATAAATACGTTAGCCCACTGCATAGCTCGGTAGGTACCTACTCTTCTGAAAAAAGAGGTTGATTGTGATCCGTTTTCCACCACATAACTGGTGGTTACTGGTAGTAGGTCTTCCACCTAAATACTGGTGGTAGGTCTCTCATATGTGAGAGGCCGCCTGGGGTAGGTACTTCTCAATGTCTATTTCTCCCGCCTAACAGCAGTGTAAATGCACTGTTGTGTTCCGGTTTGAAGGGCATTGTAGCCAGAGTAACTACTGAACATAATGAGACTGAACATCTTATGTCTCAAGATGGCGAGCGCAGTGGAATGCCAAAACAGGTACCTAGGAAAATTATCCCATGCAACATTCATACGTACAGATTGTCGGCGCAAACTCCACAGAAACGGCTCTCTTCATTCATTGGTTGCACTTTGTTCCAGACAAGAACAGATAAGAAACACTGTCTATGCTGTTTTCGAAGTGAACACACCAATTATTACTTGACCAATAACACAAAACACTAGAATAATAACGACGGTCGACGCCACTATACATATTTAGGTCTAATTACTTATCAAACATTTCTATGAACATTTTACTATGGGTTCACAACATGGACATATTATACAAAAATAGATTCATGGATTACAACCACATTCATCTGTTCGGTGGGTTTCCACTATCGAATGTGTCTGCCGTGTTTTCCGTCTTTATACAGTCAATTACATTACTGAATTTACTTTTAAGCAACTATTATATTCAGTACTAATATAGTAAAACTAAGAAATTATTAATAATATTTTAATTAAGAATTATTTTAATTAATCACAGTGTCTTATTACACTTTTAGAAATAAATATCGCGACGGAATTTCGTTCATTTTACAAAACAAGGTTTCAGTTCTGAATATGATGTTAAATTTAAATTGCATTAATTAAATATCTATGTAATAATAGGTTTCTATAATAAATCCGTTTAAGACAATATAATATTTTCATGATAAACAGATTTTATTATATTTATCAATAGATGGCGCTACGTGTACCCAGTGCGCTCCTACTTACGCATAATATTTAAGTTTAATTGTTAACTGCAAGAACAATGGTACAATGAACAATCACCCCAGTGTATAATAAAATAAATGTGAGAGGTAGTGCTCTTAAATTACCATTTCTAATAGATAAAGCCCATAAAAATAGACAAACACCCATTTAGATTATCGTAAATTCTGTACAAGAACCAAGTTACCAAATGACCTTTAAGTTTCTTTTAGCAATATTGAAAAACAGTTAAACTCGTCAGGCCGGAAACATAAATCTCTTTCCGCCATCCCGAATAATTACTGCGCACTTTTATTTTACCAGTCACCTTGAAAAGCTCCGCCTTATTCGCCCATATTTAATTATCTTAAAAGGCGGGTTTTCAATATTAAATAAAAATCAACGAAGCCGGTTGGAAGGCGTATTCGTTTAAAGTTGTACGGTTAAATTAATATTTGCGTATTTTGAAGCTTTATAAATATGTACCCACTAAACGGTATATTTTATATCAAGTGTTGGGGTATGATGGTTAAAACTTAAAAGGCAAAGGCCTCACAACATTACGCCAATTATTATTTGTGGAAATATTTTGGCTTCAGGCTGTTAAAAAGACTAGGTACTCATATATAATTTTTTTTAATATTTTCCATGTAGATATCGTCAAATTTCAACTAAAGGTATCGATTTATTGTAATTTTTTAAAAAGCGAAGGAAACATCGTTCTGCCAACAGCCAAGTCTGAATATTCATTATTCTTTCGCGTTTAATCCAAGTTAATTACAATTAAATCAAAAGATTAGATAAACCTCGGTAAATGTCGGCAAGTCGACAACTATTTGGATTGTTGCCGTGTTAATTTCCTGTCTGTCTGCAGTCGCTTCGCCGGAGTCAATTCCATGCGGATTTATATATATTTTTGTAATTAAACGCGGGAATTGTTGGCGTTTCGGAATGGTTCTTTAATTAATGGCAATTTGTGCTTTGTTTCTTCCAGTAATCTATAGTGTTTTGGGAATTAAAGTGTTTGTTATTTGAAGAGCAATACATGTATGTGTGTTGCCAGTGATGACATACGGCACCGAGACGTGGCCTCTCACTATGGGCCTTGTTAGGCGGCTCAAAGTCACTCAACGAGCTATGGAGAGGGCTATGCTCGGGGTTTCCCTACGAGATCGAATCAGAAATGAGGAGATCCGTAGGAGAACTAAAGTAACCGACATAGCCCAGCGGATTAGTAAGTTGAAGTGGCAATGGGCGGGGCACATAGCGCGGAGAACTGATGGCCGATGGGGCCAAAAAGTTCTCGAATGGAGGCCACGTAGCGGAAAGCGCAGCGTAGGACGTCCACCCACAAGATGGTCAGACGACCTGGTAAAGGTGGCGGGACGTCGCTGGATGCAGGCTGCCTCCAACAGGTCACTGTGGAAATCATTGGGAGAGGCCTATGTTCAGCAGTGGACGTCCTTTGGCTGATGGATGGATGGATGGACATCTATGACTCCGGAATGTTACAATTCTGTCTTGGTATTCCATACCACGGCTACCCTATTGACTATAAACTTCGCGTCGTTTACTATCATGTCACTAGGTTCTTTCTCATGTAATTAAATAAAATTAAACAAATCGAAATTAAACTATAGCCATGTTATAAGTTTCGTGAGACAGCCGTAAAAAAGTCATTAAAATAATAATTCTTGGATACTGCTTTGATACTGTTATTCTATCGAACCCTGAATTAAATTATTCTAAAATACAATATAGCATCGTAAAATTCAGTTTATTAGCTGTGAACGTTTTCAAAGTCGTCTTGATTATTCATATTAATATTTATAGATTTCAATAAGTTTTTATCGTTGTCCTACATTAATTCTACACAGAAGACAAGAGAAAATCATTTGTCGTCTATAGTGAATTACAAAAAATGCAGAATATTAAAATAAATAAATACACACAACACTCACCCAAACTCTGTTAGTACTAGAATCGATCCCCCTGTCTCTCACTTCACCACCGGCGCCTAACCAATAACGTCACTGAGGTTATCAAAATACTATAATATATGTACATAGGTATATAATATAATGTAGATCTGGACAGATATTATATGAAGGTATCCGCGCGCGAAGCCCAATCTATTACCTCTAAATATAACCAAAATCCAAGGAATATGTGGCATACGTGACACAGATGGTTAAAAAGACGCGGCGTACCGGATTAAAACAAGATGTGCGATTACCGCACCGACACAAAATCTGTGTGATCTAGTAGAAGTTTTTGTTATAAAAATGTATGTATTTACTATGTGTTTGTTACTTGTATGTATTTATTTACCACACTAAACGTTTATAAGTGAAAACAATTATTAAAACCGAAATTATAATCCTTATTATTTTCATTACAAAAGGCTCTAGCTAAGCAACACAAAAAAAATAAAAAGAGGTTCGTTTCGAGAACGATCTCCTTAAAGCTGTCAATTTTGAATTTGGAACGTGATTATAAACGCCCTATTTTTTTGCCTTGATTTTTGATTCGAAGCTCGCGGGATTGCCGCGTCCGTCGCATCGCGCGTCAGTCGGGCTTTGCCGCTCGTGGCGTGCGGTTATTTTTTGTGTCGCGGTCGCGTTCTAATCGATGACCAACATTACGTACGTTGTGATACTAAGCAGACGCAGAAATCGTTTTTACGGATTTCAGTGTGTTTAAATATGTACAGTGTGTAAATGGTTATTTTATGGTGTGATTACGATGTTCTAGTGTGACGGGATACTGTGATTTAAGATTTATAGTTTGGTGTTTGGTTAGTGTATTGTATTATAACATTGGGTTCCCGGAATAAGCCTTTGGGATCATTTCAAACAGGTCGGTTGTAATTTTGTATTTGTTTATTGTTTGGGTAAGAAGTTGCAGTTGCGCTTTATTTGTAGGCCTAAAATTGACGTTATGTTTATTAAACTTGCGTGGAGAGCGATATGAACGTGTGAATCAAACTACGGAATTAATAATTAATTTACTTGTTAACGGGTTTTATTCAAAGTATTTCGTCTTATTTAAATATAAAATTAATCGTTTATTTTAAATTATTTTAAGCAAAGTATATCCTTAAAAATATTAAGAACATAATTTACATACAATCACACATAATCGTCACGCATGTATCCCATAGGGGTAGGCAAAGAGAGTGGATCGCCATTTTGCTTAATCCTGATCCTGTTCTATATTACTTTCAATTCATCCACTTTAATCAACCTCTTCAAGTAGTCTTGTCGATTCAGGGTACCTTTGACCTGACCCTTGTTGAGGGTATTAACGATTTGGATTACACATTATTCGTAACAATTCATGTTTAGTAGTCAGGCGGTCGTAAAATTTATAAGCCTAATCGTCCTGGAACATGCTTCGCAATTGTGCTTTGCTCGCAATATTAAACTGGATATTGGCTGGTAAAAAAAGCTACGTTACTTACTTATAATATATTTTTAATATTAAAGTCATTACTATTTTTTCGGTTCTCGGGAAGTCATGTTAAAATACATTTGACATATTGTAAAATTCTTGTTACAAAAAATTGCGTTGCAAATGTTAAAAACGATTTGAAATATAAAAATAAAATATAACGATAGGTACATTGTTTTTACATAAAGGCTTTCTCAGAAAAATTGAATGCTTTAAAAAGAAATATTAATTTTGTATTAGAATTATGAACGACTTTTTTAATATAACAAAACGGGATATCTGATATTCTTTGATATAATTAGTGACAGTCTAATTTTTATAGAAATTGTCTTGTGACTGTTGGAAAGCAATAAATCGATATGACCTAGGTTTCATGATGAATTCAAAATTCTCATAAGATCTTCTTAGGGTTACTCCAGTAAAGTTTAACGGCCTTATTCATAGATATATTTAAAACCTATTTTAGTTTTCAAAGGTTTTGTCTCTTTCGAACGACTTTTGCATTCAGTTTGAACGAAGACGACAGAACATTCGATATCTAAAATGGGTTTTAAAACTGTCTACGAATAAGGCCATAAGTATATTTACTTACCATTGTGTTCGTGTATTATTGGACTTTAGTAGACCAAAACGCCAAAACCAGAAAGAGCTGACGTAAGACAGGAAGCCAATCGTAAAATTATAAGGTAAATCATTATGCTAGGCTGGAAAGTTAGTTTCTCCGACGTCATGTAAGTGCGGGTAGATGAAGAAATCTAAAGCTCGGTACAGTAGGTATACTGTAAAGTTTGACGCCAGACAAGCGACAAGCGTAAAATTATACCCAATTCTTTGACAGGCTCCAAAGCTTGTGTAACTTGCGGCCAAGGTTTCCAACACTGATTATGAGACTAATGTTTGTGTATTCCACAAACCTATTGTATTCTATGTAAAAAAAGTCTTTTACCCGCGACAGTAACTCAAATTATGGGGTCAGGACTCAGGACTATACGCGTGCCCGCTGGACGTAATATTCTTCCTGTATCATATATAGAAACAAGGACTTTGATTTACGTATTTAATACCTAGATTTATGACTTAAAATGAATCTTTAACTTATTACATTTTAAGTTAATACTTTTTTTTCCACACCTACCTAGATAAACAAACAAAACACAATTTTGAATAAATCTTCTCCATATATCGTGATTTTCAGCAAGTAAGTTTAATATCAAAACGCAAACAGCTTTATGGCTAATATACGCAAGTCGATATTCCCAACTCGGTTAAAAAAATATCAGACGCTACTAAGTTGCAGAATTCTAAATAAAAAACGTGACGTGTGCAGATAAATTGAAGTGTTTACATACTTTTAAATACGAAATATTCTTTAGCGTTTTGTTAAGGCTGTATGTCTTGGTTGCTTTAGACATGTGAATTAAAAAGTAAGTAAATATAGGAACATTAAAAAACTGGATTTATCGTACTTGACGTTGGTTTAATGTTTTTAACAGTTGCCTTAAAAAGCATATACATACACAAATTCGCTTTACTTCTTACATCTTACGCTCACTTGCATGAACTATTTTTAGAACGCAATACATTTGAGATGCCAAATGTATGGTGTTGATATTGTCACGAGTTACGTACGCTCAGCCCTTAGAAATAAGCCATTTAGATAAGGAAGTTATGTCTTCACAGTATTTGATATTAAAAACCATTCATGTAACTTAGCCATAAGAGTACCATGTTTAGTCAGTCTGAAATACACTCTCGTGTTGAACAGTTGTATTTTTTAAAAGCTCCTCCGGCTCGCTCCCCTCATAACTGGCGCAGTCGTGGTAGGATAGTTCCAACTCGCGACATCGGTCATCTTTGCATAAAACTCTGTGAATCGACTACGTTACGAGCGACTATCCAGAACCTATCAATCGAGACCGGACGGCGATAATACAGTGCTCCAGACTCCACGGTTGTTCAGCGATGTGGTATTGGAGGTAAGATCAAATTCTTTTACTATCCAGTATCCCTTGCTCAATTCCCGCGTTTTTATGTGTTTAGTGTTTGTTGTTTTGACCTCAAAATCGGTAAAAAAGGACAGTGCTAAGTACATTAATTTATTAAATTGCTTAAAATCAGTGAATTAATAAATACATAAGTTATTAAAATCTCCAATCGATTTAAAGCTTATTATTTAAATTGTTTTTACTTAAAATCAGTAAAATCAAATAACTGTTAAATAAAAGTGTTACATAAAAACCCTAACCAGGTTTAACACATATATAAGTAAAATAACTCTTTTAGTTACTTTTTGCTAAAACTTTATATACTACGTATTTTTAAAATGACACAAGAGGGAGTAACCCCGTTGTCACAGCTGGCGCAAGCAGCCACACGTCCAATAACAGTCAACTACGACTTAATTGACAAAGTTTTGCCAATATATGATGGCAACAGTAAATCATTAAACTTTTACATAAGATGTGTAGAAAGTGTTTTAAAGAATCATGGTATACCCAGCACAGACCATATTGTGTTATGCCTTATTCGAAACAAAATAATAGGAAAAGCTTTAGAGGCCATCTCACTCGAGGTAGATATAGAGAATTGGTCATCGATAAAAACCGCTTTACTAAATAGATTCGGTGAACAACGTAACGAAGTTCAGTTGTTACAGGAAATGATGCGTTGCACCAAATCCAGAAATGAATCGTGCGAAGCTTATGGTAAAAAAATTAGAGATCTATTAGATGCATTGTGTAGTGTAGGTGAATCCGCTACAAAGGATAGTAGGTATTACCAGACAGTGGCTATAGATACATATATAGATAACATCGACTATAACATTGGTCTTGGTGTTAGAATTAATTATCCGCAGACACTAGAAACGGCAATAGCGTTAGCTAGACAAGAAGAGCTTAAGTTGAAACGGGCGGAAAACAAAACAATACAACCCCTGTTTCAACCCAAACAAACGTTTAATCGACCATATATAGGGACGAGACAACCCTATGCAGACAATAACTTGTCAGCGCAGAATTTCAATCCGCGCGCTATTAAGCAAGAACCATCCGCGCAATTCAAAAGCCCAGGTTCGCGCACATACCCAAATAAAGTTAATAATATTTGCGAAAATATAGAAAGCTACGAAACGTCCTACGACGTAGACGATGTAAATGATGGTGTAGCTCCTACTGCACACATTAGTGAATCCCCGAATTTTCAGGTAGATGCCTCAGAAAATCCAAAACCTTAATACATTATTTACCGGAATATGAATACATAATAGACCAGTTACCGTATATACAGGTACCAAACATAGGTAAATTCTTAGTAGACACCGGAGCTTCACGCTCGCTTATCAGTACGGATGTGTTATTTAATAAACACATTCCGAAGAATGTTTATGTACAACCGTTTAAGATAAACACAGCTCATGGGACTTCTTCCCACGATAAGATTTTACAAATGTCTTTGTTCTCAATTTTAGGAACGGATGTTGATCATAAATTTTTAGTATTTGACTTTGATGAAAATTATAAAGGTTTAATAGGAAGCGACATACTTAGTACTTTTGGATGTCGAATAGATTATAAAAGTAAGAAATTAATTACAGAATCGAACACAATAGACTTACATTTTAAAAAAATAAAAATTATAAGAAATATCAATGAAAATGTACAAGTGAATAAATTCACAACAGAAGAAATTAATTCAGAATTAAAAAATAATTTACGCAGAATCAGAACAGAACATTTAAATATTGAAGAAAGACGCGAAGTAAATAAACTTTGTTTTCAGTATCGCGACATTTTCTATGTAGAAAATCTCCCGCTAACATTTACACATTCAGTTAAACATTCATTGCGATTAACTGACCAGACTCCTATATTCACTAAAAACTACAGGCGTCCGCCTTGCGAACAAAATGAAGTCCAAAAACAAGTGGACAGCCTATTAAATAAAGGAATTGTTAGAGAAAGCATGTCACCTTGGTCGAGCCCAGTTCATTTAGTACCAAAAAAACAAGACGCATCAGGTCAAGTTAAATGGCGACTTGTTGTAGATTACCGTAAATTGAATGAAAGAACCATTGAGGATAAATATCCTATACCTAACATTAGTGATATTTTGGATAAATTAGGAAGAGCGCAGTATTTTACTACGTTAGACCTCGCTTCAGGATACCACCAAGTCGAGATGGACTTGAATGATATAGAAAAAACAGCTTTTACAACTGACAAGCATTATGAGTTTCTTAGAATGCCCTTTGGCTTAAAAAACGCACCTAGTACGTTTCAACGCCTTATGAATAACATACTTAGAGACTTATTAGCAGATGGAACGTGTATCGTTTACTTAGACGATATCCTTATTTATTCCACCTCATTACAAGACCATATGACTAAATTAAAGAAAGTGTTTCAAAGACTTAGAGAACATAATTTTAAAGTGCAGTTAGATAAATCAGAATTTTTGAGAAAAGAAGTAGGATATCTTGGGCACGTGTTAACCCAAAATGGCCTAAAGCCTAACGAGGATAAAATCCTTGCTGTAAAGAAATTCCCAATTCCAACCACTCAGAAAGAAATTAAATCTTTTCTTGGACTTGTAGGTTATTATAGAAAGTTCATTCCAGATTTTGCTAAATTAACAAAACCATTAACAAAATGTTTGAAGAAAAATGCTAAAGTAATTCATACACCTGAATTTATAGAGGCAGTAAATAAATCGAAACAAGTTTTATGTAACGCTCCTGTGTTACAATACCCAGACTTTAATAAACCGTTTATATTAACAACAGATGCTTCAGAAGTATCAGTAGGTGCTGTTTTGTCACAAGGAACAGTTGGTTCTGATAAACCTATAGCGTACGCGTCACGTACCTTATCTGAAACAGAAAGTAAATATGCACCCATAGAGAGAGAATTACTAGCCATAATTTGGGCTACTAAATATTTCAGACCATACCTATATGGCCGCCAATTTACTATATACACAGACCATAAACCTTTAACATGGTTAATGTCCCTTAAGGACCCCAATTCGAAACTTACCCGATGGCGTTTACGTCTCGAGGAATACGATTATAAAATAGCGTATAAAAAAGGTAAATATAATACCAACGCTGACGCATTATCACGAATAAAAATAAATGCGTTAGACGCGATAGAGAAACCAAGTACGTCCGAACAAAAAGAATTAATTGACGAACTCGAGTCTTTAGGAGAAGGACCCTCGTCGATAAGGTCACTTTTACAATTAGATGATTTGCTACCCCCTGCATCAAATGAAGTATTAGCAGATACAAATGTTTTGGAACAATTCGAACAAAACATAAATAATATACCGAATTGTCCCGACGCAATAGATAAAAAGTTAAAGCAGTTCCATATTCGGAGTTCCCCTGGCACGGAATATAGAATAGAGGATAAGTCGAAAAATAATTACAGTATTAAACATGTATTTATACCTATTAATAACACAGAAGAGGAAACAATAAGATTTTTGAGAGAACATACAATTGCAGATAGGAAATTTTATTGCTATTTCCATAACGAAGAATTATACACAGTTTTTTGTAAAGTATATAATTCAGTATTCGACCAACGCGGTCCAAAGCTATTTAGATGTCTCACACGCGTCACACTTGTTGATGATACCTGTGAACAAAAAACATTAATAAAAAAATATCATGAAGGAAAAACCATACACAGAGGCATCCAAGAAACGTGGAAGCATCTTCAAAAGAATTACTATTGGACAAATATGTTAGTTTCAGTTCAAAAGTATATAAATGAATGCGAGATTTGCCTTAAATCTAAATATGAGAGAAACCCATTAAGACCACCGTTAGCCTTAACGGACACACCCGAAAAACCTATGCAGCATTTGTATATGGATTTATATAGTTCTGATGGTATTACGTTTTTAACCATAATAGATAATTTTACAAAATTTGCACAGGCAATTCCCCTGCATGCTTCTACAAGTATCCATGTCGCGGAAGCCCTTTTACAACTTTTTGCGATATTAGGCATACCTAATAAGATAACCACAGATTCCGACCACAAATTTGATAATGACGTTGTTAAGGAAATATGCACGATGCATAGAGTCAGTATCCATTTTACAACGCCATATAACCCAAACTCGAATTCACCAATAGAAAGATTCCATTCAACTATAGGCGAATTAATAAGATTACAGAAATTAACTGATAAAAACGATATATCAATTCTTATGAGAAATGCTATAATAGCTTATAACAATACCATACATAGTGCGACAGGCTTTACACCATTCGAGTTGCTCTATGGTCATACAAGTAGCCGTAATCCTTTAGAGTTATTTTATACACAGGAATATTATCAGGATTACGTATTAAAACACAAAGGTCAAATGGAAATTGCACAAAAATTAGTAGCTTCAAAATTAGCATTTGACAAAGAAAAGGTAATACAGAGGGCCAACAAAAATAGCGAAAGTATTACACTAAAAATAGGTGAAAAGGTGTATAAACAAGTTGCAAAGTCAACTCGTAGCAAGAAAACCGAACCACGTTATTTAGGTCCCTATACAGTTGTTAGAATCCACCCAAATAATATTATTGAAATTGTTGGAAAACATGTAAACGCTAAGACAATAAGGGTTCATTGCCGACTGTTAAGACGACCCTCTCAAATTACAGAATCGTCATCTTCAGGCTCATCGCCGGAAGCATCGGATCCCACGCAGATCCAGTAATTCAGCCGATCCATACGGAAGACGGTCTCTTAGTGATTAAAGATGCAAAAATAGTACATAAGACAGACACATATAGTTTACTATGTACATATAACACGAGCTATCTATATCATGTTTTTCAGGAATATATAAGTATTTACTCCAAGATTGTGTTAGTTGAAAATTCGCAGCACACATATGCAGAGAGATACGTGCATAGGCAACAAATTCAGTATTTAATTGATAACATTGTTAGTAAATTCTTTTACATATTACCAAGGAATACATTAAGGAATAAAAGAGGATTAATAAATGGTTTAGGCACTATTGTGAAAGCAATAAGTGGAAATTTAGACGACAGCGATGCGCAACATTTTGAGAATGAAATAGATAAATTGCGTAAACAGACGTATGCTGTTACAGATAGTCAAAAAGTTAGTATTAGCCTAATGAAACAGTTCATTGACGAATATAACGAAAATTTAAATAAAATAGAGAGAAATTTGGATATGGTGGCAACAAATGTTAATAACGTAAATAAAAATTTGTCTTTGTTAACGTCACGATTAGAGATGCTCCAATCTCATATCCAAATCGAGAATGGCTTACAACTTATATATGATAAAGTTAGTATTTTGGAATCCGCTATAACATTTGCATCCATAGGGAAATTACACCCCAGTGTCATAGACCCTATGTATTTGTTAACAGAGCTGATTAAAGTTGAAAAAACTTACAAACTACCCTTAGAAGCCAGACGTGAGAATATGTATCTTATTGAAAAGATAATAATGGTCAAAGCATACAATACACTTAATACACTCACCTTCATATTAGAAATACCCATTGTGAGTCCTGTCACTTATGACCTCCTTCACGTCTATTCCTTACCTAACAGTAACAATTTAACCCGCATCCCCATTGCACCTTACCTTATACTGGGTAGTACTGAGTTTACTTACCTTCAACAACCATGCCAACGAATAACCGACGAGCTTCAGATATGCAGTCACTTAGAACTTAAGAAAATAGAAAATAACGCAGACTGCATTATCCACATTATACATCACATGCCAGCCGAAAATTGTCGACTAGCTAATGTTAACATGCCCGCCGTGAAACTTCAAGAGATACAAGAAGGTACCTGGCTCGCTATAACGAGAAGCCAGGAAATCGTGAAAACGAAATGTGGCGAAAAGGAGAGTTTTCAGCGTATTCAAGGCGCATACTTATTAAGCGCTACGGAAGGGTGCTTACTCTACATAAATGGCGTAACGCTACGAACGCATCGTAGCAGACTTACCGTAAAGGAACCCATTCCTTTGCCAAGGATCGAGATACCACAGATTAATATAACATTAAATCAGATAAAATTGGAACATGTGGATCTTGATAAATTAAACATCCTTGCTGCTCACACCCCGTCAGTTCCAGACATGGAGAGGAGCTACGCGCCTACGACGAACCCCAGCTGGACTTCAATCGTCACCCTGAGTGTTATAACACTAACCCTGATATGCTTGGGCACCCGTTATTACAGGACCAGGCATAAACCACCCCAAGAACAAGGACACATCGCTATAGACATGGTGGAACCAGCCAACGTGCAGCGCAGTGGTCCTACGTCGGTGGAACCGTCCCTCCAGAGGACACTACTGTATCCACCCCTCGCTACGGAGACACCAACTTCGGCCGTACGCAGCCCTCTGGGAAGGGAGGAGTTACGTACGCTCAGCCCTTAGAAATAAGCCATTTAGATAAGGAAGTTATGTCTTCACAGTATTTGATATTAAAAACCATTCATGTAACTTAGCCATAAGAGTACCATGTTTAGTCAGTCTGAAATACACTCTCGTGTTGAACAGTTGTATTTTTTAAAAGCTCCTCCGGCTCGCTCCCCTCATAACTCACGATAAAAGTTATTGTCAAAGTTAAATGCTGCAAGTGGGAATTTATCATGATCATAAGTGTATTTCCAACAATGTTTCGTCAAAGCATCGTTCGATGTACATTAGTATAAGTTCTTTTGATTCTAAAATTATAAATATTACTATCTTTATTAACATATTGTGAACTGGCTGAGGTTGAAAACGACTTAAGGAAATCTTCATAAGAATTTTTATGGTATGTTGTTCCCGCATTAGGCCTGTGTCGTCGACTATAGCCTAAGTTCTCTCAATCATACTCTCGATTCTATATTGGACTTTTTTGAAAATATTCTATCGATTATGTTCATCAGGGATAATGTAGGATTTTAATGGTGAAAGAATTTTTCAAATTGACCCATTTCTTTTAGAGACAATTTAACGCAAACAAACAATTAAATCTTTCCTATTGATAATATTAGTTTAGAACTTTATATGATACATCAATTCTAAGTATTTTTAACTGTTTAATAATATCGCATAGCGAATTATTCTTCATCTAAAACCTATATTTAATTGAATGCACCACTAGAAAATTATCTACAATCATTAAACCTGATTTTGAGTAAAGATTATTTGTTTGTTGATGGAATATAAAGTTGGAAATTGTTGTCTACCGCCCAGCAACAGCTGTGGATTCGTAGAAAACGTAATTAAAATGAATTCTTGTTTTAATCCGACCTCTTTTGCTGTGGGTGAAGGTGAAATGCCAAATAGGTCGCATGCACACAGCTTAAAGGTTATACAAAATCCGCAGTATTCTAATCTACTATCTTGTGTTTAATAAGGTACTGAATTATAGACCATAATGTACACCCATAGACATGAACTTTAATAGATGTCGCTAGTAATAAATGCTTCTTGTTTCCAAAGGAAGCTTGTTTTATTTCAACGATGTTTCATTTAGGCCCAGATGCATGAGGTAACTTTGACCATTAGTTTAATGTTATCGTCATAAATTTGTGACGTATTTGACATTGCTAATGTATGGGATTGACATTTTTAAAGTCAAAGTTAGTTTGTGCAATTGACCATTAGTCACACTCAGCCGTTTTTGACATATTTTTATTCGATTATTGGGATCTTCAAAACTAATTTTATAAGTCATCTATCTTCTATTAGCGAGTGGCGAAAATTGGAACATGAAATATAATTTGAAAAATCTATTTAACGCATTGTTTAAGATATGTTTTCCTAATAAACAAAAACGGCTGTATTCATAGACAGTTTCAAAGCTTATTTTAGTTATCGAATATTTTGTTTTCTTCGCTCAAATTGAATTCAAAAGTCGTTCGAAAGGGACAAAACATTCGATAACTAAAATAGGTTTTAAAACTGCAGCATGCATTTATACTAGTAATCTAATAATATTAACATGTCTTATATAAATAGTTTATTCATTTGTCGGAATCCCATGACACTTTGTAGATTTCACATAGTTGGGAGGTATTCGTAAGAAATATATTGGTATATACGATTTGTAACGATGTACTTTTTTGCGACTTTAAACTCTAAAAAATAGACGCCATCGAAGCTGTTATCACATTTTCAGCTGGTTCACTCGAGACTATTCTATAGCTCATACGAATACCTACATAAAATATAGCTACATAATTAAACGCCCAAAACAAATTCCTTAAACCCTTAAGTATTTCAAAGTTATTATTACGGCAAGTTAATTGAGATAAGTGGGGACTTAGCAGTCGCTCTAGTGCCCTTAACTAAGTTACCTACGCTGTAAGACCTAACTAACTTAGCTTAAAGGTTATGCAAAGGTTACACTTGAAAGGCCTGAAAGTATGTAAATTGTAAGAAGGTTTTTGGGTAAAGGGATGAAGAATAGGCATTTCTTTGTTGGTAGCACGCAATAATTTATAAGGCAACTACTCGTAGAATTGTTTCGAGGAAAAGCGTTTTAGATTACATATGTAATTGTAATGCTTATGCCTCATCTATGGGAAGACACAAATTATGCATTTACTTTGTTCGATCTCGACATAGCTGTGAGATAAATCTAGTTTTCATGGTGTTCAGGGTTTGGATAGTGAAATTTAGAATAATTAATTGTATTGTATCAGCCCATATACGTCCCACTGTAAGGCACGGGCCTACACTAAAATTGGGAGTACGATTATAAGTGGTTAGGCCATTTAGTCCACCACGCTGGCCTAGTGCGGGTTGAGGGTTTTACATACCACATAAATTCTTACAATTCGCTATTGTATGCAGGTACCCACACAATGCTTTCCTTAACCGATATAGACTGTGGTGATTGATTCATTGAGAATTTCTCAATACACACATGACTTCGAAAAGTCATGTGAGCCTTGGGATTTGAACCCGCAACCACCGTGAACATGTTGGCAGCTACGTCTAGTCCATTTTACCAACAGGCCACCGCGCACTTCACCATAATTTCATTTTTTTTTAATCCATCGTGACATCACATTAACAATTTATATTGCTTAACTCTTCGGCCTAACGTTCACAATGGAACTCTAGTTTCTAAAATAGTCCAGTCTTCGGCAGTGGGCGTTTATTGACTGTAATTATTTTATTGGGTCCAAGCTATCGTATTACAAGTAGGCGTAGAAGAAATTTTGCCTTCGACTAAGTATGTGTGACGTATTATTACCCTTTCAATCTGTGACGGCAGAATACTACGTGGCTGCCTCGGTGGCGTAGTTGTACTATGGTACGACTACAAAGCTGAGGTCTCGGGTTTGAATCCCGGGTCGGGCAAAGTGATATTGGGTTTTTCTATTCATTATCAGCCCGGAGTCAGGAACTTGTGCCAGATATGGCGATAAGCTCGCCCCCATCACATCACGGGACGGAACATACAAGGCGAATTGTGGGTAACCTGGTGGTGCCTCTGCCTACCCCTTCTGGGATAAAGGCGTGAGTTTATGGATGGATGGTCAGATTAAGGTCGAACTAAGGACTCCAGACTATTTCTATATAAAACATGGGTTAAGTGAATTTTATTCCCTGGAAACAGTGAATGTAGAAGTTTCCAAGTTTCATAGACATACTTAAAGGTGCTTTGAAATATTTTGTAAGTTTATGTAAGTGAAATAATGTTTGGCGAGTTTATTTTCTTCTTGAACATAGTTATTGGGTTATATTTTTTGTGATCTATAGACATCAGCTCGGCTATTCTTTACTATTTTACAAAGAGTCAAGTTTGATCAAGAAGTGTTTGCTGTCGCGTTTATTTTGGTTTTTGCCTTATGTACTAGTCCATAAGTATTTGGGGGGTAGGGAGTGGGGGGGGGGGCGGGGTGTAATTTAATTCTTCTGTTTCTCTCTTCTTCTAACTACATATTGGCAACACTCTTGCAGAGCCGTTGTGAGCAATTGAATGTTTTCTATTTGTAGTCCATTTCCACTATAGCTAGATACATACAATAAAATAAACTATTATCTATACATATAATAAAAATGTAAATGGTCGATGTCTGTACATGGAAGATATTTAAGAAATTTTAACGCGAGGGGTCTTTATAACAGCAACAGAAGCCAAAACAATTTTTTTTAGAATTTTTGTCTGTCTGTCTGTCTGTCTGTCTGTATGTTTGCTTGCGCATCACGCAAAAACTACTGCACCAAATGAGATGCGGTTTTCACAGTTGTATTACTGTAGGTTCAACTTAAAAACTGGTATATGTTGCATTTACATACAGGGTGTTTCTTTTTGTTTGCTTGCACATTATTCAAAAACTACCGCACGGAATGAGATGCAATTTTCATAATTATATTGGTGCAGGTCCAACTTAAAAATTGCTATATATTTCATTTACATACAGGGTGTTTCTATTTGTTTGCTTGCACATTACTCAAAAACTACCCCACGAAATGAGATGCAGTTTTCACAGTTGTATTGCTGCAGGTTCAACTTAAAAACTGGTATATGTTGCATTTACATACAGGGTGTTTCTTTTTGTTTGCTTGCTCATTACTCAAAAACTACCACACGAAATGAGATACGGTTTTCACCGTTATATGTGTGCAGGTCCAACTTGAAAACTGGTATATGTCTTATTTAGATACAGGGTGTTTCTTAAGGAAAATAAATGAGAAAAACTAATATAATGGGTCTCTATTAACGTAATAGAACTTAGATTTTTAGAATTTTTGTCTGTTCGTCTATGCGGTTGTCCTCGATGAACTCAGAAACAGCTTAACGGATTTCGACGAAAATTGATATGGAGGTAGCTGACACCCTGGATTAACACTTAGGCTACTTTTTATCCCGAAAAATAGTTCCCGTCGGATGAGGTATATATTTGTTACTTTTACATACATACATAAACTGACGCCTTTATCCCCGAAGGGGTAGGCAGAGGCGCCACTAGGACACCCACATTTCGCCCTGCATGTTCCGTCCCATGATGTGATAGGGGGCGAGCCTATCGCCATATCGGGCACGAATTCTTGACTCCGGGCTGATAATAAACAGAAAAATCCAATATCACTTTGTCAGACCCGGGATTCGAACCCGAGACCTCAGCTTTGTAGTCGTACCGCAGTACAACCACGCCACCGAGGCAGTCAATATAGTTTTATACTCAAAATGATGGGATGGGACTGCATTACATGCCATGAGTGAGAACGGGACAGGACGGGTTGTGAAATTCAAAATAATCTATTCATATATATTTTAAAATAAAGTTAATCACGCAGACGAAGTTAGCGGGCAGAAGCTAGTGTGTAATATGAATGTATGAGTCCTTGGTTTTCAGAACTCTAATGTCAATATTGAATTAAGTAAATGACAGTAATTACCTTCTGTGTAACCACAGTGAGTAACCAATGTGTGGAGTAATGAACTTTATGTAAATAATAAATGTGTCAATACTATACTGTAATTATTCGAATTTGGGTGTATGTGTTTGTACGGTTCCTTGCTAACTCATACACCATTTATATGACAGTTGAAATGCTGTAATAATGTTGTTAAAATACATATATTTCCTAAAACACTAATGAGATGAACTTGATATACAATTGATAGTTTTATGATATGATAAGCGAGTGCGCGCGGCCCTTGATGGCTAATTGCGAACTGACTAAATGCATTATATTATTTTAAAGTATTGAAGAAATTGGGTCGCAAGCGCCGCGTATAAATGCTGACCTAAGAAAATATACGGTTGTACCGTACATGTTTATTCCTAGTATCTCTTATTTTAACAGTGAATACAAATATCATGATAAAACCATACAGTAGTGTTAGAGCCAGTGGTATAGCTTTTGTAAGTCGTGACTCAGCATGAATGGGCAGGCTCGTCCGGGGTTGTACTACTGTCTCACAGAAAATCGACGTGTCGCGACAGTTTCGTTGTCGCGTTTCGTTCTGTGTGTGAGATTGTCGGATGCCCAATACTCCTGTCCTCTTCCCATCCTTTTTCCTTCCCCCTCCCCTCCCATTTTTCTGGGCAACACATCCATGATTGCGGATCCAGCGAAGTGGATGTTCATGGGTGGCAGTGATCACTTCAGGTGACCTGTTTGCTCGTTAGCCGGAACTATTTATTTATTTATTTATATATACCTATATATTCTTTATTGTACACCACGGAAAAAAGACAGAGATAATAACAAAACTAAACAATAAGTACAATCGGCGGCCTTTTTGCACAAGGCAATCTCTTCCAGGCAACCTTAGGATGGACATAGAAGAAAGGAGAGAGAAAGGGCAGTCTAGGGTGTATAGTGACATAAATATAAATAGATAAATAATAATATTAAATATAGATAAAATTATGCAATAAACAAAAAAAAATACACGTGATTTTCCACGCGTACGTTGATAGCCAAATCAGAAACTATGAGGAATAGTGAAAAATACTCGAAGGAGTAAAGTCCCCGATTGCGATGATAACTAAAACTGCATACTTGAATTTTTGGAAAATAAGTATTCCTAACGAGGAAACGAACACGATTATTTTGAAAAAAATAAAATAAAATAGATAGTCCGGTCAATTTAGACCAAAAAATGAGAGTGAAGTTACATAAAGTCCCAACAAGCTGAATTTCTGTGAAATTGTTCAAAACATAATTATAAACAATGTCTAAAAGTTCCCCATCATTCCCCTGTAAGGAATTTTTTTTATTCAAGGTCAAAGTTAAAAAAAATGAGTTTTTCGCGATTTTCAGCAAAACGGTAAGTTTTATCATAAAAGTACCTCAGACAAAAATTGTAGATCATAAAATTATCTACAAAAATGTATCAATACTTTTTTTCTTACGAGCCACCGTTTCTGAGATATAACGATTCAAAAAGTTATAAAAGTTGTTATCGTCATAATATGCATGAGTACGCCACGTATATGGGTCATTCCGTGTTTTCGTGCAAATTACATATCCAGCCAAATAAAACCATGAAACAATGCTTTTTTTTTAAGATATTTTTTCGAATGTACTTCATATCAAGTTCCCTAAAACTAGTATCATTGAAAGTTTCAATATTTTAGTTAAGTTTTGATTTATCGTAGTTTATCGCCTGAAATTCTCATTACCCTCTGTGTCCAAAGTGTGTCGAGATTGAATTGATTCTGTTTATTTCTTTTTGGATCAATTATTTTCTTCAAATTCTTCGATAATCTGTTAGTTTAATTAATTATTATTTTATTAATAGTATTTTTAAAAATAAAATCGTTGTATAAACGATTAAAAAAAGGTCCTAAAATTTTGTCACACAAAAAATGTCATTACCTTCCATCGCTAGAATAGTTCAATTCGTAGGCGCCTTTGTAAATCCTCACTCGTGAGTCATGGCGCAATCTGCTCGTAAAGGTCAGTTAGCCACGTCGGCAAAACAACGTGGCCGTGTCTTACAGGTTGATGAAATTATATACGTTCTTTATGTCTTCCAAAATATTTTGTCCTAATATTGGTTCATTACACTCCGTTCAATTATAAAGGGGAAGTAGCACTTAATATTACTATAATTTCTATAAGTTACGCCTTGTCTATAGGCTATAATCCTATTTAATTGTGAATTAGTCATAATGTAAAATTAGTCAGTTATTTAAGAAGTTCTTTCAAATTATCATTCAATTCCGTTGCATCCCCATCCGTCCCATCCTATTTTTGTGGATGGTAATGAACGATTATGGAAGTGAATGAATGATTTTATTATCAAATTACTATTTGATGTACACTTTATTGTTTTAAGCCTTAACTGTAACCGTTGCCATATTATATGTAATCCAAAAACAAGAACATAGTGAGTACGTGGTCCGCAAACCTGCTCCGAGCAGTACGCGTTGAGCTCTTTTGTATAATTATTATCTATAAATTTACACAAGATAGAAAAGTGCCTTCTTTTGAATACCATTAAAAAAGAAAGCTAGATTTGTTTTATTGAATAACATTCTTGATTTTTTGTCATTTTTTTATCTTCCGCGGAACGACGAAATTTGCACGAAATCACGGAACGACCCATATACATCTAGAGTTGTTATATTTTATGGTTTCATTTTACTTGATATTCTTATAGTTAAAACTTATGTATATTTTATATTGTAAGTATAAGTTACAATGACCGATAGAAAAATATTTAAACATTTAATATATAACATATATATATGAAAAAACTATTTTTTTCTTAAAACCAGGAAAAGCTCAGCATCAATCAGATATATATTCATCAAAAAGTTTACTTACTTTTGTAAAGTGTCAAGATCATGTACTATTTTTACACTCAATAACTGGCTGTGATACGACATCTGCATTTTACAGGAGGGGTAAAACAGCAGTTTTCAAAATGTTTGAAAAACAAGATTTAATTCAATGTGCTGAAGTTTTTAATAAGAGTAATTCAACTCAACAAGAAGTTATTACCAACGGCATCCGCTTTCTTCTTTCTATGTACGGAGCTCCTAAAAAAACTACCTGTTTAGATAAGCATCGATATATGCATGTTTCGTTAAAAATACTAAAAATAAAAAACAAGTTCAATTAGCTTGTCTTCCTCCAACCTCAGTTGCTGCTCACCAACATCTTTTTCGAGTATTTTACCAAGTTTAAGTGTGGCTTGGTTATCAGCTAGACCCTACAGACTGGGCTTGGAAGTTGGTCAACAATATATTAGAGCCAGTTCAAACTTTACTTCCACCTGCGCCGGAAAACTGCTGAACACTATTTTTTACAACTGCAAAAAGGGATGCAGTGCTAAATGTGGTTGCAAAAAAGTCGGACTGTCTTGTTCTTTGGCATGCACAAATTGTCAAGGCCGGTCGTGCTCTAATATTGAATCACAAACAATGGAGGATTCGTTTGACTCCGACGAAGTATCATGCGATACATCGCTATTGACGCAATTTACTTGCATCCAAAATGAAGATGAAGAAGAATTAGGAGAAGAAGAACAAGAAGAAGATCAAGAAGAAGAACAAGAATTTGAAACTTACGAATAAGACGAATAAACTTCAACACTTTTTTTTAATTTACATTGCTTTTATCTTTCCCAATCTTTGAAAATTTTCGTTATTTTGCAATAGTTTTACATTAAACAGGATCACAACTGACCCGTGGAGTAGGCCTACTGGGGCAACCACGTTAAAAAAAACGCGCTAAGTACTACCTCATAGGTGGCGTGGAAACGTGTGCATATTATGACGATAACAACTTTTATAACTTTTTGAATCGTTATATCTCAGAAACGGTGGCTCGTAAGAAAAAAGTATTGATACATTTTTGTAGATAATTTTATGATCTACAATTTTTGTCTGAGGTACTTTTATGATAAAACTTACCGTTTGGCTGAAAATCGCAAAAAACTCATTTTTTTTACCTTTGACCTTGAATAAAAATTTTTCCTTACAGGGGAATGATGGGGAACTTCTAGACATTGTTTATAATTATGTTTTGAACAATTTCACAGAAATTCAGCTTGTTGGGACTTTATGTAACTTCGAATGTCTAAATTGACCGGACTAAGAGTGCTATGTTTGCTATGTTGTTATACTATTCTATAATTATTAAAATCTGGGAAGTGGAGACATAGGTACGACAAACTAAAGGCACCGTAGTACAACTATGCCACCGAGGCAGTCATTATGTAATATCTATCCCGTTTATTCGTTAATTAAATCAGACTCGGGCCAAAGTCATAAACTTTACCCTTTAAAATTCAAACTAGCCTAGCCACTGTAAGAATAAATAATTCAAACGTTATTTATGCAAAAATTATCATTTTATGTATATGTAAATTTAGTAATGTTTAAAAAGGCTGTTTTTAAAAACCTAGTTAACTCAAAGTGCTTCGAATTTTAGTAAGAAAGTCGTGACACAAATTGAATCTCCTTTGAAATGGATATGTTTTAGTAGGTTTCAAAACAAGCTTAATCCGCTTCTTGACTTAAAAGAATTGCGTTTTTTTTTAAATGTTTTTTTTTTACGTTTAATAGTCATTTTACTGTATTCGTACATACATAAACATTAGGTCTTTATTGCAATAGGGATAGGTGCTACCAGGGCACCCACGTTTCGCCTTGTGTGTTCCGTCCCATGATGTGATAGGAGGCGAGCCTATCACCATATTGGGCTAAAATTCCTGACTCCGCGCTGGTAATGAATAAAAAATCCAATATGACTTGACCGACCCGGCCTTCGAACCCAAGACCTCAGTGTTGTAGTCTTACTGTAGTACAACTGCGCCACCTAGGCTGTCATGGTCATCTTAGTCACGTTAAAACTCATATAGTTGAATCGACAATGGTTCTAAACTCGTGGACAAACAGCAAGTCCACTGTTGAACATACGCTTCTGTCTCCTCCTTGTCTGCTTCACTCAAACAGAATTCAAAAATCGTTCGAAAGGGACAAGACACTTTCTATGAATAAGGCCGTTTGGGTTATCAAGTCAAGTCAAGTCAAATATTCTTTATTCAAGTAGTCTTTTACAAGATCTTTTGAATCGTTAATTTCTGCTACCACCGCTTTGGAACGTGTTGTAGCTGTGAAGAAGAAACGGCGCAAGAAACTCCCTCAGCGACACGAACTGTCTTCTTTTTCTTTCTTTCTTTTTTTTTTTTATTTTTTTTATAAATTATTGATGGATAAAATGTTGTCACGTTAACCGTTTTACTGGAAATTTTCTAAGATTGTAGAGAGATACGCCCTTAGGGAATATTCCTTACTTAAAGGTAAACACAGGGTTCGATTACAGATATCTTATTTTCTTTGGTTTCGATTGGATGTCTACAATATTTTTGTGTCTAATGGTGCAAATTGGGATTAACAGTTTTTTTAACTTTAAGTTGCTTGGCAATCAACTGCGCTCGCCATCCTGAGACGTAAGATGTTAAATGTCAATATGTCCAGCTGTTACTCTGGCTACAATGTCATGTTTTTTTTTTTTTTAACCTGGCACGGCAAAGTGACTGCATTGCACCTGACGGTAAGTGCTAATGCCGTCCAGATAGAGTATCGAATGGTATCAGACGGTAGTCTCATACCATTCGATACAATCATGCCGGCCCGCTGAGATGCCTCTTCACGCTACGGCGGAAGGACCCAGGTCGTTCAAACCGGAACACAACAGTGCATTTACACTGCTAATTGGCGCGAGAAATAGACATTGCGGTGGTACCTACCCAGACGGTTTCTCACATATGACACCTAACTCCAGTAAAAAGTAGTTTATTGTATAAATATAATATGATATATCCCGTATTTTATGTCTCCTATGAGCTGCCTAGAATACCCAGTAAAATATACTTAAACATTAGTAATGTATTTACAGTTAAGCCTTTAAATATTTACGATTCTTTCCTTTCTTTGATTTTGATAGCGAAAATATAAATATTATTGTTATTGCTTTCGTGATTAGGTTTTATACGTGTTCTGATTTTATGCCTAGGCTGTAATAGGTAATAAGCAATGAACTACTGTAACTTTGGTTCGAAATATGACTAGGAAAGACAGTAAATAAAACGAAAAGAATATTTATCTATCATTATAATATATGACTGGGTAATTTTCATGGGTTTTTAAACGTAATTTCGTTCTCAATTTAGACGCTTTTTTTTTCATAATTTACTTTCGACGATTGGATTTTAACCCAAAAACTTAAGTCTACCATTTTTTTCCCGCGTGGAAATTCATTTACGGACCATCCCACCCCCGATGGGCGGGGGTGTGTCGGATTCACCGGCGCCTTTCAGCCCAGCATCCGTGGATAAGTCTACCATATCCCAAAGTTTTGAACCTACTTTTAACACAAGACTTGCAAAATTTTTACCCACTAAACTAGACGCCCCAAGCCTTACAAACGACAACACCACACCCAGACAATTCCATACGAATCTTCTGAGCTAACCCTATAAAACACTAGGGTGTCAACACGGCCCCTGCACGCCAAAAACATCGGTTCCAACCGATTTCGCCTATATATCACTGGAAAAGCGTTCTCTGCTCGAGAGTGATAAAAAATACCCTCGCGTGTCTTTCCACGTCGTATTTTATGCACGGATGCCGTGCTTTTGACAGGTTACAGTGGTTTTGGAAGCGTTTGCAGGGTTAAGGTTTCAGCACAAGATTTGGGTATGAATTTGAGGAATGACGTGTCTTTTTAGAAAGAAAGTGGTACCAATAGTATGGTATGTCCTGAAAATAATAAATTCGTTATTATAGCCATTTGTAAAACCGCGCGAAGGCTTATTTGGCTGTAGAATAGAATTTCTAGAACGTCTGATTGAAACTTTACTGTACATCTTTGGAAGTAATTGCCATTTGAAATTTGTTATTTAGCAATAGTGAAAATAAAAGATTTTGGTTAATCCTATGCTCAACGATAAGCGATCAGTGCTAATACAGTATAATTATAAATCAATATTTATTTCAGGCCTCTGTGTTATGAAAGCCAAAACTCGCTCATAGCTTCTAACACATAAGACACGAATGTTATTATAAACCAGTTTATTTATTTACGGTAGCGTGTCCGACTCAATTAAAATGTTAGCGAATCGTAAAATAAACGTCATATTAACCCTTAAATAAAGGCGAGAACACCAATTAAATGGGTACAAACGACCCAGTGAGAACGCTCGGGAAGATACGGCGATTTATGTGCCGATAGGCCGGGATGGTATAACGAGCGCTAATATTTCAGATACCACTTCCGAGGTATTTTCATATTCTGGGTTGATTTGTAATATTTGTTACTGGGTTGAATTATTTTATGATTTGTTTGCTTTTTTTAATTGAATCTTTTTGGGTGATGTTTGAGAAGGTTAAATTTCAAGGACGCGTTGCGTTTAGACACATTTGGTTTTATTAAAGAAAAGTAAGATATAGTGTACAGAAAATCGAGAAGAAAAAATAATATTTGTAATTTCAATGTAAATTACAAGCTTTTTGTAGCGTCTCAAGTAATCGTGGGCAGGCCGAATTGAAGAAAAATACAAAGTGTGTTGCGTCTAGACTGTAGACTCTATAAGTAATATTTGAAAGGTTAGATTACAAAGAAAATACGCGTTTTAGCTGCAACATTTTAAAGGAAGGCCGCTTTTTTCTATTTAACTTTTACGCGGATTATTTAATGCACGTTGCAAATAGGGTACATGGTTTTTTCGTCCTTAGTTTTTGCTGTTCTCAACAGGGTTAATATTGTACATTATATAAAGCCCCATTTCACGCGGCGAGAATCGTATGCGATTATCGCATGACAACCGCTATAGATTATCGTGTTCTGACAAACGTTTACACGATGCAACTTTTGGAATTCCTTATGGGACGATGCGGAGGGGTACCCTAACCAGGAAAAACGTCCGTAACGTAAGATTTTTATTCCATGGATGAGTTTGACATGCTAAATTTAAAAATTTAGGACCTTATTTTTTATTTTTTGCTTATTATTTTATGTTTTTAACCGACTTCAGAGGAGGTTATCAATTCGTTGGGTTTTTTTATTATTTACGGATAGTCTTTGTATGATGGCTGTACAGGGTCTAATGTTGACTGTTATTATTATTTTTATTTTTATCAATAAAAAAATCATAATAAAAAATGTATACCCGAATAATTATTTTCTTTATATCTCGAATAGAACTTAAGATTAATATGTTTATAATAAGGAACTTCGTTCCTATCCGGTGTCCCACGACACCACGTGGGTTTTTTTATATCCTTACGATAATCGTATCTTCGAGGCAAGAAACTGTCCCCGTGTAAATGGAGCTATACTATTGTTACATCTATAAAAATATTAAGTAATGAAAGTTGTTTTATGATTTTACAATTAGCAGTCTTTCTAATAATGCCAACCCGCACTAGGCCAGCGTGGTGGACTATATGGCCTAACCACTCTCAATTGATTCCCTCGATTGTAGAGTAGGCCCGTGCCCTGCAGTGGGACGTATATGGGCTGATATAGATATAGAGTCTTTCTAATGTCATCCTCATTAGCAAATTAATTCGGTTTAATTATAATTTTATCCTTGTACTGGCAAACGCAATGTCTGACGTCAACCCAACAGCCAGAATAAAAACGTGAAAACACACACTTAACTGAAATATAAGAGGAACATTTAGCTGCTGTGTAAGTTAGTAAATATGAGTTTCAAATAAAAGGAAAATATTTAATTTTATTCTAGTAACATTTAACTTTTCAGTGTGAATTTTAAAATGATTGCCATGAAAAGTGGACATGCGACGTGTTCCACAGTTCACGCGATTCGATCTATATTTCTTAGTAAATGGCTCAAACTATTATTATAATATTAGCCCGGTGTTGTTACATAAATCGTAATAATAGTGTATTACATACATGCATACATAAACACACGCCTTTTCCCAGAAGGGGTAGGCAGAGGTGCTAACAGGGACACCCACATATCGCCTTGTATGTTCTCTCCCACGATGTGATAGCGGGCGAGCTTATCGCCATATCGGACACAAATTCCTGCTTCCGGGCTGATAATGAATAGAAAAATCCAATTTCACGTTGCCAGTCCCGGGATTCGAACCCGACACCTCAGCTTTGTAATCGTACCGTAGTACAACTACGCCACCGAATATACCTATAGAGTGTTAAAACTACCATCTTTCTCCAGTGGATAATAGTTATATACCGGGTATAACAAGACTGCGACCGAAAACGAAGCCAGGTGGTAGTTTAAGTGGTTACAAACAAAATGCAACTAAAATGCAATGAAAAAAGCGCCATTTATTTGTGTTGCAATTTTTTAAAAATCATCATGTAGTCCATTGAAAAGTTACATTTGGGGTTGCGTTTTTTAGAGGACGCAATTTTATTTTTTTGATGTGTAGAGGGGGTCAGTGTAAAGCTAAAACCAAGTTTGTGGTGTCGCCACCCTTGTCCCACGGCCGCCATCTTGAAAATAGGGGTTGAAATGGTTTTTACGATATATCTCTTAAACTATTTATTTGATAAAAAAAAATTGTTAACATTTTTTGTTGCAAATTAAATTCTCTACAACTTTGGTCCAGTAACTTTTTGTCGTAGAACTATAAATAAAAAGTTATAAGCAAAAATCTTCAGAAATTCGAGAAAAATTGGCTTGGTAATTATAATTCTAAAAAACGCAAGGTAAGGCCTAAAAAATGTAACATTTCAATGGACTAATGTTTCACTGCTTAATGCCTACCTAAATTTTGCGAAAATAGTAACTGGAATCCTTACCTACCATTGCGTCTTTAAAAATAAAAAAGTGTTCATCATTATTTAAGGAAAACTATGTATTTATCACCCAAATACGACGATAAGTAAAAAATTACAAAAAAATAATTGACGATTTTATTGTACCTATAATTTTTAGTAGCATTGTGTCTGAACTCTGAAGTGACTAATAGGTACAGTCACCAACAAAAGTAGCTGAACACATTTAAAACGCCAAAAGTCATACACACATTAAGCAACAGAAGTCGGTAACGAGTGTCGGCCACAAAATTTCATGAACACCTTAAGGTTACAAAAGTTGATGAACAGCAAAAGCAACAAAAGTTTATGAACAGCAAAAGCAACAAAAGTTGATGAACAGCAAAAGCAACAAAATTGCTGAACACTTATAAAAAGTAAGATTGCCGTAGATGTGTTCACCTACTTTTGTCGCGTTGTTATGATTTACTTTTAAATTTTATTTCAAAGTTTATTTTTTTGCTTTTTCTCTGCATTGACATATTGTTTTCTATTTATGAGAAATTATTATGTTTGCAGAGTTTGTCGTGTTCGTCTGTTATTGGCAAGTGTACTTTTATTGAACAATAAATTGTTAAACATCTAATAATACGTACCTAATGTTATTGATATCGTGCTGTTGGTGTTCCAAATATAGAAAATACATGAAATAAAACACATAAATATTTATTTGGGGTCTTGTTCCGTGTATAATAAATAATAATGTATAACAATATTGGCAAAAAATTGTGTATGTATAAGTGTTAATTCTATTTTGTTTGTACCGACTTCGTGTGTACGGCTTGGGTAATAATTTAAAAAAGTAAATTTATAAATACAAAAATTAAATTTATTAAATAAAAAAATCCACAATATAAATAAAAATGGTAAAAATATTGTAATGTATAAAATCATCGCGGACCACCTTCAGACTCTGAATCAAATTATAGAAAAAAACACCTGGAATATCAAAAACTATAATACCTTGCCTTTGTAGACTATACAAAGGCCTTCGGCAGCGTATATCACTCAGCCATATTCCAAGCACTTCATAGACAGGGAATAAATAAAATCTACATAGATTTACTCCAGCATAGTTATGATCACAGTACAGCCACCATTAAGCTTGAACGTACTGGTCCATCATACCATATACAAAGAGGAGTAAGGGTATCGATATCGGCGGTAAGAAACTTACCAACTTGCGCTTCGCCGATGACACTATGTACTATTGATACCGATGACGTATTATTTGCATCATCGGCGCAAGACCTCCAATGCATGCTTGAAACGTTAAATATGGTAAGCCTCGGGGTGGGTCTAATAATGAATCGGTCAAAGACTAAAGTCATGACAAATAAAACAAAAATCCACATCCAAGTGGATGAAGAGGTCATACGCTATGTCAATGAGTACATCTATCTGGGCCAGTTAGTTTCCTTCCAAGGCCGGCAAGATCTAGGCAGGCCATGTGACTCGAATGCATCCAGAGCGTTATGCAAATGGATACCTGATGGTCGACAAAGCCGCGGCAGACCTAAAAACGCTGGCGAGACGACCTGGATGCTTTCGAGCCCATGTGGCCCGAAATCTCGTTAGAATGCGAATTGTGGAGGAACAGGGGGGAGACCTTGGCCCAGTAGTGGGATGAAGTAGGTCAATTAAAAAAATATTTATAAATTTACTTTTTTAAATTATTACCCAAGCCGTACACACGAAGTCGGTACAAACAAAATAGAATTAACACTTATACATACACAATTTTTTGCCAATATTGTTATACATTATTATTTATTATACACGGAACAAGACCCCAAATAAATACTTATGTGTTTTATTTCATGTATTTACTATATTTGGAACACCAACAGCACGACATCAATAACATTAGGTACGCATTATTAGATGTTTAACAATTTATTGTTCAATAAAAGTACACTTGCCAATAACAGACGAACACGACAAACTCTGCAAACATAATAATTTCTCAAAAATAGAAAACAATATGTCAATGCAGAGAGAAAGCAAAAAAATAAACTGTGAAATAAAATTTAAAAATAAATCATAATAACGCGACAAAAGTAGGTGAACACATCTACGGCAATCTTACTTTTTATAAGTGTTCAGCATTTTCGTTGCTTTTGCTGTTCATCAACTTTTGTTGCTTTTGCTGTTCATCAACTTTTGTTGCTTTTTCTGTTCATAAACTTTTGTTGCTTTTGCTGTCATCAACTTTTGTAACCTTAAGGTGTTCATGAAATTTTGTGGCCGACACTCGTCACCGACTTCTGTTGCTTAATGTGTGTAAGACTTTTGGCGTTTTAAATGTGTTCAGCTACTTTTGTTGGTGACTGTACTACCTGGCTTCGTTTTCGGTCGCAGTCTGGATATACCTAGTATGTGGAGTAGACTGTACTTGCCATCAGGTCTATTGAAGTCAGTGATACCAGTATGCAAATTAGAATTCTACTCATACTTACCATGCCTTAGCTTCTACTCAATTCACTGAAAAAAGAACTCGTCCCTTCTGATCTCCACACAATCAGGCTGCCATTTTGTTTTCAAAAAGGCTGTCTCAAGTGTCTTGTACGTGTCGTCACATTAATGAGGTTTGCTTCACGTTTGCTAATGAAAACAGACGTTGCAATTAGGACATCACCTCCTAGCTATGTGTCAATTATAATTTATAATGCTATGTGACGTTTTGATGCGGAGAATTATTGCGTGCTATGGTTTCCTGGTACTTCGGAGATGTTGGTATACTTAGCAGCAGAAACAGATAAGGTCGTAACTTCGAATCCAATATCAATATTCGATGACATCGATCTCACAATTCAGGTCTCGAACCTAGCGTGGAGATAACCGACAAAATATTTTTTGTAATTTTATCATACATTTTATATAAGCTCTTTGTATTTTTAAGTTTGTCGTGTACTTATGTCCATTGGTCTTAAATATTATTAAATAAAGATAAATATCAGGTCCCCTGTGCCGCTAAGATGTTTCTTTATTGGTCCAGTAACCTGTAAATTGTGAAGTCGTGGGTTCGAATCCAAGTTGGACTGTCTGCGCAAGTTATTCACATTTATGAATCGGTAAAGCAGATGTAAGGATCCCGGTGTAGCCGTCCAAAAAACTACAGTATGGCTCATCCAACTAAAATAAAAACATCGATAATTAAGTTTTGTTGTTGCGTTTAATTGGGTCGCTTGTAGTTGGTTTTGTTATCATTTCACCTTGGTAGCAAAACTTAGAGCTATTAGAAAATTTTCTCTGCATGTATTTTGAATATAATAAAGATCTAATGCGACGAACCTTGGACCACCTAGGTAGTGCCATCACGCACACATTATCTACTATAATCATAGCAATTTCTTAAACCACTCCTATTCTATTGTTTCTCTTCCGCAGATTAAGTCAATTTCGAATAACAAGCCAATTTTATACTACCAAGTGTATACTGTGATAATTTGCTAAACAAGTTAAGTTTTATATATGAGTAAGTGTAGTTGGCAGTAAAATGAATTGGCTATAATGTGAAGTTGGTCAACCGGTTAGGCCAGCGTGGTAGACTATGGCCTAAGCCCACTCAATCGAACTCTCGTTTGTAAAGGAGTCCCATGCTCAGCAATGGGTGATTATGGGCTGGAACAGTAATAGTCATAAATTAAATTTAAGTTTTTTATTGTTTTTTTAGTTTGTCCTACGTCTTGCCGCGTTATCCGTATTAGCGTAAAAAAGTAGTTACAAAAGCTAAATGTTAAAAGATAATTGCTAAAAGTTAAAAGTTAAAATGTATTGTTAAAAGATACCTGTTGCCAATTGATCTATTGCACTTACCATCATGTGCGATGCAATAACTTTGTTGGCCAGTAAAAAAAAACACCTTTTTTTTAACATAATATGTGAGTAGGCCCACGTACCTTGGGTTATGTACCGTACAAAGAAACACTGTTAGACTACAATCCTTATGTACAGGGCATTACATCGCCTGTACGACTGAATCTAATTTTACGACAAAGCGAAAGAAAAGAAAAACACCGATTTGCAGGATATTATTCGGATTATCTGATTTATTCCTATTTTTACACTATGCGATATTGTTTCACGCCAAATATCACGAACCTAGCTCATTGGCTTTAGGTTATTCTGACACACAGATCTATTATAAGACATCTGTTTGTGAGACCGAAAAGTATCTCGTAGTTCCTGATACCCACGACACAAGACTTAGTATGGGGTCAGGACTATGTATGTGACTGTTGGGTGTATTTATTTATCTTCTCATTTTGTTACGGTATTTTAAAAATACACCAACTGCAGAATATCCTGCAACGACGAGCCTATAATATCTTATAATCCACACCCTGTCAACAGCTCCGCAAAAACTAGAATACAAGTTAAACCCACAGGTTTACACGACATCTGCGCTCAAACAAACACAGGTTATCATACAGCAAGTTCCTGCGGCTTATCTACGAGATAAGGGCTCTAAGAAACCTTAATCTATAAAATTTAACGCGAAGACGGTTCACACCTGCCGAGAAAAAATGTAAATATGCTTGAGGCGCTTTGTCGGAATACGGTTTGTTTAGTAATTTAATTAATGCCAAAAGAAAAACATTGTGTCACGTTGTTTTTTTTAAATACTGGTATGACGAAGTGACTTAATATACCTGATTGTAAGTCCAGTGCGAATATATTATTCAAAGGTGACTGCATTCATCGCCATTCGACATAATTAAATATCCGGTTCAAGAATATACGAAGGTGTAGTCGAAGAAATCTTTGCGGGAAAGTATTTCTATTCGTTGTTAATATGTGATTTAATCCATATTCGATATGACAGGCTATTCCCCTATTTTACGAAGTACACAAAATTACGATAATTACCTAATGTGCCCATTTTGGGTATTCTAAATAAAAAAGTGATCTCGGTCTACCTCCTTAGAAATACCAGCGTGATGGTACTATTTATATTTAAATACATATTCTCACATTCAATATTTAAATATGCAATCACGATATACTGGAGCAATTCCGACACCAGTTTAACCATCAATCATTGTTGTCATGTCAACTTTCATCTAGATCGAAAAAACTAGATTATCGGATTAGATTGTGTATTATAAATCACAGCCTTCTATCCCTTATTAGAATGTTATTAACTGGAAATATCGAGGCGTAGTACTGGGAATACACCTCTACCTTTTTTAAGTAACACATGGATTCGTTGTTAATTATAATCGGTTAAATTAATTGTGAAAGAAACCATCGGAAGACTGGAAACCAGAGGGTACACACACACATAAACTTCACGCCTATATCCCATGAGGGAAGGCAGAGACTATGGATCTCCACTTTGCTCGATCTTGATATACCACTTTCCCTTCGACCACTTTCATCAATCTCTTCATGCATTCTCGTCAGTTCAGGCTACTTTTAACCTGGCCCTTGCCTAAGGTGCCATCGTAAAATATTTTGTAGTCTATGTGAACCTTTGTATATAATATAATTGCAATATTAACAGCCGTAATATATCGGATCTTTTCTAAGATACAGTGTTAAGTCCATAGTGCACCAAATGAGCCTTGTTCCGGTTAGTGGACTTTACATACCTTAGGAAATTCTTGTGTAAAACTATCAAGAATCCAGATTGTAATACGATGATTTGTGCACCCTTTTAAGACGAAATTTTAGGCACATTAAAATCCATAGGTGTAATTTCAAACATGACAGGTTACGATGTTTTTCATCTTTAAAATTAGCAATAAATTTGCTTAAAAACACATACAATCAAAAATTTTAAATGTGCTCGAGCAATACATAACTCAAAATTCAAGACAATAGAAAACAAATAGCTTTGTAAAAGCCTTATAAATTGAACACATGATGCGGACATTCCATCACAATCAATTTAACTATGTTATTCCCGGCGATTTCTTTGAAAATACTATCCATCACTAAAGGAAACTGAAATGTATCATAATGGCGAGGCGTTAACTGAATGACGTCGGTATTTTGGGAATGATTTGTTTATGTTAGAAGATGAGTATTTATGGGAGCTTTTTTGAGATTTTCTTAAGTATGTTTATTCTTATGGCAGCTTTTTGGCGTAGTTGGTTAAGAGCCTGAGACGGCTACAGGTTCGATCACCGCAAGGCAAATGTTTCCACACAAATATGTTTCAAGTTTGGATGTTGTGAGACCATAGTCTCTCGTAGTTTCCGATACCCACGACGCAAGACTCGATCTTAGTGTGGGGTCAGGACTATGTATGTGACTGTTGGGTGTATTTATGTATTATCCATCACTAGAGCAATTAAAATGTATCATAACGGTAAGGCGTTCACTGAATGACGTCGGTATTTTGGGAATGATTTGTTTATTTATTCGAGGGAAATTTTATCGGATCAAATCGTTTTAATGAAGCTTTTACTTTTATATGTTTTGTTAACCGACTGCTGAGGGTATTTCTATTCGTTCTATTTAATGTTCTTATTATCAGGGCCTATTTTCTTAATTTTATTAAATTAGATGCGATGAAGTGACTTCTATTTGATGGTGATTGTAGTTTGGGACAGTTCAGTTAAATAAAGTATCAAACGATGAAAGATATTTGCAGGCCAACACAAATATACCGTTTTGGCATGAAACCTAGCATATGCTTTAACCGAAAGGTGACATAATCACGTCAATATATTAGGTTTGCCACCATTTTTTTAAAGGATTATACCCAAATGTATATAGAGCGTAGAATACTTATTATCTTATTCAGGCCAAATTGTAGGTAAACAAATTACCCTTTCCCACAAAGATTCGAAAAATAAAATCTGTCACAGGAAGTAACCCGACCTGCTAATAACTGTCAAATCGCTTAAAAAATGAACGACAGGAAAAAGTCTACATGTTTACAAAAATAAACAACGTCACGTTTACGTGTCGTTACATATGTCGGTGGCGGAATCCTTGAACCTCCGTGAACTTATAAAAACTGCGGCCAATCCAATAACGACTTTATTATCATCGTAATAAAAATCTTAATGCTCCATTACTGTGTCTCAGAAAATCTGGGAAGGTAGCTTAAACTTTACGGTCTTATAAATAGAGTTTATTTTGCAATGTACTGGTAAATCGATAAATAAGTCGATAATCAGTTGCACAGGTTCTGTTTGTGTTATATTTGTACGGCGTGTTTGGGTGCATTTAATTTGATATTTGAATGTATGTGATATATGAATTAATGGGAAATTTATAATTCACATTAGTTTGAGTATTGTGGGCTTTTTTTATCCATAAAAATAGCTTGATTGTAAATTGACGAGGCACTGTAAAAATAGATAATTATCGACTCTATACAGAATAACCACTCACAAACATCCAGGCTCGTAACAAATACCTGTGGATCACACACATTTTTGTTTCGGTGCGGGGATCGAACCCGCGGCCTTTCGTTTCACAGCCGGCGTCTAACCAACTGCGCCAGGCTGTCATTCAAAGAACTTAACACACATATATACATAAGTATAATAAAAATGTAAGAAACACAGAAATAAGTTGAGCCGGAAATGTGTTTACCAACTTTAACCGATTCCCGGCACTTACACGTTGCGAAACGCTGTAAATATTGTAGGGATTTTGTTTATGTGTTCTAAATACACGGAAATAGATCTCCACCCGGGAGAAATGTATCCAAGATTGTAACTCAAGTTTTTACGTTTTTACTCATATTTTCTATAAAATTCTGATATTTGTTGAGTGACAGGACATTTTTATTTTACTCGGAACACCAACAACACAGTACACTTAATATTGATGAAATAAATCAATTGTTCTTTACAAGTACTCATGCTAATAATAGGCGAACCCAGCATTTGTATTAACATTTATACGCTACAAAACCCGGATTTTGTATTAACTCTACAAAAATAAATATTCTTCTAAAAAAACAAGAAACAGTATGGCAATAGAGAATAAACAAAAAATATAAACTATGAAATGACATGTTGCTGTGGAGGCATGGCTGTACTTCCTGTGTCTAAAAAGAGTCAAGGAGAGAAAAAAAATCCCATGACATTTTAAAATATTCAACATATTTTCCTTTGATGGAGTTATTTCTATGTTCTGCTACATAAATGTTCTAACATTTTGATAACCGATTTATTAGACAAGTTTAGGTTGCTACTGGCCTTGAATTTATTAATATTTAGTATTTAATTTATTCAAAAATTGATGGATGTACGTATATTAGATATAATTTACTATGACTATTCTTTAGTAACTATGTTTTAAGACTAGAATAATTATAGCTTACTCAACTTGAGTAAAAAAAATAAGCCCATCTTTTTCTCTACGGCCACTTCTATTTCGATCAATTCAGAGATTTCGTTCCAAATGTAATAATGTAATGTAATGTTCGGTTTTAATATTGTTGCTAATTATGCCCCTTCTTTTTACCCATCTTTCTATTCCATTTTGTGTCTTATCTTAATTGATATTTGTATACCTTGTTAGACAGGACAACGATGAAAAACATTGAAGAAGTTCGTCCAGCTTCCTTAAATTACTTTTACAATGTCTGTGTGCGTGTGTCTTGTCTACACTCTGCAAAAAAATGATCATGTTTTTCTTTAATAATCAGTTGCTCGACGCGGAGAAGCGAATTGAAAATGCTTAAGGAAATGGAAATCTTTCACGATCATTCTTTTACTGGTGTGGAAGTAGGCATTTTGTCTTTAATAAATAAGTTAAACGGCCTTGTCGCTCTTCGTGAATAATAAATGTACTGGGAAAACATCTTACATTCAGCCATGCTAAAATAAGTCGCATTTCAAATAAATTTAATAAAGTTAGTCGAGACATGCTCGCGGTCTATTTAAAGAATGAAGATTTTTCTTTTTGACACCAGTGTCGGATTTGTCAGCTTCTGTGTCAGATTACTTTCAGTAAGAACGTATTTTACTTAGAAATGTGTTGTCCATTAAGATTGTTATAAAAAATAAGCTGAGAGCACTTCATCATTTTTAAATCTCTGATTTCGGTCGCCGCTGTGGCCGAGATTCGAAGAGATATAGTTGTAAAATAGCTTCTACCCGCAAACTTTTTCTGAGTACTTTATTTTAAAGTCACTTTAATTGTAATTTACCATCCCGTCCCGTTATATCTCGACCGTCCCGTCTCATTCTCACTCAAGGCATCTAATCCAGTCCCGTCCCATCCCTTTGAGTATAAAAAAGTAACAATATATCGGAACTCCTTCCTCATCCCACAGGAACACAAAATTTTTCGGGATAAGAACTCGACAAACAGACAAAAATAAAAAATCATTGTTTTGGGTTTTATTACTTACGTTAATACAGACCCCCATATTAGTTTTTCTCATTTTTCTTCCATGTGTAGACATCGATCGGTTACAAATAGGTATATTATATGTATAGATGCTATACAATATCTAAGTGGTAATTAATCGGGGGAAGTAAGAAGTTTCTCACGGATTCTGTCCTGAATCAAGCAAGGTCACAAAGTTTGTAAAGTATGGGGGGAGTTTCCTTAGCAGTAAGGCCCTAATGGTTGATGATAGTAATATCGTTTTTGATACTTGGTTTAGTCAGTTTAGATCTGTAGTAGGAATAAACTATTTCGATAGGAATTTTAATGATCCGTATGAAATTGACTTAATGTTTACCGTCGCGTTTCTTCTGGTTATTGAAATTAGTTTATCGGATCTTGATAACTCTCAAAATTGAGACAATGATGATCGATATCCATTTATCTAAACCCACTATTGTTTAGATCGTTTACCGCAATAGTATCATGAAAATCATTTGTGTATCAGCCCATATACGTCCCACTGCTGGGCACGGGCCTACTCTACAATCGAGAGAGTCGATTGAGAGTGGTTAGGCCATATAGTCCACAACGCTGGCCTAGTGCGGGTTGGTGGACTTACATACCATAGAAATCCTTTAAAATCGCTACGGCATGCAGGTTTCCTCACGATGTTTTCCTTTACCGTTAAAGTGCGTGGTGATTGACATACACACATAACTCCGAAAAGTCAGAGGTGTGCCCTGGGATTTGAACCCGCGACCACCGTGAACATGTAGGCAGCCGCGTCTGGTCCGTTACCAACAGGCCACCAAGCACTTTAAAAAAAATGAAAATCATACTGTCTGAAAGGTGTAAAAATATCGACATCAAATTTTCCTACTGAGTTCGTTTCCTAACCCCACCATCGAAACTAGCAGTATTTTGAAGGATTTTCACTTCGCATTACATTTTCAGACTTTTTCAAAACAGGGCTAATGGATGTTTCTGTGATACAGAGCTTAGGGGTGTCAAAGGGGTTGGAAGTGGCGGGGAAGGGGAGAATGGGAGGAGGGAGGGGGGAGGTAACACGAAACACGGCACTTACTCGCGAACTTCAGATTTACAACAATGTTAAAGGAAAATGGAAAATCCGGAGAGGTTTTTGAACGCTACGGATTATTTGCGAGGGATATTTGAAGTTACATGCAGTGTTTTGCTCGCATGAAAATATTTTGATGAAAGTGTCTGATCTTTCTTCCTCCTATTTATATATCCATCCATGGTTGTCTGTAAGAAATTACTTAGTATGATAAGGCCCCCACTTGTACTATTATTTTTATTTTATAATTTTGCATTTTTATATCTCCCTGTAGTGCAAAAAAGAATTAAATAAATAAATGTTTTTGGAGTTGTTTTCTGAGATGTTATGTTGTTGGAATATGAGCTTTAGTATATTTGTTGAAAAAATACAATGAAGTGTACATATTGATGTAGGTGTAAAGACCAATTTTGACATCTAGTCTAATGTTAGTCATAGTATAAAATCTTCCTCCCAACAGTTATTTGACGCTTAAAATTTGCTCTAATGGCCAATATGTAAGAAAATAAATATAAATTAATATAAACAGTCTTGATCGTTGTCTAAAGTTCGATCGCAAAAATAAGTCAATCAAGATAATTCAAGTGTGGGCGGGTCAATAAAACTTTAACCCAATTGGTCTACTTTCGCGTCAATACTGAGAGAGAAACCACGATTGTTTATTAAATTCGGCCGTATACAACAGTTTGTGGCCAAAGCTAGTTTGCAGTTTCCAGAGAGAATGGTGTGAAATTCCATATCCATTAAAACGTAAGCTTCATTACGTGGGCATTGTCTGAGGAATTGTGTTAGACGGTGGTCTTGTAAACTCAGAATATGTAGGATTCACGCGTTCATTTAACGTTGCTTTGTCTAGAGTCCTCTATGAGGACATTAAATTATGTTACAATTGCTTTGGGTCATTAAAATATTTTAAAATTATCAAATTTCAAAATCATCAATCAAAATTCAGTCATCTATGTTTTTAGAAGAACTTATCTATCCTGTAATAATGATCTGTCTAGTGTCTTATCTAGTGACTGTGGTGGTTTGTCAGATGATGTGATGCATTTAGTTGAATGCCGACTTTTCGAAAGTTCGCAGATTCTACCCCGCACGATAAAAATATTTCTGCGGCCCACTAGTATTGGTTTTATGTCGGAGTATATAATGAGAAAGAAAGGCTCATAGTGTTTGATACCCACAGCACTAGACTTACGAATATCCTCATGTACAATCAGGACTACATTTGTGACTGTTAGGAACATAATTATTATTTCTGAGTTCATCGCGCATAACCACACAGTCAAACAGACAAAATTTCTCAAAATCTTTATTTGTATTACGTTAATACAGACCAGATATTAGTTTTTCTCATTTATCTTCCATTTACAGACATTGATCGGTTATCTATTTATTATGTGTATAGATGATAAAAACATCCAGCCCCATACCGCTGAATATAATAATTATTTTTCTACAAAACGTTATGCGACACCACACGCTTCAATTAATGTCATGGTTAACCTTGTATAATATATTGGAAACCACAGCACCGATATGTCCTAGCAAGGATTTTGGGCTTTGTCACGTAACGGTAACACGTGTTCCCTAATATGTTCTTAGGAAATGGTATCGGTCGGAATTCTGTATCAACTTTGTTAGGTCTCTGAAACTAATGAAAGGATTAATAACTAGGTTTTTTTCTGTTGAATTTTTGTTTGACTGCCTCGGTGGCTTAGTTGTACTAGGGTATTACAAAGCTGAGGTCTCCGGTTCGAATCCTGAGTCGGGTAAAGTGATAATGGATTTTTCTGTTCATTATCAGCCCGGAGTCAGGAATTTGTGTCCGATATGGCGATAGGCTCGCCCTTTATCACATCGTGGAATGAAATATACAAGGCGAAATGTGGATGTTCTGGTAGCACCTCCGCCTACCGCTTCTGGGAAAGAGGCGTAAGTTTATGTATGTATGTATGTATGTATGTATGTGTTTTTATGTCTTGACAAGGTTTTTCATATCCCCACCTATTTGTAGGCTTAACAAACATTTGTCGCGGTGCAGGGATCGAACCCGCGGCTGCTCTTTTAGCAGTCAGCGTCTAACCAACAGCGCCACGGAGGCTGTGATATTTATATCGAACGACTAGTTAATTATGATCTGCACCTAGTGAATACTATGTGTGCTCTGCACTGCGCCTGATTGCAGTGCTGTCTAATAGTATCTGTCGACAATATAGGTAACTTATTGCGGATCGAGATCATTATGCAGGTCTACCCAAACACATCTTCACGGATCGTTTAAAGGACCCATTGTGGAAAGAAACAACACGTGAGCCGGCAAACTGCTTCACAGATTAATGGCGCGGAAAATTACAAATTATCCAACTTTTTGCTTCCAGAATTGAGGGTAGGCAGAAATATAACGAATATATTTTTTTTTAAGCTGAAATGATTTTTCAACCAGTACTTATAGAAGTGTATCATCATATTTAGCCGCAGAAAGGTCAATGCTGAGTATATAGGTACATTTGTTTAGTGATTTTCACAGTACATCTTGAAAGTGCCTCGGTGGCGTAGTTGTATTACGGTACGGTTACAAAGCTGTGGTCTCGGATTAGAGTCCCGGGTCGGGCAAAGTGATATTGGAATTTTCTATTCATTATCAGCCCGGAGTCAGGAATTTGTGCCCGATATGGCGATAGGCTCGCCCCCTATCACATCGTGGGACGGAACATGCAAGGCGAAATGTGGTTGTCCTGGTGGCGCCTCTGCCTACCCCATCTGGGATAAAGGCGTAAGTTTAGGTATGTATGTATGTATCTTGAAAGTGGCCTACATCAAGTTAAAACCTGTAAAAATTTACAAACAGTACGGAATAAAATAAAACACAAACCACTGACAATACACGACAGTAGGTACACACTACACTCTCTCTCTCTCTTCATGTTCAGGAAGTTCACTGCTAAACCCAGATCTCCCTAAGGATCTCTATACATTCACTCCATTATTACAAGAGGGAAATGTAGTTAATAGAGCACTCAGCTCAATGTATTTTAGTAATTGTGTGTGTCTTAGTTTTCAACATGTGTATCCTTTGTAAACGATCCTTAAATACGAGTGTATAATATATACAAATTAAAAATTCTCAGTGCAAACAGCATGTATTTAATATATGTGCCAAAAGCAGGAGTAAACAGCATTCGCTTTAGCGCACAAAGTCATTTAAAAGATTATTAGTAGTACGAAAACAAATTGTCATAAAAATACGAACAAACAATATTGTACTGAAATTATAGTGTTAAAATATGTTTACTTTGCAATCGCTTCTATTTTCGAAATTGCTTTATTACCAATATTTATTTTCATGTAAGTTAGTGTATAAACGGTACTCCTATACATATAGAAACAAACAAATAGGATCAAAACACTCACAAGGTAGAAGTCTTGATAAAAGTTGCAGAAAGAAACAAGTCGCAGGAAACTTTTAACAGATTAACTTTGAACAGATTCTGGCTCTCATTGCACAGTAGTAGGAACCGGAAGTAGTTGATTAGTTAAAATATTTATACCATTGTATAATTTTAAAATTTATGTAACTATGTACCATGGGTTATTGCCTGAAATAAAAGCATTTTTTATTTTATATTTATATTTTAACAGGTTGCTGTAGAAATTCAAGAAGCATACTCACGTTCGGTAGTGGATATTCTTTAATTAAATCAAGTCGATGAATTAAGCTAAATTGTGGAAATCCTTGAGGGTCCAGTTCAGCAATGGACATCCTACAGCGGAGGATGATGAAGAAGACATAGGTGCAGCTGCAAAGATAAATAAATAAATACACCCAACAGTTCACATATCCCTGACCCGCATTAAGATCTAATCTTGTGTCGTATATGTCAGAAACTACGCGAGATTTCGGTGTCACAACTCTGAGTCGAAACAAATACCCGTGGATCACACAAACATTTGTTTCGGTTCGGGAATCGATTCCGCAGCCTCTTTTTTACAACCAACTGCGCCATTGACGCTGTATATATGTAGATACGTCAGAAACAGCGGCGTGCGAGTAAATAAAACATTAAAGTAAATAAACCGAGCTTACTTTGGACACGTAAAGCGTACATTGCATACATTCAGATTCATTTGGTGTCAACACTATTCACCCGCGCGAGGTGTAATCAATTTTCTTTGCTCACAGTACGTGGTAAATGGAAACGCTAATTGTCGGGTGAATTGGAGCTTTAGTCAACATTGAATTGAAGTATGAAGCTATTTGAGAGTTGAGATGTACGTTCGTTTACGGGAACTTTTGAAGTGGCGGCATTAGTGAAGCGTTGTGTTTGATGTGTGATATGTTTTTAAAGTCTTAAACGTCATTTACACGGGGAGACTTTCTCACGGCGAGAATCGTATTCGATTATCGCACATAACCGCCATAGATTATCGTGTTCTGACAAATGTTTACATTATGCAACTTTTTATATTCTTACGATACTCGTATCTTCAAGGCGCGAAACTCTCCCCGTCTAAATGGGGCTTTACGTACATATATAGTATCTGCGGTATAGTATCTGCGGTATACGTAAGGAGTATTTTGAAAATCACGGTCGAATAAAGTGAATTCATTTTTAAAATAGCTTACTTTAAAGTAAGCTATTTTACCCAAGTAATTATGGATATGCTCTTTTTACTACTTAAATATTTTCTAAAGTACGTCGCTAAGATTGCATTTAGTTTTTATTAACGGACCTACTATACTAAATCTATAATTACTTGATCTAACCATCAATCTAATATCGCAATTCTCATCACTATTTCCAGATTTTCAAAACGGTCTTATCTAAATAGGGTTATGAGGTACAAATTTTCCATACAAAAATTATACATACATAACTTATAACTCACTCCTCTTTTCCCAGAAGGGGTAGGCAGAGGTGCTACCAGGACACCCACGTTTCATCTTATGTTTTCCGTCCCACGATGAGATAGGGAGCGAGCCTACCGCCATATCGGGCACAAATTCCTGACTTCGGGCTTATGTTAATTAATAGAAAAATCCAATATCACTTTACCTGGTCCAGGATTCGAACCCGAGACGTCAGCTTTGCAATCATCCCGTACAACTGCGCCACCGAGGCAGTCAAATATTTAATGGCATTTTTGTCAGACATAAATTGATCTTTCTTACAAAACAACAAACATATTCTTTCCAGATCATTTTTTCCAACAAACCGCGAACACAAGTCAAACCACAAAAACGCGAAATTAGCCTAATGGAGTCTGCAGAGCCTTTGTTCATTTCATATACGCCAATTACAACCCCTATCTTTTGACCTAAATCCCGCTGCACGTTATGATTAATTCCCACCCTCTGTAACATTTGGATTGAGTGGGGGGTTGCGTCCAGTAAGCAGGATACCCCCCTGTTCCCGGGTTATTAGAACGTGAATGTTATATCTATTCACTACTGAAATGTAGTAGTTTGATTCAAGGTTTTTACTTGATCAATTCCATCGTTTTAGTATGGAGTATCTGCGGCGAAGGAAAACATCGAGAGGAAATTTACATACCATACAGATTTTAATAAGATGTCGTCAAGGGAGATATGAGAGTCAATGGCCTTACTATTGAGGATGCTGAAGATCGGGCGAAATGGACAAGACACAGCCGGAAGGCGGACCCTAGCACCGGCCGGAATAACCCCAAGTAGAAGGAAAGGAGGATAATTTTAACATGTTACGGATAGCCGATATGCCAACGTGTCGGATTATAGCCTAATTAAATCTGACTCTCAGTTGTAAATAAGTCCCATGCCCAAGAGTGGGCAATTTCGGCCTGTTGTTTCAGTCCATATACGCCCTACTGCAGGGCACGAGATTCCTTTACAATCGAGAGTACGATTGAGAGGGGTTAGGCTATATAGTCCACTACGCTAGCCTAGTGCGGGTTGACGGACTTACATAACATAGAAATTATTAAAAATCAATATGGTATGCAGGTTTCCTCACGATGTTTTCCTTCACCGTTATAGTGCGTGGTGATTGACTATCAATACATCTATGACTCTGAAAAGTCAGAGGTGTGCTGTGGGATTTGAACCCGCGACCATCGTGAACATGTTGGCAGTCGCGTCTGGTCCGTCGCGACAGGCCACCACGCACTATTTCGGGCTGATACAATAAAAAAGTAATATCAAAACTTTAAAACTTTCTATTGTTTCAAACCACTAATTAAAGTCTTCTACTCGTATAGTCATTTGAAATATGAATAGTTTAAGGTTAATTACTTCTACTAGTATATAACTATTCATTAATACGGCTTCCCAATCAACCACAAGAAGCAATATTGAATATTACACGACCTGTGAGTTTCAAATAAGAAAATTACCAATAATTTCCTAGGGAAGCAAAATAAAAATACCAATACATTGGCTGTTATCAAAATTAAAGTTGATTATATGGCTTTTTGTGGCCACCAAAGTGCTTGTAATTTACCGCCACGCCGTTCGCGTCCGTTTCATAGTTTATTAATAAACGTCGCACCGTCATTTTAACTTCAATTTAATTTCTGCATTGCGGAATTTAAAAATCTATGTGATGACTGCAGCTGTCTGATATTAAAAACGTGGTTTTCAGTCCTTGTTGAATATTTAATTAAAAACTGATAATTATAAAGAATGTTTCATAGTCTATTAAAAATACAGAAAACTACACCAATAAATTGTAGCTTGGCAATAATTTGTCTGTGAGACTTTACAAAAATATTTAGCATGTTTTTCACCGCGTCATGTTTCGACAAATAGAATATGTAAGTATAATTTTGTTTTGCATTTTTTAAACCCCATATTTTTTGCATAAATAGAGAAACATATTTAAATACAAATAACATATTTTTCTATGCATGTTTTAAATAGCATAATGTAATGCGAATATTAGTAGCAGCTGCGGCTAGCGTTCTACGACACGTGCACTGCCGTGAAGTTTTGTACGTGTTACATTGCTTACTTACAAAATATTAAATAATATAATGCAAATGTATATTTTACGTGTGCATTAATGCAAATAATATATTTGAATGGATAAGAAAATTTTTTCGTCAGTAAATATTATGTTTTTCATAGTACTTAAAAATAAATAATTCCTACTATACTAATATAATATATATATTGTCCAATATGAAATTAAACAAAATTTTAGTATCCAATGTTCTTCGTAGTCTTGCTCTCTTGACAGAGTGATCAGACATGTTTTTATAACATCTAATGTATTGATGATATAAAAATTACGAATTATATCATCAAATATATTTTTATTCGATGTCTCAAACCTATTCATTAACAATGAAACACGTGTGTTCCTGCTTAACAGGTCAGATGGAAATAGCTAGATGATTACTCCAGGCCGCTAATGTTTGGTGACCTGTAGTCTCGGCGGCCTATTTGGAGTAAAGAGATGCTTCTGTTAGAGAGAATATCGTGGCGATTATCCTCGCTTCATGAAATTGTGTTGTACTGAATGAAGCGATAAATAGTTCAAATGCTATTTGAAAAAGTATGTAATATGTCATTTATGTTAATAAGTGATCAGCTATATAACAGTAGTAATAATAGAAGTCATAATAATCGTCCACATTAAATCTCTGACTATTCTGGAATGCTTTAGCTCTAGGATTTTTTTTTATAAGAATTTGCAGTCAAACGAGCATTGGGCCTGCTTGATAGTAAGCGGTCACCGCCGCTCATCGGCCTTTGCAATGCCAGGGGCCTAGCTCAACCAGGTCGCTGCCAACATAATATACATTTTATTAGTTTGTTGTAATTAATCACAAAAATTATGATTAATTTCTCCATTGTTAGTGACGTTACTAGGGTTTAAATCATCGGTAATGGTGAACGTATAAAACATAGTAGTTTCTCTTTCCTAATACGTTCCTACTTCCTACGTCACTTCATTACAGTGACACACCCATTATATTCTACCAATTAAACTACCCTACACCAATTCAACATACTTCCATTTCTAGAAATACATAAACCGATCCTTAATATCAAAAGCGTATAGATTTTAATGGCACTCCACTATCGCTGCAGGAATCTCGTGAGTGGAGATAGGCCCTTATGTGTTGTGTGAAAAATCGCAGTCGATAGCAGAGCCGTTGCACCTCGTTACGTAAATGCGGCGAGTGTGCAGAAAGTATTTTATAGCTTGGAAATTTCTTTCTAAATTTTTGTATTTTGAGTTAAATTTGTGAAGGAAGGTGTGGGGTTTTGTATTCGAGCGGAAAACCACTGGATAGACGATGGAGGAGGCCGACATAATGAGTTGTGCAAATGAATTGCATTTTGGGTTAAATCTTTGTATACTTGGCTTCGAGCAGGCTGGCATAATTGCGTCGACATGTGTAGGAGGTGGTAATCTCTAGCAATTGGATGCTCTATATGGAACGGATTGCAATTACCATCAGGTGGAAAATAGTCGCTTCTTCGTGTCGTTGTAAAAAAGCATATATCTATGCGCATTCAGCCAACGTGGTCGAGAATCGTGCTGTATTGAAATAATTATGGGAATTAGCAGCTTCCCCTACGACAGCAAGGAAGTAAGCCTTGTATGGGGCATACTCCCTAGTACTGGTTTCTGAAATTCAAACACCTTTACAATTATTCTCAAGCACCCGTATCTGTAGTATTATTTACAGTAATAGTAAAATTATCACTCCCCAGCTGTTAACTAAACCCAACCCTTTTACCTTTGGCCGAAGGGTATAATGCGTCCAATTCAAGGGTCACGAATCGAAATTTAATTTGGTTTCTGTTGTGGTGTAATTAATTTTGTCGGATGTGCGACGGGCGCTATTCGACTCCTAATTTCGAATATTTTACATTCAACAGTAATTATGTACTGTTTGATGAATTCGTAATTACTGTGGCTTTACTGGGAATTTATTTGTTTTTCGTAGCATTAACGTGAAAGCAACCGCCCTCTGGTTAGAAGTGTTTGTGGGAATAATTTCGGAATTTTAGGTGTTTTGCAGGCTTTTAATTAAGTATGAGTGGGGTGAAGGTTTTAACGGTATTCAGCTAATGCACGGGTTGAAGGGAATATCATAGGAGGGCTGTTAATTATAATGTTTTGATTCGGATGGAAAAGGAGGAGGTTATCAGTGCAGCAGTTTTTTCGTATCAGTGACTTATGTCACATGGCTGGTAAATGAAACAAATGCCAGATAAATCACTATATATTCTTTGTTTTGGCTCTACAAACTGCATGGAATCATGGATCTGTAATTATTGAACAAACTTGCTGCCCTTAGGCAAAAACCCGGAAATCCTAACCCAGAAACATCCTTACCAATAAATCAAACAGGAAATGTGTACCAAAAATATGCGTTACTTAAAATTTGTACGACGTTCATGTACAATGACAATAAAATGTTTTAGGACTGGTATTGACAATATTACCTTCGGCATTCGTCATAGTACGTCTATGTCGTGACGAACGATCATTGCAGTATTGCGTGGCATTGTAAAAATGTTTTTTATTAATCTTGTTGATGGATACGTAAGCGTTTTGTGAAATGTTGTCGTTTATACGTATTGAGGTATAGGAAAGCGATTCTTGAAAATATAATTACATAAATACATACATGAACTCGCGCCTTTTCCCAGAAGGGGTAGGCAGAAGCGCAGGAGACCCACGTTTTACCTTGTGTGTTCCGTCGATGTTATAGGGGGCGAGCCTATGGCCATATCGGGCACAAATTCCTTACTTCAAGCTAATAATGAATAGCGAAATCCAATATCACTTTGCCCGATTCGAGCCTGACTTCGTGCCATTCAAAATAATACGTAGTCGTGATGGATAGATGACACGATAAAGGTGGTAAGAAGTCGCTGGACACAGGGCATTAAAAGCAGGTGGCCATGGATATCCTCAAGAGAGGCCCATGATATAATCAACATTCCAGAGTCCACTGCTGAATAGCTATAGACTTTAATGGTTGTTGGTGATAACCTAGTTAAATAGGATGACAGTATATTTCTCTCTCTTTCTCTTCAGCCATATGAAGACCACTGCTGAACATAGGCCTCCCCTAACGACTCCACATCGACCTGTTGAAAGCGGCCTGCATCCTGCGACTGCCTGCAAACTTAACAGTGTTTTTATAATACTAAACTACAAACGCTACTTCTACACATAAGGTCTGTGTACCTAACAAAGGTTTTTCAATTCCAAATAGGTACACGTTTTTCCGGCTGGATATTTCCCAAAAAGATTGAGGTCAGAATGAAAGTCGTGTTATCGTAAGACAAATCTTTTAGTTTACATTCAGTAAGAAACAGAATAAATATAATTAGTAAAAGATGTTATGTTAGTTAGTTATGTTGTGGGTATCAGAAACTACGAGAGACTTTTCGGTCTCACAAACACCCAGACCCGAAACAAATACCTGTGGTTTACACAAATATTTGTTTCGGTGCGGGGATGGAACCCGCGGTCTCTCGTTTCACAGCTGGCGTGTAACCAACTGCGCCACTGAGGCTGTCGAAATTAATGAGATTTTGCTCTACTAGATTATTTGTTACGTGGTCGTAAGATGGTCATATCCGCCCGGACAGCAACTACCGGACACGGTAGTGGAAAAACCTTTCATAGTGTAATACGCAAGTATGTCATGTTTTACGGTCAGCATTGGTATATCAGGTACCCATCAGGCCGGCATAATTATATCTGAAGAATATAACATCATATTGCTGGATCAGCGTCTGTATAGGAATTTACCACACATATGTACATGACGCGTTTTTCCCAGAAGGGGTAGGCAGAGGTGTTACCAGGAAACCTACGTTTCGCCATGTATGTTCTGTCCCACGATGTGATAGGGGGCGAGCCTATCGCCATACTGACCAGGCCGGCATAATTTAATCTAGGGGAAATTGCCATCTTTCGTTGGTTACTCAGTTTTTGTTTTATTAACACACATTTTTAAATAAAATATACAGTTTATAACACATTGCCTCACAAAACTGCTGTCGCAGTTGGCCTGTGAGGTCCCCGTGAATCTTTTATACAGGGTATATCAAGACCGCGACCGAAAACGAAGCCAGGTGGTAGTATTAGCGACTTCAGACAAAATACAAGTAAAAATTTCGCAAAAAAAATCGACAACTTTTTTGTAATTTTTTGCTTATCGTCGTATTTGGGTGATTTATACATAGTTTTCCTAAAATAAAGATGTGCACCTCTTTATTTTTAAACACGCAATAGTACGTAAGGGTTTAAATTAGTATTTTCGCAAAAACTAGGTATTTACCACCCAAACAGGATGATTTTTAAAAAATTCTAAAAAAATATCTGTCACTGTTTTGGCGAAATTTTTATTTTCATCGTGTTTGTAACCACTAAAACTACCACCTGGCTTCGTTTTCGGTCGCAGTCTTGATATACCCGGTATAAAATAAGTGTTAAAGTACAGTATTGAAGATTATCTATTATTATTGTATAGGCGATGATCCCAGAAGCTACTCAACCCCTGACTGGGCGGACAGGGAAGAGAAGGGCTGGGACGGGACGGAAAGGGACTGGATGTGGCAGGAAGGGACCGGAAGGGATGGAAAAGGACGGGACGGGAAGATTACTCTAAATTTACTGTCGGTAGCAATGTCCAGTTTAAAAAAAGCTTTTAGTTAACTACTGTCGATAGACTGAACTCTCCATTACTATTTTAATTAAGTTAAACGTGAAATATTAATGTGCGGATCATTTTGTTCTATTTGGATGCGCGGTTCGCGTGTGAGCTTATCGAAGCCGTTTGGCAGTGGCGTGTTAAATTTAAACAATACTTTGTGGCTACGCTGAATTTAATTTTGTTTATGTGTTATGCATACTTTTATGGGGGTGAGTTGGAATCATGATGATATTCTTCTTCTAAAATTCTTTATCTTTGATATTTGTTTAGTTTGTACATACATACATACATACATAAATTCACGCCTTTATCCCCGAAGGGGTAGGCAGAGGCGCCACCAGGACACCCACATTTCGCCTTGTATGTTCCGTCCCACGATGTGATAGGGGGCGAGCCTATCGCCATATCGGGCACAAATTCCGGGCTGATAATGAATAGAAAAATCCAATATCGCTTAGCCCGACCCGGGACTCGAACCCGAGACCTCAGCTTTGTAACCCTACCGTAATACAACTACGCCACCGAGGCAGTCAGGTGTTTAGTTTGTATGACTTTAATAATGCAAAGTCGTAGTGGTAAATAGGAATGGAACAGGATTTGTTGCAATATACTTAATGTTTTATGTTTCCATCAAACAGTCTTTCTGTGATTTGGAATTTAATCACATATTGTTCCCTTGTATCTTTACTTAAAATACTGCATTACTTGACACGACGAATATCAGCACATTTTAATTGTAAACCGTTTGTTCCTTTAGTCCAATCACAGATGAGGTAATCTCCGTTTCTATTTTTCGGTTATTATAATGTTTTAAGTAGTCTCGATTCAGAATTTGTGCCTGGAATTGCGATAAGCTTAGACCTATGACATTTAAAACCGACATAGTTTGGAACTGTGGGTTGTAACATAGTAGTATCACTTTTGGGAATTCAGATGTGAGCATATTAGAAAGAAAGAAAAACTGTTTATTTGTCACTAGCGAACAAAACAACGTACATATAGAGATGTAAAAAAAAAGAACATAAAATAAAATTTAAAAATTAAAATTATAGTCTATCTAAACTAAGAAGTTCCATTTGACATTGGGAAATAGGGATGCTGTCAAATAAATCGGTTCTTACAATATCCGATTATTTAGAGATATCGATAATATTTGTTTGTATTTCTTAATCGATTACAGTTTATATTTTTAGTTTACATCATTTCGTTTAATTTTTTCATGAACATTTTTATTCTAATGAGACATCAACAATTGCATGTCACTTTACTATTTAGGAACAAAAGGAGTGATTTATCTATTACTAGCGGCCCGTCCCGGCTTCACCCGGGTGCAGACACTTTTTCGAGTCCAGTCCACATCACGCACATGCTTATGAACACATGACACATGCATACAATACAATACATATACTCCAAAGTGAGGAACCTCCTCACTATGTGTGGCGTATCCTACAATACTGCCTTCATTTCCATAGCAATATCCAAATCTATTAATTAATGTTAAATTAATTCATATTAATATTATTATTTCACTATTTATTGATGTATGTTCGTTGACGGCATACCTATTATTAGCTGAAAGTTTAGTATTTTTAAAAATTAAAAAACAACTGTTTTATATCTGCTCGATTATTTAAATATTTTTACCGATTATGCGTATACAAATGCATTTGAATAGTCTCGACTCTACCGGTAAAAGACCTAACGAGGTGACTTTGTAATGACGTCTATAAAAAAAATATGTTGTTTAAAATTGTTATTTTGCTTTATTTAAAGAATTCTAGTTTAAATTTAGTGATTATGGTTTGTATATCTAGTGATAAAATAAGAATAGCTTCATAATTCCATGGATTTACGGAAAGTGTTATTGAAATTGTGTGGGTTACGTCTGCACAAAGTTATTTACGTTAAAAGTATGAAACGTCAAATGGAACCTGTTAGTTTAGATAGACTATAGTAAGAATTTTGCACGTCGTGGCTGTGACTAGTAGGTGATCACTCAGCAAAATGTTGCGCTGGGGGACGGACCACAGCGCAACGCTGAAAGGAGATCGGTCGATTTGGTCCAACTGTGGACAAGAAATTCATTATTACCAAAAAATTTGGCGTATTTTTTTAGATTCATTTCTCTATTTACTTTTATCCTACACCATTGGAATTAGATTTACAAAAAAATGAGGATATCATGAAATATTTCTACCATTTTTGTATTTGTCAGCAACATTCATAGAGTTGACATCTGTCACGAGACTATTATCTGTCAAATTGCATTGTTTATTTCGTCGTGTACTAATGTGTATTTGAAATTGAATTACTTTGAAAATCATATAATTTCGTTTTGTGGCTGGGTGTTGTGTTTATTCTCTACGGCGTCCCTTGCAGTCAATTGCTTACCTCGATCCAACCATACTATAGCATATAAATAAGTTAAAATGTTTATAATCGTCATGTAAGCAAAAACGACGGGAAATCATTGATGCGCGCCTGAAGTCAACAACTACGAGACACCGATCGTAAAGGCGCAAAGGCTTACATGATCTGTAATGTCTGAATGGATTCATCCTCAATCATTGTTTTATTTTTTAATTATTGTGTACGGTAGCTTCAGATATTTTTTAAACTAGCGCATGACAAAGTGACTAACTACATACAATAAACCTGATATCAAAATAATATACTTTTAAATATTCAAATGTGTTTTTCTGTCTTCCTTGATAAGCTTACGTACTTTATAATAATGTATATTCATACTCATCCCAAACTTAAAATATAAGCCAACTATGATATTACGTATTCAGATAGCAGAAAATGGTAGATTTTGTAAAACTTTAAGAGGATAAATCTTAAAAACCCCGTATCCTAGCTCAAGAAGACTATGTCTTATTTGAAGGATAAAAAATCCTTATTATTTAATTCTATGTCTCATTTGTCTCCCCCATGTTTCCACTACTAGGCCCAATATTCATAGGAAAACGACCGATCTCCTTTACTTTATTACTGTTTATGAAAGCCTTCCTGGTTCAGTTGGTTAAGAGAACCGGCTTAAAAACAAGAGACCAAGATTTCGATATGTTTGAAACTTTTTTGACCACTGAAACAAATGTTTCATTACAAATATTTGTTTCTGGTCTACGTGTAAGACCAAAAAGTCTCTCGTAGTTTTTGTTACGCCACAAGGTAATCACAGAGTATCCTTCATATTATGGTGTATTTACTAATTGTACTTCTCTACCTAACTCTTAGGATCTTCAGGTTTCTTTTCTCAAAAGCCAACTTTTAACTCCATAACCATCTCAAAGTTTTCAGAAATGTAAGTCATATTTTATCAGATGAAACCTCGTTTCCAGCTTTTAATATTAAAAAAGACCCACCAACGATCTAAAACAAACCGCCGTACATCCCAAAGTTAATAAGAAAAAAAGCCGTGGGCGTCGGAAAACAGTTCGCTTTACCAACAAAGGACGGCGGCAATTTGATTACCTTGTTTTGCTACAAGGACATTACGCCTCCTGTTTGTGTTTCACTCACACGAGATTGAACGTAATAGTTTTTGCGAATATTAGAGAACTAGCTTGTGCCCGCAAACTTCGTCTGCGTGATTAACTACATTTGAAATTTACACTAAATTATTCGGGATAAAAAAAAACCTTAAGTGTTAATCCAGGGTGTCAGCCACCTCCATATCAAATTTCATCGAAATCCGTTAAGTCGTTTCTGAGGTCATCACGCACAACCGCATAGACAAACAGATAAAAATTCTAAAAATCATTGTTTTGGGTTCACCTACGTAAATACAAACCCCCCATATTCGTTTTCTCATTTATCTTCCATGTACAGACATCGATCGGTTACAAACTTGTAAGTGAGTTAACTCGATCGAAAACCTGCATAGTCGTAGTAATTGTGCTCCTAAAAATGATCTGTATTTAATCATTATTGAAGCTACCGGTATCCAGCGACTTCCTACAACATTTACTGGATCGTGCGGACCCTAATATTATGAGAGAATTACATTTATCGTTTAAATATTCTTCATCACATTCATGCCTTAAAGTCATCACAGCCTAACATAGATATTTTCCCAGATTTATGCCTATATCATCCATACATTGTCCTAAACTTTAATGACATCAATTCATCCAGCACAACCTAAATTTTTCGTTACCTCTCGAGGCCTCTTTGTCCCTAATTTCGGTCACAATGTAGTAAAATTTGAATAACTCAAAGACGCAACTCTTGGGTTTGATTTGAATTTTTTATAAGCACCATTGCACTCGGGGCCATCTATAACCGTTGCCAAAAGCGCAGTGCGGTCGACTAGGAGTGTATACGTATAAAGGTCAACATCCATATATGCCGCAACGGAACGCATTTCAATAAACCTTCGTGTGAAGGTGAATTTGGCATAGATTTGTGTAGTAGATTTCTGCTAGAGGATAATTTTAAACGACAGCCTCCGTGGCGCAGTTGGTTAGACGCCGCCTGTGAAACGAGAGGCCGCGGGTTCGATTCCCGCACCGAAACAAATATTTGTGTGATCTACAGGTATTTGTTTCGGGTCTGGATGTTTGTGTGACCGAAAAAGTCTCTCGTAGTTTCTGATGCCCACGACACAAGACTCTATCTTAGTGTGGGGTCAGGACCATGTATGTGACTGTCGCGTGTATTTATTTATCTATATATATAAAAGAGGAACCTGATTGACTGACCTATCAACGCACAGCCAAAACTACTGAACCTAGGAACTTGAAATTTTACACAGGGATTCCTATTGTGACGGAGAGTAGCACTAAGAAGGGATTTTGGGAAATTCTACCCCTAAGGGGGTGAAAAGGGTTAAAAACTGTTGTATGGAAAATCTAATCCATTGAAGTTACAATTCTCAAACTTGATAGTTTAATAACTCATTTAATAACAAAAATAATTGCATACTTTATTTGTCTAATAATTAACATAAAAGGGGTTAAAATAAGGGTTGAAATGTTTAGAAACTGGGTGATTTCCTACCTACCCGATCAACGCACAGCCGAATCTACTGGAGCTAGAAACGTGAAATTTTACATAGGGGTTCCTATTGTGACGTAGGGTAGCACTAAGGAAGGATTTTTGGAAATTCGACCCCTAAGGGGGTGAAAAGGGTAAATTACTGGTGTATGGAAAACCGAAACCGTTGAAGTGGCAGATATCAAACTTGACTTTTTAGTTACTCATCTAGAAACAAGAACAACTGCATACTCTTTTTTCTTATAATTAACCCTAAAGAGGTGAAAATAAGGGTTGAAGTATTGTAAAACCGAACTACTGGATCAACGCACAGCCGAAACTACTGAAGCTAAGAACTTGAAATTTTACACAGGGGTTCCGATTGTGACGTAAGGTAGCACTAAGGATGGATTTTCGGATATTCATCCCCTAAAGTGGTGTAAAGGGTTAAAAACTGATATAGGGAAAATTTAAACCGTTAAAGTTACAATTGTCAAACTTGGCACTTAAGTTATTCATTCTAAGAGAAAAATAATTGCATATATTGTTTATCTAAAATTAACCGTAAAGGGACGAAAATAAGGGTTGAAGTTTTGTAGAACCGAACTGCCGGACCAACGCACAGCCGAAACTACTTAAGCTAGGAACTTGAAATTTTACACAGGGATTTCTTTTATGACGTAGGGTAGCACTAAGGAAGGATTTTTGGAAATTCAACCCCTAAGGGGGTGAAAAGGGTAAAATAAATTTGTATTGAAAACCACAACCGTTGAAGTTGCAGATTTCAAACTTGACATTATAATTACACATCTAAAATAAAAAATAAGTGCGTACTCTGTTTACTTAAATTTAACCCAAAAGGAGTAAAAATAAGGGTTGAAAAATGTGTATAGAAAATAAAACTGCTGAAGTTATTCTTATGAATATTTAACTTTTGTCCCTTTCGAACGACTTTTCAATTCAGTTTGAGCGAGAAAACAAACATTCGATACCTAAAATAGGTTTTAAAACTGTATATGAATGAGGCCCTTTATGTATTAATCCGATTGGTCTCAAAATCGATCTGAGTTCCGATAATCTAAATTTGTATTCAGAATTGAAAATGTTGGCCGTCATTTTGAACTTTTTATTTATTGATCCGATTGGTCTCTGAATCGACAACTGATGAACCCATTGATCCGATAATCTAAACTCAGAGTCAGAATTGGAAATAAAAATGCTGCACGTTCATTTTTGTTAAAAGTTTACGTAAAGGTTATAATGGCATAGTTTTAGCGATATAACGTCTACATTATCTTAAACACGCAGACGAAGTTGCGGGCAAATGCTAGTTTAAATATACGTAGCATGGTGGGTGATGGTCAAAGCAGATTTTTTTATTGCGTAACTCCGGCAAACGAGCAATCAGGTCACCAAATAGTGATCACTGCCGCCCATCAACATCCACAAAGCTTGGATCATGGACGTGTTGCCCATCAAATAGGGAGGAGAGCGGGACGGAAAAAGACGGGAAGAGGAAACGTGTATTCACATATCACGTCGTACGTTCTGCCTCGGACGAGCCTGCCCATTCATGCTGAGTCATGGCTGACAAAAGCCTGTCTCTACCACTTCCAATAAGATGAATTATTGTAACAGATGTATGCACGTATTTATGTATATAATAGACTGCCTCGGTGGCGTAGTTGTACGGTTTCAAAGTTGAGGTCTTGGGTTCGAATCCTGCGTCGGGCAAAGTGATATTGGATTTTTCTATTCATTATCAGCTCGGAGTCAGGAATTTGTGCCCGATATGGCGATAGGCTCGCCCCCTATCACATTGTGGGACGGAACATACAAGGCGAAATGTGGGCGTCCCGGTGGCGCCTCAGCCTACCTTCGGGGAAATAGGCGTGAATTTATGTATGTATAAAATCGTGCCATTTATCCACGAAGGGGCAGGCAGAGGTTAAAGACATCCACGTTTTGCCTTGTATGTTCCGTCCCACGATGTGATAGCGGCGAGCTTAAAGCCATATTAGGCACAAATTACATTTTTTACATTCATTTATTTCTCCTATATTTTGTATCATCTTTTAATACGTACGCCGTATTTGTGTTCTAGAATTAATTAGTTATCATCTGTTATCATAGCTCGATGAACATGAATCTTATTATATGGAGCATATACTTAAATACATAGTATTTACTTAAACATAATTATGTATGTACGCTGTATCTAATACATTTGGAAGACGTTTATTTCTGGTGATAGAATTATTTGACGATTCAATGTTTAAACATGTATTTCAATAAATATTATATTATTTAACTGTTTGCACGGACCTGTAGAGCAGCATTAGAGTTTTGGACAAACATGTAAATTAAATCAATAAATAATGTGAATAAATAAAACTTATTTCATCTAGTGGAAAGGTTAATGAGAGGAAACACGATGTTTGGAGACAGTTCACATCCTGTTATCATAAATATCAGATACGATTGTCGCAAGATATTTCAAGTCTGATTTTTTATTAGTTGAAATCAGTTATCAATGCCATTGGTACATTTCCGTCTGCTTAATAAATGTTTTCGTCAATAAGTTAGGTAACGAGGGCAAGTAGATAAATACACCCAACAGTTAAATTCATAATCCTGACCCTACACTAAGATAGTCTTGTGTCGTGAGTATCAGGATCTACCAGAGTCTTTCTGTCTAACAAACACCCAGACCCGAAACCAAGAATAAAGAGTAAATAATATTTTGATTTGAATTGATATAAACACGAAAGGCTAATTTCTTCCACGAAAACAATTATCGAAAACACTGTAAGCAATTAATAAAATATCCCCAAAATTCCTTTGAAATTATTCGCTAACCGTATACAAAGTAAATTGATAAAATAATTAATTAAACTTCTTAGGAGCGTATGACTGACTTAATTAAAGTCACAAAGGAACAAAGATGTGATGTCTCGGCGATCCCACAGCTTAAAATATTTATAACACGAACATTAGACGTTAAATGTTGTTGGGAAACAACCTTATGGGCACGTCTTTAAGGATAGGAAATGAGAACTATTATAGCCCTTGTTTGTAAGTTCTACTATTAAACACGAGGAACCTCTAAGATTGAAACAGTTAAGGTCTAAGTCCGTCATGGTCCAATAAAATAATAAATAATTACACCCAACAGTCACATACGTAATCCTGACCCCACATTAAGATCTATTAAGTCTTGTGTCGATACCCACGAAGCTATGAGATACTTTTCGGTCTCACAAACACCCAGACCCGAGACAAATACGTGTGGGCCTCACAAATATTTGTCTCGGTGCGGGGATCGAACCCGCGGCTTCTCATTTCACAGCCGGCGTCTAACCAACGGCGCAACGATAAAAAAATATGAAAGTAATACTCGTAAAACGAACTGGCGTCGTGCAGAGCTTTATAATTTTGTTTAGTCAATTTATCCATGTTATTTTTGACAATCGCTCAGCGTATTGTTGCCGTCCATCGGTAGTGGTCAACCGCTATCAGGCAGACCGGTATAAAATAATAAATTAAAATCATCATCAGATGGAAGAGTTATCTTCACCTTATATGTATACCCTTCAATATGTATGGCGTTTTGCGTATTTTTGCTAACTTTTGTGCTTAATACTAATTATTTTATTCCTTTGTTTACAGGTAAGCGATTATAGTGAAGAATCAAGAGACATAGCTTAAAAAAGGTGAAATAAGACCTCGTAACCAACGAGCATGCATGAAGAGGTTGACAGTTCGTATAGCGAAAGAGGTATGTTTAGATCTTACCACTTGGAGTTCACAGTTTCTACCTTCCCCAATGGCACACATGCGTGAGAATATGCATGTAACAAAACTAAAAGTCAAATATAAAACAATAAAGTCAATCCACATACCTAAAGCTCAACAATTTACTATTTTAATAGATTCAAAACAGCCAGGATGTCGGGCAAGGCCAGCTAAATAATTTATGCGAATGCAAGAAAACCGTGTAATCTGAAATCTGTGATCCAGTATCGAAGATCCGAAGCCTGGTGAATATGCAAATAGGATCTGTTCGTTTGTTTCTTTAATGTAGCTTCATGAGAAATTCATAGTGTCACGCAAATGCTGAAGGATCCAATCCTTATAGGAGTAAATATGGAATTGGAATAAACCTTTTGCGGTATTTCTGATACTGTTTTCATGAAATTAGAAGAGCGTGTTTACTCTTAAACGATTTTTACCTTAAACATACATTGTATGACATGTTTGTAAATAACTAATAAGTTATATCAAAAAAAATACGAAAAAGACAAAATTAGAATAAATAGCTACAAAGAATTAGGTAATTAGGACTAGGTAATTAACACGATCTAATTATAAAGTCTCATTCAAACTGTACCCGGCTTAGCTTAATGTTCAGTCTGTATTGCGGTGCTAATTTTCAATCCAAATATCTTACAAGATTGGAAAAAAATGTCCGCTTATAATACCCATTTCTCCTACCGATACTGTGTTTTTTATATGATACGTGGGTCACTATGACAGCTTAGTATCCACTTTGTACGGTAAAGATATTCCTGACAAGACGTGGTTCGGGCCGACCGCAGTCTTTAGTCGTCATCGACGGCCGATGTCCGAAATATGCTAATTCAGTGGGACGTTTCAATTGACGTATCGACTGACGTGTTGCTTAAGATCAGTAAGCGCCTTACAAGTGATGGTCTGCGTTACTCACTATCGAATGTGCCATTTGGTTTCAGATAAGATAATATATTTTAACAAAGTGGTTTCTTAGATTTACGCGAATGTTACACATTAAAATAAAACTAATTTTTACTTTCGTGGTCATCCTTCACTGCTTCTACTGTGATCGCTTTCCACTCGGATTCGAATATCCTATTACCAGCTTTACTACAATTATACACTATGAATAAGCCGGTCCAATTTTATTTGTACCACTTTCTTACCGAAATCCGAACGAACTTTACAATAAACCTTTCCGTCTATTTCGGGTAGTGAACCGAAACAGAAGTGGTCAGTGGACGGAAAAACTTCTGCGACCGAAAAAGCTTCTAAATGTGACCGAAAAAACTTCTGACTGAAAAAACTGTTATAACATCGAGTTGTTTAGCCAACATCCATTAAAATGATTCATATCGTTACCAATCGTCGGTTATTGACAACGGAATAATTTATGAGTTCTGATGTTTGTTCTGTCGAATGCGATTTATTCGATACAAATATCAATGCATTATACGGGGTATATCCAGACTGCGACCGAAAACGAAGCCAGGAGATAATGCGATGGTCAGTTGGTAACGAACTGGATACAATCTGTCGAGAAGTTGGTCGAGGGTTCGAATTTTTAGGGCACTCTTCTGACTTTTGGGAGTCTTGTGTAAATTGACATGTAACATAATAATACCACACACTTTTTTATTTACAATAAAAAGTGAACGGTCCGGTGAACAGGTGATGGTAAGTGATCAACACCGCCATGAATGTCCACAACGCTTGGATCATAGGCCGGGCCATTAAATCGGGAGGGGAGTGGAAAAAGAAAAGGGCGGGTAGATGAAAGGGTTGATGGGCGTCCGGCAGTCTTTAACTATGAAAGAGAACGTTGTCGGGAAACCTCTATCTTTACAGGAATTGCATTATTCCTGGTCGATCTTTTGAAAAACCTGTATCTTGACGTCTAACTTTTAACTTACGTGTAGCTTTTAAATTAAAATTTTCATTATTTCACTAATATACAATACCAAAAACCTACATATTCTGAAACACGGAAATTTCCGCAATACCCCGATCGTAATTATTCCCGAAAAAAAATGTATCAACTAAAATCCGTATTAACATATAGAACACTTTTACCCCGGAATATGTAACGTATGTTATCTGTTCGTACATAAACATGTGAATTTTAAACAGCCATTCATTAATGAACGAATGAACGTACGAATGAATGGACCGAATGGACGACCGAATGTATTAAACATTTCACGGCTAGTAATTACTTAAATCACTACACAAGGGAGCTATTGTTTGTGGCGTGAAAATCTTAGCGTAGTTGGTTCAATGGAACATTAACTCTATTATTAATGGGGTAAAGTGAATATTTAAATGGTTTGCAAAGTTTTAATAGTGGGCTGTTTAGATTAGCCTCTTAGTCGGCAGTGAGCACAAAGTTTGTGCTCTTAATTGGTGTGTTATGTGAAAGGCTTGTTAGTTTTGGATGTTTATTAATATTTTGAATTTCCTGTGTTGTTTAGTAGTCTCGCTGCTGGGTTCAAAACTACTGCTAGATTGAAAGGGGTTAAACTTACCTTAGAATTTTAATGTGGTGTAGTAGTCATCAATCACATCTGCTTTAAGTAAATTCTTAAAGAGCTTTCTCTATTTTACTGATTTATTCAGGATTTTTTCCTTTATTAAACATGTGTAATGTCGAGAAATCAGGTTTACAAAAATCGTGACTAATATCTCGTTAGTCTATGCATCACCAGCCAGGCTATCACTAACTTTTTGCCTACTACCTGTTTCGCCATCTCAAGACGTCTATTGCTGAAAATACATTTGTATACTGGTACGAATTTTCCGAAAGATGAATACTTTAAAAAAGAAAACATCGACATGTTTGGAAAGGCATGTATCCAACATCCATTTAATAAATTCTATTCTCATCAGGAAGTACCAAAGCCCAAACACCCGTCGAAGCAATACACGAGATTTTATCTCGCGAAAATGAAGTCCCTTGGAGATAAATAATATGCCGTGAAACTGGCTGAAAATAAATCGTTGCGAAATAAAATGAACATATCTTTACCAAAAAATCTGACACTCGTTTTATCGTGAAGATTTATAGTGTAATTTTGGACTTTATTTTTGTTGGTGGTCTAAGGAAAGTGTTTTTGTCGGCCATAGTGTTGGAAAGCCGTAACTCAGTGCCCATTTGGCAAGGAATGAGATGCTAGGTAATTTTTTTCCTATAATTTAGGCAAGTTTTGAACAATACTTATTTTGCACATAAATGTTGTCATTGTTGTTCTAGGACTAAAAGGAAGGGTTTATTGAGAGTAGTGGAAAGGCGAAGGGAAAAGTGGTGCCTTCAAAATAAATACCCCTCTGGATATTCTGAGCTTATTTCCGTCCAAGATGTGATAAAAAGAGCTGGACTAAGAGCCGACTAGCCTGGCTCTAATTATATGAAATGAAATGAAATGAAAATATTTATTGAACCCATGAAATGTCATACATTATTTAGATTCAGTCACTTTTTTCCACTACCACCCGGTTCACAAGGCTGTTTTCGCCAGAGAAGAACGGGCAAGAAACTCTAGCGTTGCTCTTTTCAAAATAAGTTTACAATACAATAATTATACAGAGGTTGCAGCGCAGTTAAATTCAGAGTAGTTCATAGATAATTTAGAATAATAATAGATAATTTTTATAGTCCCGAAAACCTATAAAGTGGATTATTTTCCCATATACCCACGGTTTACAACTCATTCATGATGCCACTAGACTAATTGAACACCTAATTGAAATATCTTATCATAATCAAATCCAAGCTCTATTATTACCTGTCATTCCGAAATCTTTACTACTAGACTGACGCCCAAATGTGGTGTTATAAAATCACAACAAGTTGCGGATAAAATACAATTTTCGTCATTATATTTTTATCAATTAGGTCGCAATCTGCCTCATTTTATCTGCCAGAAAGTCGACAAACTTCCATTGTAGCGCGTATATAAAGCGTGCCAAATTTCTGTATGTTAAAACAGCTACAATCAAAGAACAACTAATTAACTAGATTCGGCAATTCTTTTGTTAAAACTAAAAAGAAATGAATTACACAAAAATGTCCAATAGTCTTGAAATCAGCTGTCTTTTTTTACTTTTACCTTTAGCCGACTTTTGCGAATAACTGAGATTATAAGACTCGGTTAATAAGAAATGAAATAAAAGGTTATGACGTATTCGCCAAGATAGCAAAAATTTTAATGCCCAAGGTAAAAAATATTATATTTAACTGTGGTCAAGATTATGTGTATAAGTATTATATTAAAAGTTTCTTAGTGATGCCTTTGGCTAATATTATCTCTTGCTTAAATTCTTGCAGAAAGGCGACATGCTCGCCAGCGTGTAAAGGACTTTTAAAACATTTTCCAAGACTCAATATTGTTGTTACGTGGAAAATTTCGCTAAAAGCTTCTCTAGATTTTTTTTATTTTAGAAGACATTCCACGGATGACTTCGAAGGTACTAAAGCGGCAATTTATGTTTAAATGCTTTGGATACAAAATGAATGTTTTTAGTTTTCTTAACAATTTTAATAAAAAAAAACATTGTCGTTAATTTTAGAGTGATAGTTTAGTTAGGAATCTTGAAAATTAGGAAAGGATGGGTTAATGTATATGGCTGGGACTGGTCGAGCTAGGCCATTCACACTGTATCCTCAATAGGCTAGTCCATGACATTATAATACAGCTGAAGTACAAAACTCGTTTAAATAACAAATTGATCAAGTTTTGTAGTAGTTCTATTATCTTAAAAGACCCAGTCCATTCATACAACGCCCATAGCTCCTTCTAAATCACAAAGTTAATCGGGAATTATTCTTGTGCGGATAAAATGCCATTTACTTCGTTTTTATAGATCAAGTCTTTATTGAAACTGGACTAATAAATCGCACGCGACAACATTAACTCCGCGATCGGCATGAATCGCTCAATCGAGTGCGCCCTCTTTCTTTTTCCCATTCTTTGGTTATTTATGCGGTTTTGGCTCGGTGCCTTAGGAGAACACGGCGCGGGGTTTTTGTCGGATTGTATCATGCTGGGTTCTTTTGAACTGATTTTATGTTATCTTACCCGACTGTGAGTCCTAACAAGATTTTCTATGGTATGTCAAGTCTGTTAACCCATAGGTACTAGACAAGCGTTAGGAACTAAGCTAAGCCCTATCAAAAAAAAATCCTGTTGTAGACAAGCCGTGTTCAGCAGTGGTCGATTCTGGACTAATGCAGTACTGTAGTTCGAGGGAAAATTACTAGCTATGTATAAATGGGTTCTTAGATACTCCAAACTCAAGTTGAAAGGTTTTTAGTTTTTACACACCGCGAAATGTTCACAAAGGCTGCAACACACAAAGTTGACAAAATATGTTCTTTTGCGTTTATGTTCTTTGTGAATATTTTAATGCGGGATGGGAAGAAGGACGTTATCTTTCAAGATATTACGAGTTGATAAAGGCCACAAAACATCATCATCATCATCTTTGATGATTTGCTTGTTCTGCAACTTGTGTGTGACAATCGTAGAACAAGCAAAAAGAAGCAGGAAGCAAAAAGAACTAAAAATTGAACCTTTCCCTACCTTCGTGAATACACACGTGACCTTATGCAAGAGAGCTTATAAACCATTTTAAACCGCTTCTTTTCTTCAAACCTTCCAAACTCGACCAAAATTCACGTCACAACATCAGACGCTCTCAATGCCGTGACACAACGAAAACCGTCTATCGCGGGCGGAATCTATAAGTCCCTACAGGGGGGGGGTATTCTACAAAATATTCGGCATACTTAACTAAATGAACTGGCGTCGAACGCGACTCGCCTGCATGATTACCGCCCTTGTTTCTTACAATAATTCCGCTTGTTGTGGGTGGAAATGCTGTTCTGCTCAGGGAAATTTACGAGGATTGCGTAAGAAAATGCGATAAGTATTTTCTGGGGTTCTGTGTCTTACAGAGTTTGTGAAGTTTGCTTACTACTATAGCAGCTGTTTACAATTTCTGCTACAAGTGCTGTAAATTTAATTTTTTCGCCCTCTTTCTTCAGCCACAAAAATCCACTGCGGAACCTATGTTCCATAACATACATAACATGAACCTATGTTATGTATGTTATGGAAGGCCTATGCCTTCCATAATTATTTCGATACCGACTTGTAGGAATAAATCTGCATCTAGCTGAAAACTTTACTGGGTTGTTCGCCCAACTGATGAATCATCATCAACGCCTTGAAGCTTCAAAATCTAGTCAATGATCCTGGTACTTATTGTTAATATGTTTTGGCAATCAATGTCATCTCGAAGTCATTCCACCAAAACGATTAAAAGACATAAATATACAACGCCTCAAGCCAACGTTAGAAATAAACTTATTGATACAATATCTGATATTTCTTTTTTCTTCGCACGCGTCAATAAATTAGGTGAAATATTTACTCGCAAATACGCCGGCGAAGAAGACATTAATATCTTCGATGTAATCTTCGTAACGTGAATTTAGTGTCTCGTTTCTTTCAATCAGATATTTTACTGATACAATAAAGTACTTATAATAAACCTTATGGTTTATATGGAGTATTATTTCATATATCCTCAGATAGATAGAAGCCTTATAGGATGAATACAGGCAAAGATATCAAAGATGAAACCTTCTGTCCTCGAACTTATTCTAAGTTGCTCAAAGCTCATATTTCAGATTAAAGTGATAAATAAAAATATAACACTTATTAAGATATGTCTCAAACAAAACAATCAAAAACAGTTCTGCCAAATCCTCCTTTTTACCAAATTCGGGAAAACAAAGCGATTAACTAATCAACATTTATTAATCAACGTGGATCAAAGTTTCCCCCACCACTCCAAGGCCCCAAACTTTTTCAATTTCACGTAGACTTTTAATTACTATGTGTGAGGAGGATCGATTGGTCCAAAAAAACGTTGGAACAACGTCCCTCACTTCCGCCACTCGAAAAAAGATTGTCATCTTTAATTAATACGATTCGGGAGGGCGACTTAATTATATTGGATTAATTTAGGGAAATTGGTATGTGGGTACTTGGGAATTTGAAAAAACGGCCTCTTAATGAGGGTTTAAATTAATGATGCTTAAATTAGATTGGGCGAGCTAAAAGTTTTAAGTGATGAGAGGGGAGGGCGAAATGAATCAGAAGTGAATCAGATTGTCCTTGTGTTTCGATGTGCAATCTTTCATGGCGTTGGTTAAATGAGTTTCTGGGGTGTTAGGAATTTTGTCTAATTAAAGAGAAGATCTGGAAATTACGTGGATAGTATGCATTAATATATTAGTAGTTTGTGGCTAAATAGTCCATCCTTTCAAATCGGGAACGCATCAATGAATCCACTGGCACTGTGGAAATTAATAGGAGGCAAAATTCACATACCACGTTCGTTTGCTGGACCTATAATATGAAAAGGCCTTATGGAGCTGGTATTAAGTCAGACACAAACTGGCAAGCATTTCTGATCAATGTGAAGTACAGGCACCTACGAGTCCTGAATAAACACCGAAAATCAATCACAAAGAGAGTCGAATAGATCCGGCGAATCCCAGCATGCCTTTGAGGCACAAAACACCAGAATTTCCCTATATTTATTCTCTAAAACGTGGACCCAATGGTTTAACACTGAATATTAGCCGGCCGCAAGTTGTTAACACGCATTCATCATAGCGGATGATTTGCGAACCGTTCCAAACAGTCCCACCATGTTGGATGTAAATAATTTAGCATTTGGGTCGTGTGATTTGGATGTAACTGTAATGTGATGTTCCGTAATTGTGATGTGCGAACATTTCCAATTGGACGTGGTTAGGTAAAGACCCAATTTAATTCGACATGAATTGAAAATGAAAAGGGCTTAAGTGCACCAAACAAGAATTATATTGGTACAGTTATTACCGAATTCCCAATGATTTCAATTCGATAATTTTCGCGTGGTTTTATCAAATTTGTACGGTGATGTTAGTTTTAGGATCTTTGCCCCCTAAATTGTTGGTACATTGGCCATGATATACGTACCATCTGGCCTTTACATGTCGATGGCAAAATAGTATAGTCAATATAAGGCATTATTCCCATAGTAATTAATTAAAAACGTGACATGCCTAAAGTTCATTACGCGAATATAGCATGCCACGTTGAAGTTGGTAGATATTCTAATGCTGCTTCTATTTTTATGGCATGAGTCTTGATAATATCTGTCTCTTCCCCCACATGGAGTCCACTGCCGAAAATTGGCTCTCCCCAAACAAAAAGTTTCTGAACTATTTTTATTTACTCAGATTGAAAATCAAACTATATGTATTTGAGTGTGTTTATAATTTAATGATGAAAACTTGAAAAATAAATAAACTTCATAAACTTTTTTCGATATTTGTATGTGTACATTCCAGTGTACCAGAAATTATTATTTTATTATTAATATTCAGTTCAATTAATTTACATAAATAAAATCAAAACTTGGTTCATTACTGTACACGCTATTACTAAAATCTGCTGAATTGATATGATATAGGTGTATTTTTTTCCCTAGATTTTGCTCATTATCCTACCACATTTATGACGCTAGATATTGATGAGATAAAAAAATATAAAGTAAATTCATTAATTATCCTGCACGCATTTATTTAGTTCACGGTTTCACAAACGGCCTTCTAAGATAGATTGTACCCCATCAAAAGTCCTCATCTCAACTATAATTGATTACGAGGCACAATCCACGTCTAGGTTCTCTGAATACCAGTCTGTCCCTTAGACAAATGCCGGGAGAACCATAATCTGTGTAGTGGCTAATGGAGCGTATTTCTCCGTCCGTTACCGCGGTCGCCTCTTTGTCGATTCCAACATGTTTAATTGCCGATCATTTGTTTCAGCGCTTTGTGTTCGCATCAAATTGAATTTTCCTTTATTTATTGCTTCAAGATTGTTTTTATTGTACCGTTTGATTGTTTTGGTTGTGGACAAATTGAAACGTTTCTCATCCCTTTTATCTGTATTTGTCTAAAATAAAAATGTATCATTGTAGGGCATGGACTTAATCTACGATCTAGATTGGATAGGTTTTAGTCCACCACCTAGACTTCCCTCCCTCATCTTTAAGATACCTACTTATAAAAAAAAACTATCATTCAAACGCGTGATAATTTACAACAAAGACCGACTCTGAATCAAGAAGAATCTGCAATCTTCCTCGGAACGCGTTCAACCCCAGCGAAATCTATATAAGACAATTTGCACTTTCAGGTAAACTCATTCTGGTGTATTACTAAATAAAATACGGTTTCAAATGCTACCCACGGTAACCTTATGTCAAAGCTTTATGGCGAAATGTGAGACTAGTTGCACTAATGGGACTTATATGGGCTGATTAACATTTACAGCCCGATAACCTGCTACTACAATACCTCTGACCTTTAGTATCTTTTGCATCACATCAGTATCAGAACCATCCACGCGCAATAAAATAATTTAATGACGATCTACGAGAGTAAAATTAAAATAACAATAAAAGCGACCGCACACTATCAACAAAACTGTCGCTTAATACAGACCGACAGTTAATAAGCACATAATAACCATCATTTAGGTTAATTTATGCGTCGTAAATTACTTGTGGATGTTATGAGTTGGTGTCGGGTTTTATGTTCAACTCTTAATTTTTCATTATCAAGTTGAGAATTGGTTAGAGTTCGTGCGTACCACTTTTAGTTGGTAACACATTTGAGAGCAGATGTATCATTTTGTAAGATTTGATTTTTTTTATAGCAAGACGAGCATGCCATTCGCCTGATGGTAAGCGATACAACCGCTCACGGACAGTAGCAAAACAAAACAACGCCATGAATTACAAAGCAATGCCTGGTATTCCACTGCGCTCGCCATCCTGAGACATAAGCTGTTATGTCCAGTAGTTACTCTGGCTGCAATGTCCTTCAAACCAGAACACAATAGTGCATTTACACTGCTGTTTGGCAGGAGAAATAGAGATTGCGGTGGCACTTATCCAGGCGGCCTCTCACATATGAGAGACCTACTACCAGTAAGTGTGTGTAAGTCTCATTATGTCCAGTAGTTTCTGTGGCTACAATGCCTGACAGTTTTGATCGATTGTCTGTGTGCGGAAGGCGAAAATAATCACTATTAAAAATATTTGTTTTCATAATTTATTGTAACAAACATTAGTCATATTTTATCTCATTGAAGCTATTCATAAATAATGTTTTGTTAATGAGAGGTAATGAGAATAATAATTTATGGCGGTAGGAATCAAATTAAGTGAAGTGTCATTTAAAGACACGAAAAGAGCATTATTATTCCTATGTTTTTTTAATGTATGTTTTGTTGAATAGGAACCTATGGTGATAATTTATAATGGAGACAAATTAAGAGACCCAACAATCGTTAAAAGCAATATGAATGGGTTATCGGGTTTCTGAGTAAGGGGAAAGTTGTTTGTATATATGTGAAAGAGATAACGAATGGAAGTACTAAAGAGTACAAGAGTTAGAGGATGAATGATTAAGATATTGAATATGAAAGGACGGAATAAGAGAGAACAGTTTGGAAGACGATGGAAGACGTGATCGACGTACGACGTAAAGACGTAATAAAAGGATAAATAATCAAAGTGAAGAATATCTCAACAATCTTTGTTTAGTTTTTGACCCTAACGGAACAATCCCACATACATACATACATACATAAACGCGAAAAACGTAAACTAATACATACTTCAAAGGACACAATGCTTTTTAAACACACAATTCCTACTCGCTTCATTAACAAACGGTGATAAACTCGTTCTATGCAGTTCTACACACCAGATTTCATTTTCAGTTTTTAAATCTTTTCTGACGTTATTTACAATGCCGTGAAAAAAGATTTAAACGGGCTTGTTAAAATGAATTTCGTCATGTCGCTTTTGTGTATTTTAATTTAAAATATTTCTGTATGAGATAACATGTGAATGCCATTTCAAAAGGTAAAAATATGTCTTGTGCTTCCTGTTATTAAACGTAACTTCAATGTATTTTAGAAACAAATTTTTTGTCAGCTAACGGAAAGTGCATTAGATAATTAATTTCTCGTGCTAGTATTTCTAAAAAACCAAATGAATATTTATTATTCACTTCACGCCTTCTTTCAAATCCGTTCGATCAAACTACAAAGGCTGCTAAAAATGACACAAAAGAATATCCATAACTGATAACTGATATAACTAACCCGGGTAATGATCTCATAAGATACGTTATTGAGGATCAAGGGCGAGTTAATCACAAGATTCCCGGGGAATTCGCTAAGCTTCCCGCCCGTTTGGGGCCGTAATCTTGATTAGACATCTGGCCTGATCCGTTTTTAAATATTGCCTCACCGATTCTCTGCTTTTTTGTCAACGCCACAGTTTTGCGATGGCTTTTATTTGAAAGGTTATTTTTGATGTCTGAAAAGCTGATAAAATCATTTCGGAAATTTGTTTCATTTTCTTTATATAAATACCATAAAGCTTTATAATTACGAGCGCAAATACCACTCGGACCTACTTCAACATTCTGACGACATATTTTATGCAGCGTTCCAAAAGTTTTCTCATTGAACCCGAGCCGTATTGTCGGATGTTTTCAAATACATTTTTTAGATTAATTTCCTGCAGATCCATTTAATTTCACCTTTATGGAAATACTAATATTTTGTGTACATTATTTGGGATCTAGTTTGTATTAGCCATTTGACAAAGTCACGGCTGTCTATTTAGGCCAATTTTGGTGCGCTTACATAGTAACCACCGTGTATCATGGTGAAAATCCGTCATAGTGACATTTCGGTTAAGATCAGGCCGGCATAATTGTATCGAGTGGCAAGAGACACCTTCCAAACCAATTCATTGGCAGTATTCTCGTAGTTACTTACTCATTTCTATGAACATTACAGTTTCTTTTTGTGTCGTATATCAAAATACAGCTACACCTCATGGCGGACGGAATCAAGATTAAAAGAAAAAGGAAACACGTAGGCCGGCAAACTGTTCTACAGCTAAATAGTGCGGCAAAAACACATATGAGCGAACCTTTTGGTTCATGGATGGCTGTAATTACTTTCATCCGGTGTAGGCACCTATTATTATGTCAATTACTGTTATTGCATTTTATATATACTTGTTTCGGTGGCGTAGTTGTACTACGGTATCGTTACAAAGCTGAGATCTCGGGTTCGAATCCCGGGTCGGGCAAATTGATATTGGATTTTTCTATTCATTATCAACCCGGACTCAGGAATTTATACCCGATATAGTGATAGGCTCGCCCCCTATCACATCGTGGGACGGAACATACAAGGCGGAATGTGGGTGTCCTGGTGGCGCCTTTGCCTACCCCTTCTGGGAAAAAGGCGTGTGTTTATGTATATATTTGTATAATCGCCCACTGCTGACGGACGTCTACCACGCTGGCTTAGTACGGGTTGGTGGACTTCAAAACCATAGAACCACCACAATGCGGGGTGGCCTGTGGGCAACGGAACAAACGCGGTTGCCAACATGTTCACAATGGTTGCGGGTTCAAGGGTACAACTCTGACTTTTCATAGTCATGTGTACAAGTAGTTAGTCACCGCGCACCATAACGGTGCAGGAAAACATCTAGAGGAAACCTGCATACCATAGAAATCAAAGAAATCTTGTGAAAGTCGCCAACGCGCACTAGCCCAGCGTTTGAGTCCCGTGCTCAGGACAGTTATGGACGTCAATAATTATTAGGGTATTTTACTTTGATCGACTTTTTGTATTATTTTGCGTACAGACACAAATACCATTAAAATAAAACATTTCTGTCAAAACAGTATTAAAGGATCTTGTAACATAAGGCTAATATTAGTATTTTAAACAAAAAGTGGGAACGTAGTGGGGACATCTCACCGTCTCTTTCACACCCGCACACTGTAATGCATATTAGGACTAGTGACGTCACTAGTTTAGTTCTGCATCCCTTTTCTTACTCCCACTACAAGATTTAAAATGTTTCTATTTGTTTAATTGTGAATGGATTTACAAAATTATTTGTTTGCTAGATTTTGGATATGGATATCTTTTGATAAATACAATAAAAAAATGAGTAAAAAACCCAATTATGGACTGATACAAATACATTGGTATATTTATGTATAAATAGTATTATTTATTTGAGCTTTTATTGCCTTTATTATACACTGCCCTTTCTTTCTCCCTCTCATAAATCCATCCAATGGTTGTCTGGTAGAGATTGGCTTAGTGCGATAAGACCGCCATTTGTACTTTGTTGTTTTGTTGTCTTCATATACCTGTTACATTTTTGTGTACAATAAAGAATATAAATAAATAAATAAATAAATTGGCAGAGGCGCTACCAAGACACCCGTGTTTCGCCTTGTGTGTTCCATCCCACGATGCGATAGGGGGTAAACCTATCGCCATATCGCGTACCCACTAATTTAATTTTGCAATATGATGAATATGGATCCATACAGGCACAAAATAGAACTGAATACAAATTCACGAAAATGTTTCCAAATAGGCTGTTTAATATTATAATGAGTGTTTTGGCAAAACGTAATTTGAGCTTCAAAGAATTCGGCGAATGCTCCAATTGAAATTGATTTCAATGAATATATTGAATTTAAATTAAATCCGTATTTAGTTCTTACAGCCGTATTCATAAAATATTTTGAACCTTTTTTAGTTATTGAATGTTTTGTCTTATGTGAAACATTTTTGGCGAATTAATAAATTAAATTAAAATTAAATTAAAAGTCTTCTTTGCTTAAACTGAATTCAAAATTTGATTCTATTTTACTTTATCGCAGTAGCATTTACTGTAACTCAATAAAATCATCTGGCCAGAGTATGCCAGCTGGTTCTTAAAACTTCAATTTTGTTGAAATGAAGTAGCTCTGACGAATCAACGGCCTGTATAAGGTACTAATGACACAAAAATACATTTCTTATAGACAATACGGGTGAAATTACCGGGTACGTGTGCCGGCGTGCAATTTACATCAGAAACCGCTGACAATCAAGACAGGATAATTTTACAATCAATCGGGTACAGGCGAATGGAGAAAGGCTGTTGAAATTCGCTTTCATTTTGGTTAGCAATTTCGGATTGATGTATGAATTTCTTTTTTTAAAATCTGCCATGGCAAAGTTCATTGTGCCTGATGTTAAGAACAATGCCTTCCAGATACGGCATTGAATGGCATTAGATGGTCGTCCTGTGCCATTCAACACAATGATACCGGCCCACTGAGCTGCTTCATGCTACGGCAAGGACTCAGGATTATAGGAAGCACAGCTCACGTTTGATGGCAAACGACTCCATAACTTGACAGTGCGTTAGTGACTTGAATTTATCTTGGCTTGAGTGTGGAGCCACGGTTAAGTTTAAACTATTGACTTCAGCATATGACCAATACTGATGCTGATTCAAATATTGACAGGTTTTTTGCTGATTTTAAGATTTCGTTCTATCGGATTGAGTTCGTTGTGCATAAAATGAACCCATTAATTTATATTGTGTTTTAGAATGAGCACCTTTACAATGCACTTTTTCGCTTTTACCTCAAACATATTTTAAGTGCGTGGTGGCCTGTTGGTAACGGACCAGACGCGGCTGCCAACATGTTCACGGTGGCCGCGGGTTCAAATCCCAGGGCACACCTCTGACTTTTCGGAGTTATGTGTGTATTGATAGTCAATCACCACGCACTTTAACGGTGACGGAAAACATCGTGAGGAAACCTGCATACAGTAGCGATTTTAAAGAATTTCTACGGTATGTAAGTCCGCCAACCCGCACTAGGCCAGCGTGGTGGACTATATGGCCTAACCACTCTCAATCGATTCTCTCGATTGTAGAGTAGGCCCGTGCCCTGCAGTGCGACGTATATGGGCTGATATAGATAGATAGATATTTTAACTTATAAAATTATTACATTACAATTTTATCGTGTCAGTACAAAAATCTCATCAGCGAACATTGTCTGAGGTTCTCTACACTTACCATCGTCTGCAAACATATAATTTTTTTCGGGTAAAAGTTAAATTAAAGTAAACATTCCCACCCCGACTGTACCGTTTTAAAGCATTCAAAAAGAAGTGATAATTCCGTGAACCCCAAACAATGTGTTGAAATGTGCCTCTAACGTTCCCCGCGACGCTAATAACCGTAATCAAATGCAACAAGCTTTCCGTAGCATATGTCGGTTAAACCACGTTGACTGTCGAGTTAACACAACTTAAGATTGATAGTTTCATACGTCTTGTAGCTAAGAATGTTAGTTAAATGACGAGAAGGTTTATTAACAATGGATTTTTTTGGATGTTTCTTACTAAAATTTGTTACTAGATAATTCTAGATTACTCTAAAAGTGTTAAGTAACTGTCGTAGCGAACGCTGAAATCTGTGACGTAAAGAAAAACATAAGAGATAAAGCGCATAAGAATAAGACATTAATTTGTATTTCTTATTTAATTTTTTAACAATGTTTATGTCCAATTTGCCCTTGGTCGATTGTTTAACTGTCTGTACGGCTTACTGGAATTACTCGACATTTTTAAAGGCATATGAAAATGAAGAATGAAAACCCAAAAAGCTGATTGGACGATCTGAGAGTAAAACTCAGAACCTCATATAACATGATTATGTTAATAAAGCATTTCTTTCCAATATATCCACATGAGTGCAAATAAACATCGGCAAATGGCCACACTTTGGCAAAGTACACGAAAACATCAAACCACTTAGTGAAACCCATAAAAACTGCGACATTTACATAAACTCCACAATTTGGCCTCTTAATATCAGTCTGGGGTGTATAAAAATGAATGTTACATTTCGGAACGAAGAAAAAAAAACTAATCAGCCTAAGAGCACAGTTTATGTGGGCGCTATTACTTAGACGTCAAGAAGCGGGCCCAATCATAGTTTGCGTGAATTCTTGTTGAAGATTTCTTCTTAGAAATTATAATGGTTGTTTGTGAAGTAGAAAAAACAAGGGCTTCGATACTTGGTTATGTGAATGACATTGAAGATGAATCGAGTGAAGCGAAGAAGCGGCTGTTCTTGGTAATGAACTTGTCAGAGTAAAGAATTGGAGGGAATTTTCTTTTGGGATACTTAAAGAATTCCTTAGTGATAGTTTAAACGAAAATAGATTGTTCTACTTAGATGGAGATCATAGGTTTAAATAATGTTTTTATTCTTATCGCCAATCAACTTACAGCATAGTCTTACATAATTTGTCAACAGCCTTTCTGACGTCAATCCTTTTGAAAGTATGGATATTTCTTCATCCATCTGACAAATTGACTGCATCGATCGATTCATTGCTCCCTGCTTAATACGCGACTTTTCAACAATTGACAGTTCATTTGAGAAAGCTAAGGCTAGACTGCTAATTCTCCGGTCTGACCTATTACAGGTTCGTCAAAGTTCACACATAGAATTTTCTGTAAAGGTTTCTATAGTATGAAGGTTTCCTCCTGATGATTTCCTTCACTGATAAGATGCGTGGTAATCGAATATCATAGCACATCACTTCCAAAAGCCAAAAGTGTGCCCTGTGATTCAAACCATGATCACCGTCTTTTTTGATCGCGTATGTTTCATTACCACTTTGTCCACCACATTCCTATAACTTGGTCACACTTCACACACCTTCCAAACGTGGAGAAACCTATACATTCTCTTATTATAGTCATCAAACTATGCGATTAACTACAAGTGCTTCATTACACATATCAATAAGGCAATTACTGCCTTCCTAATCAAATCAGTAGGCAGTATATAATAATTAGACGTATACCATTGACAAATCACGAGTAATGAGGAACGGGAAGTGAATGAATGTCTTCATTAAAGTTTAACAAACTAGTATTTTTGGGTCTTGATTGGTACGTAAGGTCGAATTTGTGAGCAGGTTTTGGTATGGTAAATGATTACATGAAATTTTATGTGAAGTCTACCGAGCTGTGATAGGTCTCCGAAGAGAATCCAGTAGGTCCTGTATATTATGTGGAGACATTAATTTGAAAATATATCAAGTGTGTGTGTGTGTGTGTGTGTCTAACACCGCCTAACTCCTCTCTTGCAATTGTACTGTCCATTGTGGAGGAGGCCCGTGCCCTGCAGTGGGACGTATAAAGGCTGATATAGATACATAGATAGTGTGTGTTTCTAACTTTGTTCGGATTAATGTCTGTTGCACATTTACGCACAAACGGCTGTTTATGAATATAAGTAGTAAAAACCCGCAGATCACTTGAAGAATATTGTGCTCTATTCACTTACCATCTGCCATTAAAAATCAAAATTCAAAAGCGTTTTTAAATAAATACTGGTTTAATCTAGAAACCAGACTTTTTATTTGCCCTAAGTATTGATAAATGATGCTTACTGATTGAATAAAGATAATTCTGTACCCTTAATGGCTCTTGACGTTAAATTTAAAATTAATGACGAAAACACCAAACTAATAACTCTTTCGATCAATCATTTAAAAATGATGAATACGCCCATTAAATTAATTCTTCATTCTGTTTGGCGAGTTGAAGTAACGTTTTTAAATTTAAATGGAGCTTTTATAAATCTCGTCCTTATTACCTAAGTGGCAAGGCTAACAATGTTTGATTCAGTTTCGTTAGTAACAAAGTGTTTTAGGTGTTAAAAACGTTTTAAGAAAATTATTTTTGGGTCTTGGTGGGATGTCAGAAGTTAATGTTTCATTGGTTAATAGCGAGTATGTAGGTCCGTACGTAGAGATTCTATAGCTCATAGCTCTGATACATTATGAAGCTGTGCAAAATTTTGCGACCCACGAGTTCCCTTCTACTACCCTGGCTCATTCCACCATAGCGTATAAGCAGGCTGCAAAATTGTGTCAAATGTAGTGAGATTATATTCGTCTTTTTATGAATAGTGCATATCTTTAGCTTGTATCTGTATCAGCCTATATACTGCAGGGCCCGGGCCTCCTCTACAGTCGATTGAGAGGGATTAGGCTGTATAGCTTGTAAAAGAATATTCTTATTGGATCCCGGAATATTCCGGATGATGATCGTGGAGAACCTGGCCCAATGTATGTGTGTCGCGTTTAAGATTGACTTGGTATACACAATATTAGGTATCGTGCAGGCTGGGTTGATTTTATGGGCAGGCAAGAGATGTCCATCCCTCACCAGTGGATATTTTAGATTGCGTTGTATTCATCGTCATGTATTTTCTATCAATCATATACTAATTATCGGCCCGGAGTCAGGAACTTGTGCCTGATATGGCGATAGGTTCGCTCCCTATCACGTCTAAGGTCACAACGTGAAACGTGGGTGTCCTGGTAGCACCTTTGCCTACTCCATCTAGAAAAAAGGCGTAAGTTTATATATTCATTATCTATCGTGCCAATACAAATGAAAATTCACACGCTATGGCGTTGCGTCCATCAGGTGCAGTGAAGTTTACAGACATAAAAATATCCGTACCGTTATAACCAATTGCCCACGGCATATTCGCCTTCCGTGTGCTTTTGTCAAGGCGCATTAAAATTACGTAATTTCCGACAAACCGACTATAATTTCATACTTTGACGGCATGATGAGGGTTCCCGTTGTTTTTTACAACTTAATTGGTCGTGGTTTGGGTGCATTTTGCTTAAAGGTGTTAACTAATTGGTGCTTTCTGTATGGCTTTTAATTTGAGTTGCGGCAAGGAGATTGTGACTAGATGATACATCATATCCGAAAGACTCTTCGATTTGTGGCCATTTCTTAACGCATAGACACTCTAAAAACCTTGCGGTAATAATTTAAATTCATTGGTTTTAATATCTGTGTTATGCAATTTCATGAAACGCTCAACCTGTCTTTTTGCTACGATGGTCGCCCATTGTCCTTTTTTTAATTGTATTTGTTTATTTAATCACTATGTAGTTTGAGATGTACAATAAAGAGTAGGTATAAATAAAATAAATAAATAATAATTGGTTCGTATAGTCATTCTGGTTAATAAAGAAAATCTAATTGGCACATTCTGGCAAGTGTAAATTTCAATTCCACACAGCGTCGACTTTTCCAAGTTACGTGGGTATTTATAGTTAATAATTGCTCAGTTTAACGACAAAAGTAATAGCGTGAGGAAGCCTACACTCCAGAAAGTTCTATGCAAGACCTTCAAAGGTGTTTGAAGTTCCAGGAACCCTCTTAACCGTAGAAATGTTTGCCCTGAATTGAGACGTATATGGTCTAAAATTTATTTAATTATGCTTTTCGTACAGCGCATACAGTGGCACTAAAATAAGTTAAAATGGCGGTTTTACCGCGCTAAGCATTACATATATTGGATATCATAAAAAGAGATACAGATATTATTACGCCCCCTATCACATCCTGGGACGGAACATACAAGGCGAAAAGTGGGTGTCCTAGTGGCGCCTCTGCCTACCCCTTCTGGGATAAAGGCGTAAGTTTATGTATGTGAATGTGATATTATTACATTACATTCTCACGTTTTTCTAGAATGTAGACGCTGGAGTGAAGGACACTTTCAATTATTCATTTAGACGACAATGCTGTACATGAATTATTGGGGACGTTCGAAAAAGGTTCCTCTAGGTTGCACCCACGATGGTAGTGGCGAGCTATGTACCGCGCCCCCTATTGCGCTGCCGCTGCCGCCCCGCTGCTATTATGGGCGCACCCTAATAACCGAGAGGGCTTAAGACCATAGCCTCCCGCGCTGGTACTGCGGGTGTATAGAATTCAAATACCATAGAAAATCATGTTAAGATTGCATGTCCTTACGATGTTTCCCTTCACTGGTAAATTGCGTGGTGGTGATATTGATATGAATAATATTTTACATTCAATTGCTCAAAATTACTTTCATTTTACAGTAAAGCCAAGTATTATTTCACCTACGTCAACGTCACAACAAATCTCCGTAATATGTGTACCTATGTTTGTGTTTTCTAGATCGATCGTGACGGCCCGCTGGGTGCTTCGACGTGACTAGGCTTTATAATACACTTTGCTTTATAGTTGAACCAAAAACATTGCTTTTTGGATGATACGGAGCTTTAAATATAATTATTTACTTATCTGTTAACGGTGGTTGCGTTTTCGAAATCCCAGGGCAAACCTCTGACTTTTCGGAGTCATGTGTGTATTGAAAGTCAATCACCACGCACTATAACGGTGAAGGGAAACATCGTGAGGAAACCTGCATACCGTAGCGATTTGTAAAATAATTCTATGTAAAGTCCACCAACTTGCATTAGGCCAGCGTGGTAGACTATACGGCCTAACCTCTCTCAATCGTACTCTCGATTGTAGTAGAGGCTCTTGCCCAGCAGTGGGACGTGTATGGGCCGATACAGTACTTATCTGTATAAATGAAAGATGAAGTTGAGTTACATATCATGGCTGAAACTACTGGAGTTAGGAACGTGAAATTTTACGCAAGGCTTTCTTTTATGATGTAGATTAGCACTAAGAAAGGATTTTAGGAAATTCATCCCGTAAGGAGGTGAAAAGGGTAATACTACGTCAACGTTACTAAAAATGCCCGTAATGTTTGTATTTTTTAGATCAATCGTGACGGCCCGCTGGGTGTTTCGACGTGACTGGGCTGATAAAATCCACTTTGCTTTACAGCTGCGTGAAGGAAACATTGTTTTTTAGTTGATATGAGGTTTTATATGTAGTTTGGTGTACTTGTGCCAGTTATGTATGTGGCATCCAGATTTTATTAGATCGGGTATTTATAAATGACAACAACCAACACGAATAATATGTGTATATATTTGCACAGTTTCAGATTGACTAGTCGATCTAATACAAATACATACATACATACATACATACATACATACATACATACAAACATACATACATAAACTCACGCCTTCATCCCCGAAGGGGTAGGCAGAGGCGCCACCAGGACACCCACATTTCGCCTTGTATGTTCCGTCCCATGATGTGATAGGGGGCGAGCCTATCGCCATATCGGGCACAAACTCCTGACTCCGGGCTGATAATGAATAGAAAAATCCAATATCACTTTGCCCGACCTCGGACTCGAACCCGAGACCTCAGCTTTGTAACCGTACCGTAATACAACTACCCCACCGAGGCAGTATACATACAAATATATATTATGCTGATATAAATAAGACATCCCATATTTGGCAACAATAATAATTGTGCGCACGGCACATACGTAGGTTTGTAGCTTTAAAGAAGTGGGCAGAAGTGGCATTAATTATTGCCTTGGTTCTAATGGTTGGTAATGAGTTAGTATGTAGTTCCTTGGATAATGTATCGCTATAACACGTACAATATCCTGGTTTCAGGCAATTGAATTTTAAATTTCGGTGGCAAAGGTCATAGGCGTATTGATCAAAGTAACTGAAGCTAAAGTGGTTTGACAGGCTTGAGAAAATTTAAGTTCTTAAATTTGTTTTAGTCTTTGCTTACCCCTATAGGATGCAAGATTTATGTATGTATTGTGTTGGACATGTAGCAACGTTTTAATTTGATTCCCTACGCATTGTGATATATTCAACACTGAGAGGGTACTTCCTCGCGCAACGTTGAAGGGTACCTCTCTACTCACTTGACCTGAATACATTATATATTCTTTCATGTTTATTGTATAGACTTACGGAGCTGTAATGTTAATAATTTGTGGATTATTTGGTCTAGTTGAATTCTAAATTAGGTAAAAGATAAATTTATGAAATGTGCGAATCGCTTCATTGTCGAAACTATGTTTTTTAACGCTATTTTTCCAATATTCGCCATATTGGAAAAACATTCTTTTGGAAATATATTTTAATTTTAATTTAACACCTATTATCTGTATCAGCCCATATAAATCCCGCTGCAAGGCACGGGCTTCCTCTACAATCGAGAGTACGATTGAGAGGGGATAGGCCACATAGTCCACCTCGCTGCCATTTGCGTGTTGGCGGACTTTACATACCATAGAAATTCTTACAGATCGCTATTATTTTCGCACCTTTTTTAATTATCTGTATCTGTATCAGCCCTTTTAGGTACCCGAGAGTTAGGTCCAAAGTGTTTATAGGGCATACAGTCCACCACTCTGGCTTAGTGCGAGTTGGCGGACTTTTACATACCATAGAAATTCTTCTGACTCGATATAGTATGCAGATTTCCTCACGATGTTATTCCCTTATTTTAATTATAAACTATTTATTTGCTTCACAGCATTACACCCAATAGAACTATTCATTGTAAACAATTTTCTCATATTCCTTTTTCTTTTTCAGGTACTTACAAACGGAAGGATTGGGCCTTACTTACCCGCCGGGTTCCCGTTAACCCTTTCAATTCAACCCCAAAACGTATCCGGTGTACGGGGAGGGTTTGGTTCGCACGCTTGACTTTTTGTCGCGAGGGATGTGGTTCAAATCGGGGGATAGAGCGATTTGTAATTGTAAGTTTATGATCGATATACATAATTTTGTGACAATGATTTGGATTTTTATAAAGTTCGCCTCAAATCATTTTGCTGGAGATTTCAATAATACTGGTAAGTAATTATGGATTTATGTTTCTAATCATCATTTTATAGATCATCTACGATAGTGCTGGACTGGTACAACATTTGTATAAAAACACCTTTATAGGAACAAATTCGCGGAGTTTCTTGGATATTTCATAAAATCACAGTAACTTTTATATAATACATTGCAAGAACCTTCGGTGTTTACTTCAAAATTTACATAGTATACATGAACATCACGCCTTTTTCCCAAAAGGGGTAGGCAGAGGCGCAACCATGAACCCAAGTTTGGCCTTGTGTGTTCCGTCCCACGATGTGATAGGCGGCGAACCTATCGCCTTATCAGGCCAAAATTCCTGACTCCGGGCTGATAATGTATAGAAAAATCCAATATCACTTTACTCGACCCGGGATTCGGACTCGAGACCTCGGCGTTGTAATCGTGGCGTAATATAACCACGCCACCGAGGCAGTTCAATATTTTACACAAAAAAAAAAAACTGGCGCCTTCAGTTTGTATTCTAGCAAAACACTTTCGTGCCCGCTCGCTTATGATGCTATCAATTATAATTAATTGCAATACAATTGGAAACATTATTTAATGGCTCAGAACACTGAACTGTCAACATTTTTCTAGCTGTTGAATCTTATAATCATACATACATACATAAACTCACGCCTTTATCCCAGAAGGGGTAGGCAGAGGCGCTACCGGGAACCTCACATTTCGCCTTGTATGTTGCGTCCCACGACGTGGTAGGAGGCGAGCCTATCGATTATTTATATTTTTATGAATACGTCACTGTAAAAAAAAAATAGTTATCATTCTAAAAATCTTGATATATTTGTCCTCCAGACGTACCATAATATTTTCTCCAGCAGTGGCGGTTACCAAACTACATATTTTGATTAACTTTCCAAGAACTAAGAAATATCATTTTAAGAACTAAATTACAACGTATTCTAAGAAACAATTTATTGATCACAGACTTTTCTTCACAATATTTTCATTCGCTGATTGCTTTTGGAACTCCATTAGTAAATAAGTATTTTCGTGTTAAAATAGCCCAATTTATATGTAGCCCTTATGCATTCTAACACTCAAAGCATTCAATTTGGGGCAACTAGCCGAACCAATTTTGTTATGCTAATGTGTCCTTATGACCTGGCTACTGTTTTACTTTACGAAAGCGGTGAAAGGTTTAATATCAAAACTTTCATATTATTTTCAGAATTTTCTTTATATTTGATGTATGATTATATATGATTATATTCATACTGGTCTTTATACATAGGTACTTATACTGCCTCGGTGGCGTAGTTGTATTACGGTACGGTTACAAAGCTGAGGTCTTGGGTTCGAATCCCGGGTCGGGCAAAGTGATATTGGATTTTTCTATTCATTATCAGCCCGGAGTCAGGAATTTGTGCCCGATATGGCGGTAGGCTCGCCCCTTATCACATCGTGGGACGGAACATGCAAGGCGAAATGTGGGTGTCCTAGTAGCGGCTCTGCCTACCCCTTCGGGTATTAGTGAGTTTATGTATGTATGTATGATCTTTATACATTTTTGGCTGAATTCATAACTTTTCTTGCCTGTTTTTCCAAATCTTAAAAGTGATCTAGGGTTTGCGTGAAAGTAGTAAGGTTTATTTATGTGAGTGCCTTTATCCATTTCCAAGTATTGTGATGTTTATGGTGACCATCATTTACCACCAGTAAAGTGGTAGAACCATACTGTTAGTTGTACTACTATAGGAAAACACTGGCGTGTCCAAAGTATTTCTTCAAATGAAATTGCCTAAGACTCATTAAAATCGTTCCTCTCCCGCCCGGTTTCCTTCCCTACTTATCCAAAATTGTAAGGTAGACGCATCTACGATCCAAATGTTATTTTTACTCATGGACGGCAAAAATTACTTACCATTACCATACCATCTGCACGTTGTGACCAGAGTAACTACTGGACATAATGAAACTTAGCACCTTGTGTCTAAGGATGGCAAGTGCAATGGAATGCCAAGCATTGCTTTCGTAGCGGTCGTATCGCTTGCCATCAGGTGAATGGCATGCTCGTCTCGCCATAAAAAAAAAAACGTGCCCCAGGCCAATAAAATTCACCATTTTGATATAAAAAAGGTCACTGTAAAGATATATGGAATTCCGCGTATACATTTATAGGTAAATTGGCTAAAAAGGGCCTTATGAATAGTTGTTTCATAAAGGAAACTCTACAGGTCTAATTTCCGAATCCCGAAGTATACCCCAAAAATATAATTCCCAGTTGGCCCGTACACTACATCTTTGCTTATATAAATTCCTTATGAGTCGTCTCCTGCTTTTTGTGGCTCAAGTTTTGAGGACAAGCGATGTATAAATTTTAAAACATCTGCTAGTCTGCTTTTGTGATTAGATTCCGTTTGAAATTCAGGATTAGGATCTAAACTTGTCTTTTTATTTATTTCTTTGTTTAATTTTAGTTAAATTTATTAGATTTTTGTGATTTATATATATTTTTATAATTATATTTGTCTTTTGTAAATGATGTGTTCAGCTGTAATTGGCGCACATATCTAATTTAAACGTTATTGTTGTACCTTACGAGTGTATTTATATGTATGTTGCGCTGTTGGCGATGTTTCAATGTTTTTATTGGAAACAAATATAAACATATAACACTATACAGTAACAATAATAAAAAGAGTACAAATGGCGGTCTTACCGCTCTACAGCAATGTCTTACAGACAACCATAAGATGGATTTAAAATAAGGAGAGAGAGGGAGGGCAGTTTAAAAAACGTACTTTTTATCAGATTTTAACAATAAACAAAATCATTCAGTTTCTACTTTCCATTCATTCATTTGCCAAAACAATATTTTCTTCAGTAGGTACACGGCAACAATAGTAACCGATTAGCATTAGTAACTAAAGAGTCAATCAGACCTTTTTTTATAGATAACAGATCCTATTATTTTAACTCTCATAACTTAATTCTACTCGACTCCAAAATTTTGCTGACAGAGTAACTTGCCTTCTAATCTTTTCAACGTAACATTGGGAGAAAACATTCTTATCTGTACGTTTGCGTTCGTTATCACGCAATTTAGAGCTCATTTCGATCAGCAAAGTGCCGACCAGAACATTTTCTCGCCCCTTTTACTATATTTCCACTGAAGATTTTTCTAAAGCCGTGAACATTTCCAAGGAGTTTATGGTTGGCAGTTGAGGTATTTTGCGCAAAGGATTTTGCTCCTTATGTTCTGTTTTTTTTAAATCCTAGAATGGAGGTATAACCCTTTTGTGTTATGCATCTGACCTCACAGATGTGTACTGTTCTTATTAAATTTAGGGCAAATCCACTCAAACTAAATCTTAAGGAATGAATTGGTTTTCAGCGCACTCGTCATCTCGAGTTGTTATATTAAAAATTAAATATGATATACAGGGTATATCAAGACTGCGACCGAAAACGAAGCCAGGTGGCAGTATTAGTGAGTTCAGACACAATGCAACTAAAAATTCAGCAAAATATATCGCAATTTTTTTTTATAATTTTTTTTACTTATCGTCGTATTTGGGTGATAAATACATATTTTTCCAAAATAATGATGTACACCTTTTTATTTTTAAAGACGCAATGATACGTAAGGGTTTAAATTACTATTTTCACAAAAACTAAGGATTTACCACCTAAAAACTATGATTTTTAAAAAATTGTAAAACATAATCTATCGCTTATTTTGCGAAATTTTTTGTTGCATTGTGTCTATAGCCACTAAAACTACCACCCGGCTCCGTTTTCGGTCGCGGTCTTGATATACCCGGTATATATATACAGAACTAAAACAGCCTGTGTCTCTAGGAATAAAGTAGCATTCCAACAATAGAGAAATATTAAATCGGTTCAGTAGTTTCTAAGTTTACGACTACAAACAAACGAAATCTTCTGTTTTTGTTGAAAATTATAGATGAGCGAAGGGGAAATGATAACTTCTTTGACAATAAGTGGTCATTAATATCAGTAACGAGCAAAGCAGTTGTACTCTACCATATTTAACATTAATAAGAAGGTCAAATTATATTAGAACTAGCTGTCCGGTCCGGCTTCGCCCGGCCTTTCGAACATTAAAAACAATATATTGTTTGCGTTAATTTATTTTTACAATACACTGTTTTATGTTTGAACCCAACGTGACTACCGTCCTCTATACTTTTCCAGCCGTGGGAGCGTGAAGAAGTAACAAACACACAAACTTTCACCTTTATAATATTAATAATAGGATTATATTATCCTTGTGGAAACCATGACGATAGCATTTGTTTCCAGTGTAAAACAAGCATTACACACGCTCTGTATTGAAAGTAAGAGTTTCTATCAACTCGCAAAGGTATTTCAATCCATGGGTAATTTATTATGTGTACAATATATGTCGTATTTGTGTATATTTCACCATAAATAATTCGTTAATCACTTATTTATTGGAGCTTGTCTCCTTTATATATTCTAGACTGCCTTCTCTTCCTTTCCGTTACTTATATCCATCCAAAGGTTGTCTGTAAGAAATCGCCTAGAGCGATAAGACCGGCATCTGTACTTTTTGTAGTAATTTGTGATATTTATTAAGTGTTTTTTCTCATTCATGTGCAGTAAAGAAGAGTAAATAAAAAGTTTGGAATAAAACAAAAAATAGGCAAAACAAATTTTATTTTCATTCTCAACCACTAGTACCTCCGACAGACTTAGCTTCTCCTTCAGTTGCACCGGCACCACCATCCGCGTTAACAACGTCCTTTGTGCCCTTAAGAGAAGATGTTGCGATCGCGTCTGTTCCACTAGCTTAAGACCCCACTAAAGCTAACGGATTGTTGTCCAAAACTTTACGAAATGGATCCAGGGCCGATACGAAGGCCAGGTTAGATAGCACCTGTAATTTTTACATACAAATAAAATAAATAGTACCACCCAACAATCACACACATAGTCCTGATGCCACATGAAGATCAGTTAAGCCTAGAGTCGTGGGGATTAGAAACAACGAAACTATCGGTTTCAACATTCCCACCCGGAACAAATACACCCAATAATTACATAGAACAGATCGCCTGAAAATACAATCCTTTTTTACATACTCATAAAGTGAGCAAAGTGGACCTTATTGTTAACGCAATAGAGAGAATTTTAGGTCGGTGGGTCACACGGGTTTTCCACCGTCGCGTACGGTGGTCACCATCCGGGCGGATACAAATATACACACAACCACGTATCCGCCACATCAATTAGGTGAATGCCTAAATTATCGTTAACCCGCAACGAGACCCTCAGCAAAACCAAAATATCCCGGATATAAAAACTTTTACAGCCGGAAAAGCCAGCTGAATAAATTTCAAAAATAAAATTAAACTTAATTTCATTATTTCCAATAATAGGTATGGCAAAAACACCGAAAAGGAAGAAAATTCCGCCTCGACTCTTTACTTATGCAATATGTTTTCTGTACCTAAAAATGATGATGATAATAATTCCAGAAAGGAGAATGCCCATTTTACTATGAAACTTGGTTACCGATGCGAAGATCTTTTACCCTCGATGAAACCTACTTTTTTGCTTAGGTAAAATTTATATTTTCAGTAAAAATAAACATAACTACAATCCAGGCCCGGAGTTTTTGGAGAAATGAACTTGACGTCCAGTCACTCTGTTAGCCCCATTTGTAATAATTACTGACGTATCGTAAAATGTGGTGATAATAACATATTTTATAAAAATCTGTCGCCGGGGTAAAACAGGTATTCGTTGAAGCATAAAAAGATAAAAAATGCTATAATGAATTTTAAGCAGTATCGGTATCAGCGTCAACGTTATTTTTTATCGATACCATGAATGGGCATTCGCCAAAAAATGCTAGTGGAGACTGTCCCTCTACAACCGACAGTTCGATTGAGAAGGCTTAGGCCATAGTCCAATACATTAGCCTAGTGCGGGTTGGCAGACTCCACATAGCATAGAAAGTTGCAAGAAGTTGCTAATATTCAACCATTTAAAAACAGTTAAACGAAATACGTACCAAAAACGCAGACACTACTACAGGTTTCATCTTGTAAATGAGTAAACTGGAAAGAAACGCATCTATTTTATACCACGACGAGAGCAGATAACCTAATTGCCAAAATAAACAAATATATTTTATTTCAGAGGAAACAAATTCTAAATGCTTTCGCGCATACTAATTGGATAAAATTAAGATAGTTAACATGAATATTGAATCCGTAATTAGCTGAATAAGTGGAATCATCTGGCTTATTAAGGGATATTCTGCATCTTTACTGCTATTATTTAGATTCACAAAAAAATCTATGGTATGTGAAGTCCGCCAACGCGCACTAGGCCAGCGTGGTGGACAAAGCCCGTGCGCTACTGTGGGATGTATAAGCGGTAGATTAATTAATTGTAAAAAATATTTTATAAAAGGTTTCGCGTGGAACCCATTAAATGAAAACGAATAATATCAGATCAATTTAGACGTCATTATTTATTGCAAAATAATTCGTTCACGTTCGTATCCCTAAAGGATAGGCAGAAATGTCAATATTTCCATCCATGGTGCGCGGAGTTTATTTCCGTCCCAAAATGTGACCAGGGGCGAGGTTGGCGCCAGGCCGGGCACAAACGGCAAACAAATGGTACGGTCGGCTTGTTCGCCTAGTGACAACGTGCTATCTGGACGAACGATAGATTTAATGTAAGGTTTTTGACAAATCACATTGGAGTTTGTGCACGGCCTGGCGCTAAACTCGCCCTCGATCCCATTTTGGGACGGTAATAAACTCCGCGAACTATGGACAGAAATATTGACGTCTCTGCCAAGCCTTTTTGTGATACAGGCGTGAACGTTTCTTTTATTCAGCCAATAAATAATGATGTCTGAACTAATCGGCAATTATTCCATTTTTATCAAATCGACTCTATGTGAAGCTCATTAAAATATTTTTCCAATAAATTGTATGCACTTTTGCATATTTCGGCAATTAAATTTATCTGTTGCTAGCGGACTGACCCGGCTTCGCTTGGGTGCAGTAATTTATTGACACATATTTTTTCGCGTACTGTTTTTTTATTGCACATCCCCGCTATATTATCGAGGCTATCGTTACAAAATTTCAAAATTCACAAAATTTTGAAATACAAAAAAATAAAAAAACGTCTTTATTTCGACAAAATTCAGTCGTTTGAGCGGGAACAAGTAACAGACACACAAACTTTCGCCTTTATTATATTAGCAGGATTATAAGTGAAGGGGTATAAAAGGCGTTTTGGCTTTCTAAAGTTATTCAGTAACCATGAAGTTCGTAGCTATAACGTTCGTTTCGGTAAGTATTCGCATTTTCTTAACATTATGACCGTTTCGATTGGTTTGCAAAATAGTTTTAATTTTAACAGTGTTTTTTCTTGTGATAAATTTGGGGTTCGGTTGAAAGTATAAACTTCTATTGTGTTGTATTTTCAAAAATAATTAAAATTCGCTTTTGTAGTCTTTGATACTCAGAAGATATTGTAATTTGAAGTGCAAAATGAAAGCTTAACATAGACTTCTCCCAAGGATTTCTGTAGCAACCTTTAGGAAAAAGCCTGCGTCTAAAGCAGTTCCTGTGGTTGGAGAAAGCGAGATGCAGAGAACTGTTTTACTTTCATAGTCATGCCATACTTATTAAAACAATTAGACTAGCTTGTACATGCTTGTGGCCTCCTTTGATCGAGGTTATCCCACCTTAAAAGCTGTGAAAAAAAAACGACAAAGAAACTCAAAACACCAACTGTGTACAACCTTGGTGGCGCAGTTGGTTAGTCGCCGTTGTGAAACGATAGGCCGGGGTTCGATCCCTGCAGCGAGAGTACCTGGGTGTTTGTAAGACCGAAACTTCTCTCGTAGTTCCTGATACCCAAAACACAAGACTCGATCTTAGTGTGGGATCAGGAGTATTAAGTGACTGTTTGGAGAATTTAGTAATTATTTATAAATATATTCCTTTCAGGCTCTATATCTGCTCTTGGTCTGCGTGTCAGGCCAGGGCGATCTTGACCCGGTGGTTAAAACTGTGCTCGACACTGTTAAATCAGCGTCAAACTGACTGCTATCAAGAGTTTGGGAGGAGGCGCAGGTTCATCGCCTGTTGTTAAATGTAATGCAATGGAAATGAATTGTAATAAACATTTGAGCTGATGTGTATTGTTTTAATACTTATATTTTACCAGATATTCTACAAGTACCTATTGTTATATATTGATACTGTTATTAACTCTCTTTAGCTCTAGTACAAACCTCTGCGGTTTATAAGCAGCTATATTGCAAAACATGTAATTCTGTTTAAACAAAAAGCAACTTAAGATCAATATATTATACATTGGAAGGGAAGATCAACTCATAATGAGCAAATATTGACGCTTAGCCTTGAGCCGGCTTAGCGACATATTCACAAGAGGAAACAAGAATAAGGTCAAGTAGAGTCGGGGTTCAATTAGGAAGGGAGTGAGTAGTGCCTAAGGAACGATAGAGAGATTAGTAGATTCTACTATCGAAAGAAGAAACTTAGCATATTAATCATTTTTTTAAATACGTGTGTTAAAGTCATCCATAATAATTGTATGACTGTGAGCAGGGACTTAGATCTTTCGCAAGTTTTCCAAAAGAATTGAAATAGTTGATACAGAGAGAAGGACACTAATAGACACCTACCAGGACTATGCATTGACGCATTTTCGCCTCTATGTAAAAGACATTAAAGTTCTCGAAAACCTCAGAAAATTGGTTATCAACCATGTTTACCAAAGATGGAATACTTTTAAAACTGCTGTCACTGCTTGCACTGTGAATGCTATCATCGTTACCATCACTATCAAAAGTAAATATACCATACATACATACATAAACTCACGCCTTATCCCAGAAGTGGTGAGCAGAGTCGCAACCAGGACTTCTACGTTTCGCCTTGTGTGTTCCGTTCCGCTTTGCCCCACCCGGGATTCGAAACCGAGACCTCAGCGTATAATCGTACCGTAGTGCATCTACGCAACCGACGCAGTGTGTTTACTTGTGTATGTGTCAATATTTTTTTTATTGCAATGAATGACGAAACGAGCTTACCATTCGCCTGAAGGTAAGCGATACGACCGCTCATGGACAGTAGCAAAACCAAACAACACCATGAGTTACAAGGCAATGCTTGGCAATCCACTGCGCTCGCCATCCTGAGACATAAGATGTTAAGTCTCAATATGTCCAGTAGTTACTCTGGCTACAATGTCCTTCAAACCGGAACACAACAGTGCATTTACACTGCTGTTTTGCGGGAGAAATAGACATTGCGGTGGTACCTACCTGTATCCACGATCAAAAAATATTCTTACTCTCCTTAACAATATCTTGTTAAATCCTCTCACCCCTCCTTATCTTAAAGAACCTCGTCCGAGGCGGCACCGCTGTCTCACAGACAATCGAAGTGAAGCGACAGCCTTGCTGTCGCGTTTCGTTCGATGAGTAAGATTGGCGGATATCCTTTTCCTCTCCCCATCCTGTTTCCTGCCCAATCTCCTCCCGATTTGATTGGCCGGCAACACATTCATAATCCGAGCGTTGTGGATGTTGGGCGGCAGTAATCGCGTACCATAAGTTGACCTGCTTGCTCATTTGTCGGAACTATGCAATAAAAATATATATATTTCTTCTATTAGTCTCATTCAAAGGCCTTGAGGTCTTCGCTGATTCTAAAATTGGGAATGCCAGTGCAATCCACGACTTTCATGGACAAGTTATTTGCAGTTCAAGCTATTCGGGTGTGAAGTGCACTACCAGTTGTGATAAGAAGGGCTCAAATACTGACGTCGTTCAAGAAAATGAAAGCCTCCGTGGCGCAATTGATTAGACCCCGCACCGCGACAAATAGTTGTGTGAACCACAGATATTTGTTTCGGGTCTGGGTGTTTGTGACACCGAGAAGTCTTAGTGTGGGATCACGACTATGTATGTGAATGTTGGGTGTAACTATTTATTTATTTAAAATAGTCAAAGGCACTCTGAACACACTCAATGGGAAGTATAATCTCCTATATTTTAATCTATAGGTAATTTATTATATTTATAAAATATGTACATATTCGTTTATATAATATCTGTTAAAGTATTTATGTCTGTACATACAAGTTGTATCAAGTTATGTATAATATATCATGATTATATTAATATGAATCATAAATAATAATTTTATTACTTATTTATTGGAGCTTGTCTCTTTTATAATATATTCTAGACTGCCCTCTCTTCCTATCCGTTACTCATATGCATCCAAAGGTTGTCCGTAAGAAATCGCCTAGAGCGATAAGACTGCCATCTGTGCTTTTAATAGTAATTTGTAATATTTCTTAACGTCTTTTATTGTCTTTTATGTGTAGTAAAGAAGAATAAAGAAATAGTTAGGAATAAAACAAATACTAGGCAAAACAAATTTTATTTTAATTCTCAGCCACTAATAGCACCGATGGACTCGGCTTCTCCTTCAGAAGAGTTGGCAGAACCATCGATGTTAACAAGGTCTTTCGTACCCTTAACAGAAGATTTTGTGATCGGGTTCTTTCCATAAGCAGTGGAATTCACTACACCTGATGGACTGTTGTGCACAGCATGAAGAACTGGCTCCTGGGCCGACACGAAGGCCAGGATAGATAGCACCTGTAATTTTTACATACAAATAAAATAAATAATACCACCCGACAATCACACACATAGTCCTGATGCCACATGAAGATCAATTAAGCCTAGAGTCGTGGGGATTAGAACCAACGAAACTATCGGTTTCAACATTCACACCCGGAACAAATACACCCAATAATTACATAGAGCTGAGCTCGCTTGAATATACAAGCCATTTTTACCTCGTCATAAAGTGAGCAAAATATCCCACATAAAAATACTTTTACAGCCCGAAAAGCCAGCTGTATAACAATGAAGGATAAAAATTACTTCAACGGGGCTTTATATCCTTATATCCAATAAGAGCAAGAGGTATGGCAAAACCACCAAAAGGAAGAAATTTTCGCTTAGTCTCTTAACATATTATTATATTTCCTGTAGCTAAAAATGATGGTCATAATAATTCTACAAATTTGAAGATTGCAAATATTGTGCTGTACTGCAATGCATGAGACTATAATCGTCTACTGTTAACCACAGTACTCCTCTACAACCGATAGTTCGATTGAGAGGGCTTAGGCCATAGTCCAATACGTTAGCCTGGTGCGGGTTGGCAGACTCCACATAGCATAGAAAGTTGCAAGATGTTGCTAATATTCAACAATGTAAAAACAGCTAAAATAAATACGTACCAAAAACGCAGACACTACTACAGGTTTCATCTTGTAAATGAATAATCTGAAAAAGAACGCAGCTATTTTATACCACGACGAGAGCAGATAACCTAATTCCTGTAATATAGAAAGGTATTTTATTTCTAAAGACACCAGCTCTAATAGGTTTCATGCGATACTAATTACATAAAATAAAGATAGTTTAGGTAAATGTTGAATGCGTAATTAGCTAAACGGACCTATTCAGCGATACTGTGTTCTTTTATTTGTTTGTTTTTCTGCTATAGTTTACATTTACAAAACTTTTAATTATAATTTAAATTATATACATGGATAGAATTACACGGTCGATTCCAGTGTACAACAAGCACTACAAACGATTTGTATTGGAAGTAAGTTCCTATGAACTCTCGAAGTGCGGAGATTGTGCAATGATAAAAAGTTGATCGATGAGCGCTCTTTAAAGAACAATAGGGCATATAAAATTGTATTTTATTGAACAGGTATTTCTGGAGATAAGACAAATTACTAGCATAGTTCGCGGCTTTACCCGTGTCATGAGTTTTTCCGGGGTAAAAGTGCAGTTATATTTTTCCTGGGATGAAAAGTACCCTACAGCCTTTCTCGATCAAAGGACTATTTAACACTAAAATATTTTTTTAATTAAAACCAGTACACTGAGATTAGCGCGTTCATACACACTCTTCAGCTTTATACAGGGTATTTCAAGACCGAAAACGAAGCCAGGTGGTAGTATTAGTGACTTCAAACACAATGCATGTAAAAATTTCGCAAAATAGACATTTTCTTTTGTAATTTTTTACTTATATAAAACTTACTTTTATTACTAAAATAAACATGTAAACCTCTTTATTTTAAACACGCAATGGTTCGTAAGGGTTTAAATTACTATTTTTGCTAAAACTAGGTATTTACCACCCAAACACAATGATTTTCTAAAAATTGCTAAGAAAACGTCGCTGTTTTTGCACCATATTTAGTTACATTGCATTTGTAATCACTGAAACTATCACCTGGCTTCGTTTTCGGTTGCAGTCTTGATATACTGGCATAGGAGTATACGTAATCTAGCACTTATACATACCACCGAAGGTGGCCACGGGTTTTGTCCACAACGCTTGCAGGCTAGCGGACTACCCATACCATAGAAAAGTTTGTAAATCTAAATAATAGCAGAAAAACAGACTACTTAAGGAATTCAATGAACCGAAATAGGCCTGATTATTCCACGTATTTAGCTAATTACCGATTCAATATTCATGTAAACCATGTTAATTTTATCTAATTAGTATCGCAAACGCATTTAAAATTTGTTTCTTCTGAAATAAAATATATTTGTATCTATTGGAAATTAGGTTATCTACTCTCGTCGTAGTATAAAAAAGCTGCGTTTCTTTCCAGTTTATTCATTTACAAGATGAAACCCGTAGTAGTTACTGCGTTTTTGGTACGTATTTATTTTAGCTGTTTTTACATTGTTGAAAATTAGTAACTTCTTGCAACTTTCTACGCTATGTGGAGTCCGCCAACCCGCACTAGGCCAACGTAATGGACTATGGCCTAAGCCCTGTCAATCGAACTGCCGGTTGTAGAGGAGTACTGTGCTCAACAGTAGACGATTTTAGCCTCATGCATTACAGTACAGCACAATGTTAGCAATTTTCTTTCTCGTATGATTATTTCGTTCAGTTTTAGCTACAGGAGATCTAATAAGTTAAGAGACTAGGCGGAATTTTCTTTCTTTTCGGTGTTTTTGCCATACCTATTATTAGAAATAAGGATATTAATCGCGGTTTAAGTTTAATTGTACCTTTGATTGTTATACAGCTTGGCTTTTCCAGCTGTAAAAGTATTTATATTCGGGCTATTTCGGTTTTTCCGGGGGTCTCGTTGCGGGGTGAAGAGAATTTATGCATTCTCCTAATTGATGTGGCGGATCCGTGTTTCTATCCGCCTGATGGTGACTACCATACATGATGGTGGATAATCCGTCACAGTGACCGTACGGCCTGAAAGCGACTGTATTGCGTTAACAATAAGGTTTATTTTGCTCACTTTATGAGTATTTAAAAAAGGCGTGTATCTTCACGCGAGCTCAGTTCTATGTAATTATTGGGTGTGTTTGTTTTGAGTATGAATGTTGAAATCGAAAGTTTCGTTGATTTTAGTCCCCACGATTTTAGAATTAATTGATCTTAATGTGGCATCAGGAATTTGTGTGTGATTGTTGGGTAGTTTTATTTATTTTATTTGTATGTAAAAATTACAGGTGCTATCTATCCTGGCCTTCGTATCGGCCGAGGATGCATTTCGTGCAGTTTTGCACAAGAATCCGTCAGCTTTAGTGGCGTCTTCTGCTAGTGGAACGGACCCGTTCGTAACATCTTCTCTTAAGGGCACAAAGGACGTTGTTAACGCGGATGGTATTGCCGGTGGATCTGAAGGAAAAGCTGAGTCCGTCGGAGGTACTAGTGGCTGAGAATTAAAATAAAATCTGTGTTGCATTTTTTTAGTTTCATTCCAAACAATTTTTTTCTTTACTGCACATAAAAGAGATAAATAAAAGTTAAGAAATATTACAAAAAAATTACATAAACTCACGCCTTTATCCTAGAAGGGGTAGGCAGAGGCGCCACCAGTACCACCCAAATTCCGCCTTGTTTGTTCTGTCCCACGATGCGATAGGGTGCAAGCCTATCGCCATATCGGGCACAAATTTCTGATTCTGGGCTAGTAATGCATAGAAAAACCCAATATCACTTAGCCGAACTGGATTTGAACTCGAGGCCTCAGCTTTGCAATCATACCGCAGTACAACTACGCCACCGAGACAGGCGAAAATATTACAAACTAGCGGCCCGGCCCGGCTCCGCCCGGGTACATATACACTTTTTTGAAAAGATTCTATCGCCTATGTTCATCAGGGATAATGTAGGTTTCTAATGGTGAAAGAATTTTTCAAATCGGTCCAGTAGTTTTAGAGCCTATTCGATGCAAACAAATAGACCCAAAGCCCGTGGATATTCGTAATTTTATAAAAGTTTAATTAATGAATGTAAAAAAAATGGGTGCGTGTACGCGCGTGAGAAGTTATACTTCTTTGGCATCATTAAAAAATAGTTTTTAATTGCATGCAAATAATTAATTACAATTAAATAATAGAAGGATTGGAAAAGGATAATCAACAAAGTTCAGTTTAAATTTGAAAAATTAAATAAATAAATATTTATTTTCTTACATTAAGTGTAACATAAATTGTCTTATTATTCGAATTGTATTTTTAATTAAATGATGTCCACTTCCATAGTATCTTCACGTAATGTCTAAATGGAACTTCAGTTATCAGTGGCTTATGATAACTAAAATATGATACGATAAATTCAAAAATTGAATTTAAGGTTGGTCATTTTTTAAATATTTTTATTGATTTCTTAATTTAATAATCACTTTTCATTTTTATCAAAAAATTTTCATTAAATTTATTTAGTTATTTTTATAAATATTTATTATTTATTCAATTTAATAGCAAATATTAAAAATTAATATTATAATTTGATGTTCAATTTTAATTATTATCACAAACTTTTTATTAAATGTTTTATTAAATTTATTTCTTTATTTTGTAAATATTAAATAACCAATAATAAGTATTTAACATTAATAATTTAATAATATTTAGTGTTAATTATATTAAATAAAAGTATTTTAATTTATATCAATAAATAATACATACGGATAGTTAACCTCAATTATATTGGAGCATTTGAGCACCGATCTCCTTTCTGAACTCACGCATAAATATTTGACAACCAATTTAAATGTCAATCCTTTTTCATTAGTGACATTATTCTACATATTTAAAATCAAAAATACGCCATTATCCGAATATTGTGGATATATGTTGTCGATTGGAAACATTTATTTAAATACGTTCTTTAATTTGAGGGAAGAGTTTACTGTATCGACAGGATGAACATTAAATGTTTGACAGTTACGAAACTTATGAACATTTTGTATGCGAAAAACATTTTATTTTTATTTATTGGTACGTTCCACGGGAACGGGATAAAAAGCATTCTATGTCCGTCTCCTGGTTCTAAGCTATCTCCTCACCAATTTTCAGCCATATCGGTAATGCCGTTCTTGAGTTATAAATAGTGTAACTAACACGACTTTCTTTTATATATATAGATTACTTTAAAAAGTTAAGGTGGCGGTCTTATCGCTCTAGGCGACAAGCTCCAATAAATAAGTGATAAACGAATTATTTATGATAAATATTAATTATTAATATATGGGGGCCGGACTATGTAAGTGTAAGGATAACTTTCCAAGATAAAGAAACTCTTCATTTCAACTTTTCTATTACATTTTATTGAAGTCTTCTAGAACATACTACACTTTTCCAATATTACTTTTTGTCACCCGTGACATACATCGTCTTTTAAAAAAACATATAATTACAACCAACCAGCATCAATACATTTAAAAAGGTACTTCATAATAAACTGCAAAACCAGCAAACTGCACCCAGTAGTATATTGAATCTAACAGCTCGGCCATCCTTTTAGAGTGTGTCCTCTCACTAGGCTTGCATATCCGGGAACAACTAAATAACTAGATAAAAAGAAAAAATATATAATTAGTTATATTCTCTTTTCTCTTTTCACATTCCAACAGCGTTACTGTGTACTCTGTAGAGTAAATATGATGGTCATCTGTGCGATGCCAATTTCTTAGCACCATTCGCTTTCTGCACTGACCAATGTCGGTGTGTAGTGTCATGAATGGTCATCTGTGCAATACCAAATACTTGGCACCGTTCGATATCTGCACTGACCAATGTCAATGTGTAGTGTAGTGAATGGTCATCTGTGCAATGCCAATTGCTTGGCACCGTTCACTATCTGCACTGACCAATGTGAGTGTGCAACGTCGTATATGGTCATCTGTGCGATGCCAATTGCTTGGCACCTTTCACTATCTGCACTGACCAGTGAATCATGTCTAATCAAATTCGTCATCATGTCAAAGTAACCTAATCACATCACAAAAAATGTCGTATACGGTCATCTGTGCGATGCCAATTACTTGACACCATTCGCTATCTGCACTGACCAGTCATAATCATGTCTAGTCAAATTCGTCATCATGTCAAAGTAACCTAATCACATCACAAACAATGTCGTATACGGTCATCTGTGCGATGTAAATTGCTTGACACCATTCGCTATCTGCACTGACCAGTCATAATCATGTCTAGTCAAATTCGTCATCATGTCAAAGTAACCTAATCACATCACAAACAATGTCGTATACGGTCATCTGTGCGATGCCAGTTGCTTGACACCATTCGCTATCTGCACTGACCAGTCATAATCATGTCTAGTCAAATTCGTCATCATGTCAAAGTAACCTAATCACATCACAAACAATGTCGTATACGGTCATCTGTGCGATGTAAATTGCTTGACACCATTCGCTATCTGCACTGACCAGTCATAATCATGTCTAGTCAAATTCGTCATCATGTCAAAGTAACCTAATCACATCACAAACAATGTCGTAAACGGTCATCTGTGCGATGCCAATTGCTTGACACCATTCGCTATCTGCACTGACCAGTCATAATCATGTCTAGTCAAATTCGTCATCATATCAAAGTTATCTAATCTGCATTTGTTAGTCTAGTCATATCTCACCATTTAAACCCAACGAATCATACATTAACCATTTAGTTTATTGTTCACTCTCATTTCACATTTGGTCATTACTATTTTCTTTTTCATTATCGTCTTTGGACTGAACTAAGCCAAGGACGAATCTTGTCTGCAGATACAATATTTTGATATTACTTATTATCTCTTCTACATAAAAGAGTGTCTACAATCAAAAATCTATCGTTACCCAAATTTTGTAATACAATACGGACCACGAAATTTTGCTATAAGATTTTTTTTTGTTTACCTAAGCATTTCAATCAGTGATAATCTTGAATCTTAACCCTAACAAATAAACACAAAAACGTTTCAGCGAAACTATAACAACCAAAATTTCTAACTCGAACAATGCAATTATGGTTCGTCTTCGCTTGTCTTCCGTCTGTAGTACACCACGGGTCTAAGCAAATCATCACTGGGTTTCTGCACCAAAATGCCAGCGACTCCTAGCATGGAAGCATCGATGTGCAACTCAGTTTCTAACGTAACTAAATGGGACGTTTAGCTAATTTCTGTTTCAGAGTTTTGTATGCTCCAAAATCGTTCCACTTCCATGTACAATTTGACTTTAGTAAATCAGTACGAGGAAACGCAATTAAAATTAAATCTTTTATAAAACGCATAAAGAAATTGGCGAGCCCTATAAAACGTCTAACATCATGATTATTTTAAGGCACTGGAAAATTAGACATGGCTAAAATTTAATGGAATTCCGATCGTATGCCCTCATCACTAACCCGGAAACCAAGAAAATAAATTTCTTTGTAAAATAAATTACACTTTTTAAGCTTTAATGCAAGCCCGAAAGGGTTAATATCAGTTAATTCGATTTCCATCTGTTCTATGTTTGTGAACCCTAAATCTTTAAAACTAAGTAGTTGAAAAGCATTCTTTATATCTAACCAAAAGCCCTTTTAACTGAATTAATTCGACGTTAGTTAATTTAGAATCAAAGTTAAGTTCAAAACAAAATTTATTACCATCCGCATTTTAAAACATTAACATCCATACAAGTATTCGAGGAAAAAAACATATGTACTCAAAAATCAGCTTTAAAACTACAATGTTATTAGATACATTTTGAATAAGTAAACAACTCTGTTCACTTACCAAATCATATTCACCTGACAGAAGATAATATTCGTAACTAGGTTTTCCGCAAAATAACCCTCGTACATATATAGTTCCACAACAATCTTAATGACAATACCTATTGGCAATACAATATTACTGCTTATACCACTCATAGTAATAAATTGGAATCATTAAACCACGAAATAACCAAATCTTTTGCTTCACTACATGTACTAGAATGCACATTAAGTTTGACCTGCATCATACATTTATCTTTATAACAAACAACGTTGTCTACATCCACACGTATTATGTCCTTTTCAGTATTTTAATCACTTTTTCTGTTATCCGAGAGTAGTTTTACGCAGTTTATAGAAGTATGGCCTATTCTATTACAAATGTTACATTTTAATATTTTTTTCGTACATCTAAAACTTAAGTGACCTGGTTCATTACAATTGTAACAAATCATTGACCCACTTACACTCTTACCTTTTAACTCATTATTAATCAGTTTGTCATTTGAACTGCTTGATAAAACACTAACCTTATTATCATTAAATTTGGACTTGCCTATTTCACGCATTTGTTGCCTAGTTGACTGAAAATATTTCAAAACCTGCTCAGGTTCCTGACAATTCAATGCCTTAGCACCCAACCTTAACGATCGATCCTCGATGCCATATAATAAACAATCTACTGCCCTTGTACCCCTAATATCGCATCGGTTTAACAAACTAATTTCTTCGTAATAATAAAGTTCTAATGAGTCATTGTATTTGACTCGTTTCGATAACATTTCCGTTAACATTTCCGCGTAATCTTCACTACAAGGAAATGATTCAATCAACTTATTTTTCCATTCCACCCACGAAAACGACATAGTAGGTAACGTTTGATACCAAGTTTTTGCTACACCTACCAATTTTGGCAAAGCGTAATGTATGATTTGATCATCACCCCACTTGTACAATTTTCAACTTTATTAAGCCACATTTCTATAGTCTGACCTTTTGCCATCGGGTCAAAGTCTGGGATAACATTTCCCAACATTGGGAACTTGTTACCCTCGTTTCGATTATTATTTACTAAAGTATTCATCAATTCGGTCAAAAGTAAATTAGTCATATTATCTGTACAGTCATTGCAACGTTTCACCGAAGATCACTGGGTCGTTGACGCGTCGTTCTTGTGACACCGCCCGCGTGTTCATCACTGCGACAAGGCTGCCGCCACGAACTGCAGTCACGCATGTGGTGACGCCAGGTGGAGCTGCTCAAACTCGTGCCGCTCCGTCGAGGCTGTTCGCGACGCCGACTACCACCACTGGAACTCAAACGGCTCCGGCGACGCTGGCGATGAGGCCGGATCGAACTACCCGAACCCGTACGGCTCCGCCGACGATGTCCTCGACGTCGAGTGCGTCTGCTCGAACTTCTGCGACTCTGCTGTTGCTTGCTTCGCTTTCTTTTCTCCTTTCCGTGATCATCATCGTTAGAAGATTTATTGTTACATTCACGATGCTTTCTTTTGCTCAACCGTGATTCACGTGTGGTTCTGACCTTACGTGATGCTTCCAGAACGTTTTCCATCATCTTAAATGTAGATATCGCCACAAATATTATATGACGAAAAAAAAAACTTATGTGAGCGTTTGCACTAATATCCCACTTCTGAAATGTAAGGATAACTTTCCAAGATAAAGAAACTCTTCATTTCAACTTTTCTATTACATTTTATTGAAGTCTTCTAGAACATACTACACTTTACCAATATTACTTTTTGTCACCCGTGACATACATCGTCTTTTAAAAAAACATATAATTACAACCAACCAGCATCAATACATTTAAAAAGGTACTTCATAATAAACTGCAAAACCAGCAAACTGCACCCAGTAGTATATTGAATCTAACAATAAGTGACTGTTGGGTATATTTATTTATTTATATATATTACTAGCTTCTGCCTGCGAACTTCGTCTGCGTGATTAACTTTATTTGGAATTTCCCATCCCGTTCCGTCCCGTACCATTATATCAGTGATACGTGTGTTCCTACGAATTCTATGCAATTCCGAAATGGTGCTAGGAAATACATACAAAATGAATGATTCCCAGAATAAACTAAATAAAGATCAGTTATAAACTGAGTATCAAATACTCGATTGCAACGAAACAATCGTTAGGTCATGTTGGATTTCATGACTTTTTGAGATGTTTTATCCACTTTTGATTTTGTATAATTTGTCTCAATCATAATCTAACGTAATCTAACCATCGCTTTGTCTAGGACCTCTATTCATACTTATTGACATCCAAATCGACCGATTATAGAATAAATAACTGGTTTAGCCTATCGGTAACCAGATGAACTAGTTTGGCCTGGGCGAAACTAGTTCCGATAGACTCGGCCCTTATTACACTATGTGACAATACAAGGTTCACTATACAAGGCGAAATGTGGGTGTCCTGGTAGCGCCTCTGCCTACCCCTTCTGCAAAAAGGCGTGAATTTATACTCGATGTATTTAAACACAACGTTACATAAAACCAGATAGCCATAGTACACAAAGCGTAATGACAGGAGAGCTAAACCGTGAAATAAATTGGACCCCAACTTGTACAACCTATTACAATTGTTCAGACCTGGAACTTTTCATAATGGTGACCCCAAATTACGCCAACTATGAAACCCCGCTCATGTTTTATTAACGAGGCTGTCCATGTATTATGTAACTTTTAGGTACATGGTTCAAAGGAATTGTATTGTATTACATCAGCCCATATACGTCCCACTGCAGGGCATGGGCCTACTCTACAATCGAGGGTACGATTGAGAGTGGTTAGGCCATAGAGTCCACCACGCTGACCTAGTGCAGGTTGGCGGACTTTACATACCATAGAAATTATTACAAATAACTATGGTCTGCAGGTTTTCTCACGATGTTTTCCTTTACCGTTTTAATGCGTGGTGATTGTCTATCAACACAAACATGACTCCGAAAAGTCATGCCCTGGGATGTGAACCCGCGACCACCGTGAATATATAGGCGGCCGCGCTTGGTCCGTCACGAACAGGCCACCACGCACTTGTGGTTCAAAGGAAACTTGGTCACCATTTTATCAGTGTTAAAAAGGAAAATATTACCTAAATAAATGTAACGACAAATGTGCTTTTATCTTTGCTGTATTACTGTCTATCTACATTAAGAAGTTCCTTTTGACAGTGTGAAATAGGGATGATGTCAAATAAATCGGTTCTTACAATATCCGATTATTAAGAGTTATCGATATTATTTGTTTGTATTTCTTAATCGATTACAGTTTATATATTTTTTTATGAACATTTTTATTCTAATGAGACATCCACAATTGCATACGTCACTTTAGTATTTAGGAACAAAAGGAGTGATTTATCTATTACCTACTAGCGGTCCGGCCTGGCTTCACCCGGGTGCAGACACTTTTTGAGTCCAGTCCACATCACGCACATGCTTATGAACACATGATACATACATATGTACATAACACATATACTTCAAAGTGAGGAACCTCCTCACTATGTGTGCCGTATCCAGCAATACTGCCTTTTGGATATTATTAATATTAATAATAAATTAATTTATATTAATATTATTATTACATTATTTATTGATGTATGTTCGTTGACATATACCTATTATTAGCTGAAAGTTCAGTATTTAAAAAAAATAAAAAACAGCTGTATTAAACTGCTCGATTATTTATATATATTTAATTTACCAATTATGCGTATACAAAAGCGTTTGAATAGTCTCGACTCTACCGGTAAAAGATTTAACGAGGTGACTTTATAATGACGTCTAGAAAAAAAGTATGTTGTTTAGAATGGTTATTTTGCTTTATTTAAAGGATTTTAATTGAAATTTAGTGATTATGGATTGTAAATCTTGTGATAAAATAAGCATAGCTTCATAATTCCATGGATTTACGGAAAGTGTTATTGAAATTGTGTGAGTTACGTCTGCACAAAGTTATTTATGTTAGAAGTATGAAACGTCAAATGGAACTTCTTAATTTAGATAGACTGTAAGCGTTGAAACGTTTCGTTAAACAGGGTGTATTGGGACTAAACAGCTGTGTGATTAACCATTGAATATGATTAATACACCCAACCGTCACATACATAGTCCTGACCCCACACTAAGATCGAGTCTTGTGTTGTGGGTAACAGAAACTACCAGAGACTTTCGGCTTAGTAATCAGAATAAAACTGCATACAAATGCACATGAGATTTTAAAATTCTAGCGAATAAAGTTTTAGTTTGTACATTTGGTCACTATTTATTTTCAGTTAGCTCCTTCTGCGTATACCGGATCGCAAAACCCAATTAACATTTTAAATTAACTTTTTAATTTAATAATTGAAAATTAAGGGTAGTTAAATTGTAACAGTTACTGAGCGGATGTCTTATACATTAGTCCGCCCCGTAACCACGAAAGCTGTAAAGTAATCGAAATGTCGGGAAGTAAAAAATGTAAATATTAAACCAAATCGCGATGAAATCCGTAAAAATTAGTTTTATTTCAATGTGTAACATTCGCGTAAATCTAAGAAACCATTACACTATTTATTTTATTATATTTGAGGCTAAAATTAAATGGCAAATTCTTTTGTCTCATTTACATCTCATCGTTGTTTAAATAAATCACATAATGACAAATTGATTTAAAGAACCCGCGACCTCTTGTTTCACAGCCGGCGTCTAACCAACTGCGCCACGGAGGCTGTCGTATGAATTATAATACAAACTAGATATTTATCAGTCAGTTAAAATGTAAAGGAAAGACGAACACTTACCAAATCCAACGCTAAACTCATATACTTCATTCTTACTGAATCACTTGAAGTACGAAACGCCTTTTTATACCCCTTGAATTAAAATATCAGATTAATTTACATATTTGCCTACATACAAGTATACATATTTTATTGTAAAAAATAATTTATTATAGGTTTGGTGAGGAACTGAATTGATAAAAACGTATAATGTCAGATCAATTAAGACGTCGTTATTTATTGTCAAAATTAAAAGATACATTCACGCCCGTATCCTGAAACGTTAGGCAGAGGTGTAAATATTTCCGTCCATTGCTAGCGGAGTTTATTTCCGTCCCAAAATGCAATGTGGAGCAAGTTTAGCGCCAGGCCGGGCACAAATTCCAATGTGATTTGTCAAAAACCTTGCATTAAATCTATCGTTCGTGCAGACAGCACGTTGTCACAAGCAAACAAGCTGATCATGCCATTTGTTTCCAATTGTTAGTTTAAGTTTGCCTTGGTGGTGTAGTTGTACTACGGTACCGCTACAAAGCTGAGGTATCGGGTTCGAATCCCGGGTCAAGCAGTGATATTGAATTTTTCTATTCATTATCAACCCGGAGTCAGTAATTTGTGCCCGATATGGCGATAGGCTCGCCCCCTATCACAACGTGGGACGGAACATACAAGGCGAAATGTGGGTGTCCTAATGGCGCCTCTGCTTACCCCTTCGGGGATAAAGGCGTGAGTTTATGTACGTATGTAATAATTTTTTTTTGTTATTTTTTACTTATCTTCCTATTTTGGGTGATAGATACATCGTTTTCATAAAATAATGTACACCTTTTACCTTTAAAGGACGCAATGGTACGCAAAGGTTGAAATTACTATTTTCGCAATAACTAGGTATTTACCACCCAAGCACGATGATATTAAAAAAATTGCAAAAACAAAAATATCGCTTTTTTGCGAAATATTGAATTGCATTCTTTCTGTAACCACTAAAACTAACACCTGGCTTCGTTTTCGGTCGCAGTCTTGATATACCTGGTATAATTCAAAACCTTGAACTGTGAATGAAAAATTCAATAATTTTCTGATAATTGCGTATTTGTGTGATTCAGGTTAATATAAATATAATGATACAATTCCATTCTACTCACACATTACTTTACTCTAGTATAAACTGTTGCATGCCTACTGGCAGGTATTACTACTGAGTGCCTCGGTGGCGTAGTCGTACTAGGGTATGACAACAAAGCTGAGATGGATTTTTCTATTCATTATCAGCCCGGAGTCATGGGACGGAACATACAAGGCGAAATATGGGTGTCCTGGTGGCGACTCTGCCTACGCCTTCTGGGATAAAGGCGTGAGTTTATGTATGTACGTAGTACTACAACTGGTAGGTTTTTCATATGTGAGAGGCCGCCTGGGTGGGTACCACCGCAATATATACATATTTCTTCAGCCAAACAGCAGTGTTCATCCACTGTTGTGTTTCGGTTTGAAGAACATTGTAGATATAATGAGACTTATTTTGTCTCAGGATGGCGGACGCAGTGGAAAGCCAAGCATTGCTTTGTAAATTATGGTGTCGTTTGGTTTTGCAACCAGGACACCCACATTTCCTCTTGTATTTTCCGTCCCACGATGTGATAGGGGGCGAACCTATCGCCATATCGGGCACAAAGAAAAATCCAATATCACCTTCCCCGACCCGAGATTCGAAACCAAGTTCTTAGCTTTGCAATCATACCCTAGTACAACCTACCAAGGCAGTGTAAAAACATTATTAAAAAGATCTAATAATAGCCGGTATAATTTCTCTTTGAAGAGCGTTGTCATGACGGAGAATAAATGTGACGTCATCAATCATCGCGTTCGAAATGAATTATCGATATCGCCATTGTTCAATGTGCCTTACACAGCGGGTATTCACAGGATTTATCAGATTACGGGATAATGAGGCGGTGGATGTCACTCGGAGGGCTGCGGGTTCGAATTTCAGGTAGGTAACGATCCAAAATGTAGTTTGGGTTTAAATGTTCTTCTGTTCGCTTTTATTTCAAAACGATGTGGATTCGTCTCAATATGTTAATTAGCGTATTGCAAAATAACTTGTCATATTTGAGCGGCCGCCTTAATGTAACTTTTTTAGAAACTATAAGAATACAAATATCCTAAAACCAAGAAATTGGGTTTTCGGCAATCTCACTCACCGATGGAAATGCAGTAATAATATTACACTTTCGTTTTCTGTATGACAGTAGTACCAACTCGGTCAAGCCTACACATTCAGATAAATACATAAACTCACGCCTTTATCCCAGAAGGCGTAGGCACAGTCGCCACAAGGACAACCACATTTCGCCTTGTATGTTCCGTCCCATGATGTGATAGGGGGCGAGTCTATCGCCATGTCGCACAAATTCCTGACTCCGGGCTGATAATGAATAGAAAAATCCATCTCAGCTTTGTTGTCATACCCTAGTACGACTACGCCACCGAGGCACTCAGTAGTAATACCTGCTAGTAGGCATGCAACAGTTTATACTAGAGTAAACTAATGTGTGAGTAGAATAGAATAGTATCATTATTTTTATATTAACCTGAATCACACCAATACGCAATCATCTCAGAAAATTATTGAATTTTTCATCCACAGTTGAAGGTTTCTAATTATCTACTTGTACTTCGGTTGAATATTAGTCCCAAGTATGTTTTTTTATTAGTTAGAACAGACACACATGTTAACCAGAGCTAAGGAGAGTTAACAACAGTATCAATACATAGCGAAATGTGGGCGTCCTGGTGGCGTCTCTGCCTACCCCTTCGGGGATAAAGGCGTGAGTTTATATATGTATGTATGTCAATACATAGCAATAGGGACTTGTATAGTATTACGAAATATATAACTATTGAAACAAGACAAATCAGCTCAAATGTTTATTACATTTCATTTCCATCCCATTACAGTTACTCCACAGGCAATTAACCTGCGGAACGTCCCAAATCCTCGATATTAGTCAGTTTCTCCTCCACTCCTGAACCGACACCTTCTAGCAGGGTCTCCACCTCTTCCGTTACCGGGCCAAGATCAACCTGGCCTGACAAGCAGACCAAGAGGAGACATAGAGCCTGAAAGGAAAATATGTATATATAATAAATGAATACACTCTACAATTAGGTGCATAGTCTTCAACCCACACTTTTCGAGTCTTGTGTCGTGGGTATCAGAAACTACGAGAGACTTTGCGGTCTCACAAACAGTCAGACACGAAACCTGTGGACCATACAAACATTTGTCTCAGTGTGGGGATATAACGGCCTATCGTTTCGCGGCCGGCGTGGAGGCTAACAAATAGAAAAAAAGGAAATGAAAAGAATAAAGAAGACAGTCGGTGTTGTTGATTTTCGTTATCGTTTCTTATTTACAGTTTGTAAGTAAGGGTAATCGGGATCAAAGGATGCCATAAGGATATTCAAGCTGGTTTTATTGTTGTAGTAAGAATGGCATGATAATTATAACAACCATATTTTGGTTAAAATGAAGAGAGAGAAGGTAAAACAGTTAGCTGCCTCCCTCTCTTTAGCCATAGAAAGTGCATAAGGCGCAGGCCTTTTCCAACAGGTTGCCATGTAAATTCTTGGTAGAAGTCTATGTTCAGCAAGAGACATTCATAAAACACTACAAATAATAATATATCATGGTTATCAAAAACTACAAAGAAAAAATCGAAATCGATCTATAAAAAGTTTCAAAACACCATTGTCAGAGCATCAAAACCCAAACTTTAACACAAGAAAACACAGTTATTAATTAAAATGAAGACTTAATATTTCTAAAAACTGTCAAAATGTGGACAATGTTAAGAAAATACGAATACTCACCAAAACAATCGTTATAGACACAAACTTCATGGTAACTGAATAACTTTCAAAGGCAAAAGGCCTATTTATACCATAAACTAAAATAACAGATAAACTTAATTGCCGAAATATGCAAAATTCCCTACAAAAAACAAATGTGAATAAAATATTTCCATGGTTTTCACATAGAGTCGATTAGATAAAAATGGAATAATGTCAGATCAATTTAGAAATAATTATTTATTGGATGAAATAAAGAAACGTTCACTCTTGTATCGCCAAAAGGTTGGGCAGAAAAGTCAATATTTGAATCCACAATTGGCGGTGTTTGTTCCCGTCCCAAGATGAGATAGGGGCGAGTCTAGCGCCAGGTCGGGCGTAAATTCCAATACTAAAGAAGCCCGTGATTTTTCAAAAACATTGCATTAAATCTAATGACCAACTGGAAATGGAACTTTCAAATACACATGCATCCACCCAACAATCACATACATAGTCCTGACCTCACTAAGATCGAGTCTTGTGTCGGGTATCAGAAACTACGAGAGACTTTTCGGTCTCACAAACACCCAGACCCGAAACAAATACTTGTGGTTTACATAAACATTTGTCTAGGTGCGGGGATCGAACCCGCCGCCTATCGTCTCACAGTCGTCGTCCAGCCAACTACGCCACGGAGGCTGTTAAATCTCTTTCTCTCTGACTCTGACTTCATTTAAGTTCTATATCCTAAGATATTAGTATTCCAATAGCATTCATAATATAAATGTCATAGCATTCATGATTCAGGCGGAGAAAAACAGAATTCAGTATCAGTATCAGCCCATATACGTCCCACTGCAGGGCACGGGCCTACTCTACAATCGAGAGAATCGATTGAGAGTGGTTAGGCCATATAGTCCACCACGCTGGCCTAGTGCGGGTTGGCGGACTTACATACCGTAGAAATTCTTTAAATCGCTACGGTATGCAGGTTTCCTCACGATGTTTTCATTCACCGTTAAAGTGCGTGGTGATTGACTATCAATACACACAACTCCGAAAAGTCAGAGGTGTGCCCTGGGATTTGAACCCGCGACCACCGTGAATATGTAGGCAGCCGCGTCTTGTCCGTTACCAACAGGCCACCACGCACTTCTTATTTAATTATTGATATGTAATTTATAGACGTACACAAAAATCATAAATGAAAATAAATGAGTACTACACATTATTGTTGCAAACTTAAACTGACAATTGGTAACAAATGGTACGGTCGTTTTTTTTGTCTAGTGACAACGTGCTATCTGTAGCCTTAGCACGAAAAACTATCGAATTCGTAACATAAACGTATTGAGGACTCGATATGATAACCAGAGCACGACGGTAGTCCGTAGCACGAAGCACATTCCGTCGTTTATATAATTCGAGTTTTGTTTACGTTACTTCTCGATTACGATACGAAAGTAAGATAAAATCATTCGTGCTCGCAAACTTAGTTCCTTTTACGCATGATAGAGGCGCTGAAGAAATCTCATACAAAATTTCTCGATTACGATACGAATACTTTTTCGATAGCCGTTCGTGCTAGAGCCACTGAACGAACAATAGATTTAATGCAAGGTTTTTACAAATCACATTAGAATTTGTGCCCGGCCTGGCGCTAATTTCGCCCCCGATCGCATTTTGGGACGGAAATAAACAACGCGAACAATGGACGGAAATATTGACATCTCTGCCTAACGTTTTAGGATACGAGCGTGAATGTATATTTTTACTAACCAATAAATATGTATCTGACATTATTCGTATTTACCTATTCAGTTCCACACGAAACCTATAATAAATTATTTTTTAGGTCTACTTGTATGTAGGCAAATATGTAAATTTATCTGTTATTTTAATTCAAAGGGTATAAAATGGCATTTATTATTTTAAATTATTCAGTGACTCAAGTTTGTGAGTTAAGCGTTCAATTTGGTTAGTATTCGTCTTTTCTTTACATTTTAGCTGGCTGATAAATATCTAGTATAATAATATAATTAATAACTATTTTCTAACTTGTTGGAAATCGCCTGCGTGTAATATAATTCCTTTAACTAAACAGTGAGAAAGAAAAAGTGAAATGTTTTATCTTTTCTCTCTTCATTTTAAGAAAAGGACGGTTATTATCGTCGTCATGCCATCTTTAGAACAATTAGACCATCTCGTATATCCATGTGACCTTTAATCGAGGTTATGATACAAGGTTTGAAGAAGAAACTAACTGCACCGTCTTTTATTTTCTTTTTTTAATGTCTCCTGTTTCTTTTAGGCTCTATGCTTCCTCTTTCTCAGCGTGTCAGGCCTGGCTTTTGACCCTGTGGTGAAAAGGATCGAGAACCTATTGGATGCAGTTGAAAAAGCTCTGCAGGAGCAACTGACTTCCGTCGAGGGAGGAAGCGCAGGATAAAGATCCTGTTAATGAGGTTGTTATGTTAACGGGATGAAAATGAGATAAATAAACATTTATATTTTAATTTTTCTTTATTCGTTTTTTTATGGCAAAATTTGTAACGCAGTTTCAATAAAATTTATGTGTTTTAAGCTGATGTAACTTGTTTTAATATCTACTTTTTTCTTTGATTTCCTGTACATAATAAATTCATCATGAAATCAATTAAAAGATCTGCCAAATAATGGCTATTTAAAATAATTAATACGCCTTGTTCTGTTAATAAAATGCAATTTCTTAAAGCCCTGTGAATTTATGACTACCTGTGCCATAGTGGTATTAAAACGGTGCCAACCAATCAATCCCATTGATGTCGAGCTCGCAACCTTTCCTATTCCATGAATACCGAACTAGAGCCTTAAAAAATGAAATTAAAAACCTCACTTTTATTTTACATAGCGGAACAGCCCGGCTTCATCTTATTGCAGACATTTTCAGAAGGGTAGACTGTTTTTGCAATTGCAATTAGCATTCTTCGATAAATATGCTATCTAACAACAAAATATTATTTTTTAATTCCAATTAGTAGTTCCTGAGATTAGCGCGTCCAAACAAATAAATTCTTCAGTTTATATTGATTAGTCAGCGTTATGTATGTGACTGTTTGGTGTATTTATTAATATTTTATATATTAGTATAAATATAGGGATCGTTTCATATTCAGCGATGGATTTTGTAATAAAATATCTGAATTGAATTTCGAGGAATATTTTCTGTCTTTTCAGCTTTTTCACCGAAGTGATCAAAAACGCGTTGAAGTTTTATGTTACAAATATGGTTGTAATAAATGCAACACATTTTGCGCCCGATATTTCTTTTTATTTCCTAGAAGCTTCAAAATTGGTTGTGAATGGACGCAAAAAAAATATTAATTTAGAGATGAATAAAAGGAAGAATTGTTTATGTTTTGACATTCTTCGTGGCGTTCTTAGTAAGATGTCAAGAACAATGGCGTTCTAAGTAAGATGTGAAACGAGACGCCGTAAGTTCGAACTATCGAGACAAATATTTGTTCGGACTTATTTGTTACGAATTTCGTGGCGCAGATGGTTAGACGCCGGCTGTGAAACGAGAGGCCGCGGGTACGATTCCCGCACCGAGACAATTAATGTCTATGTGAACCGCAGGTATTTGTTTCGGGTGTTTGTGAGGCCGAAAAGTTTCTCGCAGTTCTTGATACCCACGTCACAAGATTCGACCTTAGTGAGGGGTCAGGACTATGTATGTGACTGTTGGGTGTATTTATTAGTTTATCATATTTTCTATTTGCCATGAGAACACTTTCATCTCTTACGGAGTCGCAACCGTGAATTTTTGCCTTATTTATTAAAAAAAATTATATACATACATACATAAACTCACGCCTTTATCCCCGAAGGGGTAGGCAGAGGTGCCACTAGAACACCCACATTTCGCCTTGTATGTTCCATCCCACGATGTGATAGGGGGCGAGCCTATCGCCATATCGGGCACAAATTCCTGACTCCGGACTGATAATGAATAGAAAAATCCAATATCACTTTGTCCGACCCGGGACTCGAACCCGAGTCCTCAGCTTTGTAACCGTACCGTAATACAACTACGCCACCGAGGCAGTCGTAGGCAAAAATTATATACACTTTATTATATTCAATCTGAACAAATTTAATACACAAAATGAAAATTGATTGAATAAAAGAAATACCAACTATTTCGATTACTAAATTGATTGTAAATGATTTCAGATATTCTGAATTACGTTTTTTAAAAATCGGTCATTACCCCAAATGAAAGTCACGGTTGTCAAACAGTATGGACAATATTGGCGCATATTGCGCTGCCGTGTATCTTCGACCCGATTCAACGCGTGTCAATATTTTGCTCAGTCCGAACGATGTATCGGTAACTACTCCAATATGGCAATATCCGAAAAATGCATCCGAATTTTGTCTTATTGGTTCAGCCTTTAGTCTTGCCGAAGTCTTTAGTTGGGTTTTAGTTCGAAATGTTTTGAGTGAGTGTTTCGGTCTGACAAAAATTATATGAATTGTCTAAAACGGGAATTGGTCAGATCACATATTGAAAAGAAAAAAACTAGTAAAATATTGGTGTTTTTAAATAATAGTGGCGCCGTTGCCTACACATACAGAGATATAAGGCCGCCTTTTGTACTTTTTTATGTTATTTCTTCATTGTAATTGTTTTTTTTTTGTATGGTGCAATAAAGTATAATTAAATAAATCATGACAGCGATGCGAAACTTAAAACTCGCTACGTGCTATACACGTACTCGTATGTAACATTGTTTAGTTATCTAGCACACAGAATTTATTTCTCTGGTTGTCGAGGCTTTGAGCTCTTTTTTCTCGCCTTGGTCACAGACAAATTTCCCGATTGTTCCTGAGAATTCTCGAGCTGAAGCTTTACTCTGTATTCATACGGAATTACCGATCACTTTGACGGTTAATTAAAACATTCTGAGGAAACTTACCTGAAACCTGCTCAAATTAAAAGAATTTCTTCAAGGAATCTCGTCGTAATATCACAAATATATTGCTACTTAAATAGAAATTCATATACTGACCTCACTAAAACTTGGAATAAAATTTGGTAGAAAAATGATACCATCTACTATATAACGCGTTTTAAAACAGAATTTCAGCATTTTTTCCCCAACGATGTCTAAACTAAATTACGGGAGTTTTGGAGGCATCCAGTTCGCTCCAAATTGACGTCGTGTAAAAAATAAGCTAAAAATTGTGCCTTTGTTTTACGTAGAAATTTTAAAATTCATATCCTATGTTTACTTTTAGAAGCCACTGGTGGTAGGTCTCTCATATGTGAGAGGCCGCCTGGGTACCACTACATTGTCTAGTTCTCCCGACAAGCAGCAAATGCACTGTAGTGTTCCAGTTTGAAGGATATTGTAGCCAGAGTAACTACTGGACATAATGAGACCTAACATCGTATGTCTCAGGATTGCGAGCGCAGTAGAATGCCAAGCTTTGCCTTGTAATTCACGGTGTTGTTTGGTTTCCTACTGCTCATGAGCGGTTGTATCGTTTACCATCACGGGAATGGCATGCTAGTCTCGCCATTCATTGCAGTAAAAGAAAGAGCCAGCATGGGTCCTGTCTATAAACGAACATCACTCAGAACATATTACTAAACACTACATGGCATTGCGCTAGTCAATCAAGACTAGGTGTTAAATATTTTAATCCCCAGTAATTACTGGCTAAGTGCGTGGTGGCCTGTTGGGTTGGCAACGGACCGGACGAGACTGCCAACTTTTCGGAGTCTTGCATATATAGATAGTTTATTCATGAGCGAAATGGCAGTTATTAAATTCTCTTTTAAATGTAGTTTCCTGAAATTTAAATAATTTAGTTGCAATGACATTTTGTATTTTGAATATAATTTACATTCTTAGTAACGACATCATAAAATGTATAAAGTTTTGTTTAAATTGCCGTTTCATTTTGGTTGAATCTAGTTTTCGGTTTATAAATTTTCAATTTGATATGCATGTGTGTATGTTTATATGTTTGTTTGCGAATATCTCAGGAACCACCTTTAAGAATTGTATTGTTATTTATAATAGTGAAATAAATATTTTTTGAGAACATTATTATGCATAATTACTTTAGTATTTAAGAGTGTTTTTCTTGTAACCAAATAAGAGTAAAAAAAATCGCTTAAAACTAAATTTTACTTTACATTGAAACGCAAAATTTTAATATAATATTATGCTCTAAAATTTTACAGGCTTCTACAATTAGGAAATGATTCTCCAGGATTTTCACGTTAAATTCTTTATTATTCTGACGCTACAAGTATCCTACAACTAATCTAATTAAACGGATCATAGAATACTATCTCAGAACTAAAATTCCAATAATTCTGCAAGCAAGTTACCAAAGGATAATTGAATTTCGTACTCATTCAATATTCGTGACAGACGTCCGCTCGGTTTGAACTGCGGAATAGAAATAAGGTATAATATGATAATGAGTGAGTGAGATAGCCTATCAGAATTTGAATTTGGAACGGTTTAATTAAATAAATTGTTATAATCAGCTAGGGTTTTTGTTGAAATTGGAAAATAGTTCACTTTGATAAAGAATAGTTGTGATGAAATTTTAATTTAAACTGGGTTATTCCCGCGACTTTGCGTGGTTTGCTATACTTATAAATATTTTATATGAATACATTTTTATGTAACTGGTAAAAGAACGTGTATCGCTGAATACATAGAAGTTATAGAAGCCATCGTGCATTTTAAATTAATAAAAAAATCAACAGAGATTATTTTTAAATAAAGGGTTGTTTTGATTCTGTATCTGTATCAGTCCATATACATTTCACTGCAGGACACGGGCCTTCTGTACAATTGAGAGTACGATTGAGAGAGGTGAGGCCATATAGTCCAACACGCTGGCCTAGTGCGGGTTGGCAGACATAACATACCATAGAAGATGTAACAATTCGGTTTGATATGCAGGTTTTCTCACGATGCTTTCCTTCACCGTTATGGTGCGTGGTGATTAACTATCAATACACATAGACTCCCAAAAATCAGAAGTGTGCCCTGGGACTTAAACCCGCGACCACCATGTTCATGGTTAACAGCCGCATCTGGTCCGTTTAAGTCCATATATTCCAATAAGTAAACGAACCACCTTTCGATTGTTTGAATAATACCCTCTAAAACAATTTAAAATTGTATAAATACCTATGTTTTTAATAATGAATAATAAATTTTTAACTTACAACGATAGCATTAACAGACAAAGCAATTAATACAAATTAACTTAAACCGTTCTAATTAGGTAAAGTTAGATACAGTAATTGAAATTGTAAGATAGAATATTTTGAAGTTAATTAGTATTATCGGACATCGGTAAAATAGTATAAAAACGCAGTTTCGCCACATTTCAGCATACACTGTTCACTTACAACAGAGCATCATGAAGGCTGTACTGGTTAGTAAATATTATACTAATTTGTATCGTTAATTCCTTTCACTACTGCTGTTTCTTTTGTATTGTATATTAATCTAAGTGTAGAGATATCTTTTGCCTTCGTAACCCAATGGGGTAGGCAGAGGTTTTGTTTGCTTTACTTTATTTTAGGTAGTCTAGTTTTAATATTCAGTGAGGGACGTAGCGATAAATGTTGCGGTAATGAATACTAGTTCAAATTATTGATTTAGTGCTGTTGAAATCGCCTGGTCTCAGTTGGAACTCTCAGGCCAGTCAAGTTTGTACGAGAATTTCAAACAAATTTAAGGGTTCTCTGTAACCAATTCACACTTTATGGTACAGGGGGCAACTTGACATAACAATATCTTAAAAAAAAGCAATATAAACATAATTTCTTTCATGTCTTGTTTTTTTATATTTCTCCCTTTTCCAAACATTTTTAAAAGCGAGAAACACTAGGAGTGTTCTCAAGACTTGTGGTTGCTTCAGAGCGTCATAGTTTATGATCAAAAGAACCGCCTTCTCATTAGTCTGAACTTTGTATTGTTAAAAAACCCTGCATTCGAACTCGTATAACCCCATTTAGTTGCTAATATCATATTTCACAATTTTATTTTTTAAAATTCTATTCTTATTTTTCTTATTCCACGTCAGTATTAATAAATGTCTTGCTAATCGTCACAGTCACTTTTTAAAATTGCATTGTGACATTTCGTCCTTTTTTCAAGCACTCAAAGCTCACTGAATAGCGCTGAATTCATTTTAATTTTGAATTTTTACTTACGATCTTGCTTCAACGTCTGCGCTGTTTTTTGTCAAGCCAATTTCAACGTCCAGCATTTCTTTAACTTCCAAAAGGTCGTAATATATACTACCAATGTTTTGACTTAGTCCATTTACATCTTGAACCGTCCCAGCTGTATTTGCAAAGTCTAAAATGTTTCTGAAACTGACATATTTATATATAATTCTTTGTAATTTATTTGCCAGTCAGCTTTAAAGTGCTCGTTCGGTAAAAGTGTTGCGAATGATGTATTAAAATGGTTATAATTTATCATATGTCTATTAGCTCTTTATTTGAGGCCTCCGTTTATGTCTAAATGGGTCATCATAATGTATAAGGGTGTCATATAATCCAGAGAATCGTTTTAAAAACTACGTTTCGGGACATTTTATGAGTGCTTGAGGTCTTTATTCGGGACCAAAAATGCCTTATATTTCAAAGTAGATTTACGTTTGCTTTTGTGTTGAAATGTTTGGTTTTAATAGCTGTCTTACTGAACCAAGTGGTTTTTAACATGAAATGAAGTGAAAGTATGCCTCTAATTCTTTCGCGACAGCAATTTTGGCAATAATATTCTCTGAAACAGTAAAGCAATTTCTTTGGGTTTGATGAATGTTATAAGAAAAATTCACTCATGAGACTTCATATCTTACTGTAGGATGTGACCATGTGAGACTGTTATAATTATAATTGGTGGAACTTGGTTAATTTAGCCAATAATAAATCACCACTATCAACAACAAAAATAACTATAGTAAAATTAGACCTGTTGGAAGACCAAGACCCTACAGTGGTCCTATTCAGCGCATTAGAGCCATATAGTTACTACAAAATTATACATTATACTGGTACCACCCTAGAATCTCTATATCAGAGAATAATCACCCAATATTGAGCACGGCACTTCTCTACAACTAAGTGTTCGATTGAGAGTGGTTAGGCCATAGTACACTACGCCGGCCTGGTGCGGGTTGGCAGACTTCTACAAAAAATGTACCCCAGCATACTGTTACTAAATATTGACCTCCCAACAGATCCTCGCCATGCTCGTAGTCTTCGTAGCGGCCAAGCCGTACGAGCCAACATCATTAGCCGCTGCTGGAGGTGCTGGTGAGAACGTGAAGGCCCTAGTCAGTTCGCAGATCACTAGAAATGGAGCTGAAGCTATCGGCATGTCCTCGGCTAAAAAGGGAGCGGTCGGCGCGCAGTCTGTTAGTCACGGATGAATTCTCATCATACGATGTATTACATTTACTAATAAATGAATACTGATGTACATTTTGAGGTTTTTATTGATAATTAATTTTAAAAGTTAACTTTAAGCTATTGCACGGTTTCTGGAGTGTGGTAGTTCTTTTCTATGCTTCAGTTTTTGAATCAAGACATGAATAAATAACCGAAAAAAAATCAGTTATTATTTTCTTATTATTTCGACTTTACGAGTACTAACGATGTTTACAAGTCTATAATAATACTCAATTAAAGTATTAGTAAAGTTTCTAATTAAACCTTGGTGAGTTACTAGATGCCATGGCTTAGTTGGAGATCACGAATCATGGAGCATCAGCTGGCGCCATATCCTCGGCTAGAAGGGGAGCGGTTAGCGCTCAGTCCTTTAAGCCCCATTTACAGGGAGAGAGTTTCTCGTCTCAAAGATACGATTATCGTAAGGATAAAAAAAAGTTGCATCGTGTAAACATTTGTCAGAACACGAAAATCGCGTTTTAGGCTCGGATGATTAGTCAAATATAATGTTTACCTTCTGTATTTACACAGTCTGATAAATGATAAAAATGAATTCTGATTGTGGTTTTGATTGATAAATTGAGGCTGTGCAACAGATTGTAGGGTTTCTTCGTTTTTTAGAATTACAATCAAGATATATAAGGGTTTCTGGAGTATAGTAGTTTTATTGTATCTTCGGGATTATAAAGGAAGTCTAAAAAAGGAGAAATAGGCCTGATGTTAACAAGCTTTCTTCTTCAAATAAACTGTTTAATAGTATAGATTCTATAAAAAACACTTTCAAACCTTTACTGTATTTACAAAAAGGTACGATTACATTTTTAAAATTATTCATTTACCTAAATCTATTTTGCGCTAATTAATGTATTAATATTAATTTCCTAAAAATAGACGTAGCAGTTCTAAGAAATTGGCAATCTCGGGTCATTGCTCTTTCAACGCGGTTTCGAATAATTGAATACAGACTGCTATTACCATTAATTTACACAACTTATACTGATAGATATTTTCCGTTCACTGACTTATTTAAGTATTATTTAGAAAAAGTATTATTTATAAGTATTTATATATGTACTTGTATATTTATTTATTTATATTTTTATTTATGTATTTATGAGTCATAATATGTATATTTTGTTTGTGTATTTATATGTTAAACTAGTATTATTTAACTTTATATCTACACTGCCCTCTCTTTCTCCTTCTCTTAAATCCATCCTATGGTTGTCTGTAAGATATTGCCTAGAGCGATAAGACCGCCACTTGTACTTTTAATTTTTTTGTTATTTCCGTATATTGTGTTTCATTGTTGTGTACAATAAAGACTAAATAAATAATAAATAAATAAAAAGCGAATGAACTAATGTAATTTTATTCACTTTGATAAGCTTCATGGCTCATTTCGTTGAGAACCGACTGTGAAACGAGAGGCCGCGGGTACGATTTCCACATCGAGACAAATGTTTGTGACCCATAAATTTCTTGTTCGGTTGTCATGAGACCTCAAAGTCACGTAGTTTCTGGCACCACCGCAATGTCTATTGCTCTCGACAAACAGCAGTGTAAATGCACTGCTGTGTTCCGGTTTGAAGGACATTGTAGCCAGAGTAACTACTGGACATAATGAGTCTTAACATCTTATATTTCAGGATGCCTCGCGTATTGCACTATTTGTGTGACTTTTATGGCTGTATTTATTTAATATTTAAACCAACAAGAATTGATCTTAATGTGGGCTCAGGACTATGACTATGACAGGACTGTTGGGTGTATTTATTTATTATTAATTTATATATTTCGATACATATAAGTATAGATACATCATCTCCTTTTATTTTTGAACAAATAACATATCTATCTCTTCTTGTTAACATACATCGTTGTTACTCACATTTTTTATGGAAAATAATATTATTAAATTACTCGTAACTAATGGAGGTCTATAAAAGTTTGCTTTTAACACTGACCTCCCGCCCTAACGCTTGCAAATGTTACGATCTTTGGCAAAAACCTTTACTGATATGTTCTTCTTTTACCATAAGTAGAAAGTACCCATATCTTTATTAGAAAAGTCAAATTACCCCTGACAACAACGTTTCATATGCAAGGGATGGTCTAAGCAGGTACCACTATTTTATCTATTTCTACAGCCCAACAGCAGTGTGTAAGCAATTGTAGTCCGCTTTGAAGGAAATTAGATAGATAATTGTAGTATCTCGGGATGACGAGCGCATTGCATGCTTAATGTTTATGAGTTCTGAATGGCATTGTTCCAATTTATTAACAAACGACACACATACAAACAATCCATTCGTTCGTCTAAAAGATCTATATTCTACAAACTCAGAAACAGACCATCAAAAGAAGAATTCATTACACCTACATTTATTTCAATGGCATATATCGGAGCCTTTTATAATTCTCGTTATCTCGACAACCACTCGCATTCGGAGGCAGCCCAATTTTCTGGGCGATCCGAAGTGGAGTAATCCTGGACATAAGAAGCGGTCTAACTGAGGGTAGATAGCGGTTAATGTTATTGCCAACGTTTGTTTTTATTCAGTTATTTTATGAGCCTTTTGGGGTTTCGTTTCTTCGCGTAGCATTAAAAGAAGTGGAGTTTTAGATTATCGTTACAAAGGTCATTGGGAGATCAATTTGCGTATTTTGTTGAAGGATTTGGATTGTAATTTTGTTCTTTCCGCTTGCGTAAGAATGCTTGCGTAGAATTCATTGTAGAACAATGATGGTAGCCTTTTTGATGAAATTATTTTAAGTTGTTATTCACATTTTGCGTCAGATGATCAACTAATGCGGTACCAGTGTCTTACAGAAAACCGATTGTTAATCCTTTACGTTTGCAGTTCGACCTTTTTTATCATTGCTATCAATTGCAAGGCGAGCATGCCATTCGCCTGATGGTAACCAATACGACCGTTCATGGACAGTAGAAAACTAAACACCATGAATTAGAAACCAATGCTTGGCATTCCACTGCACTCGCCATCCTGAGACATAAGATGTTAAGTATTCATCTGTCCAGTAGTTACTCTAGAATCGATCCATTATCCATGTTCAATGAGACTATCATAACTTTACTAACTCTTTACCTTCTCACACCGTCGGCCATCGTCAAATTCTCTATCAATTCTTGGAGTGATTTCTTCAAGCCGGTATTGGTCACTTTCCACTTTCCAACGCATACATCTCTCACACGTATTTTTCTCTCTCTTAACACGCCACCACTTCCAATTCATACCACACTCGCAGACTAAGCACGTAGCTTCATAAATCCGCGAATTCTTCGCCGCACGCGCTCAGAATAATTCGTTATTTAACACGTAGAGTGCGTTTCAGTATGTGCTAAAGGATGTAATGCAACCAAATAAATAGCAGGCTTTACCCGCCTTATTTAAGTAAGGCCTTTCGGGCCGATATTGCGAGTGTTCTTTTGTGTACTCTTTCTTTGTGTTTTAGGATATTTTTTATCTAATAAATTGTGGTATATTGCTGCCTTGGTGGCGCAGTTGTACTACGGTTCAATGACTAAGCTGAGGTCTCGGGTTCGAATATCGGTTTGGGTAGTAATATTGGATTTTTTAATTCATTATCAGCCCGGGGTTAGGAATTTGTACCCGATCGTGGGACGGAAAACAGAAGGCGAAACGTGGATTTTCTGGTAGCACCTGCCTACCCCTCCTGGGAAAAAGGTGTGATGTATACGTAGTAACTTGAATTAAGAAGTGAATTCTAAGGCGGGAAGGATATGATGTATTACAATATTATGTCAGCAATTAGATCCTTTACGTAATATTATAATATAAAATTCACAAAGCTATGAAAGCTCAGTGCATTAGCTTTACAACAGTTGAGCTTAAGTCATGAACCCTCTTATACTCAGATCTGATTTAATCCTAACTTAGTCGTGTACTGCCTTAGACGGTATTGTTCTAGTTAAGGCTTGTTTACACTGCAAGAGTTGCTGTGGTTTTATAAAGCTATATTTACACGAATGTAGAATCTATTTTTCTTAAAAATAAAACAGAGTTTAAGAGCATCAATTCTTTGAGCGATATAAATTCTGATTTTATGAACAGCTAATTTATTCCCCAGTGGATGATTATGGGCTGATAAAGTGAAATAGTGTATAATTATGTCAATCTTCTTAATTGTTTCTTAGATTTACGCGAATGTTAATGAATGAAAAATGATATGAAAATGAAAATAATTTATTGAATCCATTAAAATGTTTAACATTGTTTAGATTCAGTCATTTTTTGAACTACCACCCAGTTCGGAAAGCGGTTTTCACTTGAGAAAATCGGCCAAGAAACTCTAGCACACACACAGTTACACATTGAAATAAAACTATTTTATCGCGGATTTGGTTAATTTTTTTCATTTTCCGCCCCGTGACCATGAAAAGCAATCGAAACGTCCGGAAGTTATAAAATATAAAAATTAAACCAAATACGAGATAAAATATGTTTTCTTTTTTAAATTTAAATGTGTTTATGTGAAAGAGATAACGAATGGAAGTACTAATGAGTAAAAGAGTTAGAGGATGAATGATTAAGATGTCTTATACGAAAGGACGGAATAAGAGAGAACAGTTTGGAAGACGTGAACGACGTATGACGAAGACGATAAAGACTGTGAATAATTATATCAAAGAATATTGAAACAATCATTGTTTGATTTTGACCCTAAAGGAACTATTCCCACACATATGTATAAACGACATTATCGGCGTAGATTTTGGGTGTCGAATTGTGGTGACTTCTCGTGTTCTTCTCACCTTATTATAATAATGGAATTCTTCACAATAATCGATAACTTTTTAACAATAAATGTATATTTTTCGTCTTATTAACTTACTTTACATTAAATAATAATTTTATAGGCTACTTTTTGCTTTAATAATGAGAAGAATTCAACAGATTGAATACATTAATACTTTGATTATTTCCATATGGATGAGAAATGTAAAGTATTCTTAGTACAATTAATTTTCAAACTGAGTTTTATTATTTGAGCGACGATAAAATTCATCATTCATAGACTATTGATCATGTTATTTTTGTATGCCTAATGATCAAGTTTTTGTAAATCAACACTAAATATAATACATTAGTGCGTTATGGCCTGTTGGTAAACGGACCAGACGCGGCTAGCAACATGTCCACTCTGTTCTCGGGTTCAAATCCCAAGGCACACCTCTGACTTTTCGGAGTTATGTGTGTAATAGTCAATCACCACGGACTACAACGGTGAAGGAAAACGTCACCACAACACACACACACCTCTCGCTCCGTAGGGTAGGCAGAGGTGCTACCAGGACACCCAAATTTCGCCTTGAATGTTCCGTCCCCTTGCTCTGATAGGGCCCATCGCCATTTCGGGCACAAATTCCTGACTCCGGGCTGATAATGGATAGAAAAGTCCAATACCACATTTTCCGGGATTCGAGCCCGAGACCTCAGCTTCGTAATCGTACCGTAGTACAACTACGCCACCGACGTAGACTGAGGATAGTACAGAAAAGTAATTATTTAATTTGCCACGGAAACGCAATCAATAAAAATATTTTTCTCTACACGAAAACTCAACCCTTATTTTTATCCAAAGCAAACAATATTCCCTAAACGTAATGAAATAATGCTTAACCCTAAACAGCTGAAAAAGTGTCCATAACCCTACAACTCTCCACAATCTGGTTTTGTCACGTCAACACTTCTGATCGGTCGAATATACCCGTCTCTTTATGAAAACTCAGCACCCGCGCAGGGTTATGAAGGGTTAGCGTTTTTTAAACCCCCGAGGATGCCAACATGTTGTTTTGTGAAATAATAAAAAGGGTTAATTCGCATATGTCACGTTTTATGACCACATGATTAGGAACGATGTTATACGATAAAAAAATTTTTATAATGGCAAAGGTACGGCATTGAAAATTGATGGTAAGTACCGTGCAATTGAATTTTTTTTTTTTACATTTCTCCTTCTTTTAAATCCATCTCATGGTTGTCTGTAAGACATTGCTTTATACGATAAGACCATTTGTACTTTTTTTTGTTTTTCCTTTTTCTGTATGTTATTTTTTCTGAGTAAAATAAAGATTTAAATAAATAAAGTATGTCGATACTTTAATATCGTGCGAGAATAAAATACGACTATCCCTCACTAGTCGCAACCGTTATGTCGGCCTTTTCGAAATCGGATGTACAAACTGATCCAGGAACGCGACACACTAGCAGTATTTCTGCTTACCCCTCAGGTATGCAGGCGTGGGATTATTTCTTTTATTACAAACTTAAGTAGATCTTTCGTTTTCATAAAATTTAATTTAGGAGCTTCTAATATAAGTTATGATTCAATTTGTGACGTATTTACGATACATTCGTCATCGCAGAGGTAATATTACTTCCCCGGATATCGAATTTGCGTGCTTCCTGGTTAAATGCAAGTTAAATGTTTACGGAAATTAACAGAACCATCTAGCCAATCAAATTAATACTCGGGTATTAACAGCTTGGCTAATTTGTTCTAGTAATGTTCATTGCTTGCACCTATATATTTACAAGTATTTTTTGAGCCAATACATTTATTTTGATGGGAGAAGAAATGTTTAACCTTCAAGTTGGAACTGAAAAAGAGCCAGCTCTTTATAAATTTCCGAACATCTTGATATATTTTGTCACGGATTGATTTTTGTTACTCGAGTTGTTTTAATGACTTTTTTTCACCTGTGATTTAAGCATAAATTGGTTACGTTGAATTGGGTCGGTTCACCATCATTTATAGTCCGTACTGGTTTGCATAATAGATTTACGCGAATGTTACACATTGAAATAAAGATATTTTTTACGGATTTTATCGCGATTTGGTTTAATTTTTACATTTTTTAATTTCCCGACGTTTCGATTACTTTACAGCTTTCATGGTCACGGGGCGGACAGTCCCCTTACCAGGAGAGCTACATTTCGCCTTGTATGTTCCGTTTTATTACATGATAGGGGGCGATTTTATGACCAAATCGCGCACAAATTCCTGACTCCGGGCGGATAATGAATAGAAAAATCCAATATCTTGTATGTAGTTTTCCATTAGCTATAATCATTAACCAGCACATGACCCGTAAATCCTGCTGAGTGCTGACCTATGCAATATAACCTCAAAAAAACTACAACACATTTCAATTTTAACATTCCCAACGAAATGGCATCAAAAACTCGGTGTTATTAAACTTCTTTGCGTTGTACAGCGGTGTTATTCGCCCTCATCCCGTCGAGTTATGATGCTGGTTATGAATGCAAATAAAATTGAAAAATATCCGCTGTCTGTGACACCGACTCGGATAATATCCGCCGGAGTAAAATATACGGGGGTGAATCTGCCGGCTACTGAAATTCTTTGATATAATTAATAATTGTAAGAAAATTGAATTGATATTGAAGTGGGCGATGATATCCAATGTTATAATTTAAGATTTGTGGATTGGTAAAGTGAGACAGGCTGCCTCCAACAGGTCACTGTGGAAATTATTGGAAGAGGCCTATGTTCAGCAGTGGCCTTCCTTTGGCTGATGGATGGATGGATGGAAAGTGAGACAGGTCACCGGGCTCTTGAAACAACTGCGTCCACTGCTGGACATAGGCTTCTCCTATAGCAAGCCACTGGGTTCGATCCATGGTCCGTGGTCTCCAAATCGAAGATAAAAGATCGGAATCATAAAGCTTAACGGCCTTATTTATAGACAAAATTAAAACCTATTTTAGTTATCAAATGTTTTGCCCTTTTAAACAACTTTAGAATTCAGTTTGAGAGAAGAAGACAACACATTCGATAACTAAAATAGGAATTACTATTTTAAACCAAAAAATTTTTAATGCTACGGATTTCCTTTCTCATATAGTATCTGCGAAAAAAATGTATCTAGGATAAAAGGCACATTGACTGAAATAGTCTTGCAGCGTCCTGAAATCCTTCCGAGAATTAACTCAAAACGACGCGACGCCAAGTTTTTCAAACTTTCATTTGCATTCCCAGGTTGTCGTAACGAAGCCAGGCTTTGATATCCGAAGACCAAGCCAGATGTTATTATATCAAACAGTTAATACGTATTACGTATACGTACCACAGCCTTCGTGGCGCAGTTGGTTAAACGCCGGCTGTGAAACGAGAGGCCGCGGCTTCGATCCCCGCACCGAGACAAATGTTTGTGTGATACACAGGTGTATATGACACCGAAAAGTCTCGATCTTAATGTGGGGTCAGGACTATGTATGTGACTGTCAGGTGTATTTATTTATTTATGAATACTGAAAATTCCAGATATAGGGTTTACGAGTATATTAAAAAGTAATGTTAATGATAACACGTATTTTTATTTAAACATATTGCTATTTTAGATTTCTAAAAAAATATGATTTCAAGGAAATCCTTATGTTGAGGTTTCACAGGATTCGGAAATGTATGTTTTTAAACTCAACGAAATAAACCGCATGAATTTTTGAAAGGTTCCTTTATTATTTTTTAATTAAACAGTCCTCGTAACTGGTACAGGTGGACGTGTATGTAGTTATTGGCGTTCAACTTTTTTTTTCACAGAAAAAACTGTACAGCTTCTATTATTTTTTTATTATTAAATTATGTACGAAAAATCACACGAAAAAAATATTTATAGAAAATCCTAAGTGATCTGATTTTAGCGTAAAATCATCGTTGGACCTCACGGTTCTGTCACTTCTAATATAATAATTAATGAGTGTGTTATTTATAAGTGCTGTGTATTCCCATAAGTGGTATATGCATCAGAACCAGAACATTACTAGCTAAGAATTGTGTTAATTGTGACAATGTATGTACTGTGGGAGATCCTTAATTCAATAAATAAATAAATAAATATAATTTATTTAAATATCAGATTCACTGCTTTCCAAAACCGGATCGAATGACAAAGGACGACTCTAATACTCGAAATTTCTAGTAGCCAAAGCAACATGAAACGCGTAAAGCTCGTCACATCCAATTATTCCAAACCAATTTTCTCAGGTCGTCGCACCGAAAAACGTTTCTCGCTCTAATTTACTAATCAGAAAATGTTCTTCCGATTTAAAGGATCAAAGACAATCCGAATAATCTTTCAGGTCAACACTCCTCTAAATAAGGTTAAAAAATACATATTTATTCAAAACACTCCTCAGGATAAAATACTCGAGCACTTTTAATATTATGAACATCCACTGCCTTCTGTCGTAACTTAACTTCTACATTGGACTCATTTAACGCTATACCATCATCTGTCCCTTTCTTAACATCGTTAAGCATCTTCCCTCCCTTTCCAACCTCATCACGATTCAGCCAGTATCGTGGCGTTCAGTTTTTCCTTATTTTATAAAAGGAGGGAAGACTTTTTTGTCTCCACGAATTAGGTGAGGATGTACTGAGATGTCATCTGTTTTTTCGTACAAAACGTCTTGATATTAACTCAGCTTCTTTATTTGGCAGTATGTGAATATATTTACGAGTTAAATATACAAAATTCTGTGTGGGAACAGTGTTTTTGCACGCGTGATGGGAATTGGGTGTTGAGTTAATTTAGGCGGAATGGAACGCAATGTACCGGGAATGCCTGATTATTATTTTAGGTCTTACGTGCTTTGGTTTCTCAGTGGATGTACTCGTATTTACGTTTTGATTTGACAGTTCCCTTTCCATATATGTTTGATTAACTTTTGCATTTTTGAAATGTTGCTTTATATTTGAATTCTTAAATTTTGTTACTATTTCTAAGTCTAGCTGCGAAACGAGATGCCACAAGTTCGATTTTTCCACCAAGACAAATATTTGCGTGATCTTTATATATTTGTCTTGGGTTTTGTTGTTCGAAAATTCCCTCGTAGTTTCCGATACCCCCGACACAAGTCACGTATTTTACCAATCGGGTATCTTTATACCAGTGTTCTATCATTTGAGAAATGCTGCTAAAAATTTAAGAACATTCGAAAAACCAATCAACAATGAATAATACACCTTCCAATAATTCATATTACAATTTAACCTCGTTTTGAAATTAAGCTCCTGATTTGTTTTGGAAAAAATATTCACATTTAAATCTATTTGGAAGATGGAAACATTTTTTCACCCAGTCTTTCAATTTCGGTTCATTTCATTTTGTTTCCTTCTGAAAATTGAATTTCGAAGCTTTTCGTACGCTCGAAAAGGGTTGACCTTTTTAAAATTACGATAAGTCGGGTTGCTTCTACGGTTCTAAAATCGCCTGTAGATCGGGGTACGAATGACCTTTGTTCAAAGTTCTTATCGCATTAAGGTAGTTTGGGTAAGCCACTCTGACCTATTCGAGGTTAATAAACTCCCAAATACACTGCTGGCTGTCACAATCCGGGTAATGAGACTTGAAGTTTTTCTAGACTTCTTTTTGGGCTATTTTATACACGCAACATACTCATTAATTGCGGAGAGGACCAACTTGATTTCTTGCTGTTGAGTATCATTACTGTTTATCAAAACAACGATGTACATGAATGTGTGAAAAGAAAACTTGCATATCTAAATGATCTTTAAAGGAATTTAGAATGTGTGAGTTCTTATATTACTGTTTATTTCGTATTAATACAGTGGTTATAGATAACACTTAACTAACTTATATTTCACCATGAACCGCCCCACCACCAATTGACAGGACTGAATCATAAACATAATATTATATCTAAAGTACCCTTCACACATTATAAGTTTTACAATTAATTGTATTACAGAGAAATATATGCTTAATTTATATTCATAATATTCAATCTATATATTTAAATAATTGCAATATTTTGCTATAGCGATAACAGAGTATGACCAAGGACTTGACCTACAAATCCTAACCTTCATAATTTAATACTAGGGGTGTTTAATTTAAGGGTAGATATTCTTGTCGAGACTATAATTTAGCTTATCATATTGCGAATTATCCTCGTTTTAATTTGACGTGGTATATTAGAAACATGTTTTCTGCTTATTAAATACTGAATAATAATTAATTATATTTGTATCCACTATGCTCAGCCTAATCTTTAATATTAATTTTATCGGAATACTCCGTATGCTTATAAGATATTTAACTAGAATTTTCTAATATATATTAAATAAGAGCCATGTTAAAAACACAAGAAAGCTCTCATAATATTAAATTCCATCTATTCCAAGAATTTCTATGGTATGTAAAGTCCGCCAACGCGCACTAGGCCAGCGTGATGTACTTATGGCCTAACCCCCCTCAATCGTACTCTCGATTGTGGAGGACCGTGCCCTGACGAATATGGGCTGATACATAAATATCATAATAATGAATTCAATATTGTGAAGGTTATAAAGATCTTCAGAAACTTGAATCTAATTGCGATTTTAATTATACAAATAAAGAGGTGATCAGACAAATTCTCTAGGCGATGTAAATTTGTAAAACTCTTCACTGGATCACACCGTAGGGAACGGCCCGAGGGCATTATTTATTTTATAGCCGATATCCAAATCTGGATAAAAGTTCCGCACTTTCCCCAATTGGATTTGGAGATTTCGATGTAATGCTAAGGGCTTCTTGTGTTTCGTGGTTTTGCTTTTCAATTGTAAATACATCTATTTAGGAATTTGACACTGAAAATATTTTTTATGTGGAAATCGACGTTATTTTTTCTATAAATGATGTTTTCGGAGACTGTAAAAAGTACATTACGAGATTATATTCGATATGTAATGGTAAGCAAGGACAAACAAGGCTTTCTACGAAAAGTATCAAAATTATTTTTGTCCATAATATCTCTTTGTTTCACAGTATCTTCTTATTCTTCTTCTGTCACCCTCAGGAAGTCCACTGCTGAACATAGGCCTCCCACTTAATTTCACAGTATGGGGTAAAAATATTCATCTTGTATACCTATATTTCTTGATTAATCTATCTACTTGACAACTATACAGGGTGAATTTTTCAAGTGGGCGTGGATGGCCAAATCCGAAATTATGAGGAATAGCGAAAAATACTGAAAGGAGTCACGAGCCCGATTTTGATGAAAACTAAAACTGCATACATGGATGTGTTATTTTTTTTTTTTTCAAAATCATCGGGTTCGATTCCTCGCTAAGAATATTGATTTATCAAAAATCCAAGTATGCAGTTTTAGATTTAATTGAAATCGGGCTCGCGACTCCTTTCAGTATTTTTCGCTATTCCTCATAATTTCGGATTTAGCTTATCATTAGATAAGCTTTTGATTCAACACACAATAATATATTTGCCTAATTTAGCTTTTCCTTTCCGATCAAACCATGATTTCGAACAGCCCCCGAAAATAGCTACTATCAAGTCTTAAACGCCTACCCAAACGGGATTAACTTGACGAAATGTCACAAACAATCAACCGCGTTAACAAAAAGAAAAAGATTCCCCGAGGAGAATAAAAGAATCCTTTTTATCCGGAAGAGAAATACCTATAAATACTTCTTGTAATCCTTAAGGGCCCTTTAAAATCGCGACCGTAAGGCCGGTCAAAGAACAGTTAACCTTTTCTTTTTCCTAAGTGCTCTGTACGGAATCTCGGATTTTTCTTAATGTTGAATATGGAGTTTCGAGTGTCCTACATAGCGCTTTTGTGGTTCACACGTGTGTGAACGTATGAAAAGGGACATGAAATTGGGTATCTTAGGCTTCGCACGGGAGATATATCTTCTGCGGCTTTTAATGTATCTGTTATTAAGTGTGGCTATGCTTCAAAATAGTTGTTAATAATGGGATTTCTCTAGTATTTGATCGGTTTTATTTAAGTTAATCATGATTATACTAATAGATGTAAGAGATTATTGTTCCCACGATGTGATAGGGGGCGAGCATATCGCCATATCGGGCATAAATACCTGACTTCGGGCTGATAATGAATAGACAAATCCAATATCACTTTACCCGCCGAGGCATCGTGGGACGGAACATAGAAAGTGCGATGTGGGTGTCCTGGTGGCGCCTCTGCCTACCCCTTCTGAGATAAAGCCGTGAGTTTATGTTTGTATCCATGTATATAGATACAAAAATTAATAAATTATAAATCAGAGGTTTGTTTAATATTTATTAGGATTTTAGTTTTTTTTTTTTTTTCTGTTTTTTGTTTTTCGTGAACTTAGTTACTATAGTTTATATATTTTTTATTACCACACTGTTTTTGTTTTTGTTCATAAATATTGTTTATATTTTGTTGATTTGTCTAGATTTAATATATTAGATTTACTTAGGTTTAAGAATTTAATTGATGTAATTGGTGTATGCCGTTTTGATTAAATTAAAAATAAATAAATAAATAAATAGATTATTCTTGCGGGAAGACTGTCATCAGCAATTAACTTAAAGTAGGTAGCTCATAATGACTTGATATTTCAGAATCATTTGATTAATACATTCACTGTTCCATTTTAATAATAAAATAAAACTTCTTAAAAAGTATTCGATAAATTAAATATACACAAAGGGAACACAAACTATAGTTTAATACCATGTCTAAAAATAAAATCATTTTCTGCTGGATCATTGAATCCAACACAAAAATGTTCCCATTTAATGTTCAATACATCAATAAGGCGATCTAATATGGCTCTAAATCCTTTAATAATAGACCTTCGATTAAGTCGAGGCACGAGTTTATTTAATATTTATTGCTTAAACGTAATAGATTATGCCGACTGTCATCTGTGGATTGGTATTGTCGATTCCGACCGCAGTCCCAACGGGAATTTTAGCACTCAATAACACATTATACACTTAGTTTAGACATAAATTTTAAGTAAGGTTGCTGAATTTGATGAAAATGATGTATTTGAGCTAATAAAGTTTTATTTTTTTCTTAATTGCCATTCGCCTGATGGTAAGCGATACGACCGCTCATGAACAGTATCATACTTTTTTTACTTTACTTATGAAAAATATGGTGTGCAAATGAGGTAGCCTACTCAGCAATGGGTTGACGTGGGCTGATATGTATAGATAGAAACCGAGTCTAGATAATCCGATATATTTAATGCCAGTTTGGATCCGTATTTCACGCTGAAGCTTCGAGTGTTTACTGAATGCTCTCAAACGATGAATAAACCTGAAATATTATTCACTTTTAAAATGCATTTTGTGACGAGTGTTTGTTCCATCAAGATTTTTGAGGCAATATTAAATAGGTGTTTACTATGTTTTATAATATATGTTTGAGTCAATAAATAGGAAATAAGACGGCTTTTAATGGAATATGCCTCGAAAATGAGTTAGCAGTGTTTGCTTGAAACACGAAAAGCTTTATGCTACAATTTTACTTGTATTAAAAAATGACTTCTTGATAATTTGCGTCAAGAAGGATCAGCAAAAAAATCGAGAAATTATTCATACATACACATAATAATTTTTTTCGGTCAATAATTTTTGGAAAAATTGTTATTATTCTTTTTGTTTTTTGATAACTATAAAATTAGTTATTTTCTTTCATGTTTAATTCTATTGCTGTTGTATACTTCTTTGTGTTCACGTCATGTATTGCTTTTCAGTGAAAACTTTATTGGCTTTATTGTAATTTATGATGTAACGTTTATTTGTATGTATCATTTATGCTGAAAGTTTTCCTTAAAAAAAAAACATATATTTTAGTCTAAAATACACCTTTATTACTAGATTCTTACTAGGTACTAGACAATGCCAGAAAAACATCTGCCACATTTTCGTAAAAAGAAATACTTTGAACTGCTTCACCAAACTTTCTTTTGTCAAGCCCCAACAGTAAATACATCAACATTAGTTTAATAAAGTAAGCAAAGCACAAGTAACTTAATATAACTTGGAGATAGCCGCGTGGAAAATAAAGAAAACCCGTTCACTTGAGTGGAAAGATAATATGTGGATTGCGGACGAAATTTGGTCGGAATGACCACTACATTCTGACACGGGTTGCTTGCGTTCCGTCTTGCGGGGTACAGATTATCGGATTTCAGTTTAGGGTTATATAGGGTAGGTTTTAAGAATATTATATGGTATTTTGTATTTGACTGCCTCGGTGGCGTAGTTGTACTACGGTATGGTTACAAAGCTGAAGTCTCGGGTTCGAATCACGGGCCGGGCAAAGTGATATTGGATTTTTCTATTCATTATCAGTCGGGAGTCAGGAATTTGTGCCCGATATGGCGATACGCTCGCCCCCTATCGCATCGTGGGACGGAACACACAAGGCGAAATGTCCTAAATGTGCCCACCCCTTCTGGGATAAAGGCGTGGGTTTATGTATGTGTGTACATGTGTGTATGTTTTTGTGTTGGTAAAACTGGTGTTTTGTTTATACTACATAATAATCTAGTCCTCGTAGTATCTTATCTATAATATGAATGGTAGTCATATTACATACCTGGTCGTATCTGAAAGGGTAGGTAGGGGTTTAGTAGTACTTTTACATTACGTAATTTATATTTCACGGAGCTTATTTCACCCATTAACTTTAAGGTTATAAATGAATCTTGCGTTGATGATATTTAAACTATTAGCAACTTTCGTCGGACTAGTTAGACCTGAAACGAATTAATTTTGACCGACGAAAAATATGTTTCGCAGGCATCGAACCCGCAACCTCTTTTATTACAGCTTGTATCTTAATCCAACTGAACCACGAAAATCAACCAACCTTCATAACTGATGTAGAAAAATAAAATCCAGTTGAACCTACGATTTTTGATATATAAATTCTATTCCAACACTGGTCACTTTATGTAAATACCGTTTTTAAATGTATCACACTGAAAACCATATATCATAAATGTTACACTCGCGTTCTGATCGCTCATTTTATTTTTTTAATTTCTTTTTAATCCCGACCCTTGGGTCAGAGCCATTGTGCCGTCTGAATTAATTGTGCACGAATTTTTGCGTTTCGCCATCGAGGTCGGTTAATTGTGAGAAATGGCGGATTATGATGTATTTGCGGTCGTTTCGTAGAATTCAAAATGTTTTCGCTTTGTACCTTCGATTTCGTGTTTAAATTTTAAAACCCAATATTTTTTCGTAGTAAAAAAATGAATGTGTTGTATGAGACAGGCCTCTTGGGGACAACTGTTTTATCTATTTTTAAACCTTTGCTGAAGCCTTTTTCGGAGGACGTTGTTGGTTTAAGAGACTTAACACGTGTCTTAACATAACTGGTGGTAGGTCTCTCATACGTGAGAGGCCGCTTGGGTAGGTACCACCGCAAGGTCTATTTCTCCAACAAACAGCAGTGTAAATACACTGTTGTGTTCCGGTTTGAAAGACATTGTAGCCAGAATAACTACTGGACATAATGAGACTTAGACTATGAGACTTACTAAACACCTTATAAATGAAATATAACATGCGACTGCCTCGGTGGCGTATTTGTACTACGGTTCGATTACAAAGCTGAGGTTTCGGGTTCGAATCCCGGATCGGTTTTTGGTTTTTGGTTTTTTCTATTCATTATCAGCCCGGAAGCAGAAATTTGTGCCCGATGTGGCGATAGGGTCGCTTCCTATCACGTCATGGGATGAATCACGGAACATACAAGGCGAAACGTGGGCGTACTGGTAGCATCTCTGCCTATCCTTTTTGGGATAAAGGCGTGATTTTCTGTGTGTATGTATGAAATAAAATATGTCGACCCTTGTGTTAGGTATGGGTAAGCAAAAATATGTTGCATAATGCAAGCACGAAAACCATATACAACCATTTCCGAAGAAACAACACGAATTTCAAACAGAGTTTAGATTTCACGCGTGTCCGCGTTATTTTGTATTTCTTTTGTTCTATCACAAACTGTCAGTGTGGGAAACTGCGCAATATATCATGTGAAAACCGGTTGATACTGCTTCACTGAGCGCAGTAATACGCGAAAAATACTTGTCAGTTTGTTCAGATAAGTCTATTACTCAAAACTCGGCAAATATGGTTTGGGTTCATTTTAATTAATTTAATTTAGGAAAGCTTACAGACTAACAAAACATGAATGTAAACAAAAAATAATAAATACTTCGCCACACATGCGTCCATATTTAAGTTATTATTAAACATTACATATGTGTGTGTATTTAAGTACAAAACAAACACAAATATTAGAAAGAATAAAAATAAAATTACGAAACATAACAGATATGAAATAAAATTAAAATCCAACAACAAAGTAAATAAGTAATTATAATTCGTGTACTGTCTGTATTTATCCGAGTGCGCAATATAATTAAGGTTAAATCAATTATATTTTTGATGTATAGAGCCTTGCTGGGTCGTTAAAGCTACAGTACGAATGGTTCGGCTTGACAAAAGTGATGTCATTAATAAATAATAATAAATACACCCAACAGTCACATACATAGTCCTGACCCCACACTAAGATCGAGTCTTGTGCCGTGGGTATCAGGAACTACGAGATACTTTTCGGTCTCACAAACACCCAGACCCGAAACAAATACCTGTGGTTCACGGAAATATTTTTTCGGTGCGCGGATCGAACCCGCGGCATCTCGTTCTACAGCCGGCGTCAAACCAACTGCGCCGCGGAGGCAGTCAAATAGATTATGCTCCGGCGACATATTATTTTTAGAAGCAATTATTATACCGACTTGCATAAATACGATGGACACAGTGGATGTTACAGCTTGTGCAATGGTTATCTGGGCAAATACGAATATTTACTACTTGAAAAAAAACATGAAAATAATTTATTGAATCCATTAAAATGTTCAACATTGTTTAGATTCAGTCATTTTTTGAACTACCACCCGGTTTGGAAAGCGGTTTTCACTAGAGAAGAACGGGCAAGAAACTCTAGTGTTACTCTTTTCACAACCAGTTTACGATGTAGTGATTATTACAAAAATTACAAGTTGGTTTAAATCAGAGCAGTTCATTAATAACTTGCTATAGAGTCTCTGGTATCTCAATTTTAGTGATATTACATACTTACAAAACAAAAATACTGAAACTGAAACTAAAGCACACATAAACACATGCCCTTTGATTATAACTGCAAACATGAGTACAAAAAACGTTATTTAAAACAGTCAACATGACACGTATCGCGTGCTTCCCTGCCTTAACTAACCCGATCCCCATCTACCAGTATTAGCGCTTTTATGGCATAGTTTGAATTAATTCCACCCTTATCTGATACGTGACTACGTTCCGTTCTTGTACTTAAAAATTCGTTAAAAATGCATCGAAAGTTTTGGTACGTTTTTGTATTGTTTCTTACCTTTTTGATAAACGTTGACTATTTCTCGAGGCTTTGAGGCTCATTTCATGGTCTTTTGGGATGAAAGGACGATATAGATTAAAGAGGAATAAAATAATCCTCCAACAATTTCAACTAACTATAAAAAAAACTATAAAAAAAACTATAGTAAACTAATTTCACATTGTTTTATTTTATTGCGATGAATGACGAGACAAGCATGTCATTCGCCTGATGGTAAGCGATACGGCCGCTCATGGACAGTAGCAAAACCAAACAGCACTATGAATTAAAAGGCAATTGGCATTCCACTGCGCTCTCTCCTGAGACATAAGATGTTAAGTCGCAATATGTCCAGTAGTTACTCTGGCTACAATATCCTTCAAACCGAATCACAACAGTGCATTTACACTGCTGTTTGGCGGGCGAAATAGACATTGCGGTGGTACCTGTAATGTATGTTAGTGTAGGTGTGCAGAAAATAATATTTGATACAACCGCCACATTCATAATAAATCAGTCCATTGCAATCCGCGTTTCATTGTGCATCCTATTTTTACATTGGCGACGAGGATAGTGAATTTTGCAATGCCTTTCGGTAAATTGTCCGAATTTTGCCTTGACGAAGGTAAAAATTGGTCCGCGTACGTTAGATTGGTAAAACAATTTATTTTGTTAAACGATATAAAACCCGAGTTGCACGTGGCCACGTTGTTAACACATGTCGGCGCACCGACGTATCAACTTATGTGTGACTTGTGCGCGCCCGAGTTTCCAGAAGACAAGACGTTGGGACAATTGATCGATTTGGTGGCAGGCCACTTGGAACCCAAGCGGTCAGAAATAGCGGAAAGGCACACTTTTCGTCAGCGACGTCAAGCAGAGGGGGAGTCAATTGGCGCATTCCTGCAGAGTCTCAAGCATCTAGCTACTCATTGCAATTTCGGAGCCACGCTAGAAGTGAATATTCGTGACCAGTTCGTGTCTGGGCTCCGTGGTGAAGAGATGCGCTCACGACTGTTCGCCGAGCCGTCGCTGGACTATAAGAAAGCGGTGGAGTTGGCGCTTGCGCTGGAGGCGGCCGAGCGGCACGCGGCGGAGGCTGTGGTCGGTGCCGCGCTGGAGGCAGGCGGCTCGCTCGCTGGACTCGCGCCGGCTGCGCTGGCCGCGCCGATGCATCGGGTGGCGGCCGGGCAACAGTCGGCGAGACAACGCACCTGTTGGCGCTGCGGGAAAGGCGCTCACGCGCCGAACAAGTGCAAATACAAGTCGTATATATGTGATAAGTGCAGTGTTAAAGGACACTTATCAATGATGTGTACCAAAAGTGATAAAAGTGTTGGCAGATCCAGGTACCAAAATTGCATTATTAAAGACTCCGATTCGGCAAGCGACTCGAGCGATGACTTGTTTAATGTTATTTCTGTAAAAAATAATTCTAAAGATAGCCCATATTACCATGAATTGTCTGTTAACAATAAGAAAGTGATATTTGAAATAGATACGGGTAGCAAAATATCGGCCGTAAATAAGTCATTTTACGATAGTCACCTGTTCAAGCTACCTATTATAAAAGATAATAATAAGTTTCATTCGTACACGGGCGACGCGATTGTTCCGCTGGGTTATGTAAATGTGAGTTTGCGGTGCGGTGACGTCTCAGTTGCATCGCTGCCACTATTCGTCATTGATAACGGAGGACCTCCGTTACTCGGACGCAGTTGGCTACGTAAATTAAAATTAACATCTATTTGTTTACATCATTTATCCGCGCAGTACGATCCAGTCATTTTGCAACTTAAGTCCGAATATCCAGAAGTATTTAATGAAGGTTTAGGTAGCTGTACAACTAAAATAAAATTATATTTAAAGGATGATACGCCGATATTTTGTAAAGCCCGACCGCTGCCTCTCGCATTACATTCCGCTGTCGAGCATGAGTTGGAGCGTTTACAGCGCGATCAGGTGATTTATAAGGTTGAGCGTTCTGACTACGGGACGCCGATCGTGCCGGTAATTAAGCGCGACGGAACCATTAGAATATGTGGAGATTATAAAATAACTTTAAATAAAGTGTTAAAAGATTTTCACTATCCGCTACCACGCATCGAACAATTGTTCGCGGCATTAAGCGGAGGACAGCAGTATTCCAAACTAGATCTTAAGCATGCTTATCTCCAATGTATTCTTGACGAAAGCTCGCAACCCTTGACCGCAATTACCACACACGTGGGTACTTTTGTTTATCGCAGAGCCCCATTCGGCTTAAAATGTCTTCCAGAAATGTTTCAGAAAATAATTGAAGATACTTTGAGTGGTTTACATTGCAACGGGGTTGTAGCATTTCAGGACGATATTTGCGTGACTGGGCCAAATAGAGAGGTTCATTTGTCGAATTTAAAAACTGTGTTATCACGTCTTCAACGCGCAGGTTTAAGAATCAAATTTGAAAAATGTGAGTTCTTTAAAGATGAGGTTTGTTACCTTGGCTATAAAATAAATAAACATGGTTTGCATACTGATAGCAATAAAATCGATGCCATAGTTAATGCACCAGTGCCTTCGAACGTATCTCAACTACGGGCGGCCCTGGGTCTAATAAATTATTACGCGCGCTTTATTCCCAATATGAGTTCCATATTGCAGCCGTTATACTCGCTACTTAAAAAGGGTAAACACTGGAAGTGGACTCGCGCGTGTGACGAAGCCTATTGCGCAATCAAAGACGTATTAATCCGAGAGCCGGTATTGGCGCATTATGACCCGTCACTCCCGCTAGTATTAGCTGTGGACAGCAGTTCTTATGGTTTGGGCGCCGTACTATCACATGTGTATCCCGATGGCACTGAGCGCATTGTGTGTTGTGCGTCACGCACTCTGAATGACGCTGAGCGTCGTTATAGTCAAATCGACAAGGAGGCCCTGGCAATTGTATACGGAGTGACACGCCACCATCAATATGTATATGGTCGTCATTTTACCCTCAAAACTGATCATATGGCCCTCAGTTACATATTTGGACCCAAAAGGGGTATACCGCAGACTGCAGCCAGTCGATTGCAGCGCTATGCTGTCAGGTTAGCCGCATATGATTTCGACATTAAATTTGTGTCGACCGAGCGTAACAGTAATGCCGATGCATTGTCGCGACTACCTTTACAGAAACATCGCTCTGATTCTGAACATGATGACGCAGCATATCTACATTTCGTCGAAGATACGTTTCCGTTAAGCCACCGCGATATAGCTAAAGAAACAAGAAAGGATGTCATATTATGCAAAATATTTGGTTACATAATGAGCGGTTGGCCAGAACACATTGAAATAGAAAGTGAAAAGCCGTATTTTAACAGGAAGGACAGCTTACACGTGGATCATGGATGCATCATATGGGGTTACAGGATCGCAATTCCAAGAACACTACGTTCACAAATTTTAGATGAGTTACATAGTGGACACATGGGTATAGTGCGCATGAAACAAATAGCGCGCAACTACGTTTGGTGGCCAAATATCGACGCAGATATTGAGGCGAGAGCACGCGGGTGCTTGTCCTGCGCCAGCGTGCGAGACGCGCCGCCCGCAGTCGCGCCCGTACCTTATATTTGGCCTGCCAGTCCATGGTCTAGATTACACGCTGATTTTTTACAGCACAATGGAAAATATTTTCTATTAATCATAGATGCCCACTCTAAGTGGCTTGAAGTCTTCCATATGCATGATGGAACAACAGCGATCCAGGTTATTGCAAAATTTAGAGAATGTTTCGCTAGATTCGGCATTCCTAAGCAAGTAGTTACGGACGGCGGTCCACCGTTCACATCTCAGGAATTTGAAAATTTTCTGCGCAGGAATGGTACAAAACACATCGTCACAGCGCCTTATCATCCCTCTAGCAACGGTGCCGCAGAGAATGCAGTAAAAACCGTCAAAAAGGCTCTTAAAAAAGCAGTTATAGATGGTGAGCATATTGATCGAGCACTGTGCAAATTTTTACTACAGTACCGTAATACTGCACACACTAGTACGAACCAAGAACCAGCCGTTGCTATGCTCGGTCGCACTCTCAGAACACGGCTCGATTTATTACGGAATTGTACTGCCGACCACGTCGAGAAGGCTCAAGAGACACAAGTCCGTTTGAGTAAAAATAGTGCAGAACGTCACGTTGACCAAGGAGACAGCGTGCTGGTTAGAAACTATTCCAAAAACAACGCTAATAAATGGCGGCCTGGAACAGTAGTAGAACGCACCGGAGCAGTTACATACAAAATACAAACTGGTGACACTTTGTCCACTAAACATATAGACCAAATATTGCCGCTACGTAAAAGTTATCGATTCTCTATGCCTGCCGCCCTGGAAAGCGACAATGAGCCCATTGTGGAATCTGAGAGTGATCATTTGGCTGACAGCAGCCCAAATCCAGCTGAAATTGAAACTAAAGATTTGAAACTCGCAGAAAATATTCCTGGCACTCGCGAGTGTTCCCCACCCAGGGTAAAGACTTACAATTTACGTCCTCGTCCAATTCGATCTAATCGTAACAATAAAGATTGATAAATATGTATTTGCCATGAGTATGCAATTCCAATATCATAGTTGTTATAAATGTAGTTATAGCATTTTATATATTAAGGAAGCCATCACTATTTCATAGATTTTAAGTACTGATTTTGTTAGTATAGTAAAAACATTATGTTTACATTATATCTTAGGGGGGAAAATTGTAATGTATGTTAGTGTAGGTGTGCAGAAAATAATATTTGATACAACCGCCACATTCATAATAAATCAGTCCATTGCAATCCGCGTTTCATTGTGCATCCTATTTTTACAGTACCTACCCAGGCGGTCTCTCACATGAGACCTACCACCAGTAAACGGATTTCGGTAAGACGGTCCAAATCCACACTGATAACATTAATTTCCCGGCCTATATACGCCCCACTGCTAGGCACGAGCTTCGTCAATAATCGAGGGACTGATGGGGAGGAAATAGGTCTACCAAGCTGGCCTAGTGGGAATTGGATCTCACATACTACATAAATTCTTGAAAATATCTATGTTTATAGATTTCCTCACGATGTTTTCTTTCACTGCTAAATTCAGATTAGTTCCTGGCAGCTAGTGTAGCTTTACCAATGTGGCAAATATTGCTGATCAGTAAAAATTACATTGAATGTTTTAACAGAATAGATTATTCTAAAACCGATACATTTTCAGGTGGCTGATTTCCTAAATAGTATTCCAATTTTTGTGTCTCACACATATATTATACATACGGCACGTAACTTACATAGATGTAGCCTTCGAGCACATTGAAGCAGGAAACTATATATAATATTGTTAGTACATACCATCTAATATCGTCGCACAAAAACCCTCAGTGCCACATGGCGCGTAGTGTATTAATATCTTTCATTAAAGTTCGTACTAGCCACTAAGATATCACATTTTATAGCAATATGCTGTAAACTTTACGATACTAGGTTAGGAGATATTGTTTTTGTAGATAATAAAAAGGAAAGGCCATACACATTCTACCAGTATTCGATTTAAAGTAAAAATGTCATTGTTGTATGCAGCTACACGCAGCCCTCTGCTGATCGAAAGCCTCCTCAAAAATTCCAAAGTGACTTGTTTAAAGCGGCTTTCTTCGAACGACTTCCTGCAACCTTCAATGTGTTTTCAGGCGATCTTGAAGTTGGACGTCTAATAAAGCCTTTGCCAACCGTGTAGCTCCATCAGCCTTCAGATCTTCATGCTATAATATACTCCGCCCACTTAAATCCAACTTGCTCAAATGAAAAATAAATATCCCCAATAGATAATCCTGACCCCACACTTAGATCGAGTCTTGTGCCGTGTTTATCAGAAAGTACGAGAGACTTTAGGTTCTCACAAACACCCAGACCCGAAATAAATACTTGTGGTTCACACAAATATTTCTCTCGGTGTGGGAATCGAACCCGCGGCCTTTAGTTTCACAGCCGGCGTCTAATCAACTGCGCCACGGAGGCTGTCAATGAAGCAACAAAAGTGTCACCCAATGTATATGCTCAGAATCGGTACTAAAATCTTCGAAATGCACTCGCAAATGAATTATAAAGGATCTGTTTATACATCAAAAACTAAATGCAAACAGGCCACAAACTGCCGGCGTTTTAATTCCGTCAAAGGAGTAATTCCACATGGAGTAGAGTCAATTTAACTTAAAGCTTACGTTTGCATAACTTTCGTATGGAGGGATTAGCGCGTCACTATGACACACGGATGCGGGAAAAAGTGAATTTATTTTCGAAAATATTGATGTATTTCACAAAAATTCTCATTAAGCGATATTATGAATGTGTTGATGAAGTTCTATTGAAGGGAATATTACCCTTATAGCGTATTAATGTAACACAACTTTGCTACACAAAATACCCTAGCCTTGAGATTGAAGCAATGTTTGTCATAGCACTTTAAAGAAAGAATATTTAGTTGGTAGGTCTCTCACATGTGAGAGGCCGCCTGGGTAAGTACCACCGCAATGTATATTTCTCCAGCCAAACAGCAGTGTAAATGCACTGTTATGTCCCTGTTTGAAGGACATTGTAGCCAGAGTAACTACTGGACATATTGAGACTTAACATCTTATGTCTCAAGATGGCGAGCGCAGCGGAGTGCCAAGCAATGATTTGTGATTCACGGTGCCACTGTTCATGAGCGGTCGTAACGCTTACTATCAGGCGAATAGCATGCTCGTCTCACCATTCATCGCAATAATAATAATACTGACCGTTGTATACAACAGTATGTCTCTGCTTTGTCTGCAACTTCATTTTACATTCTAGGCTAGCACATATATCATTTCCACTTGTGCAAACTATATTGTTATTTACATGCGTTGTGCGGGAAGCGGTAATATCTGCCTGTTGCAAATGCATTCTGCTCTTGATTACTTTGGCGAAATGAGGGTAGTTCATTACTTGGTGTTTAGTTCGTTGAAATGGATTTGTACCTGCCGTTTCTTGGTCGGGGAAGACGTTTTATTAAATTTATGAATATGTGAAATCTGTTAAAAAAAAATTCATCGCTCGGAAAAAATATTTCTTGAATAATAGGGTCTTTGCCCACCAAAACTTAGTATACCACGACCATGTTATCGACGTTTCTAGTGCTTTTGATATAGATAATTGACAAGCCGCGAATACCATTTTATATAAGAATACTGTTCGTGTGAGGCAAAAATGATTATGTTTAAACTTTCCTTGTAACTAATTAGCTTTGTACATGAAATCAAATATTCATCTCACCTTTCATTTAGTTACTTTTTTTTCTCTATTTCGTAGGTCCGGCAAACGATGACCGGTCATCTGATGGTATGTGGTCACTACCGTCCATAAACATCCACAGCGCTGGATCATTGATGTGTGGCCGGCCTATCAAATTGGAAAGAGACCGGGGAGGAAAAGGAAAGGTATATTGGGTATCCGGCAATCTCACTCAATGAACGAAACGCTACAGCGACGGTGTCGCTTAACGTCGATTTTGTGTGAGACAGTGGTACCGCCCCGGACGAGCCTGCCCAATCATGCTGAGTGATAACTGACAACGGTCTGGCTCTGCCACTTCCAGAAATATAGAATTTATTTATATAAAAGCAACTTCGCTCAACCGAAACGCCTTGTATTTGAAAAGGAAACACCCTGTATACGTAACACAAATAAACGTTAACGTTACCATAAACAAATCACTGAATATTTAAATGAAAAAGGAAATTAATGTTTTCCACGAGAACTTGATTCGGAAAAAACTCCGCCGTTCGGGTGCGTTGAGAAACTTTGATTAATTGCGCCTCTGTATCACAAAAGATGGTATTCGGGGCCATAAAGAATAAAAGATAAAGATTCCAATGACTTGATATTTCCCTAACCATAAATATCCAAATACGTGACTGATGTGGTAGGAGTTGCAAGTATAAGCGTCAGCGGTAGCGATTTTGTACTCCTGTGATGTAAATTACTACACTATGGAATATGCATATCTTCCTATTGCGATATTTTCACGGACGGAATTCTTTCTGATAAAAACTAGCAAGGGGGACAAACGGTTTGGTAAAGTTTTCGCGAATTAGATGCATGTTTTTTACAAGCCACTTTTATTCAGAAAGTAAGGAAACAAACATACAAAATATACAATATTTTTCATTGAAATTTTTTACAAGATACTGACAGCTATCGTTAGAATGATTTTGAACAAAATAATTTGAAATTTTGTTCCGGTTGTAGGTCTCTCATAATATTGTCTGAGAGGTTGCCTGGGTAGGTACCATCACAATCTTTATACGTATATCTCCCGCAAAACAGCAGTGTAAATGCACTGTCGTGATCCGGTTTGAATGACATTGTAGCCAGAATAACTACTGGATATAATACGACTTAACATCTGAGGTCTCAGTATGGTGAGCGCAGTGGAATGCCAAACTTTGCTTTGTAATTCATGGCGTTGTTTGGTTCTACTACTGTCCATGAGCGGTCGTACCGCTTACCATCAGGCGAATGGTATGTTCGTCTCGCCATTAATTGCAATAAAAATATATTAGTCCATCCATTTCACCCGCTCCTCTCGTCACATACTCCACATTACTATGTACCTAAGGGTCAGCCAGACAAATGTCGTCATCAATAATGACAGATCGAACGGAGACGCAACTCGGACGTGTGACGTGGGGCCGTGTTTGTGGACGCGGACTTATCAACCCCTGTCAGAAGCAGTACATTTGATGGGAATAGTGGAAATATTGGGATGAGTGGAGTTTTTGTCGGTGTAATGTTAGGTATTCATCTTGGATTGGTTTCCTTGGATGGGATAGCTAGTACTGCTGTTAGTATTGCAGAAAACATCGACGAAAACGTAGCTGTAGTTAGAAGATCTATCGTAAGATAAGAAGAAGTAAGATCGAAGATCTAACAGCAATCGTGATTTTATCGAGATGGCAAGTTTTAATATTTCCAATAGCAAAGGTGATTGCTATTGCTAGAAGGGATCAATAAGTTATTAAATGACAGAAATAAAGCGGAGTCGTTTATCATTATTCGTTTGTTCTTCTAGGCACCAGTAAAATATACTTGAGTTGGGTTACATCATTCTGGTAATACAATATTGGTTGAACGAATAACTTTAGTAAAATTGCTTCTAGTTTTATTAGGTTTCTAGCTCAAGATAAAAGATATTGAAAAAATAAAAATAGAAAAAAAAAGTATTTTCTTGCATTGGCATGACAGAGTGACTACAACTCCAACTACAAGTAAGTTCCGTGCCGTCCATACAGATAATCCAATGGCGAAAGATGATGATTATTATTCGTTTGTTCTTCTAGGCACCAGTAAAATATACTTGAGTTGGGTTACATCATTCTGGTAATACAATATTGGTTGAACGAATAACTTTAGTAAAATTGCTTCTAGTTTTATTAGGTTTCTAGCTCAAGATAAAAGATATTGAAAAAATAAAAATAGAAAAAAAAAGTATTTTCTTGCATTGGCATGACAGAGTGACTACAACTCCAACTACAAGTAAGTTCCGTGCCGTCCATACAGATAATCCAATGGCGAAAGATGATGATTATCATGTACTGAATGCGGAATTTATACAGGGTGAATTTTTCAAGTGGGCGTGGATGACCAAATCTGAAACTATGAGGAATAGCAAATAATACTGAAAGCAGTCACATGCCCGATTTTGATGAAAACTAAAACTGGATACTTAGATTTTTAAAGTGCATGCTGAACTCGATACGCAACACACTGTATATTTGAATTTTTACAGCGTTTTTCGATATAACCTAAATACTAGGTCAAAACGTTCAGTTATTGCAGCCACGTCCACATCAGTTTACGTAAACCTGTATATAAGTCTCCCGAGCGGAGCTTTGTTTCTTATAGACCGCTATGACCTCCTTACCTATTTAACAGCAGATCTGAAGTCTATTGGGGCAAATGTTTTTGCAAATGTTGGTCTCCAAGACGCTTCAAATATACTGTAAATTATATTTTTATGGCATTAAAGGTTTTTTATGATTGCTTTTATTATAATAATAAGCCAGCCCATAAAGGTACAACCCACAGCAAAGCACAGGCCTCCTCTGCCTTCGACGATTCGATTGAGAGGGTTTAAGCCATATTCAACTGCGCCGGCCTAGACTGGGATTAAGTTGGTTTATTGTTCAGGTCTAGAAAAAGTGCAAACGGCTCGTCATGAACAATTAGAAAACTTGAATCGGAGGGGCGGTGTCGACCTTACAATTGAAGATCGGAGGAGTGGAAAAGTTTCTGGACGTTTTATCAATCTAGTACCATCTATCTTGTCTGAATGTTCTAACGCAATATCTTAGTACGAGACGTAGAATTGTCGTTTTCTGTCTCCTCAACATTGTTTTATTCTTTTTTTAATTTGAAATCTCCTATTTTTAGTTTCATTTTTTTTCGCCCCTTTCAATTTATTTTTCAAACGCTGTATTATTTGTTTTTTAAACGTAAAGCTAAGTGGTTCCTTACATGTCACAGCGATGCGACTCGTGAACTCCTTCTTTATTTATTTATTTTATTTTTTGTTATAATATGATGTGAGTGACATCATTGTATTGTGTGATAATAAATATATTTTCATTTAAATAAAACTAATTTTTACGGATTATTTATTTGAATGTGTAACATTCGCGTAAATATAAGAAACCATTATATTTTAATTTTTTTGCCTTTTCTTTCCTTCAAACGAATTTTACGTCAGTACAAGTACATTCTTATTCAGACTTTTACCAATTGATATCTAATTGCGTAAAAAGTACATTTCCAGCTGTATAGATAAAAATTGTAAAACTCAACAGGTACTGCCATCAATATAGGTCGTTAATTGGACCGGTCGTGCTCAAAGAGATGAATTTTGCCCTCACGGTCGAACGGCCTCGTCCCGTCAGTAACTTCTCTACACGTACCGGGGTATAACGAATGTTGGAAGGTATTTCTCTAATTATGAATGTTTCTGCCTTAGGGAAATTACGAGAAATGATTGGTGGTAACTTGTACGCGTCCTTTCAAACAGTAGCAACACAGCATATATTATTTGCATAATTTCAAGCCAAGCACAATTAAGTTATCCCAATACATTGCACTGTTCCTGAGTCATTGGGCTTAAATAACTCAGTGCCTAGTAATTATTGTCTTTCAATATCGAGTATTTATTGTCTACAATGTCCTGCAAAATTATTTGATTGTAATTATAAACTTAAGTAATTTACACTACTGACAAACATTTGAGATTTTTACTGCATCTTCGAGTAAATTAGTTGTAGAAAAAGAAAATGACAGCTTAAAATGTCCTTTTTTACGATCTGTACTATTCTGTATATTAAATGCCCTGTTACTATGGCTTTTTAAACTTTCCCAGCACCAAGAAAATCAAATCATAGAATTTTCAAATTTTCAGAGTATTTATGGTCGAAAATTTACAGACGCAACGCTGCGTATGTTTGCCAATTTCTAATTCTATTGATCGACTTATGGCTATCTGCTGCTGGATATGTTCCATTTCGAGCTTACTCCATTAAATGTTAATTAAGAAGGATCTGATCACACACACTGGGCAGGCGGGATATTGCAGTACGAATTCAAACCAATTTTAGCTCCTTCCATTTAGGCTGGCCCGTAATCTCGAATATATTTACCCTAAGCCCTCTTGCTTTAATGAAGAAGGACAGAATTGGTTTATCGTGATGAAACCTGCATTCCTGAATTATCTACTAGAATTCAGAAACTATAAAGTCAATTCAGGCTAAAAGGTCTTTTCCTAAAAGAACTAGTGTTAGATATGGACCCACTCGTAAAATAATAAGCTAAATCATTCTGAAAAATAAAATGTTGTTTTCCATCGATTCCATGTCAATGTGGATCAGGCAAAAAAGGAGAAATACATCTCCCCAGGTGTATTTTAAATAACCCAAAAACGGATTAAAGGTCTCTCCTCTAAATACCAGTATAAAAAGATTTTCCGCGAAATCCCAACAAAATTATCTCACAAGCTAACGATAAACTTCTTAGAGCTAGCACAGAGTAGTAAATAAAGGAAACGTTGAAAAGTGTCTACATTTTCTCTACTATACAGGGTGCACAAAGTCGCCCGTTGAGTGAAGTTAAGCGTTTTGTTGTCTCGTGTGCACTGGTTTAGTCCGACTGTAGCTGTCGCCCGTCGCGCCGGCCAATCCTTAGCTTTCAACTGGCTGATATTTCGTGAAGGGCGGTTTTCTTTCATATAGCCGTCTTAGTTTACAAGATACTGTAAGAGTTCAAGTACGTGCCTGTCTTAAACAATTTTTTTTAGTATGGTTTTTGATGGTCAGAATCCTTTTCGGTCAATTTTAATTTTCTAAACTTACTTGTCTCTTTTTGGTTGGTACTTTAACTCGTCATCAGCCTTTTATTATTCACTGTTGGACATAGGCCTCCTCTAATTTAACTAAACTTGTAATATTATGGTCTGTCGCTGTATTTTTTTACGGCCATAATGTTCCGTCGTGAGGAAACCTCACCGCATACCGCAATACCTCAAAGCATACCGTAGCGACTTTAAAGAATTCCTACGGTATGTAAAGTCAACCAACCCGCACTAGGCAAGCGTGGTGGACTTTATGGCCTAACCCCTCTCAATCGTTCTCTTGATTGTGTGTTGACGGCAATTGAGTGAAGTTAAGCGTTTTGATGTCTCATATGCACTGGTTTAGTCCGACTTTTGCTATCGCGCGTCGTGCCGGCCCATCCGGGGCTTTCATCTTGCCGATATTTTGGGATAGATTTGTTTGGCTTTTCTATGCTGGCATGACAGAGTGTAGAAAGTACCGAGTTGTAATTGCTATGAAAATGTAGTATGCTCCGGCGAAATAATATTTTGTAGAAGCTGTTACTGCCTCGGTGGCGTAGTTGTACTACGGTACGATTACAAAGCTGAGGCCTCGAGTTCGAATCCCGGGTCGGGCAAAGTGATATTGGGGTTTTCCATTCATTATCAGCCCGGAGTCAGGAATGCGTACCCGATATGGCAATAGGCTGACTCTATCACATCATGGGACGGAACATACAAGGTGAAATGTGGGTGTCCTGGCGGCGCCTCTGACTACCCCTTCTGGATAAAAGCGTGAGTTTATTTCTGTATATAGAAGCAATTATTATACCGACTTGTTTATAATACGATGGACGCACTACATGAATGCTATATAGCTTATGCAATGGTTATCTGGGCGAATATGAATATTTACTACTTGCTATAGTCTCTGGTAATCTCACTTACTGAACGCAACAATAAAGCATGTCAGCTTCCGGTCGGTTTTATATAAAACAGCGGTACCGTCTCGGTTGGGGTGGTGAAATAATCCAGCTTAAACAAGTTCTCAAGTCTCTACCACTTACCAAATCTACTTTTTTAACCACAAATCTATCAGTAGCCATCCTTTTTATATGCTCATCATCTTCATCAGCCCGTTGCAGTCCACTGCTGGACATAGGCCTCTCCCAAGGTACGCCACAGAGCCCGGTCTGCTATATGCGATATGTTATATCCTCAACTTTCTAAAAAAATGTTTTATGAATATCTCGCTGAAACTATCAAAAAGCTCTTTCCCGAAAATACCTACACATTTCTTAACAGTTTACATAATCGCTAGGTTAAATGAAGTTTTTCACGGAGGACGTTCCATTTCACTCTATTTACTGAACAAAAAGCCGCAAGAGGTCGCCTGACCTCACAGCTATAAGCGGTGTTGCCACGTAATTAAATGCTGAGGTTTATTTTAATAGCTTGAGATAAATAAATAAATATAACCCAACAGCCACATACATAGTCCTGACCCCACACTAAGATCGAGTCTTGTGTAGTGGGTATCAGAAGCTACGACAGACTGTTCGGTCTCACAAACACCCAGACCCGAAACAAATACCTGTGGATCACAGAAATATTTGTTTCCGTGCGGGGATCGAACCCGCAGCCTCTCGTTTCACAGCCGGCGTCTAACCAACTGCGCCACGGAGGCTGACAATAGCATAGTTGGTAATATGACAAAACAAATGTTTAAAATTGGGGGTAAGAATAAACTATTCTCACTTAGGAAAGTGTTAGTTAATACTAATTTGAACGGTAATATACTGTGATTCCACTGCGCTCGCCATCCTGAGACATAGGATGTTATGTCTCATTACGTCCAGTAGTTACTCTGGCTACAATGTCTTTCAAACCGGAACACAACAGTGAATTTATACTACTGCTAAGCGGGAAAAATAGACATTGCGGTAGTACCTACCCAAGCGGCCTCTAACATATGAGAGCTACTACTAAAATTTTGCGACATGGCTGAATAGTATGTGGTTTTACTATTATTTTTGTTTCAAGAAAAGATACCGGATTATAGGAACGAGGGAACTCGGGGGCAGGCAAACCATTCCACAGCTTAATGGTGCAGAGAAAAATTATAAGTGTGTAAATAAAAAAACTAAAAATATTATCAAATTTATGGGAAGTCTCGTTCCTTAGCCACACTGCGGCCACATTTCATTTTTCAATAGCGCATCTGAAAGGTCCTTTTTCTCTAAAAGGGAAAGTTAATGGCGTGTTTGACTTTCGGTTTCGCGCTAATTTTTAATTAATGCCCTTTACAGTCACGCGAAACGGCTTTTTTGTCCCTGATGGAAAACAGGTTATTGTATTTCTGGATGAATTATTCATGATCTTGCCTCGGTGTGATTCTATTCTAATTGTTCTGTTTTATGGTTCTCTTTATTTATTTAGTTATGGGCTAACAAAGTGACTACAATACACTTGATAAAGATGCTTATCTCAACACCTATGGACACAATGTTGACAGCCTGATTTAATAAAACAAAAATAATTTATTGAATCCATTAAAATATTCAACATTTAGATTCATTCATTTTATTTATCACCCGGTTCGGAATGCGGTTTTCACTAGAGAAAAACGGGCAAGAAATGTGACCGACGATTGTAACCGAAATCACACAGGATGATATAAAACGCGACACTCTGAGGCCTTCCCGCCCACACACCCACAACTGCAACTCCTGCCAGCCAGGATCAACAGTGACACGCAAAAGAATAGGCACCGAGCTCCGGAGCTCGGCGAGTCTTTTGGGACGCCAGCTTGTGTTTAACCAACATCCAACGTAACACACTTACCTAAATTGGATACTATGATAGGTTTCTTAACCACTGTGTACCGAGTTTTTATTCTTTGGTCACTTTTTATTACGAAAGAACGTGACAGTTCAACATCGTTTGTTAATTTACGACTATAATATTTTAGGACCAGCATCCATTTAGGATGTAATATAATAATATGATAATAAAAATAAATAAATACACCCAACAGTCACATACATTTTCCTGACCCCACACTAAGATCGAGTCTTTTGTCGTGGGTATCAGAAACTACGAGAGACTTTTCGGTCTCACAAACACAAAGTCCCGAAACAAATACTTGTGGTTCACACAAATATTAATAGTAACAACAAAGTAATATTATCTCAATTATTTTAGGTCTTTTTATCAAGTTAAATCAAATACTAAGTTGTTATAAATAAGGCAGACTTCAAAATAGAGGAAATATATGTATTAAGTCTATCTTAAGGTGATCAAAGATGAGCCAAAAAACTTTCCAAGAACATAATTTATTTTGTTACGTATTTTTTGCTATTCGAATTCTGTAATTCTAGGAACTAGTCCGGTCAATTTAGACATTCGAAGTTACATAAAGTCCCAACAAGCTGAATTTCTGTGAAATTGTTCAAAACATAATTATAAACAATGTCTAGAAGTTCCCCATCATTCCCCTGTAAGGAAAATTTTTTATTCATGGTCAAAGGTAAAAAAAATGAGTTTTTCGCGATTTTCAGCAAAACGGTAAATTTTATCATAAAAGTACCTCAGACAAAAATTGTAGATCATAAAATTATCTATAAAAAATGTATCAATACTTTTTTTCTTACGAGCCACCGTTTCTGAGATATAATGATTCAAAAAGTTATAAAAGTTGTTATCGTCATAATATGCACACGTTTCCACGCCACCTATGAGGTAGTACTTAGCGCGTTTTTTTTAACGTGGTTTCCCCAGTAGGCCTACTCCACGGGTCAGTTGTGATCCTGTTTAGTGTAAAACTATTGCAAAATAACGGAAATTTTCAAAGATTGGGAAAGATAAAAGCAATGTAAATTTGAAAAAAGTGTTGAAGTTTATTCGTCTTATTCGTAAGTTTCAAATTATTGTTCTTCTTCTTGATCTTCTTCTTGTTCTTCTTCTCCTAATTCTTCTTCATCTTCATTTTGGATGCAAGTAAATTGCGTCAATAGCGATGTATCGCATGATACTTCGTCGGAGTCAAACGAATCCTCCATTGTTTGTGATTCAATATTAGAGCACGACCGGCCTTGACAATTTGTGCATGCCAAAGAACAAGACAGTCCGACTTTTTTGCAACCACATTTAGCACTGCATCCCTTTTTGCAGTTGCAAAAAATAGTGTTCAGCAGTTTTTCCGGCGCAGGTGGAAGTAAAGTTTGAACTGGCTCTAATATATTGACCAACTTCCAACCCCAGTCTGTAGGGTCTAGCTGATAACCAAGCCACACTTAAACTTGGTAATATACTCGAAAAAGATGTTGGTGAGCAGCAACTGAGGTTGGAGGAAGACAAGCTAATTGAACTTGTTTTTTATTTTTAGTATTTTTAACGAAACATGCATATATCGATGCTTATCTAAACAGGTAGTTTTTTTAGGAGCTCCGTACATAGAAAGAAGAAAGCGGATGCCGTTGGTAATAACTTCTTGTTGAGTTGAATTACTCTTTTTAAAAACTTCAGCACATTGAATTAAATCTTGTTTTTCAAACATTTTGAAAACTGCTATTTTACCCCTCCTGTAAAATGCAGATGTCGTATCACAGCCAGTTATTGAGTGTAAAAATAGTACATGATCTTGACACTTTACAAAAGTAAGTAAACTTTTTGATGAATATATATCTGATTGATGCTGAGCTTTTCCTGGTTTTAAGAAAAAAATAGTTTTTTCATATATATATGTTATATATTAAATGTTTAAATATTTTTCTATCGGTCATTGTAACTTATACTTACAATATAAAATATACATAAGTTTTAACTATAAGAATATCAAGTAAAATGAAACCATAAAATATAACAACTCTAGATGTATATACGTGGCGTACTCATGCATATTATGACGATAACAACTTTTATAACTTTTTGAATCGTTATATCTCAGAAACGGTGGCTCGTAAGAAAAAAGTATTGATACATTTTTGTAGATAATTTTGTGATCTACAATTTTTGTCTGAGGTACTTTTATGATAAAACTTACCGTTTTGCTGAAAATCGCGAAAATCTCATTTTTTTTAACTTAGACCTTGAATAAAAAAAATTCCTTACAGGGGAATGATGGGGAACTTTTAGACATTGTTTATAATTATATTTTGAACAATTTCACAGAAATTCAGCTTGTTGGGACTTTATGTAACTTCACTCTCATTTTTTGGTCTAAATTGACCGGACTAAACAGGCTTTCAAGAACTTACAAAATAATCTAATGCTACGTATTTTTTAGCATAAAAAATGTAAATAATTTATGACGAAAGTTGGCTTGCCGTTTCTTAGCGATTCTAAATAAGATACAAGGAAAAGTGAGGTTATTTATCTATATTATAAATGAAAGTGAGTTTCTCTGAAACTCTTACAAGCCTTGGCTACTTAGTTGATTACCGTGAAATTTTGTGTCACATCAAAAATATAGCAAAAACATTCGCTCATTCATCCAAAAAACAAGTACTTTTCCGGATATTTACAAGTACTTTATTTTCTAATTGTTATATTTTATGGACTGCCTCGGTGGCGTAGTTGTTCTACTATACGATTACAAAGCTGAGGACTCGGTTTCAAATCCCAGGTCGGGCAAAGTGATATTGGATTTTTCTATTCATTATCAGCCTGGAGTCAGGAATTTGTGCCCGATATGGCGATGGCGAGCCTATCACATCATGGGACGGAACATACAAGGCGAAATATGGGTGAACCTGTTAGCACCTCTGCCTACCTTCTGGGAAAAATGCGTGAGTTTGTGTAGATTTTATGTCGACCAACAATTTAAATACATTGATAAAATAAACAATTATACCAGTAAATTGCCCAGAAAATGTAGCAAAATAATACATTTGAAACGGTCAAAGTCAGGGAACTAAATCAACAATGATTCCCAAACGTTATTTATTTATCACTTGTTGACTTCCAGTCGTTTCGATCGAATAGTATCAAATATAATTCTCGAACGTCGACATCTCGGAATGTATGAAATTGCTTTTCTCAATACCCAGGGTTCAAAAGAAAGTCAAACAAGTATTGCCTTTGTGCGTCGTATTTGTTTTACAACTTAAGCATTTTTGTAAAAGATCTGGGTTAAAAAAATTGATAATTTTTTTATTGTAGAAATATAAGTTGTGTTACAGTTACAATATTTAGACGATATGTTTGTATTATTGATGAGAACATTATAAAAGCCTCAAGAAATCAATGAAAAAGCACTTCACACTACTTTCTTGTTTTATTCGTGAAGTTTTGCCTGATGTCTATTTTCTGAGTGAGGGTAAAAGTTCGAAATGGAAGATGATCACATAATTTGGACTTCTACCATTTATCAATCTAAGGTCTTACAAGAACACCCTAGTATTTACCATACTTCAGTCTTTAACAATAACATTTTTCCTGTCAAAAACTGTGAAGTACCCAAAAACTTTCCTTAACAATTTAATGCAAATTCTAAAAGGAGCGACAATAGAATTAGAGACAAGCAACTGCTTTTAACATCTTAAACAACTGTAGTTTCTTAAGAAAACTAACTCAGGCGAATCTTAATAAAAGATCACTGGGACGTAAGCCTTATTCAATAAAACTGTGAAGTCGGGATCAAGTTTAGTTTAAGTTTAACTTGTTAGTAAACACAACATTTATTCCTGTTGTTTCTTAAAATATCTCGTTATTCTACTAAGAATCGAGAAATGTCAGAAAAAAATAAGGCTTTACTTCGTAAGAATTTATATTATTTTCATAGCTTGATATTAATTTAGCCAGATTGTGGCTTGGATCATTCCAGTCAAGACAAGGAACTGATGAACGGAAACTCAGCTGTAGAATGTCTTTATTGCTAAATTAAATTAATAAATAGGTAATACTAAATTAATTAATTAATTGCTGTTATAGGATTGTAAACCCCTCTACCCTATGGAATAATAGGCTTACTGTCCATGTAGTGTTGTCTTATACACACCCTTTCATCATTTGTCATTAGTTGTACGCTTGCTTGCAACTCTGTCTACCGACACATAACGCTTGCTTGCCACTACGCAAATGCAACAATGTCGCTTTGTGGACAGAGCTGCGTTTGTTTATAGGAAAGCTGCAAGTAAGCGTACAAGTGACAAATGACGAAAGCGTGCGTATGAAGTGTAGCTACGTGGATACTAATCCTTAGCGCTACTACATTGTCCCTTGCAAATCTTACCTCTTCAATACTCAGAAAATGTCTAATCACCCAGTCATTTCGCATAAAGCCCTAAACTCGCAACTTCCAGCAACACAGGCGGCATTGTGATCGCACAAAGCGCGGGTTCAAATACGGGTGTGTTCGTTTATTGACACACAAGACCATTGTGGAGTTGACAAGGGCCGGGCCGGCAAAACGACGCGTCCTTAGTTACGCTTTACTACGGTTACTTTAGGGTCGGCGTAGTAACTGCCATGGTGGTAGGGAAAGACTTTAATGGTTGAGCAGATAATGGGTTCGAGGTTTTCACACATGTTGAACTTTTCGAAATAACAAATTAGTACGTAAATAGATATTATGTGGTAATAGTAATTTATTATTTATCAGTACTACATCTGTATCAGCCCATATACCGGGTATATCAAGACCGCGACCGAAAACGAAGCCAGGTGGTAGTTTTAGTGGTTACAAACACGATGCAAATAAAAATTTCGCCAAAAGAGTGACAGATATACTTTTAGATTTTTTTGAAAATCATCCTGTTTGGGTGGTAAATACCTAGTTTTTGCGAAAATACTAATTTAAACCATTAAGTGTTTAAAATTAAAGAGGTGTATATCTTTATTTTAGGAAAACTATGTATAAATCACCCAAATATGACGATAAGTAAAAAATTACAAAAAAAAAGTTGTCGATTTCTTTTGCGAAATTTTTAATTGCATTGTGTCTGAAGTCACCCATACTGCCACCTGGCTTCGTTTTCGGTCGCGGTCTTGATATACCCTGTATATACGTCCACTACAGGGCATGGGAGTAGAGAGAGAAGAAAGCACACAGACGCAAAAACATATGTGTCAGGGGATGAGTCAACAGCAATATTGCGCACAAATTTCTATCCCGACCAACTCATATTATTTAATAAATGACCTCTTATTAATCAATATATTTCTTAGAAAATTAAAACATTCCTGACTTCAATAACGTTACCAGTTTTCTTTCCAACTTTATTAACTTCGTGTGGGTATTTCATATTATTGTACGATAATGAAATTCATAGAAAACGGCGCTGTATCGAGCAAAAACTGAAGGTTTGTCTTATCTATTACTGGGTTACTGGGGCAGAAATCTATTGTACAAGTAAATTGTCGAGTCATCTTTGTATTGATAGCATGAGTCAATGGGCTATGAATTCTCAGACTTGATTCATAAGTAGGTTATTATTTTTTTTATAAAAATAAAGTGGCAGCCTTCATGGCGCAGTTGGTAGGACGGCTGTGAAACGTGAGGCCGACGGTTCAATCCCCGCAACGAGACAAATATTTGTGTAATTCCGAAATGTGTCGGAGTTCCTGATACCGACACAAGACTCGGTCTTGTGGGGTTAGGACTATGTATGTGACTGTTGGGTGTATTTATTTATTTACAATGGATCTGTTAGAAATTACAATACAGTCTAGCTACGGTACCGAGTAGAAAGTCTATCTCTTGGGGATACACAGAGTGAAACCGAAAAGTGATATGTGATATGTGGGTCACTATGTGTCCTTAACCCCTATCTATGATGATATTCGTTTACGAATATCATATCAGCAAACCTTATCTACATTGTACATACATACATAAACTCACGCCTTTTCCCAGAAGGTGTAGGCAGTGGGGCAACTAAGACACCCACGTTTCGATAATAATAATAATATAATAATAATATTTATTAGACACAAAAATTTTAGTTACAATTCACAGTAGCCCTGTCTCCTAAACTAAGAAACACTTGTGTATTACATGTAGGTACATTGTGTTTCACTTTTACCCCAAACCTCTGTACGACTTAGGGTAAGTATATTCTGTCCTAGTTTCCCTCTATATATATACACCTAACTCATACAAAAGCAAACCCATTTTAAAAATACCCATAAAACCAAATTAACCTGGAGCCATTACATAAATCTTCAGGAGTGCAAACGTTAAAACTCGCAGTAAATAAAGTGTACGTGCTCGCGATATGTCAGATCCTTGTTCAACGCTTGTTCAACTAGTTCCTTGGATTTTAGCTTTCGTGCAACTATGATTGAGTGGAGCTTTAAAAATTCACCTGAGTAATAATTCTGAATATATTGTATTAAAATCCAGCGGTACCTGAATTTGTTGCTACGTTTGAAGATTTTTTACTTTAATGTATTAAAATCCAGCGATCTTGGTATAAAATTGGGACAACTTGAGGGTTCTCGACCCTAAACTTATGATAATTAATTCTGACATCGCATCAAAATCTGGTATAATTTCGCCCATTTGAAGTTTCACAGCCCCTCTGTAAAAATGTATCCGCCCGAAATCGGCTATTACAGAGTACAAGACTTCTCTACACCCGAAGATTTTTTATCAGGCTCGGCATAGTGACTGCATTGCACCTGATGGTGCTAATGCCGTCCAGATAGAGTATCGAATGGTACCAGACGGTCGTCTCATACCATTCGATACAATCATGCCGGCCCGCTGAGATGCCTCTTCACGCTACGGCGGATTAAGATAGCTATTTTTTATTTTATTTTTAGGAAAACAAAGCGTTAATAATAATGATACCAATAAAATCTATTATCTAACAATATGCAATTTACACAAAATACATGTTTTCACAAGTATGTAAATAATATGTTTGCTTATGTAAGAATAAAACACAAAAACACAGTTAATAAAACAGTTAAATAATCAAAAATACAAAACTGCGAAACAAAACTATTACTTTTATCAAAACTAAATTATAACAATTTGTTAAACATTGCCGTCCGTTAGAGAACCATGAAACTATTTATAGTTTATCTCGCTCTCCTTGGGCTGCTTGATCAAACCTTCAGATAATTGGGTCGATTGACAAGAGTTGATGGTCTGTTGTCAATTGATGCTTTCAACGCAGACTCGCGATTACCATTAGGTGGCTTTAGCTTATAAATACACCCTTTTTTAATTGCAGTGAATGGCGAGACGGACATACCATTCGCCTGATGGTAAGCGATACAACCGCACATTGACAGTAGCAAAACCAAAAAACACCATGAATTACAAAGCAATTCTTGGCATGCTACTGCGCTCGCCATCCTGAGACATAAGATGTTAAGGCTCATTATGTCCAGTAGTTACTTTGGCTACAATGTCCTTCAAACCGGAACACAACAGTGCATTTACACTTCTAATTGTCGGGAGAAATAGACATTGCGCTGGTATCTACCCAGGCGGTCTCTCACATATGAGAGACCTATCACGAGTTAAAAACTCGCAGTGAATAAGAGGTTCAGTGCTCGCGATATATTAGTCCCTTGTTCAACCCGCGTCTAACTAATTTCTTGGGTTTTAATTTTTCCGCAACTATGATTGAGTGGGGATTTAAGTATAATTTTACCTTTGTGTGTAGTTGGGTTTAATGCATATACTCTTAGAATAACTACTTTCATATAACTGTCTATGAGCGGTCATATCGCTTGCCATCAGGGGAATGGCATACTCGTCTCGCGATTCATTGAAATAATTAAAAAATAACTACAAAAATACTGTGTCACGATATTATTAATTTTTCATATCTAATTTATAAAATATCTATGAATCTTGACTGAAGTGAACCCATTAAGATAATTAACATTCATATGCCAAAAACAGCAGCATTAATTTTAACTAAACAAACTAAACTAAAATGACAATTGTTTTTCAACAATTAGATTTCCATATGTCAGTTTTATAGATTATTACGTTCGAAAATAACTACATTATTAAAGTTTTATTTAAAGGAACTCGCTGGATGCAGGCTGCTTTCAAAAGATCTGAAGTTGTCTCATAATTTATTAAGGTAGTTTTGCAGATTTTAAGAAACAATGTTAATCTATAGCTTATGCAACATTTCATTTGGAAAATATAATATAATATTTTGTATTTATTAAACAAGCTTCACATTTACATAAACCCTACAGAAATATGAGAAACATTAAAGTAATCTTGTTACTAGCATCATAAAGAGATTTTCATGGAACATACCACAAACAAATTCTTAGAATTCATGCATTCCTTGAATCGCGCACACAAATCTGTAAAGAGCACAGACATTTGGTGGAAATAGTATTTGCAGTGACCTTACTTAGATATTATGGTAACCGTTTGAAACCACGAAGTACAGCTATAGCAGTTTGCTCACCCAAAGCTTTAGCTTTTGTTTACTAGAAATATTTCCGCTGCCAGACTACCTCGGTGGTGCAGTTGTACTACGATATAATAAATAAATTTAAAAATGAAATAAATAAACTATGATTACAGCGATTCTCTAGTTTGAATCCCGAGTCGGGCAAAGGATATTGGATTTGTCTATCCATTCCGAAGTCAGGAATTTGTGTCCGATAAGGCGATAGGATCGCCCCCTATCACGTGGGACGGAACACACGAGGCGAAACGTGGGTGTTTCTTATCCCTTCTGGGAAAAAGGCGAGTTTATGTAAAATACAGTATGTATGTAGATTTCTATATTTCAGGCTGCTTTCAAAAGGGTGCTATGGAAATCCTTGGAAGGCCTATGTTCAGCAATGGACTTCTTGTGGCTGAAGAAGGAGAGAGAGTGAGTGAAAGAGCGAGTGAACTTCTAGTGCCTCCGTATTCACTCATATCGACTGTTGATCGATAAGTGACTCGGAATAGGTTTCAATACGAAGAATCGCACGATATATCGAATATCATGTTCCGAAGTAACGCGCCAGAATCCAGCAGAGAGAGCAAATAACCTTTATGTATAGTCGAGGTTATTCCGAGCTACATGAAATTGGTTGTAAATAGGCTGATCCCGAAACTTACGACCCGATTTATGTAAGGTTTCACGTATTGAAGAGTTTTAAATAGATCAATTTTCACGATATTAATCATCAGTCTGTTTTATTTCTGGATTTGAGAAAGATTACTAATAAAACATTTTTCTGTTTCAGGTACATTTTCAATCAAAATACAGTACCGTAAGTATTTACAGCAAAGAAGACAAAACACCCAAAATAATCAATTATTCATACCCCGTGAAAAAAGTCTCAAAATATTTATTCAAAAATCTCCGAGTATAAACGGCGATGGACGAAACTTAAATCCTAGTGGATTTTCTCAAAACATTTTTCCTTTTCAATTTCCTCCCGACGAAAAAAAAATTATTTAATCTCCGATACCCGACAGCACCGCACAAGATTAATTACAAAAGATACTTTCGGCAAGACAGAGAAAACAAATCTTAGAGAAGCTGAAAAAGATAAATTCCAACCAACTCGTGCGCTCGAGGCAGGACTGACTGACAACATACAAATAGAGCATGCTGTGGTAGAGCAATCATTGTTTGGCGAAGTGAACCACATTTTTATGTGATTCAATAGTAATTTTGATCGTTGTGTTTAGCTGCAAGAATTAGGAAATTAAGCAAAATTATATCTGAGTTGATCAAAATATTCCACCAAGGCATTTCAAGCATTAATTTGTTATTTATAACACATATTTTATATTTACAATGATGATGTCATCTGCTTATTTTATATGAAAAGACGTACACTGCACATTTCTAATAGTCTTCAGTCGATATGATTACTGCAAGCTCCAAAGATGACCGAACAAATAAATCCCTATGCCTTATTAATCCTCCTTAAATGTCTTGACGAATGTTTTCTATTAAACTACGTATTAAAAAAATCTTTCTAGCCTTTGCTTTGTAGTAAGCATTTGCTTCGTAATATTGCTCGTATTCCTGTGTTCTGTATAAGTCAGTCGCCCTTGTCTAGTGTTATTGGGCGCGGAATCCTTTCGCATACGAATACACCTTCCTCGGTTTGGATTGCCGAGATATCTCGCATGCTTTGTTTGAAGAATGCGCTCGTTTCGCGTCCAACTGCTGTTTTCCTTCCTATTTGAAGTACGAATGCAGTTTTTGTTTGTTTCTCCTAAGTTCACACTGTAAATGGATTGCTCATGGTTAAAGAATTTCTATTTTCAATACTCAAAAATAAGCAATTGCCGCAGCCGATTCAATGTTTTATTTGCTATTAATTGCATTTCGGTACCTATTCAATATATTTCTAGATTTCTGATGGACAGTAGAACTTCAAATAACCCACCACAATGGCTTCTCATCGCTTTCGAATCTATCATCATGATGTCACATATTATATATCACAGCTCATTTCATACGTACCTTTAGCATCTCTCTCAGATGTTGCAAATCGTCAAAATTAAGCTGATCTTTATTAATTGTTTTCTGGTATGTAATATATAATATATCCTAAAAAACTTATTAATGTTCTCTTATAATCACAAAATTATTCACCACAATAATCACATGCCCTACATCCATTGACCCGACAAATCGCACCATACTCTACACCGACTTCTCAGCATGATCAAAAGCGATACCACCCTCACCTGTTCGCCCAACAAAAATCCAATTTAAATCCCGACCATTTTAGAATTGCAATACACATCGCGAGAAATAGTCGGCACCTACTGAATTCGGAATATGGAGTCACACATGCTCCTAGGGGATCCTCAAGGAATCTCCAACGCCGTATCACAAAGGCGTAAGATTGCTTTTCCTTTGTCAAACTTTTATTGTAATTCGAGTGGCCGCTCTTCAATTGTGATCGTATTTTGCAAGCTGTAGAAGATTCTGGAAGGGTCTGTTATTTGATGTTAGCGTTAAATCGACGTGTCGTAGAAATTTCCAGAAATTTGTGTTCTCGTATTTATAGAAATTAGGTTTAAGATGGTTAGTTCAATAAATTACGTATTTCATATTCGGGTTCAAGTGGTGTGATTAAATATATATTTTTAATATTTAATGTGACATGGTTTTATATTATATTCTAGAAAGTATTATGATTCGCATAATATTTATTTCGATACCTCAATCTAATTAGAAAACAAAATAAGGATTACATAAAAAAAGGATGATATTAGAAATCACTTTTAAAGCTTGGAACTTTGATCTCTTTTAAGAAACCTTTTTATGTAATAGATAGGCAAGCAGGCAAACTTATTTTTTGATAGACCTGACTAATTAATTTGTGTGATGCTTAAATATAATACGTATATTTTACTTTGAAAATATTTCCATTAAATGCCTACAAATATAATCACTGAAAATTAATTCCGATTGATTAGTTAAGCTACAAGAAAGACGTATTTCACGAATCAGTAATATTTTGAGTAAATTATTAACCAATTATTTATTTATTGGATATCGAATTTTGCTTCAAATACAACCTAATCCTCTTTACTACATAAAATTTATAATTTGAATTTCTCCGTTACAGAATAACTTTTAATATTATATTACAATTAAGATTTGTAATTTAAAGTAATATAGCTATTGATATTATTAAACAAAATAGTTTGTTGTAATCATCTTTGTTATTATTATTATTATTTTTTTATTTATTTAGGACAGCCAGTGGTTGTTACAATAGAACTTAGACTAGTAAAATACACAATAAATAAATTAAGAGTAACACCCTTTGAAGGCATCATACCGTACCCTTATCATACCGTAGTACAACTACGCGACCGAGGCAGACCATCTTCTATGCTATAATTATATAAAATAAAGTCTATTTCACCCATAAACTATTCCAAAACAATATTCTCATGGTATGATTGCAAAGCTGAGGTCTCGGGTTCGAATCCCGGGTCGGGCAAAGTGATATTGGATTTTTTCCATTATCAGCCCGGAGTCACGAATTTGTGCCCGATATGGCCATAGGCTCGCCCCCTGTTACTTCGTGGGACGGAACACAAGGAGAAAAGTGGGTGTCTTAGTAGCACCTCTGCCTACCCCTTCTGAGAAAAAGGCGTGAGTTTATGTATGTATAATATGTCCATTGTCACATCTAGCAATCAGTTTGCACCAAGAAGTGCTTGACGCCACCTGGCTCATAATGCTTGATCGAAATGGTCGCGCCAGATGCTCGAGTTCCGTAATTTTTACTACTGCCGACCAAGGACTTTTATGTAAATTAAATCTATGCATAATTTTAATGTTGGGGAGCTTAAATTTTGGAAGACATTAGAAATAATTGATCAAGACCCTAATATTCGAATACTCAAACGTCATTTAAATATTAAGTTGCACTTAACTAACCACGTACCTCGTAATCAGAATATTTAAGTGGGACTTACGTAGCTAAGTGCAACATAATATTTAAGCGGTGTTTGAGTATTCGGGCATTAATCAGTATATTTAAATGGGACTTACGTAGATAAGTGCAACATAATATTAAAGTAGCTCCTCTACAATCGAAAGTACGATTGAGACGGGTTAGGCCATATAGTCCACCACGCTGGCCTATTGCGGATTGGCGGACTTTACATACCGTAGAAATACTATATTTTCTGCAAGCATAAATGTAGGAGCCATTACTAACACTTCTGCCTATACACCCATTCGGGGATAAAGCGCTTACATATGATATTTCAATTTCATAGCACAGTAAAGCTGAAATCCAATCCATCTAGAATATAATTAAGTTCAAAGTGAATAAGAATTTCATAAACGTTGAAGGTTTAAATATCCTTCCTTCGCGCATATGCAATAGAGCTTGCACGGGTCGTCGAGCTTCATATTAAATCGTGTACGGAGTTATTCGGCTTTCGAGATTTAGATATATTGCCTTCATTGTTGAGTCCGTATTGGATTGTTTACTAGATATGTGAGGGCTTTTTAATATTAATGACACTCCTAATATTGTCAATTATTGTGGAAGTGCGTGGTGGCCTGTTGGTAACGGACCAGACGCGACTGCTAACATGTTCACGGTGGTCGCGGGTTCAAAACCCTGGGCACACCGTTGACTTTTCGGAGATATGTGTGTATTGTTAATCAAGCACCACACAATATAACGGTGAGGGAAAACATCATATACCATCACATACCCTGTTTTTTCTCCCATCACCATTCTACAATGTTAAAGAGACATCCTTTCACATTGCAAAAGGACGAAATAAAAGTATTTCCCATGCAAAGGTTCCATTTTCCAAATAGCTACAGAGGAAAAGTATCAAATTCACCGCACACCAGATGTTCCCAGTAAGGCGAGCGCACCAAAAAAATATAATTAAGAACACTTGGTTAGAGAAAAGCGACTACTATACAAATAGATTCTCCGCTAACGAACCAAAAACAGACAGTAAAACACTGTTTAACTTCACCAGAGGTGCACTTGGGGAGGAGGTATAGGGTATGTTAAAAAACCTAGATAATAATTGACAAATCATCGGCGTACATGACGCAAGGACATCGGTGATATGCAAATTAATATTAATTTGATTTGTGTTTTGATTCATTTAACATCACGTATTGTTCCCGGTTTTATATTCAAAACAAAAAACATTTGATTTTAGGGTAGTGATACCTATGAGGATAACTTTTCCCACGTAATTCTATTTGACTATTAAAGCACAGAAACGTAATATAGCAATATAACTTTATACATACATGCATACATAAGCCTCCACTGTCCCACTGCGGGGCAAAGGCTTCTCTACTGCCCTTCCATTCGTCCTGGTTCAGGGTATGTTCATAATCAAGGTTCATAACTTAATGTTCCCTGTAAAAAATATTTTAAACATTTTGGAATGAGCCAGCTGTATGGTTTACAGACAAAACCTACGCTACCATTAAGTTTTGTCCATGTTTTATCCAACGCGAAATTAAAAATAAATCCAGATTTCCTTCCTAGTGCGGCCCTGGTGTAAATGTAGCTAAAACTGAGGCGACGTCGTAGAAAAAAATAAAAAAGTCTTTACAGTGTAGAGACAGTGAGAAACATTGCCTGTATCTTAGACTCTTTACCGTTGAAAAGGACCTTTTAGTTGCTTAGCCGGGAATTCTATTTAAAAAGGAAAACTTAAAATGCTTTTTAGCTTAGTTAGCCACATAGACATCGGTGTAAAAATGTTAAAATATTTAATGTTTCATTTTATTTATATATACAGCAGTGTGAATGCAATGTTGTTTTTCGGTATGAAGAACATTGTAGCCAGAGTAGCTACTGAACATAATGAGACTTAACATCTTATGTCTCAAGATAGCGAGCGCAGTTGAATACCAAGCATTGCCTTGTAATTCATGGTTTTGTTTGGTTTTGCTACTGTCCATGAGCGGTCGTATCGCTTACCTTCAGGCGAAAAGCATGCCCGTCTCGCCGTCATCGTAATAAAAAAAATCTTCACATCACCGATCGCAGTATTTAAACCCTTCATTAACAGCGTGTTAATTTTTGCCAATTCTCTGTGAAAGCACTACATAATTTCGCGAATAACGAATCCCACCCATGTTTGTATTATAATTTGTTAAAGTTAGCGTGTGGTACTGACTTGCCAAAGTTTACTAAACTCTGGAGTTCGCAATATTCCGCGTCGCTCTCCGTAATCTGCTGTTAAAGTGTGCGCGGCGTTTCTGTATTAGACAATTTTAATGAGCTAATAGGACGTGCTTTGTGTTGTAAATGGTATTTACGGGCTGTGTTTGGCAGTCTGGCATTTACTGGTAATAGTGATTGAAGATGGGCGATAATACGTCTAAAATCGTATGAATCCTACTACACGCACTGCAATGAATATTATGTGATCAAAATTTTGTTTTATATGCGCAGGTATTCGACATTTTGTTTCATTTTCGACGTTATTCTTCTATCTTCAACAATAACAAAGGTATTGTAGCTGTCCAAATATGTAACTAGTCTTTTTTGAGAAGGTATTTTGCATCATTGGAATTAAACTACTTTATAATGGTATGGTTTCTTAGATTTAAGTGAATGTTACATTGAAATAAAACATATTTTTACGGATTATATTCTTAGTCACGTGACCACGAAATATCTCATACATTCTACTGTATAATAAAATACAATTTAAGATCTGTTTCAACTAACTTTGATGTTAACACTATCAAAGCTGTACATTTGACATGTCAAAATCACACACAACTTAACATAAACCCTTCACAGGAGCACTATTAATATTCTTCCCAGCTCGAATCTCCATACAATAACAGAGTCTGGTTTTAATTAATGAGAGGCTTTGTGAGAAGCTGAATCTTTTATCAGCGGTCCAGGATTTGAATTTCAAATTCAACTGGTAAATCGCGCTGCGGTCAGCGTTTGATTTTGAATAGGTGACTTTGTTTAGGGGTAGTTATTGTGTAGCCATAAAGGGGTGGGTAGAGGTGACACCAATATGCTACCCATAAATTGTAGAGATTCACATGTTAAATAAAACATAAACTTTTGTCATACCGGGAACACATTCTAGTTCGGAAAATTCAAATTAGATTTTTGGATTTGTATAGGTAAAGTTTGCTACTTGATCGGGAAATTGATGCTAAGACTTCTCGATGAACAAGCAATTAACTTCTTTATTCTGTCTTGGAATAGTGACTATTTTGCATCTTATGGTTAACACAATACCGCCGAAATATCGTGTAAATGCACTGTTGTGTTGGTTAGATGGGCATTGTAGCCAGAGTCACTAGGATATAATGAGACTTAACGTCTTATGTATCGGGATGGCGAGCGCAGTTGAATGCCAAGCATTGCCTTGTAATTCATGGTATTGTTTGGTTTTGCTACTGTCCATGAGCCGTAATATCGCTTAACATCAGGCGAGTGGCATGCTCGTCTCGCCATTCATTGCAATAAAAATAAATATAGCCTGTTAAAAGACAAATAAGATAATTATGATATTAAAGCTACAAACACGTGTTAATGTCTGGTCTAATGAACCACATCGCTTAGTTAATACACAAACCGGTTAACCGAAGCATATAGATTCCGGTTAATTTGACCGCTATTCCGACCTGCCGAAGCAATAAGGTCCTATTAGGTTCATTGATTGAGAATTCTGCCTTTGATATCGATATATGGGGTTTATGAACAAAAGATTAATTGGGTTTCCTGTATTAACTGATAATGTGTAATAACCATTGGTAAATAACGTATATTAATAATATTGGATTTGCGTGTTGGCTTTTTCACTGCCAACATGTTCACGGTGGTCGCGGGTTCAAATCCCAAGGCACCGGCATATTGATAGTCAATCACCACGCACTATAACGGTGGAGGAAAACCTCGTGAGGAAACCTGCAAACCATAGCGATTTGCAAGAATTTCTAAGGTATGTAAAGTCCACAAACCCGCACTAGGCCAGCGTGGTGGACTACATGACCTAACCCCTCTCAATCGTACTCTCGATTTTATGTGGGCTGATACAGTACCAGTTGTTTATTCAAGAAGAGCATCAACATTTTATGTGAGAGGACGGGAAAATTAATATCATATATACATACAAAAACTCATGACTCTTTCCCAGAAAGAAAGAAAGAAGAAAGAAAGAAAAAACATTTATTATTGCAGAAGAGGTAGGCAAACCAGGACACCCACCCACACTCAGTTTAGCCTTGTGTGTTCCGTCCCACGATGTGATTAACATCCTTAATACGAGTATAAAAATACAGACATCAATCACACACATATTCCTAACCAGTATGATACAAGGTCTCGCGTCATGGGTAGATATTGTAAACTTTACGACCTCACAACACGAAACGCATATTTCAGGGCCACACCAACGCATGTCATGGTACAAAGATTTAACCTGCGATCCCTCGTTTCATACCCATCTCTAAAACAACTGCGCCATGGAGGCTGTCTAAATAGATTTGGACAAAGGTAAAGATTCAGTTTCGGGTGGAAACAGGTCTTTATGTCGTTCCTACTTCGGCTTAAGGAAAAGCTCGTGAAGGATCGAGAAAATTCGCTTCAATTTCTGTTACGTAAACGAAAATCCTTTTATTTACTTAGGAATGTTTTGTTCTATGGAATATATTGCTGCTTATCGCTTGATTTAACTATGAAAGTGAATATCGTATAAAACTCACTTGCGATTTCCCAATAGGAATTTCAAAAGTGTTAACACGCATAGGAAAACATAGTACAGTACACATAGTAAAATATTTATTTTATCACGGTTTTATAAGCTTCGCCTGCATATGGTGCTACATATGGTATGTATGTAAGTAAAGGAATCTTTGAGGTCCATTTCGAGCACTTCAAAACGTCGGATTGACTTCAAATTTTGCATACTTGTGAAGAACCAATTTTAGTTGGGTATTGTGCTAAAGCGTGTTTGTTAGTTTTTTAAATTATTATTTATTTATTACAATATATATACTGGCAGAAAATGAAGAAAAATACAATTCAGTATTTAAAATCATTCCTACTTTAGATGTCTGTAATACCATCGATGGAGGAACATCACAATTGGTGGCGATCGTCAACAGTGGGGCAACGATGAGAAAGAAAGAATACCAAATAGAACATATAATTTTTTTTATAAATGGAAAATATAACATCCGATAATTATTAAATTACAAGAGGAATGATTTATATGGTACAACGGGCTTACAGCGTTTGATGCTCGGATTAGACGCTACACTGCCAAACAACGGCTCACCTTTGAAACTTGATGGATTAATGAGCCAACGCCCGCGTATTCATTTGCATAAGTTCATTATGAAATTGTTTATTCATTTGGGGGAGAATTATGTGGAGTTATTTCACATTGTGGAGAAAGGTTTTTTGTATGAGTATAAAAAGAGAGAGTGAATGTTTTCGTCTGAGATCGTGCAGTGATCGAGATCATAGGCAGAGAATAAAACATAGTGACCACAACCGCTCTGCCAGGAGTGGAAGGAAGAAGAAGAAGAAGGATAATACGTGATTACAGTCCAATAGTCGAATAAGAACATATAATAAGAAGCCAACTAAATATTGTCCATCGAATAGAGATGGTTTACCCGAACTAATTGATACAACGATTCCATCTTGTTTGAAACCAGATTGTACCGAACTGTATCGTCCATACACGTCGCACTGCAGGGCACAAGCTTCCTATACAATCGAGAGCACGATTGGGAGGGAAGAAACTAGATTAACAGAGTCGAAATCTGAAATTGGTCCACGCGCAATCTCTAAATTACAGGTTTTTCACCACTATATATAGTGGTCGCTCCCCGGATGAATACGAATGCCCTACCATCTGAGACAGAAAGTATATATATGTATGTTTTATGTAGGCATCTTGTTTTTAAATTATGAACCATTATTCTCCATCCTTATGTGAAATAAATCTGTTTTGCTCTATTTCTGCTTCACCCAAAGGCAGATTGTAATAGAATGCCTCTAGCATTAGGTCCACCTGTATACATTTTGGTATATAAAGCAAATTAAATATATACCCCTTGAATTTAGTGGTAGGTCTCCGTTAATGAGGTAGTTAACGTTAACTTGATTACAAAGCTATGACTCCATTTAGATTTTTTTATTAAATGGCAATATCAAACCTTTCTAAATACATATTCCACCAAAGTTCTTTCTCTCCAACTCTTCAGCCTGTCCTCGGTTGAAACAGGCCTGGCCGCAGAATTTCCATAACGGTCTGTTATTATCCCCAATATTCTGCCTCTTCAAAACATCTTATTTCTTCATTAAAATCAATTTACTTACCAACCCGAAACGCATGGACCGCAGCCAAACAACAAAGATACATTTTTTTAAACTTAAAATGCAAAATAAACAATTTTCGTGCACAAAACAATTTTGCATTTAAATTCCACGGCGAAGCGCGGGTAACCGAGCGCCTCCCGTATTGTATTCACAAAAACCGAATGATATGTGCTGAGTTTCGTTGCGGAATTTTTAGGAATATCTTGGTTTTGAAGGTACGTTTATTATTATGTACATAAGAGCTTACTAAGCTTATAGTCGTCGGTCGTACTGGAATTCTTATTTGAGTTGGACCAGTTAATTAAATTTGACAGCCTCCGTGGCGCAGTTGGTTAGACGCCGGCTGTGTAACGAGGGGCCGCAGGTTCAGTCCCCGCACCGTAACAAATATTTAGGGGTATTTGTTTCGGGTCTGGGTGTTTGTGAGACCGAAAAGTCTCGTAGTCTCTGATACCCACGACACAAGACTCGATCGTAGTGTGGGGTCAGGACTATGTATGTAACTGTTGGGTGCATTGTATTGTATTGTATCAGCCCATAAATGTAGCAATGCAGGGCACGAGCCTCCTCTACAATCTAGAGCACGATTAGGTTATGGGTTAGGCCATATAGTCCGCCATGCTGGCCTAGTGCGGGTTGGCGGACTTTACATACGGTACGGTGTATTTATTACATTAAAAAAATAACACATGTTTTCAATTTATCAATTCGTCTAGCGGCCACTGTCCTATTGACCCACGCAAGTGCTTCACGTTTTGGGTTTAGCCTGTGTTAGTTCGTTTTCTAGCTGGAATTATTGTGTAGACCAGCACAGAAACATCTTTTGCCAGTTCAAGTTTAAGTTCTTACATCGAACTTGAGACTTCTCTCCGAACAGTTTCACTCACAACTCAGCAATTTCTTTTACTTTTGCCGCCGTCATATAAAATCCCACGCAGAATTGTAACGTAAACGCTTTAATGAGCACTCACGGACACGAATTTTAAAATTCAGAAGACAAAGTGGAAATATTGTGAAAGCCCACGTTAATGCATGCTTGTTGTATTTCAACCGATGTGCCGAAGTAGGTCAGAGTAATTGCGAACGTGTCTTTATGTGAGACGAGGTTCAATCAATGTCTTGACTCGAAATTTATGTAAGTTCTGTAAGTTTTGAATTTTACATATACAATTTGTACATTTACAAACTCACGCCTTTTTCCCAGAAGGCGGAGGCAGCTGAGGTGCTACTAGGACACCCACGTTTCGCATTGTGTGTTCCTTCCTACGATGTTTACATAATTTCTCAGATAATAATTGTTCTTTACGAGAGTTCCTCCTTTAATGAGGGTGATAATTAACTCCAAACACACAACTTCGAAAATTTGATAACTTTCCACCTGCAATTAAAAATGTGCTAACAAACATTTTAATATATTCATCCCTCATTATGAAATTAATTATATTAATAACTCAAAGCTAACATTACCGAACCGCAATTATTCTCGACAATTATATTATTATTATTATTAATTATATTTAAATTCGAATTAATTGATCCTCCATTTATAATTCAGCAACGACTAATATTACTAAACTGTCAGCTGTATCCACTCGGGTTACATCTTGCGGTGGCTTTCAGTATGGCATATCTTGATAGGCTCCTTTAATTACGTAATTTGATGTGTTTTTTTATTGCAGTGAATGGCGCGATGAGCGTGCCATTCGCTTGATAGTAAGCGATACGACCGCTCATGGACAGTAGCGTAACCAAACACCACCATGAATTACAAAGCAATTGGCATTCCACTGCGCTCGCCATCCTGAGACATAAGATGTTACGTCTCATTATATCCAGTAGTTACTCTAGATACATGAGTGTCCTTGAAACTGGATAGCGACAGTTCATTTGCACTGCTGTTTGTGATGTTGAATTTCGTTATGTCCAGTAGTTACTACTAAGAAGGACAAAATAAATAAACCGATAAACATTTTCTTACCTTTCAAGTCTTCATGAATTATATATAATACAGTTGGGACTTTGAGTTCGCAATTTATTTTGCAAACAATACCAATGCCCACATTTTAAATGAGCTATCGTGAATTTTCACAGCATTTTCCCGCAGTCCAATAACTTAAAAAAATCACATTGCCTTATATTTCAGAATGTATGCCGGGAATTCTCTAGTGTAGTGGGGCGTTAAGTTCGTAGCGCCGTAGCACCACAGCACCGTAGCTCGTAGCCATAGACGTGAGCTCGTAGCACTTCGATATTGCAATTTATGTGTCGCTGAGGTGGAAGTTTATTTTATTTTCTTGTGTAATGATATTTTTTCCCTTAAGTTTTTATCTTCGAAATTCAATTTGCATCTGGTGGACAAGATGGCGGCTGTTGGTTTAAAATGGCGGATGTTTTAACACGAACAAACTGTACATTTTAAATCATTACAATATTTTAGTAATCTACGGCATCTGAGGTTCATCGAAATTTTACCCTTTTAGCAACTTGGCTTAGTAGTTTAGAACCATTTTATATCATTTATAAGCTATTGCATACAAATTACGTTGTGCGAAACTCACGCAATGGTGAAATATAAGAATATCATTTTCTTAGATTTTAAACGAAATTTATCAAGAAGTAATTTATTTATTTATTTTATTTTATTTATTTTAGAGAAGCTTACAGACAAATAACAAATACAAATAACTAATCTTACATATAACTATAGCTAATTACAAACCTCCACCGACTTAACGTAATTTTATTGTAATTTTATTGATTTTAATGTAAGGTGTCGATATCACTTCTGCCCACCCTTTAGGTGCTACAAGCGTAAATATAAACGGACAATTAACAAGTCAGTGTAGGAGTACCGTGGATGTTAAAACCACCCCATTAGCTAATCTTATATTTTATTTCATGTTGTCGCTTTAACAAGAATATTTGATGTTCTTTAAATAGAATGCTTATCGTCCAAAAAATGAAAATTATATTTTATATTTATGAGTACAAAATAGCTTGTTATGTACTTAATATAAATTATCATCCTAAAAAACAAAATTGGGTTTGTTTTTATCAGTGGAAAATCTAGATGTATTTATGCACGGATTGATCTGACAGTTTTGCTTGACAGTCATACTTGACGGGCGAAAATGCCAGTGGTCAAAATGGATTATAATAAAACCAGGATTGTAAAATAAGATAAAAATTACGAGAGTCTTCTCGGTCTCAGAATATCTAGAACCAACACAAATATTATTGGCACATGCAAACATTTGTTTCGAAGCGTGAATCGAAACCGCGGCCTCTCGTTTAAAAGCAATCCCTTAATCAACTGCACCACGAAAGCTATCAAATAAACATACCAATTGTATTTTGATACTTTAGCCATCTATAGTTATTGGACATAAAATCAAATTACGACCAAGAAAACAATACCAAGACACTCTAACCAAACGACGTATGTGTCCCACTTTTCCATAACACTTACGCCGTTCTTCCATAAACAGCATAAAGACCGATTCTTACATACCACTCATGGCTACCGCGATCACCTAATTTATTTTCATTGGCAGCCCTAACATTACATTATACGATCCACGCTCATACAAAATCAAACTTTAACCCAACCACTAACGGTTGAAATTGCAATGTAGGTTTTTATAGAGATAATGTCACCTCCTTGATACAATGAGCCCTAACGATACGCAATGCTCGTTGACCTTTGAAAGGAAGTACACTGCCGGCAATGTATCGACATTCCTTTCATATTCTCAGATAGCGATACACTGGTGGCCAGAATTAGGTTAATATTTATTTGAATTCGCGGTCCTGTAAGGAGGGTTAAGTCGTTCGTTCTGATGTGAATGGGTTAAGTCGTGTAATTTTGGGTACCTATGTTGGACCATAGAATGGTTGAGGGTATTTGGGGGTTGTTGGGATTTTATAGTGCCGTTTAGTTTTTTATGCTAACTAGTAACTACAAATCTTAAGCACAAGCTATTCTGATTTTTTAAGCTGTTGAATATTTCCAATGTAGGGTTGCCGACTCTTGTGGTTTCTTATACCTAGAACATTTAAATACATTTATTTATTTAAATCTTTAATATACACAGAAAAATAACATACAGAAACAGAAAAAGCAAAAAAGTACAAATGACGGTCTTATCGCATAAAGAAATGTCTTACAGACAACAATAGGGTGGATTTAAAAGAAGGAGAAGGAGGGCAGTGTAAAAAAATAAAATGAATAAAGAATGGAAGCTAATTAAAACTAATTAAACATATAAATATAATACATTATGATATTATATGAACTACACGTATCTTAAGGTACCTTGCACAAACTTTAAAAACAAGTACGAAAAGTAAAATTATTAATTCCCAAAGAAAACTCTTTAATGAAATAACCCAAAGAAAAATATTAACGTAAAATAAATTGTACCTTTTGAGTGCTAAAACAGATCGGAGGGGTTTCAGGGTCCAATTAAGGGCCTTTGTTAACCTTCGACCTTGCCTTGTATAATTTAGAACCTTTCACGACACCGCCTTGGTACAATCGACAATTCAATATTTTATTTCTTATTTCATTCTCTCTATGTATTATTGGCAATACTTTCATAAAACGGCGATATAAAGTTCATACATACATACATAAACTCACGCCTTTATCCCCGAAGGGGTAGGCAGAGGCGCCACTAGGACACCCTCATTTCGCCTTGCATGTTCCGTCCCACGATGTGATAGCCCCCTAGCGAGCTTATCGCCATATCAGGCACAAATTCCTGACTCCGGGCTGATAATGAATAGAAAAATCCAATATCACTTTGCCCGACCCGGGACTCGAACCCGAGACCTCAGCTTTGTAACCGTACCGTAATACAACTACGCCACCGAGGTAGTCAGGCAGCCATGATATAAAGTTCAGTGAGTTAATATTATATCAGGTTAAGAAAATGTAATGGGCCTGTGTTAGAGTTGTATAACACATAATACAAATTAAATATAATAATAATAGATATTTATTCTTTACTCTTATATAATTTATTATATATCATTCATAAACACAAATATATTCAAACACTGCTATACTTTAATTGATATACTTATAATAACATTATAATCATTAATTCACTATATTAACTATTAAAATTAGTATAACAAATATAATTTCTTAAACAATATAAACCAACAATTATACTTATCTTGTTAATGGTACTCAGAGCCAGATTTACACTGACAGCGGGCAGAGTAATGTCCTGCTCCACGACTCGAACAACACTGTGTCACTTCAAGCAATGCTGGTCTATTTATACCAAATCGTGAACAACCCCACTCTGCCCCACTTCTGACTACCCACATCAATTTGTATTTTATTGTATTTGTTTTTAAGTTAAATTGATGTTTACACATTCCATAAAATATACTCATCTAAGTAATTAATATATATCTTTAAATCATCAACATCTCACACCTGCATATTTTTTTATTGCGAAGAATGGCGACACGAGCTTGCCATTCGCCTGATGGTAAGCGATACGACCGCTCATGGACAGTAGAAAACCAAACAACACCATGAATTACAAAGCAATGCTTGGCAGCCCACTGCGCTCGAAATCCTGAGTCATAAGATGTCGGTATAACTTTGTCGATCGGTGATAAATAAATGTTCATCCTCGATCGAAAGTTTACTTGTAGATAAGGCGTTCTGGCCTAACCCCTCTTAATCGGACTCTCGATTTTAGAGGAGTTCCGTGTTCCAGTAGTGGGTGATTGTGATACAGTTAGTCTAGTTCCTTTCCCTGACTAAACCAATCACCCACATTTTGCACACATTACACATGCTTATTCAAACCAGCATATCTTACACCACCCACATAATTTTTACGATAACATGTGGAAGCGGAAACGGCGGCACCCGTGACGTCATCAATCACCCACCACGCCGGTAAACGCCATGCTGTTTATTTTTATACACCGATAGGGGGTTTTACGCACCCTTTATATGGCGGGGTTTATTGCGCCCTTATTTTATTAATGTGATGTTTGTTTTTTACCAGATATGTCATTAATCTGATAATGAACATATAACCTGTGACTTTACGTTCCTTAGCTAGTTATGGTTTCTCTAACGGCGATATAAGTAACCCTATTCCAAAATTTTTGATCAGATAAGAGTAGACGAATTAAGGAAACAAAATTTCTATTTTACCTTTGATGCAAGTGGATCAGTGGAATAATGTGTATTTAAAACGCAATTAAAATGCTCCCACTAGGTTCCCAATAATTAGTTTAATAATAATAGTTAATAAATAAATAATTATATATTAAATACACCCAACAGTCACATACATAGCCCTGATCCTACATTAAGATCAATTATGTCTTGTGTCTTATCAGAAGCTACGAGAGGCTTTTCAGTCTCACAAACACCCAGACCTGAGACAAATACTTGTGGCCTCTCAAATATTTGTCTTGGTACGGCGATCAAACCCGCGGCCTCTAGTTTGGCAGACGGCGTCTAAAAAACTGTCAAAAATGTTAACCTTAAATCACAATTTAATGTAAAAAAAAGTTACTTTTTTATATTGAGCAGCACAAATACGGCTAAAACCAAATGGCAAATAAAGTGCCTTACTTAGATTATTCCAGAAACTTCCACTATTCCAGAAATAGACCATACAACACATTGGAAACTACGAAAGCGAACATTAAACAGCAACTCATACTATTTACCCAATTTCACTCCAATAAAACGTTTTCAAACTTTAAGTACACCTCGAGCACTCCGAGACGAGAAATCGAATCCATTTAGCCATTATATGTGACATAAAGACAGAGGTTCTCAAGGTGCCCCGCCCCCACGCCCCTTCGCCCCTCGCGCCATTGAACTGGTATTCTTTATACAATTTCACGAGTGAATAAGTTAAATCTGAGTGTTTGGTTTAGATATTTATTCTGTATATAGGTTTTTCTGAGGGAGCTTCATTGGTGTTTGCTTCATGGCATCTTCCATACATAGATAAACTAGCGCCTTTTCCCCAGCAGAGGTGGGCAGAGATGCTACCAATACCCATGTTTTGCCTTGTTTGTTCCCTCCCACGATGTGATAGGACAAGCCTATCGCCGTATCAGCCACAAATTCCTGTCTCCGGGCTGGTAATGAATAGAAATATCCAACATCACTTTGCCCGACCTGGGATTCAAACCCGAGACCTCGGCGTTATAATCGTAACGTAGTACAACTACGCCACCGAGGGAAACTCCTGAATCTTACAAGGATATGTAAACGATATCGGGCCGGCATTATTGTGTCCATCTGCGAGAGAACTGTATCAATAATGACACGCATTGTAGTAACAGACAAGTCATACCAAAAAACAACAAAAATTGCCTCGAGACCGAAAATACGACTAATATTTTTTCCTAAACAATAAAATATGAAATTATCCTTTATTTGTCTATTGCTCTAGATGTTTTTTTGTAATAAATAAATTATACACGTTTATACAAGTAAGTCTCACAAAACCAATTACTTAGATTGTCTGCTTATGTACAGTTGTGTAATAAAGTGTCACCAATTTCTTTTTCTTGTTTATCTAAATATTCACTATTTTGGAAAGCAGACAGTTTACATATGGTTAATGCATTTTTTCTTATTGTAGAAAATAATTGTTTATCGTACAAATATGATTACTTGTATTCTTAGTGTCGTATTTTGTTTTCACCGTGCCAAACAGCTTTATTAATTTATTACATTCATTATGTCACGCCTGAAGGGGTAGGCAGACGTGTATCTAATTCTATCCATGGTTCATCAAAATTATTTTCAACGCAATACATGTGTGTATACATATATAAGATCTTTATTTTTATATCCGAACACAATTACCAATCTCTGGCTACCTATATGAGATATATGTTATTGAAATCTCAAATGTACTGGAATGCCTAACCTGGATATCGAACTCATACACCCACGGAAAATTAAAATTATCGATGCAAATTTTGACGATTATCCATAAACGGATAATGTTGTCATTAGTCCCTATCCGAGATATTTTTAAGGTCTAACTGGTATTATTGGTATGGGAAATCCGCCAATCCGCACTAGGCTAGCGTGGTGGACTATACGACCTAACTACTCCCAATCGTACTCTCGATTCTAGAGGATGCTCGTGCCCTGCAGTGGGACCTATATAGGCTGATACAGATACTAACAAAAAAAAATCATTTTTTAATATAAAAATCTTTCGTATTAAAATATCATCATAGATACAAAGTTGTGAAGGTAAGATGAGAGGCAATAAAGCCCTTTTCAAATGTGGGGAGATTCACGCTTTCACACAAATAATTGACATCCAGCTGACAACGCTTCGAAAATGTTTACTTCAGATTTTTTCTGAAGGCAATAAGTGATGTCGATAGAAAATATTTCATAAATATGTAGGTCCTTTCAGGGTTACGTAGGTAGGAAAGAAAAACGGATCCTTGATAAGAATTATTTTATGGTCTGGCTTCGAGAAAACTTATAGAGTATTTCCGAATGGCTTATGAAAATAAATTATGAAAATTATCAAAAAGCAAGGTCTCATAGAAACAGTACAAGAGTGAATTCGATTAATATTAAAATAAATGAATCGTACTCTTGTTGCACGTCAAGCCCAATTTTTCAATCCAACAATTCCTGTTCATCCAAAGGTTGCCAAGAAGAAATCGCTCAATGAGATATGGTCACCGATTGTACTATTTTATTTTTTATTGGTATCACATTCCTTTGTAACTTGACATGTACAATAAAGAGTATAAATAAATAAATAAATGAATAACCAATTGTGATCAGTAAATTGAAGTTATTTCAATAAAAGTTTTAAACAAAGTTAATATATTTCTGTACTCAACTCATAAGTTTTAATCAATCAATCTCTTAGTTATAACAAAAGTGATCACATTCATAATATGAATGGCAGCGAAACGCAATCCATCATTTGCAAGTTAGAACTTAGATCAAAGCGAAACGTTGGGAACCACTGAACTGTATTACAGATCCAAATCTCCATCGGAAAGTTACAAACCTCTTTGAATACACTCCAAATTAGTCTAAGCAAGTTCTAACAACTAAAATGATTCCACGAAATTGCAAAACTTCTTAATGTTTCGCGCAAATGTTGTGAAATATTTTTGGGAATTTTATATATATTTTTTGACAGACTTATAAAAGTATTAGTGAAATATGTTTTTGCGTCGCTTGAATTACTTGAGTTTATCTATCTTGCGGTCTAACGCAAATTGTCAATTTGATGATAATGACATTTCGCGAACACTCATGACCTTTAGTTGTTGTTAGTCTTTGTAGATGCAAAGTTGTGGATAGAAGTATTAAAGAAGTAGAAATTCTTTTTGGAAGTGGCAGAGCCATACTGTTGTCAGTCGTGACTCAGCGAGCCTGACCTTTCAGGCTCGTCCGGGGCGGACGCCGGACAGTCTCACAGAAGACCGACGTGAAACGAAAGCTTTGTTGTAGCGTTTCGTTCGGTAAGTGAGATTGCCGTATGCCGAATTCCCTTTTGCTCTTCTCATCCATTTTCCTTCCCGCTCCCTCCCAATTTGACGGTCCGGCAGGACCTCCATGATCCAAACGTTGTGGAAGCTCATGGGTGGCAGATATCCGATGACCTGTTTGCTCGTCTAGCAAACCTATTAAAATAAAATTAGCCCCAAGAAAACTGATCATGCCATTGAATTAGAACAGCAAAGCCTCCACGATTTAATAATTGTCGACGAGATAGTCCATATTGACTTACTAAGAAATTCTCTATAACATATCTCTGCCACAAGTTAACTCTGGAACAACTTGCCAGCTCATCCATTTGCATCCAGCCACTTTTTACAGCTTTAATTAGTTGTCATAATTGTCTTCTCTTTAATGAACCTTACAATCCTTTGTTTTAATTAGAAAAAGTAATAGCTTCACTTAATAATGAGCTTCTGAAAGAATATTAACCGTGTTTATATTAACTTTCCTCGATGTTTTTAATAAACGTTGCATGCGGTGCACGTACCGTCTTTATATCTCGGTGCAATATGGAAAATCCAAAGCAATAGTCTTTATTAAATGTCCCAAGAATTGAAATACCAGATATTATTATAAGAAAAAGTAGTTTTAGTTTTTAACTATTACATCTAGTGGCTCAATCAAATCGTATTATTGGACCAAAACACACCACCAATACACACATTCTTCGAAATTAGTACCGGATTGGGAAAATAAAGGACTGAATTTAAAAAAGGGTGTATTGTGCAGATTAATTGGTATTCGGTTTTCTACGGAAACTACGCGAGACTACGATCTCACAATCACCTAGACACGAGACAAATATTTGCGCGCTCTAGATTCATAGCCGGCGTCTAACCAACTGCGCCACGGAGTCTGCGGTACGGTAACTTCCAAATAGTAAATAAAATAAAACTTGTCATATCCAACAACGAAAATAAATATTACCCACTGTCTCAACCACAAAACTAAATCTACATAAAACAATAAATGATTTTGTCCTTAATTTATACAAAATACAATTTCTTCAGACGTTACAATATTACAGGTATTTACTGAAGTGTAATGATCAGAATACCTCGCGAAAATGTGTACGAAATGGTGAATTCTAGGAAATGTCTGAAATGTAACTGCGGGAAATTTCGTACGCGTTGAAGTGTCACCGTCGCCGAATGTAATAGAATGAAAAAAAATTGTGGCGACGGACTTGAAAAATTATTTTGTAATTTTGTATGCATTTAAAAAATATCAGTTTCTCACAGATTCGTACATCATACAGGTATATAATCATAATATACGGGCGTCATATAACATAGACGATTTTACACGTTTATTATATGGACATAGAAATCACCAAAAAAATAAAAGCTTTGGAATTTTGTAGAGCCATCTTAGACTGCTGTAGTAATGGGCTAGTGAGACCAGAGTGGTACCACCGTTGCACCAAAAGCTGACGTAAAATAATAGTCAAAGAGCACAGGAATACATTACAATCGACCAGGCTTAAGACATAGCCTACCATGCTGACCTGTTTCTTGCTGTGAATGGCGAGACGAGCATGCCATTCGCCTAATGGTAAGCGATACGACCGCTCATGGACAGTAGCAAAACCAAACACCATGAATTACAAAGCAATGCTCGGCATTCCATTGTGCTTGCTTCCTGAGATATAAGATGTTAAGTCTCATTACGTCCAGTAGTAATTTTTGGTAAAATCCCTATGATAAACGTTTCTTCACGAAGTTTTGTTTCACCTTTAAAGTAGCAAATGTAGCATTAAGCAATATACAAAGTTTACAAACCACGCTATTCCCAGTGACGTAACAAGCTCGTAGCGAATATAATGACGTCACAATTGTACAATTCAGTCGCCATTTTACAATTGCCCTCATCGCCTTCAACAGTTAGAGCTAGACAAGTTTTATTTCATTCGGTTTCTTACTACTGTGTAATGTATATTAGTTTTTTAACTTAATTTGAAGGATAGTTATTATGTGTAGAATTTTTTCATGAATCTATTATCACTTAAGGCTTTGTTCAAAGACATTCTTAGAACCTATTTTAGTTATCGAATGTATTGTCTTCTTCGCTCAAACTGAATTCAAAAGTTGTTCGAATGAACAAATCACAATCGAACTGTTTCGTGGGACTATAATTGTATTTTTTGTTCTGTATCTTTATGTATTTAATAATTAAATAGTTACTTAAATAGGTTGTAAAACTGTCTATGGATAAGCCCTTAATAATACTAGTAGCATTGTTTGCAAACATTATACAATTTGAATTTTCTACAGACAAAAGCTGAATGAATGTGATATAATAAAAATAACACCATAACACAATGTGTCGAAAAATATAGCCATCTCCCTTGCACAGTAAAGACACAAATGACGTGACATTCTCACTTCCAAAGTGAAGACACGAATAATGTGGCGTTCTCCCTATATCCACAGTATAGAAACATTGCGGTTATTGTAACAGCTACTTGAGACCATCACGGACGCTTAACTTGACAGTAGTTGTGAACTGTCTAGACGTAGTTCGATCACTGGATTAGTTTTAGCTGTGACGTATGCGCGGACATGTTGGGGTTAATTCAGTGTGGTGTGTGCTCTATTTGTAGTCACTTTTTATTGATATAGTTTTACTTGATTATTTGTTTTCTTTAGAATGTGATTTTATTTTAATTTTGTTACTTTTATTTCATAGAACTTAGTTTAAATATTGTTATTGTTCACTCTTTTCATATCTGTGTTATTTATTAGTGGAAACTTTACTGGATTATGTAACACATTCTTCTGTTATTTACATGTGATTTTATCTGTTTGTTCCCAAAAAAAAAATTAAAAAAAATATCTTGGGTTCTTCAGTAGATATCTGATAGATTGAAAAAACAAAGTAGTAGCTTTGTTCAAGGATTTATCTAGGTCCAGACACTAAGATCAAGTCTTGTGTCGTGGGTATCAGGAACTACGAGAGACTTTGCCCAAACACCCAGACACAAGACAAATAGCTGTGGATCATACAAATATTTGTACCGGTGCGGGGATCGAACCCGCGGCCTCACGTTTCACAACCGGCATCTGACCCACTGCGCTACGGAGGCTGTCTAATAATAACGCACTTCACTGGCTGACAGGTGCGGTAAAGTCCTTTATCGTGCGAATATTTGTACTAAAACCTATTTATCAATGAAAGGCCTTTACAAAATATACTATCGTAGAATTTCTTCTCAGTTTACTCCCGTCGACTTCACTTGAATGTAAAGACAGCTTAAGGATGAAATGGTGTGGTAAATAAACATACAGACCATCAATCAACGACTATCTATAGTTGACTTCCACTTTATGACGTCATAAACAGATCGCGTCACTGTAATTTATGCTCTATTGCAATGTAATATGCAACATTGTTGTTTGAACCTGGTTTTTTATTGAGCGCTGTAAAACCTTGAGTATTTGTTATTTTGAAGGATATGGGCGGTAAATTAATTTAAGATGGGTTAAATATGGAGTAATTTATTATTATGTCTCTCGAGAGTGATATAACAACGCTTTGGTATGCTCTTCGGGCTATTATAGACATTTGCATCTAGATGAGTATACTCTATTCAATAATTAATTGAATTTGGGATTAGCACACCACTATACACATATTGCAGTGACGAAATTGATAGATTCGTGTCCAAAGCACATTTCTGACTTATTGTACATTGATAGGTAATTGTTTATTATCACTATGAATGGAACATCGTGAGTAAACCTACATACTTAGTTTTTCACATGAATTTCGAAGGTGAAATCTTTTACTAGACCAGTTTGGTAAATTAAAGCTTAATCTTTTTATAAAATATACATAGGCCTACATTGTAAAGGTCTGATTAAAATGCTGAAATTATTATGATTAATATCATAGATATAACACAATTTAAAATATTTTAATATAAAATAGCCAAACCTTTCTGCTACACACATTAAATTCAGACCACACCTTATAAATATAACAAGAAAAACAAAATTAAACTATGTATACCCACAAAGCATAAACCCATTAACAGCAGACATTTGTCAAACCCCATCCAATGTTTGTTCAAATAGCACTAACACGTCAGCCGCAATCGGATTACTGACCACAACGCTCAAGTCGCTGGATAAGACCTCATCTGCCGACCTCAGGTCAATAACCCGATGGATTTAAGACTTGATTGTTCTAGAAGATTGTAGTTCTTGTGTTGGTTCATGTCGCAGTATACAGGGTGACCCACGGGCCTCTTCTACAATAGAGGGTACGATTGAGAGTGATTATGTCATATAGTCCAATAAGAGAATAAGTTTTGCCCTGGACTAAATATTTTACATGACATGGCATTATTCTCGCCTTCTTCACATCTTGGAAAATTATGTAACGTAGTGGCAACACTGCCATATCACAGTTAAAATGGATCCTAACATCGATATCAATGTTACACTAGATAAGACATTCAGTACACAAAATGTGTCCCACCTACTTGCGGTGTATGCACCACACATGAATCAGTTTGCTTCGTGACAGTGACAGTGCAGTACGCCTTATCGCATTCGTTTAAATGTAATAAATGAATGTTTCGCCGTCAAACCGAAAGCAAATCGTCTGAAGTTCCAATATTTTAATAAAATACCAGGTAAGTGATGTAATATTGCAGTGTGCTTTTAAAATACGGGGGCACTTTAATTCTATGACGTGTTTCGTCTATCGGTAGAATATAAGTCAATGGATCCTACGTATAAAGTTTGGACCCAATATTCTCCACGCATTCACTTACATCCCTTCAGGAACATTATATTTCCGTAATAAATCACAGAGATTAATCAGCAAGCATTCGCATGCCGACAGGGATTAAAACGAAAATCATAATATAGCTCGTCAAACATGCGCCGCGGTACATCAACTTGACCCAAAAATTATGCGGATCATTCACCATTAGGGAGTAACTTAGTGGCAGGAGAAGCGTAGAAAAAAGCCCTTCAACGGAGCAAACGAAGTATAAATAAATAAATAAATACACCCAACAGTCACATACATAGTCCTGACCCCACATTAAGATCAATTAAGTATCTTATTGTGATTACCGCTTTTTATTGTTAAAATTAATTGATTGCAACACCGAACTCAATACGCCATCTATATTCAATTATGGGAACTATTAAACAACTCAAACTTGTCATAATTTTTGACGTTTAATTATATGATAGACTCTGTTCTGTAACCTTCTTGCTGGTTGTGAAATATAAAGGTCATTGCTCTAAGATCCGAGTCTAGTGTCGTGGGTATCAGAAACTACGAGAGACTTTTCGGTCTCATAAAACCCAGACCCGAAACAAATGCAACACAAACATTTCTCTCGGTGCGAATAGTTCTCGCGGCCTTTCGTTTCAAAAACGCCTTAGAAGTAAAAAGTTTCGACGTGGACAATTTCCAACTACACTGTCAAATTGGGCTTGTGTGTAGGTTGTCGACCTGTCGAAGTGGGAGGAGAAAGGGAAGGGATGTGGAGAGGAAAGGGGTATTGGCCCTCCAGAAATCTCACTGACAGTACAAAAAACAACAAAGCCGTCACTTCATGTTGGTTTTCTGTTGGTAATTCAACCCTGCTCGATACGAGTTGTTCATACAATAAATAATAAATACACCCAGCAGTCACATACATAGTCCTGACCTCACACGATCGAGTCTTGTGTTGTAGGTATCAGGAACTACGAGGGATTTTTCGGTCTCACAAACACGCAGACAATTAGTTTTATTAATACAAATTAATATAGACTAAGGTAACAATATTATGGCTCTACGCCTATCTCTTTCCGCATTTAATTACCAAAGAAGTGAACACACTTGAAGTGTGTTAAGATAATTATTTACTCAAATCAAATTAACACTCAATTTTCCACATTAAGAACAATAACCTTTAACTTTAACCCTTGCCACCCACTTTAAAACATCTAATCCAAATAAAAGACGATAATTACGAAGCACCTAACCCTTCTCCAATTTCCTAAAAGAACATTTTATACTTGAAATACTTGGGGTCGATAAGGCCCATCATCCTATTTTCCACACTCGAAACTTTAGTAAGGGTTAAAACGGAGTTCTAAACTCGGAATCTGACGCCGGGGGGCAAAAAGTTGCCCAAGTGTCATTTTCATGACTTGGAGAATGCCTGAATCGTATTAAATTGTCTCAGGGATGTTTGTTTTGCTATTTTAGACGTGTAGGGTAGAATGTTCGTTTTGTGTTGTGTAAATGATATATTGGATAAATGCAAGTAGTTGTAATAAAGTCGAACACTTTTGACAATATCGAAAAAGTTTATTAAGATTCATTATTTTGAAGGAGGCTTAAAGTTTTAGTTTCATTTATGTTTAGAAGTATCCGAGTATTTCAATAATCAAGCTCACAGATCATTCCGTACATGCGACTTTTTCATCATACAGACCCGAAAAGATGTTTATTGATCATACAAGCATTTTATTTTGAATTTCTATAACTCTATATTCATATTTAATTCGTCCACCTACTTTACATTGATATTTAGCAAATAATACTAAAACTATAACCTAATTTCCGCTAACCGCTGCCTTCTATAAAACATATCCTGCCCCTTAATATACGTTTAGCAAGGCCTACAAATGAACAATATAGAAGCGGTGGTCCCTTCCAAACAATATTTTTAGCTCACTCTATCATATTACGGTCCTAACTGACTGGCTACAGTGCGGCATGAAGGCCTGAGTACACAAAATATTCAGCCAAATGACTTGTGATTAGCATTTTTTTCTTGGGTTTTATTATTACAGACATACTGCTAGTCTTTTAATCCGGCGTTACTTTGTTTTATATTTCAGTGACGCGCCGCATTCCATTTGATTCAAATTTCGAATGCGTTTCGGAATATTTGAATTATGTCTGCGTAAAAAATTATTTCCGTTAAATGCGGGAATGTAAATCATTTGTTATAATTAATTTTAGTTGAAACAATGTACCTAGCTCAACTAGTATTTAATGTGGTTAATATTATTATTACACTGGCAGTGACATATCGTTTTAACCGACTTTAAAAAAAACGAGGAGGTCTTCAATTCGTCGGAATCCTTTTTTATGTATGTTTACTTATTACTCCTAGAATGTATGAATTACATTTATGTCAGTTTTTATAATAAAAATGTTACATGTCAGACGCAACTCTTTTAATAAATAATTTATCCTGATATTCCTGGAGTCCTAGCCCAGGAATATTACAACTCCATGATGCCTAAACCGATTTGGAAAATTATTATTTTTTCTTCAAAGCGTATACTTCACACTTGGTCTCATAAAAAATGGTCAAGATCTGATGAATATCTTCAGATCTGGAGAGTAAAACTTCTCAAAATTGAGTAGGATTCCAACGATTCTTTTTGCAATAGGTTTAGTATAAAAGAAACCTCATAATAAGTTACAAGTCTTGTAGTGGGTATCAGACACACGAATGACATCAGCGAAGGATATTACATTATTTATTAGATATTATATTCCATATTACTTGACCCTTTTTTTATCAATGATGTTACCTTCTATAGGTGTTAAAAAAATGGGTAAAAAAAAATTAACAATTAAACTAAATCGCGATAAAATCTGTAAAAATTAGTTTTATTTCAATCTCTTTAGCTGTGTTAAACAGAATTTTAAATAACTTTTAATTCTGCATTTGAATTACATATTTTTTGAAGTTTTAAATAAATTAATTACATAAATACAAGCAATAATTGTTCATAAATGTACCTTGAACTTAAACCTGTTATTCTGTTGATCATAGATCGTTAACAGAGTTATCGGGCTCTCTATACATGTTAATATAACACGTTTAATTTGGGTTGAATTTGTACACGTTATCAAACAGTGATGGAACGTGACAAACATACATAAACTATACGTTGTTCAGAATAATAATATACGTAGTATGTTTTATAAAATTGTATAGAATTTCAGTTTTCATTCAATTGCCTCGGTGGCGTAGTTTTACAGTACGATTACAAAGTTAGGGTTTCGGGTTCGAATCCTGGGTCGGGCATAATGATATTAGATTTTTCTATTCATTGTCAGCCCGGAATCTGCAATTTGTGCGCGTCATGGCGTTAGGCTCACCCCCTATTGTGAGACGGAACATACAAGATGAAATGTGGGTGTCCTGGTAGCGCTTCCGCCTACCTCTTCTGGAATAAAAGCGTGAGTTTATGGATGTATGAATTTCATAGTTTGTTTGAAAAATCTATAGATTTACGCTTAGTCAACTTTGCACGTCCAGGATTACCTATCTGGGTAATCATGTCTTCGTAGTTTTTCACCCATACAAGAAGCAAGTTCAATTTAAAATTATAGAGCTTTGATGTAGGTGATCAAAACAGTATCACTGAATCGCCCCGATAGGCAATACTACTGTCTTAAATAAAAAGAAACAACGTAAAAATAGCTTTGCTGTAGCGTTTCTATATGTGTAAGATTACTGAAGACTGTAGCATGCACGAATTTTACCAGCAAAACTATCATACACTTAATTTGTAATCTTGTGGGCACTAAATAAATTATATTTTATAAATTTTTTAAGCCAAAAATAAACTGCAATTTTTTTTTAATATTGCCGCTACAGGTCCATCCAATCAAAACAACAAACATTTTATAATCCGGCCGCTCAGAGAATGCGTTCCTGACACATGTCAGTTGATCATGAGTAGTGATGGGAAATAATTATCATTTTGCTAAACTTTTGAATTATTCCCAGTAAAAGTAGCAAGTTAGAATAATTGGATACTTGACTATTTTCTATAAAGTGTTTTAAAATCTAGGTATAATCATTCTTTAAATCTTCCAACCGTTAATATATTTTTAAAGAGATCTTTATAACGAATAAACATGTTTTTCTTTATTACTAAAAATATTGTCACCAAAACGGTTGGTCAAGTGACTTTTTAAAAATTTAATTTTATTTTTAATATATGTACTTCTCTTGGGATATTTGGAAAAAGTATACGAGTATTTATTTTACTACGCGCGCGCTTTGTACGTTTTTAATACCAGGAACGCTAGTTAGTGGAGATATAGCTTGGCAATAAAAAATAATAAGAAAAGGAGGCGCCACTGAGCCGCTTAAATAGTATCACATTATAGATCGGATTTTAATTTTGATTCTTATTATTATTAAATCAATTATAAGTAAATAATATAAGTTAATATTAAATATTCTTATTTAAAATATTTTAATAAAAACGTAAACTTCAATGCCAAATTTAAATAAAATTCACAAAAGTGAAAGATATTATATTGCTGCCAGGTGAAATAAAGAGTTAGATCCGTTTAATTATTACGTTATATGTACATTATTAAATACACTAATGTATTATTTTATATTATAACGGAAAATAACGTTATAATAATCTGCTATTTTTTGGCCACATCACTCCAGAAATGAACAGTTGACATAACCTTGTAACGGCGTGGTATGAACTTATAAATATAATATTTTTATTTTTATTAACCGTCAAATTTAGTCCAAAGTGATAAAATTTAACCTAAATTTACATATTATTAATTTTTTTGTGATGTTTTATTTCGTAAGTAGGGTAAATAAATAAAATTGTTCGATAATGTATTTACATTTGCTGTCGTTGCATTTGCAACGACACTTCAAAGTTACGTCGTCTGTTCGATTACAACCTTTCAGGAACGCATTCTCTGAGCGGCCGGATTATAATTACATTCACACCGCTGCGTCATTTCAAATAACGATACAGGCCGCAAATTGTTTAAAAAAACATTAATTCGCACAATTAAATTTTAGATTTAAAAATAAAATTGCTCCTATTCGCCAACGCCCGAGTTTTGAACACAAATTGCCATACGCGATATTTGAAAATGGAAGCGTAACATTGCATAAACAATTTCAACAAATGTTTTTTGTAAAGAATATTCCAGCTGGTAAAATTATATTTGCAGTCTGAATAGATTGGTTAGTTAGAGCCAGTGAAAGTTGGATATATTGCCAGGTAAATCTGGCAGTGGTCGCTTTGTGGTGCCAGTATATTTCATCCATATCAGTCTTGCTGACTGGAGACTGTCCTGCCCTCACATCCGCCACTGCAACTCCTGTAAGCCAGGATTTACAGCACGCATTTTAATGACGTCGAGCATTGATGCTCAGCGAGTCTCCGAGAATGTCTACCTTGTCTTTAACTCGCAAGAAATCAATTGTACAGTTAAATTAATACGAGTAGTTAGAAATATTTTTAATTTTTAAATATTAATCTGGCTACCTATCCACTTCTCTTCTTGAAAACAGGAATATGTGACTTGACAAACTATGCAACAGTTATGAATTTTAAGGCTGAATTTAAACTTTGCCTGTGCCTATGTTTTTTTTTTAAAGAATGTTAATTATAGAAAGTTGGATAATGAAACATGGCAAAATATTTCACAATAATTCATATCTGTTAGGCTGTATGTCGACAATACTTTTGCCTAAAACGTAACTCATAAGCCGTGTCTAAGTGCCTTTGCCTTGACTTGATTAAAAAAACAAAAGTCACAACGATAATAAAAAATATGCCACTCCAAAGAATATATAAATAACAAATCCTTCCACTTACATTTGTATGAAATACAGCAGCAATGAATTTTCAGCTTAGCTAAGCGTCTCCCGTCCAAACATTATTCTAGTATGTAAAGATTTTTGGCACACAAAAAGGCAATCCTTTCAAGCATTGTTAAACTGACAGTTACATAGTCTTTTGGATCTGCACTGGGGTTGACGGCCTAGTATACGTCTGCGTTTTGTTTATCCTAAATTTATGGGCGTGATAAACTAGATGGATATATTCGTATCCGCCCGGAAAATTTTCAGTTATTTCTATTCATGTTTAACTGAATAATGGTTTTATAGATTTACGCGAATGTAATTAAACCAAATCGCGATAAAATCCGTAAAAATAGTTTTATTTCAATGTTTAACTGAATTTAAAAGAATAAAAAAATTCTCAATTCGACTGTTTTCTTGGTCCGATTTTGGTATATTTTATCTTGGAGTGTTATACTATAATAACTGTGTATACATTTGTTGAAGATCTCACGAATCTCTTCATATCTGTAGAGTAGACCTTTAAATCGCAACCTTTAAGACCTTTAAAGACCGATTTTTTATGGCACGGGTCGAGCAAAGGAGCAACTGGCTCAACTAATAAGGAAAGCAAAGGTAAAAACACGGGAGGAGAAAAGGTATATTCGGCCTTCGGTAATCTCACTCACCAAACGAAACACGTGAACAAAGCCATCATTAGAAAACCTCCGTGGCGCAGTTGGTCAGACGCCGGCTGGGAAACGGGAGACCGCAGGTTCGATTCCCGCACCGAGACATATGTTTCTGTGAACTACAAGTATTTGTTTCGGGTCTGGGTGTTTGTGAGACGGAAAAGTCTCTCGTAGTTTCTGATACTCACGGTGCAAGACTCGATCTTAATGTGGGGTCAGGACTATATTATATGTGAGTGTTGGGTGTATTTATTTTTATTTCACGTCAGTTTTCTGTAATAGTAGTACCACCCCGGTCTAGACGGTCTATTCGCATCGTAGTCCAAGGCTTAAAGTGTGGTTTTACCTAATTATCTTTTATTTCACAATTCAAACTAAAAATAATTATTTTCATAATTCAAGAGCGAAATTAGTGCTTCAACCCAATTTACTCTGTAAATACGAAATCGAGTAAATACCTCTTAATAAAGTCTGTACCTAACCTAATTACGTCTAGTTTTAGACCTGAATGGACTAGCGACTAAGAAATTAGACTGAATTGTGAAATAAGGTTAACAACTATCTTTATAAAGAACTTTGTTGTATAGCCTCAATGGTTTAGTGACCTGTTTCGACTGTGAAACGTAGTTATGGGTTCTATTCTTGTTGTAAGTTGCTCAAAATATTCTCATTTCTTAGTAATACCAAATAGGTGCCATTAACATAATGAGATTCAACTAATTATAATATTATCCGATATTGAGTGCACACAGCTCCGTGCACAATATGATATTTAGTAAATACTCTTATTTCATTGAGTTGGTTCATGGAACCAAAATGTTTGTTAAAATTGAGCGTGGATGAATCTGAATATGCGTGAGTTATTTTTACAATATGCAAACAAAGTCATATGATTTTTATTTATTGCGATGAATGGCGAGACGATCATGCCATTAGCCTGATGGTAAGCGATACTACCGCTCATGAACAGTAGCAAAAGCATACTACTGTTTGACGGGAGAAATAGACATAGCGGTAGTACTTACCCAGGCGGCTTTTCACATATGAGAGACCTGCCACCAGTAAACATTTAAATAAGTACATCCAACACTCACAGAAAGCCCTGACCTTACCAGTAAGATCTTGGGCAATGGTTATCATAAACTACGAAAGACCTTTCAGTCTCACAAACCGGACTCGAAACAAATATACTGGGTATATCAAGACTGCGACCGAAAACGAAGCCGGGTGGTTGTTTTAGTGGTTACAGACACAACGCAATTAAAAATTTCGCCAAAAAAAGCGACAGATTTTTTTTGCAAAATTTTAAATATCATGTTTGGGTGGTAAATACCTAGTTTTTGTGAAAATTGAAATTTAAACCATAGCGTACCATTGTGCCTTTAAAAATAAAAAGGTGTACATTATTATTTTAGGAAAACTATAACACCCAAATGCGACGATAAGTAAAATATTACAAAAAAAAATGACTATATTTTCTCGAAATTTTAGTTGCATTGTGTCTGAAGTCACTAATACTACCACCTGGCTTCGTTTTCGGTCGCAGTCTGGATATACCCTGTATGTGGGTAACTCTAACATTGGTAACAGTGTTGAGATTGAACCCGCGACACTTTGTTTTAGAGCTGACCTTCAACTAAATACGGTGCAGATGCTGTGAATTTTTATAAGTGGCTTTAAAATGTCATAAATAAACTAAGCCAATCTTTGCGTACACAAACAGGAATTTTCATTATTCACACCCGCTTCTCTACTTGGGGAGTAGACAATAATTTAAATTCAACTCCCTAATATTTTTATAATTTCATGAATTTAATTGCTACAAAAGTCAGATATTCCCAAAGACAGACTGAATTTCAATGCTCGGTACCGAAATGCGTGCCGTCAATCCCTTACATGAGTTGCAGTGGCGGGTGTGAGAGATACATAAATAGGAACCTTAAAGGCCTTTACCTAAAACCCTTAATGGCATGTCGCAGACCAGCTCAATGAAGAGTGTCCTATTTCCAATGCGGTTACTATTCGGTTTCTCACTAATTGCTATCAGACTGTCTAAGTTTGGCGGAGTATACGTCTTGAATAGTTTTGGGCGCATTTATTTTCAATATAGCTTTTCTCGCGGATTCAAATCCCAGAGCACATCTCTAACTTTTCGGAGTCATGTGTTTATTGATAAATCACCACGCGCTATAACGGTTAAGGAAAACATTGTGAGGAAACCTGCATACCATAGCGATTTTGAAGAATTTCCATGGTATGTAAAGTCCGGCAACCCGGACTAAGCCAGCATGGTGGACTATATGGTCCAAACAAAAAAAAAAAAAAAAAAAAAAAAAAAAAAAAAAAAAAAAAAAAATAGAAAATAGAAAATAGAAAATAAGTACTATGTGTATTGACTTGTCATAAGAGCTATTTAATTGCCTACGTGACCAATAAACGAATTTCATTTCATTTCATTTCATTTCAAACCCTCTCAATCGTACTCTTTGTAGAGGAGGCCCGTGCTCTGCAGTGGGACGTATATGGGCTATATAGTAAATACATGTTTGTTTCGGGTCCAACATCAAGAGATTAATTATAATCTTTCGCCACCATCCAAACGGTGCAATGCGGTCAAAAGGAATACCAAATCAACCGATAGCGCATACAGCAATAGAGCAAGCGCTGAGGATTAGCAGAATCGATGTCGCCCGGCGTCCGAGATACGAGACGCTTAGCGCAGTGCTCACACGATAAATTCTTCAAGCACCGACCCAAATGCAGTTGGACCCGAACCTAAATCACGTGGGAATATCAAATACTTTTCTATTGGATATAATTATTTGGTGCATAATTTTGTATGGATAGAGTTAGAAAATTATTTTGAACACCTAAGAAACTTATATAGTAGCTCTATGGAATATTATTTATTTATTTTATTTATTGTGAGTTCAAAATATTAAGACTGTATGTGAAAAGATTTCACTATATAACGTCGTTTTATTTATTTCGCTAATTATAGTCCCGTTATAACAGCCGGACAGCCTCCGAGGCGCAGTTGGTTAGACGCCGCCTGTGAAACGAGAGGCCGCGTGTTCGATCCCCGCACTGAAACAAATATTTGTGTGATCCACAGGTATTTGTTTCGGGTCTGGGTGTTAGTGAGACCGAAAAGTCTCTCGTAGTTCCTGATACCCACGACACAAGACTCGATCTTAGTGTGGGGTCAGGACTATGTATGTGACTGTTGGGTGTATTTATATTATTTATTTATAACAGATAGCGTATTGGGTGAAACAAACCAGTAAATAAGTGTTGCGTTTCGGGTTCAACCTATGACGGAATTTAGGGTAGGGGGGGGGGATAATTTTGTGAAAAAAGTTATTTAAAAAGAAATAAAGATAACACATTTATTTGCCACACAAAATATTGCATACACTCGCATAACAGTTTATTAATTTGGTTAATTTTGCTAGCGTTTGTTTCTATCGGAATAGACACCGTCGGATAAAACACGGCAAAGTGCCGTAAGCTGCCCATATAACAATATGCAGTATAAGAAGGTATTCTCACAAAAAGGCATTTTTTTGGATATATAAAATTCTGTGGCTCTTGTTACAAGTGATATAAGTCGAGTTGTACCCTTTTTGAGTTTTTTATATAGAAATGATCAGAAAAAAATTACCTTTTTTTTGGTCTAACTCACGATTTTCTATCTGCTATAGTTACGGAGATAATTTTGTGTAAAGTGATACAAGTGCTGCTATTTTGGCGAAAATTACGTGAATATTGATATATTTCGAGTTGTAACTCGTTTTTGTAATCGATTAATACGCAGTTGTTGTATAAGTACAATTATAACTATTTTCACATATATTTTTTTCAGTGTATTTAACGTGAATATTGATATATCTAGGGTTATATCACTTTGAACCATTTTTTTCCAATATTGACTAGGGTACAACTCGACATGTACCTACCAATTCAAATGTGAATTCTTGCTTTTGATGTGCTAAGTGATACATCTCGACATATATCATTCTACAGATTTTTTTATTTTATGTGCAAACGAATACGAATCAAGTTGTATCTAAAACTCAAACAAATTACAAAAATATTTTATATCGAATAAGATGTGCTAAGTGAGACAATTGTGCGCGGTAGTACATTATTATATTGATTTAAACACAACAAAACCAAAAATTCAAATGTCCAAATATATCATACTTTTGTACTATAAATATGATTTATTATAATATTATATTCTATCATCAGATACAATATCCAATGTAAATATACGAAATCTAAAATTTTTACCTAGCTGTCAGAAACATTATATTATTATTCTATATTTTATTGAAAAATGGCAGTTGTCAAAACGGTATTGGAACATAATTTATTTAAAAATTCTTTATTGAACACCACATGCATAAAAAATTACAAATAAAAATCTTATTTATCAAAATTATTGCTACTTTACTCAAATTATCTTTGATTTACATATGGATAGAAACTCCTTATTCTTTTCCAGCTGTTCTGGAATGATTTTTACATGTTTTCTTAATTGTAGTATTTGTATAAGACTCATCTGTGTTATTTCTTAGTTTAAAAATATTTGCTTCATTTTCGAACTTTTGAGGATATGACACGATATAATAATATCACTTTGTCCAATCCGGGACTCGAACCCGAGACCTCAGCTCTGTAATCGTACCGTAATACAGCTACCGAGGCAGTCTAAGATTTTAATAATTGTGTTAAAACTGTGCCTTAAGAATTTGTAATTTAATTATATTAGTTTTGAATCAAAATTTCATTAATGTTGATTTATTGTAATTGTGTTTATTTTGTAAGATTTTTACATTTTTGTACATTAATATTACATATAAAAAAATTACATACAAAAGTATAAAACAAATAGTTAACCCTTCGGTGGCGAGACTCAAGACCCAAGCCACCGGTGGTTAGGGATCCAAAGTCAGGAACATCCTCACTATGTGTGCCATGTCCAGCAATACTGCCTTTTGGATCTGATTCTTGACCCAACGACCAACAATGGCTTTTGGAGATGTTGATCTAGGCTCTTTGGTATCAGTCCATGTGCAGAAACAACAATTGGGACAATAATTGTTGAGTCTACATCCCAAATGTCAGTAAACTCGTGGGCCAAATCTAAATATTTAGACAATTTGTGTTTTTCAGCTTTAAAGAGGTTATCGTCATGTGGTATGGTAACATCAACAAGTATTGCTCGGCGCGTCAATCGATCTATTATCGCAACATCAGGCTTATTGGCAGCAATAGTCCTATCTGTGATAACAGACCGATCCCAATACAGCGTTGAATGACCATTTTCAAGAACTGGTTGGGAAACATACCGGTAATATGGCACTTCAAAAGTCACAATAGTCCATATCGAAGAGCAATTTGATGATGTATGATCTTGGCTACTAGGTTGTATCTATGCAAGTACTCGCCGTTAGCAAGATACGAATAACCGGAAGTTACATGCCTGATTGACTCGCCAGGACTGTGGCATGCCCGACAAAATATGTCGACTGTACCGTCCTTCAGGATGTATTTCCTATAGTTGTTCGTCTTAATAACTTCGTCCATAATTGCAAAGGCAGAACACTCAGTTTCCCCAAAGAGGTTACCAAAACGTAGTCAAGATACAGATTCAGGCCGGTCCACTTCAGGCCCGTGGAGGGCCCGATAGAACGGACCATGCAGCTCTTTGCTCTTCCATACTTCCTCGCGATCTTAAACGCTCATCACCAAAGGTTTCCGCCAGTTCTCATTCGCCAATGAGAGCTGGGTAAATCCCCTACTCACTATAACTACAACCCTATGCATATCCACGTCACTGTGATGGAAATACTCCCTTAGATTTCACACCTCGCGATTATGCAGGTCCTTAGCATTAAGAATGCCTCGGCCCCCACATCTCCGCTGGATGCACAACCTCATCACTGATGAACTTGGATGATGCATACGATGTGCAGTTGGTAGAGTCCAGACCTTACGATCCAGGGCGTCCAATTCCGTCTGAGTCCATCTGATTTTGCCAAAAGAGTACATAAGTACAGGCATAACCCAACCGTTAAACGCGCGAATCTTGTTTCCACCTGAATAAAAACAGTTAAGAACTTTTGTCAGGCGGCTGAAGAAACGCTCTTGCATTGAGTGTTTTACGTCTGCACCTATAATATCTAGACCCTCAGGCATACCCATATATTTGTAGGTTTTCGTCTGCGAAAGGGATCTGAGTCTTACAGTCTCTGAGACATGTATGTCATCAGAGACCGCAACCTCGCCTCGCTTGACATGGATAACCGCACCATTATCTACACCAAACTCCATATTGATTGAGTTGCTAAATCATTCAGTTATTTTTGACCAAAGTTGTTTTATTGTTATTAATTTATTCATTAACAGTTAAGGGATTTTTATACTATCCAGTAATACATGGCAGGCTCATCGTACCTTTTATTTATTATTATAAACATCGCAACAACAAAGTTGATTATTGAATAATATTAAACTTGTATCTATTTACACAATTCATAAGCATTTTAACGAGAGATATAACTTGACTTGTATCATTTAACACATATTTTCAATAGACTTGAATATTAGCAAACAGATACTATTCAAGTAATTTATGAAAATAGGGGGTTGCTGATTAAAAAAACATAAGCTTACGGATTATATCTTTATCTTTTGTTTGAGCAACATTATGGTAGGAACTCATACAAATTATTTATTACATTTTGTAAACTTTTGTATATTAGTTTACACGAAAGCACTTTAAACAAAGTATTTAGGTGCGCAGTAATATAATTATACTTATATCATTTATCACAACATTTTTGCACATGTTACTCATTAGCCGAGGTATATCTCACAGGTTTCTCGTGAATTTCTTTTAAAGCATAATATTTATCAATAAAACTAAAACGCACAATGAAAGAAAACATTTTTACCCACAAAATAAGGTATTCAAGTTTAATCTAGCACATTTAGTTTACGAGCGAGAATTTTTTAAATCTTGTTTTTGCTCTCCTGTAAAATGATGATTTTCGACTTGTATCACTCATCACAAGAGCCACAGAATTGTTTTCGTGTATGGTGATTTTAACCCCTTTAAATTCATCTAACCGATTAGAAAAGAACTTGAAATAAAACCTTCAACAACGCATCATAGAACATTGAAACATACATTTAATATACCTACATAATAAATGATTTTTTGCACCAATATTTTAACCCAACAATAACAAAATTTTATTACGATTGCGAATTGGAAAGCAAGCAATTACTTTGGAATTGTTCAAATGACAAATGCTTGTTGACGCTTTGTGTTTGTTTGTCCCCGTGATAAATTGCAGTAAATGATGTAGAATCTAGATTATTTGTTTAGATTGAAATTAAATGGGTGTTGATGTAAATTATGATGTAAAAAAATACACCCAACAGTCACATAATTTATTATTTCATATATTTTATAAAAGTCTAGACAAAAAACCAGTCCTGGAATGCACGTAAGGTTTGTCAAACTAAAAATCTTACGTAATGACGATTTCCTGATCTGGGTCTGAAACATAGGACTTCGCGGTTTATAATCTATACATAATGCAACTAAACAAGGCGAAAGAAAATATTTATACTCAAAAACTATGCATCCAAACATTCTTTAATATAGTATACAACCCAAATAAGATGTAAAACATGAAATAAACATAAAAACCAGAAGGTACTTACAACACAGTCCGAAATTTTGTCCAACGGGGTCAAGAGCCGTGTGAAACTTGCGAGCTCTCCACGGCCGTCATAATTACACCCAAAATCAGCTCCACCTTCACAATTTGAACATATGAACTAGATTTCCTTGCTGGTACAACAAAATAGCTTTACATCTGGTAATAAGTTCAGTGCACTCAATTTCACATACATAAACTCACGCCTTTTTCCCAGAAGGTATTAGCAGAGGGTTTATCAAAACACCCACGTTTCGCCTTGTTCGTTCCGACTATATTTCTGTGCTATCCTCGATTTGTAATAATACAACGAGAGTGCATGTAGAGATTGATAAAAGTAAACGAAGCGAAAATAGTTGATCAAGATCGAGCATAGTCTCTGCCTACGCCTATGGGATACAGGCGTGACTTTTAGGTATGTATGTAACATTTATCTCTCGCCGAGTACAGATTTTATATTTTCATAGTAACAACGCACTTTAATAAAGCAAAATATCGTGTGGAAACTTGCCTGACATACGGAAAGTTCTATGGCATATGAAATGCCAACTTGCAATAGGTCAGCGTGGATTAAGCCTTAAGCCCTCAATTGAAGTCTCAGTTGTCGAGGAGACCGGGCCCAATGGAGGGCGATTATTGACTGCTAAAGTACATTTTGTTATAGAATAGTTCATGTAGGATTTGTATGTTATGATGAGTAATATGTGAAAGAGATAATGAATGGAAGTACTAAAGAGTAAAAGAGTTAGAGGATGAATGATTAAGATGTTAAGTATGAAAGGATGGAATAAGAGAGAACAGTTTGGAAGACGTGAACGACGTACGAAAAAGACGATGAAGACGTATTACAAGAGTAATAAATTATACTGAAGAACATCTCAACGATCTTTGTTTGATTTTGACCCTAATGGAACTATTCCCACATTCATGTGCGAGTACCTACATATTGATCACATTTTTTTAATATTTTAAAACACTTAAAAATGTGAAATAATACATGCTATTCCTATACACTATATGTAAACATCTGTACTATAATAAAAAGTGAGATATAAAAAGAAAAGAACTATGATACCCCACTAAAAAATAATAAAAATCTAACAATTCCCAAATTGAAATACAATTAAAAACCGTTTCAATAAACTACAATACCAAATTAAAAATTAAAAGAATACTAATAATGCCACATTAGAAACTTAAAATTCATTTAAACCGGTCCAGACATTGGTACTGAAATATGATGAACAAACCTGATCGTCTTTGTAAATAATTTTATTTAAAATTCTCCCCGACCACGCACAAACTGCATTCAAAACACGAAACTTCCGCCTTTCAATTCATCAAATGGACAAACGCTTACGATAGCAAAACGACGCTGAATGCTAGTGGAGCGGTGTTAATGGATGTCGGTCGCGACTACCGCTTGTGACGGCTGCACACACGAACCATACATTTCGTTCGGGAATATTTTTAATACTATCAAATCAAATCTATATGAAATAGCTATAGAATATAAAGCTGTACAGACCTTTACATACATAAACTCACGCCTTTATCCCAGAAGGGGTAGGCAGAGGCGCCACCAGGACACCCACATTTCGCCTTGTATTTTCCGTCCCGTGATGTAATAGGGGGCGAGCCTATCGCCATATCGGGCACAAATTCCTGACTCCGGGCTGATAATGAATAGAAAAACCCGATATCACTTTGCCCGACCCGGCATTCGAACCCGAGACCTCAGCTTTGTAGTCATACCGTAGTACAACTACAGACTTTTGATGGCGCTAATTTCAGGAACTACTCAAATCGCTTTTTTTTTGTGTTCATACACACATAATTTCACGCCTTTTTCCCACAAGGGGTAGGCAAACGTGCTACCAGGACACCCACGCTTCGACTTGTGTATTTCATCACACGATGTGATAGAGGGCGAGCTTATCGCCATATCGGACACAAACTATTGACCCTGGACTGATAATGAATGCTCCCAAAAAGCAAATTAACCACACAAACTTTTAAGTATATAAATAAATAATAAATACACCCAACAGTCACATTCATGGTCCTGACCCCACATTAAGATCAATTAAGTCTTGTGTCGCAGGTATCAGAACTACGAGAGACTTTTCGGTTTCACAAACACCCAGACCCGAAAGAAATAATTGCGGATCGCCCAAACATTTCTCATGGTGCGGGGATCGCACCCGTGGTCTCTCGTTTCACAGCCGGCGTCTAACCAACTGCGCCACGGAGGCTGTCAATATAATCAGTGGGTATTCGAATCAGTGGCACAGTAGGTCGTGTCAGCCCGTATACCATTGAGTCATCACAAGCGATAGACGTCCATTAACATCGGTTCAATGCCATTCAGCGACGCTTTGCTATCGTACTCGTTTATACATGTAGATAAATTCACGCCTACCACATACAGGTAGGCAGACTATAGAGCAACCATGCATCTTTCGCTCTGAAAAAATGGCGTGAGTTTATGTATGTAGGATTTGAATGATGAAAGTTGAGTAGAATGAAACGTTAGACGAATGACATACGGACCGTGTTATGTGAAAGAGATGACGAATAAGGAGTAAAAGAGTTAGAGAATAAATGATTAAGATGAATGTATGAAATGATGGTATGAAAGGACGGAATAAGATAATAGTTTGGAAGACGATGGAAGAAGTGAACGACGAACGACAGAAAGACGAATTATAACAATTAATATTAAAGCAATCTTTGTTTATTTGATTTGACACGAAACATTTCCCACATGTATGTATTTATGCAGAAATTTAATAGCATAGGTACTTACATGAAAATATTTCACAATTTTAACTTAATGTACCAGAAATGCGACACACTTCCGTGAATTATTACGATGGGTTCTTTAGCATTTGGTGGTGGCTTTGGTGGTAGCTATGAAGGATATGGATATCCTACCGCCAGTAACTTGCATTTTTTTTTCTCTATTACCCTACCCACCACTTTAGTCTAGATGCGCTTTAATAACCTAACATTTTACTAACATAGTCAATACTGGCTGAAAGTCCCCAAATTAATAAAGAGAAAAAAACCTAACATTTTAAGAATATTTCGATGAATGAAATGAAAATAGGTTTGACCACAGTTCACGAATTCACCAAAAGGCTTCAATTACTTAAAACTAAGGACGTCTCCACCTGAACCTAGCCCGTAGAATAAACATACCTTTATAAAAATTCAAGCCTTGTAAGAGCAATAGGCAACAGGTGTGACTTTTAACCCTTTCACATTAATGGGGGACGTTTTTACATAATTACTGCCCACCCTCTGGTCACTACGGCCTTTTAACATTATAATCACGCTGCCCTAAAAGGGTTAGGCTTAACAAGATTCTTTTAAAGGGCAAAAAGTACCCGCACTCAAGTTAAAAAATATTTTGTCTAAGTTTCAATTTTACGTTGGCCTTCGTTGTTAAGTGGAGTTTTTTTACTTCTAAAAACGTGTAGAATAATTGACTGTGAACTATAGGGCGGACTTATGAGACAAAAGCTACAGCCTCCGTGGCGCAATTGGTTAGATGCCGGCTGTGAAACGAGAGGCTGCAGGTTCGATTCCCGCACCGAGATAATTGTTTGTGAGGCCCACAAGTATTTGTCTTGGATCTGGGTGTTTGTGAGACCGAAAAGTCTCTCGAAGTGTCTGATACCCACGAATATTTTTAAGTGTCATTATGTTTGGATGGTAAATACATAGTTTTTGCTAAAAATATTATTTAAACCCTTGCTTATAATTGCCTCTTTAAAAATAAAAGGATATACTGCCACCTGGCTTCGTTTTTGGTCAGTCTGGATATACCCTGTATATTTAATATCCGGCATTCATTCAATGATACTTGTATTACGAGAATTTAACCAGACAAGAATTTTCGAGGTGTATACAATATTTAAGCACAACATAATAACCTTTCAAATTTCAGTCTTAATTAAACATCAAAGCCGATGGAAACGGTTCCTGAGAATTACGTATTATATCCATTTAGAGGAACAACCCCGAGGCATTCAGTGATAAGAGATAACTGCCGAATTACACTCGTCTTGGAAGGCCGTACGCAACGCTACCGAATCTCGATAATCTCAGTAGCTCAATTGGTTAGAAGCAGCTAGAAGCGGCTAGAATCAGCTATGGAACGACAGGCTGCGACTTCGATCGCCGCACTTAAATGTTTGTGTACACAAGTCTGGGTTTTAGTGACACTGAAAAGGGTCTCATAGTTTCTGATACCCACGACGCAAGACAGATCTTAGTATATCTTAGTATGGAATCAGGAGTACGTATCTTCTTTATTTATTTTTTATGGTTGGTATGTACAATTTGACAACCAGCACTAGGCCTACGTAGTATAATATGGCCTAACTCTTCTCAATCAAACTTCCAGTCGTAATGCTGCCCCGTGCCCAGCAGTGGGCTCCTATGGTCAGATGCAGTACAGTAAGAACAGAACATTAGTATTCAATTTCGATAGCATTGTATAAGAAGTGTCTAAGACATTGATTAACTAGAACCAGTAAAAATTGAGCTCTTTTGATCACTGTCCTATACGACGCACAGATGAGATTACAACTCGGAGGAACAGATGCGCCTTTGTAGATAGCTGGTCTGAGAAAGTAATTAATCTGTATAATCATATGTCTTTTAAGATAAATGTCTAATTACTACGGGTTGATTGAAAGAACAAAATAAGTAAGTATGCTTAATTTGTAAAAGTATCAAATATTCTGTCTTGCGATGGTCGAAAATACAGTATAGGAATTGAATTTAAAGGTAACCTTTAATACATAACACAAGCTGTTTCATCATCATCATCATCATCATTATCATCAGTCCATTGCAGTTCACTGCGGGACATAGGCCTCTCTCAAGGTACGCCACAGAGCCCAGTCTGCTGCTTTACGCATCTAGTCGCTGCCGGCCTTCTTGTGCAAGTCTTCCCGCCATCTGGCCATCCAAGTTGTTTAGCAGTTGTGAATTTAATGACATTAATAAAATAATATTTGACAGCCTCCGTGGCGCAGTTGGTTAGACGCCGCCTGTGAAACGAGAGGCCGCGGGTTCGATCCCCGCACCGAAACAGATATTTGTGTAATCCATAGGTATATGTTTCGGGTCTGGGTGTTTGTGAGACCAAAAAGTCTCTCGTAGCTTCTGATACCCACGACACAAGACTCGATCTTAGTGTGGGGTCAGGACTATGTATGTGACTGTTGGGTGTATTTTATTTATTTTATATTTATTTAATATTCTTTAAAAATGATAGTACAATAAATAAAATACTTTCTCTTATTATTTAGCTTTTGTTAATTAGCAAAACATGACCACTTGCCCGCTCATAATAAATGTAAATTGCTAGTTACAGTACCAACAGCAAAACTAAGCTAAATTATTTAACTGTAACACGTAGAAGTTTCGCATAAAGCGTGAAAGGGATTCAACCCAAAATATCGTATTTCAACTGTAATAGAATGGCTCAGGATGCTGCGAAAACAGGGTTAAGTCATACACCTGTGCGACGAAGCGAAGCGATACCGAAGCGATAGCATTTTTTATGGCTGAATATTTTGATGTTCAAAACTAATTGCTACAAACAACACTTATTATTTTAAATATGTAATAATTAAATTACGCTTTTGATAAAGATTTGTTCGTTTTACATATGACTATATCTCACTATTTTCGGATTGAATAACTATTCAAAATGGAGTTAGATAAATTACCTTTGGTAGAATCGTGAGAAAATAAGGCTGCAATGTACATTGAATGCTGGAAACCGCGTTGATTTTAATTAAGCTACAGTGCCTTTTAAACCCATTTATTCGTCTGTTTATTTCTCTTAATTAACTAAATAAAATAATACTAGGTTAAATCTATTTATTCTATACCGGTGAAGGACAACATCGTGAGTAAACCTGCATACCATAGCGACTTGTAGAAATTTATATGGTTTGTGAAGTCCCGCACTAGGCCAGCGTGGTGAATTATATGGCCTTACCACTCTCAATCGCACCCTCGATTGTAGAGTAGGCCCGCGCTTTACAGTGGCACGTATATGTGGTGATACAAAACAATAAAGCAAAATCATTAATAGCTTCAAATTCGCTTCATAATTTAGTGTGCATACTACCGAAGTTCGTGGACAATGTGTCCGTATTGTTTTAATCCGATTTATTTAAGCCGCTGAATGTAGCGACATTTTTGCGTTTCAGCACTGTTTTTTCATTTAAATTCTGATCTCATTGACAACCGGACTTTGAGCCGATGTCCGCTACGTACTAATGTGGGTTGGCGGGGAAAGCCTTTTTGCTCCCAGTTTGGCCGCTCGACTTCAGTTTGTTTGTATAGTTTTGTCACAATATTTTTCTCTCAGAATTTCGTGTTCTTTGTTTATTATAGTTTTAGTTTAGAGATGAATATGTGATTAGAAGACTCGATGTTGCGATTACGAAATACTATTACGTCATGATTTTGTAAATTACATACATAAAAACCTTTCAAAACCTATCTGCGGTAGCTCGTAATTGGCTATCCTTTGTACACAATTTGTAATATATATTATGTTCGTTTGCTATTGATAGCTGTGAGTCACCCAAATATAATAAAATAAAATAAACTCACGCCTTTATCCCCGAAGGGGTAGGCAGAGGCGCCACCAGGACACCCACATTTCGCCTTGTATATTCCACCTCACGATGTGATAGGGGATATCGCCATATCGGGCACAAATTTCCGACTATGCGCGAATTTTAATGAATAGAAAAATCCAATATCACTTTGCCCGACCTGAGTGTCAAACCCGAGACCGCAGCTTTGTAATCCCGGAGTACAACTACGCGATCGGGGCAATTTAATAAAATACAAAAAAAGAAACTAAATCTTGTGAATAAACTACCTAGTATTGTTTCTAAATTTGTAAATTGTCTAATACTTGAAAAAAATCGATAATTTTTACGATACAAACGACCATTTTCTAGTGGAGATACCCCTGCCATGCAGAATAACGAAAAGCGACGGCTTTGGGATCATGTCTTGTTTGGTGAGTAATTGTGAGCTGTGAGACCGAAAAGTTTGTCGTACTTTCTGATATCCACGACATAAGGCTCGATCTTAGTGTGCGGTATGTGTCAGGACTATACAGTAATTGTCTGTTGGGTGTATTTATTTATCAACGAAACATTATAGATGTTGCGAAAACACAAATATTACTAATTATTTAAGGACTACAATTCTGTACTTAATACAATTATTTGATCAAAATTCATCAATAGTTTAGCTACAACAAAATAACAGATACAAATCAGATTTCGAATAATAGCAAATATTATTATTATCGCTCCACCGAATACACTGCCGTTTCCAGTTAGTTTTCAGTTAATTGTGTATTCCAACCGTGGCTGAAATATCACACCGAAAAGCCATCCTGAAATCGGACCTATAACCCTCTCTCTCTCACACCAGCAGCTTGTCTATCTCCGTCTCTTTCATCATTCTGGTCCTTACCTAATGTAATTAAGATAATCTTTATAAGGGACATATGACCTTTTCAGAGGTCCGTTCAACCAGAAGGGATTGATGTGTAATTACCTTATCTCGTATGATGGCATACTGACAGCTGAATGAATCTTAGATAACATATTTATCTTCCCCTGCCTTTGTTTTATAGAATAGGGCAAAGGGCCACGTGATCGTAAATTGAACATCTTATTTCCATTGACGAGGTTTGAAAATTGATGGGTGAAAGAAAGGATTCCCTTCTTCGGATTTATCCCCTATAAACGGAAAATTTTACGCTCTTAACCAAATGCAACGGCTAAGATGTAACTCTTTGTTGCTATATGGGACAGTATTATCATCCAGGTCAAGTCGACTGATTATTATTAACTAACGTCCTAGCCCGACTTCGCTCGAGTGCAGAGCTACTTTTTGACGAAAAAATCGTTTCTGCAACATTTTTTATAAATGCTCTGCTGCTACTGGTCATAGTGTGGTGTTATAATATTGTATAGCTTATAGCCTTCCTCGATAAATTGACTATCCAACACCAAATAATTTTCCAAATCGGACTATAAAATCCTGAGATTAACGCGTTCAAACAAACAAACTTTTTAGCTTTAAATATTAGTGTAGATAATGATAGCTTCCTAATGTGGGATTACGATTATGTTAGTGACTCTCTAGTGTTATTATTTCATCATCATCCATCCATCAGCCAAAGGAAGTCCACTGGTGAACATAGGCCTCTCCCAATGATTTCCACTGTGACCTGTTGGAGGCAGTTATTATTTACTTTCCTGAAATTTCATTAAACTCTCTATTTTGTACCTCAGTTTGAAGATTTTATTTCAAATGAAAGTTAAGCAGAACTATGCCAACGTTCAGGGTTCTCGTCATTTATTTTATCGTTTGTTTGCACGCCACTTCAACTATTTATTGTCGGTACAAAAGCGTGTAATTCAAAAACTACAAAATTTATTACGTTGTTACCACAACTTGGTACAATTCCGAAAAGTTTGCCATTTTATCTGGTAAAATGTCGTGTATTTTATAGGTATATAAGTTACGTATATTTTGGTAGCGCACTTTGGCTTAATCCATTTTCTGGTACCTCAGTTTATATACAATAATTTGAAACTGAAATAGCTAGAATAGGACGACCTCTGGTCAGATACCGAGACGACTTGCATAAGAGGGCCGGCAGGGACTGGATTCATAAAGCAGCAGATCGGGCTCTGTGGCGTACCTTGGGAGAGACCTATGTCCAGCAGTGGACTGCAACGGGCTGATGATGATGATGATGATAAATATGAAATTATCTTAAAAAAAATTTTGCATAGCATATCGCTATTACCAAGAGAGGTCATGTTACACTGGCTATCTTTTTTATCCACAAACTTCATTGTGAAGAATTGTTTAACGTAAACATAAACGGACGGGCAAACATGATTCATATGTAATTAATACATCAAAGCTTAGCCGGAAATCTTTTTGATCTAATGTTTATGGCTAATGGCCGCCCTTAAATTATCTTACGGGATATTTATATCCTTCTTTGATAATGACTTGTTTACGTTTTATTACGAACGTACTTGCTCTTTATAGAAAAGGTTATAAAATTTTCGGAAATCATTTTAGAATTTTTAATTTCGTACCTCATACGGTAAGAAATAATTTTGGTAGGAATTATTTGTACTTTAATCTTTTTGTCTTTGTGTAATTGCTATGTTTGAGGGTATCAAGATAGAATTAATATCGAATATGTTTGTGGTTAGTTGTGAGATAAATCGTGGTTAGAAATCAACGCAATAAAAAATATAGACATGCGTGTGTGAGATGTTCCCGATTTAATGATTAATTACTTAGATTATAAGATTAGTACATTTTATGGAATGTGTAAACATAAATTAAACAAATACAATAAAATAAAAATTGATGTCGGTAGTCAGAAGTGGGGCAGAGTGGGGTTGTTCATGATTTGGTATAAATAGACCAGCATTGCTTGAAGTGACACAGTGTTGTTCGAGTCGTGGAGCAGGACATTACTCTGCCCCCTGTCAGTGTAAATCTGGCTCTGAGTACCATTAACAAGATAAGTATAATTGTTGGTTTATATTGTTTTAGTAATTATATTTGTTATAGTAATTTTAATATTTAATATAGTGAATTAATGATTATAATCTTATTATAAGTATATCAATTAAAGTATACCAGTGTTTGAATATATTGGTGTTTATGAAAGATATATAATAAATTATATTGGAGTAAAGAATAAATATGTATTATTATTATATTTTATTTGTATTTTGTGTTATACAACTCTAACACGTGCCTTACGAATACAAATAAATTAAAAACCAAGAGAGTAATTTTCATTAACTAAAGTCATAAAAAATTGCGTGAAGTAAGTGAAGACCATAATGCAAATAAAAAAATACAGATTCCTCCTCTTTATTGCGCCACTTTTCTCGGTCTTGCGCCAATCTCATCAATGCCTTGCCCTGAAGCATAACGATGTCATCATTCCATCTAACAGGTGGTCTGCATACCTTTCTCTTGGCCTCTCTAGGCCACCATTCCGTTACCGTCTTAGTCCATCAACTATCGCCTCGTCCAGCCAAGAAACTATACTTTCTTTTATATCCAAAGTCCTTTACTAAAGACAAGATTTAATTGACCCATAACAGTTAACTAAACTAATGTAAGGTCTTAGTCTCACTAGCGTATACGATAACATAAGTTTGGTGTAAACACGGCTTAAGTAAGGTTGGAGCATACTCCAGCGTTGTTACAGCTCGTATAGTTTTATGTGATGGCCGCTTAGTAAACATGCGTAGTATCGGCCGAAAAGATGGGGATTTGTATAAGGTTACCGCCTACAGCAGTGTAAATGCACTGTTGTGTTCCGGTTTGAAGGACATTGTAGCCAGAGTAACTACTGGACATATTGAGACTTATTTATTTAAGACAGCGGTACACCAACAGCATAAGACTTTAGATCACTTAATTTTAAAACATTATGAATGTCATTATTAAAATGTATATGCCCATGATAGGCGTGCCAAATATTTGGTCAAAATAAACAACGTCTTATGTCTCAGGAGGGCGAGCGCAGTGGAATTCCAAACATTGCTTTGTAATTCATGGTGTTGTTTGGTTTGCTACTGTCCATGAGCGGTCGTATCGCTTACCATCAGGCGAATGGCATGCTCTTCTCGCCAGTTATTGAAATAAAAAATATATTCGCATGACTAACTCCTAAGCTCAATAATATAGTAGTAAAAAACAATATTAGTTGTTGAATAATTGCATTTCTGAAAACAATAATTGTTTTTATGTGCTTTTTACACCAATTAAATAAACGAAATAGACATGTTTCATTATTAATTCTTTGTATGTTAGTAATGTCTAATTAATTACGAATATGACTTTGTTTCAGGTAATTGGAATACTATATCGATAATTCTACAAGGACAGACGTGTATGTTTACTTTTGATCGTATTCAATTATTTTTAGTTTATTTCTTATTGAGAACAAAGAACTCTTTGATGTTCGTCTAATCAAAGGCGATACAGACATTTTTTGTATGATGTTTGGACGAAAAAAAAACTTGTTAGGAATAATTAAATAGCCAGAATTTTTTTTTCTTTTCCATATTTCACGCAAGGAAACGGAATAGAATAAAGAGACGTAGATTTAAATTGACAGTTTTGCGTGAGAAGTCTATATTAATTACAAAGTGCTAAGCTGACAAGTCGAGGATCAGTCAAATCGAACCACTTATTTATTTATTTTTATTTATTTTTATTCTTTATTGTACACAACAAATATAACAATAGGTATAGAGACAACAAAAATGACAAAGTACAAATGGCGGTCTTATCGCACTAAGGCAATCTCTACCAGACAACCATTGGATGGATTTATGAGAAGGAGAAAGAAAGGGCAGTGTATAATAAAGACAAAAGCTCAAATAAATAATACTATTTATACAAAAATATATAAAAACTACATAAATAATGTATATAAACATACATAAATACATTTATATATAAATAAACATACATATATAAATATATTACCAATATATTTAAATTAAGGAAATTATATTGATCAGTATATCTGTTTAAGAAGAAAAGTAGTGCTCTTTTACCAACTTCTTAAAAGATGGCAGAGTTTGAGCCTGCCTCACCACAACGGGAAGTGCATTCCACAAACGAACAGCTACGACACCGAAAGATTTGTCCATAAATGTTGTGGTGTGGGCGGGCATTCTCAACTTTAAGCTCTCGGACGACCTCAAGTACCTCGTATGTGAGTCATGAAGAAATCAAATCGTTCTTTAAGATAAGAAGGGGTGAGAGGATTAAATAAAATATTGTAAAGAAGAGAAAGAATGTGAGTATTCCGGCGAAGTCGTATAGGCAACCACTTGAGCTTAGTACGAAACTCGGAAACATGATCATATTTACGTAGACCAAATATGAATCTTATGCAGAAATTCTGGAGACGCTCAAGTTTATTTAGTTGTTCACTTAATAAGTTATATCAAAAATATGTGTGTGAAAAGTTAAAAAACATGTTTTACTAGTTTTCTGTAGTATAAAACATCCACTGAGAGACCATTATATTTTATTCAAAGAACTTAACATTTGGCTAGGCAAAGCATCCCGTTTTTCACTTTTTGTTTTTACATTATATTCTGGACTTGGAAATTAAATTACTTCTGTATTACGGGTTTTTATAACCACACACAGACATAAACACTGAAAACTAGTACAAACACAATAATTTTACCACTCATTACACCGAACCACAAAATTTTGGTTATAAACCTGTCCATCCACGCCCTATTCAATTACAAAAATAATGTTAAGTTAATATTAAATATTTCCTCCCGGTCTATACATTACGCCCCGAGGACAAGAAATGTACTGGTAGCCGAAAATACTTGATAATTTGTATTAGAGAAGTCCTTAATGACAATATTTGGCGAAAATGAAGCCGAGATCGCGACGGGAAAATATTTTCCGAGGTATTTTGTTAATGTCGTGCCAAACTGTTGAAAATTTTACTTTGTTTTGTACTTTTGTTTTAATAAACAGACTTAAAATTTAGGTTTGATTTTTTTATTTTTTTTGTTAAGCGAAAAAAGAGGTTTGTTTAATTTTCATAATAGTAATTGTATAATGAATAGCATAAACTTTTATGTATCGCGCTATAGGAATAACAATATTTTGTCGAACAGAAAGAAAGATGGAGGATTCGAACATATTGTGGAGTACCTGGGCATATACATACAGTTTTACGAGCGACGTTCGAAACTTCGAACTTCGTTTCGGGTCATAGAGCCAGTTAGCGGCCGGTAAAATACTTGCCAAACCATTATGCATTGGAATTTCATGTTGCAGTGATATTAGTTACCAGTGATACTAAATAAACGTCGGCTGTGAAACGAGAGGCCGTGGGTTCGATTCCCGCACCGAGACAAATGTTTGTGTGAAGTATTTATTACGGCTCTGAGTGTTTGTGAGGCCGAAAAGTGTCTCGTAGTTTCTGATACCCACGACACAAGACTCAATCTTAGTGTGGTGTGAGGACTGTTTATTGGACTGTTGGGTGTATTTATTATTTATTTTGTACTCATCATAGCAAAAATAATCAGCTTTTCCGTAAAAATAATCGCTTGAATCTGCAAAATGTATGGAACAGCTGCTTGGTTTATACGCGATTTTGGGGTTGGCCCAATAGTAAAATTCTTCAATATGATGAGTATAGAAACCCCCTTTCTGCTTACATACCCTTTATGACTAACCTACTATGTAAATCGTTTTTAACTCGAGTTGCAGTGGTATATAGAATAGCCTAGATTCCGATAAAAAAAAAAACATTTATTCGTCACATTACCTGTCCCTTTTTCTCTCCAAGAAAAGGAGAAGTCTATATAACATGTAAAATCATGTTATACGACAAAAAAATAATACAAAGTTGCTAACAAGCGACAAAACACGACCCAGCATTGGCGTCAATTGTACGCCTATACAATAAACATGAATCTTCCCGCAGTTTTTCCGAAATTAAGTTTCGCACTTCGTCGAGTTGTTCCAGTTGTAGCTATGTCCCAATGGCCAAGATACTTATTGGATTTACGATAACGATTTCGATTGCTTATGAGCGTGTGCTTTTGTGATATTATTTTGTATGTAATATTATTTTCGATTTGAGTAAATCTGTAGGAATTTCATAATTTGTTTTATTAAAGAATCATATTGTAGAAGTTAATCATATAATGTATTACTGGTAGTCTAGCTTTAGATGTCACAAAAATATAAAAAAAACATAGTCAAAATATTTGCCAAACGCGAAATTAAAAAAAATCGTCATTTCCAACATAAAAATTCAACATCAGCAAATCACTCATGTTTTCTTTCCTCACTTCCAATTTAACTCCTCAAACCGAACCCAAATATCTTCACACGAAGTCCGTAACGACTCCTGTCATAAACTGGCGGCCGACCGGGACGCAATCATTCCCGTTTTTATCCAGTCATTCCCGTAACTCGACATCTCATAGATCGCGTCCTATTTCCTTATAGGCTAATAAAACTGTGAATGAAAAACGTGAATGTTTGGTGGATGCTGGATAAAATTATAAAGAATCATGAAGTGAAAATTTATCTTGTATGTAATTCCATTGCATTCGTTTAGGAAAATTAATTCATAGAGGAATTGTCAAAAACCCTTGAAAGAAAATATTGAAAGAGAAAGGCAAACACAAAAGATTAAATACAGTGACTAAAGCAGGTTTTATTTGACATTACAATAGGTCCATTCACCACCTTTTGTGTCGTCAAGCTACTGTAGCCAGAGTAACTACTGGATATAATGAGACTGAACACCTTATGTGGATGGCGAACGCAGAGGAATGCCAAGCATTGCTTTGTAATTCATGCTGTTGTTTGGTTTTGCTACTGCCTTGAGCGGTCATATTGCTTACCATCATGCTCGTTTCGCCATTCATCACGATAAAAAGAATCACCACAATTTCTGTCGTCATGCAACTATGTGCAAGCGCAATATTTTTTCCCAATACGTTCATAGCACGGTCATGGGATCCTACATTGTAATATACAAAGACCCTCATGCTAGAAATTAATTACGTTTCTGGCGTCTGTGATATCAAGTACTTAATTCAACTTCGTATCAAATTGATATTGAAAGCTGATCCGAGCAATTACCGCGCCTGATAATTGGACATGACTATGTCAAAATTATACGGTATTATTCCGTCGGATGTCGAGAAATATTATCCTCTGTGACGCAGTTGTTAAGACGCCTAATGTGAAACAAAAGACGATACATAAGTTTTTGTTTAGGGTGCTAAATCTAAACCAAAATTGTAAAGAGGAAAGATTTTATTGTTTGTTTGCATTGAATAGCCTCTGAAACTAATGGACCGATTTGGAAAATTCTTTCACCATTAGAATCCTACATTAGCTCTGATGGACATATGCGATAGAATATTTTTAAATTAGTGTATCTGCACCCGAGCGGAGCCAGGCCGGGGCGCTAGTAAAAAATAAATAAATACGCCCAACAGTCACATACGAAGTTCTAACACCACACTAAGATCTTGTCTTGCGTCGTGGGTATCAGGAACTATAAGAGACTTTTCTGTCTCACAAACACCCGGACCCGAAACAAATACCTGTGGATCACACAAATATTTGTTTTGGCGCGGGGATCGAACCTGCAGCCCCACGATTCACAGCGGGCGTCTAACCTCAAAATGAATGTAATTTCCATTTCCCAATATTAAACTCATTAACAATTAGAACATTTTAGTCACTTTGTCTTGCCAACATAAAAAAGACAAAATTAAGCAAATTTGAATTTTCTTCTTGCCATACAATGACTAAAAATGTTAGATTTAATAATACGTTCTCTACTTTTTATCTACTGAAAACATACGGTTGTGTTTTGCGTCCAGGCCGCTGCGTCTAAAACGTCAAATTATGCGTAATATTATTTTAAACGCGGTTTAATTATAGCATTTTTAATGTCTGTCGTAAAAAATCTCTGCCTTTCTGTGAAATAAAATGATGTCGGGTTTATAATTTTTTGATGTATTCGTGTTCTATGTGCGATGCAGTTTTTAACAGTCTTTTAATTAGGATTTAGGAGCCAAAAGCTAGTTGGCGGTGAACGGAAATAATGTATAAAAGACGTAACTTTGTGCAATACAAATCTTTTTTCTATTCATTATCTGCCCGGAGTCAGAAATTTGTGCCCGATATGGCGATAGGCTCGCCCCCTATCACATCATGGGACGGAACATACAAGGCGAAATGTGGGTCTCTTGGTAGCACCTCTGCCTACCCGTATTGGGAAAAAGGCGTGATTTTATGTATGCAAAATTAAGTTATGCAGGATTTCGACACACGTTCAAATTAAACAAATCTTCCAACATTCTATCACAGATTCTATTCTCAATTTTAAAACCCGGAACATGTAATTCATTCTTCAGCTGTTGTACTCAACTGTGATTTCTATCTATCAAAAATCTGTTCGTTACCATAAAAAATAACGTTACAACCCTGCCATAGGGCTGGCAGCGCGCAGATTAAAGCTTCAATAAAAATGATTCACCTTATTTACGAGGCAGTACCATGACGTCATAAAACAACCGTATTTTTAAACTGGCCTGTTTAATGGTGGAAGATAAGGATTTTTTTATGATATTTGTATTTCATTTCTTCGTTAATGTACTGTGAACGTATGTATTTTTTCGGCTCTGAATTAGAGGAAATACGGAATAAGGAAATTGAAACCGAATTTGGTTCACTTTTGATGTGCCTTCAAAGCGAATCAGAGAAAATATGTGTGTATCGCTTATGTGATTCAGATAAAAAAAAGAAAAATACACCCAACAGTCACACATATAGTTCTAACCAAAGTCTTGTGCTGTGTAACAAAAACTACGAGAAACACCTGAAAATATTTGTAGGATACATAAACACTTGTCTCTGCACGGAGTTCGAACCCGCAACTTCTTGTTTCACAGTTAGCTTTCAACTCAATGTGACACGTATGTCAAACTGTTCACGTCATTATCAGTACTTTTGCCTTCAGTTGTAGTTAAATTCTAACGGCCTTATTCATAGACAGATTTAAAACCCATTTTAGCTATCGAATGTTTTGTCTTCTTTGCTCGAATTGAATTCTAAAGGCGTTCGAAAGAGGCAAAACATTTGATAACTTAAATAGGATTTAAATCTGTCTATGAATAAGGCCGTAACTATAAAAAGTCATTTTTGGTCTAGTTAGTAAGTATGACCCGAATTGGTATTGTGACGAAATTTGGATTGAATTAATATTTCTTCCATATAAATTGGCCCCTGCGTAGGCGTGTTTAACGTTAATTTTCGGAAACTTAATTTTTTCTTGAGTAAATTCTAAAGAACATAATTATTTTGCACAACAAAGAATTCTGTACTTTGTTTCGTAAGCTTGTATGAAAGTTTATCTCGTTGGCATTTTCGTGGATTTTTTTGTAACAATTTTGTTTACTTGTAGTTTTCTTTTAATTATTTTTAGGTGCAGTTATTATATAATTAAAATAATACGATTTGGTTTACTAAGTGATTAAGTGAGTTATTTTTCAGTATCATACTTTTGGAAATAAATCATATTTTAATGGCGAGAATATAATTTCGAAATCAGAACTAACGATATATAAGCCCGGAAAATGTACCTTCAAATGGGTAGACAGCATTGCAACCCACAGTTTGGTAAGCCTTTAATCCTCTAAATATGATTAGAGACAAAGCTATTGCTATTTCAGGCGGAAATTTCAGTCCCTGACTAGTTAGAAAAATCACACCAAATAACATGACCAGCCTGGAAATTCTACCCTCATAGAAAACAGACACTAGACGTTATAGACCAAAAAGAACCATTTTTAATTTTGAAGAGTTGTATTCCCCAGATCCAAAGATATTTATCAAATCATGACCATTTTTTATTCGCTTTGAAACAAACAATATTTTTCCAAATCGGTTCATGCGTCTTCGAGTAATCCGTGAACATACATAAAAAATGATTCCGACGAATTCAGAACCTCCTCCATTTTTTAAGTCGGTTAAGAATGCCTTTAAGAAAATTATTTGCATGTTCGTTTTAACGTTCACTGATCGTCTACACCCCCGTATCACCCAAAGATCCATGAGTCAGCACATCCATGGCTTTAGTATTTGCCATAGCGGGAGATCGGATATACTTGACGTAAACGGTTTTGTGACGAGCCAATACGTCAGTTCATCTAAAAAACATAAGATATTGGAACGGGGATCCGCGTTTTGCACGATTCATTTGGTTATAGACTTCGCAGAATTGTTTTTGTAGCTATTTTGAATGAGGATAGGGTCGATGTTGGTGTAGAATTGCTATTATATGTTGTGTCAGCAAATGTATTGTGTCCCATTGCTTGAAATAATTATGAAAAAATAGGCTTCATCTACCATGTTGGCCTATGGCAAGTTGGTGGGATTCACCCGTTATTAATACATTAAGAGGTTTTTTAGAAAAACTTGAAAAACAATCGTGAAAACGTAACGACTTTAACATGAATTGAATCATGTTATACGGACCTATTTCATCATCATCAACATCATTAAGTACAAGAAGTCTATGCTGAACATAGAGGTCCACAAAGTTATCCACAGAGACCTGTAGTCTCTTGGTAGCGATCAGGGGGATAACTCTATCATCCGAAACGAAGTTCGAATGTTCGAACGTTCGACGTCCGAAGTAAGTTATAAGTTTTCCACTTCTAAAAATCAATACTATTCTCTATGACACTTATCATTCACTCCGAACTTAGTCTATAGTTACCTACGATAGAGGATTCGAACATTTTGTAAATTACTTATGCACATTCGTACAGTTTCACGTATGTCGTTCGAACATTCGAACTTCGTTTCGGATCATAGAGTAACCCCTTGGATCCTAAGAAAAGCCAGTTCAGCAATAGATTTACTATATTTAAGAATTATGACCGTGAAAGTTTTGTTTCCCACCCTGCATATAACATCACACCTACATCACAGCTTCGTCCCACCAGAAAAACCTTTCCAAAATACTCCAGATTACAAAACTCCATTTCAATTCCTACACGTGCCTTACAAGTGCCTTTCCTTGAATATTTCTTAAAGGTTCGGCAGGTGGAAATCTAGTACAAGTGTACCCGGCATGTCAAGTGATTACTTGAACCGGCAAGCGGTGCTTAAAACGACCAGCGTAACTTGAGCTTTGGGAATAGTTGTACAATATTGTCGCCTTATTTATTTAGAATTTGAGTGACCAGTGTTAATTGACCTCACTGTCCAAAACTTGGTCATGCCAGATCTTTATGCCTGGTAGGTCTCTCAAACGTGAGAGGCCGCCTGGTTAGGTATCACCGCAATGTCAATTTCCTTCATCAAACAGCAGTGTAAATGCACTGTTGGTTTCCGGTTTGAAAGACATTGTAGCCCGAGTATCTACTGCACATAAAATGACTTAACTCAGTCTTAAGACGGCGAGCGCAGTGGAATGCTAAGCGTTGCTTTGTAATCCATGGTGTTGTTTAGTTTTGCTACTGTCATGAGCGGTCGTATCGCTTACCATCAGGCGAATGGCATGCTCGTCTCGCCATTCACTGCAATAAAAAAGCCTATTGCTAGTTAAATTGGCGTACTGTTTCCGTGCTGATGAGTCCATAATCGTCTGTTGCCGAACTTAGGTTTCTGTTACAACTAAGAGCTCGATTGAGAGAGCTTAGTTCATAATCAGTTCACGCTGGCTTAGTGCAAGTTGGCCTACTTCACATATAAAAAAGCTATTTATGCGGATAAGTTGCTGAGTCACTATGACTTTTTTAAATGGCTGTGTACGATGAATATCTGCACGAATATACGGATACCGGCATTGGTTATCAGGCTATCTTACCGATCGAAATACAACAGCTAAGCTCATATTTTTACTTGGAAGCTTTTTGACCACGCATTTATTCAAGAACAGTTTAGTAGTTTAGACTTTACAATGAAATATACAAATAAAAGGCAGAGTCAGTTTTGAAACCTATTTTAGTTATCGAATGTTTTGTCTTCTTCGCACAAACTGAATTCAAAACTCGTTCGAAAGGGACTAAACATTCGATAATTAAAATACGAGTAGGTTTTAAAATTGTCTATGAATAAGCCCGTAAAACTCACATGAACTGTTCAGTTTTTCTTTTGTACTTTTGCTGTCGGGTAAAATAAATAATTTCCACAAATGGTTAGACACTAAATTCTTATGTTTTGTATTCAAACATTTGCGTTGACTAAGGACAGGCCTAAAACAATAGTGTGGCAAATTCTATTGTAACAGTTTTCATAATATTTGTGTGGGCTGTAGATCTTTCGTATTTCAGTAACTTTATGTTAAGTACCTTTGCCGAATAAGGATACCTATAGCGTAAAAATATAAGGTGTAATGGTTTCTTAGATTTACGCGAATGTTACACATAGTTACACAAAAAAAATAGTTTTATTTCAAAATATAAGGTGTTTTTTTCTGTGAGAAAAAGTGAGCTACACCTTTGTAAAACGGTTTACTGTGACACTTTAATTCTCGAAGTAATATATCTTATAATTAAAACAAAGATTGTTGGTGGTCTGAAGATCTTTAAACTAATACGAATATTATATTATAATACTTTAAATCAATACGAATTTCATGAAATTTGCACCCTAAAAGACCAAAAAAATATGAAAATAAATTACTACTAGAAAAAAATCTAAATAAAGAAATTTTAGTATTCTCGTACGTTTAACGAAATCGGTACTAATAAGTTAAGTAGACATTTTTGTTTCGATGGGAAAATCAACACGATGTACCAATCCGATTTGAAATACTCTTATTACATTTAGTTGCATAATTCTTGTGGTACGTAAAGTTATTAAATATTACGCTTAAATCTTTAGGAACCAAGAAAATCAAATATGAGAAATACGTTTCTTGTAATATTTATTCAAAACTGGATGTTGAGTGTATTTATTTTTTTATTTTCTCGGTGTGTAGTAAAGTAATTTGCATTCGGGTAGAACTACGCAAATAAAAAACAATGCAAACTATACCAGTTACTGAATGACCTACTGAATAGAATATACAACAAAGATAAGTCGTAAAAAGAAAACAAAAAAATATGTTTGATCAGCATCAAAATTGGCGCAAAAATAACACATACACATACATAAAAAATCAAGTTAATAGCCTCCCATTTTCCCCCTATTTCCCTCTGTCTTTCCCATACACATTTGTATGTAAATGTTCAATAGTGCTGTGCAATTATGATCCAAAGATTTAACTCGATAAACCCGTATGTAAATATCCATTAGTGTTGCGCGATTGTATACCGATTATCGATAGATTCAACTCGATAATCGCGTGTGTGGCGTGTTGGTTTGAGTTATGTGTTTGTCGTAACTTAGTTTCCGATGACAAATTATGGGTTACAAGTTTAAGGATTTATGCGGCGTATGGTAATTTTCATTGGTACTTGGGTTGTAAATTGTTAAATTAGTATCGATTTCGTGTAAGTTTCGGCTCTTTTATCACTTCAAAATGTATTTTTTGAAAACTCTAACGTACTATTTACTACTGATAAAAGTGCTTACTATGCATTTGATGGTAATTCAGTGCAATTCTAATGAAGCATCCAATGACATAATTGTATCGGCTTCGTCAGAAACAAATACGCACAGATTAAGCCTAAAACACGACATAGTCATGTGAGTCACTGAGATTTGTTTTCCACCATTGTCTATAGTTCACATGATACGATCATCATTTTTTTTTATCCTAGTCAGCTAACTGTCAGTTATTAGCTCAAAAGAGCCAAGTTTCTAAAAAAATAACATGACCTAATTAGATTTTCCAGAATAGTAAAATATCCGAGAAAATCTTCACAGTGTATACCAAAGTTTTTAACCGTCAATTCGACTCCATTTAGAAATTATTATGTCTAAGCCAACTATTTGGCAGAAGTTTGGCTATACTCCCAATTTTACGACGTCTAATCCTAAGTTTTTAATGTCAAAGTAGCGTTGAAAGTATATAAGTTGGCACTACGTTTCTGTTTTAACAATGTTATATCGGGATTCTTTTTAAATTATTGGTGTTCTTTGAGATATCTAATAAGTTTATTTTACTGTAGGATTCTTTGTGAAAGAAAAGCTAGACTGCAAACACAAATCGATAAAACGTATGAATGAGAGTTAATATAAAACTTATTAAAAAGCTCCTCTGTGTCTTTACATTTGATATTAATAAAATTAGTGAGTCATAATTAATATAGTTACTTTTAATATTGATACAACAAATAAATAAACCTAACAGTCACAGTTACCCTCGTAAATGAATGTTCGTAAGCGATACAATGAGCTGTTTTTAATAAAATGTCAATTAATGTTAATTGAGTGTTCTGGTCCGTTATTCTTCAGCAAAAACTGCCTTTCAAATCGGTTCTAACTCCACATTATTCCTATATCGCCATAATCAGAACCTACAACCAATTTCTCGGGGTAACAATCACCAAGAACCAAAAATAGAAAAAATACAATGTTATCGATAACACAGCCCATCACTAGTCCGCAACAAAGTACACCACTACAAAAGGCGTCGGCGCGACCAAACGCAGGTCGTAAAAAATACGCCTATAAAACGGCCATGGCCCAGTCAAGATTACGGCCAGACGGGCATTAATGGCCTTAAGTGGCCATTAATTTTGTTCGATGCCACCTATTTATTTAGCATTTAAGATGTATTGGCAATTTTTTTTTAGTCTAGACTTTTTTGTAATGGAATAAGAATCGATTATCTCGTAAGACATACTTTTTTTTCGATGTTTATTTAATGTCCTGAAACTGTTAAAGTAAAATCGTTGTTGAATTGCATAATAATTATATTTGATTGTAGGTATTACAATTTATAGAAACAACGTTTCATTTGTGTTAAGCAAAAGGATACAATATACACAATTTAATATAAAAATTATGTTGTCATACATTAATAATTGAAAAAGTTACAAACATTTTTAACATAGTAGTGAGGGTAATTGTGAAGTAACAGAACAAATAGAATAGTGACGTCACCGCCGTTAAAATGCGGGCGTGTGAAAGAGAAAGCAAGATGTTCCCATTACGCCTGAATTTTGTTTTTAAAATACAATATTAAATAAAATCAATAACGTATACGTTTATTGTTGACGATACTTTCAGTAAAATGCGTCACATCTCCACAAATTAATTTGGATTTTAATCACAAAATTCTCCAAAACTACCAAAGACCCCGCCCTATTTAAACAATAACCTCTCACAATGTAAGATAATTTAAACCGGAGACACCTTCCCCAACTACCCCTTTCTTCTCCCCCCCTCCCCCTCCCTCTCCCCCTTCACGGTTCTGTCGGTGACAATCTTTAGAGTTATGATTTAATGCACCGAGCGCTTGCAGCTATATTTCTCAGGTTCTAAACTAGGAAGACAATCGCAAATGTAAGTGGAAACATACGGGTGGGAAGTTGGAGGCAAATATTTGTTTAGGGTGTTAGTGAGAATGAAATGACGTCGTAGTTCCTGGTAACCACGTCAGAACTTAATGTGTGGTTGAGTATATGTGTATGAATGTGTTTTAAGACAAACCTACGACAATGATCACAATGATCAGGGAAATATTAAGTGAAGTATAAGTACAGTATCGATCAACGCAATCATGCAGGCCAGATTTTATTCGGATACATACATAAACTCACGGCTTTTTCCCAGAAGGGGTACGCAGAGGTACTACCAGGACACCCACGTTTCGCCTTGTGTGATCCATCCCACGATGTGATATCGAGCGAGCCTTTTGCCGCGTCGGGTACAAACTGAATCCGGACTGATAATGAATAAGATAACCCAATCACTTTGCCGGACCTGGAATTCGAACCAGAGACCTCAGCGTTGTAATTGCAACGTAATACAACTACGCCACCGATGTATTGCAGTCTATATTTATTGACATGTAAAATACTTTTTCTAATTTAAATCTTAAAAGCTTTCTTAGATAGGTATATAAAAAACTAAGTGCGAACCCACGACCTAAATCCACCATTTCTTGACATAAAAGCGGCAATCAGGAACAAGACAGTGAGCTAATTGTCGCCTTTGGACACCGACACCATTGACGAGGCTTGTCAAACCTTTTGACCTGTTTCGTAAGACCGCCTGGGATTTTAGAAAGATTAGCAGTACTTTTGATACTGGTGTGTCAAAGTGACTGTATGGTTAGTATCTTGGGAAATCTTTGACCCGTTTCTTTAAGATCACCTTGGATTTTAATTCACACGCGTTGAGTGTGAAGATATATTAGTACCTTTGATAATGGTTTATCAAAGTGACTGCGTATTGTTAGTAGCTTGTCAAAGATGCTTCTCACTTTCCCGCCAAACAGCAGTGTAAACGCACTGTTGTGTTCCGGTTTGAAGGAAATTGTAGCCAGAGTAACTGCTGGACATAATGAGACTTAACATCTTATTTCTTAGGATGGCAAGCCCAGTGCGGCCAAGCATTGCTTTGTAATTGATGTTCTTGTTTGGTTCATGAGCGATCGCATTGCTTACCATCAGGTTTGCCTGCCATGCCATTTCGTCTTGCTATTCACAGTAATAAAAAAATAATTTTAAATAAAAAAATCAAAACCGACTTCAAAGTGCCACTACAAAGTAACAAATAATATATATTTCATCGTACTAGTACCCAATGATTAATGTTCTTATTGACTTGACTAGCTAACAAATCTTAAATACGTAATATTTTGAAGGCGGGTCGCTAAGTGCCGAACATGTACGCCTTACGCTTAACATTAATTTGTGTAAGTAATTATAGCGTAATACACGCAAGATTTACACGGAATTTTAATTTGTCTTAATATATCAGGCCGTAATCGTCCACTGTTGAGCATGGGACACAACATACCTTTTCTTGTACTTAAAGGCCTTTATGTCATGCAGGTTTCCTGACTATGATTGAAATATATCACTGTTAAAGAGTTTGGTAATTGAATATCGTCAACACACAAGTGACTCCGATACTTCCGGAGGTGTATACCCTGGAATTATAACCGAGACGGTGGTCAACCGTCTCGTGGATCATATCTAGATAATTATCAACAGGCTACCACACACATGTAAGACACATAGAAATTCTATCAAAACTTCAATAAATTTACACGTAGGATTAGCACATTATATTCATTTGTGTTTAATTTACTTATGTGCCTTTCTGAGCCAACATTGCAGGATCTACATGTAATATCAAATGGTGTAACATTTGCTTAAATTTATACGTGTTTGATATTTAGCGACCCGCCTTCAAAATATTACGTATTTAAGATTTGTTAGCTAGTCAAGTCAATAAGAACATTAATCATTGGGTACTAGTACGATGAAATATATATTATTTGTTACTTTGTAGTGGCACTTTGAAGTCGGTTTTGATTTTTTTATTTAAAATTATTTTATTTGTCCCTTTTTAGTTTTGATAGGCATCGTAATGATGAGAAAGGTGATCATGATATAATCAAAACGATGTCTTTAAAATTTACGAATCCTTCAGACCAAACATGATATTAATGCTGTGAAATTATGAGAAGATTGTAAGTCATTATAATCATGATATCTGCTATTGTTAGACACTGACCAGGTCGGATTCTCTTAGTTTACGTCGGTAATTTACGTATCTATTTCTCTCACTCTCCCTCTTCTTCACCTACTGTTTATAGTAAAACTTTTATATTGAAAACTGAAATTAATTGTATCTATTATCTACCCCCCCCTACACGCCTTTCTCCTTTTAACCCCCTTTGTAGTAACACACTTATACCGAACCAGGTGCAAAAAGAATTATTGCTGTACCGTTCAATTTTGAGGAGTTCTGCTCTTCAAGTCCGAAGATATTCATCAAGTCTTCACCATTATTTAATTACACCAATCTAACATATCATACTTGTCGACAAAATAATTTATTTTTAATCGTTTAAGTACTGCCAGAGATATTGAGTATTTACATTAGTATCTATTTTCTCCTCCCCCCCCACACCCCTTCCCCCTTTTAAGCCCCCCTTTGTAGTAATACGCTTATACTGAACCAGGTGCAAAAAGAATTATTGCTGTACCGTTCTATTTTGAGGAGTTCTGTTCTTCAGGACCGAAGATATTCATCAGGTCTTCACCAATTTTTTATGGGACCAACCTAGTATATCATGCTTTTCGACAAAAAAGAAATTTTTGAAATCGGTTCCCTAATACCAGCGTAATCGAGTAACAAACATACATAAAAAAAAAAAAAATTCAGTCGTATTGATTACCTCCTCTTTTGAAGTCGGTCAAAAAACATGAATTTCAGGTCTACCTATGCGTATAAATGCAAAAGATTTAGCATTTATGGGTTAATATTTTCCTTTGTGTGTTCTATTATATGTTCCACGGGGAGTACCTATTCCATTTTTTAAACTGGTACCATAGAAGAATTCGATGTTGTTGTTGTTGTTAAGATAGTCCATATCACATGGTATATATTTTTAAAGTCATACAGGCCTTCTTAAGCCGAGCTATTCATGCTACAAGCTAGACTAGACGGCATTTAACTACTAAAAAATACATTACGTCCTACAAAACTATTCATGGAATTCACTCATGTGATCTCAACACTAAACCCGTCACGACATATTCCATTTATATGTTAATGTCTTATAAATACTTTTAACAAAATCTCAAGGGTAATGGTTTCTTAGATTTTCGCGAATGTAACACATTAACTAAAATATAATATGTTGCATATGAACTAAAATCTTATGGGATTATATGACAATTCCATATTATATTTTAGAGGGTTTTTACGTATGTACTGTCACAATTTTGTATTAACTGGCAATTATCATCTATAAATCGTATATAAGGTCCGATAATGGAATTTGGCCGCTGTATATGTTTCTTTTTAACCCTGTACCTGTATTAAATAAATAATTTCAATTAGAATTGATTTTATTTTTATTGCATATTGTGGCCCGGGAAACGAGCACACAAGTCATCTAACATTTTGCACTTTATTAGCTAATATTAAAAAAAGGAATATAATATAAAACGCAGCGATTGTTAACGGTACAGAAGTCAGTATGTTTCCAAAGAAATAAGCAAATGCGCCGCCACTGTCTCAGAACTCGAGATGAATACGAATTACTGGCTTTAACGCAGAATATTAAATTTTCAAAATTATTTTACCCTTTGTCATCGCAGCCGGATTATTAAAGCATCTTTGATGTTTTATTACAATATGGTAATTTATCAACGGCAGTGGAAGAGTACTTAGTGAATAGTGGGGTTATGGGTTCAATGCCTCGGTAATAAAATAATTATTTTTGTCAAAAGAAAACATTGGAATAAGATGATTGGTTGATGCCTATTATCCAAAAACATGTTGGACATTCATATGTCAAAATATGTTACCGTCCTATTTCATGAAATTTCGACTTGGCGCAGTGTAAAATAAAAAAATGACAATCTGATTTTCTAGGTCATATTTTCTTTGGTTTGAAAGGAACGCAAAGCACAGGTGTATATAGAACTTTTGAAAATGATGATAAGAAACTGTTTATGACCGGGATATTCATAGAAAAAGAAGGATTACCTCTCTCTTTTTCCCTCTTTTTCTATTTCTCATTAGCCACTGGAAGTCTAACGAACATATTCTCCAAGGATACCCACAACGCCATTTTAGATACAACTATGAAAAAATACATAATCAAAGTTAATAGCACATCATCCCAAATTGCCCAAAACCTCACGCAAATGATATACGGAATCACATAATATTCCATGTCGAAACGAAGGTAGGCAGAGAGATAAACGATGGTCTGCGAGGTGAGTGTCACATGACCTGCAAACAAGAGCTGTTATTAATTATAATTCTCACAGGTCGTATAACTTGGCAATTAGCGGGTTGTTTTTTTTTTGTGCAATTAATGGCGAGACGAGCATGCCATTCGCCTGATGGTAAGCGATACGACCGCTCATAAGCAGTAGCAAACCAAACAATACCATATATTACAAAGCAATGCTTGGCATTCTACCGTGCTCACCATCCTGAGACATACGAAATTAAGTCTCATTATGTCCAGTAGTTACTCTAGCTACAATGTCCTTTAAACCGGAACACAACAGTGCATTCACACCGCTATTCGGCGGGACAAAATGAAATACAATTATCAGAAACAAAAAGAGCATAACTATGAATAATTTAGTTTTAATCTTCAATACTACCTAAATATGGATTGGCGATTAGTCGAAAGGTTAAAATCAAGTTTTTGCAACATTTTGAGCATCTCGTGAGTTATTCAGTTCTACTGTCTCGGAAAAATACAAATTGCGTGCAGGTTAGAAGCTTATTTTAAACAAGCTAAAACACAAAATAATCCAAAAACACCCAAGATAAGGCTTTACACCCGTTGTACATATAAGCCGCCTACACGCTCGTAAATTACCGTGAAATGTCTTAATATGTTCCGCTCGCTTGGGGATCCGTTGGCACAGAACCCCTGTTTGCGGTGTAATTTTTGATTATAAAGGTTGAAATTTAGGTTCTGATGTGAATTGTTTATTTTTTGCGCTTTAAGGAGTTAATGTTGTATGGTAATATTTTTGAAATAAAACATCTTTACGCACGCTTGACTTGGGGAGTAAGCTGGTGAATGCGTGACGGGAACGTTACGAAAAATGTGATCGGGTGAGGCGAAAGGAAGCTGAGAGGGAGATAGATATAAGTTAGTGAAGATAGAGGTACGAGCACACACTTTTCAAGTTGACATTTTGGTTTCAATCACTGAGTAAGGGTGGGTTGCAGAAAATCGACGTTTTTGTTAACGGTAAAGTTAACTTTAGCAGTGACAATAACAATGACCACGGGATAGAAAATTCTTTTGTTGCACCATTGTCATAATTGTTATAGTTAAAGTTAAAAGAGTGACCAGTGAAATGATGCGATGCGATTTTACGTCGGAATTTATCAGCGTATTTTTGTAAATTGTTTTAAAATACAGGTTATAATTCAAATCGATACACAAATGACAATTATCAATACAGAGAACCCACACAAATAACGAAAGATAACCGTAACTTTAACAATAACCGCCCGAAATTGAACGGTTAATGTTAATGTTATACGTGACGTCATTTTAACAATTGTTAATTTTATGCAACCCGAAAATTGCATAACCGTCGATTTGACGGCTGATTAGCCCTTAGTTAATGTTAAAGTTATTTTCTGCAACCCACCCTTAGATAATATAATGTTTTTTCGCTATGTAAGTTATTGCTTTCATATAAGATATTTTTTGAGGGTAGCTGCAATTTTTAATACCGATATGCCTGTATTTATTCGGTCGTTTAAAACTTTAATGTTTTGATAAGTATTTTATCATCCAAATCTTCTTCTACCGATGTTATACATCAAACTAATACGAGTACAACTAATTATATAAAAAAAATATAATTTGCAAATAACAGAGTATTACAGCTAAAGAAGTAAAATTTAATTGAAAAAAGAGGATTCTGGGACCGGCTGGTAAAGGGTAGATAGAAAAAACATGCCAAATACCACACATAAATTTTTTTTTGTTTAATTATAATTATTGTATGTGTATTGTTGCACATTCTTTTTTTAAATCAAACACGTCAATCTACAATAGCACTGTATGAATGCTCGTATACAATCGATCAGTTTTAAGTACGATTGAGAGGGGTTAGGCCATATAATCCGCCACGTGCGGATTGACAGACTTTATGTACCGTAGACATTCTTACAAAACGCTATTGTATGCGGGTTTACCCACCATGTTTTCCTTCGCCGTTATAGTGATGGTTGCCTGTCAATACACACGTGACTCCGAAAAGTCAGATTTGTGTCCTGGGATTTGAATCCGCGACCACCGGAAACACGTTAGCAGCCGCATTTGATCCGTTTACCAATAGGCCACCACGCACTTCGAATATTTAAACAATTTTATAAGGGCCAAATTTAAACAATGCGAAAATATTCAGAAACTTTGGTCAGGAAAATATATTTTTTTACCCACTTATTTCACATCATTTTACGGGTCACGACGCCTTTTTGAGAAACAACCTACAGAACCCAAATGACATTTAAAATATACTCTCTACCTGAACATATTTATTAATGTGTCCCAATAATAAATTTAATAAGTTATTTGTTAGTTTCCACGTGTGATCCAATAAATTTGGAATTTTTTAGAACGTTGGGTGGTTCGGTTTATAGTTTTTTTTTTCTATAGCATTGTTTAATATCATCAATGGCGCTTTTTTATAGATGTCGATAAAATAAGGTTGTAAATTCAACACGTTTTGATATTTCAATGCGCCGCATATTTTGTTTCTTTATTGAAATGTGAGTGCCTAGCTGTGGGCAGAAAAGACTGATAAATCGGGGGTTTTAGGTTCAAAGCTAAGGCTTTCTAAGTTACATGTATTTTCAAGCCATTGTAATACACATAATTATGATAAAGTATTCGTATTTTAACGAATCATACAACGAACGTCACATGGAATTAAAATAATATATTAATGTTACATTTTTTGCAGTATAATTGAAGTCGCACTGTCTGCAAGATTGCCTCGGTACTACGGTACCAAGCTGAGGTCTCGGGTGCGAATCCCGGGTCGAGCAAAGTGACATTGGATTTTTCTATTCATTATCAGTATGGAATTTGTACTCAATATGGCGATAGGCTCGCTTCCAACCACAGAGTGGGACGGAACATACAAGGCGAAATATGGGTGTCCTGGTAGCACCTCCGCCTACCCCTTCTAGGTAAAAAGCGTGAGTTTATTTATGTATGTAATTAAAGCCGCATGAACAATTCCATGTAACGTTCCATAAGAATTAATTTGAGATAGAATACGATATAAAACGGGCACAAAGCGATGTGAAGCAAGTTTTACAGTAGACGTCAAACGGTTCATACAGTCGGCGAGATCATTAAAATTTATAACCAGCGGACCTCAAGCCTCGTAAATATACGTTGTAATTTGGGCCTCTCAGTGGCTACTTTAATTAACTGCGGTTATATACGTATGAAATACATTTTTATGGTCTTGAAATGTCCGTCCGTTTGTGTTCTTTGTACATACATACATAAACTCGCGTCTTTTTCCCAGAAGGGGTAGGCAGAGGTGCTACCAGGACACCCACAATTCGCCTTGTATGTTCTGTCCCACGGTGTGATTGGGGGCGAGCTTATCGCCATCTTGATCACCAATTCCTGACTCCGGAGTGATATTGAATAGAAAAATCCAATATCACTTTGCCCTACCTGGGATTCGAAGCCGAGACCTCAGCTTTAGTACAACTACGCCACCGAAGCGATGTGTTCTTTGTATAATTGATGTATGATTAAGCGTCAGACGTCCACGTATAAGGACAGATGACCTGGAAAACTCGCAGGATCCAGGCCGTTTTCAAGTCGCTTTAGAACTTCAGGCTTATATTGCGTAGGGCTGTGGTTGAAGAGAGAGAGCTAAATTATATCATCTGGTTTGGTTTTAAGTCAGCTGCAGCCTGCAACTTGTAAAGGATTTTGTTATTCACATCCTGGATGATATTTAGCCAGGCAGTCCAGTGTAGGAATTTAAAATATTTTTTAAGATGTTGACAGTTGTAATAATTTACGTAATCTCTAGAAACAGACAGCTTCCAGCAGGTCGATGTGGAGATTCCTCGAGGAGGCTTATGATTAGCAGTTGACTTTCTGTGGCTAAAGAGAGAAAGAGAGTAAAGAGTGAGTCTTTTAGCTTTTTGAGTAGCCCATTGTTGGCACAATAATACATACATACATACATAAACTCACACCTTTATCCCAGAAGGGTTAGGCAGAGGCGCCACTAGGACACCCACATTTCGCCTTGTATGTTCCGTCCCATGATCCGTCCCGGGGGCGAGCCTATCGCCATATCGGGCACAAATTCCTGACTCCGGGCTGATAATGAATAGAAAAACCCAATATCACTTTGCCCGAACCCGGGATTCGAACCCGAGTCTCAAGAGCGTTGTAGTCGTACCGTAATACAACTACGCCACAGAGCAGGCACAATAATAAGGCAAAAAAAATATGTTTTACTTAAAGGTTGTGCCAATAATAAAAAACCTATTCATTTCATTATATTGATTGCACAACTATAACAAGCAAACACAGCATGCAAGCAATAGTATCAGGTGCGCCATTTGTCCAAGCTTTCTACGTTAAAACAATATCAAAATCGACCCCAAAACTCCAAAACACGGACAAAAAGACCCTACAACCGCAATCATATTTCATTCTAAGGGTCCGCGTGAAAAACCAATTAAACAAGACCTACGGTTTTTGGGTCGAATGCTTATGCTAATGACCCACTTAGAAGGTATTTTTTTCGCTCGTGGGTATCGTTAACGTACGGACAATTTTAGCTAGCGGATGTTTTCAAGCCCTTTTCTCTTCTCCTTTAACCCATGCCTAAGTGGAGTTAATGCAAAAATGTTTGTTTTGCAAATTGCAAGAAGATTCGACTTATTATTATACAATATGTTACCTGCGTAACGTCAACTGTTTAAGAAAAAATCTATCTAGGGACAAATAATCATTAGTTCAAATGATAACACAGATCAGACCGAAAATGAAATACCCTAATTTTTCATGCCATCTCTGACAACGCGCTTTAAGTACCGTAGGGTACTTTTACGACCACAAAACACCCGGTTCTCAATGGACAACAAGCATTATGTACCATTTAAACATTTACTTAAAATCTCCATATTTATACTTCATAATTTAAACGGTTCAATGACAAAGGTTCTAATTTGAAAAGGCCTTGTTTTATTAAGCTTTTTGTTATTTTTACATTTTAATGTTAATTTATACGGTGAGGTTAAAAAGTGATAGCTTATGATAAGGGGCGGATTGCTGAGACGGTACCATAGGGTTCGAAACCAAGCAGTATTCACCCGTATTTTTTCGAAATGACCTAATTAATGGTAACTGGTCAGGTGTCACACTTTAGATATTTTCTTTTTTTTTGATTAAATACATAAAAGAAAGGCAACCGCATAAAAATATTAAACAGTTACAACGTTACTAAGCAATCTTTTATTGATTTAAGTAAAATACAGGCACACTTATATTCTAAACTAATAAACTAAATCATGATAAAACTTACATCATAATTACACCAACCTCACATTATACATGCATACATAAACTCACGCCTTCTTCCCAGAAGGGGTAGGCAGAGGTGCAACCAGAACACCCACGTTTCGCCTTGTATTTTCCTTCCCACTATGTGACAAGGGGCGAGCCTTTCGCCATATCGGGCACAAATTTCTAACTCCGGGCTGATAATGAATAGATAATAATTGTGCATTGTGTACCTCACATAATAATTGTGGTATGAGTATAAGTTCAGATAGAATAAAAATATTATTTCAAAAATAAATCTATGTGCTAGCGATTTGTAATAAATTTCTAAAGTCCGCCAATACGCACTAGGCCAGCGTGGTAGACTATATAGCCTAACCCATTTCAATCGTTCTCTCGATTGTACAGGAGGCTCGTGCCCTGCAAAAGGACATATATGGGCTGATACACATACCTATAGATACATTTATCTGCCTTACTCAAACGTGCGATCTCCCAACAGTCCATTATAATACAAACGTCACCTACGTTTTACAATCCTTTGTTATTTTAACCTATTGTGTACCCAATCAAACTGCGTCGTGCGAAACACATAATCTTTAAGATTTTCGACAGTTATTAGTCTGGAAACTCTTAAGAATGATCCCTTAAGTCGCAATGATTTCGCACGGTCACGGCCGGGTTCTTGAAAAACATAATTTGTGGAAAGCACAAAAGTTATTTTACAACGTAATGAGATTACGGTGGGTTTAATAATAAAACTCGGCGAGATAAATTCCACACATTAATCATCGACGCGGGATGAATTTTGTTTACCAGTTTTGTAATTTTATAGTATTTTTTTTATAACGATGAATGAAAATTAATGAAAAAAAAATGGCGAGACGAGCTTGCCATTGATGGCAAGAGATACAACCGCTCATGGATAGTAGCAAAACTAAATAACACCATGAATTACAAACCATTGCTTGGCCTTCCACTGCGCTCGCCATACTGAGACATAAGATGTTAAGTCTCAATATGTCCAGTAGTTACCTTGGCTACAATTTCCTTCAAACCGGAACACAACAGTGCATTTACACTGCTGTTTGCCGGGAGAAATATACATTGCGGCGGTACCTACTCAGGCGGCCTCTCACATATTATGAGAGACCTACCACCAGTTGGGTCTTTTAGTAAAGCGTGTATTTTAGATTTTTTTAACTATTATTTATTTATTAATTTTACTAAAAAATTCTATCTACGGCTATCTTATCAAAGGGAGGCAGCTATGCGCAAATTATTCACATCTAATTTTAAAATTTATATTTGATGTCTTTTGTAAACGATGTGTTCACCTCTAATTGACGGACATAGCGGATTTAAAAATTATTGTTGTACCATAAGAGTGTATTAATATGTTGGCAAACCTTATTAGGTTTAAATAAAATAAAATAAATGAACCCAGCAGTGGAACAAAACATCAGGCCAAAAATTCTCAAAAAGGTGTTAAGAGGGTATAAGCTACTCTGCTACATCATTCCATCTCTTAATAAGTGTCGAAGCAAGGGCTGTCTTAAATTACGTCATTAGTTTTGTCACATCATGGGGGAAAGAGGCCCTAAAAACGGCCCTGCCCTTATTAAAAATGCCGGTATAATCCACGCCTTCTCGACTATCACACCGGGAAATAAGCTCGAAATTTCGTCCATGCGCACACCTAGATATTAAATTTTCATCTGTCTTTGAAGCTCATTATTCCGATGCCTGGTGGCCTCTTAGCAAGGGACCTGACGCGGCTGCTGATACGGTTTTCGTGGCTTCGAGTCTCAGGGCATATCTCTGACTTTTCGGATTCACTTGTGTATTCTTATAGCCCTATTCATAGACATATTTAAAACCTATCGAATGATTTGTCTTTTTCGCTCAAACTGATTTCTAAAGTCGTTCGAAAGGGACAAAACATTATATAGCTAAAGTAGGTTTTAAATCTGTCTATTATTATTATCTGTCTTATTGACTGTTAGTGAATTACCACACTATTTAACAATGAAGGACTGTTTTACTTGAGGTTGCCTGCATGCTATATACACTATAAATACATTTTACTGGTGGTAGGTCTCTCATATGTGAGAGGCCGCCTGGGTAGGTACTACCGCAATGTCTATTTCTCTCGCCAAACAGCAGTGTAAATGCACTGTTGTGTTCCGGTTTGAAGGACGTTGTAGCCAGAGTAACTACTGGACATATTGAGACTTAACATCTTATGTCTCAGGATGGTGAGCGCAGTAGAATGCCAAGCATTGCCTTGGAATTCATGGTGTTGTTTGGTTTTGCTACTGTCCATGAGCGGTCGTATAGCTTACCATCAGGCAAATGGCATACTCGTCTCGCTACTCATTGCAATAAAAAAAAAATTCTATCTAATGAAGGACCTCGACCATACATAGGCATGGTGAACTATAATTAACCCCCTCAATCGAACTTACGATTGTAGAGGTCAGCAATGGGCGAATTTGGGCTGAAACTGCTTTAGAGTAAAATGCGGTCCATACTGAGTGAACAGCTCGTAGCTTTAAGTCATACATACATAAACTCACGTCTTTTTCCCAGAAGGGGTAAGTAGAGGTGTTAACAAGACACCCACATTCCGCCTTGTATGTCCTTCCGACGATGTGATAGGGGGCGAGCCTATCGCCATATCGGGCACAAATTCCTGACTCCAGGCTGATAATGAATAGAGAAATCCAATATATTATGCCCGACCCGAGATTCGAACCCGAGACCTCAGCTTTACCAGCACCGAGGCAGTCTAAGAAAAGAAGAAAGAAGTCAAAGGAATCGCCTGTACATAGTTTCAGATAATGGAATAACTAAGATATGTCAGACCGAGTAAATATTTATTCTGTGTCAACAAACAGACTTTTCATGTCAAACAGAAACTAGGAGTTACTTAATGTGTCCTTTGAAGCAAAAACTTATATTCCATATTTATTTTGACGAAACGATGTTCTTGAAATTTGACCTTAATAATAAATCATTCTGTTTGTACACCAATTTCTTTGCTAAGAACATGTTTAAAGAGCGAATGTATGAGATGTAATTTGGAATTCATCAAAGGAATTTGATATTTTGAAATATTAATGGGAGCGTTGGGTGGCAACTGCTAAGAATTGCTCTTCTTTGTGTAGCGATGTGTCTGACATCATATTATGTTATATGACATTACTGCACCGATAATACTGTTGATACATAGCAACATTTTATGTTGTTTTTATTAATTGTGTTAATAAATATCTGATTGATAAACGAAAGGTAAGGGGTTAAATTCCCGCAACGAGACAATTGTTTCGAGTCTGGCGAAAAAAATCTCCGGTAATTTTTAAATCGACATAAAACTTTGGACCATGTTTACAATTTTTTGGTTTACTTATTTATGAAAGCTCACGACGGCACGTAGAAATATTTGAGTAATTCAAGAGTCACAACAAGCCATTGAATAATTATGTGGAACCAAAGTGAAATTCAACATCGCTGCATTAAAATGACAGATCGATATAAAATGTCCTTAAGAAGTATAATAAAAAATTTGCCAAACCGCATTTTCTTTTACTTTTTCCCACACAATGTAAATCTGATTTAAGTATAATAAAAACATTATTCAATACACATAACAATGTGATTGATCAAGCCTTTTGTCATTGCCGTTTTTGAAAATTTCATGATATAAATGGCGTATGAATTAAGCGTGCTTTTGTTTGAAAAAAATAATATTTCATATGAGACATATTGCGAACTGCATATTACATTTCTCGGCTGGGAACCTTTCGGAAATTAATATGTGTTTGATATATTTATAACATTTCTGAGAAAAGTTAAATCTATTTTGAACGTGCTAGAGCTACTATAGAAAGGCACTGCACGAACAGGGGCAGTACCATTGTCTCACCGAAAAAAAAAACTGTCTTGCAGACTTAACATCTTATGTCTCAGATGGCGCGCACAGTGGAGAGCCAAGCAATGCTTTGTAATTCATGGTGTTGTTTGGTTTTCTACTGTCCGTGAGTTGTATCGCTTACCATCAGGCGAATGGCAAGCCCGTCTCCCCTTATATTGCAAAAAAAAACATCATCTTACTGAAAAGCGACATTAGCTGTCATATTTTATTCGAAAAGTGAGATTTCTGTGCGTCCAATGCCCTTTCCTTCTCTGATACTTTTTATCTCTCATCCCCTTCCCATTATAAATAAATATATAAATATATAAATACACCCAACAGTCACATACATAGTCCTGACCCCACACTACGATCGAGTCTTGTGTCGTGGGTATCAGAAACTACGAGAGATATCTCTCCGGTCTCACAAACACCCAGACCCGAGACAAATATTTGTGGGCCTCAAGCATTTGTCTCGATGCGGGGATCGAGCCCGTGTTCTCTCGTTTCACAGCCGGCGTCTAACCAACTGCGCCGCGGAGGCTGTCGAAAGAATAGGAACGCTCCAACGACCAAAGTATTGTGATATTCATTAGCAGTAATTATGTACATATCAGATGAGGCTACCACCAAGTTCTATAACGGTGAAGGAAAACATCGTGAGGAAACCTGCAATCCATAGTTGGTTAGACGCCGCCTGTGAAACGAGAGGCCGGGGGTTCGATCCCCGCACCCAAACAAATGTTTGTGTGATCCACAGGTATTTGTTTCGGGTCTGAGTGTTTGCGAGACCGAAAACTCTCTCGTAGTTTCTTATACCCACGACACAAGACTCGATCTTAGTGAGGTTAGGACTATGTATGTGACTGTTGGGTGTATTTATAGCGATTTTTAAAATTCTATGATATGTAAAGTCCACCAACCTGCACAAGGCCAGCGTGGTGGACTATAAGGCCTAAACACTCTCAATCGTACCTTCGATAGTAGAGGAGGCGCGTGCCCTGCAGTGGGACGTATATGGGCTGATACAGATACAAATGAGGTTTACTCGTTAGCCGGAACTATGCAATTAAAAAACTCCTCCACCTTACATGAAATAGCTAGGTGATAAACTACACAAATAATTTGATATGTAATATACACTGGGTAATCAAAGTGCTTTTTAATGAGGGAAAAAAGTCCAAAAGTTATGGCGTGGGCCGATTATTAATTCATAGTGTTTTGGTAATTAGAAAAACAAATGAAGGGGTTATGTGTAGCGGTATTCTTTTTTGTGTGGTATAAGGTATAAGCGAAAAAGTATAACGGTCTTATGCATCTATATCTATATCAGCCCATATACGTCCCACTGCAGGGCACGGGCCTACTCTACAATCGAGGGAATCGATTGTGAGTGGTTAGGCCATATAGTCCACCACGCTGGCCTAGTGCGGGTTGGCGGACTTACATACCGAAGAAATTTTTTAAAATCGCTACGGTATGCAGGTTTCCTCACGATGTTTTCCTTCACCGTTAAAGTGCGTGGTGATTGACTATCAATACACACATAACTCCAAAAAGTCAGAGGTGTGCCCTGGGATTTGAACCCGCGACCACCGTGAACATGTAGGCAGCCGCGTCTGGTCCGTTACCAACAGGCCACCACGCACTTATGCATAGTCAGATTGTAAACCTATTTACCGAATGTTTTGTTTTCTTCGCTCACACTGTATTCTAAAGTCGTTCGAATGGGACAAAACATTCACTAACTAAATTAGATTTTAAATCTGTCTATGAGTAAGGAAGAAAATTATAGAAATGTAAGGCACTGTTTTAACTACCCTTTATGTCAACAAGTCTTAAGAAGTAAATCGTATGAAAAGAAACCGGTTAAGTGCGATTTGGATTCGATAATCTAGACTCAGTACCTGTCTTCTAATATTGTTCTATACCAAACTGTAAATAAAAGTGGGACTTTAGAATACTACTCACTATCATCTGGCGAAAAACCACACATCATTTAATTATTTGTTTTTTTTTAGTTTATTACATACATAATGATAATAATATGTGGAAATAGCTGTGTCAGAAACAAATTTACTTATACATTGTACATATTTTTTTTTTTTGGTATAAACGATGGTTAGATGACATTGGCATCGGCGCTGTAAGATAACTCTCTTTATGTGCCACAATCAGGTCCTCTTTAACTCTACGAAAGCTGCCGAGAACTTGGACACTAGTTTTAGTTAGAAGGCTATCTAGTTTAAAAATTCAAAGCCTTTTTGCTCCAGTCTTCAGTTTAATTACACGAAGATCCATAGCGTAAGTTTATTACTTTGGCTTTCTTTTCCTCAGTCTATTTTAAAGGCAAAATGATCAAAGTCGTTAGTAATAAAAAAATGGTATAGCCATCGATATCTGCAATTACTCATACATATATAACACAAATATATTGAATTGTATATCAATTAAGCGTTAAATTAAATAAATAATAATTTATTAAAAAATGCCAATTAATTAATCCAGCAACTGCAACCTTATCGCTGTTCAAAAAGCTGACATTTATAGGAAATATTTTAATTCGGAAAATAGCTGGAATTGTAACCATTGCACCCGCACGCCGTAAATTTTATTTATAACTCAATTAATTAAGGATTACGTCAAGTAATTAACACGTAAACGTATCAATTCATTAAATATTTAAAATTATTTTAATAATTTCCGAAAGTATTTACTATTTACAATAATTCGAACGCATTTTGCCTTCACCCGTGAACGTTTTTGCATAAAAACAAATATTTTGTATAAACATTTTAATTAATTAATTATGTTAGTGCCTGTGGCGGTGTTATGGTAAATGACAGATAATAATGTTACATTATTTTGGAGTTTATAAAAGCTTATATACGAAATGAAATATTTAATTTGATAATTTCTTGGCATGAAAATATTACGGAAATTCGAGCCAAATTCATCCTTAATTAAAATTATTTTCTTTTTGTGTTTAAAAACAATTTGGTAAAAATGTTAAGTAGTTTTTTTTTTATTCTTTTTATATTTTACCGTGACCACTAACAAAATATCTTATTTTATTTTGATTAACTCTTTCTTGTTCATTTTATAACACGCTATAATCCTGAATCTCGGCGCTTGGTTAATAAATTCCATGCTAACATAAAAACCATGCTTGTTAGTTAAACTAACATAAATCAACACGGTTAGTTAAATCTTTGAGTTAAACCGCGCCGCCCTCAAACAACCGCGGTGAAGTGATTCTAACGCCATATCTCACGGTTTTATAGGCTTAGTGGTGAGAAGAAACGTGAGTGATGTGGGTTCGAATACAGAATTTAGTGTAGTTAGGTTTTTGGTAATATGAACCTCTTCTACCAGTGAAAAACCGTTTTGTTTGGTTTCGATTTCTGGATCGACCGGGGATTTCGCCATTGCACAAATTAATTCAGATTAGTTGGGGTCAAATATTTATTGATAAGGTATAGCTATAACGACGAAGGAAAACATCGGGAGGAAACCTGCATACCATAACGATTTGTAAAATAAATAAACAAGTAAATTCTATGGTATGTAAAGTCCGCTAACCCGCACTAGGCCAGCGTGTTGGACTATATGACCTAACCCCTCCTCAATCGTACTCTCAAATGTCGAGGAGGCACTGCAATGGGACGTAATATGTATATGGGCTGATACAATATGTAATTATTGATCAGTTAAGAGTAGTGGACCTACCAGCTGCAAAATCTCCTTTTCAAGATATTTCATCATCATCATCATCAGCCCGTTGCAGTCCACTGCTGGACATAGGCCTCTCCCAAGGTACGCCACAGAGCCCGGTCTGCTGCTTTACGCATCCAGTCGCCGCCGGCCCTCTTGTGCAAGATAATTATTGTATCTTATTTATTGTTGGTCCGAATTATGCCGAATTCCCCGAAACCGGATACACACAGGCTATATTCAAAACGATACCCTTAGGTATCCCAATTTGAAGGATTTGTATTCGTTGTGTCCACTGTTCACTATGACCATATAAACCAGCGTGGTGGACTATATGGTCTAACCACTCTCAATCGTTCGCTTGATTGTAGAGTAGGCCCGTGCCCTGCAGTGGGACGTATATGGGCTGATACAAATGGCTTCGCCCCTATCACATCGTGGGACGGAACGCACAAAGCGATTAGGTAATTTGAAGGATTTATCATTGCCGCTGTTCACTATAACCACCACAAACAACGTACACTTCAAAACCCATACATCCAATCCGCGGACATCAAGTCCATCCCAAACCGTTCGATAAAAGATCTGGGACGGGTCATTGTGAATTTGGTGGGTAAATATGTCAGCTGAATTGCCCTCTTTGTAGTGAATGGCCGTCAGCTAAAGAACCCTGGCTCCGACCACTTTGCAAGCTTGTCAGCTATTTATGAACCTGGGAATTGAGATTTTAAACTTTGAATTGAATTTTGGGATTAGAATGGGAAAGTTGGATGGATCAGCATCTTGGTTTTAAATACGTGTATTCTATATTGACAGCCTCCGTGGCGCAATTGATTTGATGCCGGTTGTTAAACGAGAGGCCGCGGGTTCGATCCCCGTTTCTGATACCCACGACACAAGACTCGATCTTAGTGTGGGGTCAGGACACCCACAGGTTCTACCAGGACACCCAGATTTCGCCTTGTATATTCCGTCCCATTATGTGATAGGGGGCGAGCCTATCGCCATATCGGGCACAAATTCCTAACTTCGGGCTGATAATAAATAGAAAAATCCAATATTAGTTTGCCCGACCCAGGTAAATAGCTATCTTAGTAATATCTAAGTAAATAGATTATGAAATATACCAAAAATTATAGGGAAACCAAATCCCTGATTTATTCTCCACACTGCCCCATCAATAACTAAATTAGCAATAAGGCTATAACAGGCCCAGTTATATTTTGATCACGTACGGGATAGTTTCATTAGGGGACACTTTACCCTAATATTTCCCATATTTACCCTTGGTCACCTTCAGGTATCTGTAGTAGGTACCCCGAACCGCGGTGCTGTTAAATATTCAATAAAATTTCGAATTATATTAAAAAGTTATGTATTTCAAAATGTAAAAATCGGAGTGCTTGGTGTAATGTAGGTAACGAACCGAACGCGGTAGCCGAGATGATCACCAGTTCAATGGGGTATTCTACCTATTTTAAAAAAGTCTTTTAAGTTGTTCCTAAGATTAAGACAAACTATTTAAAAAAATATCAAATTTTTATTCGCTGGGCAAGTCCAATAAATTCCATTTAAAATTTAAATTTTAAATTTATGCGCGCAATTATGCGAAAACGCTAGGCGCCATGTTCCTTTAAAATGATACGTTACTCAACCAGTAAACAACCTGTGTTATTAAGAGCTCTTGGACACCGGAGGTGGTATTCTACTCGCGGAATGACGTAGAATCGTTATCCATCATGGCGGCAGCCGTTTCACATCTTTTAAGGACAGATAAAAAAATTGAAATTTTCAAAACGAATTATAAAATGTATTCCTTGGAAATATAAACTGAAATTAACATATACTTATTGCTTAATGCTCTACTATATACATTTATAGTTTTTAGATTTTTTCTTTCTTATAGTAAAATACCCCATTCCCAGGGCATACCTCTGACTTTTCCGAGTCACGTATGTTCAGTTAATGAATGACCTTGCACCCAAACGGAGAACCAGTCGACTTGTTGCTCCCAACAAGTCGATGTCGAGATCCTTGGGGAAGGCCTATGTTCAGCAGTGAAGTTTCTGTGGCTGAATAGGTGGATAGATGGATAAAACGGGGAAGGAAAAGATAATAAGGAAACAAGCATACCATAGCTTTTTAAGAATTATGTTAAGTATACTCAGGTAGCTCTCAGTATGGGAAAGTAACACTGCCGTACTCAGAGACATTTAATGACAATTAAATCATTACTTAGTTTTTACGAAGAAAATCTATACTAATATATGCGATCACCGCGTAATAACTATCCTTCTATTTTGTAGACGTTAATGCCATAACATTGTATGAAAAAATCAACCAATAAAATAACAAAACACGAAGCTCAGACACAACATCAAGAAGACAAAACAAATTCAGCCCACCTTGTTATAGTTTTCGATCCCGACACTAATGGAGTGATTGAGAGCGACCCGGCTGACTGTGAACACGACGCTGCACATTACATGACATACTATCTTTAGTTGTATATTATTAAGGTGATTATTAATTCCACTGCACTTCCCTTTTAATACAAAAAAACACTATGTTCATGAGTATAAATTTAATTTTATGCGTTATAAAGAAATAACATAGGAATCGTTGCCAAGAGCAAGATTGTGCTCCGAGGCGACACAATTTCACATAACTCTTATATTGAGAGAAATAAAACCAAGTATAAAAATACTTCGTGAATAAATAGGTCGTATTGAAATTATTGCCACGTATATTCAAAGCTATACGATACTACGAAAACAACACTGTTTTATATTAAAGTCAAATCAGATTTTTTAACTGGCATGACTATTATTTTTTGGTATGAATGGCGAGACGAGCATGCCATTCGCCTGATGGTAAGCGATACGACCACTCATGGACAGTGTCAAAACCAAACAACACCATTAATTACAAAGCAATGCAATCCCACTGCGCTCGCCATCCTGATGGATAAGATGTTAAGTCTCATTATGTCCAGTAGTTACTCTGGCTACAATGTCCTTCTAACCGGAACACAACAATGCATTTACACTGCTATTTGGCGGGAGAAATAGACATTGAGGTGGTACCAGGCGGCATAGGTATCACATATGAGAGACCTGCCACCAGTAAATCAGCTGAACAACCACCTACCATGAGCTGAAATTGATCATTAACGAATCTGACTCACAGGAATTGCGTTGTGAGTGTGATAGCGGAACAGAGCAAGCATTTGCAATTTGGTTTGCACTCTGCCGTATCTCTACGGGGAAAATCTAAATTTAAGCTCCGAAATACACTGGAACCCTTTGGGAATTAAACCTACACCACTTCACAGATGGCTTGCGTTATGAACTCAGCTACCTCGGTTCTTAATGTGACCATTATTTTTTGCGCAAAATGGGACATTGTTGGAATGTAGGCGTAGCCATACTGTGTCCAAATAATTTTGTATTTTTGGGATAATAACAACATCGAATAAATTTAATGAAACTCATGCACCTAGAACTATAGGTAATTTTAGGAGTCCCCTATAGATTTCTGTCTAAAATTAAAAAATAAATTAAATAGATCGGTATCGAAGACTGTTAAAAATAAAACATTCAGAAATCACTTAATAATAAATAAATACACCCATCAGTCATATACATAATACTGACCCCACATTAAGATTAATTAAACTTTTGGGTTTCATAAAAACCCAGAATCGAGACAAATATTTGTGGGCCTCATAAACATTTGTTTGCCCCTCAATGCGGGGATCGAACCCGCGACCTCTCGTTTCACGGAGGTTGTCATCATCACGTATATCTATTATAGATATTTGTTTCCTTTTGCAATAAAATCGTAACTCATTGATATGCTAGCTCATCAAGGGACACCACAGCAGAGAGAAATGGGACGGTCTCGCCGAAATCGCGACGTATTGCCACCACACTCCATTAGCAGCTACATTAATAAGCAACAATTATGTCAGAGCCGACACTGACGTGAATTCAATTACCCCATTTCGGAAATGTAAATTCGCTATGGATTTTTGGGAAATTGGCTCGACCGGGGACGTTAACTGCAGTAGTATTGGACGGACGGTTCAATTTGTCTCCTACAAGGGCTTATTAACACATCAATCATTACGTTTTAATTGCTTCTGGCGGACAATTCACCCCAGGCACGAGTATACAAGTTTTTTTATATGACAGTACATCTGATGGTAGATATATGGGAGATGACTGTAGTCGGTCGACACAATTATGCCGGCCTAATGGTATCTGGATATAGATTGAAATAGAAACTTTGTGTTTCTATTCACGTCACTGTGATGGAACTTTAACCGCTGAGTACCACAGTACGTACATACGTAATAAGTAAATTTGTATCCACCGAGGATGCAAATTTCATACCACCAAAAGTATTACTTTTGACCAATTTACATGACAGAAGAAGCAAAAAAAAATATAATAAGCAGAATCAAATATTTCTTTAATGTCACAGGTGGTATGTCTCTCATATGTGAGAGGCCGCCTGGGTAAATACCACCGCAATGTCTATTTCTTCCGCCAAACATCAGTGTAAATGCACTGTTGTGTTCCGGTTTGAAGGATATTGTAGCCACAGTAACTGTTTTTGTTTTAGCTGCTGTCCATGAGCGGTCATATCACTTACAATCAGGCGAATTGCATGCTCGTCTCGCCATTCATCGCAATAAAAAAGAAAACAATGAAAATATAAATGAACTAATATATTTTTCAGAGCTTATTGAAATATCAATTAAAATTGTATAATTAATTGCATTGGGGTAAACAAAGACCTCGTATTACCCGGCACAGGCTATTTACACTGGGTAATTAAAACGAATTCTCATGTTTACCGTCTGAGTATTTCGTATACATTTCATTTGTATACTCCATTGTAGGAGGAAATGTATCCGTTCCTACATTCTTTTATTGCACAGGTCCGGCAACGAGCAAACAGGTCAGCTAATCGTAAGTGATCACTGCCGCCCATGAACAATCACAACGCTTGGATATTTCGATATATTTTACTTTTCAGCTAACAAAGATAGTGAGATATACATATGATGCATATATTTATAGACAGCTAGGTATGATGTATAGGTCAATATTTATTTAATGAAGTATAGAGTTGTAGCGACATAGTAATGGTAGCTATTTTAAAAGATTGTAAAAGATTGTTGATTTGTAAAAGATAGATAAGATATAGAGACCGGCCATTAATCATGAGGGGAACGGATAGGAAAAAGGATTAGAAGAGGAAAGACGTATTGGGAATCCATGTTTTTGTTATATAACTTTACATAAATAAATAAACTCATGCCATTGTCCCATATTAGGGGTAGGCAGAGGTGCTACCAGGATACCCACGTTTCCTTTGTGTGTTCCGTCCCACGATGTTATTGGAGCGAGCCTATCATATTGAGCACAAAGTCCTGACTCCGAGCTGCGTTACGCAGAATCCAGTTATCTGTATCTGTATCAGCCCATATACATCCCACTGCCAGGCACGGGCCCCCTCTATAATCGGGAGTACGATAAAGGGGTGAATCTTTTTTTTTTATTCGACATATACTATTACAGGTTTACACGCAATACAGTAGAGTAGGAAATTATATTACAATATAATACTACAACTAATTACATTATTTAATACTATTACTAAAAATAAGTGCACTAGCGGCCTCTGTGAACTCCGTCAGTGAGCACTAGAATAAATCAACCTGGTTGGACACCGCATTGAGCAGACGCAGCGGGCGCCACAGACTATTAAACAAGAGCGGGCGCGTCACCGGTGCGTGCTGCAATAAGTTGTGAAAATACACCTACAGGTCGTCTACGGTCTTAAGTCGCCGAAAGCGCTGTCTTGAAGAATGATGGATGACATATACCTTAACAAATTGTTTCTTGTTCCAGGACGTGAAACGTGCTAGTGATGTGCAATCGAGTGATAATCGATAAGTTATCGAGATAGTCACGATGTCGATGTCTCGGGCGCATGTCGTGGCGAGCGTGTTGCTGTGTCTTCTGCTGCAGTACTGCGTTGAGAGCCAGCAGGAGAACTTGATTGAGGAGTCAGGTATGTAGCTTTCCTTAATAATATACGGGGTTATTTTTTATATGACTGCACATTTTTTATTTAATTTAAGGGAATAGTACTGATTAACACTTGCTGGAAAATATTATTTACACATAATAAGTTATTTATTTCCATTTCAAAATATCCTAATCAATGGCCAAATTATACTCGATATCTACTACGAGCACGGTCGCCGGTCATTTTTACACACAGACGCGTGCGTGTGTGTGCGTGTAGAGTTTATGAATGGGCTTATTGTGTTCGTGCGTATTGTCTTAGTATTTTGATTAGTGAGGATAAAAATGGAAGAGTATTTTGAAAAATGTATATTTTATTTTATTTTAGTAATGTTCTCTTTTGGATGGATGAAAGGAGAATAACTAAGCAAATATACAAGGCGAGTGTGGATGGAAGAGTCGGTAGGGGTCGACCTCATCGAACCTACACCATTCAAATCGGTGATATCCTCAAGAAGGGTCAGGTCAAAAGTACCCTGAACTGACGAGAATGCATGAAGAGAATGATGAAAGTGGATGAAGCGAACGTTGTATGTCAGGATCGAGCAAAGTGGCGATCCATAGTCTCTGCCTACCCCTATGGGATACAGGCGTGATGATTATGTATGTATGTTCTCTTTTCATTCCTTTAAAAATTTAAATACTCTAATGAATAGGTATAAGCCTGTACAGAGTAGGGTGGGGTAATGAGGGATGGAATGTGTAGTAAATATAAAATAGTAATGTAGAATGTATTGGTATTTTAAATTATGTTCGGTTTATTATACGTCAATACAAAGTATTTCCTACTGAATTTTTTAACCATAACTAAGTTCTTAATTCTATCAGGCTATTTATTATTTATTGCATTATACATAATTTTTATATTACCAAATTATATTAGGAAACATGCAAAATATTTCAACTTTATTTTCAGATAGCAACATTTTATAACAACTCATTTATTAAAATAACTAAATCGCATTTTAATCAGTAAACTCATAAAACCTTATACGAATGTTACAAATATAAATAAATGTATACATATAGTATACACCCAACAGTCACATACATAGTCCTGACCCCACACCAAGATCGAGTCTTGTGTCGTGGGTGTCAGAAACTACGAGAGACTTTTCGGTCTCACAAACACACAGACCCGAAACAAATACCTGTGGTTCACACAAATATTTGTTGCGGTGCGGGGATCGAACCCGCGGCCTCTCGTTTCACAGCCGGCGTATAACCAACTGCGCCACGGAGGCTGTCTACTAATATCGTACTAATGAACGAAATATCTCACCCTGCGTTTGATGTCTAGGCGTGTTATCAGCTAAAGTAAGAAAAACATTTTCTATATTTTCTTAATGAAAAGCTTGACAGATTATTGACTCAATGAATTGACGCGCCACCCGCTGCCAGTAACAAATGACAATGCTGAAGAGAACTAATGATATCGGGGGTGTTAAACCATTTATCCTATTATTGGATATTTATCAAGATTTTATTTGTAAGAACGTATTTTTTTTTTGTGACCACACCTCTGACTTTTGGCCGGTACAACACAAGAAATAAATACAAATAAATAAATACACCCAACAGTCACATACATAGTCCTGACCCCACACTAAGATCGAGTCTTGTGTCGTGGGTATCAGAAACTACGAGAGACTTTTTGGTCTCACAAACACCCAGACTCGAAACAAATACCTGTGGATCACACAAATATTTGTTTTGGTGCGGGGATCGAACCCGCGGCTTCACGTTTCACAGGCGGCGTCTAACCAACTGCGCCACGGAGGCTGTCATTACACAGTTGGCTGTTAGTACATTCCTCTCACGACTTTTTATTTTATCAACATCAAATTCACATGTTCCATTCAATATTTAAATCCATCTCTACCTTCATAGCAATTTGTCTCCCGAAACCAAGTAGAAGTTCGCAGTGCCAATTAATTCCACCATTTGTACGTTTCAAATTTGAAAGCGTTAATTTTTTTGGAGTCGAAATTGGAATTGAACTGTTTTTGACATGTGATTGGGATTAAGGATTCTTTTTTAACATTTCATGTGTGAAGAAAATGAAGTGGTAAAATGTCTATATAATTTTTTTCAATTTTATGAATTGGAAGTTCTGATTTTTTTATGGCGTTTAATGTCATCCGCCTGATGGTAAGCGATACGACCGCTCAAGGACAGTAGAAAACCAAACAACACCATAAATTACAAAGCATTGCTTGGCACTCGCCATCTTGAGACATAAGTAGTTACTCTGGGTACAATGTCCTACAAACCGGAACACAACAGTGCATTCACACTGCTGTTTGTTGGAGAAATAGACATTGCGGTGGTACCTACCCAGGCGGCCTCTCACACATGTGAGACCTACCATCTTCTTTAGCTGGCAATTTAAAAACAATTGTAGTAATATTCCCTATTGCAAAATAAAGATAGAAATAGTCAACGTATGTTCTTTATAATATATTTTTTGAACATCGTAAGATTCTGGTTATCTATACATATAATAAAAATGTAAATGGTCGATGTCTGTACATGGAAGATATATAAGAAATTTTAACGCGAGGGGTCTTTATAACAGCAACAGAAGCCAAAACAATTTTTTTTAGAATTTTTGTCTGTCTGTCTGTCTGTCTGTCTGTATGTTTGCTTGCGCATCACGCAAAAACTACTGCACCAAATGAGATGCGGTTTTCACAGTTGTATTGCTGTAGGTTCAACTTAAAAACTGGTATATGTTGCATTTACATACAGGGTGTTTCTTTTTGTTTGCTTTTACATTACTCAAAAACTACCACACGAAATGAGATGCAAATTTCACAATTATATTGGTGCAGGTCCAACTTGAAAACTGGTATATATTTCATTTACATACAGGTTGATTCTTTTTATTTACCTGCGCATTACGCAAAAACCAACGCATGAAATGAGATGCGGTTTTCACAGTTGTATTACTGTAGGTTCAACTTAAAAACTGGTATATGTTGCATTTACATACAGGGTGTTTCTTTTTATTTGCTTGCACATTACTCAGAAAATACCGCACGAAATGAGATGCAGTTTTCACAGTAATAATGGTGCACGTCCAATTTGAAAACTGGTATTTATTTTATTTATAGACAGGGTGTTTCTTTTTATTTACCTGCGCATTACGCAAAAACCGACGCATGAAATGAGATGCGGTTTCTCAGTTATATAGGTACAAGTCCAACTTAAAAACTGGTAAATGTCTTATTTACATACAGGGTGTTTCTTTGTATTATGGAAGATAAATGAGAAAAACTAATATTCCCCATATTAACACTGGATTAACACTTAGGCTACATTTTATCCAGATAAATTAAGTGTTCCCATGGGATGAGGACAGAAATCCGATATATTTGTTACTTTTTATACTCAAAGGGATGCGATGGGCGTGGATTACATACCGTGAGTGAGAATGAGATAGGACGGGCGGGATATAACGGGACGGGACGGGACGGGATGAGAAATACCAAATAATCTATACATGTATATTTTTTTAAACAAAGTTAATCACGCAGACGAAGTTAGCGGGCAGAAGCTAGTAAACCAAATAAAAAATGCTAATTGTTATGTGTATAATTGTGAGCACAATGATAAATGCGATTTAAAAGGTTAAAGATTATTCTAGCCAACTATGACACATAGTTGGATCTCAACATTTTTCAAAATTCCAGGCAAAATACTCGGCACCAATTAAAAAAACTGGATTCCAAACCAGTCTTTAATTTCAAGCCGAATCCCCGAAAATTAACGGACTAGGGAAAAATACCACAAAAACTTGGTTTGAATAATTCCTTTTGAGCTTCTCAAAGGTATCAAATATAATTAAAGTTGGTCGCGGTGTCTGGCTGTTTTTATTAAACGGATCTATAATTTATAGGTAGAAGTCGTATTTCAAACTTTTATTCCGCTGAATATATTGATTTTTTTGTAACACGAGTTCATTTCTTTCGATAAAAATGCAATCGTTTGCCACATTGACTTTAGAATGGGAATTTCGCTTCTCATGATCCTAATATTAACTATAATATATATTTTCAATAATAACTAACTCCGTTGGCTCAGCCACCCAAAGTGGGTCTTGGCCTTCGAGACAAGAGTTCTCCAATTGTCTCTATTCTGCGCCACCTCTAGCCGATTACTGACTTGAAGTTGACTAGACTTTTTTAATAATAGTATTATCATTTTAATCAAATATTTCGAGAGTTCGGACATTATCTCCAACGCAAGAAAACCAAGAGGACTTGAATTCCTAAATTTTTTTAATTTAGATTCTCTCTTATGATGAATTGGGCGATTCCAAAATTGGCGCAATTCAATGCCTTTTAGACACCAGATTTCAATTCAACACGACTAAAGCTCTTTGTACACACCAATATATTTTTTGTGTGACTTTTACACTAATGGTTTCTTAGATTTACGCGAATGTTACACATTGAAATAAAACTATTTTTACGGATTTTATCGCGATTTGGTTTAATTTTTACATTTTTTAACTTCCCGACGTTTCGATTGCTTTTCAGCTTTCGTGGTCACGGGGCAGACTGAGGTATTAGTCATCTGCTCTGTGACTGTTACAATTAAACTACCCTTAATTTTCAATTATTAAATTAAAAAGCTAATTTAAAAAAGTTAACTAGTTGTTGCGATCCGATCTACGCAGAAGGAGCTCACTGTGTCTTGAGGTCTGGCAGCTGGTCTTTTGGGTTCCGATTTAATCAAATGTAGAATTGGATCCCATGATGGTGCAAGCTTCAAGCCATCTTCTCTATTGAAATTTGGATGTTTTTTAATTTCAATAGCCTCGCGAAACATCCTGGGCAGGAAACGGTGTTCTTTAGCAAGGATTTGGGGCTTATCAAAACGAAGGTAATGCTTGGAGCCTTCCTCGATGTGTTCAGCAACTGCAGACTTCGTTGAGCGTCGGTGTTTGACGTCAGCTATGTGTTCTTTTACGCGGGTCCCTATGCTTCTCTTCATTTGGCCGATATAAGAGAGGCCACAGTCACAATCTATTTTATATACGCCCGGTTCTTGCAAAGGTATATGACACTTGACAGGTGGTAAGAATTGACTAATCTTCTTGGGCGGCTTGAAGTATGTTTTAATGGAAGCACGCTTCAGGATGTAGCCAATCTTGTCTGTGACTCCTTTGATGTAAGGTAGTATAACCGGGGCCCGTTCAACTGTGGCTGGTTTCACTCGGTTTCTGTGACGGCGGCGTGGAATTTGGAGCTTGTTGTCTCGCAGTACCTGCTTGACGTGTTGCAGCTCAGTCGCCAGGTGTTTCTCGTCACAGATTCCTTGTGCTCTCTGAAACAAAGATTTACCCACGGTAGCTAACTGTTTCGGATGGTGGTGAGATTCACCGTTCAGATATTTATCTGTATGGGTCTTTTTTCTATACACAGTATGACCTAAGGACTGATCAGGATTATCAATACTATGTACAAATGGACGGTGTTGCTATGGGCTCACCTGTATCTCCTGTAGTTGCCGATATTTTCATGGAGGACTTTGAGGAGACAGCCCTTAGTACAGCCCCGGTCTCGCCAAGATTTTACAAGCGGTACGTAGATGATACTTTCACAATCTTACCATCTAACCAAGTAACTGCATTTTTAAATCACCTCAACTCCATTAACAATAAAATTCAATTTACTATGGAGTTGGAACATAATAAATCTCTTGCCTTCTTAGATGTTTTAGTTATCCGTAATCCTGATCAGTCCTTAGGTCATACTGTGTATAGAAAAAAGACCCATACAGATAAATATCTGAACGGTGAATCTCACCACCATCCGAAACAGTTAGCTACCGTGGGTAAATCTTTGTTTCAGAGAGCACAAGGAATCTGTGACGAGAAACACCTGGCGACTGAGCTGCAACACGTCAAGCAGGTACTGCGAGACAACAAGCTCCAAATTCCACGCCGCCGTCACAGAAACCGAGTGAAACCAGCCACAGTTGAACGGGCCCCGGTTATACTACCTTACATCAAAGGAGTCACAGACAAGATTGGCTACATCCTGAAGCGTGCTTCCATTAAAACATACTTCAAGCCGCCCAAGAAGATTAGTCAATTCTTACCACCTGTCAAGTGTCATATACCTTTGCAAGAACCGGGCGTATATAAAATAGATTGTGACTGTGGCCTCTCTTATATCGGCCAAACGAAGAGAAGCATAGGGACCCGCGTAAAAGAACACATAGCTGACGTCAAACACCGACGCTCAACGAAGTCTGCAGTTGCTGAACACATCGAGGAAGGCTCCAAGCATTACCTTCGTTTTGATAAGCCCCAAATCCTTGCTAAAGAACACCGTTTTCTGCCCAGGATGTTTCGCGAGGCTATTGAAATTAAAAAACATCCAAATTTCAATAGAGAAGATGGCTTGAAGCTTGCACCATCATGGGATCCAATTCTACATTTGATTAAATCGGAACCCAAAAGACCAGCTGCCAGACCTCAAGACACAGTGAGCTCCTTCTGCGTAGATCGGATCGCAACAACTAGTTAACTTTTTTAAATTAGCTTTTTAATTTAATAATTGAAAATTAAGGGTAGTTTAATTGTAACAGTCACAGAGCAGATGACTAATACCTCAGTCTGCCCCGTGACCACGAAAGCTGAAAAGCAATCGAAACGTCGGGAAGTTAAAAAATGTAAAAATTAAACCAAATCGCGATAAAATCCGTAAAAATAGTTTTATTTCAATGACTTTTACACTACTTTAAATCATGAAACAGAAACCCACTTCAATTTCCAATCCACTATCACAACGACATTAATCGCTTAAACCATTAGCGGCGTAAAAAACTAATTTAGCAAAGAGGTTTTTCAGCATTCATATTTCATAACATCTTCCAAAGACCTAATTGGTTAAATTAGTCTCGACTAGGCAATTCCAGTTAAACTACGGTTACAAACTAACATTTGCGGTTGGTAGTACGAAACGACTAGCTCATTCCGAATTTTCGACGGCAAATAGCCTTGTGATGGTTTAATTCTCTGGCATCCCGCCAGAGGTCGCTTTTCCAAAATGGCAGCTAAATAATTCATAGATTGTGACAACAACCAAATGCCCAGGATTCGTGTTAGGTTTAAGATGTAATTACGCCAGTTAATATTTACCGGTGAATTGTATTTGAAATTTGCAGAGATAATATTGTAGGGATGCGCTGTTTCCGTTTTATTTTTGTTATGAATTATACAGTATTGATATTAATTTTATTTAAACATTTGATATATCATAGATCTTTGTTTCCGTACATAAATATAATATGATTGTAAAAGAAAAAGATACCTCTACCGAAGCCTCTACTAGACTAATTTCTTAAAATTCACTTACGACGATGTTCTACCTCCACCTTACTTTATTCCATATTTACACTATGTTAATGAAATACTTATTTTACATATGATTATCTAGTCATACGTTCACAGATTTCTGTCCGTAATTCTCGGGATCTCGTGTATCATTTGTGGTTCAGTTTAACTCGATTATTGTGACTCGATAGTTTTGAACACAGACAGGCATATTTGGCCTATTCTTACCAAACATTAATAGATACATTGACAGCCTCCGTGGCGCAGTTGGTTAGACGCCGACTGTGAAACGTGATGCCCCGGGGTCGATCACGCCGTACTTAGTCAGAAGGTTCACGCAGTACTTATTCAGACGTCAAGTGCAAAATCGCGTTTTTTCTGACATGACACGCGAATAAATATTCTTTTTGACGTTGCTGTGTGACAGCGCTGGTATTTTTTGCCAAAGTGATTTGTATTTGAAATATTATGTTTCGTAAAAATATTTTTTACATGTAGTTTTTTATCAGTTCGTCCAAGTGGAATTCGCCAGCGTAAGATGTCTCGCGTTGGTCGACATAATTATGTCGACCTGCTCGAATTAAGCATCAAGGCTCAATCCGAGACGCGACACATTATCGTGGGTTATTATTATGGATTTTTCATCATTGTATACGGAGGTAGCTTTCCGGATACGAATATGCTACTGCCAACATTGTAAATGGTCTTGTTTGTCCTAGAAGCCTAATTAATTTCTATTTTGCTAACTTAAAGTACCACATTTTCAATTTCAATATCTATCCGCTATGACTTTATAGCGGGATAAAACAAATTCCTTTCTTAATAGTCACATGTACTAAAGAATTCACTAACTTAAATCCTTATATCTAACTCCAGACTATCCTTGGCACAAAGTTTCCACTCAAGGGACGAATTTCAAAAATTCTCGAATTTTCCAAAGTATGAACCAACTTGAGACCTAACTTAATTACTAGGGGACACCCAGTATTCAATTAACATCGAGGCCACTCCAATATTAGTTCTCAATTTATATAACGTAAATTATAATTGTTGGTTTTCAATTAACTACGAGATGGAGTAAATAATAGTACCAATTCCAATTTTCACCTGCCTTCTTTCAAAAGAATTTAAGTGCCAAATTAATGCTCCATTTATTAATTAAATTTAAAAAAATAAAAATTAATTTTCTATTTGCAGACACTTGTTTACCGCGGGCATTCAACGCTCGATAATATTTCGATATAATTAATGGAGTTTGAAAAAACGAAAGTCTTTTATAAATTTAATCGGCCCAATAACTTTTCAAAATAATATTTTATAATTTAATAGGTTTGGTTGAAATTTAGAATGGAAGTTTTCTTTTGAAGCGAATATTTGCATGAATGACTTTCTTAACAATGTAATTTAGTGTACAGTATCGTGATAAAGTGTTAATTCAGCTGTTTTGTATTCATGCTTACACTTTTTTAATCTTACTGTTCGTCAAGATTATAAATGTAATACCTTTTTTAGATAGTTCTTACATTGTACAAGTGCTAACATAAAAAGAAGGTTTTATTGTTAAAACGCTCAGAATGTTTTCTAAGCTTTTGTCCACGAAGGATTTCACTAGTTCGACAGTCGACTGCTATATTCTCTGAGACTCGCTGAGCTTCAATACTCGATGTTACAATGCTGTTGATCCTGGCTTACAGGAGTTGCAGTGCCGGGTGTGAGGATCGGACAGACTCCTAATCCAGAGGTTCTCCAATTATATGCCGTATAAAATAAATGAAGCAATTATCTTTCTCTCAATTTTTTTTTGATCATCTGCGTATCTATTAGCATTGTATTTATCTCTATTTCGACCAGCTAGATAACGGTTTCGAGACAATATAAAAAACAATATAATATATTTATTCATTTATGTATATTCATAAGTGAATACCTAATCAAATAAGCATATGTACCCCTACTTCTATTATCTCTGCACCATCTCAAGGTAGACTGGAAGGGAATGCCTCTGGAAGTAAGTCCGCTTATGTACAATATGTTTGTATGCGAAGTTAAATAAATAAATGAAACATTTAGGTACGCCGCTGACTGAAAAATATTGGGAACCCTAGTTCTAGACAAATAAAAGACATATCTTTGCCCTGAATGGCACAAACCATTAAGTTTCCAACTTGGACACTCTCAGTGGGGTGTGAAATTCGTGCGTTTTTAAAGTTACATCCAAGTTGGTGCTAAGTTTGATTAAACTTACTTTGCTGTGGTAAAGTTTATAATTAAGTTAACAGTGCTTAGTATGCCCGTAATTTACCTCTACCGTATAAATATACTTTTTAAATTAAGTTAAGTTTTAAGTTTGAGTTTGTAGTTTGAAGAAAGTGCTATTTTGTGGAAGGCGTGAAAATAATATAGAAGTGTATTTGACTGTGGTCATAATATCTGAATATGCAATGCACCGAACACTCACACACGTAGCGATATACTTAACTGTGCAAGTCTGAGTTTGCTCCAGTGTACTAGAACGAGTGTTGGCAAATAACTGCGCAAACTTAGTTGAAATTTTCGATTCGAGACTGCTGCAAATTCATGTATGCGCAAACGCACTTGAACGTGTGTGGCGGCCATTAATAATATATCTATGTTGCATCGAAAATTATTTGGAATCGTTGAAATTATTGTATTGTCAAGCAAAATCGAAATCCCTCGGCCTCAATCTTGGAATCTACCGATCTTATTTCACGAGCCTCTTCTGTCATAGGGACACAAGCTTAAACATTGAGATAATAAACTATAGGGGACACAACGAACAATTCCACTATATTTTCTTTCTCCCTCACTCTCAAATCATCCATCCCGCTCTACGCGCGTATCTAGTAGGTACGCAAAGATTTTGCTTCCGATATCGGGTTCAGTATAATTTCTCAATGCTGTAGCTTGCCCCGGGATAGAACAATATTACTTTAGATAATATACTGATTCATTCATTTCAATCATTTGTCAATTTAACAGTAGTGATATTTTGACTTCAAGCATTTTTGATTAATGTGTGTTGTATTTTTTACTAACTTCCAAAGGAGGCGTATTAATTTATAGGTCCGGAACCACCCAGTTACCATTTTTAATGTCACACACGGAGACGCGAACGGCACATATTGCGACCGGAAAGTCGTAATGTTGATTTATGACCACTAAATGCGTAAAATGTAATAATAATTTAAGATACGTACCGTTGTAAATCATTCGGAATTATTAAAAACCATGTGTTAGATTAATGGGCGACATAAATAGAAAGCGGCGATTGTTGGATTTTGGAAACTGGATTAATCTGGGTGTAATGTATGATTTTAACATCAACTCACCCCTTTATCCCAGAAGGGGTAGGCAGAGGCGCCACCAGGATACCACATTTCGCCTTGTGTGTTCCGTCCCACGATGTGATAGGGGGCGAAGCCTTGTTACATCGGGAACAAATTCCTGACTCCCGGCTGATAATGAATAGAAAAATCCAGTATCATTTTGCCAGGATTCCAACCCGATACCTCAGCTTTGTAATCATACCATAGTACAACTGCGCCACCGCGGCAGTCTTTTTTAAAGAACAAACAAGATAAAAATAATCGTATAAATCCAATTGATTTGATAAACAAACCGACAGTATATCACACGTTAAACAATTTTATATATTCATGGAATGTATTACGGTAATTAGTTCTAGTAATTTGTATTGACAATCCGGTAATGCGTTCGATTGGATCCAATTAACGGGCATAATTGAAATTTGTATACTGTCGATAAAGCCGTGGCGAAATGTGCTGGAGGTTCTCAATTTGTGGTACTTACAATACAATACTCATTACTGTAAAAAAGAATAAGAATAAATACAAAATCAGCAAATAAAATATGACAACTTATGGTATTATAATAGACGGTCTTGTCGCTTAAAGCGATCTCCTTCTGATAACCTTTGTATGAAATAAAACTAATTTTTGCGGTTTTTATCGCGATTTGGTTTAATTTTTACATTTTAAAATCCGCAATAATCAGTTTTATTTCAATATGTAACATTCGCGTAAATCTAAGAAACCATTAACCTTTGTATGGATATAAAGAAAATCCAAAGAATATTGCGGAAAGAATCTAATATAGTATACAAATACTGAAATATACTACATACAAATAAGTTATATACAGAATAAAAGTTAAACAGTGGTACATATAATGAAGATAAAGCAGACCGGGCTCTGTGGCGTACCTTGGGAGAGGCCTATGTCCAGCAGGGGACTGCAAAAGGCTGATTATGATAATAAAGATTAGTAAGGAGAAAAGGGGTTACTCTCCCCATTCTTTTTACTTCTTGCTCTCCTCCCAATTTGGTGGGCCGGCAACACATACAATATGATCCAACGTCGTGGGCGGTCATGTTCATGGGCGGCTGTGATCACTTACTATCAGTTGACATATTTGCTCGTGCAATGAAAAAGTACACCAATAGTCACATACATAGTCCAGTAGGCTAATTCACGTAATTTATTGACGCGCTGATCAAGTTTCGATGCAGTTTCGATTAGGGTTACGTCTCAATCGTACGTACGTCAAAATGGTATTCTTGTAATTGTTTAGCTGCGCGTAAGATATAAACTGCGCATGTGCTGCACGTTGGTGGGACTAAACTGTCATTGGAGACGTCAAATGAATAGGTAAATACCAATCAGGTTGCGATCTGAATCACGCATGTATAAAACGCGCAGCCGTAGAATACGCTAAAGCGATCACGTGACGCGAACTTGACGCGAGCGTATCTGACAGCGGTTGTCTGAATTACGAGAATACAAAAAGGGCTGTTTTGATCGAAACTTAACTGCAACTGCACTGCAACTGAACTTATTTAATTACGTGAATTGGCCTACTGATCTCACACCAAGGTGCGGAATCAGAAACTACGAGAGACTTTTCGGTCTCAACACCCAGACCCGAAATAAATACTTGTGGGTCACGCAAATATTTGTGTCGGTGCAAGAATCGAACCGCTGATCTCACAACAATGTTTCACAGCTGACGTCTAACCAACTGTGCCACCGACACTATCAATTAAAACATACATATGTATGTATTTTTTTATTACGATGATTGGCGAGATGAGTACGCCGCTCGCCTGATGGTAAGCGATACGACCGCTCATGAAAAGTAGCAAAATCAGACAACACCATAAATGACAAAGCAATGCTTGGCATTACACTGCGCTCGCCATCCTGAGACATAAGATGTTAAATCCCATTATGTCTAGGCTACAATGTCCTTGAAACCAGAACACAACAGTGCATTGGCGAAAGAAATAGACATTGCGGTGGTACCTACCCATGCGGCCTCTCACATATGAGATATCTACCACCAGTTAATGTATGTGCGATGTGGCGTTTTCTAAACATATTACTAGTCCTTATGTTCGTTGTGATCCACAGGTATTTGTTTCGGGTCTGGGTGTTTGTGAGACCGAAAAGTCTCTCGTAGTTTCTGATAACCACGACACAAGACTCGATCTTAGTGTGGGGTCAGGACTATGTATGTGACTGTTGGGTGTATCTATCTACCTATCTACCTTACCAAGACTCGAACCAAAATTGATAATGTCCGGTTGGATAAGTTATCTCATTATGAGTCATTTGCACTTCAACTGATAAGCAATACGCTTACAATCGCTTCGAAATTTTAGTCATGGCTGATGACGTCACTTGATACATACAGTTCCATTCATTAGTAATGAGAAATACAGGCTCGTTAGCTCAGCGGTAAGAGCGCCCATTTAAATGTGAAACAGTGGTGGTCGGGGGTTCAAATCCCTCACGAGCTTTCCTTTTGTTTAACAATTTCTGTTCGCGTCTTTTATAATGTTTATTACAATATCGTTTCTTAAATATTATGTACTAATAAATAAAATATTTGTTTAGAGTTTAGACAATCTTAATAGGTACAGTATGTAGGTTCTCTCGTGATGTTTTCATGATGTTTCCTCAGAATTTTACTGGAAATAAAAATGTTAACTCTCCCGTTGCAAAACTGAAGTAGTTTTGCAATTTTTCTTTAACAGCAAGCAAGTAAGAATCCTCTTACATGATTAGGATGTTCAAGTATGAAATAATGGAATAACTAATAAGAGAGAACAGTTTGGAAGACGATGGAAGACGTGAACGACGAACGACGTAAAGACGTATTAAGACTGTAAATAATTATACTGAGAATCTAAACAATCTTTATTTGATTTGACCCGTACATGGAGCTATTCCCACATATATACCAAAACATATCCTACAAAGTCCAGTGAATCCTAACCGATATGTAATTACACAAAGCCTCACGCCCTGAACCCTTTGTGACGAGTGCGGACTCGGAGTAATACGAAGCTACGTTATACAGAAGACAGGCGAAATTCCTTTAATGTTTTCGAATGATGTAGGAAGAGTAGGGACGGATAGCTTGTTGGCGAACTTGTTGGGTTTCAACAGCTACACTACAAGTTCATAATCGCCAACGTTTAAGCACCGACTCCTAACTAAACAGAAGGTCCGATTGAGAAGGCTTCTCTAGCCTAATGCGGACTTTACATACCATAGAAATTCTCATAAACATTTCTGTGATATGCAGGTTTTTTCACGTAATAGTTGATTATCATGGCTATCGTGCCCTGGGATACGAAACCGCGGCTACCGTTTCGCCACATCGGGTTTGATTACTAATTGCTCAAACACCTGGGAACTATCCATTCAAATTATCAGAGAAATTAACTACATAATTGTTTATCTCTCTCTCTCTCTCTCTGTAGCCACAGGAAGCTCGTTTCTGAGCAATTCATAGTGTTAGAAAAAACTTGCATACAGCGACTTTAGAATCATTCACCAGTACATAATAGTATCTTTGTTACATAAGATGTTAAGTCTCAATATGTCCAGTACTTTCAAAATATTCAATGTCATCTATTCGTCCCGTCACTGTGTCCCTCCATTAGTTGGAAATTAATTTGTACTCGACCCGCTCAATTACAAGCCGGTGTATTAGTGTTGGTGCGACTGTATCTGGAGAAGCTCGCAATATGACGTGATCTGCGCTCAAGTGCCCATTATAACTTGACCTTCGTGCGAAAATGGACTTGTGTTTTGAATATGGTTTTGATGCTCTTGTTGGGCATTTAGGCAATCAAGCGACTGCATGTATTTTTATAAGTAACAAAGTAAACATAGCAATAAAGAATTACACCCAACAGTCATATATACATATATGTGGTTCTGACCTCTAACCAATATACTCGTCTTGTATCGTGGCCCGTGGGTATCAGAAAATACGAGAGACTTTTCGGTCTCACAAACACCTAGACCTAAACAAATACTTGCGTTTTACAAAAATATTTGTCGCATCAATATTTTGTGCACTGCAAAGTGTCAAGTTACCACATTAGTTTGTCGTGAATCGATATTCTTTATAAGGCATCTCACTTACCATCAAGCATTACACATTGCACAAGACGGCCGGCAGCTACTAGATATATAAAGCAGCAGACCGGGCTCTGTGGCGTACCTTGGGAGAGGCTTATGATGATGAAACAGCTTGCTTTACATATTAAAGGTTACCTTTTCAAATTCAATTCCTACACAGTATTTGCGGTCATCTCAAGAAAAATATTTGATAGTTTTACAAATTAAGCATAAATGTATTTATTTTGGTAGAGGCCTATGTCTAGCAGAGGACTGCAACGGGCTGATGATGATGATGATGATGATGATTACAAGACCACCGAACACGAAATAAAATATTCTCAGTACGTAAAACATACATTCGAGCAAAATCACTTCACAAATATGTTAAAACTTAAACTACTTGAATAGACATGTCCACGAACGTGAAAGTTTATAAAATACGTTGGCTACGTGTTCCTGAAGTTTAAGTGGCGGAATAAAATGTTCATCTTTCAAGGAGGTACTGAGGAGAAAATCAATCGTGTCTGAATTTGTATGAGTTATCACCTTTTTATTTTATTGTTTATTTCAGGACAGCCTCCGTGGCGCAGTTGGTTAGATGCCGCCTGTGAAACGAGAAGCCACGGGTTCGGTCCTCGCACCGAAACAAATATTTGTGTGATCCACATGTATATATTATTTATTTAGACTAGGTATTTAGACTTATCGTGACAAGTAAAAGTTAGTAATAAGTTATGATGTTTATGAGCGGGCGTGGTGCTTAGTTACGCACAATTGGGCGAATGATTGTATCGTTTCGTCTGACTAATAAAAAGTTTTTTTATTGCAGTGAATGGCGAGACGAGCATGCCATTCGCCTGATAAGCGATACGATCGCTTATTGTCTATAAGCGTAGCAAAACTAAACAACACCATGAATTATAAAACAAAGCTTGGTATTCCACTGCGCTCGCCATCCTGAGACATAAGATGTTAAGTCTCATTATGTCCAGTAACTCTGGCTACTATGTTCTTCAAATTTATTGTAAAATAAAAATAAAAAAATACACCCAATAGTCACATACAGAGTCCTGACCACACACTAAGATCGAGTCTTGTGTCGTGTGTATCAGGAACTAAGAGAAACTTTTCGGTCTCACAAACACCCAGACCCGAAACAAATGCCTGTGGATCACACAAATATTTGTTTCGCTGCGGGGATTGAACCCGCAGCCTCACGTTTAACAAAATGTATCAATATAAAAAAGTTTATAGAATAGTTACTGGGAAACAAGAGATAGTTCAACGGGTTGAGAACCTGGATTGCCAAACCGTAAGTTACGGGTTCTAACCCAGGGCACACCATTTACTTTTAAAAGTAACGTATGTTATGTAACTATTTGCACACCCATAACCGAAGCATACATTTGATGACGACAACCAATTGTCGCAATGCAGGAATCGAACCTGCGACATTTTGTTTCACAGCCGTCCTCTAACTGCGCTGCGGAGGCTAACACCACTCAATAACTATACAAAGTAATAAAAATGATCACAAATCATTTGCGCACATGGGAATGTGAAAATCCGTATGCCTTTATCATCTAACGCAATGAATTCACAATTTGTTTCCGAACGGTTTCACGTTATTATTGAAAGTATAAACGTTGGATAACTAGGGCATGTGCCGTTGTTATTGTCATATTTTAGTAGTGTTTGAGCAAATATATCATTGGAATATTAACAATAAAACGTAATCCAGTCCATATTAAGTCACACTTAGAATAGTAACGTTTATGGTTCGATATACAGGTCAGGCGAATTTAAAAATTCGAAATGTGGAATGCTTCTTTTTTTTTTACAAATAGTTTCACATTTATACGCTTGGTAGAATATGTATTCATACACTATTTTTCTTTTATTAAAACATTTTATTATTGAAATAACTAGGTACGTAACTTTATTCAGCAAACGAATGTCTTACTACCAATAATAAGTCCTATTTCCTAAACTTTTACGAATAAAACAAGAAAAAATTACGGAATTTTTATCTATTACAAGGAACTTTCTCACGCAACATTTTTTTCTTTTTAAGGACTCTTTATATTCAAGGTAATAGAGTTTGCCGCAGACTATTTGCGTGTACGAATGTCGTATCGCCCTAAAGGGATAATAAATTCTAATAGAATTACCTCGACGGAAAGTCAGTGTTTAAATAGATTTTACGACGTTTGCAAAACTTATTTTTTTCTATAGCGATGAATGGCGAGACGAGCATGCCATTCGCCTGATGGTTAGTGATACGAACGCTCATGGGCAGTAGCAAAACCAAACAACACCGTGGATAACGAGGCAAAGCTTGGCATTCCACTGCGCTCGCCAACCTGATGTCTTTCATATGTGTGAGGCCGCCTGGGTAGGTACCACCGGAATGTCAATTTCTTCGCCAAACAGCAGTGTAAATGCATTGTTGTGTTCCTGTTTGAAGGACATTGCGGCTAGAAGATCTACTGGACAAAATCAGACTTAACATCTTATGTCTCAGGATGGCGATCGCAGTAGAATGCGAAGCATTGCTTTGTAATTCGTGATGTTTAGTTTTGCTACTGTCCATGAGCGGTCGTATCCCTTACCATCAGGCGAATGGCATGCTTGTCTCGCCATTCACGCAACAAAGAAATAGTCCTAATGCGAGTTGATAGAGTTCATATTATAAGTGAAATTCTTATTAATTTATCTATGGTGACAGTATCTTGACAGCCTCCGTGGAGCAGTTAGTTAGACGCCGGCTGTGAAACGAGAGGCCGCGGGTTCGATCCCCACACCAAGAGAAATGTTTGTCCACAAATATTTCTTTCGTGTCTGGGTGTTTGTGAGACCGCAAAGTCTCTCGTAGTTCTGATACCTGCGACACAAGACTTAATTGATCTTAATGTGGGGTCAGGACTATGAATGTGACTTTTGAGTGTATTAATTATTTATTTATTTATTTATGGTATGCAGGTTTGCACACGTTTTTATTCACCGTTAAATGACCAATTAGTAGGTATGATTCGTCGTTTCAGTTAAATTATATTCCATGTTTTCCTTAATTTTGACATTGATGAGGTAGGTTGCGTGTTTGTAGAAATGTTAAATGAATGTAGCGATATTTGCAATTGTGATCTTGTTTTACTTTCAATTTTTACTCTATATCAAATATAAAATTGCTTCATATAAATACATACATAAATAAACGTCACGCCTGTTTCCCATAGGGGTAGGCCGAGACTATGGATCTCCACTTACCTCGCAAACTACATTCGTAAATAAAATACTCTAATTCATAAATAAAATTGCTACAAAAATATTTGAACAGCTCGTGAGGGATTTGAACCCCCGACCACCACTAAACAAACTTTTAGACGGGCGCTCTAACCGCTGAGCTAACGAGCCTGTACAGTTTTCCTCTAAATAACCGAAGCGTATACAACGAGTGACGTCATCTGTAATTAATCACTTTGTATTAAAAAATTATAACTATTATCAATTTGTCGATAAAAACAAGTAATAATCTCTTTTAGTCGAATTTAGCTTTAATCTCTATAAGGGCTTTTCCACTATTGTATAAATAAATAATTAAAACATTATTATATTTTCTTATCTAATAAGTTAATAAACTAGCTGCATACTCTTTGAAGTATTATAGAACGGACAACTCGAATAAAATCTGCGCGCACGTATCAAGTACCGAGGAAATCAATGAGGCGAGAAGGAAGATAGTCTGACTACGTGGGAGCGATAGAGAGAGAAATATAACAAACGGTACAGTTCTTTTTTGTTTCACACATTTTGTTCAAGTTGTCCTTTTAGTATAATATTATCTAGATACACAAAGTATAATAGTCATCATTGTTAATAAAAAACGAAAATATTTGAGGGGTTTTATTTGCCAAGGACCTGGTGTCGTTTAAAATGAATTGTTCTGATGGCAAAAAACATATGGGAGCCAATGGTCTTATAATCGAGGGAACCAAATCCTGGAGAAATGCTGAAGATTGACAGGCATGCCCTGGCACCAATTAGAATACATACATACATAAACTCACGCCTTTATCCCAGAAGGGGTAGGCAAAGGCGAAACCAGGACACGCACATTTCACCTTGTATGTTCCGTCCCATGATATGATAGGGGGCGAGCCTATCGCCATATCGGGCACAAACTCCTGACTCCGGGCTGATACTGAATAGAAAATCCAATATCACGTTTCCCGACCCGGGATTCGAGCCCGAGACCTCAGCTTTATAGTCGTACCGTAGTACAACTACGCAACCGAGGCAGTCGATGGCACCAATTTATTTATTTATTTTATTTATTTATTAAATTCCCAAAAGAATTTGTACAAAGACAGGTTTTGGTCCCCTGGCACCCAAACTAGGCTTAGCCCGTATTTTGGGCGACAGTGTTCCTCCACAAAGTTTCCTACATAATTATATGTAAGTATGTAATGTCTGTGTATTTATATTTATATGCTTATTTAGTTTTATTTGTCTTCCATTCTTTATTTATTTATTTTTTTTTACACTGCCCTCTCTTTCTCCTTCTCTTAAATCCATCCCATGGTTGTCTGTAAGACATTGCTTTATGCGATAAGACCGCCACTTGTATTTTTTTTTCGTCTGTATCTGTATGTTATTTTACTGTGTACAATAAAGATTTAAATAAATAAATAAATAAATATATTAGTGGGATATTATATAACAATATTGTGTTAGTAATTTTAGAAGTGTTAAATTAATTAGAATAACAACTAATTATACAGACCATTGGGAGTGTATAAGGTCCACCAACACCTAAGGATCAAAGCCAACCTCTCCTGCTCGCGGTACACTCTGCTGACCATACCAAAGAGGCAATGGCGAAACCTTGGTTCCCATTTTGCGTAATACCAATACGTCATATCATCGACGACTATAAGCAGAATGAATAATAATACAGACCATACCGGGTATATCAAGTCATAAACCGAAAACGAAGCCAAATGGTAGTATTATTGGTTAAAGGCACAATGCAATTAAAAATTTGGCAAAAAAACGACAGTTTTTCTTTCGCAATTTTTTAAATATCAACGTGTTTGGGTGGTAAATACCTTGTTTTTACTATTGCGTCGTTAAAAATAAAAAGGTGTACAAAATTATTTCTGGAAAACTATGTATTAATCTGGCAAATACGACGATAAGTAAAAAATTTAAAAAATTGTTAGCCATTTGTTTTGTGAAATTTTTAGAACTGCATTGTGTCTGAAGTCACTAATACTATCTACCCCTACCACGATATACCCTGTATAAGTCCTACTGCAGGGCATGGACCTCCTCTGCAATGTTTTAAATTATTTTCTACATTCGGTTGAGAAGGGTAAAGATAATATAAACCTACTCCTAGACCATTTGGCATAGAAAATCTTCAATATCTGTATACCAAGCCAAGATTTCCCCACGATGTTTTCCTTCACCATTATAGTGCCTGATAGTATACTATTATTGCTAACCACTATTCCCTCGACAGGATAAAATAATAATTATTTTCAAAAAAATGGCTAAACAAATTTCTAATTAATAAATTTTATTTTAAAACCACTTACAATTATACCAAATCGCGTCTTGTACATTTTATAGTAAAATTCTTAAAAATAAAAGTATAAAATAGTCTGTTGACTAAGGATAGCTCGTGAGGGATTTGAACCCCCGACCACCACTTAGAAAATTATCAAATGGGTGCTCTTACCGCTGAGCTAACGAGCTTGTACCAATTGTGTCGAAATAACCGAAGTGTACAGTAGAGATGACGTCATACCTGTATTGCTTATACGAGTAGCTCTGCTAATTGCGATTAATGTTAAAATAAGATCGCTAGTTTGATTCCCTGACTCAGATAAATGTTTTTGTAATCCATAAATATTTATTTCGTGCTAAATGCTGTTAGACCAAAAGTCTCATAGTTTATTAATATGTAATAAATACACCCAAAAGTCACATTCATAGTCCTGACCCCACACTAAGATCGAGTCTGGTGTCGTAGGTATTAGAAACTACGAGAGACTTTTCGGTCTCAAACACCCAGACCCGAAATAAACGCTTATGGAGCACACAAACATTTGTCTCGATGCGGGGATCGAACCCGCGGCCTCTCGTTTCACAGGCGGCGTCTAACCAACTGCGCCACGGAGGCTGTCAGGAGGAGTTTCTGATGGGTATCTCTTTTTTTTTTATTGTAATGAATGACGAGACGAGCCTGCCATTCGCCTGATGGTAAGCGATACGACCGCTCATTGACAGTAGCAAAACCAAACAACACCATGAGTTACAAGGAAATGCTTGGCATTCCACTGCGCTCGCCATCCAATATCTTAACTATTGTTAGACTTATTCGTTTATTGATTAACTTAAAATCCCAAATAATGCTCTACATTGTTAAAATCGCACTCCAAATTATAAAGCACACTGCAAAACTTTTAATTCTGGAATAAAACATTTTCTTTGCACTAAAAACAATAATATGTAACATATGCGCATAATTGGGCGTCTTTCTATGGTATTATGACGTAACACCGTTTTCGCGCCAGTACACGCAGTCGGCAATACCGGTATAAATGAAGATGACTCATCCATTGACCGCTGTGTTACCTTGAATCCATGAACGTACTTGTCTGTGTGAGTAATGTACACAGTTTTATAAAATTAGAGTGATTTCAAGACATGCATATTATTCAGGGTATATCAAGACTGCGACCGAAAATGAAGCCAGGTGTTAGTATTAGTTGTTACAGATACAATGCAAATATTTTTTTTGCAAAAATAGCGACAGATTCCTTTTTGCATTTTTTTAAATACCATCGTGTTTGGGTAGTAAATACGTAGTTTTTGCGAAGACAGTAATTTAAACCTTTGCATACTATTGCGTCTTTAAAAATAACAAGGCGTAAATTATGAATTTAGGAAATCTATGTATTTATCACCAAAATACGACGAAAAGTAAAATAGTACAAAAAAAAATTACTGACGATTATTTTGCGAAATTTTTAGTTGATTTGTATTTGTAGTCACTAATACTACCACCTGGCTACGTTTCTGGTCGCATTCTTGATATACTCGGTATTGTGTTTAAGAATTTCTGTGGCGCAGTTGATTAGACGCCGGCTGTGAATGGTTGGAGCCCTGCGCAGATTTTTTTGTTTTTTTTTTTTTTTTGTAGTATTCTGTTAGTCTGTATCACAGAACAATGATGTACCTCATTGTTCTATGGTCTGTATACTTAAAAAAATATAGATTAAAAAAATCAACAGCTCGTGAGGGATTCGAACCCCCGACCACCAACTATTTAAATTTGCAGATGGGCGCTCTTACCGCTGAGCTAACGAGCCGATGATGCCAGTAGCAAAATAATCTAAGTCCACATTAGAAGTGACGTCATAAGTTGATAAATTAAATTACGTACTTTTGACATAGTTGAACGCCGGCTGTGAAACGAGAGGTCGTGGGTTCGATCACTGCACAGGATTTTTTTTATGTGATCCACAGCTATTTATTTCGTGTCCGAGTGTTTGTGAGACCAAAGTCTCTCGTAGCGTCTAATACCCACGACACAAGACTCGAACTTAGTGTAGGGTCAGGACTCTGTATGTGGCTGTTGGTTGTATTCTTCTAATATCTGTGAATCGTAAGACCGCGGGTTTGAATCTCGCACCAAGACAAATTTGTCAACCACAAGAATTGTAAGCGTCACCCTGAGGCGTCGCCTGACTCAAAAAAGAGAAAAAAATATTTACAGCTCGTGAGAGATTCGAACCCCTGACCACCAACTTTATTCATTTTTGCAGATGGGCGCTCTTACTGCTGAGCTAACGACCTTGTAGCGCTATTGATAAAATATATGCAGTGTATACTGAGTACTGACGTTATAATTGAGTCATTGACCGCTGTAACCTTGAACGCACGCGCGAGTTTCTGAGATTGATAAATCTAAATACACTACTCATTATTTTGTTTATCACATTTATTTATTTTTACATATAAATATATTATAAAACAATTTTTCTTAGAAAAATAAAAAATAAAATGGTGGTGAGGTTCAAACCTAAGCCACCGGCGGTTACAGACACAATCCCGCCATTGCTTTCGGGGTCTGCATCTTTGTTATTTTTTATAATGATACGATAAAGTGATTACAATGCGCCTGATGGTCAGCGCAGTGCAGATAGAGTCACCGATGAGATGTTCATCTCTCGGTTGATACAATTATGTCAGTATATACACAGATTTTTTTTATTTCGTTTAATGGCGAGAAGAAAATGCCAGTAGCCTGATGGTAAACGATACAACCGCTCATGGACAGTAGAAAACCAAACACTATGACTTACAAAGCATTGCTTGGGATTCCACTGCTCTCGCCATCTTGAGACCTAAGATGTTTTGTCTCATAATGTCCAGTAGTTACTCTGGCTACAATATCCTTCAAACCGGAATACAACCGGGCATTTACACTGCTGTTTGGTGGGAGAAATAGATATTGCGGTGGTACCTTCCCAAGCTGGCTCTCACATACGAGGCACCTACCACCAGTAAAATGATGAACCCGAAACGCGACATACGTGGATCATTATGACAACTCCTGAACTTTTGTGGTGGTCGTTAACTGATACGAATATTATACATGCAAAAGAGCCGTGTTTATAGTTCTGACTCCTGGCCCCGTACTAAGGCACAAAACTATATTATGCCCTAACCCTTCTCAATCGTACTCTCGATCGTAGAGGAGGCCCGTGCCCTGCAGTCGGACGTATACGTGGAAGTTAAAATTAAGCTATCAATTTCATAATAATATTGATTATTCATACATTTTCGCCAACTGATAAAAACAATATTAGTTCAGTTGGTATCTAATTAATATGTATAAAAACCCAGTGACGTATTTTATGATAACAAATACTGATAAATTCTTAATTTGCTGGTGGTAGTATATACAAATCCAATTGTATAGCAACAAACAAATAAATGGAGGAAAATTTGATGAAACATTTGTATGTAGAGCGCTGTCTTTTTTAAACAAAATAAGACGGTGGTCGCGAGTTCGACACCCGGGCCATACATCCGACTTTTTGGATTCATATGTGTATTGATAGTCAATCACCACGCACTATAACGATGAAGAAAAACATCCTGAGACAACCTTCATACCATAGAGATCTTAACAAAATTGTCTATGGCATGTGAACGCCAACGCCCACTAGGACAGTGGTGAACTATGGCCTAAGCCCTCCCAATCGAACTATCAATTGTAAATGAGTCCCAAGCACAGCAATGAGCGATTATTATACTAAAATATGGTAGTATTAGATAAATTTCGTGCGCTCCGCACTTTCAATCTTATTGCACCTGAAATTAATACTCGTATATTTCATGGCGCTGAATGAATTCACAGGGATGGCAACACGGATAATGTTATTAAAAAAATCTTGTACTTACCATATTCTGTAAGACTTTAATATAACTAGTCATAAGATTATCGATGCTACTGTATTAGGTTTTAACCTTTAAAGTAGCGTGGATAGTTATGTTATATGGCAAATTTATAAAATAAAGAAAAAATAATTCTGCCCATAAATATACCGGGTATATCAAGACTGCGACCGAAAACAAAACCAGGTGGTAGTTTTAGTGGTTACAAACACGATGCAAATAAAACTTTCGCCAAAACGGAGATAGATATTTTTTTAGATTTTTTTAAAAAATATCGTGTTTGGGTGGTAAATACCTAGTTTTTGCGAAAATACTAATTTAAAAAATAAAATCAAATTATTTAGGAACCAAACAAATAATGTAACAATAACAATTTTGCCATAATAACTGCATTAGTTATTACTGTGTCGCAGTTATTAGGCCCTCCTTAATAGTTGCTTTCATTAGTTGCAATAATAGGACGTTTAAATTATAGTGATAAAATAATGCAAAGAATACTAAAATTTGAAAGACAAATAAGAGTGTTTTATGTGTGTTTGTGTGTTTTTTGTGTGTGTGTGGGTGTGTGTGTGAGTGTGTGAGTATGTGTAGATACAAACCATTTACACTTATAACACATCATTCTTAATATTTATAACATTTTATTTTTGGTGTAATGCATAATGCCCCCACTTGTTATATACAGTGTTATTAAGCATAAGATAGTACAGGCTCGTTAGCTCAGCGGTAAGAGCGCCCATCTGAATCAATTAACAGTGGTGGTCGGGGGTTCAAATCCCTCACGAGCTGTCCTTTTTGTTAACTTAAACGTTAAACCGTGTTTTTAACAATAAAACATCGCTTGATAAATAAAATACTATTTTTTTAATTATATACGGATTTGAAAAAAAATAATTATTTTCTACCTATTTTTGAGCCTAACGTACAGAAAATAAAAACATGTTATACTTAGCGTATTTTTCAAGGTAGAATTGAATCCGTAACCTCTACTGAAAACCAATTTGCGGCTTCTCAAATACTTCGTCGATTTTTTTATAATACACGTGTGAGTAAAAATACAACCGAAATGTTTTTACTTACGAAATCTCACGATATTTAAAAACCCCTTCATAGTGAACCAAGTAAGGCACTGAGCATACAGATCAACTTTGGTTGAAGAAATTGTGTTAAATTCTGTCACCTTCTATTAAATTTACAATGGCAACTGCAAACTTTAACGAAAACTTACAATGTTGATAGTTTCCTTCATCTATATATTTTATTCTGTGTGCACAGCGCCTAATTGTGAGTTTCGTATTCAGCCAAAAAAAACAAAAACAAAAAATTTTTATAAAAATCCAACATGCATAATTGTGTCCATTAGCATTTCTACGATGAAATTAATTGCAATGTACTGAACATCATCTTAGTGTAAGAAAAATAATTATCTAAAAGCAATATTACTTATTACTTTAATTAACCTTTGTTTTCAATTAAGAATAAAGCAGGCTTGCACTAAATTAAAATAATTGTTAGTCGTGAGAAAATTCTCAGGAAAATTTTGTGAATCATCTGGAATTTTCCAATTAATTAAACACGATAATTATTTTTCAAGAAACGTTTAAAATCTTGCCTAATTGATTTTGTTGGTGCGGATAAAGATGATATACTCGTAAAGAGAGGTGAAAGGAATTCATGAATGCTATTTTATTATCAAAAAGGTACATACCGTAGTTACTTTCAACTGGTGTGGGAATAGGTTGTACAGGCTCGCTACCTCAGCTGTAAGAGCGCCTACCTGAATTTTTACCAGTGGTGGTCGGGGGTTCAAATCCCTTACGAGCTGTTATTTTACGTTTACCTAACTTTTATCCCGGTTTTTATTATACAATACCGTTTGTTACATATAATTACGTCGTTAATACACAGTTTTTCTTTGTTTTAAAGTTTAATTATTTAGTAAAGTGGTAGATCCTTTTTGTAGGTTCTGAAAACTACAGTAGCAATGAGTCGGCTCGACTGGATATGTCACACAAAATCGACGTTAAGTAAGCTTATTAGCGTTTGCTATTCTGTTGCGTTTGTTCAAAAGATTCCTTCCAGAAATAATAGGGTATTTGACTTCATTTTTTTGATTGTATATATCAAAAGGTATTCATACTCAAAATCTAGCAAACAAGGAATTTTGTAAATCTATTCAGAATTGAACAAGTTACAAACATTTTAAATCTTGTAGTGGGAGTAAAAGAAAAGAGATGCAAAACAAAACTAGTGACGTCACTAGTCTCAATATGCATTACAGTGTGCGCGTGGGAAAGAGACAGTATGATGTCCCCACTGCACTCCCACCCTTTTTTTAAAAAGTAATATTTGCCTCATGTTACAAACTACTTTAATACTGTTTTGACAGAAATGTTTTATTTTAATGTTTTTTGTGTTTGGACGCAAAATAATACAAAAAATCGATCATAGTCAAATAGTAATTGTAGCTACTTTGTTCTGCCATTATAAAAAATACTCAAGACTTTCTAGAAACTTCGTTTGGCAAGTTTTACAAAAATACGTAACATCTCTTGGCTAGAGCTATAATTCAACCATAATTGAATCACAGTGGCTCAAAGTCTAATATACATAAATTTACCTATGCAACCAGTTTACCGGTAAATTCACATTTAAGGATTCCGAAGCCCATTATATTCACTGCGAATTTGATATTACGCGGATGCGAAACGCAAACACAATAAACTTACTAGCCATCTCGCTTCGTTGGATACTCAATCTGCACTGCGCTTATCGTCAGGTGCATTATAGTCAGTTGGTCTTGCTAGTTTCTATACTAATTCATACAGAAACTCAGGCCTTTATCCCAGAAGGGGTAGGCAGAGGCGCCACCAGGACACCAACATTTCGCCTTGTACGTTCCGTCCCATGATGTTATAGGGGGCGAGCCTATCGCCATATTGGGCACAAATTCCTATAACTTTATATTATAATTTTCTTAACTAATATTATAGAGGAAAGATTTGCATTTAATAGGCTCTGAAGCTACTGGAGCGATTTGAAACATTCTTTCACCATAAGAATCATACATTATCCCTGATAGAATATTAAAAAAATATATATATACAGCTGGGCGGAGCCGGGCCGGGCCACTAGTTTATTTATAAAGCTGAAGAACTTGTTTACTTGAACGCGCTAATCTCAGGAACTGCTGGTTCAAATAAAAAAATAATGTTAGTGTTGGATAGCTCATGAATTAAGGAAGGCTATAGGTTATATTTAACCTATAGGTTATATAGCCTTATATTATAACAGTAGTTAGTTTACTACAAAAATACTCTCTTTGAGTCCCAAAGGAAGGCCTCAAAAAGCCTCAAGATACGATTTAATGCCTTAATGCGTTTCGTACCTTGCCTAAACCAACTTTCGAAGTCTCACTTACAAGGTTCAGTTTTGGATTAAATCCAAAAACCACAGCCTATTATAAAGTAATTCCTTTTGAGGTCCGAATCTACAGCCTTATTCTGAACAACAAACGAAATGTACCTCTGTTGAAACCAATTAAATTGAATTTTGTCATCGTATTTTATTGTAAGGTGCATATTAAGTAAATATCTAATTTTTATTCTAATTTTATTTGACATTTACCAACCAGTTTTTTAATATTATTCCGGACTTCCAAGTTATGATTCCTCATTCAATTTTCAATAGTAGCTTATATTACATCGATCTTAATTGTATCATATTTATGTGCGTCAATTGAAACCAAACCAATTGGCAATACCATTAATTTCCATTATTATTTGCGATTTATTACTCCATTACAATCAGTAGCCTAGTTGGCAACAAACCAGATTTTCAATCTTAAACTATTGCTTGCTTCAACGATGAAAGAAAACCTTTTAAGAGTAGCTGCATACCTAAAAGTTCTAAATAAGAATTTCGAAGGTGTGTGAAATTTACCAACCGTACCGGGCCAGGGTGGTAGACTGAAATACTACCGTAAGGACTGATGTCATGCAGACAGCCGATAGTAAACGGGAGAGTTGTGTCTGAAACATACGGCAAGACATGTAGCGGACAAAAGTTTAAGGACCTCTGAGCTAAATCATTTTGCAACGTAGCTAAAAATTAATTTGTCAACGCTTTATACAGGGTGTCCCAGAACTAAACGATAAACCGGTAACCAGAGATAGACCAAGCTATGACGGCACAGGAAGCAAATAAAATCCTATCCCTGATAGTTTTCAAGATACAGCCTTATATGTGAGAAAAGACCAGGAAGAAAAAAACTAAGGATTCCATCTCACCCAATATCAAGTTGTTGGGAAGACAATTAAAACAAAACACTAAAGTTCATCAAAAACTCTCTTTATCATAATAAAACTTGACACAGGAGTCAATAACCCGGCGAACGGTTTAATCACAACTGGTTCAATTGTGATGGTTCGGTTAATTGCCGCTCGTGTATCAATTGGTTAGTCGTTTGTTTTTACATTTAACTGTTGCTTCTCTTTCCAGTCAGACTAACTGTTTTTAGTCCCGGGTAGAATTAGTTTAGAAAATACCCTAGATTTCTGGTTTAGGGGTGAAAAGGTCACAAAGAGATTTAATTTCGAATGTTGAATAGTCTTGGTAGTCTGTATAGAAGAGTATGTATTTTATTTTTATTTCAAAAGGATGCAGTTTTACAGAAGGCATAATGCAATTTATTGCTCAACCCAATGATTTAAAAATACCTTTTCATAATAAATAACAAAACACTATAGTGGTCAACTTAAAATGGAATCTTTTTTAGAAAAAGAAAGTCAATTTCCACCCAATTTACCTTACGCATACTTGATAAGTTTGTGAATTCACCAGATAATCTAGAAAAGTGGCTAGACTTGTTAAAAATTTACACCTGGATAGTATGTGGCAGCGGTACGGATCCCATGAGATTCGTCTCAAGACTTGTAGAAAAGTTAGAGGTTTTTGGCCCGTTAAGTTAAAACATGGCTTTTATACTTGGATAGTTTTATAGATGTAAAAGCATATAATATGTATACTTTAAAGTGTCACTTCATGGAATATGATATCCAGGCCTCGCTTGACTTGGATGGTTGTTGTTTCTTTTGTTTTAATGTGAATAATCGTTTTTGCACCGTCGGTGTAGAAACTATTTCCCTCTTCAGTTACAGGAAGTTCAATGAAGAACACAGGCTTTCCCCAAGGATATTCATAGTTATCTGTTGGAAGAGTTCTGGCATAAAGGATGACCTTTTCTATTCGTTGCTTAATCTTATTCATATTCTCCTAATTTCACCTACTTCGACTGATCATCCATCACATTATTATGATAGTCTGGGAGATCGGTAAGTGCAATAGGACCTATTGTAAACTTATTTCAAAGTTTTGATATATTTTCCAACATAATTCGGTGTTCATAAAGTGTGGTTTGATTCTTACACTACGGCTGTCTCCTTCAGAATAATACCGCGGAAGGATTGTCCACAGTTCGTCCTGTGTAAATATTAGCATTGCTATGTAAGGAAGGGACGGGTCGCTGTTTCGTAAGCTGCCCTTTGATACCCGAAATTATATTGAGGGTATTTGGAGAAATCTTGCCGATATACCGAGTTCCAACCAGGTGGCGTAATTTCACTCGAAATTTGGCTTTTACGGTCAGCTGACTGGCCTTTTTGGTAATTTTTTCTTTTGATGCGTCCGCCGGAAAATTGGTGGATTTTATTTGAAATTAGTGGCTTTTTATATTGGAACTGAGTAATTGAATTTAACATTTAATAGTGATACAACTATAAAGTAGGGTTATTTGTATCGGATGGAAATGGGGTAATGAATTTAATAAAAGTTGTGCCAGATAGTAATTACCTTAAACTACTAGAAGTTGAAGAATTGAAATTGGTCTCCTTGATCTTGATCGCTTACCATCAGGCGAATGGTATGCTCGTCTCGCCATTCATTACCATAAAAAAGATCGCTACAACCCATTTTGAATACATTGCTTACCCACGTGGATATGAACCTACTAAAATATAATATTATTCTATCAACTTAACAATATAAAGGAAAACACTATATTTCGCAATACGTCCCATCCACAATAATAAATATTACCTGCCACGAATATGAGCCTTTATTGTGGCAATTTATTTCCCTGTCTACCCCTGATTTATATACCAATATGAAAGGATGTGTTTCAGATAGTTTCGCCTCTTTATCTTGTTGTGTATCTTTTACCTTGAAAATGGTTGGGGAAAGAAATAAATATCATTTGACCAACCCCGTGACGCAGTTGGTTAGAAGAAGGGGGTTAGTCTTTGATCTGAAATGAAGTTCGGATGTTCGGAAGCTCGACGCCCGAAGAAAGTGATAAGTTTTCCATTTCTAAAAATCAATACTTATCTCTATGACACTTATCATTAACAGCCTCCGTGGCGCAGTTGGTTAGACGCTGCCTGTGAAACGTGAGGCCGCGGGTTCGATTCCCGCCCCGAAACAAATATTTGTGTGATCCACAGGTATTTGTTTCGGGTCTGGGTGTTTGTGAAACCGAAAAGTATCTAGTAGTTGCTGATACCCACGACACAAGACTCGATCTTGTGTGGGGTCAGGACTATGTACGTGACTGTCGTATGTATTTATTTATTTATTATCAACCCCTAACGTGCATCCTCTAAAATCAAAAGTACTATCGAGGGGGATTGGTCCATAATCAACACGCTAGCCTAGTGCGGGTTTGCAGCAGTTAGATTTTTTTGCAAATCTCTGTATTCGTATATTCAGTTCTTGTTTCTAACGATATTTTCCTTCACCGTTATAGTGCGTGGTGATTGACTATCAATACAAACATGACTCCGAAAAGTCAAATGTGAGCCCCGAGATATCGACACGCGACCACCCTGAACTTTATAAATTGCAATATAATAAAAGGAACTGAATATTAAGTACTGACAAATGTCCCAAAAAGCCTAAAAAACAGGTGAATGACACCAACAAGAGAATATTTTTCCCACGGCCATATCAGAACTAAAATGCGTATCACAGAAATCAACTTTGATAAGCGTTTCAATGGCCCGTCTCCCAATAAAATCGTGCGAACTTTTAACTGCCAAACTCAGTTTAGACTTTATTACCATCCCCCCAAAGTTGAATTTATGTTGAAACTTGTGGAATCTTGGAAACACTCGCCATTTTTATGGGAACAATGCGAAGTTACGCCACGGTTGTTGGCAGTTTAATGTACGTTTCTGATCGATACGTGATTTTGTATGGCTGCTCGGTTTTTGGGGCTTTTGAATGGGTGATTTTTTATGCCGGCACGACAAAGTGACTTAATATTCAACTAATGGTAGAATCCAGATAGTGTCTACAATTCTATATACATACATACATTAACGCACGCCTTTTCCCGGAAGGGGTAGGCAGAGGTGCTACTAGGACACCCATTCACCCTTGTGTGTTTCGTCCCACGATGTGATAGGGGGCGAACCTATCTCCATATCAGGCACAAATTCCATTCATCGGGCATCTATAGAAAAATCAAAATAATTTAATATATTAACCATATTTCTTCAATTGAAACAATTATGACGGTTTACTCGAAACCGCATATACACATATTGTACCATAGTTCACTGGTCAATGGTCGCTATGCAGGTGGAAAGGAATTATCTACCACCAGCTACAGGGTCTCCGAAAATCTATCTTTCTGTCCTTTATTTCTCATAAAATAAAGTCTTTCTTTCAATTCGGCTTCTGTAGTCTTTACAAATAAGCCGGTAAACCGATGTGAAGCGGCATTGCTGTCGTGTTTCGCTCAGTGACTGACATTACCGGAGGCCTCATACGCCTTTCCTTTCATCGTCGATAATTTTTCTTTTTCCCGCCTCTCTTCAAAGCGATACAAATGTAGATGTTTTTTTTTCTTTATTGCGATGAATGCCGAGATCAGCATTCAGCATGCCATTCGCCTGATGGTAAGCGATGTACAGTAGCAAACTAAATACTTACAAAGCAATGCTTGGAATTCCACTGCGCTCGCCATCCTGGGAAATAAGATGTAAGTATCATTATGTCCTGTAGTTACTCTGGCTACAATTTCCTTCAAACCGGAACACAACAGTGCATTTACACTCCGGTTTTGCGGGAGACATAGACATTGCGGTGGAACCTACCCAGGCGGCATCTAGCATATGAGGGACCTACCAACAGTAAATCACCTATCTTCAAAGCGATGACTAATTCAACCAAACACAATTGAAAGTCCATAATTCCAGACGAATTGCTGGAAAGTGTTGGACCAGTAATTCCGGTTGATCCAGAGTCTGCGCGGGACAAATGTGTGCTTTGACGAGTGAGACGTCGCGGTGCTCCAATTAACGGGAACAAACGGGACGGAACGGGAACGTAGGGATAAAGTCCATATCGATGATATTTTTTATGGAATTTTTGGACTGTCTCGGTGGCGTAGTTGTACTACGGTACGGTTACAAAACTTAGGTTCGAATCTTGGGTCGGGCAAAGTGATATTGGATTTTTCATTATCAGCCCGGAGTCAGAAATTTGTGCCCGATATGGCGATAGGCCATTCTCAATCGATTCTCTCGATTGTAGAGTAGGCCCATGCCCTACAGTGGGACGTATATGGGCTGATATACGTATAGATAGATAGATAGATGGCGATAGGCTCGCCCCCTATCACATCGTGGGACGTAACATACAAGGTGAAATGTGGATGTCCTGGGAGCACCTCTGCCTACCCCTGATGGAAAAAAGGCGTGAGTTTATGTATGCAAGTTGACAGCCTCCGTGGCGCAGTTGGTTAGACGCCGCCTGTGAAACGAGAGGCCGCGGGTTCGATCCCCGCACCGAAACAAATATTTGTGTGATCCACAGGTATTTGTTTCGGGTCTGGGTGTTTGTGAGACCGAAAAGTCTCTCGTAGTTTCTGATACCCACGACACAAGACTCGATCTTAGTGTGGGGTCAGGACTATGTATGTGACTGTTGGGTGTATTTATTTTTATTTATGTAGTTGGAATTTTCATGAGATCGGATTGTAGATCTTGATTCGGTGTGTAAATACTCATGTTTTTACATCAAATAGGGATTATTTAAATTTAATAATCCTGATTTATTTTCTGTTATGATTTTATTACACTTAACATTTGCGACAATATTTAAGATTTTTCATTTTTGGAATATCGCTTTTAAATTACTTTATTATTTTCTTCTACAAATTAATTGAATTACACATTCATAAATGCAACAAATTCACTAAAATATTTCAAATTACTAAAACTATCGATACTACTTATCACATTATTCGATTATAATCGATACCTAACCCATCTCTAAATGTGTAACACACGGCTATCGTGTTACAAAGTTCGGGCCGATTTCACGACGGGATGAGGCAGTCGTTCCGTCCTTTTCACACCTGTTGCAATGGAGTGCAGTTAAAAAAAGACAAATACAGTAAGGATATCTCGAAAACTGTCAAGTGTGGCCTGATTTAAAGGATACGGTGCGAAAGGAATTTTTTTTGCCGGCTCGACATTGTAACAATGAAGTTGGGTGCTTTTTGATAACTGATAGGTCTCGTGGATTGGGAAGGTCGTAGATTCGGTTCTTGTTTAGGGATTTTTGCTAATATGGGTTGATTGAAATTTATAGTAAAGCTTTTTTAAACAGCTTATTCTTGTTTCTGCTTTGTTTCGTCTACTTACGTTGAGTCGCCATTTTATAATTAATGTAATTCAAATTTCTAACATAAGACGACTTGTGGTTTATTATTCTTTTTTCAATGCTTTCTTTAAAATTATGCTTCAACTAACTTCATTTTCCAACTATTTTTAAGTATCCAAATGCCTAGTTTTCTTCAAGATGCTTTCATTACAACAGCCGATAATTACCTATTCAAACCTCATAAATAATTAACACAGCGGTAATCTGTTATTACATTAATTAATCTGTCAAAACTGACGTGTTTAGGTCATTGACACGCGATATGCTACTGGTATTCGTAATTGAATACGAGATGAAACGCTTTTAAAGACGCCAAGACTGACAATGTTACACTTGACAGCTTTGATTGACGTGGGAAACAGTTTTTTACTTTAGTAAAGTGTCTACAAGGAGTTACGCGATAAGCCGAAGACAGGCTGAAATGATGCAGTTTGGAGAAGTCCTTGTCCAGCAGTGGACAATAAAAGGCTGATGTTGATGATGATAATGAAGGAGTTATGAATCAGGCTCGAAAAAGTAACTACAATATTCTGATAAGTTCAATAAAACGATACGCCGTCTGTGGAACTAGAGTTCGGGGGTTCGATCAAATTTGTGAGATCAACTGGTATTTGGTTCGGATTTGAGTGTTCGCAGGGGAAAAAAGTTTCTCGTACTTTTTGATACCCACGACACAAGTCTTGATTGATCATAATCTGGGCTTAAGATGTATGTGATGAATTTGTGTATTTATTTATTTAGACAAAACCTTATTATCTTATCAGTAACCGTAGTGCAGGTTCCTACTTTCATTAAACTCTATTGATAAGAATATCCGATAAGCGGAAGACAGTAGTGATAATGTAATTCTAGTGAATTTTATTTTTAATCATTTTTCATACATACCGTAAAGATTAAAATACGTATTACGATAAGCGATTATGATAAACTTAATCAAAAACAATTTACCGTACAGATGCTCGAAATACCAACAGCACCAATTACACCAATCAATTAAAAAAGAAACAACGGAACAACGCATTCCAATTTCAAAATTGGCGCGGTTAAAACCAATATGGCGTCTTTTTTATTATAAAAATATGCTCCGCATTTCGCGTCCGACATTGTTTCAGTAATTAAACTGGCTGATTGAATGAGTATCGGGATGGCGGAAACGGATTAAATCCCATTTTAATTAGGTTCAGGAGGGTACAGGTGAGAGTTTGATTGGCTCGACGGACTTCTCTATCTACTATAATGCATTGTGGTCCATTTTTCGTGTCCCCTTTCTAGGCTTCTATGTTAATTGGTTTTGTAATTTTGGTTACAGATAATGTAGTTTTTTCGTAAGAGTTTCGTAGTATTTGATATTTTTTTAAATAATGATGAGCAACTGCCTCCGTGGCGTAGTTGTACTACGGTACGATTACAAAGCTGAGGTCTCGGGTTCGAATCCCGGGTCGGGCAAAGTGATATTGAGTTTTTCTATTCATTATCAACCCGGAGTCAGGAATTTGTGCCCGATATGGCGGTAGGCTCGCCCCCTATCAAATCAAGGGTCGGAACATACAAGGCGAAATATGAGTGTCCTAATGGCGCCTCTGCCTACCCCTTCTGCGATTAAGGCGTGAGTTTATATATGTATGAGCATTGGTCAATGTACAATACGTTTGGCCCCGCGTTACAATACTAAAGTGTCTTCTGAATAAAATAATTTAATATTTGTCGATGTTTTGAAGTTGATTCAGATTTAAAGTTTAGGGTTACCCATGGGAACTTCGCCGCTCAGTTGTCCATGCGACCCGGGCGTGAAAGTCGAGCCATTTATCTAAACTTTCATAGATAAATTTACTATAACCAGTAAAGCATTCATTGTTTGGTTAAAATATAGTTTTTTGCAGTATAAATTAAATCGTTAACGCATGGTCTCAAAAGTAGAAATTCTTCTTTTTTCTTATATTTCAAAGACTCACAATATTAGTACAAAGTCACAATTTATACTTTTAAACATCTAAATAAAAATGCTATAAACATACATAAACTCACGCCTTTTTCCCAGAAGAGGTAGGCAGAGGTGCTACCAGGACACCCGCATTTCGCCTTGTATTTTCCGTCCCATGATGTGATAGGGGGCGAGCCTATCGCCAAATAAAAATGTAACCTTGTAAATACACGAAAATATCTACATCTCGTTTATCGGAACCATTTGAATATGAAGTTATGTGAAAACAAAGCTTGCAGTTTGGCGCGCAGTACCGTGCAGTTCCAGGAACTTAGTTTGCCGGCCTAACTTGAATCCACATCCAGCACGCTTCTCTTCAGACCAACTTTAAGTTAGTACGGGTGCTATTGACGTGGTATTGTCCTACATAGTAAATTATTTAATATTTTCGAAAGCTTTATGTATTGAAATAAAACTTGACTGACCACGAAAGCTGGAAAGCAATCGAAACGTCGGGAAGTTAAAAATTATACCAAATCGCGATAAAATCCGTAAAAATTAGTTTTATTTCAATGTGTAACATTCGCGTAAATCTAAGAAACCATTAACCTTTATGTAATTTTTGGTAATAAAGTTTTCGGTTAGGAGTTAACATGTAACGTCATGCGTAGGAGGCATTTAGAAATAAAAGTTTAATACTGATAATTACACAATATCCAAATTTAAAAATCGATAAAAAAAGAAAAAATCACTTATTCATATTAAAAATCGATAAAATAGTTATGCCTACTTACTGATATTTTAGTAAAATTAAAGAAAAAAATGTATATACTAACATCTGGATAGCTCGTGAGGGATTTGAACCCCCGACCTCTACTGGAACAAATTCAAATGGGTGCTCTTACCGCTGAGCTAACGAGCCTGTACGACTCATAGCGAATTTACAAAAGTGTATGTAAGTGCCGTCACCATGACTACACTAAAAGCAAATCTATTATAAACAAACCTAAAATTGGCTATCAGATAAAACACCAATGACTCAATCTGTATCAACCCAAATCGCCCACTGCTGAAATGAAATGAAATTCGTTTATTGGTCACGTAGGCAATTAAATAGCTCTTATGACAAGTCAATACACATAGTACTTATTTTCTATTTACAAGATATTTGTTGTTATTATATTAAGTATTATATTATTTATTAGTACTTTATGATATTTTTTTTCTAAAGAAATACATTATTTACGTTAATCGGTGTCTAAGTGGACCATAAGTATTATTAAAACGGTGCGTAGCGGTTTAATGTTACCACCGGATCTAACGCGGCCCTGGCTGAGAAGACCCGGCGAAACAAACTCAGTGGGCTTCCATTACCACTGGAAACTACGCGACGCGACCCAATTCTGAGTATATCCAGCGAATAGTACTGAGTGGGCTTGTTTTGGGTCCAATTGATTAAATAACGACCATGAGTAGTTCTGAATAAGGGTTTCCTCTACAACCTAGAGTTCGATTGAGAGGCCTTAGCCATGGTCCACCACTCTGGCCTCGTGCGGGCTTGCGTACTTCACATATACGTTTGTATGCGAAATCTTTGTTTTTATTGCATAGCTCCGGAAAACGAGCAAGCAGGTAACCTGATGGTAAGTGAGCACTGCCGCCCATGAACATCCAAAACCCTGGGATTATAGATCTGTTGCCGGCCCATCAAATTGAGAGGGAAGCGGGAAGGAAAAAGGATGGGAAGAGGAAAGAGGTATTGGGCTTCCGGCAATCGGACAATCTTCCGACAATGACAGCCTCCGTGGCGCAGTTGGGTAGACGCCGGCTGTGAAACGAGAGGCCGCGGGTTCGAACCCCGCACCGAAACAAATGTTTATGGGATCCACGGATACCTATTTGTTTCGGGTATGGGTGTTTGTGAGACCCAAAAGTCTCTCGTAACTTCTGATACCCACGACACAAGACTCGATCTTAGTGTGGGGTCAGGACTATGTGTGTGACTGTTGGAAGTATTTATCTATCTCACTTACCGAACGAAACCCGACGGTAAAGCTGGCGCTTCACGTCGATATCCTGAGAGACAGTGGTACCGCCCCGGACGAGCCTGCCCATTCATGCTGAGTAATCTTAACTGGTAACCCTATGGTATGTAAGTTTCCTCACGATGCGTTGCTTTATCCTTACAGTGCGTTATTGACTATCAATACACATCTTAAGGACAATGGTATCTTTAGATCCTCAAAAAAACTTGTCTTATATATTGTAAATACAGCAAATTTGTGGGAGCTGTTAAGAATAAAAAACGAAAAAACGAATGCCTAAATGCTTTTTAGTTAAATCGTATCGTAACACGTGTTTCTAAATTGTGCCTGTCACAAACAGATGCTAGATAAATTAGAGCTGGAAAAACTACGTAATTTTATTTAGCTCCCAGGATTTTTTTAACTCAATTGTCTGTTAAAAATATTTTTCTGGCAGAAAACGGTAGTATTTTCCGTGTCTAGATAATTTAGTAAGAAAAGTTGATGGAAGTATAATTTGCTTCTTTAGGCAACGTTTAGAGGTTAAGAACTGTCAGGTTTTAGATTCGATTCTGAGGTGGGTCACTCCATGTTGCATGAGCTTTTAAATCCAAATATCTTCGCTTTTTATAACATTTTGGAACAGAAGTGTGTTCAATTAGTTGACTGAACTCCCACAGCTGTGGGCGCCCTAATGGCAAGTATGCCCTTTTTTTTGCTCTTGGCCAGTAGAAATCTAAACAACACCATGAGTAACCACTGCGCTCGCCATCCTGAGACTAAGATGTAGAGTCTCAATATGTCCAGTAGTTACTCTGCCAACAATATTATTCTTCTTACCTCTACAGGTCTTAAATCCCATATCACTTACATTATAGCTCATTTTAAAACAATATTTCACTATATCACTATAAAAAGCATAAGTAATGTCACGCTGAAAGCATTCGCAAACCCAAGTCTTATGAGAATATATTGCAGCCGAAACATTTTTAACAATTCGCTCCTACGTACTTACACGAAAAGACACTCGAGTTACTCCGAGGCCCCGAGGTCTTAAACATCTAAGGTGGCGTAATTTATGAGCCATGTAATTGTTATTAATATGGTTAGAACTCGCAGCTATTTTTGCATATCTACATGTATGCTTTTTGTCACCTACAGCGATATAAGCGATCGCTTTGCTGTCGTGTTTCATTTCAGTAAAGCGCAACTTACAGGGGGAGAGTTTCTTGCGGCGAGAATCGTACGCCATAATCGCATGACATAACCACTATAAGATTATCGTGTTCTGACAATGTTTACACGATGCAACTTTTTTATATCCTTACGATAATCGTATCTAAGATGCGAGAAACTCTTCCCGTTTAAATGGGGCTTAAGATTCTTGTCAATGTTTTTAATTGAGGGAATGGTGGACTGTTGGTAACCGGACCAGACTGCGGCTGCCGAGATAGTAGTTCAAATCCCAGGACACACCTCTGACTTTTCTGAGTCTTGTGTGTATTGATAGTCAATCACCACGCACTTTAACGGTGAAGGAAAACATCGTGAGGAAACCTGCACACCATGGACATTTTCAAGAATTTCTATGGTGTGTGCAGTCCGCCAACACGCACTAGACTAGCATTGTGTACTATGGCCTAAGCCCTCTCAATCAAACTCAGTACCAATATAACTTTTTTTTCCATATGCCATTTTGAGTGACTCTAAAAATGCTTCCGAGTATCTTGTTCTTTATGTTGTCTACATAGTCACCAGTGGACTTCCTGTGGCTAGAGAGAGAGAGAGAGAGAGAGAGAGAGAGAGAGAGAGAGAGAGCACATACTAATGTTCTTTGATCAGCAAATTAACTTCTAATTAACTCCCATACCAAAAAACATGTAAAGACTTAATTCAGAGGCTATTTCGCATTAACTCCAGTGTTGACAGGCCGGGGAAATTACATTTCTTCAAAAATGGCCGCGTAGCCACTTCCGGCATCTCGAGATGCTTTATGAGATTAACGTCGGAAGCTGCGTTTAACAAAAACTGTCAGGGAGGGTGAATTATGCTCGGGATTATAATTTTGTGGTGGGCCTCTAAGGGAGACCTTTTTGGAGTTGTTTTTATGTTGATAATGTAACGTGCCCTTACTTAATAATCGTAAAATAAGTGTAATACAATCTAAATGGTTCAACGCACCAGATGATCATTTTTCACCCATTGAAACAATTATTTTTGTTAGGTACCCCTAATAAAAATGAACTTGATTAATTACACTTACCATTATGTTACATTATGTTGCATTATATTATGTTTTGTTTTTCCACTTTCAAATTACTGTATAATGTATTGTCTGTCTATTACTTTATTTCATAGTCTAAATTATATCTAATATAATCTAATATAATAATTATATATATAATTATTATCATTTTTTTCTATCGTATAAATATTTAAATTTGCATGCTGAGGTCTCCTGTAATTCTCCTGTAAAAGATCACGTCACAATGTAAACTAGAATAATGCTTCACCATTGTGTTTATTATAATAATAATGCCGTGTATCCTTCGTTGGTGGTCCTGAAATAAATAAAATAAACCATAAAATTATGCCTGGTGGTAGGTCTCTCATATGTGAGAGGCCGCCTGGGTAGGTACCACCGCAATGTCTATTTCTCCCGCCAAACAGCAGTGGAAATGCACTGTTGTGTTCCGGTTTGAAGGACATTGTAGCCAGAGTAACTACTGGACATATCGAGACTTAACATCTTATGTCTCAGGATGGCGAGCGCAGTGGAATGCCAAGCAATGCCTTGTAACTCATGGTGTTGTTTGGTTTTGCTACTGTCCATGAGCGGTCGTATCGCTTGCCATCAGGCGAATGGCAGGCTCGTCTCGTCATTCATAGCAATAAAAAAAAAAAAAATGCCGGCCTGCTCGAAGTCGGATATATTATTTTGATATACTCTTTATTCCATTTCCATACTCATTCAATATAACAAATAAAAATGACATGTGTAAGATAATGGAAAGTATGTTAAAAATAATATAAAATATTGCATATCCTAAAATTAATGTTGAAATGTAATGGAAATTATAATATGAATTATGATGAATCTTAAATTCTTATATTTTATATAATATCGTATTTCTATGAGTATAGTTGGTCTATTGATTTATATCAGTAATTAATGTAACCGGGGGTACATAATCACGAAGGCGTCGTGTTGAGAGCGCGCGGTTCCAGAATCATTATCATTGGATTGGTCTCCGTCGCAACATCGCTCCCGAAGATACAGTTGTGTGTTGTAATTATAATAATATTATCCGGTAAAGTTAATGTACAATATAATAGTGAAACAATAAATGTGTTTGAGCAGTGTACCCGCGTTTTCACATGGTAGAATGGGTGACCATACCGCATTGGGCGATTTCTTCTTGGCAACCTTTACACACAGATTAAACCCGAAAAAATCACGTAGTTTTTCTACTTTATCGGAACAAACAAATAAACAAAAGCATCTATTTTTTTCGTAACATTAATATTTTTGCAAATCTTCTCATATTTCCTGCCCTTACTAATTTCTGGTAATACAATATCTTTGGGCGACATTAATTAATTGCCGACAAATGGATTGCACGCGTGGCCTCATGGCTCCATCTCATAAGCCGATTACAGCTAATAAGGCTTTTGTTCAAGTTAATATGAAAATCATCTTCATAATAAATAAATACACCTAACTGTCACATACATAGTCCTGACCCGACACTAAGATCAAGTCTTGTGTCGTGGGTTAATACGAGAGATTATTCGGTCTCACAAAAACCCAGACCCGAGACAAATACTTGTGGTTCACACAAACATTTATACTGGTGCGGGCATCGAATCCGCGGTCTCTTGTTTCACAACCGGCGTCTGTGCCATGGAGACTGTCAATTGAAGAACAAGATTGGTGGGTGACGGAACATACAAGGCGTAGGATTTAGGGTTCCTATGTGTATTCTATTGGATCAGTACATAAGCCTTCTAAAACGGAGAGTTCGATTAAAAGGGGTTAGGTTACATTCAAGCTCAGCTCTCAGGTTCAAATCCCGGGTCGGGCAAAGTGATATTGGATTTTTCTATTCATTTTCAGCCCGGAGTCAGGAATTTGAGCCCGATATGGCGGTAGGCTCGCCCCCTGTCACATCGTGGGACGGAACATACAAGGCGAAATGTGGGTGTCCTGGTAGCACCTCTGCCTACCCCTTCTGGGAAAAGGCGTGAGCTTATGTATGTAGGTAGGCCACTGTCATCTATTGCGGGTTGGTGGACGTTACAAACCATAGAAAATCTTGTTAAGATTTCTGTGTTTACAACTTTTGTCGATGTTCTCCTGCACCGTTAAAGTGCTTGGCAATTAATAATCAATACACACATGACTCCGAAAAGTCAGCGGTATGTTCACTCCACGTCTATCCACAGAACAGTTGTCATATTGATGATAAATTATGTTTAGTGTGGGGTCAGGACTATGTATGTGAATGTTGGATGTATTTGTTATTTATTAAAAATAATACATGATTTGATTATTATAGTCACAAATTCTGACTCTGAAATACTGATTTTTCCGTCAGAAGTCGAAGTCAGCATAACCTATAGTTAAAGCTCGTTATTGCTGTGCTGACGTCAGCAGTACAACGTTATTATCCCTATTTTATTATAAATCGCGTTATTCGAATTGGGTTAAAGGATTTTATTGCACTATACTTTTTTCAAAGGATTTTTACAATGGTGAGGATATCTGCTGATGTTTTGATATTTTAATATCAAGCCTCATTGGTCAAGTAGGTTGTGAATCGTGAGATTTTGGGTTCTCAGGTTAGTAAATCTTATTTGTGTTAATTTTTATATCATATGAGTTGGAATTTGCCTAATACACTGATAAAAATATCATATTTTTGAGAAAATAAGCTTGACCAACTGTGTGTTGCACTCTAGTAGCACCTCTGCCTACCCCTTCGGGAATACAGGCGTAACCTTATGCTCACATTTTAATAGCATGCATTTTAACTTAATTGTAAGTAATTACCATCGCCCATTAACACCCACATTGTAGAATATCAAGTTTATGTACGTAAAAGGTTTGGTAAATTATTTTTCAATAGATTGACATTATTCCGGACGGTATTACCTATTAAAACAAAAGAGTTAAACAGAAAATACTTAGGAGTCTAAAAATTCAAGGATTTTCAAAACAATACTTCAGTAATCTTTATGATTCAATTTTTAATATGTTTAAAACTCAAATACAAAATAAGAATAAATCTCCGACCATTCATATAATTACAGACGTTTTTTTTTAGCAAGTTGTAAAATAATAATGAAACAAAATTGTATGAGACCTGTGAATTAAACAATACATATATCATACATACACTGTAATAATAATTAATAACACGCAACAAATTATTCATCTGAACCCACCCTTCCTTAACCAAATCCTCTGACTTAACAGACACATCAAACTTGACACAAATTTCGCGCCATTTACAAACCAAAAGGTACATAAATCAACACCTACACAGGCCGACCCAAAGGGCTCACAGACTGTCCATTGTTCTTTTTTTTATTTATTTTTTTAAGATAAACCCAACACATTAAAGCACATTACTGGGGAGACCGCCCGCCGCGTTAGCTCTTTGTATAGTTACACAATTCCGTGTTCAAAATTCTTGTTCTATTTTTGAATTTTTGAGATTGATTGTTACGCGATTTTATTGTTTTTTTTTTTTTAGTTTGAACTAAACGGCCTTGGAATGTAAGATTTGAGTTAATCGATTCTTTAATCGATGAATTTGGTTTTGAATAGTTACGTTCCATTTTTGAACATTTGATTGAATGTTGAACCATTTGGTGAGCTTATTGCGGTACGTGATTTCTGTATGAATATAGAGAGATGTAAAAAATGGTTGCAAATATTTAGCTGAGAATATTAATTGCGTAGTTTCAAGTTAAAATTATCAAAACCCTACTGGTTTCTTATATTTACGCGAATGTTACACATTGAAATAAAGCTAATTTTGAGGATTATACCCCGGATTTAGTTTTATTTTTACATTTTTTACTGTCAGACCACGAAAGCTGTAAAGTAATTGAAACTTCGGGAAGTTACAAAATGTAACGTAATGTAATGCCTTTCATACACCAAATCAAGACCATTGAATACCAAAGTCATGAATGTTAAGCCATTGTTGTGTTTGCTTGATTTCTCTTTCTATATAATATGTCCTTATACCGGAAAATACTTCTTAGCTCAGTATTTTGTCTAGTGATGATCTAACAATACGCTTCAAAATCATCATAAACCCACCTCACTTTGGATAAAAGCTAAATAACTGACAATAAATACTAAAGGCCTTATTCATAAACAGTTATAAAACGTATTTTAGTTCTCGAATATTTGTCTTCTTCGCTCAAACTGAATTAAAAAGCCGTTTGAAAGGGTCGAAACATTCGATAACTAAAATACATTTTAAAACTGTCTATGAATAAGGCCGTAAATATAGTTATAACACATAACAAAACGATATACTGTGGCTCCATTACTCATAGTTACCTTATTCAGCTTCCATTGTGGTTGATATAATTAATTTTTACCATAAACACGGCGATATAAGAGTGATTTGTTGCAACTGGATTTTGTAAGATTGTGGTAACCACATTTATGAAAGTGTATAACGTATATAACATACATACATAAACTCAAGCCTTTTTTCCACAAGGAGTAGGCAGAGGTGCTACCAGGACACCCACGATTCACCTTGTGTGTTCCGTCCAACGAGCCTATCGCCATATCGGGCACAAATTCTTGAATCCGGACTGATAATGAATAGAAATATCCGATATCACACTACCCGACTTGGGATTCGAGCCCCAGACCTGAGTGTTGTAACCGTACCGTAGCACAACTACGCCACCGGCCACAGTGGCGTTAGTTATAACTTATAACATATTTTATATTTAGGTAGTAATAGCTTACTAAGTGACTGAAAAGTCTGGAAGAAAGTAATGATAAGTGGAATACAAGTGAAATAGAATCTAAATGCCGGTCGAAACAATTGTGCCGGCTTTTATCTCACACGTCATTAGCATCCAAAACGAAAAGGAAAGTGCGGGTAAAGATTTTTAGTCATGTTATTTATATTGCGGACTTACATACCGTAGAAATTATTTAAAATCGCTACGGTATGCAGGTTTCCTCACGATGTTTTCCTTCACCGTTAAAGTGCGTGGTGATTGACTATCAATACACACATAACTAAGTAACACATATGTAAGTTCGCCAACCCGCACTAGGCCAGCGTGGTGGACTATATGGCCTAACCACTCTCAATCGATTCTCTCGATTGTTGATTAGGCCCGTCCCCTGCAATGGGACGTATATGGGCTGATATAGATATAGATATTTATATTGCAAAGAAATACGGTTTATGATTTTATGATTTGCAGACTGACTAACATCGTCAACTTGTAAAGAAAACATTCCATACTGTTCAAATGGCGTTTTACGAATTGAAAAACGTTCACAGTGGATATTCAAAATTGTGAATTGAACCCTGAACTTCATGGTTCGTGGGCCATACTATACATGCTGTGTGAGACCAATAAAATGAAGGACACTTAATCACCATGTCATGGAGCATTAGTATTGCATACAAAATTTTTAATATATTTTTTCGTAAAACAAGTTGTAGAAGCCACATTACAGACAGTCTTTCATTAATAATGTTTATATTTTAGTTCGTGACATAAATGTAAGTTATTCTCTAGAGTCTATACAATGCAACTTGTCGTATCTCTATGCAGCGTAGTGTCGACGAGTACCACCCAGAGAGCGTATCTCTGACGCCCACTCGAGTATTTCGCACTAACAACTTATTCCGATCATTAAATTATGACATTTTATTATAGTTTTAGTGTGTATTTATCCAAATAAAAAATATATGTATTTACAGCAAGGATTTATTACGTAATTCTCTGAACAAAGCCATTCTACTTATATTTGCGCGGCGTTGTGACGTAGTACATTGCTTTACTACCAGAGATCGAATCTCTGACGCAATCTACTCTTATCATTTTGAAAAAAAATTAAGAGTAAATTCCTTAAATTGCTACAAATAAATTTCCTGTTACACCGTTTATTTTAGTTATGAATAAATAAAAATTGCTCCGATTATATTTTCTCCATAGATACATTACGTAATTCTCTGAAAAAATCCATTCTGCGTATCTCTAAGCGGCGTAGTGAGGTATAGATAGTATCTCTGGTGCGTACGAACCGCAACGCCTCCGCATTTTTTTATCTGATCCCTGTAAATTTTGCCCAGAGTAAATTTCTTATATCAGACAGAATCGTATAACTTTATGTACTGTTCTTGTATCTAGAAAATACACCTTATTTTTTATGTTAATACGGTTTGTAAAGGCCGATATAAAGCCTCAAATATACGCGACTTTATTGGATGTGTATAAAGTTTTAGTATGATTGGCCTGCTTTTTTCTTATGTTTTGTTAGGCTACAATTTAATAAATATAAGGTTTTTAGTGCTAATTATCGTTTATGCGGCGAAGGAAAATATATTAAGGAAACCTGCGTACCAAAGCTTAAGTCTTTTGCGAAATCTTACCCAATATGGGATGACTTCGCAGAAAGTAGGGCAGGTTTCATGATGGTACCTTTACAGTTGTCTCTAGATATTGATTCGTATTATGACGCCTATTTACATATAGAGAAAGCATTGCTGGAAATCTCTAACTACCGTTGGCTTTGGAGATGGGCCTCGCCTTTTATAACATCACAGATCCATTTATATCTCATCCAGTCATTTCATTTCTAATTTGGCAGCCTCCGTGGCGTAGTTGGTTAGACGCCGCCTGTGAAACGAGAGGCCGCGGGTTCGATCCCCGCACCGAAACAAATATTTGTGTGATCCACAGGTATTTATTTCGGGTTTGGGTGTTTGTGAGACCGAAAAGTCTCTCGTAGTTTCTGATACCCACGACACAAGACTCGATCTTAGTGTAGGGTCAGGACTATGTATGTGACTGTTGGGTGTATTTAAATTTAAAACAAATAATTATTAATGTCGGTAGACTGAGTTTTCATGCCAGACAACCGTTGTTTTCCAGTCCTAGTAGTTATTTTTCTATCCCTTGGCTACAAGACTTTCCTAACCAAAAAGGTATAATATATTATATTTCGTACATGTAAATATATACACAAGCAATTTTAAATAAATAGAAGACATTTTAATTAATATGGAGTCGTAGTATGTGTATCTGTTGGTTATTTTTCTTTATTGAGCTATTTAATTGCCTGATCAATAAACGAATAACATTTCACTTCCCTTTCGCTTTCAGTCAATCTGTATAAAAATCTTATTAATCAAACAGGTTTTTCAAGTAGCGCGTATGCATCAGCTTTAATGATCGAGGATTTTTTATGCGTCGAGTTCATTTTTGGTTTTCACACCTTGAGAGAAGGATGGCGGTCATTAAAATTCAATATTACCGTCGTTCCAAGGTTGAGAACGCATTTGGTATCTTATCGAGGTTATTTGTTGCTTATTTTTAGGGAGCTTTTTATGGTTTTAACGTGATAAGTTGACATCGTATTCTATAAAGAATATCCGATGGCTTCAGAATTATTATATTTTAATGAATTCATTTTAAATAAAGAAATAAATACACCCAACAGTCACATACATAGTCCTGACCCCACACTAAGATCGAGTGTTGTGTCGTGGGTGTCAGGAACTACGAGAGACTTTTCGGTCTCACAAACATCCAGACCCTAAAATGCAAATGAAAATGCCAAAAAAATGCAGCAGTACCTAGATTATACCGTATTCTATATGCTGTGGATTCAGAATATTTATATTTTACTAAAACATTTTCAAAGGCAGATATAAGTACGCCGATTGTGGTTAATATCTTTGCTCTTTCTTATAAACTGTTTTTTTCTGTTTTAAGATGAACAAAAACTGAATGATAAATTTGCAGAATTATTTAATAAAAAAGCTCGCACATACGAGTCACCTCTTAATGTCCTTAGTACCCTCGAAAATGCGTAACATTTTAAGTATATCAAATATTTATTTTGCCGGCACAAGCCAGACGTTCCCTTGGGAGGGTCCGGTTCTCAATCACGAATTAAACTGGGTTTATTTTCAGTTATTCATTCGATCCTTTGTGGCTTTTAAACATGTTTTTAATTGACCTCCGAATATAATTACTTTTATAATATGTCTGTATTGAGTCATAGTTTCCCACTGCTGCGCATGGGAATCTACAATCAAGAGTTCGATTGAGTGGGGTTTAGGCCATAATTCACCACTACCATAAGCCATAGAGAGTACTGTCCAGATCTAAGTCTAGTCTAGATCTCTCTCAGGTTGTATACAGTAACCAGTCTTAAACGGTTTGCATCCAGACTTCCTACAACCGTTATTAGGTCATAGAAAAATTACTGTTCGCTAAAATTAAACTAATTGCAGCCTACTAATTGCATTAATTACAGCAACTTATAACAGCCTCAGTGGCGCAGTTGGTTAGGCGCCGCCTCGGAAACGAAAGGCCGCGGGTTCGATCCCCGCACCGAGACAGATGTTTGTGAGGCCCACAAATATTTGTCTCGAGTCTAGGTGTTGTGCGACCGAAAGTCTCTCGTAACTGATATCCACGGCACAAGACTTCCATCCATCCATCCATCAGCCAAAGGACGTCCACTGCTGAACATAGGCCTCTCCCAATGATTTCCACAGTGACCTGTTGGAGGCAGCCTGCATCCAGCGACGTCCCGCCACCTTTACCAGGTCGTCTGACCATCTTGTGGGTGGACGTCCTACGCTGCGCTTTCCGCTACGTGGCCTCCATTCGAGAACTTTTTGGCCCCATCGGCCATCAGTTCTCCGCGCTATGTGCCCCGCCCATTGCCACTTCAACTTTCTAATCCGCTGGGCTATGTCGGTTACTTTAGTTCTCCTACGGATCTCCTCATTTCTGATCGCTCGCTCCTGAGTCATGTCTATAAGCTGTTTTCGAGGGTCATCACAAATCGTCTCGAACGCAGGTTTGATGACTTCCAGCCTCCCGAACAAGCCGGTTTCCGAAAAGGCTTTAGTACCATAGACCACATTCATACGCTTCGACAAGTTATACAAAAAACCGAGGAATATAACTTGCCGCTTTGTTTAGCGTTTGTGGACTATGAGAAAGCCTTTGATTCGATCGAGACCTGGGCTGTGCTAGAGTCTCTCCAGCGATGCCACATAGACTATCGGTACATCAAAGTGTTGAAGTGTATATACAACAACGCCACCATGTCGGTCCGAGTACAAGATCAGAGCACGAAGGCTATTCCACTACAGAGAAGCGTGAGACAGGGAGATGTCATATCTCCGAAACTGTTCACTGCCGCGCTGGAAACGCCTTCAAGCTCTTGCAGTGGAAAGGATTCGGCATCAACGGCGAGTATATCACTCACCTGTATATTGTATCACTCGGCATATTGTAGTCTTGGCAGAATCGCTGGAGAACCTTAGCACTATGCTCGAAGACCTCAATCGCGTCTCCCAACAGGTGGGTCTTAAAATGAACATGGACAAAACGAAGATCATGTCGAATGTCCATGTTGTGCCCACCCCCATTGGAGTTGGGGGCTCGACTCTTGAAGTTGTAGACGAATATGTCTATTTAGGACAAGTGGTCCGGTTAGGCAGGTCCAACTTCGAGAGAGAGGTCAATCGTCAAATCCAACTCGGTTGGACAGCGTTCGGGAAACTACGCGACGTCTTCTTGTCCAAAATACCTCAGTGCCTCAAATCGAAAGTCTTCGATAGTTGTGTGTTGCCAGTGATGACATACGGCACCGAGACGTGGCCTCTCACTATGGGCCTTATTAGGCGGCTCAAAGTCACTCAACGAGCTATGGAGAGGGCTATGCTCGGGGTTTCCCTACGAGATCGAATCAGACACAAGACTTAATTGATCTTAATGTGGGGTCAGGACTATGTATGTGACTGTTGGGTGTATTTATTTAATTTTTCGTGTATATTAAAGTATTGTTATGTTTCTCACGATTTAGCCTGCACATCTTAATCGTAACAAAACCTTAAACCACCAAAGTTAGTAACGAAACCTTAAAGCCCGTAAAATGTGTTAGAATTCTCTGATTTTACTGTCGTAGTTAACTTTTACCGTCAACTGTTAACCGCGTCGCGCTAACTTTAATTAGAATAAACTTTATGAGTTTGCTTAAAGAAACCACTGAAAGTAATAAAAATTATAAAGGTAAAAAGTTTACATCTATATTAAAGCGACTATTTTAGTTACCGCAGTTGTAAGTTGCAAAGTGCGTGGTGGCCTGTTGGTAACGAACCAAATCCACATAAATATTTGTCTCGGCGCGAGGACCGAACCCGTGGCCTCATGTTTAACAGCCCGCGTCTAGCCAACTGCGCCACGCACAAATTCTTGCAAATATAAAAAAAAATACATTATTTCGGTGAATGGCGAGACGAGCATGCCGTCCGCCTGATGGTAAACGATACGACCGCTCATGGACAGCAGCGAAACCAAACAACACCATGATTTACAAAGCGATGCTTGGCATTGCCCTGCGCTCGCCATCTTGAGACATAAGATGTTAAGTCTCAATGTGTCCATACACCGAATATAACTTAATTCTCAATTCTGTAACTGAAATCAACAATTAAAGTTAAATCCTGACCGTGTAAAGTAATTGTTAAAACTTAATCGGCAAGTTAATTAAGAAAAGCGTTGTTTCTTCAACATCGCGTTTTTAACCCACCCCGATAAATTTAACACCGAGTGCTTTTAATGCTTGTGAAATTAATGTATAACGTGAAAAAACACAATCATTTTTATTATCCTTAATGGGCGTTGAATTTTTATATTTATTGTTGATGTTTTTAATTTAAATTTGTTTGTTTAATATACGAGTACATAAATTCACGCCTTTTACCCAGAAGGGGTAGGCAGAGGTGCTACCAGGCCACCACCATTTCGCCTTGTATGTTCCGTCCTATGATGTGATAGGGAGCGAGCCTATCGCCAAATCGGGCACAAATTTCTGTCTCCGGGCTGATAATGAATAGAAAAATCCGAATCACTTTGCCCGACCCGGGATTCAAACCCGAGACCTCAGATTTGTAGTCGTACAGGAGTACAACTACGCCACCGAGGCAGTTGAGTTTAATATTTCATTGAAAATTCTGTTGGCTGATAGGGCCGAAGGTTTCTGGACTGGAGGCCTCGTACAGGCGAGCGAAGTATCAGACATCCGTCTACAAGGTGGGCATACGACCTGGTCAAGGTCGCAGGAAGTCTTTAAATGCTGGCCAAATCCAAAATGGAAGCCGAATTGTTGTCCGCTAAGAATCAGTCGGCGGTATATATTTTATTAATATGACGTGAAGACTAAATGTGACTGTTCAAAAACAAAATTTCTGCCAGACTGTAACACAACATTTTTAAATTTATAACATTTACATTAATGGCCGAGATTAATAAACGATCTTCATGTCTATCTAAAAATCGATCGTGAAAATAGACCAACGGGCTCAAGGTATTGTCGACACGCTCACATTTGATGTGTTCTGATTGGTCTATTTTCCGGATCGATCCTTAGATAGGGATTGGGATCGCTTATTAATTTTGTCCGTAACAACATCTGTTATGGAAAGGAGTTATATCATTCAAGAAGGGATAGTGTTTTTAAATTATCAATGTTTTACTAGATTTAAAAACAATAAAAACCTTTTATTATGGTATGGATAAAATCTTTGTATACTTATTTTCTTTCATGTTTTAAAAACATAAAATCATATTGACTTTAAACTATATCCGGGAATTATACTTGCCTTCAAACAGCTTGTACTTGCTTTCGAAGTATCAATAGGAACAAAAACAAGAACCACTAATACATTATTACTTAGCTCGCTCGTTTAGTCTAAGCGGTAGTGTTCTTAGAAAGGCAATAGGCTCATTTCTGTCCACCCTTTTATGGCATGTGGATATATGGAGCAAGAAAGTTGTAGTTGCTGGCACCGATATTTCTATATACGTTAATATACAATTATACGCGCATATCTCAATATACAGGGTATATCAAGAGTGCGACCGAAAACGAATCCAGGTGGTAGTATTAGTGACTTCAGACACAATGCAACTAAAAATCGTCAATTTATTTTTTGTATTTTTTACATAAAGTCGTATTTGGGTGATATTTACATAGTAATCCTAAAATAAACATGTAAACTTCTTTATTTTTAAACACGCAATGATACTTAAGGGTTTAAATTAAATTAGTAACTTCACAAAAACTAGGTATTTACCACCCAAACAAAACGATTTTTAAAAAGTTCTAAAAAAATATCTATCACTGTTTTGGCAAATTTTTTATTTGCATCGTGTTTGTAACCACTAATACTACCACCTGGCTTTGTTTTCGGTCGCAGTCTTGATATACCCGGTATTTCATAGAAGTTTTAAAGTATTCTGAATACTTTTTCATTGTCACCCACGTGACGTTAACTGCTAAAAACATCCATCAAAGATTTCCATACGACTCGAGAATCACTTCTCTGATCAACTTTACCTTTCATACTTTATACATACATAAACATGCATATATAAACTCACGCCTTAATCCCAAAAGGGGTACACAGAGGCGCCACCAGGACACCCACATTTCGCCTTGTATGTTCCGTCCCACGATGTGATAGGGGGCGAGCCTATCGCTATATCGGGCACAAATTCCTGTCTCCCGGCTGATAATGAATAGAAAAATCCAATATCACTTTGTCCGACGCGGGATTCGAACCCGAGACTTCAGGATTTCGAAACTTCATACTTTATACTTCATTATTATTATCAATCGTAATCTTCATTCCCAAGAAAAAATTACTACGGAAAAATATGCTGCCATTTACTTAAATTATGAAGCAAGTTCAGAAAACTCAGAACTTTTACTTTTATTAGCTTCAATCCCCGAGGTAAAGATACGCGTTTTAGCTTTATTAACAGTTAACCACGAAATTAATCCAGAACTAATCCATCCCACTCCAAACTATAGAATCGCGTATACCGGGTACGCGTACCATTTCCTTCGCATTAAACATGCAGAAAGCACTAATTGAACATGCCGCGTTATGTGAGGCGGCGTTATACGAGGCCTCGGATTATCCTGAATACCAATTGCATTCAGAGATATTAGTATCCAGAGGTATTGATATTAATCAGACCGAAAGTCTCATAATATATTTCTGACTGTATACTAATATATTATGTCGTGGAAATCAAAAATTGCGAACGACTTTTCAATAATATCTAGACCCGAAGCAAATATTTTTGGGCCGTACAAACATTGCTGCCTCAGTGTCGTAGTTGTACTACGGTACGACTACAAAGCTGAGGTCTCGGGTTCGAATCCCGGGTCGGGCAAAGTGATATTGGGTTTTTCTATTCATTATCAGCCCGGTGTCATAAATTAGTGCCCGATATGGCGATAGGCTCGCCCCCTATCAAATCATGGGACAAAATATACAATGCGAAATGTGGGTGTCCTAGTGGTGCATCTGCCTACCCCTACTGGTAAAAAGTCGTGAGTTTATGTATGTATGTAAAATTATTTTTTTAAATTCACGACGTTTTGCAGTCTACAGCTTTCGTGTGCGAGGCGATAAAACTGGTAAAAAATGCTTTATTTTTAACATTTGCGAAAACATAAACTATTTTTAAAATAAAATTCATTGAAGTACCATTCCATTCCATCAGATTACCTAGATAAGGAGTTCTTCATAAAATAACCGGCCAGAAGCATGGTTTGCGGTATTTGCTGTACAATTTTATCGAAACTATCTTCTTTGTATCGCTTCAATCTATCGGAAAACGCTTGCGATGGTAAATAGTTGTATATATTGATACTGCTGTATTTTTTAAAAGGTCTATCTATAGTGGTTTTGTATTGCATTCCGAGAAGAAAAATATTATAATTGAATAATTTTCTGTTGTAAGAGTTTCTATGGTATGGAATGTCCGCCAACCCGCACTCGGCTAGCGTGGTGGACAATGGCCTAACCCCTCTCAATCGTACTCGCGATTGTAGAGGAGGCCCGTCCCCTGCAGTGGGCGTATATGGGCCGATACAGTAGTTTTATATTGTCCTGACAATTTAAAATGCTCCTGATAGTAAATATACAATCCAAATAGTATCCAGTGGTGGGATTTGGTCGTGGGGATCACTGTCAGGTTTCCATCGCGCGCGTAATCGCTTCTTCAGGGAATAAAAATCTCCCACCAAACAGCAGTGTAAATGCACTGTTGTGTTCCGGTTCGAAGGACATTGTTCCCAGAGTAACTACTGGACATAATGAGACTTAACATCTTATGTCTCAGGATGGCGAGCGCAGTGAACTGCCAAGTACTGCTTTGTAATTCATGGTGTTGTTTGGTTTTGCTACTGTCCATGAGCGGTCGTAAAACTTAACATTAGGCGACTGGTATGCTCGTCTTGCAATAAAAAAACCTTCAGCTGAAGTGTCATCAGTAATCTCACCGAACGAACTGCTACCGCGAAGCTGTCAATTTAAGTGATTTTTTCTTATTTGCAGTGGTACACTGATCGAGTTGGTATTAATGATCAATTTGTAGTAATTTTCCTATTCTTGAAAACATCCCGAAATTCACACGCGTGGTTAATATCACGGATGATTATTGTTGGGGTGTTAAGATTCATTTTTGCTTGTAGCGTTTGGTTCAAAGAAACACGAGTGTACGATTTGATATTTTTAATGCAACTGAAATAGTGATGCTCCGCGCCTACTTAAAAACTAAATTAGTGACGTGAACAATAATAATACGACTGGTTTCAGAAGAGATGTGTAACCATTTTAAGATCTCAACAGTAATCTTATTGATAGGTTATTCTACATGCATATTCCACACTTATAACGGACTACCTAAAGATATTTTATAATACATACATACATAAACTCACGCTTTTATCCCAGAAGGGGTAGGCAGAGGCGCCACCAGGACACCCACATTTCGCCTTGTATGTTCCGTATGATGTGATAGGGGACGAGCCTATCGCATTATATATATTTTATAATGCGATATGTGTATTGATAGTCAATCACCACGCACTTTAACGGTGAAGGAAAACATCGTGGGGAAACCTGCATACCGTAGCGATTTTAAAGAATTTCTACGGTAGGTAAGTCCGCCAACCCGCACTAGGCCAGCGTGGTGGACTATATGGCCTAACCGCTCTCAATCGATTGTCTCGATTGTAGAGTAGGCCCGTGCCCTGCAGTGGGACGTATATGGGCTGATATTTTATAACATTTAATGTAATTACAAAACGTAACCTAGTAAAACACGCGATTCAAATCTAAACCGGCCAATTAATACGCTGAAATTAGAACGGGAGCAGACAGTGAATTTTAATCAGCGTTTAGATATTCCAATCATGGAACGGCGATAGTTTCTGAAAACGATATTTGCTTTCGAAACTGCGTGGAGAAAACTTCCTCTTATCGGTATGCGGCGCTCTCCGAGCATAAAATTAGGGGTTCTTCCGGTTATAGATTAAGTAAAACGGCTTGTAGTAATTTCATGCAAAGTTTATGATTATATCAATACTAGTTCTTAGTTATGTCTTCCTAGATGATATCGTCCATAGCAATTATCTTATTATCGTTATTGTGATATTAACTATGAAACTGTAGTTCCTATGGTTCTGAGATGAAGTGCACATTTTGACAGACTTAGCTAATATTTTTTACGCGATGAATGGCGAGACAAGCTTTTCATTCGGTGGTAAGCGATATGACCGCTCAAGGACAGTAGCAAAACCCAACTACACCATGAATTACAAAGCAATGCTTGGCATTCCACTGCGCTCGGCATCCTAAGACATAAGATGTTAAATCTCATTATGTCTAGTAGTTAATCTGGCTACAATGTCCTTCAAACCGGAACGCAACAGTGCATTTGCAGTTGTATTTTGTCCACCCCCAGACTCTGCTTGGCTCGATTGGTTTTAAGATATCAGATGTGCTACGAGAGGCCGCGAGTTCGATCCCCGCTCCGACCACCGTTTTGTGTAACTGTTGGATTTGTACTCATCAGTGGCGAAGGAAGTCGGCATATATGGAGGTATGCCGATTATTTCCGGCTTTCCTTTTGTAATTTATGTAATAAATAAATAATAATAAATACACCCAACAGTCGCATGCATAGTCATGACCCCACACTAAGATCGAATCTTGTGTCGTGGGTATCAGGAACTACGAGAGACTTTTTGGTCTCACAAACACCCAGACCCGAACAAATACTTGTGGTTCTCACAAACATTTGTCTCGGTGCGGGGATCGAACCCGCGGCCTTTCGTTTCACAGCCGGCGTCTAACCAACTGCGCCACGGAGGCTGTCATGTGTCTTATAAACTCATATTTAATGTAAAATTTTATAAACTATTTAAAACAAAACAAAAAATATTAATTAAACAAATATTCACCAGAAATATCGGCTTCCTATTTGAATGAAGTCACTCTTCGCTACAGGTAGTCATATTTATTATTTAAATTCGATTCCCTAAAACGTATAAAATTCTAACACTCAAGTTTCAGTTAAAAACCATTAAACTTTTACTGTCAGCGGTTAAATTGAATGGACCCACTGCTCTCTTGTTAAAATATTCCGTAGCGGCCAGAAGGGCAATTTATCCAGTATACCTTTTATGGAAATCTGCCCAGTTTACATGTGTTGGGAACACTGCCTTTCATTTTTTTACAATTTTATAGTTTGGTGAATAGTCGCTCTATTCCACGTTTAGGATAATATGTCTAAAACACAGCTGTGTAATGGTTATTCGCTGGCATACTCTTATTACAAGATTTTATTACGTTTTACTCATTGTCCAATCAATTTAAATAGAATAATGTACACGTAGCTTGGATAGTACCAAAATGGCAATTTTGATGCTAAGCCCAAATGATAGAATTTACATACATAATAATAATAATAATAAGCCCCCTAAAATCCAACCACACGTCCTGATCGAACATCTGATCACGTGGGGGGCGGGCAACACAATGTTATTATAATTACTGATGTGGCTAACGTGGCAATGGTAACCCCAACAATATGGAGAATAGTAGTAATTGCAAATATAATTTACGGTCGCTTCCCGGAGGTCGTCGGGGCACACCCGGTGCCGGCGCTGGGTGTTTCAGTAATGCGAACACCGGCGGCGGGAGTACTAGTAGGCTGGCTCCCGCGCAACATAATAATGCTACAGCCGATGCGTTCTCAGAGACGGAGTCCGCTCCCTCTCTATTTCCATCATCATCATCAATCACCCCCTCATATCGAATGTCGAGTGTTCATTCTTCATCAATCTCAATACACTCGGAGGATGCTGCACAGGAGGCAATACACGTCTCTGACTCTGTGCCCACCACCAGTGCTAAAGCAAAGCGTAGAAAATGGACTACTGATATGAATGAATTCATACTACGCACCTATCTCACCTTAACGTTAATGGAAACTGACACAAAATCATACTTATTACCACTCCACACAAAATTCTCCGAAAAGTACCCAGAAATGCAAGTAAGTAGGCAGAGACTAGGAGACCAGCGAAGAGCCATTATTCGGAATAATTTATTACCACAAGAAACAATAGATAAAATCAGTAGAGAGGCCCGTCAACAACTCCAAATAATAAATACAGAAATAGAACAGAACCGCTCACAAACAGCAGTTACAGGTCATCGCATGAGATGGACCAATGACTTAAATGAAACAATAATCAAAGCTTATTATACTATCACCCAGTTAGAAACTAATAAGACAGCATACCGCAAACAGTTACATGAGTATTTCATAAACAAATTCCCACATCTTGCACATATAACGGAACAGCGAGTAGCTGACCAACGACGTGTGATAATAAATAACGCACTCATTAACAAAAATAGACTTGATGCTATAAAGCAGCAGGTAGCAGAAGAACTTCGTCACTCCAATCAGCTACCAGTAGAAGATATACAAGTAGAAATAGCTCAAAATATTAATAATACTATAGAAGCTGCATTAGATGATAATATTGAAGTCTTAAATAATGATTTAAATACAAGCACAGGTGAAGAAGCTATTGATGAGATTGACCTCACTTTTGCTACGGCTTTTGAATATTTTATAAATACCGACCCAACCAATAGACCTTATGTCCCGAGACAAAAGCCATCTAAGAAATTTACAAAAATTGTACGTTACCTTAATAATATTGTTCTCCCGAAGAAATTAGTTAATGATATAGATTTTTATACCTTGCAGACTATAATATACTGCACTGCATGGACTGCCTCTAAAATAAATGGCTCAAAACTAACAATCCCTCCGAGAGATCTAAACCATAACCCGCATAATATTATAAAACCTAAATGGCAGAAGCGATTAGAAAATAAAATAGTTGACTTACGCTCTAAAATCGGAAGACTGACGCAGTATATGCGTGGCAATAGAAATAGGAAATTAGTAAAACATGTTCAAGATATATTCAGATTCTATAAAATTCACACTATACATGAAGACACAAACACACATGTCGCTGAGTTTTTAGACACATTAAAGCAAAAATTATCGGTCGCTAGCAGTCGTTTACATAGGTATTTGAAATGCACCCTTAGAAAAACACAGAACAATAGTTTTATTACTAATGAAAGAAAATTTTATCTAAACCTTAAATTGAATACCACTAATCACACAAATACCACATCTGATATTGGAGCACCAGAAACAAGAGAACTTAAAGACTTTTGGTCTAATATATGGGAAAACCCTATTACACACAACAGTAACGCAGAATGGATAAAATCTGAAATAGATAAATCAGCAAACACGACACCAATGCCTTTCGAATACATACCTATTGAGATTTTTATGAAAGTAATAACTAACATACATAATTGGAAAACGCCTGGATCCGATCGTATACATAACTTCTGGTACAAAAAGCTCACAAGCATCCACCCATATATATATAACCACATAAATAATTTTATAAAGAACCCGCAACAGATCCCGGACTACATTACTACTGGAACCACATATATGCTACGTAAGGGCGAGTCGGACTCTAACAAACCAGCAAACTACCGACCCATAACTTGTTTACAAACCATATACAAGATAATTACAGCATGCCTAGCAGACCTCATTTACACCCACACTCAAAATAATAATATACTGGCAGAACAACAAAAAGGCTGTAGAAAGCTTAGCAGAGGCTGCAAAGAACAAATCACAATAGATTCAGTTATTTTAGGGCAAGTTAAGAAAACCAAAAATAGTTTATATAGCATGTATATTGACTACAAGAAAGCATTTGACTCAGTACCACACTCATATCTTCTACAAATACTAGACATATATAAAATTCATCCAGATATAATTAACTTTTTAACAACAACGATTCAAAAATGGGCCACGAAGTTAAACTTAAAAACCAATAACGGCACAATAACATCTGAAAGTATTAAGATTCAACGAGGCATTTTTCAAGGGGACGCTTTAAGTCCATTGTGGTTTTGCTTGGCATTAAATCCGTTATCTAACATATTAAATTCTGTACACTCTGGATACCCTCTTAAATACATAGAAACTGATCAAGTACGTAGGACCAAAGAATACAAGTTAAACCATTTGCTTTATATGGACGACATTAAATTATATGCTGACACTGAAATAGAACTTAATAAATTAATTGATCTTTGTGCACAATTTTCTAAAGATGTCAACATGGAATTCGGTATTGACAAATGCAAAATAAATTCTTTTACTGCAGGAAAATTAATACCACTTACATATCAATTGCAAAATGGTGAAACTATTGAATCATTGGCAGACCACGAAACGTATAAATACTTAGGCTTAAATCAATCCAGGCAGATACATACTAAAGACACAAAAAATAAATTAATAGTAGAATTTAAACATAGATTGAATACAATATTAAAATCAGAACTGAATTCCAGAAATACCACCAAGGCAATAAATACGTTCGCTATCCCTGTTCTAACTTACTCTTTCGGCATCTTGAACTGGTCCAAAACTGAATTAAAGAATCTCCAACGCATAATCAATGTCACAATGACTAAAAACCGTAAGCACCACCCGCGATCCTGCATACAGCGACAGATACTCCCAAGAAAAGAAGGAGGAAGAGGTATTATTGATATCGCGAACCTGCACAACACGCAAATAGGTAACTTGAGGTCTTTCTTCCATGAAAAAGCTAGTAACTCTACCCTGCACCTAGCGATTACTCAGAACGATCAGCATTTGACTCCGTTAAACCTACAGGATACACGCGCACAGCCTAATGAAGCACTCGTAAATATAGCAGCAAAAATCACTGAATGGACCCGGAAGTCTCTGCATGGCAGGCACCGACAGGACATCAGCCAACCTAACGTCGACAAAGCTGCGTCGAACGACTGGCTCGAACAAGGTGAACTGTTCCCGGAGACGGAAGGGTTCATGATCGCGATACAGGACCAAGTAATTGAAACCCGGAATTACCAAAAGTACATAATTAAAACCCGCAATTTACCTACAGATACATGCCGTCGTTGCAATAGCGCATCTGAAACAATACAACACATAACAGGAGCCTGTAAATCCATAGTTCAAACCGACTACAAACATAGACATGACCAGGTAGCAAACATCATCCACCAAAAATTAGCCGTTAAATATAGTCTTGTAACCTCCTCAGTCCCTTATTACAAATACACACCAGATTCAGTACTAGAGAACCAGACTCACAAACTTTATTTCGACAGAGCAATACTCACCGATCGAACTACCCACTATAACAGACCAGATATTACATTAGTAGATAAATCCAATAAAACCGCTATAATAATCGATATAGCAGTTCCAAACACACATAATCTCCAAAGTACAATAGCAGAAAAAATGTCGAAGTATACAGACCTGAAAGAGGAAATAACACGCATGTGGCACCTTAATAAAGTAACGATAGTTCCAATAGTCCTTTCAACCACCGGTATTATCCCACTACAGCTCCATGAGTCCATTAAAACCCTACAATTACCAAAATTTATTTATAGATCATTACAAAAGGCAGTTATATTAAATACATGCAGGATTGTTCGAAAATTTCTACAAATAGATAAGAACCATTAAATATTTAGAATTTATTAATGACTCATACCTGGCTTAGGCTTGTATGTTTCATTCTTTACCGGTATCGAAACCGAGTTTCAGTATGAGTGAAAACAAAATAATAATAATAATATTTGTATGGTCCATCTCATGATGTGATAGGGGGCGAGCCTATCGCCATATCGGGCACAAATTCCTGACTCCGGGCTGATTAATAAATAGAAAAATCCAATATCACTTTGCCCGACCCGGGATTCGAGCCCGAGACCTCAGCTTTGTAGTCGTACCGTAGTTCAACAACGCCACCAAGGTAGTCTTAAGAATGAAGTCAGAATGATAGAATTTGAGTAACAAATGTCGAGTAATAGTAAGTCCCTTTGTTGATATTTGATAATAAAGTCCGTGACTTGGGTACGCCGTCATAGCGTTAGAAATCTTATAGATAGTTTCTCTATTTTTGTAAGTATACCAAACTAAGAAGCCTCTCTAGGGTCCTCCTGTTCTATTCATGAGTTTAATTTCACAATAAAAAGTAGTGGTAGTAAGAGCGACTTCAGGTCAAAACCTATCCGTAATTTCACCAAGAGCTGTTCAGTAAATAATCCAAGAAAAAAAAGCTTCTTTCATTATACAAATAAGTAACAGTACTTTTTTCTTTAATAAAGGTTTTCATATCCTTGTCTGTTTCCTGACAAATTCTAATTGTCCATGCCCTCAAAATTTGGTTGTCCGGAAGAGATCGCTTATAGCGATTAGACCGCCAATTGTATATTATTTTTTAGTTTTCTATGTTTTATTGTCTCCGTACTTTGTGGTGTTCAATAAAATGTTGTGTATCTATGTATTGTAAGCAAAATATCGCTACAAACAGTTGCATAGTTAAGATTTGAAACCATAACAAACTCATATTTCTAATACTAACTCAACCACTATCCACAATTCTATTTCAATATCGCTGCGATATTAGATTTGTTCCCACATTAACTATGTATGAAAGAATGGGAATTTCCTTTAAAATGGGTCGCGCGAAGTTCTCAAGACAGTATTCGTTAAGTATTTGTTCGCGCTCACAACTTTTATTGAGCTCAAAGTTTATTTTAGAATGGGGGAGTTGTGGAGGCTTTTGCTGTGTAGTTACTTTTTATACGTTTTCTTTCTATTACTACAAAACGACCTAGTAAATGTAGTATGTGTCTGAGTGTAGACTGTTTTAAGAGGTCACTGTGGAAATCCTAGGATGACTTCTGCTGTTGGTCGGACACTGTCTTTTTTTATTGCGGTGAATGGCGAGACAAGCATTTCGCCTGATGGTAAGCGATACGACCGCTCATGGACAGTAGCACAACTAAACATCATAAAACACAAAGCAATTGGCATTCCACTGCGCTCACCATCCTGAGACATAAGATGTTAAGTCTCATAATGGTTTCTTAGATTTACGCGAATAGAAGTTAAAAAATGTAAAAATTAAACCAAATCGCGATAAAATCCGTAAAAATAGTTTTATTTCAATGTTAAGTCTCATTATGTCCAGTAGTTACTCTGGGTACAATGGCCTTCAAACCGGAACACAACAGTGCATTTACACTGCGATGTGGCCGGAGTAATAGACATTGCGGTGGTACCTACCCAGGCGGCTTCTCACATATAGGTCACATATATACACATATAGGTTACTGGTGGTAGGTCTCTCATATGTGAGAGGCCGCCTGGGTAGGTACCACCGCAATGTCTATTTCTCCCGCCAAACAGCAGTGTAAATGCACTGTTGTGTTCCGGTTTGAAGGACATTGTAGCCAGAGTAACTACTGGACATATCGAGACTTAACATCTTATGTCTCAGGATGGCGAGCGCAGTGGAATGCCAAGCAATGCCTTGTAACTCATGGTGTTGTTTGGTTTTGCTACTGTCCATGAGCGGTCGTATCGCTTTCCATCAGGCGAATGGCAGGCTCGTCTCGTCATTCATAGCAATAAAAAAAAAAAAAATATGAGAGACCTTTTAACAGAAAATCAAGAAAGCGACTAACAACTAGGACGTCATACTTGTGGCGACTGGAGAGTTAACGATACCAGATAATGTACCTAGACTACCCTGCACTTGGCATCCGGTATGTTTTAATCAATTTGTCTTGCTTTTATACTAAGCTCAACCGTAAGTATAATATGATGATTGTAATATTTTAAATACGTAAACGCAAGTAGGTAACTGTCTGTTAAATTAAACCTTACACTTTATATTAACTCAAATTTCCGTTTAAAAAGTGTTGAAACAATGTGATCAAAATTGATTGCATTATAACTAATTAAACATTATAAATTCTTACTTAATTAAAAACTTTTTAAACTTTAAAGAATTAAAATTTAAATTCCATCCAAGTCATACTTTCAACAAAACTTTAATAACTCCATCTTCCTATTTTTTCATAATCGCATCAATATTTCCATTCAATGCTTAATATTGCGGCAGTAATTACCATTTCTAGGCCTTTAGACTAGCAGACAATAAGAAATTTAACTGCTGGCCGAGAGCCAAGCAGTTAGTCTCAGGTCACAGGCAACTTTAATTGGACATTTAACTGACGTCAGGGGTAGCTAGGTATGTGCGATCTTTGGTTTAATTGGTGGTGAAAACGGCTGATGTATAGGCTGTATATAAGGGACTGCTTACGTGTGAAATGGTTAGCTAAATGTTGAGGTATGTTATTCGTACTGTACTGTACTGTATTGTATCATCCCATATAAGTCCCACTGCAGGGCACGAGCCTCATCTGCAGTCAGGAATTTGTGCCCGATATGGCGATAGGCTCGCCCCCTATCACATCATGGGACGGAACACACAAACCAAAACTTGTGTGTCCTGGTAGCACCTCTGCCTACCCTTCCGGGGAAAAGGTGTGAAGTTATGTATGTATGCAAATAAGTACAGTAAGTACAGTGAATTCATCTATCTAGACCTTTTGGTTCACAATCAAAATGTCATAAATTATCACTTAAAAATAAATCGTACAATTCTCACGACTGTCGCATATCATATCGATTCCGATATCGCAGTTAACACATCGTTTTTTACATTGTATTATTACATCCATGAGAATTCAATAGTATAAAAAAATAAACAAATGACCTTTGGTTATCATACGTATTCTTATCCGCGACTTGATTAATGTTTCACAAAGCTATCTCCAGCCGAGATGCCCTAATGTGGACACGACTTTACTTCACCGATCTGATATTAACATAACAAAAGAAAACGCCCTGTTTTTGTTACACTAAGGGCCTCGTTCACCATCTTCAAGTAAACCGTTGATTACTTACTTTTTGATTGACGTTATTTGACAAGCAAATGTGCAGAGTATCTTTCGTCGATTTCACAAGTGAAAATAAAGTAAAGTGCTAGTTAAGTGAATGACATAAGAAATTGAACGAATCATTCGTTCAATACTGCGTCAAATGTTCCTCGCCCTGCCTCCCGCTAAAGTGTCAACGTGTTTTTTTCTTAAAAAATAAAAAAAGCAGGTTGAGATTTTAACCTTATTATAACCATTAAGTAAATACGCTAATCGGCAGACGATGCAGCCAGTAAGTTACTTATTAATGTAATCATAGGATTAGTATTACTGGAGCATGGTGAAATCGACACATGATGTTACGGATGACTTTTACTGATGATTAGCCTAATCAACGATTTACTTGAAGATGGTGAACGAGGCCCTAAGAGATATTTTAGTTAATGAACAGTCAGTTGGTGTATATTTTATATTGTATTAGCTATCAGTGTTTCAAACATACATACATAAACTCACGCCACCGGTACACCAACATTTCGCCTTGTATGTTACACCCCACGATGTGATATGTCTATCAATATATAATTTGTTATTAAAAGATATAATTTATTTGCTAATATATTTTGTGTAAATACAAATAAGATTATGCGATTTAATATGGCTGAGAGAAGCGAAGTCTTCCAGAGCGGAGAAGAATAAGTGCACTTTCTTTCGCTAACGCATTAACTTGGAGTGTAGCTACTGTGATCGCTATATCGGGAGAAATAAATAACCTACCACAAGTCTTAGCAGTATGAGCAATCGAACTCAGCATACGACTTCTATAAAAAATAATACAGCCAACAGTCACATACATAGTCCTGACTCCACACTAAGATCGAGTCTTGTGTCGTACCAGAAACTAAGAGAGACTTTTCGGTCTCACAAACACACCTGAGACAAATACATGTGGCACTACTCACAAACATTTGTCTCGGTGCGAGGATCGAACCCGCGGCCTCTCGTTTCACAGCCGGCGTCTAACCAACTGCGCCACGGAGTTGTGTTATCAAAGTGTACCCTTAAACAAACAACAATAAAATGAACAAATTAACATCCAGTAATTATATCAAAGGCCCATTGTTATAATACGAAAGACTTGTTAATTAACTGAGGGTGGCGCGCCCTCTAATTTCTTTTTAATTTGATAGGGGAAGTCATTTTAATTATATTCCCTGGAGATTTTTGACATTTCGCAGTGAGGCAGTCTTGAGGAAATAAATCATCGTCAATTTGAGGAGAAATGGATTAGGATGCCTCGATGGCGTAGTTGTACCACGGTACGATTACAATGCTGAAGTCTCGGGTTCGAATATGGGGTCGTGCAGTGATTATTGGATTTTTCTATTTATTATCAGCGCGTAGTCAGGAATTTGTGCCCGATATGGCTATGATATGGAACATATAAGGTGAAACGTGGGTGTCCTGGTGGCACCTATGCCTACCCCTTCTGGGATAATGGCGTGAGTTTGTATGTGTGTGTGCGTGCGTGTGTGCGTGCGTGCGTGCATGCGTGTGTGCCCTGCAGGAACGTATATGGGATGATACAAATACAGAATCACTCGTATACTGGTTTATGAAGAGAAAAATACTAATACTTCACTTCACTAAAAAAAGCTAACTAATTACGCGAGAAAAACATCAAAACACATCCTTAATATATAAATCCAGTGAGAATTTCGTAGCGTTATCCGAGGAAACCTTAGGCATTTTCCTGGCAAAATTAACCCACCAAGGTAATTGGTACAAGTAAATTACGCCTAGGTAATTTTCTTCTGCGCTCTAAGAGACTGTACGGGAGCGGGTAAATTCAATAAAACTGCGAGGACGGACTTGGGTTTTGATTCGGGGTCAATATAGCTTTTTCTCAAGGAATTTGACAATACATTTGTTCGTAAAAACCCAAATTTTTTGTTTATTATTCATGGGCTATTTCTATTCATTAGTAGTCCATCAATTTTGTTTTGGGTAATACATAACTTTGATTTCGGACATTTCCAAATATTTAGCTTTAATGCGCAGTGTCAAATGCATGCTGCTGTTAATCCGGGCTCATACCAGTTGTGACGAGTTTGAAATCGGGATAGATTCAAAATAATATCATCTTGGGTCTTTTGAGCGGATGAAAAAAAAAAGCATTAAAATAATGCATTATTTCTAACAGACATGTACCAGTATCAGCTGGGTGTGGTTTAAATCTGCAAAATACGAGACGCATTATAATTTAAATTAAGTTTGTGACGTGCTTTTATTATCATTAAAAAAGCCTAAGGATCTTACAATAATAGCAAGATAATATCATCGCCAATAAATACCATATCTGGATGGAACTGCATTTACGATTAGACCTATTATCACTTTTTAATATAAAAATATTTACACCAACAAGGACCCACGTCCCCTTTAAAAATTCCCTAAATACGCGCCTTACCGACCTTGAGGACGGCAACTCGCGACAAAATTTACTTTATTCGTCTTATGTATTAATGTTCAGCTCTCCGGCTAATCGCGCAGTGTGTTAAAGAATGAGTAATTTTAGCAAATTGTATATTTTGAGAGATTGAGGCGAAATTTGTGAATAAGTCTTATTAGGGCATCTGTTTTTACCTCAGACTATATTGAGGTGAAGTACATAAGGAATTTTATATTTCTCGACAAAGTAACTACTATGTACGTAAATAAGACAACCTCCGTGGCGCAGTTGGTTACACGCTGCCTGTGAAACGAGAGGCCGCGGGTTCGATCCCCACATGGAGACATATGTTTGTGTGACCCACAAGTATTTGTTTCGGATCTGGGTATTTGTGAGATCGAAATGTCTTTAGTAGTGTCTGATACACAACATGAGACTCAATCTTAGTGTGGGGTCAGGACTATGTATGTGACTGTTGGGTGTATTTATTCATTATTTAAATGAGTGAGATTGCCGGATTCTCGATATCCGATTCCTTTTCTCAGCCTTTTCGCTTCCCGCTCCCCTCATAATTCGGCCAGCAACTCATCTATGATCCAAGCGTTGTTGATGGGCGGTAGTGGTCACTGGCCATCAGGTGGCCTGTTTGCTCGTTTGCCTAACCCAAGGGAAAAAATACTCTTTATTTCATTAGTTGCAACTATTATTTTGGTCTCAATGTGTACGAATATACCTACTCAAATAATGATGCGTGGCACGGGTCTAAATCGAGAAATCGATTGTGAAGGGTTAGGCCATGGTCTACCGCTGGCCTTCGTAAAATAATTCTCGAAAATCTCTATTATATGCTGGTTTCCTCACGACTTTTTCGTTCTCGTTTTGATTTATAGGCGTGTCACGTTTTTTTAATGCAATGAATAGTGAGACAAGCATGCGTTAGAGTTGTATAACACAAAATACAAATAAAATATAATAATACATATTTATTCTTTACTCCAATATAATTTATTATATACCTTTCATAAACACAAATACATTCAAACACTGCTATACTTTAATTGATATACTTATAATAATATTATAATCATTAATTCACTATATTAACTATTAAAATAAGTATAACAAATATAATTACTAAAACAATATAAACCAACAATTATACTTATCTTGATAATGGTAATCAGAGCCAGATTTACACTGACAGCGGGCAGAGTAATGTCCTGCTCCACGACTCGAACAACACTGTCTCACTTCAAGCAATGCTGGTCTATTTATACCAAATCGTGAACAACCCCACTCTGCCCCACTTCTGACTACCCACATCAATTCTTATTTTTTTTGTATTTGTTTTTAAATTAAATTGATGTTTACACATTCCATAAAATGTACTCAGATAAGTAATTAATGTATATCTTTAAATCATCAACATCTCATACATGCTATTCGCCTGCTGGCAAGCGATACGACTGCTCGGGGACAGCAGCAAAACCAATCAACACCAATAATTATAAAGCAATGCTTATCATTCCACTGCGCTCGCCATCCTGAGACATAAGGTGTTAAGTCTGAATATGTCCAGAAGTTACTCTGGCTACAATGTCCTTCAAACCGGAACACTACATTGCATTTAAACTGCTGTTTGACATGAGTAATAATCATTGCGGTGGTTATTTCTTACCTACCCAGGCGGCCTCTCACATATGAGAGACCTACCACCAGTAAAACTTGTGTTAATATGATAATTATTAGCTACTGTAACACCTATGACGAGCCCCGAATTTATGACAAAATGATTGAGCAACGGTTTCCTGTTCTTAATTAATATTAATGTTATGTATCAGTTTCGAGGGATGTCGAAATATCGGCTGGTCTCGCCCGACCAGATTTTTTTATCGTAATAGTTTCGAGGTAATTAATTATACTCATAACTACTGTGTTTTGTTGTTACGGTAAAAACAATTCTATCACTCAGAGTGTAGAGTCGGATTTTCTAAACTGTTGTGTGTGAAATCTGATATTTTTATGATTGTATTTTGATTTTAATTTTATGCAAATATTTTTAATAAAAATATATGAATATATATGATGATATGTTAGATGTATTGATATACTTTTCGAAAGTATAACTGATTTATACTTGAAAAATATTTTGATGTTTATATTAAGATATCTGCATGTTTTTAAACCGTTATTTATATTGGCAGTAAAGTGACCACAGTGAGACTCAAGCATCAAAGTAAGCATATTATACGACTATTTCCCATAAAAAGACACAATTATGCCGGCCCATTTTAAATCCATAATATGCACTCTATAGATAATAAAATCTAGATTTGCCTAGGCCACTAAAGTGGGTTTTTCAATGGATTACGCTGATCGTTATCCGAAACACAACAGAAAGGCTGATACTAAAATACGTATATAAATATACATCACGCCTTTTTCTCACTAGGGGTCGGCAGAGAACCAATTCACCCACATTTCGCCTTGTATGTTCCGTCCCACAATTTGATAGGGGGCGAGCCTATCGCCATATCGGGCACAAATTCCTGACTCCGGGCTGATAATGAATAGAAAAATCCAATATCACTTTGCCAGACCCGGGATACGTACCCGAGACTTTAGCGTTGTCTACCGTAGTACAACTACGCGGCTGAAGCAGCCAATAATACTGAAATAATAAAGTTCCTTTAAACATGGCAAGTAAATAATATTACTCGTATGTAAAGGGCTCATTACATAAAATATTAAGATCTTAATGAACACCAATTTAACGAAAAATCCAAGGACAAAGATGACATGTTATGCTCTGTAATATTTATCAAAAGAAACATTATTCGTGAATTATATTATGGGTATAGGTACTCACGCATGTGCGCACTGATGAGGTAGGCAGAAATGTGATTAATGCCTCGTACAGTTCACCTACAGAGAATATAGTCGGTGGACTGTGTTTCAAGTATGGTCAAGCGTAGCGATGTTTGGTTTGGGCTGGCTATAGTGTATTTCATTACAATATGTGACAAGGAAACTGATAATAGTAATACGGGGCACAATTTCCAGTCCCATCCAACTTAAATGTTATTTTAATCGAAAGCTTTGCCCGACGTTGTGTATAAAATGCCCAACCAGGAAGTCGAACGCAGGGTGTCAAAATATACAGTCCATTGTGGTATGAGGCGTAGATTAATGACAAGGCTTATTACTCTGCCTCTAAAAAATTCACTTATTTCTAAAAAAATCTTGGCCATCTTAATTTTGCATAAACTTGCTTTGCTCCATTTCTGCTTCACCCAAAAGTAGACTGTAATAGAATACCTCTGGGATTAAGTCCGCCTGTATACATTTTAGTATATAAAGCAAATAAAAAAAAAACAAAATTATATACGTAATATTTCTTGATAAGCATAAAATTTTTAGATTTCATATTAATGTATTTTTCCCAGAAGGGATAGGCGGAGGCGCCACCAGGACGCCCACATTTAGTTTTGTATGTTCCGTCTCACGATGTGATAGGGGGCGAGCCTATCGCCATATTGGGCACAAATTTATTCCTGTGTTTATATAAACAAATGATAAAAATATATAACCGCAACATCAATCAAGTAACAGTAAAAATAAATAAGTTTTCATGTCATTAATTTCTTTAAAGATTTTCGTATACTTTTTTTATGTGCTATAACTATTCCCAAATGTAAATACCGATAGCGATCCAAAAACACTTACATTACACATTACTATACAAACCCAAATGGATATGTTTTATTCATACGAAACAAAAGGAGAATTCCGTCCCGATTCCTCCCGGCTCAATCGATAAAATTTCAATTCCGTCTAATGAGACAATGCGGAGTGTTTTAGTCGCCCTTAATTTACAGTAAAAACGATGTATTTGCATAAGACCGTTTAGGCCGCATGTACACTTGCGACTGAACGGGTTATTTTAAAATAGGTATACGTTTTTTACCGGTGGACGGTCTCTTATATGTGAGAGGCTTCCTGGGTAGGTACCACCGCAATGTCTATTTCTTCTGGCAAACAGCAGTGTTAATGCACTGTTGTGTTCCGGTTTGAAGGACATTGTAGCCAGAGTAACTACTGGACATAATGAGACTTAACGTCTTTTGTCTCAGGATGGCGAGCGTAGTGGAATGCCAAGCATTGCTTTGTGATTCATGGTGTTGTTTGGTTTTGCTACTGTCCATATCGCTTACCATCAGGCGAATGGCATGCTCGTCTTGTCAGTCATCGCAATAAAGAAAGTATTTTTTTCCTACGTTTTCATGATATCGACAACATGCAACTTAATTGGATGTTGATGCAAATTGATTTATGGCCTTTGCATACGTTCATAGCACGGTCATGGTATGATATTATGTAGTGGGTAGACGTTCGTAGGACTGACTGAGATCACTGACCTTCAAACCTAGGCAAGCTATAATTTACAAAAAATCGTACGAGGTTTATTATCCCATCCGGGAATCGAATCCTTGGCCACACTAGCCTCTATTTTATACATTGCGGAAGGCTCTTTACCATACTCCTCTTCCCCTTCTTTTTCCTTTCCTCTCCCATTGTAAGACACCGGCAGGGAACCTACAATGCAATCATTTTAGATGCTTTCAAACACTTACCATTAGGTGAACCGTTTTCCAACAGCCGGGTATATACAAAATCGATGAGCGTTTTAAACGTATTCCAATATAGAGTGCAATAAAAATTGTATTTTGTCAGCAAATATGAACGCTGCGGAGAGCGTAGCCGCGCCTACAGCGTTTTATATAACGTTACTTCACAGGCATTTTTGGTACTGAATGTTATACTTTATATAAATACTTTTCGTCGGCATCATTACATGCATTCCATTACACTTCACGGACCAATAATATTCCAAAATTCGGTTGCAAATGCATAATTCCAACGTATTCGTGGCTATATTTTAATCGTACGTATATTTAAAAAAACATTATCATCAAATACCTCACATTTTACCTAGCCCCAATTTCAGTTAATAGTTTTAAACTGCTCTAAATTCGATTATCTAAATTTATTCGCTCTTAAAAATCAATTGATTAAAATTATCTCAACAATAACAATTTACATGCATTAGGCGGGTTTTAGTGAAAATATTTCAAGCGATTTATTCAAACGAAGGTTTACAAGCGCCTTTTTCTACGGGGGGTAGGGCCTTAACAAACTTTATGACTTGTTGGCGCTGTAAAATGAGTATAAAACGCCGCTTTTGTGAATAAAATCATTATTTAAACAGTAAAAGTGATATCTGCTCGTAATTTCGGGCTAAATACGCCTATGGTGCGGTCAGAGTGATAGCGGGAAGCGGGGAGCATGAGCGGTTAACTGTTTTGTTACCAATGGTAGAAACGATACGCTAGGAAATGCTTATTTAATACCTTCTTTTTTTATAAGTTTTCAAGAACCGATAAGGTACTCTTGATATTCTAATGATGTGTATGTTTAGGAGCGCCTGGGGCGTAATATTTTTTTTTATCACGTAAAATATTTGTTTGCTTATTAGATTAACGGGCCATAAATATCCCGTCAAACAGCAATGTAAATGCACTGTTGTGTTTCAGTTTGAAGGACATTGTAGCCCGAGTAACTACTGGACATAATTAGACTTAACATCTTATGTCTCAGGATGGCGAGCGCAGTGGAATGGTTTGTAATTCATGGTGTTGTTTGGTTTTGCTACTGTGAATGGCATCCTCGTCCCGCCATCATTGCAATAAAAAAATGTGAATATTAGTGAACTTATCGCTGGAGGCAATCTTCACTAGTCAAAAGAGATACAGTGAAAACGTAATGGAAGTGTGTTAAGTGAAGAAATCTGTATAATAATTTTACGATCGGCTGACCTTTTCTTGTCAAACTATCCAATATCAACCAAATTTAACTGACAAGAGAGATATTGTATAAAGCCACCAACTGGGACTAAAAAGTGCAAACTCAACCACCAAAATTCAGCTCTTAATCACTGCTATTTTTTAACCGTCCATTTTTTAATCCGCTCTCCGCTATCAAGATAACCGCATCCCAAAACCCTTCGTTTGACACCCTGCAGCGCAAAAACGACATTGTCCATATCAAATTCAATTCAATATTATATTATTGTGTGTATCTGACATCTACGGATAATAGCTATTGTTCACTTGACATTGTATGGAGTGTATTCGCAGAATCATATTTATTGGGAAGAATTTTCGGTTTACCTGCTTGAGAAAGGAATTTTGCTAAGTAGTTTTGTATATAAATGTGTGTTGTATAAAAATGAGTTGTTGTGGATAGGTGGCATTGATTTATATATTTTACATACATACAAGCATACACTCACGTCTTTTTCCCAAAAGGTGTAGGCAGAGGTGTAACCAGGACACCCACGTTTCGCATTGTTTATTTAAAATTTAAAGAATATAGGTGATTTTGGGGCAATATAGACGGACAGCATATGTAAACATTTTGATTCCCTTCAATTATGAAGGGAGAAATAACTACTGGACATAATGAGGCTTAACATCTTATGTCTCAGGATGTCAAGCGCAGCGGAATGCTAAACATTGATTTATAATACATGGTGTTGTTTAGTTTTCTACTGTCTTTGAGTGGTCGTATCGTTTACCATCAGGCGAATGGCATGCTCGTATCGCCGTGCATCGCAATAAAAAAAATGATAATTCTCCAACAATACCAAAAACATGACGCAACGCATATTCCTAAACATATCCAGGTCGATAACCAAACATTGTAACGTATATTCCTGATGCACGTTTCCATTAGAGCGCGGATGTTGGCGTAAAATTTCGCATTACAATATCGAGATCAGTCACTCGGGGGATTACGTGCAATATGCAAATGCGACGCGGCTGAATTTAAGTGTGCCAAATTTCGATGGAGTTCTTTGTGGAGACTTGATGCCTACAACAGTGCATAATGTGCTTTGGCATGTTTATAGCCATCATTTAGCAGATACAATTAGGCAAGCCTGCTCGAAACCGAATAGTGACATTGATTATCTGTGTGGATACAAGTCTACTACCACTATTTATGAGGTCTCCAGCAATATCACTCATCGAACGAAAGGCAACAGAAAGCAAAGCTATTATTCACATCGGTATTCCATGAAACACTTATACCACCTCGAGCTGACCGATTCGTACTTTATCTTTAACGACCTTCAGCAACGCTTCACCTCTAACTGGTTAATAGTTACAATCTACAATTATAATTGTAATAGCGTTCAAGTTAAATGCTATTTCAATTATAATGCAATGTTGGCCAGGATCTCCGAGCTAATCTAGATTCACAATATTCTGAATCCTTCCCTAGACGCGTTCTAGTATAAAGCACTTTCCGAACAAGGTTGTCGCTTGCGAGATTATTTTCTATTTTCATATTAAAATTATCTGGTCGAAATGTTTATTATTTGTTAGGCTATGTTAAATATGTAGGAGCTAAATTCTTCTAAATTGAAAAGGATTTATGACTTCACATACCAGTCAATTTGTATGGATGGTTACGATTATCATGTATATTCACTGTGTTTTTCTTCACCGTTAATAATGAGTGAGTGAACCTGTGAAATAGAAAAAAAATAATATTCTGGCATGTCAAAGTGATTACAATGCAACTGCTGTTCAGTGCGTACAGAAGCTATTCATCGACGCAAGACAGCTCTTATGCTGGCTTCATTGTAACCGGATAAATACAGGTGAATCACATATTTACGCTACTATGTACGCTACACACTTACGTCACAATGACGGGTACGTAACCGCTGACTACAACCTAACCTAACCTACCACCAGCAAAATCTTGAGAAAGTCTGCATGACTGGGAGTCCTAAGAATTTCAATGGACTTCCTAGAGAGAAGTTCCTTTTGCCATCATATGGGATATGGACTTTTGTATTAAATTCCGACTGCCAACCCTAATTCGTTCGACGCGCCGTGTTTACTCCTCGGATAATTCTCACATTCTATTGTCTAGTGCGCGCAGTTTCGCGACCTATTTCTTTTGATTGGGTTTGTTTAGGTTTGTATCTAGTTTCTGGTTACCTTTGTGTTAGTAAAATAACAATGTTAGATGTGCTTGGAAAAATCTGAACCCTCAAACAAAGATAAGCCTCTAACACGCACTAGGCTAGCTTGACTTTCAGATTGAGACATCTGTGCCAAGCAATAGGATTTTATAAGTTGATGAATATATAAGTAGATTGGCCGACCAACATTGTAACTAATTTAGAACGTTCCGTGGTGGAAGGAGAAGTGGCCAACAAAACTTGTTTGCCGATCACAATAAAACTGTAAAGATTTGATCCAATCACGAACGCTTCAAATGTTTGTTGAAATCGAATTAACGGATATGAAACGGATGTTCTCTCAGACAAATAAACGTAGCACAAACCGAAACTGAGTGAGCCGCAGGTGGGATACGAAATAATAACTTTGGAAAAAATTGCAACATTTATACAGTTAATGGGGGACAATTGATTCAATAGATGTGATATCGTTTTTCAAAAGGAAGAATTCTTAGGTTTTTTCATATCCTAAAGGTATATGTGCAAACGGTTTTTTTGGAAAATTATTATTGATAATCTCTATGGAGGAGATGGTTAACATGCTGGCTGTTAACAGAATCAGCGAATTCGATCTGAGACCTGAGGAAATGCTTGTGAGAACGCCAATTATTTGTAATTGGTCTAGTTTATTTGATGAAAAATCTCTAGCAATTTCTGATACCAACAATACAATAGCCTAAGACTTCTGTCTTAGCCTGAAGTAGGAATAATGTATGTGTCTGTTCGTATTATTTTTTAATCACCCCTATCATCAAATACCCAGTCTTCTCAATTTTTAATTTAACTAACCTCACGCTTCACAGTCCACACAGTGCTCATATTTTGGCACTGATAGCCCTTGTGGCGCAGTTGGTTAGACGTCGTCAGTGAAACAAGAAGCCGCGGGTTAGATTCCCGCTCAGAGACAAAAGTTTGTGTGAACCACAGGTATTTGTTTCAGGTGTTTGTGAGACCGAAAATCTCTTGCAGTTTCTGATACCCACGACACTAGACTCAATCTTAGTCTGGGGACTACGCATGTAACTGTTTGGTGTATCTATGTATGTATTATATTCCATTCCGTGATATCAAATACCAACTAATAGTCAACAAGACTGTTCTCGCAATCAACCTCCAACAGGGTAGAGTTAAAATTGCTCTCAACTTCCGATGCAAAACTTTCGCATACCAGATTCACCTGCTCAATAAAACTACGGCTAGCTTCGTCGCGGTTAGATTGCAAAAGTTAACACTTTGCGTCTGCTACTAGTTGCTTCTCCTGTTTACCTTGCATTGAATATTTATCAACGGCAATGTTTTACACGGAGGTTGGCTGTAGACGAAACTCGGCAAATTGTTCGTCTACTTTTTTAGTGATCGGTGCTGGGTTGTGAACAATTTCGTTTTTATTGACATTTTTATTCTGATTTTTAGAATTGTTATTATTTCGAATCACTGCTACCCAATCAAGCTTTTTGATGTTCGTTATTTATACATCTCGATCTGAAACATAAGAATGTATTAAGCTGTTTGCTAGCTTATGTGATTTCTCCTTGAAGAGTTAATTTATCTTTCGCCATTCAGAATCCTTTTCGATCTTCTTCAAAGTACCTGAAGGATAGCTTAGCTTTTCTCTCATAAAAAAGGACCTTCATTCGGACCAACACGTATCCTATAATTTGGTTGGTTCTCATGCTAATCGCGGAAAATACGACGAAATATATTAGTCACTATAGTCATAAAAGACTAAATGTTAATACAACGTGTAATTTTAATTGCCGCTAACTTATATTTTGAAATAAATTAAAACATTCCACCGTTTAATACCCATTAGCTTTAACATAGTAATTCCTAGTGCCGTAATTTTCTACTAAACCGCTGTAGGGTCACCATATATCCGGCTTACCGCGGACAAGTCCCAACTAACAATAAAAATAAATAATCGATATTTTATTGATTAACTTCCTGGTATAGTTGTTATAAATGATGACAGATAAACGCTTCTCGTGCTTGGATAATTATATATCGTTTTTACTGCTTTTATCAATAGTTACTTTGCCATTGCATTGTAGTTGCTTTATATTTCCACTAACAAAAGCTTGAATAAATCTATTCCTTTTCTGTCTCCTCGTGTGATTTTTTTTTATAAAGCAAAATTAATGTGACGGCTTTGTTTTGCTGCTTGTTGGCAGAAATTGGTAAATATTTAAAAGAATGAATACTAGAGCCCTACCACGTAGACTTTATGAGACAGACATAATTCATAGACAACATACATAAAGGCTATAGAGATTAAAGTCCCAATTAACAATGAAAGCATATCCACCCCACAAACCGCCTGTAGTTTAATAAGCCGAGTCAGTAATTTGTTACCTATTTTAAGGCGGTCAGTGTTTTGTATAAATAGGGGTGCGTTATTCACCCCTTATGAACTCGATGTTAGTTTATTAGTATTTTCCGGTTCACTGTTTATTATGGGGTTGGGAATTCGGGGTAGTTTAGTAGTTTTTTATTTGAGCTTTAGTGTTATTCAACGCATCCGTCTGTTTAGTGGAACTTAACAAGTATTTAGCGAAGTTCTAGGTTCGATTTGTAGTTCGCATCCTTAGCAGATGTAAGATGAAGACAAAGAACAACATTGACTAGTTAGCTTCTGGTCTGCCATTCTTTGATTGTCAATTTGTATTGCAGTTAATTCATACTTTTAGGTACTTTAGGTACGTTGATTTTTTACATTATTTAACTTCTCGACGTTTCGCTTACTTTACAGCTTTTGTGGTCACAGGCGTAAAATATAGTTTTATTTCAATGTGTAAGGTTCGCGTAAATCTAAGAAACTATTATACTTTTTTATTTGAATCATAATTTTAATAAAATGTGATGTTTTGTTCCAGGTAAATAATTATAGTATATTAACAAGAATCGCCATACTGCAATACTATGGGAATAAGTATGTATAATAATTAGCTTTAAGTTTTTGTTTTGTTCTAATTGGGTATGTTTAACATAATCAGTATTTTATCTTAATTTAAATTGTCCAATAGCGAGCAAAATGGACTGCATTTAATAGAAAATTTTATGCCGCCCAGATAGAGTATTGATTGGTAGTATAGAAAATTTCGCATTATGCGAAAAATAATGCCACCCTATTTCCTAGTTAGTAATCCCTTATCCTTCCCGCTTCCCTCCCGAATTGATGGGCCGGCAACACATCATTGATTCAGATTGCGGATGTTCTTGGGCGGCAGTGATCACTTACCACTTACCACCATGGTTGCTTGTTGGTTGTTGCTTGCTCGTTTGCTAGACCTATGCAAAAAAAAGTAACTTCTTCTTAATGATACGGAAAGACCCAGGATTATAATAATGCAGGATTATGTGGGTATAAAATATAAAACTCACGAAGTGTCCCATTAGAGAATCGAACCCACGATATCGTAGTTCAAAGAAGATGTTGTAAACAATAAAACAATGCTTCATAATATAATTTATCAAAATATATTTGTAATTAAAATTTCACAACTAATGGAGTGGATTGTGATTTAGTCTCGAAAATAATAACAAGCTCTTTTGATTTATAATGAATTGCGAATTAATTAATAAAGTTGTATTAAACTTGATAATAAATTAATGTTATTATTTAATATCAAATATAATGAATTTTGATAATGAAAATGATTTTAAACGCGATTTTTAAATCTGTTTGTTATAGCCGAGTGACTTAACCGTTGAGCTGAAACAATTACTTCAAGTTGGTACTCTTGAGACAATACTACCAACTCAGTCGAGACGACCCATTTGTACCGCAGCTTTAAGGACACCTTTACCACTTAAAACTTATCTTACCAATATTATTCCTATCTTTTAGCGACATCTGACATTTCAACCTAAACTCAGCCAACGAACACAATGGAAAATTTCGGAAAATTCATCAGAATGTCAAAGCCGTTTAATTGTAAAGTTGACACAATCGACGTGTACAAAGTATGAAAATTTAATCAACACACAAAAGGGAAAATTATTAATTTTCTCATAGAGTTTTCATTTCAATTACGTCGGATCTCGGCGGATAGTTATGACATGGGGAAAGGTTCCTGATTCGGCGGCGGTTTGTTTGTTTCTACTTGTTATTTCGTAGTAAAATTGACGGAGTAAATACGTGTTACTAAGGTCAAGGGATGATAAAAATTAAGTGGTAATTTTTCACCAGCCGTAAAGTTACATACAAACATATTTAAATTCACGCCTTTTTCCTAGAAGGGGTAGGCAGAGGTACCACCAGGACATCCACATTTCGCTTTGTATGTTCCGGCCCACGATGTGTTAGGGGGCGAGCCTATCGCCATATCGGGCACAAATTTCTGACTCCGGGCTGATAATTAATAGGGAAATCCAATATCACTTTGCCCAACCCGGGATTCGAAACTGAGACCTCAGCTTTGTAATCGTACCGTAGTACAACTACGCCACTGAGGCAGCAAACATAATTTCATCACAAATTTTATCAAATAGATCAAAAAATAATACACAAACAAATGATTAAACTTACAATCTGTTTAATCCTATTTCCATCATGACCAATAACCGACTTTTTACAGATACAAAATCCAATTTTACTGCCCTGATTACAAAATTACAAAATTAGAATCTTTACTATAACTCCATCACATCAAAAGAAAGATCGTAAATAAGCCGTATAATATTGCCAATAGAAATTATGGATTTTTAAACCTAAGGAAATTGGCAATAGCACGAAATCAAAGAAAATTGTTTGAAGAAATTAATCCTCTTTACTGCTATAGATATTTGGATCAAACTTTGACCAATATCCGCGATGTTGGCTTATTCGGGTGTATTTTTAAAATTATGTAAACGTGTTATGTAAATATCAGAGAAGTTGTTTGTTGGATGAGGCTGTTTCGAAGGTAGCGGGTTCGATTCTCGGGCGGATAAATATATGTATCGTTTGTTAATATTTGTTACCGATCTATGTCAATTTACATAAACCACACTAACGATACAAAACAAGACGCAAAGGTCAAATTTTAAAAAGACAAAATTATATAAATATGAATCACAAATACAGTCATAGACAATTCAAAAACGTATTATAAAAACCATAGACAAAAGTGGCCAGTACAACACAATATTCACTGAACAAATAGTTCTACAAAACCGACAACTATTTGTAAAATAAATCACATCGCAGGAAACGCCTGGGGTAAGGCAACAAATCATAAACGTATAAAAATAATTACGTTCGCTCAAACAATCGCGACGGGCGTAACATCACCGACTTTATCAGGGCATCATCTCGAAATGACCAATAAAAGTTGTAGCTATTTGTCCATGTGTAGGACGGAACGGTAGGGCAACTTTGTGGTATTTTTTTTAAGAAGTCACTTGTTTAACGGAGAGATTGTGCATATAGATTTGAGTATACCACCACCTCGGTAACACCGCAATGTCTTTTTCTCCCGCCAAACAGCAGTGTAAATGCACAGTTGTGTTTCGGTTTGAAGGATATCGTAGCCAGAATAACTACTGGACATAATGAGACTTAATATCTTATGTCTGAGGATGGCGAGCGCAGTGGAATGCCAAGCATTGCTATGTACTTCATGGTGTTGTTTGGTTTCACCATCAGGCGAATGGCATGCTCGTATAGCCATTCATTGAAATAAAAAAAACATATTAAGTATATTTTAATGTATTTTTAGTTGAATGTTTGTATAGACATAAAATTCTCTAACGTTTCAAATTTTTTTGTAGTATGTTGAGTCAGCCAATCTGCAATAACCTGGCATGAACTATGTTTTAAGTCCTCTTACGGCCGATTTAATAATAAACTGATAAATGTTATGCATTAAATACATTAAAGCCTGACTGAAAAAGTCACCCAATCAGACATTTTTACATACAACTGATTTTAAAAGTTTCACGTTTTTGACCAAACCATACGCATTGAGGCTCTTTCAACACACAATATTCTATACAATGCTTCCATACTGTTTCTTTCCTACACTGTGTCCCATGAACCAGTAAGCACTCCCCTTACCTTGATAGTCCTGTCGGCGCTAGTTTATGGTGAAATTATAACATAAAACCAAACGATGTGCGCTACCCGTGGTCGTTCTCGAATTTATCTCGATAGATTCGGCGATAGTGTGTAGAGGTCGTGTAACATATCGATAGATGGATGTAAATATGCTTCATTGAAACCGGAACACAACAGTGCATTTACATTGCTGTTTGGTGGGAGAAATAGACATTGCGGTGGTGGTGGTGGTGGTGACCTACCCAGGCGGCCTCTCCCATATGAGAGACCTACCACCAGTGACTATATGGTGGACTATATGGTCTAACCCCTCTCAATCATACTCTCGATTGTAGAGGCAACCCGTGACCTACAATGGGCCGTATATGGGTTGATACAGTAGAGTACACAAACATTTGTCACCGTGCTGGGTTTGAACCAGCCACCTCCTATGTACCAATGAGCTTCTTAATCAATTGCACTACAGAGGCTGTGATATTAATAATGTTTTACATACATAAATAAACGGCATGTATATCGCCCTATATCCCATAGGGGTAGGCAGAAGCTATGGATCTCCACTTTGCTCGATCTTGATATACTACTTTCCCTTCGTCTACTTTCATCAATCTCTTCATGCATTCTCGTCGGTTCAGGGTACTTTTAACCTGACCCTAATAAATAATGACTTTCCAAAGGATAAGAGTTTCTTCATTAACTAAAGCAAAATAAAATCCTTTATAATCTCTTTGTCACTGACATCGTTGTCTTGCTAACTAGTCAATCAATTATTAATTACTTTGAAAATATTAATTATAATTAAAATCTAGTTTGAAAATTTAATCAATTTCATTACAATAACTTTGTAAGCAAAGTTTATCAATTAATAATCTGTTTTGATATATTTATTACTCTGTGAAGCTAATTCATTGATTTACGACGATAGTTTGATAGTAAATTATATATTGGTGTAATAAATAACCTTTAAAATATCTTAGTTTTTTTTATACTTACATGACGAACTACAATGTAGCAGATTTGACTTTATTGTAATTATAAAAGAGTTATCCTGGCGAAAGATGGTTGTCTCGTGCCTAGAAAATTATGCCGGCCTGATCGCAAAGCCTGAGTGTATCAATATTTACACAAAAACGTTGAAAGCATAACGATGTAGTGACTATGACGGGTCCTTCACCAATGTGTACGTAGCCCGCTATTACAGATACGAATAATATCGTAAAAATTTTACTTTCATAATTTTCCAAATGTCCCAAAATAAAATAAATAAGTAAATACACCCAACAGTCACATACATAGTCCTGACTCCACATTAAGATCAATTAAGTCTCGTGTCGTGGGTATCAGAAACTACGAGAGGCTTTTCGGACTCACAAACACCCAGACCCGAGACAAATATCTGTGGGCCTCACAAACATTTGTCTCGGTGCGGGGATCGAACCCGCAGCCTCTCGTTTCACAGCCAGCGTCTAACTAACTGCGCAACGAAGGCTGTCACACCTAAAAGTCACATACATAGTCCTGACCCCACACTAAGATCGAGTCTTGCGTCGTGGGTATCAGAAACTACGAGAGACGTTACGCTCTCACAAAAGTTTCTCTTCTCTTAGATTTCTCTAAGACAACAGCTTCGATAGTACGCCCATTGAACGCCACTCGTCAGTCATCATCACCTATATGAAAGTAATAAAAATTACTACCATATCTAGAATGTATGATCATATTCCCGAAGTGCATGACTCATACTAAGACTCATACTAAGCTCAGAAACTCGACATCTAATCACCCAATTTATAAAATCGAGTTCCAAAAGTAACATCCTCAGTAGTAACGATAGCCCATTAACTCCAGCATGAATTTATGACCGATCCCTATTCACCCCTCACTTATTTAAATTACAACATTTTATTCAAACCTTCAAGTTATCGAGCTTTGAACGAAATCGATTTTGTAAATTAAATGCTTTGGGGTTTAAATTTTTTGGTGCTTTTATAGGTTGAGAAACGATCATTCAGGTAGGATGGTAAGTGGTCACTGCCATAAATGTGATAGTAGTGGATTTTTTTTCGGGACTATTTTGGTAACTAAATTAGATACTTATTACACTGACGCTCTAGATACTATTTATAATATACGGTTGATATATTTTCGTTATATCGGTAGTTTAAAAAGCGACTGCCAAACCGCAGGTCACGGGGTCAAACCCTGGAAACACACCACTGTATTGAAATAAAACTATGTTTTTACGGATTTATCGCGATTTGGTTTAATTTTTAATTTTTTTAACTTCCCGACGTTTGGATTGCTTTACAGCTTTCATGGTCACGGGGCGGATTGAGGTATTAGTCATCCGCTCAGTAAATGTTAGAATTTAACTAAAATTAGTTTTATTTCAATGTGTAACATTCGCGTAAATCTGAGAAACCATTACACCACTGTGTTTTTGAAGTTACGCGTGTTATCTTAAATATTGCTTGTTTAGTGGTGAAGCTAAACATCTCAAGGAACCCTGCGTACGCTGCAGTTCTCTGCGCATATGCATCTACTAAACATTAATTACATTCCAAATCACCAGAATAAATAAAAATAAAATTGTTATATTCCGGACATACAACCAAATGAATGATTAATCAAATCCATTACTTACTCATCCAGCCCCATACAAACAAATAATTGCGTTCCGGTAAAACGTTTATAAAATAAAAACTCGAGTTTCAACGTTTTTACACCGGTGTTCCGGTTTTAATTCGTTTTTATTTCAAATTCCATACTGTGATGTATCGAGCCCCACTCTCCCCTACTCCCCTGCGGTTTAATCCTCGACAATTTCGAACTGGCCCCGTCCGAAATATATCGGTGTTTGTTTTGTTGAGCTTTGTACTGTCGGGCACACAAGTGCTCTACTTAATTATTATAATATTATATATGGACAGCCTCCGTGGCGCAGTTGGTTTGACGCCGGCTCTGAAACGAGGTCGCGGGTTCGATCCCCGCATTGTGACGAATGTTTGTGAACCCCACAAATATTTGTCTCGGGTGTTTGTGAAACGGAAAGTCTCTAATAGTTACAGATACCCACGACACAAGACTTAATTGATCTTAATGTGGGGTCAGAACTATGAACGTGACTGTTGGGTGTTTTATGTTATTATTAATATATTCGACAGTCCCTCACAGTAAGATAAAAATATTGTGTGAAGTTACTATCAGGGACTTTTAGACCCGATAAAAATATACGAAATTCCTTACAGTGTGTTATAATTAGCTCCACTCTCCTTTTACGCTCCTGTGGTTAATTCTCTACAATGGAACTGGCCCCTTATCGTATTTTGTAGCGAAGAAAAGGTCGACGAAATGTGGCTTTACAAATTAGTGGCTTTTCTGCCTACCCCGTCAGGTATACGGGAGTCAGCTTATGCATGAAAAACTATTTGTACATTTAAGATTATTAATGTCAAGAAAAATGAATTTGAAAGATCGTAGACCAACATTTTCTTAGGCAGTAAATACAGATATTAGGTAGTCTCGAGGTCACCAATATGCATAATTCTAAAAGCAATGATTACTAGCAATTCCCAAAATTGCTATGTGGGTCTAGCCATAAATTGATCAAACAAAAGCAATATAAAGCAAGTTGTATTTTCAGAAGAAAATTGAGCAAAATTGTTCTCTTTGTAAATCACAAGGCAACATTTTTGTATATGCTAATAACATAATACGTATTCATTTCGAAATGTTATTTCTTTTGACAATATTTTCGTAATTGTGCATATTATATTACATGTATGATGGAATGAATGAAATTATTTGTGTACTTTTATGAATGTTTGATAGTCAAGATCTGTTTTATTATACTTCTTAGGATCTTCCACAAAGAATACACGTTACAAGTTATATTGCTTTTTGAATATTTTACCTCTTGAGTCTTAGAAGATGGCGTAATGCAATATTACTAGAATAGGTAGACTTATACACGTTTTTAATACATATCATACAAACATACATACATAAACTCACGCCTTTTTGTCAGAAGGAGGTATGCAGAGGGTCAACCAGGTTCTACAGCCACATTTCGCCTTGAACGTTTCATCCCTCGACGTGATAGGGGCTTATCGCCTTATCGGGCACAAATTCTTGACTCACTTGCCGTCACATGTGTCAGATGCGCCGCCTTAATATTTTTCAAAATAATCATTTATAAGAACATTCAATTCAAGGATACGTACATAGGGACCTTTTTTTTATTTATTTATTAAGCTTCATATACAAAAGTATACAAGGCGGACTTAATGCCAGTGGCATTATCTCCCAGTCGACCTTTAGGTGATGTAGAGATGAGCGGAAGTAGGTGGAACCTTTTCTTACCTATTAATGGAATACAACTAGCCACCTAGTCACCTTCTACAAAATTTATTAGATCCTTTCTTACCTACATACGACGCTTAAAATTAACTAAAAGCTAAAATATTTACACTCAACACAATCTAATTAAACAGACAAATATATTAACTGAATTAACTGTATCGGAGTAATTTTATTCTAGAACTGCAAATGAGGTCTCTTCTGTTTAGTAATAGCCACTTGAAAGTCTAGAAATACAGGGTTTATTTGTAACAATAAGATTTGTCTTAGATGTTGGAGGTTCTTAGACTTAAAATAAATGAATTAGCTGAATACAACTACAAGGAATTATACCTAATAGTCTGTACTAACTCTGCTTACAAAGGTTTTTTTTTGTAAATATGTACATACAAAATGGTTTCTTAGATTAACGCGAATGTTACACATTGAAATAAAACAAATTTTTACGTATTTAGACAGCTGCGGAAATCTTTGTCCTTATTCAGTAGCGGACTGCCTTTCGCTAACAATTATTCAATTAATTACAAATATAATTTATATCTTTCAATAATTAAATCAAATTTCTACACGAAAGTACTAAACGTGTGGCCATAAAAACAGCTATAAATGAATCGTCCCAAACCGCTATAAAGCACGTTATGTAACCGAATGTAATTCGTTTAATAAAGGGTTGTTTAATTATTCTGTACATCAATATGAGCCCTTAGATGTCTTTTTATATTATTTGGGGCAAACGAGCAGACGGTTCACCTGAAGGAAAGGGATCACCGCCGCCCATGAATATCTGGAACACCATAGGGCATGGAGGTGCGTTGCCGGCCCTTAAGGTACGCTCGGTTTTTGAGATCGATGTCGTATTAGTCTGGAAAGGAATTTGAATGGAACTCATTTATTTCGAGGCGAAATCTAATGTAAATATACTGATGGTATCTGCCAGGACAGCAATTACCTTGCAAGATCTTGAGAAACCTGTCACTGGCAATTTTAAAAATAAATTCCTGGACCTTAACATCCAAACCACTACACCCGATTTAAAAAACAATAATTACTTAAAGTTACTAAGCCAATGATGCGATTGTTTGCTGTGTTAATTAATTTTAATTATTTATTAATGAATTCGTTCAGTTCGTTTTTCATGTAATGGCCGCAAATTAACAAATTGTGGTCTTTTTGATGGAATCGTTTTGAAATTTTATATCATTAATTAATAATACAATATTTTCGACTGATTTTGTGGTTTGTTCTGTATATTCTACGCAGCAGGTAGTTAGAAACAGGGTGCGTTGGGGTAACACCGTAATTCAAGGTTGGAAAGGGTAAGAATGTAAACTCATACATTTAAAGGAGTTTACTTTCTTACTCCTACAAACTACTAATAATTAATATGAAAGAAAACGAAAGGAAAAATAAACAAATAAATACACCCAACAGTCACATACATAGTCCTGACCGTGGGGTCACACTAAGATCGAGTCTTGTGTCGTGGGTATCAGAAACTACGAGAGACTTTTCGATCGCACAAACACCCAGACCCGAAACAAATACCTGTGGATCACACAAATATTTGATTTGGTGGGGGGATCGAACCCGCGGCTTCGCGTTTCACAGGCGGCGTCTAACCAACTGCGCCACGGAGGCTGTCAAAAAGGCGGAAGGGGTATTATATCTCTCTAATGTATGTAACCACTGATCTCACTCATCGATCGGAACTCGAAATCCGCCGCTTCCCTTCATTTCATTTGAGATAGTGGTACCATTATAACGGTGAAGGAAAACATCGTGAGGAAACTTGCATACCGTAGCGATTTGTAAGAATCGCTGTGTAAAGTCCGTCAACTCGCAATAGGCTAGCGTAGTGGACTATATGGACTAACAAAATCGAAGTCTCGATTGTAGAGGAGGCTCATACCCTGCAGTGGGCTGAAACGGTTCAACGTAACTTTTGTAGTAGCATTTAGTATATACATATACATAAACTCACGCCTTTATCCTAGAAGGGTAGGCAGAGGCGCTATCCCACGATGTGATAGGAGGCGAACTAACCGCCATATCGGTCACAAATTCCTGTCTCCGGGCTGATAATGAATAGAAAAATTCAATATCCCTTTGACCGACCCGGGATTCAAACCCGAGACCTCAGCTTTGTAATCGTACTGTAGTACAACTATGCCAACGAGGCATCTAGTATATGTGTATGATTTTTTTGATAAATCATCATAATTTTTCCTAAATATAACCTTAGCCATATACACGAAACCCTACTTTATCCACAATCGAATTTCACGTCAAAAACACTTGTTTTTTCAACAAAACAAAGACGAGAAACAGACGAAACCTTAAGACAATCGGTAACCGATATAGCTCAGGCCGAAGGGTAGGCGGGTTGCCATGGCAACCGTTGAGTGTTCGATCTCGGGTGCCTAAACTGCGCCAATCAGTGTCGAATTCACTACCTCTGTAATTCGATAACGGATGGTTAACTTTTTAAAACACACAGTCTTTTGTTTCGGACAAGTTGGGTAATTGAGTTTTTTGTTTTGTTTTGGTAGATTGCGTGCGATTGGACGTCGCGTCGCAAAGAAAAATGGATAACAAAAAATAACAAATGAATAAATACACCCAACAGTCACATACATAGTCCTGACCCCACACTAAGATCGAGTCTTGTGTCGTGGGTATCAGAAACTACGAGAGACTTTTCAGTCTCACAAACAACCAGACCAGAAACAAATACCTGTGGTTCACACAAATATATCGAACCTGCGGGCTCTCGTTTCACAGGCGGTGTCTAAACAAATGCGCCACGGAGGCTGTCATGTAGCGGTATTACCGTTATGACAGCCTCCGTGGCGCAGTTGGTTAGACGCCGGCTGTGAAACGAGAGCCCGCGGGTTCGATCCCCGCACCGAAACAAATATTTGTGTGATCCACAGGTATTTGTTTCGGGTCTGGGTTTTTGTGAGATCGTAAAGTCTCTCGTAGTTCCTGATACCCACGACACAAGATTCGATCTTAGTGTGGGGTCAGGACTATGTATGTGACTGTTGGGTGTATTTATTTATTTATTTATCTCTCTTACTCCTACGCATTTACATCTCCCATCTCACACCATTCGCATGCTCAAAGTGATTTTAGTGTATCAGATGGTAATTCATATTGACTATCTGTATCGAGTGATGGCTGTCTCTTTTTGTTCGACACAATTATGCCGGCCTGATCTTATACACACAGGTTGAACCAAAAATACAACACACTTACGTGGTTTAATGGCAGTATTTAACCGCTGTGTATAGTTCTATCTAAATAGACATACTAAGGACATAATACATACATAAACTCACGCCTTTTTTCAGAAGATAGGCAGAGGTGCTACCAGGACACCCACGTTTCGCTTTGTGTGTTCCGTCCTACGATGTGATAGGTGAGCCTATCGCCATATCAAGCACTAATTCCTGACTCCGCGCAGACAATGAACAGAAAATCCAATATCACTTTGCCCGACCCGGGATCCGAACCCGACACGACGTTGTAATTTTACCGTACAACTGCGCCACCGAGGCTGTCAGTTTCCAACAACAATTTAATCCTATATTCTCTAAGCCCGTAAGTATCGCATTCGATACTTTCAAGCTGAAACAATATTGAGCAAGTTTTAATGAACAGTGGCGGTAAACATTGATTATAATGCTTTGCAGATTAATTCTGACATGAGAGTGAATTGATAACGGATTTTAACTGTTAATAAGAGTCGATTTTAATGTTATGTGAGCTTAGTTGACAGTGGAAGGGGTGCAATTATAAAGAGCTTGGATTCGAACCTAGGACACACCTCTGACTTCATTAAAAGTCGTAGATACTACAGTTATCTTGGGTTACTGTAGGAATCTTCCGGCTGAAAACCAATGTGAAGCGACCGCTATGGTGTTGTGTTTCGTTCGAGTGAGATTGCTCAAGCCCAGTTATTTTTTTTTAATGCTATGAATGGCGAGACAAGCATGCCATTCGCCTGATGGTAAGCGATACGACCGCTCATGGACAGTACCAAAACCATGAATTCTAACGCAATGCTCGCCATCCTGAGCCATATGATGTTAAGTCTCAATATGTCCAGTAGTTACTCTGCAAACATTCCCTTTCTTCCCACCGTCCTATTTCATTCACTATCCTATAACTACTATTTTGAGAGCTCGGGAACGCATCTACGATGCTGCAATTGTAGATATTTATGGACGACGCTTATCATTTACTATAAGGGGGGGGTTGTTAGCTTTCCGTAAATATGCCACAAAAATGTGTTCACTCCGAAATGATCAATAGAATTTGAAAAAAATTTCTGTGTCTTTGAACTGCGTGTCATACTTATTAAATACATTACCTTAATATTATCAAAAAGAAAAAAAACACGGAAAACCTTTGACCACTCGTTACAATAATACCCCCGTGAACTTCTAAGTTCGGTCCTGTGAAAAAAACTTAGCTAAAGAGTCGACTTCTCAAGTAAAATTGGTTGGCGTGTAAAAATAACTTTCTCCAATAACATCTCTGGAATGAGAAAACTCTGGTGCGTATAGTGGTTCCGCGCCTTAAATTTATTTGGGCTCAATTACAAGGATTAATTACAGGCGATGGAGTTAGTTGTTTGAATGGGGGTCAATATTCAACATTGTATGCATATAAAATAGTAGGTATAGAAAATTTATATTCGGTGGCTAAGTATTTTTTTATCAGGACCGAAAAAGTTACTATTACGTAAATAATAGCTGCACTGTACTGTATCAACCCATATACGTCGCACTGCACTACAAACAGACCATCACACACTTAATATAAAATTATAATAGCTATTGCAGTGCAATTCAATATCTACCGATATGAGGATCTTATTACTGTGGTCCCTATAATCGACACAATTATGCCGGACTGCTCGAAACTGGGTGTACACAGACTGGATGTGACATCTATACGGTGTACAATAAATGCCTTCAATAAAAAGAAATTACACACATACATACATCATCAGCCTGTTGCAGTCCACTGCTGGACATAGGCCTCTCCCAAGGTACGCCACAGAGCCCGGTCTGCTGCTTTACGCATCCAGTCGCTGCCGGCCCTGAAAAGAAATTAAATAACAAATATTACTGGTTCAAGAAACTTCATCAATGGTTGAAGATTCGGTTAGTAACAACTGCAAACATTATCACATCAAACCCATCAGATTATGTGTCTCAAACCCCCAGACCTTTACCTAACTCCACCCCTGAACTAATAAATTGAAAGTAAATCAAATTAGCGAAGTTTTTAACTTTGATTAGGTTTGGGGTCCACTGACTGAAAGTCTCAGATTGGTTAGAATATATTTTAGAACTTGTATTATTCAGACGGGTACTAGGTACTGACTACAATGTGATGATTGATTAGAGTGTAACGAAATTGTGTTTCGTATGTAGATTTAATGTTGGTTTTTTCTTATTGCTAAACAGACTGTTTATAAATTACAAACATACATAAATTCACGTCTTTATCCCAGAAGGCGTAGGCAGAGGACCAGGACACCCACGTTTCGCCTTGTGTGTTCCGTCCCACGATGTGACAGGGGGCGTGCCTACCGCCATATCGGGCACAAATTCCTGACTCCAGTATAATAATGTATAGAAAAATCCAATATCGCTATGCCCGACCCGAGATTCGAACCTGAAACCTCGGCTTTGTTATCGTACCGTAGTACAACTAGCGCCACCAAGGCAGTCGTCTATAAATTAGGTATTTTTAGAATAACCACCGGCTGGACAGTAATTTTATATCACCCAGTATAAACTGAAATCCGTCGTAGAAACTAAAACTACATAGTACCAAAGAAACATTGAAACCTACTAAGTCAGGCCACTTGGTAAGTCCAACGTGCCAGTTACCTGGCAATAAGCCTCCATTATCTAGTGCCGATAACGTGAACTCAATAAACGCTCCTTCCCGCCATTTTGTACTGCCAATTGCGTGTACTAGGTGCAAAATTGATCCAGTCTGGCAATTTTTAGCTGTTGATGTGTCAAAATGTTGAATCTACATATTTCTTTTATTGCGTTGAATTTCCGAGTTGATTACAGTAGCAAAATCAAACAACACCATTAATTACAAAGCAATGCTTGGCATTCCACTGCGCTTGCCATCCTGAGACATAAGATTTTAAGTCGTATTATGTCCAGTAGTTACTCTAGCTACAATGTCCTAAACTATGGGAAATTATACGTATAATATTTGGATTTAAATCGAAATATTACAGAGTTTGAAAGGTAGTTAGGATGTTTAGATCTAATTTCAAATAGTTCTATTTGATATTGGCTTTGAAACATGATGTCTTGAATTCAACACATTCTTGAATTACGATTAGAAGCAATAATCAGGTTAACCATTATCTGACAGTAAAGAAAATTGAAGTAATAATTTCTGTCATGTTTTATTCCTTGAGATTACCGGAGATCCCCAATCCTTCTTACTCTTCTCCCTTTCCTCTCTTCTCTTCTCCGATCTATTTTCTAAAAGTCAGGCCTGTAGTTGCAGGATTGCAATTGCCAAGGTATCTATCTATTCAGCCACAGGAAGACTGCAGCTGCTGAACATAGGCCTTTCCCAAGGATCTCCTTGATCAATTGACCACTCATTGCAATCCTGCAATAACAGGCCTGACCTTCAGGAAATAGACCGGAGAAGGGAGGAGACGAAAGGGAGAAGAGTATGAAGGATTGGGGATTTTCGGTAATCTCATGATGAAATTATTACCATCAATAAATTCTCATTTGTATGCAAAAATACTGAACAAAACTGAAATCACATGAACAACACAACATAATCCAATTGCTCAATTCCGCTCACATTAATATATATCAAAATGCTAATCCACAATACATGGATTAGTCTGATTTACATTCAACGCCGGAATTTGTAGGAAGCGAGCAAACATTAACTAATATTATCATAACATTGAACGCGGTTCTGCTACTTTTGACGACGCTAGAGATAATTCTGAGAAGGATTTGAGTCGTTAATTAAAACTAAATTCGCAGTATTATTGCTGAGTTTCACGGTGTAGGAAAACATTAGGTTAGCTGATATTATTTACATTAAGCATGTGTTATTTGTCAAGGAGCGTTTAATCGCGGTTCAATGAAGCCTATTGTTTCTAAGTTGATGTTAAGTTGGCGAGTACTTGTAAAATTAAAATCATTTATAAATCTTGGTTGAATAATCTTTGAAATTTAGGCAGAAAAATTAATAAAATCGCGTTAGACTAAATAGAATCTTGCACTTAGAAATCATATTTAAACATTAGTATTAATCTACAACACATCACTTATATGTTATATTTTTTGTCTTTTAACCTGACGGTACTCGAACACGTCATCCCACGATTAGACCAATTCGCGCTTATTGACTGCACCATATCAATATTTAGTACGAGTGTTTCTTGTTAAGACAATTACTACGGGGTTGTATAAAGTATACTTTTTAGTAATAAACTCCTGCCCTCACAACCGTTACTGCAATTCCTGTAAGCCAGGATCAACAGAACGCATTTGAATCACACCGAATATTTCGTCTAGGGAAGTCATTTGTTAGGTTATCCGACCAACTTAATAGGGTTAGTTAACAAAGACAGACATACAAAAGTACAGACTGTAAGTTTCTTTTTAGAGACTGCTTTTGTATGTGTCTTTCCCCGCCTTAGCTAGGAGACTCCTAGTGTTAAAAAGCTGTAATTTGGCAAAGGTATGAAAAATGCCGATAAAGTGATATAATATTTTTTAATTATACCTTATTGCACACAAAAAAAGTACAATGACAAATCCCATACATAAAAAGTACAATTAACGGTCTTATCGCTCAAAGCCAATGTGTTACAGACAACCATAGGATGGATTTAACTTCTACAATAGGGAGTACGACGAGGGGTTAGGAAAGTGAAGGATAAACAGAGGGCAGTCTAAAATGTAAAGGATAGAAGCTAAGAAAGAAAAGTGTAGCAAAAGAAACATAAATACACATATGTAACATCATACATAGGTACGTTTATAAGAAAAATAAAGAGAAGATACACTCATACATAATACTCGTATATAAATTATAATATAATTGTAAAAGCTTTAATTGAAAGTATTTGAAATCCGTTTTAATTTCATCAGCAATCTTGTCAAATTGTATTGAAAATACACTTACTTAATACATTATTGAGAAGCCTCGCAAATACTCGTAATATCAAGTTGATGATACAATCAAATAATAATTATATCAGACCCTCATTCAGTGGCTTCCAATTAAAACGGTATTTTTCCTACACTCTGCCGTAATTAAATCCCGTTCCTTTGGTTTCCCTGCTCCCTTTGAGGAATCATATTAGAGGACGTTATCCGGGAACGTTAAAAATTAAGTCTGTAAGAACTTCATTATGAGCTGGAGATTTGGGTTATGTCGCCGACATTAATAATATGGTTTCTATGTTTTCGATGGTAGGGTATGCTGACGACCGTACACAGTGGTAGAAAATTCGTAATAGTGACCCAAGTGTGACGGTAATGTTGGTAGCACTGTGATATGAGAATTGAAGTAATTATTGACCAACAAATTGCTTTAAATTCCGTTGGTAACCGAAAGTATATTAAATTAATATCCGTCTTACACTAGGTTGAGTTGAATTCAATAGCCCTAAACTATTCTTTTTTTTTTTAAATTAATTCTTGCGTGTTGGACAACTTGTCAAATGTCAGCCAATGGGAGGGCAGAAAACGGTGGCCCGGCACCACCAATTTTATATACATTCTTAAAGCACCAGCGCTTCCTCTATATATTACGAGTATTATATTATATTCTCTCTGACTGCCTCGGTGGCGTAGTTGTATTACGGTACGGTTACAAAGCTGAGGTCTCGGGTTCGAATCCCGAGTCGGGCAAAGTGATATTGAATTTTTCTATTCATTATCAGCCCGGAGTCAGGAATTTGTGCCCGATATGGCGATAGGCTCGCCCCCTATCACATCGTGGGACGGAACATGCAAGGCGAAATGTGGGTGTCCTAGTGGCGCATCTGCCTACCCCTTCGGGGATGAAGGCGTGAGTTTATGTATGTATGTATAAATACTCTAAGTATTCAATTCATTAATTATGTTTCAAATTTCTACAGATTCTATTAATAGAGAAAGTTCCACCTGTTATTATTCTAGTCTAGACTTAACGGGCATTGTGAATGCACTAGACTTCATACCATTGGTGTCTTTATTATGCAGGTCGATGTGAAATGATAGTTTGTGGTGTCAAAGGCGACGTAGATGTTAATAACTGAACAAAGTTGTACACTTGGGGTCGGCTCGATACGAGTCCTTTAACTAAACGTTATTATTGCAAGTAGTAATAATGGTCACAAGGATATGATATTATGCTAATTTTTATATGTTTTCTAGATGTTTCTTTGCGTTTTTTTTCTGGCACGATGAGATCAGTAATATTCTCCTGGTTTTAGGTGTAGTGCAATCCAAAAAAGTATTCAGTAACTGCTATACCTTTGAAATATCATAAAATTATGCCAGTCTGACCTTTAGTTACGTTAGTATAATGCAAATAACTAATCCATAGTCTCTGCCTACCCCCATGGGATACAGGCGTGACGATTATGTATGTGTGTAGTACATATTTTTTGTATTGTTCTTTAATCCCTCAGATGTACAATAAAAAAATGAAAACAAATTAAAAATAATAATCCCACACACAATTTTCGGGAAAACCAAAACGTTCTTGAAACTTCAGCGGAAACAAATGACCACTAAACTGTTCTCTATGGATGTCCATAGATATAAATCGCAAACTTTAAAAAGCAATTAAGGCATAATTACAAAAAGTTTTTGCACATAAATAAAGACGGGCCACCACGTCGGCAACCCGCTTGTAAATTTGAAAAGTAATTAAAGTGTTGAAAACCGCAACAAAACTGTTTTTATTTATATTCTTAATTTTGTCTTTGGGTTGCCAGTCATTATTTTAGGACGGAATGGTTCCTTTTTTAGTTTAAGACAAGTCATTTGTCGTAAAGTGTTTAAATTTCGAACACTTTGGAGACATTTTTTTTATATTAGGGTTTTATCTGAAACTGAACATTGAGTTGTAAGGTTTTTTCTGTAAAGAATTTTTCATTTTGACCAGTTTAGTGAAATAAAATAAGGCATTTTTGATACCAAAAAGCCTGGAACAAATATTAGCGCAAACATACCTACATTCGGGCCTCTTTTGTTCTCGGTTCGACCCGGTAGGCCTTTTAATACTGCAATGTCCATATGTCCTACAACAAATGTACGACAAAAACTCGAAACTGTTGAAACATTTAAATATGTCCGGAAGCCTCTTCCGCTGAATTCACAATTCACTACGCAAACTGCATTTTGTAAATCACCCCAATAATTCATACGCAAAAAAAACAGGACGTTTTAAAAAGCGCTGTAGCGTTTCGCTATACGCGCTGAAAGTGTCAGACAGAAATGATTAATCCGCGTGCAATGGGTTTGGATTATTTCACTGGTGCATAACGCCCGCCCGAGAATGCACTGTTTAATTTGTTCGGCTGTTGTGCGTTTCATGGGCTAATGTGCGATGCTCTTTTTTTAATGGACAATGTTACTAGGTATGCCAAATTGCTTGAAATGTTGTCTCAGTAAAGCCTTTATGTATACAAACACACTAGTTTTTGTTGTAGTCAAAAATACCTAGTAGTTTTGATTTTATAGGCATTCAAAGTTTTGAAAAATATCGAGTCCCGCTACAGTCGCGTGATCGCTTGTGACGTCATTTCGCAACGCGCCGCACGGGCAACGACTCGCTTCGTATCAAATCGCCAGCGATTATAGTAGTTGTAATAGCTTGCGCAGTGTTTTGTTGTTGGTTTTCGTTCGCGTATTAAGTTAATAGTTTAATAATAGTAAATATTATTCGATTAATAAAATGGATGAAGGATTCGAAAAAGGGCAATCGGTTAATCTACCTAAAATAGCGCATTACTTATCAACAAATAGTGATTTCGTTGCCGCCGAAATGCGAGGAATAATAATAGTTTAAAAAAACTAAAAAACACGCTTATTTTAAAATAAAATAATTTTTTTTTATTCACACTATTATTCATTTATATTCATTGAAATTTTTAACACTATTTTTTTAATTTAAATTCATTAAAATTTATTTTCTATTTTTTGTTCGGTTTTCTATAAAAGCGTGTTTTTTAGTTTTTTTAAACTATTATTTATTTTCTACTTTTTAGTTTGGATTATTTATTATATTTATCATATTTTGCAAATTGAAAAATGGAATAATTTTATCAAATTAGTGTATTGTCATTGGTCTTCAATAAATCTACAAAGTTTGAACGAAATCTGACCGTTTAAAGTGGGTCAAAATCGCGCCCAAAGAAGTCGGTTACAAACAAACATACAAACATACAGGTGAAGCTAATAAAAAGCGTGTAAAAATGCAACAGTAAGTGAAATTTCCGTGCTACTACTTATGCTTAATAGTTTATCTGTTCTAAATTGTTTTATCAAAACAAAATACCCAACTAATGTCGTAATGGAAGAATGCAACTCAAATAGTAGAACTACCTACCTACCATTAAATTTGTAAGTTAAAGACAACAAATATGTATGTATTATAGTTTTGTAGCTATTGGTAGGCACGTATGTATAATATAGGTAGGTAACGCTCTTCTTAGTAAATTTAAATGAATACATCATCGATCAAGTATAATTGATCGATGGAATACATACATACCTATATTGATTTATTGCAAACTAGCTTCCGCCAGCAGCTTCGCCCCAGATTCCCTCAGAAGCTGTACATTTTCCCAGTATTAAAAGTAGCCTATGTGTTATTCCAGACTTTCTTTTCTGGCGAATTGGTAGTTGTGTTTGTGCATTTAGGCACAACACATGATTTCCTAGTATTTGGATTGGACATTGTTAAAAGTCTTTAGGTATAAACGTAATATTATAGTACTCTGTGGGTATAAATTCAACGGCACGGGCGCGCGACCACGAGCGGACTGAGTGAGCCAGTGAACGTGTTGTGCCATGACGTCACACCGTAACCGGCAGCCCGGGTCGTACGGTTACAACTTGTTTTACTTCTAAATCGGAAACTAATTGACATATCGAAGTAATTCTTTCACTAGTATTTTTTATTTTTGCCAGAAAATATGGAGTGCTAATAATCAAAATTAGTTAACATTCTTCATTATTCAATTGCAATAATATTTTTAAATGCGCGCGGTTTTTTTTTATAATTAAAATCGGTTTGAAATTGGCGTTCTAAATTTAAAATGATTTAAAAAATCGTTTATACAATTGCATGCTATAATAATTATGTTTGTTGTATTTAAAGCAAAGTTTTATTTATCTCTTTATTTACAATAATTGATAACTATTAATTCTTTATAAATATAATTTATAACTGTTTATTCGTAATTTTGATAGGATTTCCTGTTTCATTGACTAAACAAAGAAGTTTTCGTGAAAGGTTTTAAAGAGAATAATAATTTGAATAAATATCATGACATTTAATTTATTCAAATAAATCTATGTTCGTTTCAATGAGTTCTAAAGATATAATCAGATCTGTCTATTATTTTTATCCATTGGAGTTGAAACGATAATTATGTAGCCAACGACCCTTAGATAGCTTTTTAATTTCGGCCGCAAGACTACATAATGAAAAGTACCAGGCGATCATAGATTACAAAAAGTCGCACATTACTCGAGCGTGTATTCCATATTCGGTTTACATTCGCAATATCGCTCGGCAAGTTGGTAAACCAATTATGTACGTACAAATTTGAAACGACCGGCTTTTTGTTTGCATATTATAGTTGTTGTTTGATGCGTTTCATTAATATCGGCTGTGTAAAAAGACTGGCTTTTGCCCGCGAATTCTCTTTGATTGTTGCTTTTTTTGTAGTAGCACGGCATAGACTCCTGATGGTAACAGTCACATACATAGTCCTGACCCCGACTAAGATCGAGTCTTGTGTCGTGGATATCAAAAACTACGAGAGACGAAGAGAAACTACGACTATCTCTCTCTTGCGACACAATTATGCTGGCTTGTTCGAGGCTGCAAGTTGCTTTCTTTCTTTCTTTAAGTTGGCTTCGAATCGTGACGCTTGCATGAGTCACTATGACGGGATTTTCACGACCGATATAAATATTTTACCGCAATAAAAATATTAACAATTTGAAAAAATACTTTCCATTGTATTTACAATATTCTTGTAGTTTTTTATCCATTATATTCAAACATTAATTTCACCACTTAAAGTAATTAATCAAGCCGTGCTAATTGCTCTAATAAATAAAATAAAATTCGTTTAGTTTTTTGTTTTCTACTCTAAGTAATAAAATCCATCTGTTGATCAATTTAATGAAACCAATAAGTGGATGGAACGAACTCTTTGAAAGGTGACATTTACTACAAATCTTTTAATGTTTTTTGAAGTAAAGTGCCTCGGTGGTGTATTTGTACTACGGTGTGTTCACTAGGCTGAGGTCTCAGGTTCGAATCCCGGGTCGGGCAAAGTGATATTGAATTTTACTATTCATTATCAGCCCGGAGTCAGGAATTTGTGTCCGATATGGCAATAGGCTCGCCCCCTACCACATCGTGGGACGGAACATACAAGGTGAAATGTGGGTGTCTTGGTCGCGCCTCTGCCAACCCCATCTGGGATAAAGGCTTGAGTTTATGGATATTTGTAAAACGAACTCACACAAAACACTACTGTAGTCTATTAGACCATGATTGCCCAATTCACAGCTCGGGTCTCCTCTACAATCGAGAGATCAATTGAAATTTACTTGGACCTTATTCAATAGCCTATTGTGAATTGGCAAATTTCAGATACCATTCAAATTCTGGTTAAAGAAATCTGTAATACATATGCACGTTTCCTCGCATTTTCTGTCATCATTCATATGCTTGGTAATTGACTATCAATACACTTATTGAAATGGCCAGAGCTGACATCGGAAACAGAATCTGTGCGCACTATATACGCACCAGGACCGCGGAATCCAGTAGAGCGGGATGCATGATAGTATAATTGCGTAACAATGAAAGAGACAGAACTAGCAATACGTGTAGCACTCTTTTTGTTACTATTTTGTTTGCAGTGTCAGTAAACCACTGGAGCGAGAGATAAGATATCATAACCGCATAAGAGGGACAGAAATAGATCTATAGACTATATCACTCTTTTTGTTCCAATTTTGTTTGAAGTGTCCTCTCTAGTATAATACATGCTTAATGCTTCAGTAACCTAATAGAGCGAGAGATATCATGATTGCGTAAGAGTGAAAGAGATAGATATAGATGATAACACTCTTTTTGTTACAATTTTGTTTACAGTGTCGCCTCGACCATAAAATCTCAATGTTCCATAAGGCTATAGGTTAAAATAAGTGCGAAGCCCTGGTCCAAAATCAATAGCGTCTATTCAATAGATTCTTTACATACTGGCACAGAAACTCCACGGTAAGATCTGAACCGTTCGAAACAGGAAATGGTTGAAGAGATTTATGACTGTTCCGAAAGCGATCGAAATAAAAACTCGGTCGCTTGCGTTGTAGTTTAGTATTTCCAACTGTATGTGTTTTGAAGGGAATGTTTGGGATGATTATAATTATTAAAAAATAAGAAATAATAACATTAAATTAAAATAAAAAAGTAAGAAGTTTGCACTTCGTGGCTGTGACAAGTAGGTGATTACTCAGCAAAAAGTTGCGCTGTGTGTTGCGAGTGTGGTGAGATATAGAAGCGCCTGTCGTAAGAAGTAATATTAAGTATTTTCATCATTTCTAACCGACAGTCTCAGTAGCGCAGTTGGTTAGCTGGCTGTGAAACGAGAGGCCATCGGTGCGTGCCTCGCATCGAGGTAAATGTGTGACAGAAAATATCTTTCGTAGTTACCCGCGATACAAGACACGATCGTGTGTTTTTTTCCGTGTATGTGACAAATCAATTTTCTTTCTTTCTTTCTTTCTATCTTATTATGTTAGGACTATGTATGTGACTGTTGAGTGTATTTATCTATATCATCACCAATTTCATGCATATTGTTAATAACCACCTCACCAATTCCTGATGGAAAAAAAGTAAATAGCATATTTTATTCTTTAGGTTTTTTTGGTAGAGTTAATAAAGTTACCGCTTGCGTTCAAAACCAGCCTTTGCTTTATTCCCAAATCCCCTTTCAATCTAAAACGGTGGCCACGTCTAAGAGCAATGTATGTTATCCCTATTTATTGCGCCGCCTGAATGCCAATGGATTGAGCGGACCGTATGAGACGACTGAACGTCCGCGTTCTCATTGAGATATTAATTTCGGTGAGGGGAAAGCGTTGTTTGTGGATTAATGTTGATGTTTAGGGAAATATATTTTTATATTTGATGGTCTAGTATGATCTTTTATCTCTCCCTCTTTTCCCTTTTCCAAAGTCCATTCTTAGAGACAGGCTAACACCAATATTTTTAGCATCGTGTTTTGACCAATTCTTGACCAATTGACCAAGAATTGGTCAAGGTTTTGACCAATTCTTCAGAAGATTATGGACAAAACCGCATGCTATCCCTGTAAAAATATAAAGTTCGTGTTTGATTTTATCGGTCAGTCATCCACAAGCCCGTAATTTAGTCAGTTCTTTGTTAACCTTTACAAAGTAATTTGTATAGAGTGATGGAGGCATTGTTGTAACTCTTTCATTCATCATAAATTAATGGCCATTATAAATCAACTCGCCTAAAATCTGGGTGATTTTTTAACTAATTTTTAACGGATGTTGGTGAAATTTAAATACAGACATATCAGAATATTCATCTTCTTCGGCTTCTGATACCCACGACACTAGACTAAATTGATCTTAATGTGGGGTCAGGACTATGTATGTGACTGTTGGGTGTAAAAAATTAGCCTACCTAGGCTTTGAAAAATCTGTAATTACTTGCCACCTTACATTGGTGTTAGGCATTGTACATAGTGATTAATAACCCGTCATAGTGACCCACTGAGTAGGTATGCCAAGTTTCGAGTTTTAAACAGCAGTGGAGATGCATTTTTGTGTTCCGGTTTGAAGGACATTGTAGCCAGGGTAACTACTGGACATAATGAGACTTAACATCTTATCTCAGGATGGCGAGCGCAGTGGAATGTCGAGCACTACTTTGTAAAGTTGTTAGGGTTGTTATGGTAGTGTTTGGTTTTGCTACTGTCCATGAGCGGTGATATCGCTTACCATCAGGCGAATGGCATGCTCGTCTCAACATTCATCGCAAAAAAAAAAACGAAATCATTTAGGCATAATTGTGTCGGCCTGCACTCACCATCAGCTGCACTGTAATAAAACCTTGCCACAAGACAAATTTCAAGTCTTTTTCTAACAATATTACCGAAATACGATGAAAGATAAATGGTTGTCACAGTACTAGGAGCCATTAAATCCCAATATAAGTCATTTCATTTGATATCTTTGTCTATCCACGTCTCCAGACGATATAAGTCGTATATATACCTCCAATATCTAATTTTAGTTTTTCTCCGCCGATTACGATTTCTGTCTAAGATTTATTGGCTTTACGTGACACGCGTAAATAAATGCTCATATTGAGGGATTATTTTTAACTGACGTCGAGAAAGAGGGTATTATGTTTAGCGTGTATGTTTTTGCTAATCTCCAAAGCCAATCATCATCATCAGCCTGTTGCAGTCCACTGCTGGCCATAGGCCTCTCCCAAAGTACGCCACTGAGCCCGGTCTGCTGCTTTATGCATCCAGTCGCTGCTGACCCTCTTGTGCAAGTCGTCCCACCATCTGGCCAGAGGGCGTCCCACGCTACATTAGTCAAGACGCAGTCTCCACTCCAGAACACACTTGCTCCAGCGGGTATTCGTCTTGCGCCATATTTGGCCAGCCCATTGCCACTTCAACCTACTAATAATAGAGCCAATACGTGTGTATGATATAGTATAATATCAGATGAGGTACGTCCACAGCTTAGCACTGGACTTCTCCACAATTGAATGTTGGTTTCAGACGCCTTAGACCCTTGTCAACCACGATGACCTATTCCGGACGGCGGACTTAAATACCATGGAAAATCTTGTTAAAAGGTATGCGGGTTTCCTCACAATGTTTTCCTTCGTCGTGATAGGCTAACAGATTCAGGCATATTATCGACTGAAACAGTCAGTTTTACCTACCTAAAAATACACTATTGTAAAAAAAACCTGGCATCAAACAAATATATTACCCAAAATAAAAGCCTTACAACATTTTATGAAAACAAGAATGTTCACATCGGTGTATTCCGAAACATTCGACATTGAAAATCGCGCCGCCGGTGACAAACGGCCTCATTTCACCGTCGCACATAAATCCGCCATCTTGTCTTCACAAAGTACGTTCACAATGAGACGCGGAATTTACGGACAAATCTATTGATAGATGGGTTTTGGTTTTATTTCGTTTTGTGTATATGGGCTTTGAATTTTACAAACCTACACAAAAGACCACAGGTTTTTTTTATTATTAAAGTAGGGCCTTGATTTCAGTTTTTAAATCTACAGGACAAAGCGTCGCGTCGGCTCAAACGTAGTGGGATTACTGTCTCACATAAATACGAACTAATTTTGTTTCTTTTTTTACAATGGATGCAAATTAAGAAAATACTAATAGCAGAAGTTCAAAATTTATAATTAAACCAAATCCACGATAATTTGGATTATATTTTTTTTTTCAACTTGTAACTTACGCGTAAAAATAAGAAACCGCTATCGTAACATCTCTTAAAATGGGCCCAATTATATATTGAAATTAACCGTTCCCCCTTGCTAAACTAATCTATACACAATCACACACTCCCAACTGCACTAAGTTAAGTATCTTGTATGCAACTTACAGTCGACTTTTGCCCAATGCGCCGTCTATACATAAATGATTCTGCTATTCCATTGAGTACAAGTTAGTTAAGTTCGCTTTGAATACCAAGTAATAGACGGTATGACTTCAACAATAATGTATAATATGTGTGTGTTAGACCATTGGCAATTCAGTCAATGCAGTTTGTGTTATTTTACTTATGTTCAAGCTAGGAACATAATTTTAATAAAACCATCGCCCTATTGCTCTATCATCTCTTTATTTGTTGCACCTCTGTCTACCCCTTCTGGGAAAAAAGGCGTTGGTTTATGAATGTAATCTCTCTATTTTGATATATAGAATTGTAATAAATATATAATTCCACTTAACAGTGTAGAATTATTGTATTGTATTGTATCAGCCCATGTACGTCCCACTGCAGGGCACGGGCCTATTCTACAATCGAGAGCACGATTGAGAGTGGTTAGGCCATGTAGTCCACCATGCTGGCCTAGTACGGGTTCCTAATCGTATCTTAATCTCACCCTAGTACAACTACGCCACTTACATACCATAGAAATTCTTACAAATCGCTATAATATGCAGGTTTCCTCACGATGGTTTCCTTCACCGTTATAGACATGTAGAATTACGAACGTTACAGTATAGAATGCAATGCCCAAAACTGCCAGATTAGGCGGAACATCTATATTATTTTGAAGTGCATCTTTGTATTTAATTACCGGTCACATTGACAACGAAGCAAAGTATACAGAGCAATCTAGAAAAATATCCAAAATAAATGTAAATCCACAAACCCGCATTTGGCTAGACTGCAAAATCAAGGCAGTGATCCTTCTAATCTTAGAAAAGCATATACATAATATATAGTTTTCATGCTTTGCGCTTTATACTGTCTCTCTCCGATACCAAAATCCAACCAGCGTAAACCAATAATCGAAAAACACAAATATTTATACCGCAAGACACCCGACTGAAAACGTCGGTGACAAACGATCTCATTTCGACGCGGCACATAAATTCCGCCATATTGTCTCGCTGCGAAGTAGGGTCGCCATGCGCACGCAAGAATGCGGATAATCTCATAAAATATAGGGGTTGTTTAATTAATTTGCGTTGTTGTATTGTGGTTTGTGTTTTTGTAATTAGAATGTGCTTTAAATTGCGCTAGTCTGATTTTAAAGTACATATGTAGGTTGTGACAGACGACCCAGCTACGGTTGTACGCCGCTTCCAACAGGGCCCTATGGAAATCTTTGAGGCAGGCCTAAGTTTATTTGATTTTCTTTGGCTTAAGAGAGAGAGTGAGGGAGAGAGAGAGGTCGTGAATTGTGATTACGTGAGTTTGTAGTTAGTTTCGTTTGCCGAGTAAGGTTGCCGGAAACACTGAGGCTGGCGATACAATATTCTTATACGCGCTACTGTCCATCACACAAGAAGATGGAATAACTATCATAATGACAAATGTGTTTCATTTCAATAGCAGCCTATGTATATGCGGTTTTAAACAGGTACGTACAATTGTAAGGATAATCTAATCAACTCCACTTACCTTCTATCAGATGAAATGGAGTCACTTCGTTTTTCTACTATCTATTTATATAAATGTTTATCCCGAAAAACGTAGTGTTCAATGATACGCAAGGAATTCATATACGTATTTTTGTGACTTTTTAAAACTCAAAGGGTTGGTTTGGGACAGAATGAGGCGAGACAGGACGGGATATAACAGGAGGGGACGGGAAATAAAATAACATAATCCCGATCATTGACTGTAACATAATTTAAATTCGGACCGCAAGCTGATATTCATTGGTCTGCTTATAAGCTTTCATCCGCATGATTATTCTGATATTTTGATGTAAATTAAAATAATAATGATACGGCCATTATACAATGAATTTCCGATCATTTATATTTCAGTATTAACTTTAAATTTTAAGGGGAATAACTTTTTAATGACATCTAATTTGAATGGGCTAACAATTTTTCGTTTAGGTCTCGAATGAAAATAAGATATTTTTATTTGCATAGTATGGCTAATAATTATTCGCTATGGTATGCAGGTTTTCTCTAGACGTAAACCCACCAACCAGCACTAGGCCAACGTGGACTATATGTCCTAACTCCTCTCCATCGTATTCTCGGAGGAGGCTCCGTGTCCTGCAGTGAGACAGTGGGACTGCTATTATACCGGGTATATCAAAACTGCAACCGAAAACGAAGCCAGGTGGTTTTAGTGGTTACAAACACAATGCAATTAAAAATATTGCAAAAAAAAGCGACAGTATATTTTTTTTTGCAATTTTTTAAAAGTCGTTGCATTTGGGTGGTTAATACCTAATTTTTGGAAAAATTTAAATTAAATCCTTGTGTACCATTGTGTTCTTAATAATAAAAAGGTGTACATCATTATTTTAGGAAAACTATGTATTTGTCACTCAAATACGACGATAAGTATTTACAAAAAAATAATTGACGATTTTTTTTTCGAAATTTTTAGGTGCATTGTGTCTGAAGTCACTAATACTAACATCTGGCTTCGTTTTCGGTCGCGCTCTTGATATACCCTGTTTGAGCTGAAACAGTACCCTTAAATATACCCTTCGCCTAATAGTAAATATGCGTTGTCATAAATGTCGCTTAAATACCACGTGTGGTGGATTATTGGGTATTATGGTAGCCGCTGATAATTTATTATCCGGCTGCGTTGTATTGAAGCGTGGCTTAATTTAGTTCGGGGATTTATAGAGATAAATTGAAATGCTTATCGTACTTTGTCGGGTTATGATCGATTATATCGCTTTGAAGGTGATAAAGTTGATATTTACAGCCTCCATGGCGCAGTTGGTTGAGACTTTTGGTCTCACAAACACCCAGAACCGAGACAAATATTTGTGGGCCTCAAAATTTATTAATTAAATTGTAGTCATTTTATACTGCTTAGACAAAACATCCCTACTATATACTGGTGGTAGGTCTCTCATATGTGAGACTTCTCCCGCCAAACAGCAGCGTAAATGCATTGTTCTATTGCGGTTTGAAGGACATTGTAGCCAGAGCAACTACTGGACATAATGAGACTTAACAGCTTATGTCTCAGAATGGCGAGTGCAGTGGAGTGCCAAGCATTGCTATGTAATTCATGGTGGTGTTTGGTTTTGCTACTTTCCATGAGCGGTCATATCGCTTACCACCAAGCTAATGGCATGGTAGTCTCGCCATTCATCGTAATAAAACAATACTTCCCATTTTAGTCCTTATTGTCAAAAGCTACAATAAATTTTCAAATACCCATATACTCGTATTGTGACTCTGTATGGTGGATGGTAACGAAGTCGTTTCCGTTAATGAAATGAAAATGAAATCTCTTCGCTTGTAAATCTTGTAATATACAGTTCTATTAATATAATTGATAAAATACCTTTTCATAACAAAAATGATATCAATAAGTTATTTACTGGAGTTGAAAGACCCGCGTCAATAGGAGTAATTCATCAAAAACCGACGCTATGGAATTATTATCTATCTTTAACCATGAAACTCATTGGGCCGAGAACTTGAGGATCGTGTTCTACGATGCAGGGTTGTGCTATAATTTGAAAATATTCGGTAGGAATAATTCTCAGGGCAAAATGATATTGGATATTTTTATTAATTATCAGCCCGGAGTCAGGAATTTGTGCCCGATATGGCGACAGGCTCGCCCCCTATCACATTGTGGGACAGTGTACAAGGGGAGATATGGGTGTCCTGGTGGCACCTCTGCCTACCCCTTCTGGGATGAAGCCGTGAGTTTATGTATGTATGGAATAATTCTCTTGATCCGGCAAAGAGACTGCATCTTAAAGTAAGTGCAATGCCATCAGGTGTGTGGATTGGGACAGAATAATGTCTTCGAGTTTCGCCATCGGAACAACAGTGCCGGCCTTCTTAATTGGTTCATCAGACTACTGCCGAAGAACCGGGTTTCCTTCGAGAATTACAAAACACAAAAATCTCAAACTGCATACTATCGAAACTCAATATTTGTTTTTCTTATGTTTTTTGAACTAAAATACTCGTGCAAAACGAGTTTTCCACCTAGGATTCGAATGGAATTTCCGGAGCACATCTCACATATACCACAACCAAACCAGTTTCTTCCTTCCTTATATTTAAGTGATAGAATCTTATTTAAACTACCATAACAGTAATTGCAGTCAACCCTGAACACTGAGTCGGCCCGACAGCAATCAGATAAGTCGTACAACTAGTAATTTGTTCTGCGGTCCGCGAAGCTTCTACATTAAGGCGTTTACGCACATCTTTCCAATACAAAGTTATGATATATATCTGGGAATAGTTCTGTGTCGGGTCAAAATCAAACAATGATCGTTGAGATGTTCTTCAGTTTATATTGTTTATATTTGTTCTTTTAATTCGTCTTTCCGTCTTCGTACGTCGTTCAGTCTTCCATCGTCTTCCAGACTGTTCACTCTTATTCCGTCCTTCCAAACTTGACATCTTAATCATTCATTCTCTAACTCTTTTACTCCTTATTCGTCATCTCTTTCACATAACACGTTCAATATCAGTCATTCGTCTAACGTTCCTTTCTACTCATCTTTCATCATAAACATTCAAATCCTACATATAAATATTATAAAGGTCGATTAGGATAGCCTTGCTCTCTCTCTTCAGCCACAGCAAATATGCTGCTGAAGATAGGCCTCCCAAGGATTTCCAGAGACATGTTGGAAGCGGCCGGCATCCTGCGACTTCCTGAAACCTTAGCTAGGTCGTCAATGGTAGATTTGTATCAGAAAATTTGTCATTGTGATGCAAATTCATTGCATTTCGGGTTTTGTGTATATCTGGCTTAGAACAGCATGGTACATTAAGTCGTCCAGCTAGATGTACCTACATCTCCCTAGTGGATGCTGTACTGTACTGTATCAGCCCATATAACTCCCACTGCAGGGCACGGGCCTCTTCTACAATCGAGAGTAAGTTTGAGAGGGATTAGGCCATATGGTCCACCACGCTAGGATAGTCTATTTGTATTGAATTACACATACTGATATCGTGGTAGTTTGCAAGAAAACACATTTGTGTTCCTATTTAAGGTCATAATTGGATTTAATTCGATCGAATTAATACTTGTGTAATCGCTTAAAGATCATTTTTTTCGGATTCGTATCCTTAGTGCGTAAACGCCCTTACCGCTACTTGTTTATTTTGCTTGCATGGAATTTTTTTTCTTTAAGTTGGCAGTGCTGGAGAGGTTGTTGCTCTTTGAATACACACAATTGGCAAATGCTTAAATTGGAGAGTACATTGAACCTTTCGTCTCAATTGTCACTTGATCAAAGTGTGTCCAAAATAGATTTGTAAAAATCAAAGTTTGTAAATATTATTTTTGTTATGACTTAAAACGGGCGTAGATACGTAAAGATTGTCATTATTATTTAATGAAAAAATAACTGAAATAATATTTTAGTACAAGGTAAAAACTCTTTAATATTGTAAATTAATTCTTCTTAAAATTTCAAATTATCTCTCAAATCTCTCTCATAACTTCGAGTAATTTAGAAGTATAACCTGGTATTCGAACCCGTGACCTTCTCGGCAGATCAAGTCCAAATAGTAGACATTTAATTAAAGTCACCCCACTATAAAACCACCCCTCGCAAACGCATAAACTTCATAAATAAACATAATTGTCCTGTTTATTGGCTGTTTCGCTTACAAATAAACGTAAGTCGTTATTAATCGACATTCGCGTCGCAACATCTTTATTGGCTGTAAATAATACCTACGTTTAGATTGGTAACAATTAAGCGAACTGAGACGTCTTGAATTGTCGATGATAATTAACAATTTCTTCTGGGTGTATTCATTAAGGGAACATAATCATGTGCATTAGTTACCGTATTTGAAATAAGCGTTTTAGGATAAAATTATTCATATTCCTCATTTTCAGCTACAAACCGCACGTCTACAATTTGTACCCAATACTTTTTTTTATATCAATGAAAGACGAGACGAGCATGCCATTCGCCTGATGGTAAGCGATACGACCGCTCATGGACAGTAGCAAGTAAATATTTCCTCAAAAGTCAGTGTTCATAAAGCGGGCTAGGCTGGAGTAATTACGCCTTGGCGAATCTATTTCGGACACTATTATGATATAAAAAGCCTTAAGACTACTCTCATCCAATCACTTCCCCTAAAATAAACGTCTTTAACTCAACGTAACTTGATTAATTTAAACATCTGCGCCATCTTAAACCACCATAATTAAAATATGATTTAATAAAGTACACGCCTGAGAGCCACGTACAATACTCGGTAATTACATTTTGATGTGAAGGGATGGGGTTTCAACCCCAAACACACCCCTTACAAGGAGTAGTATAATTTTGATAAATTAGAGCGAAACTCCAAGGTCTCTGAATTATGTTACAGGTAAGATAATGTTAAGGAATTGAATTTGAAGGAAGGCACTATTTTAGTCTGAACAACTATAATTATTTATCAACCCTATGATAAAACTGAAGGACATAAAAATATATTTTTTAAATCAAATCAATCAAAATATTCTTTAATAAAATAGTCTTTGACAAGATCTTTTGAATCGTTAAATATTGCTACCACCGCTTCGGAACATGTAGCTGTGAACAAGAAACGGCGTACAACTTTTCTTCCTTTTTTCTTTTTATTTATATTAACATAATTTAGATATTTTTTTTATATTTTTTATTTAACATAATTTAGTGTAATTAACTTTCAAACATACTAACTATTTGTTACAAATTATAATCATTTTTATCAGATTCAGTTACAGAAAGTCTGCTGAAAATAAGTTACATATAAGGAAATTCAGGAAGTTGTTAATTGGGCACAATGGTTAACGACTTAATAAAAATACACATTTCTAAATAGTAACGACAGATAGATGCGTAAAGCAGCAGACCGGGCTCTGTGGCGTACCTCGGGAGAGGCCTATATCCAGCAGTGGACTGCAATGGGCTGACGTTGATGATGAAGGTCAGATGTTTATTACCAAAAAATCCGAATAAAAGAAGCTTCTGCTTAAAGTAAACAGTGTCATAACAAAAATTCATAAAAACAAATCAATTCGAAAGGCTTTGAAATTGCCCGCAAACAATTAACGACAATAAAAGTCCTACAATAACTTTTGCATTGTGTAATAATGGTCTATGTTGATCACTTACCACGATTGACATATTGTCTGGTCTAAAAATAATCATATTTTGCTGAATCATGTCATTAGTAATCAAATTACCTTCCCTCTGTGCCACTCATTTTGTTAATTTCAATAAGAGCTTGTTTGACATGACGTCATGGATGCACCCCTGGTCAAGTCATGTTACAATTAAGAGTGTCTATTATAACAGACCGTGCCATGAATGTGACAGAAAAAAACTTCATTGTTGAAATAAATTAAGGGTAGTTTAATTGTAACAGTCACAGAGCGGATGACTAAATACCTCAGTCCGCCCCGTGACCACGAAAGCTGAAAAGCAATCGAAACGTCGGGAAGTTAAAAAATTTAAAAATTAAACCAAATCGCGATGAAATCCGTAAAAATAGTTTTATTTCAATGTGTAACATTCGCGTAAATCTAAGAAACCATTATAAAACTTTATTGTATTAATAAATAGGGAGCGCTGGTCATTAGATAATTTAATGGCTTGAAATGTTTAATAGCAATGGTACTATTATCTCAGAGATAAGACGTGAAGCAGCACGAAGCAGCAGAACAGCTTAAATGTGGTTTACGTTCGATAAGTGAGATAGCCGAGACCCAAAATTTGTCTCGTACAATATTTGTTACCACCTACAAGTTAGTTATCTCTCGAAACATAGTATGCCGACCTGCTTGAAGCCAGACTGCCTCGGTGGCGTAGTTGTATTACGGTACGATTACAAAGCCGAGGTGTCGGATTCGAATCTCGAGTCGGGCAAAGTGATATTGGATTATTCTATTCATCATGCCAGGAGTCAGGAATTTGTACTCGATATGGCGATAGGCACGCCCCCCACATCGTGGGATGGAACATACAAGGCGAAATGTGGGTGTCCTGGTGGCGCCTCTGCCTACCCATTCTAAGAAAAAGGCGTGAGTTTATGTATGTATGCTTGAAGCCATATACAGGTTGCTCCCAAACATCACATGTAGGTACAAACTTGAGCCACTATAAGATTTTGAAGTATTATATGCAATGGTCTTTATCCTCTATAAGTATCTTATCAATAGAAAAACGATAACGCCTTCCTACTCCTATCGGATATGATGCTATAACACAACATACATAACAACTGACCATTCATAGGAAAGCAGGAAACCCATAAATATTTATGGTACAGGGTAGTTCGTAAGTTGTCTTTTATGCCGGCCCATTATGCGTGATAAATGTAACTACTTTATTATTTTAATGTACTTGGCAAGGAGTCTGGCCTTGACCCGAAGATTGGCAGGGCGCCGACCTGCAGTATCTGAGATAGCGTGTTTTCAACCAGACAAAGTGCTGTTGGAGCCAAGTTTTGTTTTAGGGATATTATGTTGGATCTATGTTCCACCATCACAGTATTATTATACAGGGTATCTCAAGACCGCGACTGAAAACGAAGCCAGGCGGTAGCTTTAGTGGTTACAGACACGATGCAAATAAAAAATTCACCAAAACAGTGACAGATATTTTTTTAGAATTTTTTAAATATTATCTTTTTTGGGTGGTAAAAACCTAGTTTTTGCGAAAATAATAATTTAAACCCTTACGTACCATTGAGTATTGAAAAATAAAGAGATCCGCATCATTATTTTAGGAAAACTATGTATTTATCACCCAAATACGACGATAAGAAAAAAAACACAAAAAAAAAGTTGTCGTTTTTTTTTTGCGAAATTTTTACTTGCGTTGTGTCTGAAGTCACTAATACTACCACCTGGCTTCGTTTTCGGTCGCAGTCTTGATATACCCTGTATATATTGGATGTATAAATGAGGAGTCGAATGAGTGTCAGGTTCGAAACCCGGGTCGGGAAAGTAATATTGGATTTTTTTATTAATTTTTAACTTGGTGTTAGGAATTTGTGCCCGATATGACATAAGTTTCCTGGTAGCACCTTTGCCTACCCCTTCTGGGATAAAGGCATGTATGTATGTATATAAATGCGAAAGAAAATGCGCTGTATTGGAAATTGACTACACTGAATATATTTCTCTGCCTCGGTGGCGTAGTTGTACTACGGTACGACTACAAATCTGAGGTCTGGAGTTCAAATCCCGGGTCGGGCAAAAGTAAAAAAGATATTAGTTTTTTCTATTCGTTATCAGCCCGGAGTCAGGAATTTGTGCCCGATATGGCGATAGGCTCGTCCCTATCACATCATGGGACGGAACATACAAGGCGAAATGTGGGTGTCCTGGTGGCGCCTCTGCCTTCCGCATTCTGGGATAAAGGCGTGAGTTTATGTATGTATGAAAATATTTGTGAGTGATACCCTAAATGAAGGCCAGTTCAGGAGTACCCTGGAGTTCTGAACCAATGATAATGTATGAAAAGATAAATAATGGATGAAGCGAAAGTTATACAACAAGATCTGGCAAATTGCCGATTCACAAAATCTGCCTACCTGGAATACCTGCTTGAAGGCTGTGTTTATGTTCTGGTAAAAATAAAAGGATTTTAGTACTATTTTTAGTCTTTGCCTACCCAGAAAAAGTTATCTATTAACTAAAAAATAAAAGTATCTTCAACACAGGCTTGTAAACACAAGCCATGTTTATTTTCTCAATGCGGTCTGGATCTGGTGTGTGGCGGGTTGTTATGACTTGAAGCCGTCAAGATTTATAATTCAAAACAGGTTATGTGATATGATTAATGAATATACCTTTATTGACACCTAGGATAACTAGATGATACACGCGTCTTTGCATGTGTTCGACCTTTTTAAGTAATTACTAAGTTGCACTATGGAGAATTAAAATTTTAATAGGATATTTCAGTTATTCAATAGTTGGTAGGTTTCTCGTATAAATAGATACCTCCGCTTTGTCTATTTTTGCTAAGCAGCAGTATAAAGCACTTTTGTGCTCCACATCTTTTATATTTTTTCTCAATAAAATAAAATATTTAGTAGATATTTATAGCATTCATATTTCCACACATATTTTCCTTCGACGCAAAAAAATGGTAATTGACTATCAACATACATAAATAAATAATAAATAAATACATCCAAAAGTCACATACATAGCCCTGACCCTACACTAAGATCGAGTCTTGTGTCGTGGATATCAGAAACTACGAGAGACATTTCGGTGTCACAAACACCCAGACCCGAAACAAATACCTGTTGTTCACACAAATACTTGTTTCGGTGCGGGGATCGAACCCGCGGCCTCTCGTTTCACAGCCGGCGTCTAACCAACTGCTCCACGGAGGGTGTCCAAATAGTCAATCTTGGATTCGAACCCACGGTCACCAATCAGCCACAATCCAGTTCCAAGCTACCATGCACATATATTAAAAACGTGTATGTAAACATTTTCTGATTTAAAAACAAAACAATGTTGATTAACTGTTTACTGCCTCGGTGGCGTAGTTTTACTACGGTAAGACTACAAAGCTGAGGTCTCGGGTTCGAAGCCCGGGTCGTGCAAAGTGCTTGGGTTTTTCAATTCATTATTATCAGCGCGGAGTCAAGCATTTGTGCCCGATATGGCGATAGGCTCGCCTCCTATCACATCATGGGACGGAAAATACAAGGCGAAATGTGGGTGTTCTGGTGGCGTCTCTGCCTACCCCTTCTAGGATAAAGGCGTGAGTTTATGTATGCAAAGTTGATTAATTTAATTAGCAATCCACATGCTCAGTGGATCAGCCGACTTGTCGTTCAACAAGTCGTCCGATCGGCTGATAACAGATATCCAATTACACTACTGAGATGGGCATCGTATTAATTGGTATAGTGTTGTAAGTAGAAGTATCGACTTATCTGAAATTCTGAACTATACTGTATCAATCCATATACGTCCCACTGCAGGGCACGGGCCTCCTCTACAATCGAGAGTACGATTGAGAGGGCTTAGGCTATAGTCTACGATGCTGGCTTAAAAATCTGCTGTTATTTAGCGATTTTAATTCTTTAAGTCTGTTTATTTTAGATTGAATTCGTATCTACTATTATTCGTACCTATGCATTAAAAATATGTATGCTTAGATACCCATTTGCCATAATTAATCACCTCCCTGCTTTATTTTCATCGGTCTTATACGAGGGTGGGTAAATAAGTCCGTGACATTTTGAATGAAACAGCCTTTTGATAAAAAGAAATGTTTTATTTTTCGACATACTCACTTTTCAGCTCAATACACTTCGTCTAAAGTTATTAACGTTTCTCTAATTTTTTTTATCCAAGGCATAAAATAGGATTTCGGGAGGTCCTCCAAATAGGTAAGTATTTGTTTGTGAGACTTTGACAGGGGCTCTGTATTATTTTCAGTAATAAAACCGATTTTTGTTTTTAAACATTAATTTTAAATTTTACTTATATTTGTGATTTTTTACACCTGTATATTATGTATGTCGTTTGGTCGTTAGTGACAAATAAAACAGATTTTCTTTCAAAAGTCACGGACTTATTGACCCACCCCCATAATATCTTTATACCCAACATTACATCAGAGCATCTCTAGAGAATAATGCTATTAATAGGTTTTATTAGAATTTATGATGAGCAATATTAATATCTTAACTTTGAAGTCGAGCGCGTTAATTAATGTTCTATCTTTATCCAGTAACTAATAAATAGGTTATAGTTCTTTTAGTTTGATGTAGTAAATAGGTTTAGACTTTAGTTTATTACACTGACCTAATGTTGGAGATAAACAGCAATATATTATGACATTGCTGTTTATTGGGATTATGAACTCTGAACTTATGTACATAAGATCCAATCTAAGAATAGTACTGTAGCCCATACACGTCCTACTCTTCCCACGAGCCTTAACTGCAATCGAGATAACGATTGAGAAGGGTTAGGTCATATAGTCCACAACGCTAGCCTAGTGCGGGTTGGCGGACTTTACATACCATAGAAATTCTTACAAATTGCTATGGTATGCAGGATTCCTCGCGATGTTTTCTTTCACCGTTAAAGTAAGAATAGTGGCCCAACGCTTTGTCACATTAGAAGGTAGGTGTGCATCCAGTTGTGAGCATGCCGGCATAATTGTTGCGACAACAATCGCTTTATACAATTTAATGTACGAAAGGCAAACGCGATATACAGGGTATATCAAGACTGCGACCGAAAACGAAGCCAGGTGGGATTAGTGACTTCAGACACAATACAACTAAAAATTTCGCAAAAATAGATATATATATATATATTTATTTTTACTTTAATCGTATTAGAATGATAAATACATAGTTTTTCTAAAATAATGATATACACCTCATTATTTTTAAAGACGCAATGGTACATAAGGGTTTAAATAACATTTTTCGCAAAAACTAGGTATTTACCACGCAAAGACGATGATTTTTAAAAAAATGTAAAAAAATTGTCGCATTTTTTGCAATATTTTTAGTTACATAGTGTTTGTAACCACTAAAACTACCACAAGGCTTCGTTTTCGGTTGCAGTCTTGATATACCCGATATACGTGGTCTGAAGAATGTCACGGTATTTGTACCAAAATCCCACCGTATAACAAGCATACCCGAATCAATATCGAGTATCGACCACGCAAGAATATAGGATTAGAACAAGTTTCATTAACCCAAACATTAATCCTTCGGATCAACGTCCCAATTTAATAGAATCTGATGGATATTAATATTCAAGATTACGAGTTTAACGCCTCTTAGACCATATATGGGTACACGCATTTCGATAAGTGAGGTTCAGATTTCAATTGGTAGTAAGTTTGGTGTCCAGGTCAGGGAACTTAAAATAATGTATGTAGATATGAAAACAAAAATTTCCTTGATTTTTTAACAGGTAATTCATTTAGTTTAATCATTCGCCGTGAAACGAAAAGACACAGGTTCAAACCCACACTGAGATCAATATTTGTTAATCTTTAAATATTTGTAAGCTCTTGGGAGCCTTGAGCGGAATCCATTCCTAAACTTTAGTCGCTGCGGGTACCGCCAATTGGAAATAATAAGCGTACGCAATTGATTTGTGATATTATAATTATTAGCCAATATAACTTATCTCAATTAACACACACACTATTACAATTAAAATTAACTAAATGCAACTGGCAGCGATTCGTCGTAACCGTGGTGCGCTGGCGCCTTCCTCGAGCGAGACTGCCGTCCCTCCTCCCGAACCAGGCCGCCCCGCTGCCGTCGACACGACGCTCCGCCACAGTGGGGTGTACTACCCTCCACTCTAGTTTCTCACAATTATTAAAACGCGCTGTGATATTTGTTTCGAATCTAATGTTGTGACACCAAAAATATACAGTCGAATTGAGAAACTTTTCCAGTGTTTAAAATCGGCTAAAAAGTATTTTAAAGTTGTTGAACACTTATAATGAGTATATTAGACTAATAATGTGTTTTTGTATCTTCAATACATCTAAAATATTGTATATATTTCAGTGAAGTTTGGCGGAGAGATAACTTCCGTTCAGGAATAGGTTGCAATAGCTTTCATCCCAGTTAATTGGCTAGTTCCCTAAGGAATCGCTTAATACGAGGCAGAAGTTGCGAGCAATACTCTGTGTATTTTATTTCATGTATATACATACATTATGGTCAATAATTTGGAAAAAACCCCTACTATTTCAACATTTTGTACATTTTATAAATAACTGAGAAATTCATACATAATCGCTACATATATAAGAAACAGTATTTTTGAAATAATGCCGCAAAAATATTCGAAACATTTCCTCAAGATTTCTGAAATAAATTAATGTAAAGGCTTAGGTACATGTAAAAATCGCAAATTTTCGGCTTAGCGTATAGATACTGTGTGTACAGCCAGTTTTTTAGACAATAAGTCTTTACTCTTTTGAGATGGTTTTTATCAGCAGTGTAAATGCACTGTTGTATTCCGGTTTGAAGGACATTGTATCCAGAGTAACTACTGGACATAATGAGACTTAATCTTATATGTCAGGATAGCGAGCGCAGTGGAATGCCAAGCACTGCCTTGTAATTCATGGTGTTGTTTGGTTATCTACTGTCCATGAGCGGTCGTGTCGATTACCAACAGGCGAATGGCATGCTCGTCTCGCCATTCAACGCAATAAAAAATTACAGGTTTAACCCACGAAATTACATATAAAATGTATTTTTTTGAGAAAGTCGACTATTTTGCTTACCTTACACGTTACCACATGGCGTATGTTTTTTGTTTTGCTTCTTTAAGCAATAACTTATATGTTTGTGTAAGATTTGTTTCCGAGCCATAATTACGAATGTTTACTGTCTTGCGCTAAACGGGAACGTAAAAACAACCGTACGGGTTTACTGCTAGTAAAGTTCTTATTGGATAATTTGGGGGGAAACGTGGGTTATGCCTAATTATACTTTTTATAAGTAAAGAAGGATGAAATGGTGGCTTAGTGAGTGCGGAATTAAATGTAAAGATGTCGTGGGTTCATATAGAACGCCTGTTACTGTTCTATAATTATTATTTTTATTGCGATGAATGATACGAGCATGCCATTCGCCTGATGGTAAGGGATATGACTGCTCATGAACAGTACCAAACAAAACAACACAGGAATTACAAAGCAATGCTTGGCATTCCACTGCGCTCGCCAACCTGAGACATAATATGTTCGGTCTCATTATGTCCAGTAGTAAATTATGCAAATATACACTACACTACAATATTATATTCGGCCTCCGTGGCGTAGTTAGTTAAATATCAGCTATGAAAAGGCGCGGGTTTGATCCCCGCAATGAGACATATTATGTGTGTGCATTGTACGAGTTGCAGTTTATTGACCAATAAAATTGATTTTCATTCTTTCATTCCACAAGTATTTGTTTCGGGTCTGGACGTTTTGAGACCGAAAAGTCTCTCGTAGTTGTGATATCCATTACACAAGACTTGTAAAATAAAATGGGGTTAGGGCTATATGTGTGGCTGTTGAGTGGTTTTATTTTTAAACCATGCTTGTAAAACAAGCACACAGGAACAATGTTAAAAAACTTTTCATACAAATTTTTACCAAAGTCCAAATCTCCCCGCTTCACCCCACATCTTACACGATTAGAGAGGATCGGGGATCTCCGCAATAATGCCCTAATCCCCAATTTCCTCGACGGAATCTTTATTAAATAAAGTCTGTATGCCGTACGCGTAATGTGGCGTCATCACATTTAGATAATGACCTCATATCGAGGTTATGACGTCATCGGATTAACTAGACAATTTAATTAAGTAGTAACATCTGTTCGTGACTTAGTTTTGGTAAAATTATGGTTTAGAATCTCCAGTGCCACGTGACATGACCGTGCTATGAACGTATCAGGTAAAAATTACAGTCGACGGTGGAGACTGACGATTCTGTCATCGGCTGATGACATTCGTAAGCAATTCTGATTTTTTTGGCAGTACTTTTCATACCACGGCGAATAATTAATATGGTCTAAACAACCTATAAAATTTGATACATATTGGATAACTTATTTGTACGAGTATAATTAAAATAAAACTATTTTTTACGGATTTTATCGCGATTTGGTTTAATTTTTAATTTTTTTAACTCTCCGACGTTTCGATTGCTTTACAGCTTTCGTGGTCACGGGGCGGACTGTAATGCGAATGTAAAAAATGTAAAAATTAAACTAAATCGCGATAAAATTCATAAAAATTAGTTTTATTATTTGTATAAGTTTTAATTTTCTTATCAAAAGGTATTACATTTAATTTTTACTTCTTTATAGTTTAATTGATTAGATTTTCGTAACATTTCTTCTTGAATCACGCAATACTATTTTAACGCCGGAATCGAACCCACAGGCTCATTTAACAGCATGTTTCATATTCACTGCATTAAGACTATCAACTTTAAAATACAAAACACAGAAATTGTTTCAACACAAACATTTCTACAGTTTATTAATTAACTTCTTAGCGCAGTTTAAAAATAACAAAACTTCTGAGTTAATGTTAGTTTATTCAAGAATAACGGAAATTGCTGAAGAAAGCGCAAAAACGTGCATTAATAACTAACTCGAAGTTTGTCGTATCCTCGGGGAGCTTGATCGTCTTTTATTATTTCAAACAATATTCTGAAGCCGGGTATCGACATCGCGAGGCTGGCTCGCGAGGCACGCCTCGGCAATATGAACGGTGCCGCGCGCGAGCCGCCTCGTTGTCGTAAATGACGGTGCTCAAAGGGCGCTCAGTGAGAGCCGCTCAGATGCATGGAACGCATTTGTATTGCTTCGTGCGCTCGCAACATTGAAGACAAAGACGAACTTGTAATCTTATGTATTTCATCCACCAACGTTTCTTCTTTTTTTTATTAGTTTCTTATTTTTTCTCAAAATTTTACACACGATGAAAAACGCTGTAAACGCAACTAAAGCGTTTGGTTCCATGGTAAAACGTATACTGACGCCTCACAGGCTCGGCGTGGCTCGGCCTGACTGTGTAGACGCTAAACGAGCGCACCGCGAGGCTGCCTCTCGACACACTGCTCAACCGAGCCAAGTCACGAGCCGCCTCGCGAGCAGCCTCGCAATGTCGATACGCGGCTTTAGACTGGCTTTGCACTAAAATAAACTCACCCCTTTTTTCCAGAAGGGGTAGGCAGAGATGTTAACAGGACACCCACATTTGGCCTTGTATGTTCCGTCCCATGATGTGATAGGGAACGAGCCTAACGCCATATTGCAACATAAATTCCTGACTCCGGGCTGACAATGAATAGCAAAATCCAATATCACTTTGCCCGACCCGGGTATCGAACCCGAGACCTCAGCTTTGTAATCGTACCGTAGTAGGTACAACTACGACACCCAGGCGCTAAAATAAATAATAAATAAATACACCCAACAGTCACATACATAGTCCTGCCCCTCACTAAGATCGAGTCTTGTGTCGTGGGTATCAGGAACTACGAGAGACTTCGGGATCACAAACACCCAGACCCGAGACAAATATCTCGGTAATCAAACTCGCGCTCTTTCACAGCGTCTTACCAACTGCGCCACGGAGGCTGTCATTAATTTACTTCAATTACAATTAAACTTTGATCCCCAGCCATAAGGCACAATTTACAATAACAGTATCCATCATCGTATAAGAGTTGTCTCAACACATTAACCGTTGTAAGAACTTAATGAAATTCCACGCATGTGCCTTTACGACCCCGTGTCGCGTAATGGGATACGCGGATTGTGTATGAGAGAGAAAAATAGCAATATTGCAGATTAAATAAATACCGAAGCTGCTGGAATGCGCCATTTTGACTTATGGGATGAGTAATTGAATTTAGAATTATGGAGGGTAGGGTTTTCGCTAAGAGTATTTTTTTTATTGCTGTGAATGGCGAGACGAGTATGCCATTCGCCTGATGGTAAGCGATACGACCGCTCATGAACAGTAGCAAACCAGACACCATGAATTACAGAGCAATGCTCGGCATTCCACTGCGCTCGCCATCCTGAGACATAAGATGTTAATTCTCATAATGCCCAGTAGTTACTCTGGCTACAATGTCCTTCAAACTGGAACACAACAGTATATTAACACTGCTGTTTGAAAAAAGACATTGCCGTGGTACCTACCCAGGCCACCTATCACATTCGCCCTGTGGTATGGGGGCGTTACCAGAATCCCGCCACGGTATCCCCTGCTTGTCGTAAGAGGCGACTAATGGGGCAACTGGAGGTCGCGGGCGCGCAGTTGGGGACTGGAGTGCCCATTTCACAAAATGCGACCCCTGAGATGTTCGCCAGCAGAAGTGGAAGCAACTGCTTGCCGCCGTGGACGCCTAGGGCGTCATTGGGTTCGAGCTGCAAATTTAGCGACAGTGTGCAGAAACGGTTCCGGTAGAAGCTGGGGCGCTCTAGCTTCGGGTTCCCGGGGCCTTATTAAAAGCAATTATAAACATATATTTACTATGTAGCATGTAAAACTTTTGCATATCCAAAGCGGAAGTTTACCTAACATCATCGCAAATAGGTACGGAAGAGAATATCTTGCATACAACAATATTATGTTTGATAATAGTTAATGTTTGCTCGGCCCGTTTCCTGCAAATTCCGCTGTTTGAATTTAAATCAGGGATATCCTTGTTCAACTAGGATTAATATTGGTACGGTTTCGGAATTATAGGTCTCTATGGGAAAATTATCTTTTGCTTCTGCCATCGCCCCGAGACAGAATTAAAGGAATTTGTCATTTTTCTTGTGCTATTATTGTAATTTAATTTTTGTTTTTATAAATGACTTTTTGTGTTATATATATTGTGTTAATGTTAAATTTTTTAGTCTATATTTTCCACACTTATTATAATTGAATAAAAGAAAATAGGTCTCAGGATTGTGGATATTTTTTTGCATTGCAATGCATATCGTTTGATGAGTGAGACTCCCATATACCAATCCATGGATAGCTTCACCCTGGAATCGAACCCTTGACCACCTTGACTTAATCTCACTGTCACTAGACCGTTTCTACATTAAGTTTATTACTATGTATCTATTTAATCTGGTGTGATTGTTGGGCAATCAGGAATAAGTGAAGGGGCTCATAAAACCGTATACCATCGGAATAATAAGCACCGTCGTGTGATGTCTGTAGATATCAATCTATTAACTATTAACCCAGTACATGTTTGAGTTTTTCCGTGGTTGTAAAACAACAATCATCATCTTCATCATCATCAGCCCGTTGCAGTCCACTGCTGGACATAGGCCTCTCCCAATGTACGCCACAGAGCCCGGTCTGCTGCTTTATGCATCCAGTCGCTGCGGGGCATTAAACAACAGTGTCCGATTTAATTTAATAATATTAGTATACAATATTCATGATACGACCTGCAGATACGGTGGTCACGGGTTCTAATCCCAGGGCTCAACCCTGGTGTTTAAAAGTCATCTGTGTATTGGAGGTCAATTAGCACGCTTTTTTACGGTGAAGGAAAAAATCGTAAGGAAATCTGCATACTATATACGTAGATATCTTACAAGATTTCCCATGGTATTTGAAGTCCGCCAACCCGCAGTAGGCCAGCGTGGTATGGACCTCTCATGGCCTAAGCCATCTCAATCGAACTCTCGGTTGTAGAGGAGTCCCATGCCCAGCAGTGGGGGATATTGGGCTGATACATTACGGTGCTCTACTAACCAATGATATTCCACTTAAAATACTTCAAATGGCCAAATATAGTGCCTAAACCGAAGGTATTAATCAAAATACCCATTCCGGGTATCGCACCGTTGCGTACACGCGTGCGTTAAAAAATCGGCCATGTATGAATTTTACTAGCGCACTTAGGGTTCCATACCATACATCTAGAAATTTTCATTTATACATACATACATAATCGTCACGCCCGTATCCCATAGGGCAGGCAGAGACTATTCATAGCAATTTTACTCGATCCAGACATATTACTTTTGATTCATACACTTTAATCTCTTCATTCATTTTTATTGTAACCGCGTTTTTGTACGTTTTTTGAGTTTTCGAAGTTTTTTTTTACTGACACTTTGACCTTGTTTCTTTCAAGATATGTTTCTGTATCAGTCCAATACGTCCCACTGCAGGGCACGGGCTCCTTCACTATCGAGAGTATAATTGAAAGATATTAGTCCTTATACTTTATAGTCCACCACGTTAACCTAGAGCGAGTTGCCTGACTTTACATCCCATAGAATTTTTTACAAACAGTATGTAGGTTTCCTCACGATATTTTCCTTCGCCGTTATAGTGCTTGGTGACTGACTGATCAATACAAACATGACTCCCGAAAATCAGAGGTGTGCCCTGGGATTTGAACCCGGGATTTTGCGTCTGGTCCATTGCGAACTGGCCGCCATAATTCATCACCCATTTACAAACAGGATGCGAGGTCAATTGGTTCCAATCCATGGGTTTTCTTCACAGACAGACAACGAAGTGGTGATTCAAGGTTCCGTTTATCAGTTTTTGTACTGACCCCTAAAACCACGTTTTTCGCGTAAATAACTACTGTCCCGGTTTTTTCCGTTATTTATTACAATGGCCAGCTATCCCGTCTCCCGTGAGGGTATAAAGACTATAAAAAGGATCTTTTTTTAACATTCTAAAGGATGATCTCCCTCCGAGGGACTATTATGTGAACACTTCATTATAATGGCGTCTTGGTTGTTTTTTGGTTTGACATAATAGAACGTCGCTTTAATAATCGCCTTTTAGAGAAGTGTAGATTGTTTAATTAGATAGGTTTCTGGAAACAAAAGCATTTTTTTATTAGCAATAATGACGAGGAAGTTCGTGGTGACCTGTTTGTAACGGACCAGACGCGGTTGCCTACATACTCGCGGCGTTCGCGGGTTCAAATCCCAGGGCACACCTCTGACTCCTTGGAGTCATGTGTGTATTGAGAGTCAATCACCACGCACTATAACGGTGAAGGAAAACATCGTGAAGAAACCTGCATACCATGGCGATTTTTAACAATTTTTATGGTATGTAGAGTCCACCATCCCGCACTATGCCAGCGGGGTGGACTCTATGGCCTAACCACTCTCAATCGTACCCTCGATTGTAGAGTAGGCCCGTGACCAGCAGTGGGACATATATGGACTTACTTATAAATCGCTATTGTATGCATTTCTATCGATATTTTCCTTCACCGTGCCATTATTCAATGCACTAAAAATATTATGTGTGTCAACTGCTTGATATCCCATAGCTGAGTATATTGACATGTATGATTGATACAGCCTACTATGATGCAAACCCAATCAAAATACCGAAGAATAACTACAGCAGCACTTTAACAACGGATAAAAAACAATAAAATTCAATACCAACCCTCTAACTCTAACTCGCGAACCAACACTGAATTTAAAGGATTTGTGGTGCAGTGATTTTCACCGGCACCAAACCAGATTTTTATTTTAATCCCGACCGTATAAAACAGGAATGAAATGTAAAATATTCAGCACAAAAGAATTCAGGCAACACGACGCCCGCCATTTTGTGCCTCCATAATAAACAACATAGAAATGTCAAAACACTGTGAAATAAGGTTTTATTGCATGCCGATATCCAAAAATGTTCTTATTAACCCATTCTAATAATGATATGGAATTTTTGGTTGGATTCTTATAACTGTCAACGTTGTTTGGGTTTTGGCGCCTTTGTACGGCCGCCATTTTGAAATTTAGAGATGCGTGATAATTTTTAAGTCTGTTGTTGAAACAGTATATTTATTTACTTTTCTTATTAACCCAAATTTTGTAACACTGGAATTGGTAACACCTGGGCCAGTTGTTTATTTTCGATGGTGATGTGTTATAAATTGCAATTTATCGATATATTATCGTAGTTTGAACTATAATTTGACACTGTTCAAAACTCCTAATAGTAAACTATACGTTATTTTCGTTCAAATGTAGTTAAAAAAAATAGTTATTTTAACTTTTAAGACTATATCACCTACAATTTTTGCGATTTACAACTCCTATCAACTACGAGTAGTATCAACATTTAGAAAATAATGGATTCACCGAGTACTGAAGCTCGGCGAGTGTCTTAGGGATAGTAGCTTTTCTTTTAAGAATACGTTGCAAAAAGTACTTTGGTAATTGCAAATATTTCAACATTTATATAACGTGTCACAAAAATATTCATTCAATAAAAAGAAATATCGAAATTTTAAATTCACAATCACCGGTACCAAAATAAATGGTCATCGATAAGTTGAAAACAGCCCGTCACTATCTAATAGACCCGCCGCACAGTGGGTCGAAACGGCTATTTTTGTGACATAGGATTTTTTTTCGGATTTTCCAATTTTTTTTGACGCCAACGTTTTGATATTATCATTCCTTACACTATTCATTCTTTGTATTTTTTTGCTTAACCCTATAATTTCGGCAAAAAAAATTATTTTAGGTTTTTAATGTATGGAACGCACTATAAAAACCTAAATTTCTACGAAGTCCTGCTAGATCCTGCGTTGAAACCTTATTTTTCTGAATCTTGGTCTGTTCTACTATACTTCTATACTTCGAAAGTCTGCATCGACCTGCAACTTTTTCAGTTATGCAGTTCGAAAGAAATGATAAAATTCAATATTTCCCAAAAGATTTTTTACAATTATCTTCAGTAAATTTGACACAAATGAGATAAATAATTAATCTAATAAATTAACAAATACCAAGGAAAACTTGTATATGTGCCGTGCCAGATTAAAAAAAAACAAATGATGGAAATAACTAAAAAATAATAATAAAAAAGGCTAGTATAAAGCCTATACCTATATACTACTCACTATCACTACTGTTTTGTAGATCTTCTAAAATACTCTCTACATTAATAAATTCTAAGTCTTCTGGTTTTGATGGCAAATGCAGAAGCTCTTTAGCTTTTGTTGAGAGAACCATAACATGTTTTTTTGTCATGCGTGATCTAAGACTTGTGATCTTTGGATCAGATGACAAAAGGAGATTATGTAAGATGTCCTCATTCGAAGATATCCTACTAATTTTTCGGGAATGATTTTCCCTATATTTTCGGAAGTCTTTGTTCCGTGCTTCTGCGGCTTCTTCCGACAGCTTTCCAATGGGTATAGCCCCAAAATGTTTAATTATGTCAGCCCCATGAACTAATAATTTATGTACACTGGAAGGCATATAATACCACGGATATAAATCAACATATAGTTTTGCGGTTTCGGTAGAAAATAAAGCGAATTTAGTAATATCAACACGCTCTCCAGACGCAATGGTTTGTAGAATGATATAAAAATTCTCTATCAACTGCTCATTAATGCCAGTGATACGTGCTGTCATGGCTGTATTTTTAAAAAATCTTCGAGCCGTATTACCATCATTAGTGGTGCCTGCTCCTTGCTTCACTATATCAATTAGCAAGCCACATTCTTCTTTAAATTCTTGTTGAATTGCAGACTTTCTGGTCTTCATTTTCTCTTTATCGTCACCCCTGCAGTTCCATTTCTTAATCTCCAAACGGTAAGCTATGTGGAGTAGGCACTCCATGCATCTTATCCACGCATGCAATGATGACAATCCATACTGGTACATTTCTTCATTCTTAGATCGCAGTTTGTGGGATTCCAAATTATTCATTTCTGTTGGTTTCGCTTTGCAAATGTCACAAACTGCTGTTGAAGTCTCAGAAAAGTATGAAGTTATTTTGCCGTCAATCATTGTCATCATTAATTCGTGGGCAATTTTCACTTTCCTAAATATAGATGGCTGGAGTGCCTCGATTTCTCCTGATATACCGGCTTTTATAGCTGCTACAGTAATTTGTGTTTCTTTTGTGAACGTAAACATAATGGGACGACAGTAAAATGTGGATGAACTTCGATCGTTTTCCCATAAAACCGTTCCATCATCATGTTGTAGTCTTATTGGAACAAGACTTGCCATAAATATACTGGAATCGTCCACGCCTACTTCAGAGATCTGCTTATAATTGCTTTGCCCCGAGGATCCATCAAAGCCCCATTTGCTGATAAGCTTCAGGTCAGTTGCAGAATCTAAATCGAACTCAATTGTATCCAAAAGCCTTGAGGCTGTCAAGTTGAGCAGAGCTTGCAATTTAACTGATGCCGTGCAATCACTAAATGTCATATCCTCCTTTCTTGGGTAACATTTCAATTTTGCTTCTTTTAATTTATAATAAGAAGGATACAATTGAAAGCCTTTTTCGCTTGCTGATTCTCTTAGGTTTATATATTGTGCCTTCGACAAATTTAGGGAAACAAGTAGCGCCAACGCTTTATCAGCAGTGTATGGAACATATTTTTTTGCATTCAAGCAATTATTCACTTTTGTTATATCTTCTGGATTTTTAAGTAAATGGTTTATTATATTAGCGATGGCTTCTTGTCCATTACATTTCAGTGTATTTGATGTAGCTGCAATTAATTCTTCCTTAGACAAATTATTTTGAATTTGGTCTACTCGTCTTCGTTTTTGTCTGTTGGACAAATCATCGAATGATTTTCTGGGACAAATCAAAGCTGTAGAAGCTTTCGATGTGGATGGAGACAGATTCTCAAGACTTAAGTCCTCTTCATGTCTTTCGTGTTCTTCATGTACTTCATGTTCTTCGTGTCTTTCGTTTAATTTTAGTCCTTTAGGCCAAATTATTTCACTTTCTAGCCAATCACCATTTTTTTTAATAAAGTTAGAAAATATACGATTGCATTTTTGCCATCTAGCTGTTATAGAAGAACAGAATTTTACACAAAACTTTTGAAGCACTACACTATTTTCTTCAGTTACGTTTATTTTCTGTTGCAGAAAATCAGAAAGTTTTTTGCTATCTGATAGAGATCCAAGCTGGTCTCTTAAAACAACAAACATATCGAGATTAGTAACTAGACCCTCCATGATACCGAAACAAGGATTCAAAATAAAATGGTATGGATCGTAGCACGGATAAATGTACATTAAGAACGAATTCAAAATATAAGTCATTTTATACCCTGGGCAATAAACAAATTTTATTGCCCTAGATGCTCTCATTAATGATAGAACTAAGTAAAAGGACAAAACATGTTTACAATCGATATCACGAGAATGTTTGTTTTGTTTTAGTTAATTAAAGACAATAAACAAACAGTAGTTGTAAAACAATTAACTAAATGCACCTGTAATCTCCAGATGTCATCAGTGTTAATGACTGAAAGTAATCCTTTGCCATCTGGTGGTCCATTTGCATTTATGATTTATTACTGTGTTTACGTTAATTGTGTAACCACATGTTTTGGGTACAACAACCAATTATGCCAATAAATATTTACTTATTTACTTCTATTGTGTTATTCTATTAGATTTTTATATAATAGTTTGTATATCCACAATGTTTTTGTCTTACTATCTTGTGGTTAAATTGACTTAAAATGTCAATTACAAAATTAGAAATAGTACTATTTTTACCATTTTTCCGATCCCTATAACTGGAAAAGTTGCAAGTCAATGCAGACATTCGAAATGTACAAGTAAAGTAGAACTGGCCAGGATTCAGAAAAATAAGGTTTTAACGCAGGATCTAGCAGGACTTCGTAGAAATTTAGGTTTTTATAGTGCGTTCCATACATTAAAAACCTAAAATAATTTTTTATGCCGAAATTATAGGGTTAAGCAAAAAAATACAAAGAATGAATAGTGTAAGGAATGATAATATCAAAACGTTGGCGTCAAAAAAAATTGGAAAATCCGAAAAAAAATCCTATGTCACAAAAATAGCCGTTTCGACCCACCGTGCGCCGCTCGTAAAACCGTACAAAGGAATTCCTCAACGAAAGCTTAATTCTTGAATAGCTCCACATATGAACAAAATAATTATTTTACTGCCTTTGTGACCATGATCTAGAGTTCATGGAAGGGGCTAGGTATCAAGTTTTAAATAATTGTACAAAATGGGATAAATGTGACATCATTTCTTCCTCTTTGACTTTTAAGGCCACATTTCGTATTTGGTCTACGTACATTTCTTTTGTCTGGGTAAAAGCCCTAACCACCTCTATTTGAGCCTAGCAATTCGTTGTCCCCCATTGAACACATCTGTTTGTTGTCTAATTCTATTACGGACTGTCTCTGATAAATATAAACAAAATATATAAACAAAATTGACAGCCTCCGTGGCGCAGTTGGTTAGACGATGGCTGTGAAACGATAGGCCGCGGTTCGATCCCCGCAACGAAACAAATATTTGTGTGATCCACAGGTATTTGTTCAGGGTCTTGGTGTTTGTGAAACCAAAAAGTCTCTTGTAGTTCCTGATACCCACGACACAAGACTCGATCTTAATGTGGGGTCAGGACTATGTATGTGACTGTTGGGTGTATTTATTTATTAATTGTATTAAAAAAATTTACTGATCCTTTCCACACTTTCCTATTTAAACAAAGCAACGAATAATCAAAGGCTGGTCATTCAATATCTCAGAAGGAAAGCTCAAAGAATTCCCGAATAAGATTCGATTTGATACAATCACTGAACGCTTAAGTGCTTGGAAAAAACCTGATGTCTAAAGGAACGGAGACTGATAATGGAATATTGTTTCGAAGGCTTTTGAGTAGTTGAAAAAAAATCCCCAACATTCGTAGACAGGATTTTCGATTTCAAGTCAAAGAAATTGGAATTATTTGAATTCTCTTGTTTACATTCGTAACAAAGTAGCAATTTTTGTATAGATTTCTTACAATATTTAACTGTTGGATTTAAGTAATTGAAAGTTAGAATGGTTTGTTCTTCTGTCCTTTGATAAGGTTTTTCAATAAGAGCTGGTAGATGGTGAAATGGAATGAAACAAGTTGTGTGTGACGTATTAAAATATTCATTTTTTTATTTTAAAGGCCCATATGTGTCATTATGTCTGGAATAAGACGTCGTTCTTAACTTCTTACAGTGCCACAGATCCGAGTAATCCAATTTTCAATGATTCTTCCGCATAGATCCGGCTTAATGTGAGTGGTAACCTGTGTTTTGTTCACCTTAAGCCCATAGGTCGATTGTGGTTTATTTATTTAAAAAATACACCCAACAGTCACCTACGTAGTCCTAACCACACACTAAGATCAAGTCTTGTCGTGGCTATCAGAAACTACGAGAGACTTTTCGGTCTCACAAACACCCAGACCCGAAACAAATGCCTGCGGATCATACAAACATTTGTCTCGGTGCGAGGATTAAACCTGCAACCTGACATTTCACAGCTAGCGTGTAGCTAACTGCGCCACAGAGGCTGTCGAACACTTCATTCTAATCAGTTTTAAATACTTCTCTCTGCCCCCATAAAATATTTAAAACTACTACGCTCAGAAACAATTCTCAACTGCGCTCACGCCTTTCCATAATTCTACATCAAAGCAACATTAACATTCGACAAAACCTATTTGGGTGTTGGTAAAAAAAGTGTAAAAGACAGGCGTTTTTGCGAACTCTTTGACCATAGGGGTCTATTATGTAACGCGTTGAAAATCATTTCGAACGCGCCCATTGTTAAATCAAAAAGCCGATATAATGATCGGGTCCCGTGAAATTAATATTATGTTGAAAGGATATTTTATTGTATGCAAAAATATTTATACCAACGCAATGATATTTAGGGTTCAGTAGTGCCTTCTTATTCAACCTTCATCAAATCAAACCTTCATTCAAGATTCTTCATCTTTAGATTATTTTTCCTTATTACTTAAAGATAACAACATCTGACATCTGGCATAAAGATAACACATAAAAGAGGTCCATCCAAATCTTGCCTGGAAGAAATGGCAGGTAGCGATAAGGCCGCCAATTGTAACCATGACTTTAGTTTTAAATTATTTAATTGTTATGTTACTCTATTTTATTGTGATGTACAACAAAGTATGTAATTAAAATAAATTAATAAAAAGAGCAGGGAAAAAAGAGAGAAAGTAGGACGAAACTATGAAGAATAAAGAGATATAATATAAATTAAAAATGAAGAGAGAGAAACTGACGGAGAGAGAGAGAGAGTAGGCCTAAAAATAAATTAACCGTAAAACGTTTCGTTTATTTGATTGCGGAACCCTAAGCAAGGCTTCTGTATGGTTTTTTGCATACGGTCATGGTTGCTTAGCTATTGTTCGTAACCTCCGGCAAATGGAGGCTGTTTTGCTTATATTTTGGACCTCCTGCGTCAAGGACTTGGGTGTTTTGAATGTTGGAATCGTGAGAACATTATACTACCTATAGCCGTATGACTGCCTCGGTGGCTTGGTTTTACTACGGTGCGATTACAACAACTAGGTCTCGGGTTCGAATCCCCGATCAGGCATAGTGATTTTTCTATTCATTATCAGCCGGGTCAGGAATTTATACCTGATACGGTAATAAGCTCGCCCTATTATATCGTGAGACATACAAGGCGAAAAGTGGGTGTCCTGGAAGCATCTGTACCTATCCCTACTGCGATGAAGTCATGAGTTTATGTATGTATAATGTGTTTGTTTTCGAAATAAAATCTCTTTTTGATAAAGTCGGTCAAAACAGTCGAAATGACAGATGTTGTTCGGCAATTAAATATTTTTCCACTTATTCCAATACGCGGGGTAAATTGAATTTCGTGATTGGAATGTGTTTGGCAACAGATTGATTTATGTGTTTTATATGTACATATATGTACGTATAGTTCATTAAGTACATATACTTTTTATTAGTAGTAGGTCTCTCATATGTGAGAGGCCGTCTGAGTAGGTACCACCGCAATATCTATTTCCCCGTCAAGCAGCAGTGTAAATGCACTCTTGTGTTCCGGTGTGAAGGACATTATAGCCAGACTTCAGAGTAACTATTTACTGAGACTTCACATCCTATGTCTCAGGATGGCGAGCGCAGTGGAATACAAAGCATTGCTTTATAATTCATGGTGTTGTTCGATCGGTACTGTACATGTGCGGTCATATCGCTTATCATCAGGCGAGTGGCATGCTCGTCTCGCCATTCATCGTAGTAAAAAAAAACTAGATTGTCGCTTGTCTATAATCATATTTTTACTAAATTATGCACATCTTACATAAGCTCAAGTTTCTTGACGCCACTAAGCTCATTCAATCTATGTTCGGATGCAAATTAAATATAATTATCCCATATACTTGGAGATATATACGCCTAGCACGAAATGTCCATTAAATTAATGGATTTTTAATGTGTCCGTGTAATTTATTGGGGTTGTGAGAAATTGTTTGAATCTGTAATCGACGGTAGCCGTTTGAACGTTTCACTTGTAATTATGTAAATATCGATTAAAATAAAACCTCTGTGACTCAGTTAGATCTGTGAAACGAGAGGCCGTGGCTTCGATCCCCACTGCGAAAAATGTTATGCGATAAGCAAGTAATTGTTTCGGATCTGTTAGTGACACTTAATAGTTTCCTGTTTCTGTTACTTACGATACAAGACTGGATCTTAGTGTGGGATCAGGGCTATGTACATGACTGTTGGGTGTATCTATTTATTTAATTAGCGTTTCGAAAATGTTGACGTGTCCTGCAATAAAATGCTGGAGGGTGAATTACATTATTTTGTTGATTTAATGTTCTGAAATCTGATAAAGTTATAATATTATAAGGTGTCTTGAGACCCCTCTCAATTATTACGACGGAGGATAATTGAGATAATTGAGAAATACACAAACCTTTCAGATCTAATCTGTTACGGCCTTATTCATAAACAGTTTTAAAACTTGTTTCAGTTATCGAATGTTTTGTCCCATTCGAACGACTTTTGAATTCAGTTTGAGCGAAAAAGACAAAACACTCGATAACTAAAATACATTTTAAATCTGTCTATGAATACGACCGTTAATTTCTTATTAATTCCCAAAGGTAATACGCAAGATTCAGAAAACCAAAACAAAATCGCATTCACCATCAGAAAAACTTACACGCAAACAGTTCAATTACAAAAGAACATCGTAAAAATTATTGCGGCTATAAAAAATCATTTTAGCGGAACCCATGAGTATAGCCGAAGCACGTACCCGTAACTGCCACTCATAAAGGCACCCACCGGGGCTTACAAAACAATAAAACGGTGGACGATTGAAAAAAAGGTGATTTTGCACCTGGTGGCGGTGCAGATAGCTATAGTGAGATGTTTTTGAGATGCTGAGTGGTTCAGAAAGGGTGTAAGGTCTAGAACTCTAGAATATGATATAAATATGTGGGTATGTATGTGTATGGTATTACTTGATATGATTATGCTGGGTGGTCCGAAAACGGGTTTAACTTCTAGAATCTGATACCATTGTGACGTTCAGTATGACGGGTTTTATGTTACATTTTTTTTATTGCAATGAATGGCGAGACGAGCATGCCATTCGCATGATGGTCAACGATACGACCGCTCATGAACAGCAGCAAACCAAACAACACCATGATTTACAAAGCAATCCTTATCATTGCACTTCGCTCGCCATCCTGAGACATAAGATGTTAAGTCTCACTATGTCCAGTAGTTACTCTGGCTACAATGTCCCTCAAACCGGAACACAACAGTGCATTTACACTATTGTTTGGCTGGAGAAATAGACGTTGCGGTGGTACCTACCCAGGCGGCCTTTCACATATGAGAGACCTACCACCAGTAAGAATTTGTATTAGAACTTGTACCCAAAATGGCGATAGGACACTAAACACATATTGGGGAGAAACCTTTTCCAACAAGGAACGGTACTAGTATTATTTCTACCCACCCCTAGAACACAATTATAGGAATATTTATCCATCTTTTGATACATTAACCTGAAATGGATTTCGTCTAAAGTTACCTATGATCTTTTATAAACACGTCACTAAAATCTGAATACGATTTGAGACTTATTTGAGCCTTCTTGAAAAGGTCAAAGGGCTTCCATCTAAAGTTATGCCAGATAAATTGGTTTACACAAAGACGTTTTCCATTACCAATATTTCTATATTTGGAGTGACATTTGTCGATATTGCTTGGGGCAAATGATACTTTGTATCTTACCCCGGTTTGTGACTTCATCTTGGTATCATTCCGCCCACGGATTGAGTGGGTGACGGGTGTTATGATCACTTGCCAATTAGCTATACGAATATCACTGCCTCGGTGGCGTAGTTGTATTACGGTACGGTTACAAAGCTGAGGTCTCGGGTTCGAGTCCCGGGTCGGGCAAAGTGATATTGGATTTTTCTATTCATTATCAGCCCGGAGTCAGGAATTTGTGCCCGATATGGCGATAGGCTCGCCCCTATCACATCGTGGGACGGAACATACAAGGCGAAATGTGGGTGTCCTGGTGGCGCCTCTGCCTACCCCTTCGGGGATAAAGGCGTGAGTTTATGTATGTATGTATGTAATATCAGTTTATCTGATTGAATTTGACAGTTATTGCCTGAACTGGGATCCAAATTCAGAGCCTAAAACAACGGTTCTCGTATATGCTGCCAGTGGACAAAAAGACTCCGCAGCAAAGTTTTTTTATGTGTTGTTATACCCGACAGCAACATACGTAGTCTTGACTGACACTGAGATGCAAGTCCTGTGTCGTGGGTATCAGAAACTACTACACTTGTGGGCTTCACGAACATTTGTCTCGGTGCGGGGATCGAACCCGTGGCCTCTCGTTTCACAGCCGGTGTCTAACCAACTTCGCCATGGAGGCTGTCGCTATGAGATAAAAGTAATAATGTACTTTATACTCTCAGTAGGCCCTCTTATATCCAAAATTTGACCACTTGTCCATAGCTCAATGGATCCAAATTCACTACATAAAGTAAATTTATTCCCAACACTGAATCATTTGCGAAATCAGTGTGTCCAGGGGCCGATGATTCCGCATGATTGCCGCAAATTGCTCGTGTCTACCGCTCGCGCTCTACCGAACCGCTCTAGGCGTGGAGCCTTGGATAAAATTACAGGCCCGCAGTAAAAATAAGTGATATATTGGGTGTTATGGTATAGTTGGTGATTTTGAGTAAAAAAGTGTATGGTGCAAAGACTGACTTAGTTATGAGATGGGTTGTATAAATAGGGTATTGAAAATTATTGTATAGCCTTATTCATTGACAGTTTTAAAACCTATTTCAGTTATCGAATGTTTTGTCTTCTTCGCTCAAACTGAATTCAAAAGTCGTTCGAAAGGGACAAAACATTTATAACTAAAAGAGGTTTTAAATCTGTCTATGAATAAAGCCGTAAGTGTTCGAGGAAGCCGACATAATTATGCCAATGAGCAATAGATAGACAAAGCTCTTTAGTAAATATTATTATTAATAATTAGACTATACTACGCCTACGGTAGTCGTTTTGTCGTGCAAGGTTAAAAATATATCTCATTTCTATTCGTGGCAATTTTTATAAATTAAAAATGTATCTCCCAATTTCATTTCATTTACACTAAAATGTATGTACGCAGGAATCGAATTCAAAACGTCTTAGCAAACGTTTTATTCACTGTGTCAATTGGTCTCCAAACAACCGAAAAATATGAATACATCAAAGGCTTATTGAACTAAAAAGAGACAAAACATACACTAACCTGAGGCGAGACAAGGATAGCTATACTTATCGAGTTACTCAGTGGGCAACCGAGAATATTATTTTAATGATTATTATTGAAACGATACCCTTCCACGGTACTATGCCTTGTTGATAGACAGCTTTCACAATTGTCAGGGTAATAGCATGGGTGGAGAAATATTATGATTATAATTAAGTATTTATACAAAATATTGTATTATCTTATTGTTGAAATGAGTATGGGATTTAAAAAGTGAAATCCAACTTTTAATTACAGATTCACTTTATTTAGTTTCCTATTTAACACACTAAGAAAACGATGACATGAGAAATTTATAAAATGATGGACTTAGCATAGTAAGGTATTGGGATCGATTCCTAAGTAAGGCAGTTTCGATATGAAAACTCTCTTAATTTTTTATTTTTATTTTACCACAGAGGATATATTTTATTAGACGTATTTCTTGTGACTAATTTAAAAATCTTATGTTTTGGCTCCATTACTTTGTAATATAAAAGACTATGTTTTGTTGACAACATTTCATTAAAATCATATGATTTATTTGTCAAAAGATTAATAAATTATTTTAAAAATGAAACCTGTATTGAAAGGCTGCACGGTTAATATTCCTTTGCCCTACTTACATTAATTAGAAATATATTCAACAGAATAATTAGCGCGCAAATTTCTTTGCTCATTTGTAGTAATACGAAAAATCTTATTACATTTGGAGTTTGAAAGAAAATTGCCGAAATATATCATGTTGTGAGTTAATTTGCTTTGCTACTAATGAGTAATTTGGGTGATAAATTAAGTATTTTGGTAAATATCTTGTTTATTTTATGTTTTGGCTTAATAATTACATAGAGTTAAATATTTTTGGAGGTTGATTCTTACATATGCTCACGACTGTAGTATCAACAGGGTAGGTAGAGTTATCTAGGGTCATGTATGTTTGCTGATATTATTTATTTAATTGAGTTATACCTGAATATGTAATATCGGGCACATATCTATTCCTAGAGTCATATAAGATTTTTCACATCAAAAACTAAAAAGTTATTTACTCGAGTTTTGAATCCAAGAAATCACGATCCATAGGTCATGGATCTGTGCTACTAGATTAATGAGGCAATTATGAATTACATATAAAAATATAAACATCAAATAAATCTGTTGTATTACATAATACCAACGACACAAGACTTGATCTTAGTGTGGGATCAGGTATGTGACTGTTGGGTGTATGTATTTATTTATTTTATTTGTTTATTTATTTCTTTTCTTCTTGTCCTACCATTAAAAATGCCTTGCCAATCGATTCTCGCATATGTCCGGCATTGCAGTGACCATTAGGTGCGATTTCACTTTGCTGAATCAGAAAATATATAAAGATATCATTTTTACATTATGAATACTCAGATATTTTTATATGTGTAAAAATTGTACAATAAACTCACAACATATACCCACTTAATTTAACCTACATAATTTTTGCCAATTTTTAAAACCTCATTTAAGAGCGCTAATATAATGCATAATTTCTATATTTTACCACAAATTCAACAGCATCCATGCTCATTATCGGCGTTATTGGCTCAGCATAATTTAGCTCTTTAAAACTAGATATTCAAAAGCACTAATATAAAACCTAACTTATACAATATCTTCTAATTTGATCCTTATTCTGCTTCGTTAGCCGACCCACGATTAAATCGCCGAGGGCTGTCTGTAAATTACACATCATTATAATACGAGAAATAGTATAAAAAGGTTTTAGTTCGGAGTATCGTTAGTGATATAAAGTGTTTGGCTTTGAAATATAAAGTGTTTGCGTTCGAATTTCTGATTTTAGATCGAGTGTTTTAAATATGAAATCTATGTACCTTTTTTAATTTAAAACAATACAGTGATGGCCAGTGTATTGACACACCGATGGGTATATTATAAATAAATACACTCAAAAGTCACAGAAATAGTCCCGACCCCACACTAAGATCTAGTCTTGTAACCAACTGCGCCACAGAGGCTATCAAAATTATAATTATTTCGGTCTAGATAGGTTAGATGGTGACAAACAGACTAGAAATTAGATGATTCTGATCCTGAAACTCGACTGACTTACACATGTTACCATTACCGTTTTCCACCATCGTGTATATCGTATATATATGTGTGTATCGTGTGCAATATCCAGTCGAATATGAATAGTTACCATCAGCTCTTCTGCGGTGGTACTTGAATGAGATTACTCATTGAACAAAACGCAAGCTCTTTGTGAGAGTGGAAGCACGCTGGTCGAGACACTAACGTACTGCAGTTCTAATCGTAGATGCAATGTGGCTGTACTTTAAAAATGTGTGTGACTGTTGCGTGTTATATTTACCAGCGGTCTGGCTCAGCTAGCACCGGATGCAGATATTCATTACCTCTAGTTCATATCCAAAACTTATGCAATAAAACGATTTTTTTTATATTACAATTCATTTCTTATCATTCCACTGCGCTTGCCATCCCGAGACATAAGATGTTAAGTCTCAATATACCATACTCTGGCTACAATATCCTTCAAACCGGAACACAACAGTGCATTGACACTGCTGTTTGTCGGGAGGAATAGACATTGCGGTGGTACCTGCCCCGGCGGGCGCTCACATATGAGAGACAACAACTATTAAAATTCGTTGCGTAGTTTAAATGATCTAGGCTTCCATATAGACTGCGGAAACCGGCCATATTTTATACGATATATTTATATATTTGTCTATTTGTTCCAGCGGCTGTGGAGACGTTCCACGCGCCCACTGGTGGGGGTGTGGAGCTGCCATGCGACATGACCCCAGCGCTGCCGGACGACAAGATGGGCCTCGTGATCTGGTACAAACAGGGCCACAGCACGCCTATATACTCGTAAGTAAATTACATTTCATTTGTTTATATCTCCTTTTCGGAGTTATGTGTGTATTGATAGTCAATCACCACGCACTTTAACGGTGAAGGAAAACATCGTGAGGAAACCTGCATACCGTAGCGATTTTAAAGAATTTCTACGGTATGTAAGTCCGCCAACCCGCACTAGGCCAGCGTGATGGACTATATGGCCTAACCACTCTCAATCGATTCCCTCGATTGTAGAGTAGGCCCGTGCCCTGCAGTGGGACGTATATGGGCTGATACAGTACGGTGTATGTGTATGATCTTTATTGTATCAGGATAAGATAAAGATATAACTAAGTTTTTTTATTAATGGCAAACAGTTGAAAGTTCTCATGAGTAATTGTATTTTTTTTTATTTTTCATACTCGTCCCACTGCATGGTACCGGCCTCCCCTACAATCGAAGTACGATTGAGAGAGGTTCATATAATTCCCCACGCTGGCCTAGTGCGGGTTGGCGGACTATACCATAGATTTTTTAAAAAATCGCTTTGTCATGGTTCCCTCACAATGTATTCCTTCGGCAACAGAACAAATCTATACACAATTACTCTAGTTTTCAGCACGACAGCGTGTTAGTGCTTGACGATGCTATCGACAGCTCTAATTGCTTTATACTGCATTGGAAACGTAGGGACGGACTACAAGAATAGTTGGGGGGTTAAATTATCTTGATTTTGGACTAAGGCAATTAAAGACTAAATATAGCGTCCATTGTAAGTGGTAAAAGGTTGATGTGAATTATTAAAGCTTTAGTAATAATTAATCCAATGGGATGAAATAATTCTATAGGTAGGCTCGGCAAATGAGATGGCTCACAAAATTTTAAGTGAAAACCGTTGTACATACACATCTACGTTATGTAAATCATGCGTTGCGGCCTCTCAAGTGGAGTGAGGAAAGTGACGATAAAAATGAGAAGGCAAAACCTTCGGTGTTTTGTGTGACAGAACAAATTTAGTCAAGCTGCTCTTTCACGCAGTAGTCCAAGGTATCTGCAGTGTGACTTTACCACTTTATTTATAACACTTTAAAGGACATGCCTCTAAATATTTGTGGTCTCAGGCCCCTCATACATCCTAACTCCGGCCCTCCTCTAGTTAATTCAGGTGTAGGAAGGCTCTACGATATATGTTGGTTACAGCGCGTGGCCTTGTGCAATACTAACACTTGGCAAGTAAGACTGACTGATGTCAAGAGTTCTATAGCTGGTAAGGGTTTTATGGGTTAGTATCGGTTAACTTAAATATAAAAACCCATAATAGTGTAGGTTTGTCGTGTTCTGGGATTGACTATTAACCGTTTTTATGGCAGTAGACAATTATTATGCTGGCTTTTAAAAAGAAACGATTGGTAACAGGTTCGATGCCTAGAATTGGACAAATATGTAATATAAAAAATACAGTAATCTGTTATGGAAATCACGATATTATAGGTTACAAACCAGATCAAAGAAGATATGCAATAAAAATTTTCTTTTTAAAATCAAGAAGTCCTCAATCATTCTACGTCCGAATTCGTCCGACAAATCCGCAACCGCGCATTAATAAATTATCTTTCTTCTCACTCGCACCCACGGAAATATCAATTATGCATGAGCGGGAAGCTGAAACAAATGCAGATGTTTTTAAAAATGTGCATGTAAATGCTGTGTCAACGGTCGCAGCGTACAATTAAAAAGACACTCTATCCCCTCGGAATAAAGTTTTATATTCAATAGACGTTGGCTCATTCAATTCCAGTTTAGAATTTCATAATAGAATGTTCTAGAATTTGTTTAAAACAAGTATCTTGGAAAAATATTGTTCTGTTTGCGGTTGTATTCCGCTTTTTCGCTTTCCCTTTGTTAGGATTTATTCTACTTAGATTTATATCTACATTTCTGTTTTCTATATCATATTCTATATGCTTAGAAACCCAAGCTAGAGTATTTTGAAACTTATTTGCAAAAAGAGCTCATCGGTTTTCGCTGTTATATCGATGTCTGTATACATATTTTCTCGTTCGCAAATATCTTGAAAATGACTGTCCCGAAACTCATTTTACTAATCTGTAGAACTACTTCTTGGGCATGTTTTTAGTTACAAGACAAAGTAATAATCTATAGTAATGTAAATTATAAAGCTGTAGATTCCACATTGTACCTACGCATAATTATATACATAAACACACGTCTTTTTCCCAGAAGGGATAGGAGAAGTTCTCCTGGTAACAACCAAGACACTCAAGTTTCGCCTATCGCCATATTGGGCCCAAATTAATTAACGATAATCAGAAACACAAAATCGGAGTGCCCTCGAAGTCGTCAAAATTACATCAGATCTCGCCACCCTTAAGAGCAATCAGACGAATACGTAACAAGCAATCAGATGCCTCTCATCTTCTCAGATCAATGGCACTTGGGCGAGCGACAGCCTCCTGTAGGTAAACAAGGTTTTGCTCGCGGTTTCGCTTACGTTATCGTAGAATTTATAAATCAATTCACATTGTTGAATAAAAGAAAGTATTTATGTAAAAGTGAATATTTAGTTTTCTATCCCCAGGATATTTTATCTAGATAAAAGGTAACAAAATTTTGTAAAAATGTGATAAGTATTCAGAGCGCGAAAGTTAACCAAACAAACCTCAAATTCGCAATAATAGTATTAAAAAGGAATCTAAGAAAAAATCTTCTAAAATTGGCTCGTGTTGGTTTGGCGGACTTTGCATATCATTTTACTATCTAATTTAAAAAAACGATAAAATTTCCTTATATTTCCCTTCAGTAAACTCTAATTTTATAACAAAAACGATCTCAGAAGCCTCAAAATTACATCAGATATCAACACGCTCTTAAGCTCAATAACAAGCAATGAGATGCAGCATCTTCACAGATCAATGGCACTTAGACGAGCCATCCATTTCCTTTGTACACTATATATAGAAACTAAGAAGTATGGTTATAAAGATGGTAGTTATTTATCCCGTAATACAATATACATTTGCTTATTATACGCCATTTTAGCAAATGGATGTTAAGTCTACGAGTAAACATAAGCAATATTTATAGCTGGGCATTTAGTTGACTGATAATTTAGGTTATTATATTGTTTTTGGTCCAACACACTAGATGAGACTGGACTTGAGTCTCTTAATGTCCGTAAATCGCTGGCTAATTATATTTAAATATAAACAAAACAGTGTATTTACGATAAGCAAGCTGCTTCCGTAATTAAATGTAAGAGGCTTGAAAATTCTCAATTTTAATAATTTCTAAATAGGCTATGTATCTGGCGATAGATATAAAACCAAGAACCGATTCTTTTTCTGTATATTCTTTTTCCTACCTCACAATTAGGAAATAAAAAACAAGAATAAAACCTCTAAACACAGTTCGAATATCTTTCGTTAAATCGGTATAAATCAATAACTAGTTAAAACCAGATCAAACAATCCAGTTTCGAATATATCCCTCGTATAAATTACCACGCTTTTAAAAGTCGAGGACCTTAACGCATGAGTGACTTGAGGTCGGCATCTTTGAGATCAATCGAATAAGTCGCCCCGATCTCAGTAACACCTGCTTGTAAAGTATACGCATGGTATCGACTTTTAGTCGTGCGACTGACGTGCTTAATTAATGATATACAAAAGGATGATACAATGGAACTTTTTATTCACATAAATGAATTAAAATTAAACTAATGTATCTACAACCCCGCTCATTTTCGTTAAAAATAAAAGTTTGATCTTAAATATTTTGTTGCTAATTTATTGCCGTAGATATGTATGTATTTGTTTTGTAATCAAATGAAATTGAAGACACTTAATTTTACCATAATAATAACTGAAGACTACAAAAATAATCTAATGATAAACAACTTAAATTAATAATTGCCATATACATACCTGCAAAAATAGCTATCAAAATGCTTGCATTATGATTTTTTTTATATTCTAGAAACACAATGGAGTTTTTAATTCGCGATTATTTCGCGTACAATGACTTTACGTACAATGAGTTATGTCTGCACATAATTCAAACTTTAGGATTTACTGCTGTGATGCCATTGTTCGCATATAAGGCAATCGATGAGACCCGCAGATATAACTCAATTCAACTTCAAGATATATTGATATGACAGAGTTGAAGTCATTCTTATTCTTAGTGGTAGCAGAAATTAACGATTCAAAAGATCTTGTAAAATACTACTTGAATAAAGAATATTTTGACTTTTTGACTTTGACTTTGACTTACTGGTGGTAGGTCTGTCATATGTGAGAGGCCGCCTGGGTAGGTACCACCGCTATGTCTATTTCTCCCGCAAAACAGCAGTGTAAATGCACTGTTGTGTTCCGGTTTGAAGGACATTGTAGCCAGAGTAACTACTGGACATATCAAGACTTAACATCTTATGTCTCAGGATGGCGAGCGCAGTGGAATGCCAAGCATTGCCTTGTAACTCATGGAGCTGTTTGGTTTTGCTACTGTCCATGAGCGGCCCCATTGCACAAACTAACTTTGTCCATAACTATGACTTTGAAAATGTCAATCCCATACATTAGCAATTCTAAATACGTCTTAAATATATGGCGATGACAGTGGCTAAATTAAACTTATCGTCGAAGTTAGTTTATGCAACTGGCCTAAGTGTTTGATGTGCAATTTTGACTTTTAAAGCAGTACCTTGTATTAAACAAATAAATACATAGTTTATGATTGGTGGAAAAAAGTTTACCCGTCGCATCATTCATTATCTATATCAGCCCACGTCAACATACATGCCTTTATCCCCGAAAGGGTTGGCAGAGGCGCCAGCAGGACACCCACATTTCGCCTTATATGTTCCGTCTCACGATGTGATAGGGGACGGGCCTGTCGCCATATCGGGCTCAAACTCCTAACTCCAGGCTGATAATGAATAGAAAAATCCAATATCACTTTGCCCGACCCGGGATTCGAACCCGAGACCTCAGCTTTGTTACCGTACCGTAATACACCGAGGCAGTCCACTAAATAAAATCTCTATTAATCTTTAGTGTGCGACAGACGCAAACCCTTAACGTGTTCACTGGTTTGAAATATAAATTGTATTATATCTTTTGGAGTAATAAGGGTACTGTCTCCCGCACTTCGTAGATTAACTTAATCCGTCGTTTCCGGCGGATATAAATAGCAGCGAGTTAATGACCAATTCAATTACAACAATTCAAAAATGTGAGCGTATATTTTTTAACACTCAATAATTAATTATCAGCCAAAAAAAATACTATGACAAAATGATTTACAAAATTTTGGAATCATATTTATGTTATATTCCCACAACACTCTTACAAAATATTTTCAATACTTGCCTTTTTTGGCGCATCTGCAAATATATCATAATATCTTCAATACCAATAAAAATACTTATTATTTATTTGTTAGTAGATAACATTGAGAAACCATAAAAGTTTGTAGGTATATATGTCTGTATGCTATCAGAGTTGACAATGAGGTTAGATGATTATATTACGATATAATTCAGTCCCAAACGTTACTTATGAAATCATAAAAAAATTACTGCTCGATGACTGGTGATGATGACTGTACTAGTAGTTGTACTACAGTACGATTACAAAGCTGAGGTCTCGGGTTTGAATCCCGGGTCAGGCAAAGTGATATTGGATTTTTCTATTCATTATCAGCCCGAAGTCAGGAATTTGTGCCCGATATGGCGATAGGCTCGCCCCCTATCACATGATGGGACGGAATATACAAGGCGAAATGTGGGTGTCCTAGTGTGGCCTCTGCCTACCCCTTCGGGGATAAAGGTGTGACTTTATGTATGTATGTATGTATGTATGTATGTATGATATAATTCAGTACCAAACGTAACTTTATAAAACCATAAAAAATATCTCCTACATCACCGAATCGATACAAAAAGAATATTGACGGGGCAGGTGCGCGTATACATCGTTAAAGCGTTTGATTCGCCGTCCTTCACTGTGGTCTAATGATGTGATCTTGTCTGTAAGTGCTCTTTGATACTGCGATAGCTTGATAAACCATAACAGCCTTTCATAGACAGTTTTAAAACCTATTTTAGTTATCGAATGTTTTGTCTTCTTCGCTCAAACTGAATTCAAAAGGCGTTCGAAAAGTACACAACATTCGAAATTTAAATTGGTTTTAAATCTGTCCATGAATAAGGCTGTATCTGAGTTTTTATAATGCGTGTTTTAGATAAACATTCGAATATTGGCTCACAGAAAATATAAAATTGTCGTTAAAAGAAAGTAAGGAAATTTTGATCACCGCGGTGCTGTTGGTTAGACGCCGGCTGTGAAATAAGAGGCTGCGATTATGAGCCCCGCTTCGGAAAAAATGTTTGTGTGAACCTCAAGTATTTATGGATCTGGTGAAAATGAAAAGACACTCGTAGTTTCTGATAATCACAAGGCTTGTATATATGGGATCGGGAGTATGTATGTGACAGGTTTTATTTATTTAATATTCGCTCGTTAAAAACAATTAATGTACATTATATACAAAAATCTGATTAAGTAAAGCTTGACCTAAAGACCTAAGTTTTGAATTAACCGGTTAAATTCTCGAATTTGTAATATGTTTAAAAATATGCCAGCTTAAATAATTTACAACATACAAATAAAACTTTTTTTCAAAATTTCTCAATTCCTAAAATATAACACAATATTTATTAAACTTCTATTCCTCTGGAACTGGTTTATAGTTTGCACTGTAAACTTAAAACCTCTATTTACATACGATTAAGGGAGATTACACAAAAATATACGCTTCTAAATTAAGTTGCAAGTTTTGTATTCAGCTTACGTAGGAAACGTAACGCCCGTCTAATTTTGTCGGGATATACTTTTAAAGATGGCGACTGACATCTTACGCCAGTTATTAGAAGGCATAAATTCGAAATTCAAATTTTATTCTTTTCATGTTCGGAATTATTTAAATGATGAAAAAGGCCGGTATTGAGCTTGGAATCTCTTTTGAGATTCGTAGTATTTTTTTGTATTACGAAGGGTAAATGGTGAATCTGTACGGTGAAATAGTATTGCAATTAAGATATTTCAGTTCTAAGATTAGCTCTCACCTATGTTGGATAGAGTTAACTCTTCGTACATCAAACTGGCCTAGTAGAAAATTTGACCAATCTTTGGCTTTCTGATACAAAACTTCGGTCTCTCTTATAATTTAAGGCATGTGAGAATAATTATGAAGAATAATCGAGGGTTGAATCCGAAAAGTACCTTGTATTCAATTCTTTTCCCAAAGAATTGAATACAAAACGTTGTGCGAGTTTATTTTCTTGTTTACACTATAACAAAAGTTATGCACGTTGTTCTACCCTCAATAATAATATTCCTAGATTTATTATCAAAGTAACATTCGCCACGAACATTCCACCAAAATGCTCGCTACAAATCAATCCGGTAAACTGCTTAAAGCTAGCGCAGTGGAATTTTCATTTTCTAATCATGTCTTGAATTTTTAGCAGGGGAAATATTTTAACTTGTTTTTTTTTTTGGGTATAGTTATTACTTGCCTAGCATGATAGACTGTGTTCTAAACCTTCTTAATAAAGTCTTGTAGGAGTCTCGGGCACTTCTATGGGACAGATATGGGCTCATAAACAATAACAAAAATATAATTTACTTTAATAAATAAATAAATACACCCAACAGTCACATACATAGTCCTGACACCAAACTAAGATCGAGTCTTGTGTCGTGGGTATCAGAAACTACGAGAGACTTTTCGGTCTCACAAACACCTAGACCCGAAACAAATACCTGTGGTTCACACAAATGTTTGTTTCGGTGCGGGGATCGAATCCGCGGCTTCTCGTTGCAATCAACTTGGATCATAATAATTACATATGTACGTACAGATACTTTCAGCCCGTCATCTAGATAACAGAATCTGCCTCATATAATATTAACATCTTAATAAAGCCCGGCTTCCTCCAGTAATCGATGCTTGAACTCTCGCGGCTTTGGTTTGTAATCGCCGGCTTACCGTGACGTGACGTCTAATTGACTGTTTATTTGTGTATACCTTGGGTATAGTGGCTGTGTATATGGGCTGTAAAGATTGATATTTCAGGCTCGATTTAGTGTTTTCTCAGTGTATGTTTTTATACTATAATTTATAATTTAATTTAATAATTTATTCGTTCACCACAATTTTCACTGATTAGTTAAGACCTAGGCCTCGAAGCTAGTAAAATATACTGTGCTATGGAAGCCTGTGCTCATCCTTCTTACATATAAAATAAATATTCTTAACATTAAATACAGAAAAAAACTGCCTCGGTGGCGTAGTTGTATTACGGTATAAGCTGAGGTCTCGGGTTCGAGTCCCGGGTCGGGCAAAGTGATATTGGATTTTTCTATTCATTATCAACCTGGAGTCAGGAATTTGTGCCCGGTATCGCGGTAGACTCGCCTCTACCACATCGTGGGACGCAACACGCAAGGCAAAATGTGGTTGTCCTGGTAGCAACTGTATCTACCCCTTTTTGGGAAAAAGACGTAAGTTTATGTATTTAATAATTACAAGCTCAGAACTTTTGAGTTTATTGGTTGCAATGAAATGAACGATTTCCTCTTCTAATCATCACAAATAAAAAACTTCTAGTTCTATTTTTTTCTAGTCAATATAAAACCAAAAGAGTCAAAACTTATACAACCCATGAAGGTGAGATCCCTAATGTCTTATTCACGGAAGATGTTGAACGTCACATCACATCCTACCGCTCGATCGTTGAAACCCGCATACAAATTTGCCTTGAGGCACTCAGTTTGCTGGCAGAGACGTTTCTGTTTGTAAATCTGACGTAAATGCGTGAGTATATTTGGCAAATATGAGTGGACAGCGCTGCCGTTAGCATGTGCAATGTTTTATATTTGTGAAATAAACTATAAATTAGATCAAATAAAAAAAACAGACACCAATTTTTAATTATTTACGTCATCATCTTTGTATCTGTATCAGACCATATAAGAACCACTGCAGGGCATGGGCCTCCTCTACAATTGAGAGTTCGATTGAGAAGGGTTAGGCCATATATACGCCGCGGTTTTATCATCTTTAGCGCTATAAAATCCAGTGTTGAACGAAGTGCTCCCGAGAATATTTTCATAGTGAGTAAAGCCTTTGATTTTGTGAGTTTTTGAAACCTTCCGTGGGTCACGATATCTCCATATTTGCCTAAGCTAGCTGGTATGAGGTTGCGATTAGAATATTTAATATTGAGTGCGCTAATTGAGTATTTTTCGGCTATGAGGGCATATGTAAATTCTTTGCGCTACTGCCCACTGCCGCTTCGACCTATACGGGGAACTTTTGTTCCCCTACGAACCTTTTTATGCTTTGCTTATCCTCTGGGATATATATCGCTTTTGTTGTTTCACAGATCTCCTCATTCCTACTACTGGATTTATAATGTTTGCAGAATTATCTCTATCCAATGTACTCAACCTAAAATTTTAAAAGATCAAAATTTCGTAACCCATAATGAACAAAACACTAACAACACCTCCGCCCACCTTTTAACTAAAATCTGCTTACTCCAAACCAGTGAAATCTCGAATCCTTTCACACAAGGGCACATCATCTGATAGGATCAGCCATCGACTGCGATTGCCGAAACCGCTTACGGTTTCGCATCTACAAAATTGAGTCGGCACTCGGCAGCCGACCTATCGGATGACCTGACCTGAATGGTAGTTCCGTCTTATTAGCATTATGTTTGTTTAAAAGATAATAAAGGCCCAAAGAAAGGTTTCTTCTAAAATAGTTATGAGTTCAATTCTTACAGGATATATATTTCGTTATCTGTTTTTTATTGTCGGCCTGTGGAGGCAAGTTAACGGCCCGTCTGATCGTGAAAGTATTTAAACTTATGTATTATTATGGAAAATCTTAGTAAAAATCGAACTATAAAGTTCAATAAAACTGTCTTTATAAATGTATAGCCCAAAAAAAATATTTCAAAAATTTTATGTAACCTTTGTGTATGTACATATTATGTGTTCCCGTGATTTTTACGGGTTAAAATGCCTATAACATTCTCCGTTGTAAATCCACTATGATACAGGAAAATCCTCACATAAACATCATCATAAAGTATATATGTTAACGGAAATGTGTGTAATCCGTCATTGTATACAATTCCTAGGAAATGTATGTAATTCCTAAAATCGCCCGGAAATGTGTAAAATAAATTACATTAGACACATTTCCTAGGAAAACTATACATTTCCTAAATAGTAATCGGAAATGTAAGTAAATGTAAGTATTTAAGATATTAATTAACATAAACTAACCTAACCTAACCTAACCTACCTACCTACCTACCATTGGAGAACAATGGAGAATGTCACATGAATCTTGACGGGGAGCCCGAAATGAGCTTCTTGGACACCGGAAGGGTTATTTTTAATTAGTAACATAGGTAATATGAAGATACGAGTATTATAGAATTTACCGCTATGATTGTTAACTGTGATAAAAAATATTACTCTCATTTGAACAACGTGTTTTATTACAGAAACCATTGTTCTTATACATTTCCTAATACGATATTGGAATTGTATACAATGCCTAGGAAATGTATACATTTCCTAGGATATGTATGTATAAAATAATTATTGAAAGAATATTTTATACATTTCCTAAATAGCTTCGGAATTGTATACATTTCCTAGGAAATGTATACAATTCCTAAATTTCATACATTTCCGGTAACATATACACACGTAATATGTAAGTTATCCCATATACAAGTCACATTTTTATTTTATGGTATTACGAGATAGTAAAACTTGGTAAACTTGCGTCGTCGAGTTGGCAAAACAAAAATATACGTGTATTTCGATGCAATTGCAAGGAGTTTATCGTTGCTTAGACCGGAATTGTAGCTTAGTAAGTGATTGAGTGGGGGTTCAAATACGGGATGAGAAAGGATAATTTGGTACACAATCTAAGAAAATCTAGATTGGTTTGGAGATCTGTGTTTGGAAAGCATGCTATGATGTAAGGAGTTACATAGCTGTAGGATAATAATATATTACTTTGAAGAAGAGTTGAATATACATATTATTCCGTATCTCTGAATGCATACATACATAAACTTACGCCTTTTTCCCAGACGGGGTAGGCAGAGGTGCACAAATTCCTTACTCCGGGCTGATACTGAATACAAAAATCCAATATCACTTTGCCCGACCCGGGATTCTAACCCGAGACCTCAGCTTTGTAATCGTACCGTAGTACAACTACGGCACCGAGGCAGTCTGTGAGTGTCTGAATACTATTAAATAAATCACTCCACGGCCGTCAAGTGATGTGAAAAGAGTGTTGTAATTGAAGTTAATAAAAATAATAATACATCACCCATATAGGTAAGTCTCACGGCGGGTCTCGACGATTGAGAGAAGTTTAGCCTGTAGAGTAAAACTCTGGCCTAGTGGCGAGTCAACATCGCGTAGAAATTCTTATAAAGATTATTATAGTATGCGGGTGTCACTGTATTTCTCTATACCATTAAATTAAAAAATATAAAATAATGTTAATTACATTCGTGTACCTCCAATAATTAATCACATTTCATTAATCCTAGTGAATTTAATTAATATATAAATTCGTGCATAAATATCAAGGGTATAAGAAGGCTTAGAAGCATTCTCACATGTCTTACCGTCTACCATCAGACGGTCACCGTCGGCTGTCAATTAATATAACTTTAATCACAGATTATACGCATCGTGACTTGATGATTTGGCTGTTATTTCCCACTGATATTGATCTTCATATATGACAGCCTCCGTGGCGCAGTTGGTTAGACGCTGGCTGTGAAAAAAGAGGCCACTAAGATCCTCGCACCCAAGGACGGAATCCAGGGGGCAGGCCATGGGAGTCATGACCCCCCCTGGGCTGACTCCGGATTTACAGATTTTTCAAAATATATCGGTGATTTTCACTTAAACAAATCGTTAACATATTCACTAATCATAGGTGTAACAAACTTTTAAATAATCTCTTTTAGATGTGTAATTGTAATCGAATTCGAGTACGTCCAGTGTTCTGACAAGAACTATGTGTACCCATGACTTGAATGCTGGATCCGCCTTTGCTCGCACCTAGACAATTTTTTCTAGGGTCTGGTTTTTTGGTCTGGATGTTTGGGAGACCGAAAAATCTCTCGTAGTTTCTGATGCACGATACAATGTATCTTATTGCGTGTCTGTACTATAAATGTGAATAGGTGTATAGGCTACACACATCAGTAAATTAATCGATGGCTATATTCAGCAGTATAGTTTCTGTGACTGATCATGATATATGTATTAAGTATTTCCACTACAGCCTTTATAATTATGTGATAATTATTTTAGTACTACATTTACTGGTGGTAGCTGTCATAAATGATGTGAGAGCCCGCGCGGCCTGGATAGGTCAGTCCGCAATGTCTATTTCTACCGCCAAGCAGCGTTGTAAATGCACTTTAGTGTTCCGGTTTGAAGGACATTGTAGCCAGAGTGACTACTGGACATAATGAGACTTAACATCTTATGTCTCAGGATCGCAAACGCAGTGGAATGCCAAACATTGCTTTGTAATTCATGATGTTGTTTAGTTTTGCTACTTCCATGAGCGGTCGTATCGCTTACTTACTTTAAATTTCAGATTACCTAGAGGATAATAAGGCTTGGGAACATAACATAACATAATATAAGTCCCCTAACCGGATGTGCATTGTTTGATATAGATGTGATGTAATAATTAGTTCATTTAATTTCATCGTAGTTCTAAGCAATTTGAGTAAGTCATGCTCGCTAAAACGTCTGTGCTTGCGGCGGCGTCGTGTGCCGGGTCGGTCACTTCCCTGTAACATGGTTGAGGAGGCCGATGGCTGGCACATGCGTCATACTCGTGAACGAGTGCTGTTTGTGTGGACTGGTCTACTCGACTTGCTTATAATGATAACTTTTAATTGCTTTAAGACTTTTATTGCTATTCATTGTTTTGGTGAAGCAGTGCACTGTTTCCGCGTTCTGGGTGACTTTACTTACCTAACTCAGCCGTACAAAATCACTTGACCAATAACACTATCCATCATTATTATTCTAAACTATCTATGAACTGCTCTGAATTTAACAGCGCTGCAACCTCTGTATAATTATTGTATTGTAAACTTATTTTGAAAAGAGCAACGCTAGAGTTTCTTGCCCGTTCTTCTCTGGCGAAAACAGCCTTGTGAACCGGGTGGTAGTGGAAAAAAGTGACTGAATCTAAATAATGTATGACATTTCATGGGTTCAATAAATATTTTCATTTCATTTCATTTCATTTCATTTCATTTCATATGTGGCGAAAAGCACAGAGTACATTCTATGCGAAAAGCATGCTCGTCTCGCCATTCACTGCTATAAATAAAAAAATACAGATAAAACTAACATTTATTGACCTATTAATTAGATATTAATTTAATCGTCATAATTAGCCCAAGTACCTATTACATTGATAAAAGAATAAAATACATAGACTAATACATAAACATTCAATTAACATTTAAATAAATTAATTACAATGAGCAATACGATTTAACTACCACAATTTGTATTTAACTGTCCAGTTAACGGTATTATTATGAAACCGCATAAAATTTTACTGCATATAAATGCATAGCTAGTTAAAACGAATGCACTATTTGTTAATCCTATTTAGATTCTGTTCCAATTAAAAATAAGTGAGATGGTAGCCAAGTTCGGCATAGAAAAATATCGACAGATAAAGGAATTAAAATGAAACCCAGCCAAGTTTTACGAAAAATCTCTGAATTGTGGGTACTGAAATGTATAACAGACTGATAGATTTATATTATAGAAAGAAAGAAACATTTATTTGTTACAAGCAATGGTTTACAGCTTTAAGTAATAAGTACTTGTTCTACTATTTGACAGCCTCCGTTTCGCAGTTGGTTAGACGCCGCCTGTGAAACGAGAGGCCGCGGTTTTATCCCCCCACCGAGACATAATATGTTTGTGATAACCACAAGTATTTGTTTCGGGTCTGGGTGTTTGTGAGACCGAAAAGTCTCTCGTAGTTCCTGATACCCACGACACAAGACTCGATCTTAGTGTGGGGTCAGGACTATGTACATATGTGACTGTTGGGTGTATTTATTTATTATTTATACCATAACAGTGCTTGTCAACAAAACGGCTCATGCTCAGCATGCGCTGGTAATAAAACCAACGCTGGTCTTCCGCAAGGCCTGTAAATGATTGTATTCGTAATGTCTCTTAAAAATCTAAGTGTTTTAAGTTTCCATCACCTACTTACGAAAGGTATACGATTACGGGGCGGACCGCCCCGTGACCACGAAAGCTGGAAAGCAATCGAAACGTCGGGAAGTTAAAAAATGTAAAAATTAAACCAAATCGCGATAAAATCCGTAAAAAATAGTTTTATTTCAATGTGTAACATTCGCGTAAATCTAAGAAACCATTATGTTAATGTGTATAAATAAATGTATTAACCTATTTTGATTTTTGAAAAAGATTGTACAGGAATTTGAGAACTTTATTTCGAACATTTGATGGTTTTCGTAGTTCAACAATAAATAAAGTCTTTTTAAATCTGTGAGGGGTAGATGTAGAAAATGGTTAAAAATATTTTGTGTTATTTTACCGAGCTTGGCGGTCACACTGCCGTGTCTGTGTAAGTTAATATAAGAATTTATATGGAGATTGCCTTCTGTAACACGCATTTCGTCTATCTTCGTGTCGTAAACGTAAATTCGTGTATGTCAATCTCAGAGTTTTATTACGACCTATTTCACTGAGTATATTTATGCATATACCGATTCATTACATGTTAAATTAATTTCATTATAAATTGAAGCCATTTTTGGACGCAATGAAATATTATTTCAGTGTATATGAACATAATTAATAACAACTACGTAATGTTAGGGTTTTTGCATATTTCGAGAAAATTGTCTTAATAAAATCTGTCTTTTAATTTAATTAAATCGATATTGGAAAAAAATATGATTCAAATTTAGTAATTGGGAACAAAACTGTTTCCATTTGGGAACATGAACTCTTTCCCAAAAATATTTATGTGTATCTTTGTTTTTGTCAACAGAGTGGATACGAGAGAAGGCGTTACCACGCACTGGTCTGATCCGGCTATCCTAGGAGTGAGAGCTACGTTCCGAAGCGATACCAGACCGGCTATTCTAGTACTTACTAAACTAAGGTAAAATTAACATACATACATAAACTCACGCCTATGTCCCATTGGGGTAGGCAGAGACTATTGAGCGCCAAGTGCTACGGTCCTTACGTACCTCTTTCGCTTCATCTACTGTCATTAATCTATGCATACACGCTCGTCGGTTTCGAGGACTCCTTATTTTTCCTTTCTTTAATAGATCTTGTATTTGATTTAAATATATTTAATTGAAAAAAAAATAGATATTATCTGCCATCACTCAGCCCTAAGCCCTATATCATCATCATCGTTAGCCCTTGTGTTCCCACTGCTGGACATAGGCCTCGTCTATGGCACGCCACTGGGTTGAAGCCCAGCCCAGCTCCTATAAAACATTTAAAAAATCTATCATACTTACGAAATTATAGTAAGCTTAAATATCCAGATAGTATGATCACTTAGCCATAAGAAGGCAACAGCTTCTTTAAAAGCTGGCTGAAACGAGAGATTGCAGGTTCGATTCTCGCACCGAAAATATTACGAACTTACAAATGTTATATGTTATACCAAAATGTTACTCGTTTTTATGTATTCATCTCACTGATTTATTTTTTGAATGTGTTTTTAATAAAGACATATATTTTTGTAACAGTCGATGTGTCACTATTATTAACTTTTTATACCCCAAGACGGTATTATTTGTGCACATATAAGGAGTAAGAAACAAATAATTGTCGGTTTACTAGGGGTTAGGGTTATACGAACAAAAAAACATTCATACAAATTCAATTTTTTTTTTTACTTTTTGTCTATGATTAAACAAATGCCCTCCATTATATCGACACAATATTCCAAAAGGGCGTAACTCATATTTTGTACTTTCTGAATTTTCTACTTTATTTCACTTAAGATAAAGTATAAATTGCAAGTAGGATAAATTGAGAGAGGTCTTTTAGAACCGGAATAATTTATATCCAAAATACGGAATACACACAAATACCGAAACACATGTCGAAGCGAAACAAATCTATGCCCTGGTTTGTTTTATTAAAAGCCGTTTTTATCAATGGTATTAAGTTTCTCAACGTCAACCGATTGGTAATACGATATTTTTGTTAGTAAAGGGGAGAGGGCCGGTTCGATTCCTGTGTCGGAAATGTTGGTGTGAATTACAAATATTGGTATAATATGAATAATGCGTTGTTTTACAATATTAATGTAATTTTAGCTTTAATTTAATTTGTGTGCTAATATTCCCGGATTCAATTCCCGGGTTAGACAAAATATAATTTGCGTAGATTTACAGATGAAATGTGGCAAGGCAAAATCATTAGGACAAATATTTATGCAAAATTCAAATGTACGTATTAAACAGCAAAAAAAAACTTTCTTTTTTTTTTCACAGGCCTGAAGACAGCGGGCAGTACCGATGCCGCGTGGATTTCGTGAAATCGCCTACTAAAAACACTCGTCTTAACCTCACTGTCCTTAGTAAGTAACGTATGCTACTCAATGCCATTCTTTAAGTATTTATAAAATAGATATGTGCTATTGAAAGAAAGGAACAAGAAAGAAAATAATTTCATTTCGTACTTTATTCATATTTACCCGAGTACTACTGTCTTGGGTTCGAATTCCATACAGGTCATTCTACTTTCAAAACGTAACGAGTTAACGTCTCATTATCAAACTCTAAACTTTACTAATTTTTTTTCCATACCATATATTAAAAAAATAGGTAACGGCCTTAATCATAGACAGATTTAAAACCTATTTTAGTTATCAATGTTTTTTTCCCTTTCGAACGCCCTTAGAATTCAGCTTGCGCTAAGAAGACAAAAAATTCAATAGCTAAAATAGGTTTTAAATCTGTCTATGATTAATGACGTTAATGTTTTGGATGTTTAATATCTACATTATGCTTAATAATTAGTAATTATTTTCTGGCAACCCTATATAATTGTAAGAAAATAAAAAAATTTAGTTAGTGCATTACTCTCTAATTTCTCCTTGTTATCGCACCAAACAAACTTAATTATCTCTAACAGAATTCTCCAGAATATTCTCAATTCAGTAATCAAATAAAATTATTCACAGTACCTCCAGAGCGACTAATCGTCCTCAATCAAGAAGGGAACGAGATACGAGGCGGCGTGCTTGGACCTTATGACGAGGGGACAGAGGTCAATTTAACTTGCGTCGCGGTTGGAGGTAAGACATTTTGGAATTTTAACCGCTCGGATGCAGTTGAAAAGCGATTATATAACAAAGGTGTGGGTTTGTTGGACTATTTGTGATGTACAATGGCTGAGATGTTCTAGAAATTTCTTGGATGTTGTAAGGGATCTTATTTTGCTTTTTATGCGGGCTGTATTTATATAATTAACATAAAAATCATCGAGAGAGACGTCGATATCAAACTGTGTTAGGCTGCGTTCAGGAAACTATGTGTCAAATCTTAGTACCAACAAAGTGTCTAAAGTGTCTAAAAATAAAAGTCAGTAGGCATGACACATAACACGGACAAATAATGACCGAATTGGCCGAAAAGTTTTCGAGTGGAGGTCAAGCTAGCAAGGGAAATGTTGGACGTTCATCTGAAAAGTGGAGGAACGACCTAGCCACGTTTCTAGGAAGTAAATGCAAACCACTTGAACAGGTCACTAAGGCTCAGTTGCACAAACTAACTTTGCCCATAACTTTGACTTTGACAATGTCATCTCCATACATTTGTGACGTATTTGACGTTGCTAATGTATGGGATTGACGTTTTTAAAGTTAAAGGTATGGGTAAAGTTAGTTTGTGCAATTAGCCCTAAGAAAATCTTTGGGGGAGCCTATCTTTAGCAGTGGACTTTATGTGGCTGAAGCTAAAGGAGCATAAAAAGCAGATTTCTCCATTTTCATCAACCGTTAAATATTACGTACAGGTAAGCGAAGTGTCGGAGGCCTGCCTGCCAGATGGACGGACCTGGTTAGAATCGCAGGAAGTCAGGATGCAGACCGCTTCCAACAGGTCAATGTGGAGGTCCATGGGGGAGGCCTATGTTCAGCAGTGAACCTCCTATGGCTGAAGGGAGAGAGAGATTAAATACAGATCATGCAAAAAAAATCTCCCTTTGAATAATTCCCAAAAAAGTACGATAGACAGGATCAGTTATATACAACAACAGTATTTATAACACGCTTTTCTTTGAACCTCTGCACATGCATTTACATGTCGACACGGATTTGTTTTAATCGCGAAGGTCTAACGCTTAACCCCCATCACATGTCATAGAGTTTCGCGCCGGGTGTTAGCCAAAAGTCGAATTCGCGCGCTGTATTGTGGTACAAGTTGGGGCATGGAGCGGCAGCTTAAGCGAAAACGAAGTCGGTTCTTTGAGCGCCCCTGGCAAAATAAATAGAAACTTTTGTAACCTTAATAAATTGAAAAATAATTTTAAATAATGATCTTTTATTGTTACAAATAATACCTCACGTTATATTGTCGATTGTTTAAAAAAATTCGTAATATTTGATCTTGGATTTCCACTGTGCACGTCAAAATAAATTATAGGGCTCGTAAAAAAAACACTTTCCGAGTTTCTCGTGTTATGTATAAAATGGCCCCGAGTATTAAGTCTTCTATTTATGCTTTACTATATTATATTATATTCACACCACTATTCCAATACAAATAATATACCAAACGCTTTAAGCCCCTTCTTGGACCACACAATCCGTACTTGACAAGGGTCGCCGCCCCTTTGTTTTACAGTTTTTTTCGTGTTTTGTTCCCATCCGCTTCCGTGTTGTAGCTTTATCCTTTCCCGCCAGTTGGCGCGTTTAATAATATTTACACATTTAAGTGCAAATCGGACGGTAATGCGGTGAACTTTGCGAATACAAATATATTTGTTACTTTAAGTGCTTTCAACTGTATTTTGTTTTGTATGAAGGGTTCTATAAAGTTGCATACTATGACCGTGTTATGAATGAAACATGCAAGAAATATTCTTCGTATGAAATAAATACCATGGCATGTCACCAGTCGATGATGAAAAGGTTTAAGGGACAGCTTTCCACGGAATCATTAAAAGAATTTTGTAATAAACAGAGATCATAATAATCAAATTCTCCTCATTTTAAATTTAGTATTTTCGAATAAGTATGTCCCTTAAGAATGATTTTCTACACTTAAAGAGATAATTATAATCAATACACTACACTTTAAATGTTAAAGACATGCTCTTCAGTATCAACCCTAACACTTCTTTTTAGCCAGTCCGTCAATTTTGTAACTAAACCATCGCTCATATAAATATAAGTAATGTATTTTTTTCTTCTCAGGTCGACCAACGGCTAGAGTGTCTTGGTGGAAGTCTCACGCACTCCTGGCCAATTCAGAAGCAAGGGCTACGGTGTCGTTTCGACTTCAGAGGTCGGATTTTGGAACTGATGTCACTTGTCAAGTTAGTATATTGCCGTCAAATTCATAAATAGCATGTTTAAATAATACGTATATATACAGAGTATATCAACACTGCAACCGAAAACGAAGCCAGGAGGTACTTTTAGTGGTTACATACACAATGCAAAAAAAGATTGTAAAAAAAGCGATACTTTATTTGATTTTTTTTTAAAAATCGTCGTTTTTGGGTGTTATATACCTAGTTTTTGCGAAAAATGTAATTTAAACCTTTGTGTACCATTGCGTCTTTAATAGTAAAAAGGTGTACATCATTATTTTAGGAAAACTATGTATTTATCACCCAAATACGACGATAAGTAAAAAATTACAAAAAAAAAATTTTGTTGCATTTTGTCTGGAGTCACTAATACTACCATCTGGCTTCGTTTTCGATCGCAGTCTTGATATACCCTGTATATATTTGATCGGATTTGAGTTCCGTTTCGGGCAATCCACATTCAGTGAGCTTAGTGTTTTGAAAACCCATCAGAAATTTTTGATTTTTATGATTTGCAAGAGCCTATGCAGACGGCAGTAAAAATACTAGCTTAATCTCTCCACTTGCGTAAAAATCTTGTTGCACTGACCCCACAATAATGCGGCATCTGACACATATCAGTCATACAATCTGTCTTACGGAAAGATAACTCATATAGACCACTTAGGCTCAGTGGCACAAATTAACTTTGCCCATAACTTTGACTTTGAAAATGTCATCGCCATACATTTGTGACGTATTTGACATTGCTAATGTACGGGATTTATAACAAAGTCAAAGATATTGACAAAGTTAGTTTGTGAAATTGGCCCTCAGTATTGTAGCATAGTTTTTAAAACCTTTAAGCCCCATTTACAGGGAGAGTTTCGCACCTCGAAGATGATTATCGTAAGGATATTTAAGTTGCATCGTGTAAACGTTGTCAGAACACGATAATCTTATAGTGGTTATGTCATGCGGTAATGGCATACGATTCTTGCCGCGAGAAACTCTCCCGTGTAAATGGCGCTTTACTATTAGAATCGTGTAATCAGAAAAAAAACAATTGAAAATCATCAGCGCGTACCTGCGTTGTATTGTTGTATAGCTGAATGGGGGGTCATTGTTGTCTGGCCATGCGCATATAATGGCATATTGTTTATTACCTTATATGTTACATTGTCCTTGTTGTATATTGGCCATGCAATAATACTTTTTTTATCTCTCTTTCTTTCTTTCTCAATTCTTCTTTTGTATTCTCAGGCCGTCACCGATCCCCTGATTCCTCCAGTATCGGAAAATGTTTCAATAGACGTCAACTGTAAGTAATATGATTTAATATATATTTGTACATTTTAATTGCCTCGGTGACGTAGTTGTGCTACGGAACGAATACAAAGCTGAAGTCTCGGGTTCGAATCCCGGGTCGGGCAAAGTGATGTTGGATTTTTCTATTTATTATCAGCCCGGAGTCAGGAGTTTATGTCTGATATGGCGATAGACTCGCCCCTTATCACATCGTGGGACGGAACATACCAGGAGATATGTGGGGCCCTGTAGCACCTATGCCTACCCCTTTTGGGAAAAAGGTGTGCGTTTATGTATGTACATTTTGATAGAAAAACTTCAGGTACAGCAAATTAACCAATCCTTGCATAAAAAATATATTTTTCGGTCTCACAAACACCCGGACCCGAAAATACTTGTGGTTTACACAAACATTTGTCTCGGTGACGGGATCGAACCTGCGGCCTCTCGTTTAACAGACGGCGTATGCAATGGGTTAGACGCCGCCTGTGCCACAGAGGTTGTCAATTTTAAATAAGTACTATGTCTTCTGTCCTAGCCTTCTATTACCTATGCATGACGCTTCATCATTACAAGTATAAGCTTACAATATCTTTATCTCATCGCTATGATTGACGCATCATTACCAAGCTAGAATGTATTTGAGAATGACTTGCATAAAATTTCCGTCTCTTTCACACCTATAGCATAAAGTATCTTCTATCTCGTTTTGTCTAAGCCATACATTATCGTGTCGTTATTGAAGTTTCAAATGGAAACGATTCGTAATGGCCACAGATAATGAGGGTATAATGTTTGTAAGTAAATATTTTGGTTGGATATTTGTTATTGTTTATATTGAAGGTTTTTCTGAAGATAAAAAAGCTAATTACTTAACAGCCATTGTACAGGGTAGAAAAACAAACTGTAAAATGATAAGTGAACTAGATAGTTTGATCCCAGGCCTATTATTTTTGAGGATCTGAGTGTTACGATGCGAAAATTCAGTCGATTTAAACATTCAAAAATCACAATTTTCGTCGAAACGACACTAAATATACCATTCAATCTTTAATCAGTTTTATAAAATTTGTAGAAAATTTCATCATTTTAAAAAAATATATGTTTTCTTACTAAACCTCTATCTAACATAATCTTCACGCGTACCCTTCAAAAAAGACACACAAAAGAATATAAACGGTTTCAAAGAAAAAACACCAAAGGGACGCCGCGAAATTGTCAAACATAAATCCACAGCCTCCGTCCGAGATGATAATCTAAAGATGCTCTAATTGACAGCTCGATGTGCTCCGAAGAATAAAATGATGCGGTATTTAAACTACGTAGTACTTTTTAATGATCAAACGAATGTATTTAGCAGTTACAGGCCGCTTTAAATAAATAAATAAATAAATAAATAACGAAAGAAACAAATAATTAAATACTTAAATAAATAAATACAATTAACAGTCACATGTGTACATAAGACTACCCCAAATCGAGTCTTGTCTCGTGCGTATCAGAACCTACGGAAACTTAAATATAATGTATAAATTGTTCTAGAAATCTTAGGTAATATGTTCCGTAGTTACGTATTTATATGGGTATTCTTATTTAATTTATTATCGCTTTAATGAAGCAAAACTTCGTGAAGGAACTTGCACACTATTAAAACTTGCACTGTAAGCAAGCAATGGAGTGGAATATCCAAGGAAAGCGAAAGCGTGGCTGTCCCAATCATACCTGGTGATCGACGAAGCGAAAAATGTTGGGAAGACCTGGAGTGATTAAGCAGCTCAAGACCGTGAGAGATGGAGATTCTCTGTAGACACTCTCTGATTGAATGATGATCAGCCCATAATAGCCCACTATTGAGCACGGGAGTATTTTTTCAACCAATTTGGTTGATAGGGCTTTGGTCAAAGCCCACTCTAAGCCAAATGCGGGTTAAAAGACTTCATATACCATAGAAATCCTTTTAAATCTCTGATGTGGGTAGGTATTCTTACGATGTTTTCCTTCACAATCAAAGTTCCTGATAATTTTATACGCTACACCATCCGGAATATGACCAGTGTTTAGGCGTTTCTTATGGTTTTCAAACTTCGATACTTGAAATTTATGATTGGATTAATTAGGATGAAAGAAAATTGCACATCACACGCACTTTGTCTTTTAATGACATATAACTCAATAACATAGACAACAAAAAATAGAGAAAAAGAATATAAATCAAAACCTAGCAAACTACTGACGGCAGTGGCGACATCTCCCTATCGTGCTCCTGTTGCCGTTGTTGCGCCGCTAGTGTTGTGGCACGATCGTGAGATGTCGTCATACACAATCTGGTCGTCTTCAACATCCCCCCGGCCTTGGAAGCAGTAGCTTTTAAGATCCCTGCATCTCCTCCGTGTCTTGAAACAAAGGGCAAATCTTCGTGAAACTGCGTCTCACAACACCCGACGTAGTCCTGATATCGGCCACCCTGGAAATCCCGTCACGGCCTGGAATTGTGCGCAGAACTCGTCCCAAATGCCACTTCAATGGCGGAAGGTTTTCATCTTTGATGACAACTAAGGAACCGGGCTTCAACTCATCCCTGGTTTCCGTCCACTTCGTCCGCAACTGAAGCTCGGAGATATATTCCTTTGTCCAGCGCTCCCAAAAGTGTTGACGAAGTCGTTCCACTTGTTGAAAACGTCGAAGGCGGTTGACTGGTACATCGCGTAGGTCTTGGCAGGCCGGAGCGGTGAGTGGACGACCAATCAGAAAATGTCCTGGAGTGAGGGGTGTAAAGTCCTGTGGATCAGAGGAAAGAGGGGACAAAGGTCGGGAGTTAAGAACAGCTTCAATTTGCGCTAAAACTGTGCTAAACTCCTCAAAAGTGAGGTGTGCGTTTCCTATTACTCGAATTATATGATGTTTACACGACCGTACCCCCGCTTCCCAAATACCACCAAAATGTGCAGCATATGCTGGAATAAAATGAAATTTAATACTTTGACTGGTAGCATATTCCAAAATGTCCTCATTACAATCGCGCAAGAATTTTGCAAAGTCATTCTTTACACCTACAAAGTTGCGACCGTTGTCAGAAAAGATATCTGATGGCTTGCCTCGGCGTGAAATAAACCGTTTCAATGTGAGTAAATATGCTTCACTTGTCAGGTCACTCACTAACTCCAAGTGAATGGCGCGTGTCACAAAGCATACAAATAAACAAATATATGCCTTTAAAGTTTTGGCACCCCTACCTTTACGGTTTAAAATGAACACTGGACCACAATAATCAACCCCGCAACGGGTGAATGGTAAACTGGGAGTGATTCGTTCTTTGGGTAAGTTTCCCATCATAGGGGTAAGTGTTTTGCTTCTAATTCGCGTACAAGTGACACATTTGTGTGACACTTGTCGCGCTAAATTTCTGCCTCCCACAGGCCACCAGGACTCTCTGATATGGCAGAGCAGTGCTTGGGAGCCTGCATGAAGAAGCTGGATGTGCTCGTAACTAAATAATAAATTAGCAAATTTATGCTTACTAGATATTAAAATGGGATGTTTCTTATCATAAGTTAAATCAGTTGAATATACCAGGCGACCTCCTACGCGAATTATTTCCTTGTCATCCAAGAATAAATTGAGTTTTGACAAATGTCCCTTTCCACTGACAGATTTTTGTTTACAGAGAGCAGCATGCTCTTTGGGATAAGATTCTAATTGCGATAATTTAGCTAGTGTTTGTTTGGCAAGATTTAATTCATCTAATTCTAGTCTACCATTGCGCTTCATATGTTTGTACCGACTGTTGTGTATGAATCTTAAAATATAAGCCATGGCTCTTTGCATGCGTGTAAACTGAGAAAATCTATGAAAAGGAAACAAATCAGATTCTGAAGTTTCTCCAGCAAGAGCACTTGTAATAATAGATTTTATTTCTGGGAGCTGCTCATGCTTAAATGAAATTGCATCTTTGTGATCATTTATTGAAAAGGTTACATCGTGAAGAAATGTTGGCCCCTGGAACCAAATGGACGAGGAGAGTTCTTGTACACTGATGCCGCGAGATGCAATATCTGCAGGGTTATTTCCACTGCTTACGTGACGCCAAGGAAGCGTCTGAGTTGTCTCTAAAATTTCCACAACTCTATTTTGTACAAAAACCTTTAGCCGATAAGGTTCCATGTGAAGCCAGCCTAACACTATGCTTGAGTCTGTCCAAAAAATGACATTGTTAAATTTGCAATGCAAAGAGGTACGGATCTTGTCGTAAAGTCGAGCACCTACTAAAGCACCGCACAGTTCTAGACGCGGTATACTGACAGGTTTTAAAGGTGCAACTTTAGTTTTTGACATTAATAGTTTTACTGATACTGTCTGGTCAATATTAACTGTGCGTACATACCCACATGCGCCATATGCTGTTTGTGAGGCGTCACTAAAAACATGCAACTCTATATGTATAGGGTGTGTACCTACAACATGACGAGGAATACGGATTGTGTGAAGCGCTCGCAATGAGATAATGAATCGATTCCACTTTCGCGCAATGGTTTCTGGAACCGGGTCGTCCCAACTTATTTTAAGTAGCCATAATTGTTGCAGTAACACTTTGGTAACAATTATAACAGGACTTATTAGACCGAGAGGGTCAAAAATTTGCGAAATACTCGATAAAATAGAACGTTTAGTAATGGGTTTCACGGTAAAATCAAGGCACGTATTAAAATGAAATTCATCTGTTATATTGCGCCAGCCTAAACCTAATGTTTTAGAATTTAAATTATTATCAACTGGGAACAGCTGTTTAAACTGATCAGACGAATCACTTCCACCATCATTACAAGTAAAATTGAATATCCACTTTCGCAGTGGAAAACAGCCAGATTGTAGTGTCTTTTGCGTTTTATCACATAACTCTAGCAATTCAAATTTATCATCTAACGTGGTGATGAAATCATCAACATAAAAGTCTTCTGATATTACTCGATTGACATCAGAATTAGAGGACTCAATACCTAATTGTTTTAAACATCTGACACTTAAGAAAGGTGCCGAGGCGGTTCCGTAGGTGACCGTGTTTAATTTGTATGTCCCTAGTGGCTTCGATGGGTCATCACGCCATAAAATCATTTGCAAGCTACGTTGATCCTCATCTACTAGGCACTGCCTGTACATTTTTTCAATGTCGGCGCACGCAGCGTATTTGTGCTGTCTAAAACGGAGAAGAATGGCGAGAAGATCGCCCTGTATAGAAGGACCAACTAATTGCAACTTATTCAATGACTCACCGGAGCTAGATGGCGCACTTGCGTCAAATACGACGCGTAACTTAGTTGTGGTACTGAGCTCGCGAAACACACCGTGATGAGGCATAAAATAACATGGTGATTCATAAGAATCCACTCGTGTCATGTGACCTAAGCTCTCATATTCCTGCATAAAAGACACATATAAGTGTTTAAATTCGTGTGAGCGCTGCATTCGCTTTTCCAGCGCGTAAAATCGTTGTTCTGCCTGAGAATATGATTCTCCTAAAGTATCAGGTGACTGTTTAAATGGAATACGTACACAGAACCTTCCATCAGTGTTGCGTGTAGTTGTACGTATAAAATGTTCCTCACATGTACGTTCTTCCTCAGTTGGCGCATCCTTTACACTACATATCTCTTCGATTTCCCAGAACAGCCGAAGTTGAGTGTCTAATGCATTAATTAAATTACACTGAATGCGTGCATTTTTTGGCGTAAAATTGCAAATGGGACCACTAATTAACCATCCTAAACTTGTATTTAATAAATAGGGCCCATTGGGCAATCGTATTTTCCCTTCTCCAAGTAAGTCCCAAAACCTATCAGCGCCTATTAAAATGTCTATGTTTTTGGAATCTAAAAACTTGGGATCGGCTAACCGTATGCTGTCTGGAATACAGAACTGTGCGCTTAATTGACATACGGCGGGCATAGAAGCCGTTATTTTTGGCAAAACATAACAACTAATGTTTGTTGTGAATGTTTGATCAACGCAAGATCTAATGACAATGTTGCAAACTTGAGAGGATTGTATCACTGAATCACCAACCCCTCTTATTTCGTTTGTGGATTGTATAAGTTGTACATTTAATGCATTACATAAAGATTTAGAAATGAAGCAACGTTGGCTTCCGCTATCGAGCAACGCACAAGCCTTATGATAGGTGCCACCATTATGTGCAGCTATTTCTACTATGGCCGTTGACAATAAAACAGACTGCGCACTGACAGAAGAACCACATTGAGTTTGTATGTGTGTGCCTACTGCCTGAACCGGGCCCAGGCTCGAGTGAGTGCATAGAGCGGTAGACGGGCACGCAGGTGCACTCTCCTCTGCTGTCAAAGTATTGGATGCACCAGCCGCAGTCCGTGATGACAAGTGGAGTGTTAATACGCCATTTTCTTCATCATTGTGTATCAATGAATTATGTTTTTTATTACAGTGTTTACAAGGCCCAAGTCTACAGCTTTCCAATGTGTGTCCAGAACGTAAACAATTCTTACACAAATTGTGTTCATTGATAAGTTTTAATTTTGATTTTATATCACTTTCAATAAATTTCTGACATGCATAAAGTGGGTGAGGTGCATTACATTTAAAACATTTAAATTTAGTGCTAGCCCGAGGTGGATGGACATACTGTATTTTATGTTGGTGGCTGGAAACATTGCAGTGTGATATGTTGTTGTGTTTGAACTGTTTTTTGTTGTCCGTATAGGATATTGTGTCTTTACTTCGTGACAGTTGCAATGTTTCCAACATGTCAGCACGGTCTTTAAGATATGAAATCAGTTGATCAAGTGTAATTTTGTGAGAATTGTTATCATTAAAGCGCAATGCTGACTTATGACTTTCCCATTGACGCTCAGTTTCTTTGTCTAATTTTGACACTATAAGATATATAATTAATGTATCCCAGGCCTCTGTGTTTTCCCCAAGTATCTTTAGAGAGCGTAGATTTTTCAAAATAGTATCAATAAGTTTTCTAATTAAAGAAGGTGATTCCTTGGGCAATTGTGGCAATGTAAATAGAGCCTTTACATGGTTATGCACTAACAATCTACAATTATTGTACCTATTTGTTAATAACTCCCACGCCACTTCATAATTATCACTTGAAAATTCTATTGATTGAATGACCTGTTCCGCGTTGCCCTTTAATGAAGATTTAAGGTAGTGAAATTTTTGTATATTAGTGAGGTCGTTGCAGTTGTGAACTAGTGAAGTAAATGTGTCTCTATATTCTAGCCAGTGCTCATATGTACCGTCATAGGTGGGCATGGTAATTGTGGGCAATTTTACCGCTGCCCTTTGAACATCATGAGTATATTTTGTGCAAGTCACAGCCTGATTATTGTTAAGCATACACTCTGCATTCGCAACAGTATCATAATAAATGTTCTCAAAGGTTTCACGTTGATTTAATTGATCATCCAGCTCGCCATCACAAATCCTTTCCTCAATGGCACTTTGTAAGTTATTGAATTCAGAAAATAAACTAGCTGCATTTTCTACTCTTAATTTTAAATCTACTCGCTCTTGTTGAGATAAAGTTTTGTCACTATTTTCTAAAGAAGCTACGTGGTTGCTAAATCTTGTGAGTCGGCCTTTTAGGATAGCCCTTTTTTTTGTGTAATCACGAACCAGGCTTACATCTGAATCTGTACTTAACAGTTTCGGAGATTTTTCGCGTGTCGACATGTTGGTGGTATTGTGAGAAAAGCAGAGGTACTTACGGTTGCTAATGGCAGCTTGTGGCTACTGCAGTGATGCTGGCAACGGCATATGCAGTTGACTGTGGAGACTCGTACGCGGCGTTACTGAAACAGTTTTAGCGCTATTTTAAATTGTGAGCTGATGGAAAGGACGGATGGTTTGGCTCGAATCTGGTCCACCAAGTTGCGTGCGTGTTTTTTCCAATTGCTTCAATCTTCGAATTTTCTTATCGCTGGTCGCTTAATAGTATTTGGCGCAGAAGGACCATTATGTTTAGGCGTTTCTTATGGTTTTCAAACTTCGATACTTGAAATTTATGATTGGATTAATTAGGATGAAAGAAAATTGCACATCACACGCACTTTGTCTTTTAATGACATATAACTCAATAACATAGACAACAAAAAATAGAGAAAAAGAATATAAATCAAAACCTAGCAAACTACTGACGGCAGTGGCGACATCTCCCTATCGTGCTCCTGTTGCCGTTGTTGCGCCGCTAGTGTTGTGGCACGATCGTGAGATGTCGTCATACACAATCTGGTCGTCTTCAACAACCAGTAAATATTTATATCCATCTCAATAAATCCATCTGTATCCCAGCACAAACTTGAGTCGCCAACTTCGCGAAAGTATTGCTTTTTTTACGAAGAAAAAACACAAATACCGCGGCTCGGATGACGATAAAATGAAATATGGTTGAAGTTTGCGGGCGACGCGAACTGGGGCGCTCACAGCTAACAAGTTCCGAATAAATTTTGATCCATATGTAAAATTGGTTGGTCCGGTTGTTGGTGACGTAGATTTTTAATTGCTTTTTATTCTACTAGACTATGACTTTGAATGCTTCGGTGGCGTAGTTGTACTACGGTACGATTATAAAGCTGAGGTCTCGGATTCAAATCCCGGGTCGAGCAAAGTGATATTTGATTTTTCTATTCGCTCGCCCTCTACCACATCGTGGAACGGAACATACATGGCAAAATGTGGGTGTCCTGGTAGAACCTCTGCCTACCCCTTCTGGTAAAAAGGCGTGAGTTTATGTTGTACTATTATGAAAAAATTACTGAAAAATAATATTCGTCTTGTTAGGGGAGGTAGCGCAATGTTATTTTTAGTTACAACACGTTCCGAAATGGTGATACTACTTAAGGACTCAAGAGATTTGATCTTGAAAGACCGTTATTGTATAGAATGAATAAAGCCATATCATACCATTGAGTAGAGCTTATGGTTCAGTTTACCATGCCTAGTACAAGTTTGTGAACATAAATATTCCAAAATCCACTATACCGCTCTCCACTATATACAGGTTGTCTTAGAACTAGACTTTTTTGTTCCTGTGCCATCATAGCTTGGGCTATCTATGGTTACCGGTTTATCGTCTAGTCCAAGTACCTACACCCTGTGTGTATACTTTCACCGCGATATTTTCCTTCAGCATTAAAGGAACTAATAAACAACAAACATGCAAAAATAAACACAAAAAAATACCCAAACATGTTTTGAGAAAACTTTGGCAATACGAAGGCTTAACTTGATTGCGAGGAAAATGAACCGCAGAAATAAGTTGCGGCTTAAGCCACGTATTGGGTACACGATACCGTAATGAGCAGGATTTAAACACGTCCTTTTATTTGTGTACACGGCTTAAAACTGTGGTCTTTTACGAGGAAAATATATTTTTGAAAAGCGTCGAAATTAACAAAAATGCACCCACACTTAACAATTTTTATTTTTTTATTTTTATAAAATCGATACAAACACATTCATTTACAAAGCAATGCTTGCCATTCCACTGCGCTTGCCATCCAGGGACATAAGATGTTAAGTATCATGATGTCCAGTAGTTATTCTGGCTACAATGTCCTTCAACAGTGCATTTACACTGATATTTGGCGGAAGAAATATATACCGGGTATATCAAGACTGCGACCGAAAACGAAACCAGGTGGTAGTTTCAGTGGTTACAGACACGATGCAAATAAAAATTTCACCACAACAGCGACAGATATTTTTTTAGAATTTTTTAAAAATCATCTTGTTTGGGTGGTAAATACCAAGTTTTTGCGAAAATAATAATTTTAACCCTTACGTACCATTGGGTGTTTAAAAGTAAAGAGGTCTACATCATTATTTTAGGAAAACTATGTATTTATCACCCAAATACAACGATAAGTAAAAAATTACAAAAAAAAAGTTGTCAACTTTTTTGCGAAATTTTTGCTTGCGTTGTGTCTGAAGTCACTAATACTACCTGGCTTCGTTTTCGGTCGCGGTCTTGATATACCCTGTATTGTGGTGGTACATAGCCAGTGGCCTCTTATATATGAGAGACCTACCACCAGTGTTAACCGTGTTTCCCCGGTAGATAATATCTTTATGGATTGCTTTAGACTTACCACCAGATGGAGCCACTTATTTGTGCCAGCATAAAAAATCATTCTGTTTTCTTTCACAGCCCTCAAAACTACCAAAAATTTAATACCCAAGGTGGTCAATTCACACCCTCCAATAGCTAGTTTTGTTCATTTTAAAAACACCTTTAGAACAATTGCCCTTATCGGCTGAATCTCGATAGCACTCAGCAAAAGCGAACGCGGAAACATTCGCACTTCAACAGCGCAAAAAAAAACGCAACAAAAAAACGCGAAAAAGTTCTCACCACTTCCCTACACAATTAAAGGGTGATTTTTATCAGGCGATAATGTTTTTGAGCGAATTTCAACCTTATGCCAAATTGATAGAGTTGATTTTTGTGTAAACATGACTTATATTTTTTAAATTAAATAACCATTGATTCGTTTCCCAAAAGTTGTGAAGAGTTGAAGTGTGGTTGATGTTTGTTGGTTCCGTGAGTTTGTTTTTTAGCTGACAGGTAATTTTGGGTGGAATTTATCCCCAATGTTTTGAAGGAATCGTGGAATTTTGCAAATTAAGTAGTCGGTTCATTGTTCTTACTTCTTTTTTTTAAATTAGCTTTTTTGACTTCTATGTTATTATAATCGTCTTTTAAAAAAGAGATTGTCAGTTCTGTGTATGTATGTTTGTTCGCGAAAGTCTCGAGAACATCAAATCGGACTTTAGTGTGGTTTTGATTACTCAAAGAAGCTGCTTACTTGGAAGATTCTTGTGTATAATACATATGGAAATTATTCTTATATACAATGGTATAAAGAGACACGATGCATATATTATGTAATAGAAATAAATTTTAAACGATTACAACAAAACTGAGGAGAAATCGAACATTTATTACCACAATAGCGTGGAGTTATAACGCAAAGTACAGAATTTTTGGCCTTTTATAATTTCATAATATGACAGCCTCCGTGGCGCAGTTGGTTAGACGCCGGCTGTGAAACAAGAGGCCGCGGGTTCGATCCCCGCACCGAAACAATTGTTTGTGTGATCCACAGGTATTTGTTTCAGGTCTGGGTGTTTGTGAGACCGAAAAGTCTCTCGTAGTTTATGACACCTACGACACAAGACTCGATCTTAGCGTGGGGTTTGAACTATGTATGTGACTGTTGGGTGTATTTATTTATGTGTATTTATTTATAATATTAAAATTCAAATAATGTGAAGAATAAAGTAGACTCTAAAACGAAGTAATAATCTTTAGTCTTTTTTTCTAATCGAAGAGAGTTGTAATGAGATCAAACTAATTGTTAATTTTAATTGTAGCCTAGACGAGCCTCTACTAACCTTTTAAATAATCTAATTATCCCACTCCACTCCAAATGTTAAATTAAAAAAAAAACATTAGCTCTCACAGATCTCTAAAAAGGGTGCCTAACAAAAAAAAACGCCGCCTAATTGTCTTAAGTGGTCCAAACAAAACAAGATCGAAATGAATGCTTAGGTTAAAATCTTTTGTTAATATCAAGTGGACCTTTGTAACCCACAACGAGTTATTAAAAAAACTGAACCCTTTCAAAAACCTATACGAACATGCCAAGCTAAATGCAACTTTAACACAAATATTTAGAGTCGATAATTTCTTGAGGGATTTTGTAAAGGTTGTAGAGCAAAATTTAATTGTGTTTTCTTTTCATTCTATTTTAAACTCTATTAAAATTGCGATTGAATAGAAATTTAAATATTTTTTGGTATGCGTGTTGTTGTATTCGGAATTTAAATTTTATATCAATAATGTTATGGTGGAATTTAGATTAGTGGTTTATTTTTTTAGGATGGAGTGGTTTAATAGAATTAATTGATTAAAAAACGATATCGATTATATCGAATATTGGGGGTGCGTTTTTTATCGATTAAACCATTAACTTAGCCATATGCTACGCATTTGTTTCTGTTTAATAGAACAATTTAATTTGATAGCCTCATAAGTCTGTGGTATCAAGTTAACTATCAACCGTGAAGTGTTCGGTTTGATTCCCAGGTAAAGCATCCCAGCTACGCAGTGCTCGTTCTGTTATATTCAAGCAGGCTGAATAGCAATGACTCACGCCTTTTTCCCGGAAGATGTAGGCAGAAATGCTACTAAAACACCCACGTTTGCCTTATGTGTTCCGTCCCACGATGTGATAGGCGAGCCTATCGCCATATCAGACACAAATTCCTGACTCCGGGCTGATAATGAACAGAAAACTATAATATCAGTTTGCCCGAATCGAAATTCGACCCGATACCTTAGCGTTGTAATCATTGACTTATATTCTACCGATAGACGAGACGCGTCATAGAAATAAAGTATCCCCGTATTTTAAAAGCACACTGCAATATTACATCACTTACCTGGTATTTTATTAAAATATTGAAACTTCAGACGATTTGTTTCGGTTTGACGGCGAAACATCAAAATAAATTATGTACTTTTAAACGTAGATAAGGCGTACTGCACTGTCACGAAGCAAACTGATTCATGTGCGGTGCATTCACCGCAAGTAGGTGGGACACATTTTGTGTACTGAATGTCTTATCTAGTGTAACATTGATATCGATGGTTGTAATCTTACCGTAGTATAACTACACCACCGAGGCAGTCGAAACTTTGTGTGATGGACAATTGCATAAAAATACGAGTACCATTATGACCGCTACATGATCACCCGTCAATACCACAATACCACAAAAACGATTCTAATGTAAATTAAAAAAGTCCATTAAATTCAATTACATTGCGCTATAAAAATACAAATTGTATTGATAATCACGGGCGACAGCGCAATGTATTCATGCGACCATCCTTATGTAAAACCATTAATGGAATTTCACACACCATAAAATTTCAATGTGCGGTCGTTTGTCATATGGAAAATGTTTTTATCGCGCCTTTAGCTCGATGGTATAGAGGTATGGGCTGTGAAACGTGAAGTTCTGGGTTTGGTTCCCAAGTTAGCAATTTTCCTGTGGGGTTTTAGATGTGTGTAGTATGAGTTGCCTGGTGTAGATTTTACATAGATACATAAACTCACAAAGGGGTAGGCAGAGGCGCCACCAGGGCACCCACATTTCGCCTTGTATGTTCCGTCCCACAATGTGATAGGAGGCGAGCCTATCGCCATATCGAGCACAAATTCCTGACTCCGGGCTGATAATGAATAGAAAAATCCAATATCACTGCCCGACCCGGGACTCGAACCCGAGACCTCAGCTTTGTAACCATACCGTAATACAACTACGCCACCGAGGCAGTGATATAGTGGTGTAGATTTATAGGCGAGAAGTTTGCACAATTACATTATGGCACGGAAACCGATGAACTGCGGGTGTCACTAAAAACTGTCTAACCCTTGACACACATAGGCTTCAATGTATGGATATATCATTTCGATGGAATAATTGAACCAATACAACGGCTTCTCTTTTTAATGTCAGTTTGTGCTAACTACGTCACGGAGGCTTACAAAATAGGAAATATTTTTGCTAATGGACATTCATACCCCGTTAGTGACCATTGTACACGATGGCGAAAGACCGGCCGTAGTGTTCCATATGTGTCTCGTTATAAATTGAATTGTAAAATCTAGCGAGCAATAAATAAATACACCCAACAGTCACATACATAGTCCTGACCCCACACTAAGATCGAGTCTTGTCGTGGATACCAGAAACTACGAGAGATTTTTCAGCCTCAGAAACACCCAGACCCGAAACAAATACTTGTGAATCACTCAAATATTTGTTTTGGTGCGGGGATCGAACCCGCGGCCTCTCGTTTCAGGCGGCGTCTAACCAACTGCCATGGAGGATGTCAATATTACGAATCAACGCAGTTACTATGACAATCCTGTGTAAAAACGCAATCTGTAATGATCTGCAGCGGCTCCTACCCACAACGTGAAAAACAATTCTTAATCCTCACTAATACCTAAAATTTTGTCTACAGTGCGCCCCCTCTGGGTCCGTCTGCAAGGAGGCAAACGCCCCCTGGTGGCTGGACAGAGCACGGAACTGGTCTGCCAAGCAGTTGGAGCCAGGCCGAAGCCCAATATATCCTGGTGGAAGGGTGGGACCAGACTCAAGACTGTCAGGGAGACAGTAAGTACTCTTTTAACATTTAAAACCGACGTGACAATGTCGTCAAACAATTATTTGTTTCCAACTCCTATTTTTTTTTTTCTTTCTAATTAATTTCGATGCGGGTTAAAGACAAGCTAGTGTTCCTAAGAGACTCGCCGAGCTCCGGAGCTCGGTGCCAATTTTTGCGAGCCACTGTTGGTCCTGGCTGACAGGAGTTCCAGTGGTGGGTGCGTGGGCGGAATATCTCAAGTCTGTTGTTATCGAACGTCCACCCTCGAGGTGACCAGATGACCTGGCTAAGGTTGCAGGAAGGCGCTGGATTCAGGCCGCTTCCAACAGGTCGTTATGGAAATCCTTAGGTAAACCTATGATCAGCTGTGTATTTCCTGTAGCTCAGGAGAAAAAGATAGAAGAGGCCGATAAAAATTCGGTCGATAATGCAACGTGAACAAATTAACAAATGATATTATTAATCATTATCATTGTATATTCAGTGAGCTTATAATTAATTAATAAAAGAAAAAGAAAAAAATCATAATTATGAAAACATGCACTTGTTTATAACATCGTATCTGCTACAAGCTATTGCTACGCACAATTTAACAATAAAGTTTATAGCAGCTAGCGATATGCACCAGACACCGGCAGACGGTGGGCAGAGGTTATAAATAACACAATGCACGCTATTTATAACTTTACAAGCGATACATTGTTATTGAAGAGTTTGCTGATGCTAACATCTTGCTTGATAGTAATTTTATGGTAATTACTCGGCGTCTACTTAATTTTATCAGACGATTTTGTGAGTTTGCCAGGTGTTCTGTATGGCAAAGGTAGTGTTTTCCATCGGCTGTATTTCTGAAAACCGATTTAGGACTTTTTATGTAACTCTAGGCACATAAAACTATTCATATTTGTAAAATCTTTTCAGTTTTTTATTCACATATTTTAAACAAATTAAGTACATACATACATAAACTCACGCCTTTATCCCAGAAGGAGTAGGCAAAGGCGCTACCAGGACACCCACATTTCGCCTTGTATGTTCTGTCCCATGATATGATAGCGGGCGAGCCTATCGCCATATCAGACACAAATTCCTGACTCCAGGCTGATAATGAATAGAAAATCCCAATATCACACAAATTAAGTACTGTGTGGCAAGACCCAAATAGGCGACAGACCATCAGGATAGTTGCTGCTGTTTTGCCGTAACTAAGTAAGGACATATACGCGTTACTTTGAAATTAGTTGTGTGTCCTTTGGGGTTGAACCAGTGACCTCTCTTTTAACAGTTTTCACCTAACTAGATGTCCAGAGCTCGACTCTGCAACCTATAGTGTGGCATATCAACATTCACCAAACTACCCTATCACTAGCTATCGTTCTTTCTATACCAGCATAAAACCACTCCTATAAACAAAACAATACACCCATTTTCCAATTAAAATGAAACAAGTTGTCCACCACTAAGTGCCCGTATACAAAAATACACAATACACAAAAATCACTCAAAACCATTCAATTAGCAACTCGATGAAGCGTATCCCACTTCCGGTCGTTACAATGCACTTCCGGCGCGCCATTTTGTCGCGTAACGTGTGTCATTTCCTTTTCAATGTTTAATTGTGGTTCGAAAATGTGTATATAGAATAGAAGAGTTGTCACTGTATCAGCCCATATTCGTTACACTGTGGCACAGACCTCCTCTATAACCGAGAGTACGATTGGGGGGGCTTAGGCCATAGTTACCCTGGCCTAGTGCGGGTTGGCGGACATTATACAGTATACACCATAGAAAATCTTGATAGGATCTCTATGGTATGCAGGTTTCCTCGATGTTTTCCTTCACCGTTAAATTGCGTGGTAATTGACTATCAATATACACATGACTGCAAAAAGTCAGAGGTATGCCCTGGGATTGAAACCCGCGACCACCATGAACATGTTACCAACTGGAACGCAGGTATATTAGCTATAAGATAATTACCCCTTCGTCTAATGGGACGTATCACGGCACGTGGGGCCCAATTATTTTTCTAAACTGCCAACAATCGGCATATGTCGCCCACTGTAATTACCTAGTGTCGTGTGCGAGCTAGTGCCAGGGCCAGAGTAGGGAACTCACTGATTTTATAAAATATATAATATAAATAATTATTTTTACTATTAGAATAGTAACGTGGCGTTTAGAATGGTAGCTCTGGCTTAATTGAATGACCTCACTCGAGTCTCACTTTATTATGATTCTACCAATGGCGTAAAATTTATAATACTCGTAGTAGCACAGACATTGCCTAATGCAATAAGGTTTTAACGATTTTACAGTCCCCTGTAAACATCTAGACAGCTACATAATTTTTATGCGTTATCGCCTTTTGGGTATGTATGAGATTTTTTAAGGGAAGTTAAAGTATCACTAGAACACTACTTTAGTATGTTCTTTGTTTAATGAATACCAACTCACGCATAAAACACTGAAGCCCTAATAGAAATGTGACATTAATGTTTTTACATATCGTAATTTTGTCCAAAACTGATTTGTGTTGTCTTAGTAAAACCATTGACACTGGCAAGACTTTCACGCCTCAATCTTCGAATATAATCAGGGGGCTCTTACCCCCAACAAGTGACCTAAATCCATCCCCTATCGTACGTTTAGAAACCGTGACAGCACAATACGCTTTCATTATATTGAAACCTTACTCGACAATCGATAACGAATAATAAGTGGTCGCCCTAACCATTTGTGTGGTAGCAATTATAATAACGCGCTTGTGTGGATTCGCCTTTATGTTTCGATGTATACTGACGATATTTTTAAAACCATTTTTATTATTTATAGGTAGCATTGTTTTATCGAACATTGCTGAATATGTTTTGTAGGTAAATATGGTGTAAGAAAAATGATTGTATGAAATTTGAAGTCATTTTTCACGAAACGAACTCTACGGCTTTAGGGAAATAATGGTTAAAGAATAAAAATTGGTTGTTTGAAATATGTAATAAATATTGAGATGTATGAATCTAAGTTTAGTCTATTAGCTTCTTGCCCGTTCTTCTCTGGCGAAGACAGCGTTCTGAACCGGGTGCTAGTGGAAAAAAAGTGACTCAATTTGAATAATGTCATAACATTTTCAGGATTTAATAAAAATATTTCATTTTATAAGTACGTTTCGGTAGGCAGCGCCGTGTCTGTGCCCCTGGCAATGTAGAGACCATGAGCAGCGGTAGCCGCTTACCATGAGGCGGTACGGCTCGGCTGCCTACGACGGTAATAAAATATACATGGTATATCAAGACCGCGACCGAAAACGAAGCCAGGTGGTATTATTAGTGATTTCAAACACAATGCAACTACAAATTTCGCAAAAAAAAATCACTTGTATTTTCTATTCGTCGTATTCGTGTGATAAAATACATAATTTTACTAAAATAATAATGTACACATGTTTATTTTTGAAGACGCAATGGTACGCAAAGGTTTAAATTACTACTTTCGCAAAAACTAGGTATTTACCACCTAAACACGATGATGTTTAAAAAATTGCGAAAAAAACAGTCGCTTTTTTTTGGAAATTTTTCATTGCATTGTGTCTGTCATCACTAAAACTACCACCTGGTTTAGTTTTCGGTTGCAGTCTTGATATACCCTGTATAATAATATTCATAGCTCACGGTATGCTTTTTTAATTGCCTACGTAGGGAGATAGCATAGTGAACCAATTGAAGGTAAGCGGCCCCTAGCGGTCACAGGTTTCACCAATCCAACCAATCAAATTAGTATGATGTCCCGGAAAATTGTATATAGAGTTTGTAATTTTTTTTTATTACTTGTTTATTCATATTCAATAATATATACAAGGTTACTTAATCTTTAAATAAAATGAAACAATTATAGATAAAATAAAATTACACTTAAAAAGAAACAACATTATATGAGATAATTAAACAAAAGAGAAAATGAAAACCTAAACAACATTATATAGTACAGTCATTATATGCCTCGAAATTTTACTCGTTAAGTAAGGTCCTAATGTGACAATCAGATCGGATACGAACATACTACCACCATGAAGCTAAAACACCGTTCTTCTCCCAGACATCAACGGACGGCAACGTGACCAGCAGCATCCTGACCTTCGTACCCTCGATAGAAGACGCTGGCAGAGTCCTGTCCTGCAGAGCTGTGCAACCAGCACTTCCCCACTCCACGCATGAGGATGGATGGAAGATGGAGATACAGCGTAAGTACACCATTCTGCAAAGAGAAATATTAAACTGGTCATTGATGCTTAAACACTGAACAATTTACTTGTGTTATATATGGCTTGTGAATATGGGCATTTGTTACTCTTTCAAGCAAACAATAAATATTGGTTTTAATGTAACTTTACAGTATCATAGAACTTCCTCATTATGCTAAAAAGTGGCAATTTTCAATACTGATGGTAGGTTTCTCATATGTGAGAAGCCGCCTGGGTAGGTACCACCGCAATGTCTATTTCTCCAGCCAAACAGCAGTGTAAATGCACTGTTGTGTTCCGGTTTGAAGGACATTGTAGCCGGAGTAACTACTGGACATAATGAGATTTAACATCTTATGTCTCCGGATGGCGAGCGCAGTCGAATGCCAAGCATTGCCTTGTAATTCATGGTCTTGTTTAGTTTTGCCAATGTCCATGAGAGGACGTATCGCTTACTATCAGGCGAATGACATGCTCATCCCGCCTTTCTTTGCAATAAAAAAATACTGCCTTGATAAAAATAATACCCTTCTTCCTTCACAGATCTACCCGTGGTAAAACTAGAGCTTGGAGCAAATCTAGACGCCAGTAAAGTGGTGGAAGGTTCCGACGTGTATCTAGACTGCAGGGTGCGGGCGAACCCATGGCACAATCATGTGTACTTCACTCACAACGTAAGTGTGAATGGACTAAAACTCTGACATTGGAATTATGTATAATTATATCCTATAATTTTAATAAACTTGATCTAGATTCTAGAAGATTCAGGAAATAGGAAGAGAATAAATGATGCTGCCTTAAAAATCTTCTTCTTACTTTCTTTTGTTTTTCTCCAAGAGGAAAAGCTATTAAGGTCCCCATACGGTACTCCGGGGGAGGCCGAAAGAGGTATGTCAGTGTCTCTGGCCTTCCAACCCGGCACGCTGCAGATTGTGGCCGGGCTGGGTCCCTAACAAAACCTATGCCAGCATAATATACCGATTTACGTTTAAATCTTCTTCTTACTATAGTTAATCTACTGATTACATTCGAATTACGGACAATTTCCTCTTTTTGACCTTGGAGCTCACCAAGGAGAGATCCTATAGGTCTTCCATCCACATTCTTAATATTACCTTGGTTATTTAGATCGTTAAGTAAAACTCGCTTGCAATAACATTGCACACTGACATTGAAAGAGGGATCGTTTTGTGAAATTCTAACTATTGATACAGCTAATTGTTCAAATTTGAGTTAATCATTCTTATCTCCACAGGGTGTGGTAGTAAAGCCAGGAGCTGGAGTGCTCCTCGCCAACCAGAGCCTGGTGTTGCAGAAGGTGTCTCGCAAGGCAGCTGGAGCCTACGTGTGTTCAGCTCGGAACAGCCTGGGAGAAGGGTCTAGCGAGGCTGTTATATTGGATGTTAAATGTAAGTTGAGGTTTATTAGAAGACCTTTTGGATGCATCATTAGACGCAAGGATCTACTGGTAAACATGAAAAGTAAATGGAACAAGAAAGAATAGAAGTAAATTAAAAATCTATCACTAGGTTTTGTTGTTATACTTCGCCTACGACAATCAGTATTTGATTAACTGAGTAAGGAATCCTCACAAACTAGCTTTCCTGTCATTATCCCGATGAATGTAAGAATCAATTCTAATCAATCGATTTAATCAGTAATAAAGATAATCGATAATCAATTTGAGCGGCGTGCAATGAAAGAGACTCAAGTTTAGTAATAGACTGCTATAGGCTCATGATTATCATGATTGTGAAGTAATTTGTATTAATTTTATTCCATCGATTCAGTTCACACCACAGTAGCTGGAAATCCAATTCATCAAAAAACATATAAAGATAAATTAACCTTTCATCAACACATTCTAGATATTCCAATAACTCTTATTACTTATAACTTCCCAACTTCATTAAAACATCGAAGTTCTAACATCTAATTTCAGTGGAAATTATCTGGTCAGTGGAACGGCATAGTTTGCTAACAGCTCGATATTTATCGCCGCCCGCACAAATTGAATGCGACCGCTATGTACCACTTGTGGTCTCGCGTTTAACATGAGCGAAAATATCGTTTCAATTCCATAAAACAGTGTTTTTTAAACATTATTACCAAAAAAAACTAGTGGATATTTCAAGTGCGTTATCAAAATGGAATGAGGAAATAACTTGATTATAAATGATTATTATGAAATTCATGTAGATTACTCATTTATAATGCTAGAACGAAATAGAAAGATGCTTCGAATTTATGAAATAACCCTTCCTATCATTTCTAAACGTGTGGCTCCTTTTACTAATATAAAGACTGGCTTACATCATTTTCTTTTTCATTATTTTATGCAAAAATCGCATGTCTATTAATTTTTTCACAAACTGCTATCCACGGACATATTTCCACATTTATAGTGGTATAATATAATAAGTATGGTTATTGTCATCTTCATGATTATTATCATTTAGACCCGCAGCAGTACGAATATAGATATAAGTAAATATAGTACTATACTGCTTTGCACTGGACTCCTCTATAACTCACAGTTCGATTGAGAGGGCTTAGGCCGTAGTCTACTAAGCTGGCCTAATGCGGGTGCGCGGACTGTACATACCACAGGAAAATAATAAAATGTCCATGCTATGAAGGGCCCTTACAATGATTTCCTTCACCGTTAAATTATGAGCATGAAACTCTATAATAGATTGTTATTATACAAGGTATATCAAGACTGCCACCGACTTCGAGGCCAGGTGGTATTATTGACTTCAGACACAAAGCAACAACAACAACAAAATTCTGCAAAAAAATCGTATTTTTTTGTATTGTTTTTTTCTGATCGTCTTATTTGGATGATAAATACAAAGATTTCCTAAAATAATAATGTACACCGTTTTATTTTTAACGACGGAATGGTACGCAAGGGCTTAAATTCATATTTTCGTAAAAATAGGTATTTACCACCCAAACACGATGATGATATTTGAAAAATTGCATAAAAAGACGCTTTTTTGGAAAATTTTAGTTGCATTGTGTAACCACTAAAATAACCACCTGGCTTCGTTTTCGATCGCAGTCTTGATATACCCGGCAGAGATGATAGGCACAAATAATCTCAACAAAATGTCTGCTACAGTTGTCCCGACATGCAAATCGACCCAGCCACTTGTGATGAGGGCAGCGCGGGGCGAGCTCGTTGAAATAGAGTGTGATCTCGACGCCAATCCTAAGGTGAGTTGTTTTTTTTTTTAACTGGCACGGCTTAGTGACTGTATTGCACCTAATGGTAAGTGCTAATGCCGTCCAGATAGAGTATCGAATGGTATCAGACGGTAGTCTCATACCATTCGATACAATCATGCTGGCCCGCTGAGAAGCCTCTTCACGTCTTCTCTTCTTGACTCTTTAAAATATGTTGATTCATTCTTGTATAGTATATTACTCTAAAGCCCAGTTTCATAAAGTAACTCAGTTAAACCACGTCATCGCCATTCAGGTTTCAAATGTCATTGGATGATGCAACTGGGTTTAAGAATAATTGGAGGCCGCGAGTCGTGACCCCTGCATCAAGACAATTCTACACATAATATAATACAAGACTTGGCGTCTTACTGTGGTGTCAGGGCAATGTATAACTATTGGGTCTGCTTATTAATAGCTATTTAGCAAAGAGGATGGCACAGTATTTCGTAATACTAAGAAGAAGACGAAGAAAAACAATATTAAATCTACCAAAAGCTCTGTTTATTTATCGATACAAGCCCTAATTCCTTACAAACTCCATGAAAAGGCAGTTGATTGCCCCTTTAATGCTAATTCCGGGACTTAAACAATGAAGTGTAAAGCCAAACAATCCGTTGTATATCCTTGGAACTTTAATTTTGTCCCGTTGTACGTACGAAGCGCTGTCAAACGTCTGGTAATGAATCTTCTAAATAAAATTAAGTCGCGTTAAGACGAAACACCAATGTTTTCATCGGTATAACGGGAGCACTGTATTAGCCTATAAACGCCCTTGCTGAGCACGAGACTTCTTTAAAACTGAGGGTTCTATTGAAACGTGTTAGTCTATAGTCCACCATACTGCCCTAGTGCGGGTTGACGGACTTCTATCTATATCTATATCAGCCCATAGACGTCCCACTGCAGCGCACGGGCCTACTCTACAATCGAGAGAATCGATTGAGAGTGGTTAGGCCATATAGTCCACCACGCTGGCCTAGTGCGGGTTGGCGGACTTACATACCGTAGAAACACTTCACATACAATAATTTAATTTAATTTAATTAAATACACCCAACAGTCACATACATGGTCCTGACCCCACACTAAAATCGAGTCTTGTGTCGTGGGTATCAGAAACTACAAGAGACTTTTCGGTCTCACAAACACCCACACCCGAAACAAATACAAGAAAGAAAGAAACAGAAAGAAAGAAACATATAATACCTGTGAATCACACAAAATTTGTTTCGGTGCGAGAATCGAACCCGCGGCCTCTCGTTTCACAGGCAGCGTCTAACCAACTGCGCCACGGAGGCTGTCAAAAATCTTAATAAAAAACAATAGAAAATCTTGTTAAAATCTTTAGGGTATGTAGATTTCCTCACGATATTATGCTTCACTGTTAAAGTGCGTGATAATTGGCTGTCAATACACATATAGACAAATGACTGTGTGGCTCACAAACATTTGTTCCAGGTCTAGATATTAAGGGCCAAAATTTCCTTGTATTAATGTTACCGAAACATCAAATTTGGTGTATTTATAGGGCCATGACTATGTATGTGACTATAAGGTATATTTATTATTAACATTTTATAAAACTTTTAAAGTCCTAACATTAAATACCCTATTCAACACTTCGGTATAAACGAAATTACGTAGTATCAAGATCCATTCTAAAACCGTAACACCGAACACAAAAGATTCGCTTAGTCGGCTGCATTAAACCACTACAATGAAACTTAATCCTTAACACCATTACGTAAGAGCTACTTTCCCTTGCACAATTTCCCGGCTATTTCACACTTTAAATAGTTTTAAATAGGGCTTTTGTAGAGCGTGTAGTTGAGTTGCGGTTTTAGTATTAATTTGGCAAATTTATGGCAATAGGTTAATGGTTTTGGCATATATTTAGGATAAAATAAATTTATGATCGGCTGGATAACTACATATAGTAAAAACCCGTCTTTATGGCAAATGCAAGTTGAATTTAAGAGCATGCCGACATAATTGTGTCGACTGACAAGAGTTAAAACTAGTCAATGCTCTAGTGCAAACACTTTTTGGTCTCAGAAAAATGATGAAATACAGCAAAATAAACTCCCTCTTTTGTTACAGTTTTTAGTTTTTTTATATTTGAATACAAAAATACTAAACTGCGATCAGTGATAAAGCGCTGTGCATCAGACAGTAAGCGCAGTGCAATTCAAATATACTATCCACCGGCGAAAGATGTTTTTTTCTCATTAGTCGACACAATTATGCCGGCCTAATCGTAACCAGATATGTTACATGATAGGTACATCCCATCACCAACCATTTGACCTCCGGCAATTTTTACGCTACTTCAACTAGATTTCTATAATACATTGACGTACAACCTGTACTTATATACGGGGTTTATGTAAAATAAAGTTTTTCTCCCATGTAAAGTCGAAGATGGGAACTATACTACGCCTGAAGAAACAACCCGTATAAAATACGTCATTCCCATAGCCCTCTCGGGACTCGGTTCATGCATAACATAATACCTAATCAAATCTCCCGTTCCGGGAACATATTTTTCTTAATAAACGTTCTGTGACGCTCCCTCAGGAGTCTTTGTGGGGAAATAATGGTTGGAGATAAATCGAATGCCATTTAGATATGTTTGAAGTTTCAAGTATGTTTGCAGTTTGAGTATGACGTACGAGTATGATACGTTTTTATGACGTATTGGCTATTAATTTTGAAGGATATATTCACCCAGATATCAACCACAGTACAGATTGCGAAAAAGTGTAGAAACGGAATTAACCCTTTGCTTCACCTGGCAGCGCTATTCACATATTATGTGAATTTTTATTGTTTCTCGCATTGAAGGTTTCGTTTTTGTTGAAGTATTTTCAGTACGTTTATTAACATACATACATACAGTCACGCCTTTATCCCAGAAGGGGTAGGCAGAGGCGCCACCAGGACACCCACATTTCGCCTTGTATGTTATAGGGGGCGAGCCTGTCGCCATATCGGGCACAAATTCCTAACTGCGGATTGATAATGAATAGAAAAACACAATATCACTTTGCCCGACCCGGGATTCGAACCCGAGACCTCAGCTTTGTAGTCGTACCGTACAACTACGCCACCGAGGCAGTCATTATCATTTTTTATTATTTAACTGTTATTTATTTTATAATAATAAGTATCATATTTGCCATATAAATGCATCTTTACCTTATCTTTAACATTAGGCCACACACCGTCATACCCCGAATGCATCAGCGATCGACGGAAACACATTTAGCTCTGACGGCCGGAAAGATGTCTGTACTCGGTTATTGTTTCTGATAATTTCAATTTGTACTTGGTATTCCGATGCATTTGTTTGTTTTTACTGGTTATTGGGAGTTTTAGCTTTAAGTGGAATGATGGAGTATTGTGGGTATTGTTAAGTAATAAGAGGAAATGATGGAAATTAATCGATTTTCAAATATTTACACGCATAGTCCTGACCACATACACACAGCTGAGTATACGGACTCCTCTATAACTGAGGGTTCGATTGAATAGGCTTAGGACACAGTCCACCTTGCTGCCTAGTGCGTGGCGGACTTTACATACTATAGAAATTCGGGTTAAGACCTCTTAGGTATGCAGATTGCAGATCGCAGTTAGCGATAAGGCCGCCAATTGTAACCATGACATTAGTTTTAAGTAATTTACTGTTACTGTGTTATTCTTTTTTATTGTGGTGTACAATAAAGTGTGTAAATATTTCCTAACAATGTTCTCCTTTACTCTAAAAGTGCTTTATAATTAACAATTAAATCCCATAAGCTTTGTAGGCCACACAAATTCTCTCATACTTATTGTCATATTAGTTTGTTATTAATATTATTATTTTGGCAGGATTCGATGGCGTTCCACTGGTGGTTCAACAGTTCAGCTCACAGCAAACACGAGCTTGCCACTTCATCCATCAGCATTGCCCAGAATATGCCAGGTATGTACAAAGGAAACGGTTTCTTTTATCCATCTATCTATTCAGCCCCAGAAAGTCCACTGCTGAAGTAGGCCTCCCCCAAGGATCTTTTTGTATTTATTATTGAGATTATTATGACAAAAAAGTAATTATGTTTAACCACACCAGCCAACCCTGATTTCAGACTAAACTTGTTTTTCCTAGGCCAAATCGGTTATCTTCTAGGCTTATACGTATCAAAGATAATGAAATGCAAATTAGAGGAGGCTTATGTGCAGCAGTGCTCTTCCACAAAATTGTGATAATTTCATTTAAATTTTAATGTTCTGCACTTTTATATAAACCTTAACTACGTCAGATATCATTTCCCGCCTTACGCGAAGTATTCTCAAAAAGAATTCCGAAGTTTTCGCTTCCCTAATATCACTTTCCTCCCTGTGCGAAATATACTCAGAAAGAATTGCGAAATTTTAGCTTCCTTTATAATATTAACAAAATTGTTTCACACAGGTACATATTTATACATGGTGAATACATCAGCCGATTACGGCTGGGTGCAATGTTCCGGAACCAACACAGTCGGACGACAGACAAAGCCATGTCTGTTCCATATACTGCCTGCAGGTGAGAGAAATATAATAGAGAAATATAACTCATACATATAAGAAAGATACCGGAATGTATCATACTCGGGAATTTAGCCAGAAAAGTAGCATTTTCAATAATTCATACCACATCGAAATATGTTTAGTAGTTCTCCAGATATTTGCGAACACACATACACACCATATCCACTGGTTGAACTAAAAACACCTTGTTAAAATTGGTTAAACATATAATAATCAACATAATTAATTATTTACTTTATTGTACACCAAAAATTATAAAAAAGGAACAAGAAACAGATAAAATACTTAAAAGTTAAAACTAAAGGCAAGGTAATAATAGGCGCCTTTTCGCTAAATTCAAAATATACTGTAAAATACTATTTCATTCAACAGATAAACCATCTACGCCAAAATCGTGTGAGATCACGAACGTCACTTACGACTCTCTGACACTGAACTGCACGCCGGGCCACGACGGAGGAATCCGACAGTCCTTCTTACTTCAGGTAAATATTATTGTTCGAATATTACTTAAAATAAATCTAGAATCTTATACCAAGGAACCTGAAAATGTAGTTTTATTTTGTCTTGTTGACGTCTGCATCTGTATCAGCCCGTATACATACTTCCCACCGCAAGGCCGTCCTCTATAATCGAGAGTATAATAAATAAATACACCAAACAGTCACATACCATAATAACCCCCACTTCTATTCTCACTCGCCTCAATAATTCACCCATAATAACTCCCAAAAACTACATAAAAACTGCCTCGGTGGCGTAGTTGTAATACGGTACGACTACAAAGCTGAGGTCTCGGGTTCGAATCCCGGGTCGGGCAAAGTGATATTGGATTTTTCTATTCATTATCAGCCCGGAGTTAGGAATTTGTGCCCGATATGGCGATAGGCTCGCCCCCTATCACATCATGGGACGGAATATACAAGGCGAAATGTGGGTGTCCTGGTGGTACCTCTGCCTACCCCTTCTTGGATAGAGGCGTGAGTTTATGTATGTATGTATGTATAACCCCCTCACTACTATTTTCGTTCGCATCGAACCAATAGTTCATAATAACCCCCACAGGTGTTCGACATGGCGACAGGGCTGCTACTCCGCAACGTAAGCAACGACGAGCCGGAGTTCGAGGTGTCAGGGTTGTCAGCCAGCACGCTCAGCGTGGCCGTGCGCGCGTACAACAGGAAAGGGTCTAGTGAGCCCCTGTCGCTTACTTCGCACTTGCTCAAGTACCCGCAGCGGCATACGGGTTAGTTAACACTTATTTACTTCATTTTGAAGCTTTTTTTTTATTTTTTTCGTGTTGTATTTTAATGCTTGAATATTTTTTAATTATGTTTCATTCAGTTGTGTTTTTAATTGTTGGATAATAGGGTTGTGTTTTAATTTAATTTCACAAACAATATGATTTTTAGAACCTGAGGTGTTTATTATATCAAAATTTGAGTTATTTGTGGGTTATGTATCAGTGGTAAATGGTACTGAATTGTGTTTAGAAAAAATACACAAAAGTATCCAAGTCCAAAAATCCTTAGTCAATTAGATTTTTTTCTATTCATATTTAATTTGGGTCCTACGGACATTCAGGAAATGCCTAAATTGTCCTTATATGAAAAATATTCACACAAAAATATACTTATTTTCCTGATGGTTCTAAACATATTATAGTATTGTAATCGATTCTTAGCATCAATTATTTCCCTTTTATTTGTATCCCAGCAAAACATTACACCGCCTTTTTCCTTACAGCACAAATACCAGTAAAAGTGGAGCTAACTACAGTACTGATAATCGTACTCATTGCTGTCGGAGTGATAGCGACTATGACAGCGGTGTCGGCAATGGTGTTCTGCTGTCGATACTGCCATAAGAGGGAGGGTAAGTCGCTGTCAATTTGTGTATGTTAGGAAGTGAGATATCCAGTGATGGATAGTTGACAGAAATGATTTTTTTTATTGGTATTGGGTGAGTAAATTGCTTAGGAATGTTCAAAAATAATATAATATTGACAGCCTTCAGATGCAGTTAGTTAGACGCCGCCTGTGAAACCAGAGGCCGCGGGTTCGATCCCCGCACCGAGACAAATGTTTGTTATTTTTCAAAAGGTCAACACTTGAAATTAAGAAAATAAAATGTATTTATACATTTATTTACTGCCACGCCTTTATATCTTAAAGAAAGATCGTAAATATATTATAATATAACATATATCAGATCCAGTAAACTCATTATATCGTACCAGTATGAAAAAACCTAAATTGTATATTATATTCGCAGGTAAAAACGAAAAAGACAAAAGGCAGCAAGATGAGACCTCAAACATACCACTAACTGGCACCAAGGAATCCGAAAGCGTTGACAGTTTAGGTATTTACCTTTTTAACTAGATTTTGCACGTGGCTTCATTCGCGTTAAGATTCGCGTCAATATAAATTTTCAGTTGACACAAGTAACATTTGTTAATTTCTTTTTTATATTCCTACAGCATTTTTCGGGATAAAAGGTCTAAGACCTCTTCTGTACCCCAGACAACACATGTAGACAAAAACCGTGATTTTCGGTGAAGTAGTAAAGGCGTGAAATTGTAACAAACATACACATTTAGCATTATTTGAAAACTTACTAAATTAATTTCTATGGTATCTAAAATCCGCTAACCCGAACTAGGCCAGCGTGGTAGACTATATGGCCTAAGCCCAATCGTACTCTCGATTGTAGAGGAGGCCCGTGCCCTGCAGTGGGACGTGGGCTTATACAGATATGGATTATTTGACAAACATAATTTCTATGATAGATTTTCTTCGAAATCCGCCGAAGCTTTTCCGTAATCCAAGAAGAGTACACAAGAATATCATTTTACTGTTTTCACGAAACAAATCGGATATAGGCGATGTAGCGAATCGCATTAGCTACGCGATAGCAGGAAAATATTCAATTACGTCTTACATGTAACTAATGGTTTGTTCCAGAAATATGTTACAAGATATTTTTGTTATAACGTCAATTTGCGTGCTGAACTGATTTTGATGTTGTTTGAGGAAAATGTCCGGATCAAAATGGGAAAAACGGTGTACAGATTAATTTAATATGTGCCCGGAATCTCCACTTAATCAATTCTAAGTATTCTTTTCTAAAGCTTGGGGCTTAATATATTTCGGGGAGAAATTTTCGCGTATCGTACGACATCTAGTGGTACAAAGTACACATCCAAAGTGCGGGCGTTTTTAAATATCAGCCATTTCTTAGCCGAAGCCAATTACCTTCATTAACCAGTATTCCTATTAGAAACCTAGGTAGTCTTTTAAGACCCGTTTAGTCATTTTGACTTTAACTCTATAATGGATTTACAAGCAATATTAACCATAGAAAGAACTTGTATTTTTATTGACACGTAATACAACACATCACATACAGTACATGCACCCAATGAGAATAAAAGGAACAAACAAAAGGAAACAGTAACAAACATAAAGAAATTTAAAAAGAAAGACGTAATGAGTAATAATAACTTTTCTTTTCAGACAAGAACCCGGATATAATACCCTTAGACGGAAAAATAAGCGATAGTTGTTCCAATAAGTCTTCAACAACGGACTACAGTTCCATCCGGCCATTGATCTCAAAGACGCCATCAGAAAAATACGACGTCCCACCGAACTGCGACCGATATTACGACCATAACATAGACCCTTGCAACCAGTACATCCAAGTACGACCAATGGAATACCGACGGCCAACGTTCACTCCAACCTTGGCTCCAATGCCCAACCTTGGACCCAGCATACAGAGTCTCGGACCAATTAGTAGTCTCCATATGAATGTTGGCGCAAATGATTGCCACAGATATGATAAGGTTTACGAAGATTGGCTGAAGTATAAGAATGCTTTGCCGTTGAATACTAGTGGATTGGTGAGTGTATAAGTAGCTTATATATATTTTTTGCCAGACGAGCATGCCCTTCACGATGGTAACAAACTAAACAACACCATGAAATACAAAGCAATGCTTGGCATTCCACTGCGCTTGCCATCCATAAGAAGTTAAGTTTCAATATGTCCAGTAGTTACTCTGGCTACAATGTCCTTCAAACCGGAACACAACAGTGCATTTACACTGCTCTTTGGCGGGGGAAATAGACAAAGTTGTATGTGACTTGTATGTAATTATAGATAGCACATTCCGTCAGTATATTTGAAATTTTGCACTAAAATTTCTTGATTCGTAAATGAATTACGACTTATATACATTATCGCACGTTCGAGACCAAAGCACACATCGTTAACTTGTCACAATAAAATTTATAACCGTAGATAATTATCGCTTATTTAAAAATGTCGACCTTAAAACTGAATATCTGAGGTTTTATTACAAAGATATTAGAAGTCCAAACCACAAACAATGTAGCTTGAAGGATGAATCACGTAACCTGAAATCTTCAAGATGGAGGATGCTTATTATGCATTAGGTCATAATTGAGTCGATATAAATAATAATAATCATATATTTTCCATTTATATTATAACCGACTGCCTCGGTGGCGTAGTTGTATTACGGTATGATTACAAAGCTGAGGTCTCGGGTTCGAATCCCGGGTCGGGCAAAGAGATATTGAATTTTTCTATTCATTATCAGCCCGGAGTCAGGAATTTGTGTCCGATATGGCGATAGGCTCGCCCCCTATCACATCGTGGGACGGAACATGCAAGGCGAAATGTGGGTGACCTAGTGGCGCCTCTGCCTATCCCTTCGGGGATAAAGGCGTGAGTTTATGTATGTATGTATTATAACCCTTCTAACCTTAATAATAAAGGTTAAAACAAAATTTAAAAATCACATTTCTTCCAGCTCCCAGCTGAACAGCTAATGCCACCAGAACTCTACGCCACACCTCCCACCATATACAGCAACCCGAACCGGAACCCGCTGAACCTGGCCCAGATGCCGGACCTAGAACCTAGGTACCACCTGGAGCCTAGGCTGGGCTTAGACCCTAGGAGCTCTAACTCCCCCCCAGTGAGGTTCAATGCTGATAACAGTGTGTATTACAACAAGGGTATTGACAGGAACACACTGCCCCATTTGAAACCTAGGCTTAATGGTAAGTTTCTAACTGCCGTACTCAGAGACATTTAATGTCAATGAAATAAATAAATAAATACACCCAACAGTCACATACATAGTCCTGACCCTACACTAAGATCGAGTCTTGTGTCGTGGGTATCAGGAACTACGACAGACTTTTCGGTCTCACAAACACCCAGACCCGAAACAAATACCTGTGGATCACACAAATATTTGTTTCCGTGCGGGGATCGAACCCGCGGCCTCTCGTTTCACAGCCGGCGTCTAACCAACTGCGCCACGGAGGCTGTCAATCATTATATCATAAAATAAATCATTACTGAGTATAGATTTTACAAAGAAAATCTATACTAAGGAACGATTTAATTTACATTAAGCTTCTCTGAGTGCGGCCGTAAAGTGCTAAGTTAAAAATTAACGGCCTTATTCATAGACCGATTTAAAAACTATTTTAGTTATCGAATGTTTTGTCTTCTTCGCTCAAAGTCAATTCTAAAGTCGTTCGAAAGGGACAAAACATTCGATAACTAAAATAGGTTTTAAATCTGTCTTTAACTAAGGCTGTAAGAATAAGCTCTTTGCTAATTTGCTCTATTACATGAAAAATAAGAAGTCAAGTGAATAAAGAAAGAAGAAAGAAAACAAGTGGTTTCGTTACACTTACAGTACAACAAAAGATTTAATAATTTAGGACTATGTTCATTTATGTTGCCTCAAGTTTTTGCATGTTTCAACATCTATTTCACTTCATGACGTCCTGGATTCGAATTCCAAGTGGACTCTTCGATTTATGCGAAAAAAATATAAGTCCACTGTAAAATAATTTTCTCGATTTTATTAACTGGCATAGTTATAGGCTTGCCTCCCTCCTTAGCGCAGGCGTGAATGCGGGTGTGTGCGTGCTTGCGTGCGTGTACATGACTGCGTGCGTGCTTGCATGTATAGCATTTTTTTTGTCTTTTCTTTTGAAATAAAATAATTTTTACGGATATTATCGCGATTTGGTTTAATTTTTACACTTTTTAACTCCCCGACGTTTCAATTGCTTTACAGCTTTCGTGGTCACTGGGTGGACTAGGGAAGTTAAAAGATTTATAAAATAATTTTAAATAAAAAAATAAAAACCGACTTCAAAGTGCCAAGCTACAAAGTAACAAATAATATATATTTCATCGTACTAGTACCCAATGATTAATGTTCTTATTGACTTGACTAGCTAACAAATCTTAAATACGTAATATTTTGAAGGCGGGTCGCTAAGTGCCGAACATGTACGCCTTACGCTTAACATTAATTTGTGTAAGTAATTATAGCGTAATACACGCAAGATTTACACGGAATTTTAATTTGTCTTAATATATCAGGCCGTAATCGTCCACTGTTGAGCATGGGACACAACATACCTTTTCTTGTACTTAAAGGCCTTTATGTCATGCAGGTTTCCTGACTATGATTGAAATATATCACTGTTAAAGAGTTTGGTAATTGAATATCATCAACACACAAGTGACTCCGATAATTCCGGAGGTGTATACCCTGGAATTATAACCGAGACGGTGGTCAACCGTCTCGTGAATCATATCTAGATAATTATCAACAGGCTACCACACACATGTAAGACACATAGAAATTCTATCAAAACTTCAATAAATTTACACGTAGGATTAGCACATTATATTCATTTGTGTTTAATTTACTTATTTGCCTTTCTGAGCCAACATTGCAGGATATACATGTAATATCAAATGGTGTAACATTTGCTTAAATTTATACGTGTTTGATATTTAGCGACCCGCCTTCAAAATATTACGTATTTAAGATTTGTTAGCTAGTCAAGTCAATAAGAACATTAATCATTGGGTACTAGTACGATGAAATATATATTATTTGTTACTTTGTAGCTTGGCACTTTGAAGTCGGTTTTTATTTTTTTATTTAAAATTATTTTATTTTTCACTTTTTAGTTTTGATAGGCATCGTAATGATGAGAAAGGTGATCATGATATAATCAAAACGATGTCTTTAAAATTTACGAATTCTTCAGACCAAACATGATATTATTGCTCTGAAATTATGAGAAGATTGTAAGTCATTATAATCATGATATCCGCTATTGTTAGACACTGACCAGGTCGGATTCTCTTAGTTTACGTCGGTAATTTACGTATCTATTTCTCTCACTCTCCCTCTTCTTCACCTACTGTTGATAGTAAAACTTTTATATTGAAAACTGAAATTAATTGTATCTATTATCTACCCCCCCCCCCCCCTACACGCCTTTCTCCTTTTAACCCCCCCTTTGTAGTAACACACTTATACCGAACCAGGTGCAAAAAGAATTATTGCTGTACCGTTCAATTTTGAGGAGTTCTGCTCTTCAAGTCCGAAGATATTCATCAGGTCTTCACCATTATTTAATGACACCAATCTAACATATCATACTTGTCGACAAAATAGTTGAGTTTTAATCGTTTAAGTACTGCCAGAGATATTGAGTATTTACATTAGTATCTATTTTCTCCTCCCCCTCCCCTACACCCCTTCCCCCTTTTAAGCCCCCTTTTGTAGTAATACGCTTATACTGAACCAGGTGCAAAAAGAATTATTGCTGTACCGTTCTATTTTGAGGAGTTCTGTTCTTCAGGACCGAAGATATTCATCAGGTCTTCACCAATTTTTTATGGGACCAACCTAGTATATCATGCTTTTCGACAAAAAAGAAATTTTTGAAATCGGTTCCCTAATACCAGCGTAATCGAGTAACAAACATACATAAAAAAAAAAAAAAAAAAAATTCAGTCGAATTGATTACCTCCTCTTTTGAAGTCGGTCAAAAAATTAAACCAAATCGCGAAAAAATCCGATTATGATGACTGCGGAGCCAGCTGAAAATCAGCACTGTTGTAAAACAGCCTATACTGATCTGGTATCCTTTCTACGCGCATATTACGACAAATATTAAAGTAAATCTTTCCCTTGTATTATTTTGTTTATGTATTGTGTGTGTGGGAGAAATAAATGGTTTAAATAGTTTAAAGTTAATATATCTCTTTTGTTTCAGTGCATTCACCCAACCATCTGCCAAATGAGCAGAAATCTAGTGTTACGAAAACAGACATCAACGTCGATATTAATAAGATACCAACTAAGGAGTGTGATTAGATTAATATACGTGGAAATAATGTAAAGTGTATAGAATGGACATTTGGCCCGTCCGAGCGGTATTGATATTTTAATTTTAATTTCATTATTTACATTTGTGTTTTTAAATTGTTCAGGCTCTTTTGCACCATATTTATGTTAATTAATATTGTAAAAGATTTAAAGCATTAAATAATGTAATCATTTTCAAAGTTAAACACTTTTTGAATCATATTTAGTTAGATTACATTTAAGATATACGTTTCGCTTCACGTAAACACTTTTATTTTTAAAAATCAATTTCTATGATTTAATGTTTTATTTTATTATTTAAGACACCAATATCTACGTAAATATTTTAAAAAATATTGCAAATAATACGGTGCAAGTGAGCCTTTAATGCATAATAAAATAATTTGTGTTACCATTGCAATTCATTTTATGTTCGTACTTAAGGAAGCCCGCAAGCGAGCGTTCAAACGCGGATCGACGCGTCGAAAACAACGCCGCGGTTTCCTTACGCAAAAACACTGCCAAAATTTGTACTTATACTTTGTTAAAAAAGCGGATTATAGAAAAATTGTAAGATACGTCAATTTAATAGATGGAGATTTAAAAATATAGTATAAAGTTTATTCTGCATCTTCCATAAAGATGTATAAGACTGACATTATGTAGTTACACGAACGTAGGTAATGGAAATTTACTGTGTGGTGCGGTTACTGCTGATTTTTATTTATCCCACAATGTGGGATATACCACGCATTTATATGAAGAGATATTATCTGGGATATATCCGATATTTAGTAATCTTCTTTGATTTTATAAATCTGCGTTTTTTTTAAGAAACTTGGTATGCATATTGCATTTCATACTTTAAACGATTAAATGTATGTTTTATAACGTACTATTCTTAATATCATTATTTTATTGTAATGATTTAAATAAGTATTTATATACTGCCGTGTTCAGGTCCCTCATCATAAAGGTATCGAACTTAAATCATCACGCTAGCCAACTTCGCTGGTCTTAACAATTACTTGCAAAAATACTTTGGTGTTTATCCATTTTTTAAATATTTTTTATGGAAATATAAGATTTTGCCCTGTATAAATCCTCTTACATTCACTTAACAACGAAAAAAACATATTCAAAAACATTCGTCAAATTATTTCAATTTTTTAAAACGCAACAACGAAATTCTTAGCCTAAATCGGGCCTAATTTTTTAAACAAAATTTGATACAGCGGTAACCGACAGCTATATTTAAGTCCGTGGATCCGATCACAACGGGGTAGGCAGAAACGATCGGATCCCATCGATGTTCATGTAAATAATGTAAATAATAAACTAAGCATGTTATACGAAAAGTTGCCATAATTAATTAGTAGTTAAGAAATTACGAAATATCGAGCTTTTGTTTTGTGAATGTTCGTATCACAAAAAGTTTTCAAACAGATCTAACATTGTTTCGCCACTTTAAAAGTGTTTTAAATATAATTAGATGTACATTATTTATCGAGGATGCTGTTTTAGACGGAGAAGTCGAAAATATTAACTTTAATAACACATTATTATCTGAATCAACTTTGCACCAAAAAAAGTTTTGAAATTATATTCCATTTTATAATTTCAAAATGTTTCTATTGAATTTGTAGCTTAAATTTTTCGTCATGGTAATTATTTAACATTACCTTATTTAAAAAAATGACATGTTGCATTTTACAATTATCAAATCAATCTTTTCATCTTTTATGCCAACACAAAACACCAATTTTTCTATTAATTTAATTTATTGGTTTTTCATTATTGATCACTTCTTTAATATTTCACCAAACGTCTTCTTCGCCTAAACAAAGCATCGTGAGGATTGTTAATGAATGGATAAAGCTTGAGGTTCGAAGCGGTGTTGTTTAAATGTATATTATATTTAAATTAATACGTATTAATGTGATAAAATAGATGTTTCCCACTCCTAGTACTTGAGACGCGAAATCCTTCTGTCGTTTGGTTGTAAAGTCACTAACATTCACATCACTATTGACTTCTAGTGTTTCAACTATAGTAGTAGCCATTACAACTACTGTATTTGGAATCTCTATTGCAGAAACTATAGTTAGAAGTTTGATCTTTGCTAATTCTTCAGAATGTGACGTTAAGTTACTAACTTCTGTAACTTTATTATCTTCTACTTATATAGTTGCAACTTGTTTTTTTTGAAGAATAGCTCGCGATGCATAGTTGCTATTTCTTCGCAGCTTCTCAATAAGTCTTTTTATACCACAAACCCTTTATTTGAAATCATGTTTAGTTTCATCATGTCGACAACCTCCGTGGCGCAGTTGGTTAGGCGCCGCCTGTAAAACAAGAGGCCGCGGGTTCGATCCCCGCACCGACACAAATATTTGTATGATCCACAGGTATTTGTTTCGGGTCTGGGTGTTTGTGAGACCGAAAAGTCTCTCGTAGGTTCTGATATCCACGACACAATACTCTATCTTAGTGTGGGGTCAGGACTATGTATGTGACTGTTGGATGTATTTATTTATTTAGTTTCGTATAGTAAAGTCACTACTATTTTAGAATGGATCCTTTGTTCATTTAATAACTTCGGTCTAATTGGCTTTCCTTTGTATTAATATAATTGGATTAATATAACACAGCTTTGAAAATGATCTTTGCTAGAATTTTGAATGATATAATCATCCGTTTTTTGACAAATCAAGAGATATTATTACAAAAATGAATCGAATTCAACTTACGCCTTAAATATTGTGAAATAAAACATCGACTAAATATCTCTACAGAAATAATAAAATATAACCTCAAAATATCATTACGAGAACTGCATTCGAACTCCAAACAATACCAAAATTGCTTCAAAAATATGATTTCATTTCTATAACCTATTCCACAAATACACAATAACGTTAAAAAAGGTAATACAAACGTTCCCAGTTTGAAAGTTCAGTAATATGAAACTGGAAAATTAAATTTGAAAGTTTCTAGTTTAGCTTTCGATATGGCCGTTGGGAATAGAAATGAGCTCGCGACTCGATTCTAGATTCTAGTTGCTCCTGTATCTTCGTTTATACATGAAAACGGTGTGCATTCGGTTGAAAAATTATTGTATTGTGACTTGAATGCGAGTTTTTAGTTTTCTGGTTTTGTTATTATAAAATAATTTCGTTCTGTCTTTTCAAAATCTGACTATCCGTTCAATTCTATGTACGAATTCAACTATATTTATTATCTCCTAATTATATTTTGTTTTCTTAACCCCAGATATTTAAAATAAGAGTGGTCATAATATCTATAGATGGAATAGATTACAGCCCATCTATTTCAATGTAGGTCTTTCATATTTTGTTAACTATGTGAATTTAATTCGAATTCAAAATATTTTCGAATAATCTTTGAACAGTAGTATTGAATCGATAAATAATACAAAGCCAATTATGGCTGCGAAGAAAAAGCGACATAAGTAATCCTATCAATAGCAAAGAATGTCATGTTTTGTTCACAAAATAACAATTCATACAAACCTCTCGACTTAACATCACTTATGATCAATCGTAAATGTGATGAATCATTTCTAGTGGCTCGAAGGATCAAAATGTCGCGGGTACTTGGAGTTTTCCTTAATGTTTTTATACGTTAACGCGTTACTAACACGCTAACAGATTGTTTTCAAACATAGCATCGCAGGATTAGTTTTAGTTGCTATATTGTAAGATAGAAGATTTTTACATTTCTTTTTGTGTGTTTTATTTTAAATGGAAAGTTGCTCATAAAAGTGGGATGGAAATATTAAGAATTGTGGAAGACATTAGTCTCATCGATGGCTATGCCTTTAACCTTAGGCCTGAAGTTCAATGTAAAAATGAAATCAAATAATTGAAATAAATATACTACCTACTGAAATAAACACTATCTTACATCGCATAAAGAAACTATTTGATCTGCATTAATTACCAATGGGGTTACAATATAAATACCTCATTTAGGTGAAATGGCGTCACTGTTTGACTGTAACAAAGATGACTAATTAGGGACAATACCAAAAATCTAGTCTCATAAAAATCGAAGAATAATTCGAGGCTCAAAAATTCTATATGCGCCCTCCTTTTTCCTTATATCTCCTACATACTAACGATCTTATTCATAGACAGATTTAAAATCTAGTTTAGTTATCGAATGTTTTATCTTCTTCGCTCAAACTGAATTCTAAAGTCGTTTGAAAGGGACAAAACATTCGATAGCTAAAATAGTATTTAAATCTGTGTATGAATAAGGCCCCTAAATGCGAGCAAAATAACTCCCCGGAAGGCACAATCAGGTGTACGGTTTACAATAAAAACATTTTTATGAGCAATTGTACATTAACATTTCGCCCGAAGCGATTTACTTTCGTCTCATGTTTTGTAATAACAATGGAGGTTTTATTATTTAAATGAACATTACGTTGTGATGTAAAATTCATTTAAAATTAATAAATGTGACTTTATAACTTATTTTTGTTTTATTTCTCATACCTTTGAAGTCATAATATTATCTTAGGGCCTCGTTCACCATCTTCAAGTAACTTTTTAATTAACGTTAATTGCCAATTAAAAGAGCTGAGTATCTTTCTTCGATTTCACAAGTGAAAATAAAGTATCGAGTAACAACGTGCTGGTTAAGTAAATGACATACGAAATTGAACGAATCCTTCGTTCAATATTCCGTCAAATGTCCACCGCCCTACATCCCGCTGAAGTGCCAACGTATTTTGTTTCTCAAAAAATAAAAAGGGAGGTTGAGAATTTAACCTTATTTTAACAATCAAATAAATACGCTAACTAGCAGACGATGTGGCTAGTAAAGTACTGATTCGCGTAATCATAGGATAATTGTTACGAGTAATAGAGCGTCGTTAAATCAACACGTGATGTTACGCATGACTTTAACTGATGACTAGCCTACTTGACGCTTTACTTGAGGGTCGTGAATGACTCCCTTAGACTTTAGTGGTAATGGTAACTACAGTGCAAAATAGTTAAATATTAAATAGAAAGATATTACAAACATTTGATAAAGTTATCCTAAGTTTATAATTATGTTTTTATAATATAACACACATTGGTCTGCATGAAAGAACATGTAATTGCATGTAAGGACTGAATACTGAAGTCTTTGGTTGGAGTTCTTGGTCATGCAATCCATGCTGAGTATTTTAATTTAAAACATATCAATTAAAAACATTCCATAAAAAAAAAACAAGAATTACAACATTCCTCACTTGGTCTTCTCTCTCTTCACCCACAAAAAGTCCACTGCTAAACATAGGCCTCCCGCAAGGATCATCGAGCTGTCGGAAGTGGCTTTTTGAACGTACAGGCAAGCGAAATGTCGGACTCCCACCTACAAGCTGGAAGGACGACCTAGTTAAGGTTGCTGGAAGTCGCTGGATACCAAATACCTCAATACCGAACAAAATTCAAGCCTCATTTACCCGGGGAGAGTTTCTCGCCTCGAAGATACGATTATCGTTAGGATACAAAAAAGTTGCATCGTGTAAACATTTGTCAGTGCCCCTAGCCGGAACATTTTGCAGTATCGTAATAGAATAGTAATAGTAAAATGTTGTATGGGAATTTAAACAGCGCCATTGTGAGCGTATTTGGAACTAAAATTTCACAGCGGGAAACGTTTACTTTACTATACGAGAATTACTATACGATACTTCAAAATGTTCCGGCTAGGGGCACTGAACACGATAATCTGTGGCGGTTATGTCATGCGATAATCGCATACGATTCTCGCCGCGAGAAACTCTCCCTCTGTAAATAGCGTTTAATTCGACTCGAAAATCGCTTTATAGACACTCAATGAAGCATCCATTGGCGCTACTATCAATATCTGGTCAAAGAGAATTGCTAACGAGGTTCAAGGACTGTCTTGGCGTCCTTTATAGGCTTAGAACTTCCAATATCTAGTTATCTATCTTATGGGCTTATTCTTATTGTGGCTATCCTAGCCGACAGCGACACACAATTCAAAATTTTAAATAATATTTGTTAATTCTTGAGTCTTGATGATTCTTAATACAAAGTTGTGCGAAAGAGAAAACAAGAGGTTTGCATTGATGAAGCGAGATAGAGTAAGCTATTTTTTAGATAGGAAGTGCGAACCAAGCCGATAGCCGAGAGTACGATTGAGATGGGATAGGCCATCTAACACTCTGTCCTAGTGTGGATTGGCGAACTTAACGCAGAAAATTTTACAAATCGCTATGGTTTCCTCACGATGTTTTCCTTCACCTTTATAGCAAAGGGCCTACCAACTAGTTAAAATATGTCTAAATGGTGAACGTATTAAATATATTTTTTGTATTTTCGAATAATTCTATTTAATATAAGATTATGATCACACATGCCGTTCTTGTGTTTCAAATTGTTTTTTTACGTCGTCAAAATCACTTTGTGAAAGTTTGGAAGTTCCACGAATTCTTATACGTGCTTGCAATTTCGAAACTGAGAGATTGAACGGTGGATAATGGTAGACATATTCTTTCTAAAATTGTTTATAAGAAGCCTGCCTACAAATTATTGCACTTTGACACAAATCATCTAAAATGTCGCCATGTGGAGAAATTGGGAACTACAAATATTTTTTGAAAATATCTATTTCATGCATTGTTTGAGATATGTTTTCATAATATAAACAACAAGTTTCTATACTCATAATCTAACATTAACAAGTCTAATATAATAAAATGTGAAGAAAGAAAAACGTACCATACAGTACATTCCTTGGGTTCGATTCCTATTATCACAAAATATTTTTATTTAGATTCCTACGTATTGATTCTTATCGCTCAGTATTTGTAATTTAAAAAATAATCATACGTCATACTTTAAGATATTATTCATTGACAAAAATCTACGGGGTTGATGGATTTTTGCACTTATGTAGCAATGTTGCATATTTTGATATTTTTCATCATGACAGCCTCCATGGCGCAGTTGGTTAGGCGCCGGCTGTGAAACGAGATGCCGCGGGTTCGATCCCCGCACCGGAACAAAATATTTGTGTGATCCACAGGTATTTCTTTCGGGTCTGGGTGTTTGTGAGACCGAAAAGTCTCTCGTAGCTCCTGATACTCACGACACAAGACTCGATCTTAGTGTGGGGTCAGGACTATGTATGTGACTGTTGGGTGTATTTATTTATTTTATTATTATTTTTATTTCATGCATTCCATCCAAGACATTTCTGAACTTTATTAATTTAAATCCCGTTTTGACTAGACTAAGGTAAAAAAAATGTTTCGATAATTTCAAACCAAAAAATAAACGGACGCAGGGTCTTATGTTGTATGAACATAACTTTGTTATGGTTAGTGTTATCGTGTGTAGAAATGGAATCGTTTCGGAACGTTTGCCGCTTGTCTATGCCCCAGGCAGTATGGTTCAATAATCCTTGTCAGGAAATTGTCTATGGGTGGTAGACACAATGTTATCAAACTACTACACGTTATCCAGTTAAGAAAATATTTAAATGTGTTACATCAAAATTTAAACATCTAAATTGTCATTGAAATAAAACTAATTTTTACTGATTTTATCGCGGATTTGGTGTAATTTAAATATATTTTTTAACATCCCGACGTTTCAATTACTTTACATATAAAATGTAAAAATTAATTAACATTCGCGTAAATCTAAGAAACCATTATTTAAACTGTCATACAAATTAAACAAGATGTAGAAATCTATTCTGTAAAAAATATTCGATGGTAATACAATATACATAAACATAAACAAATATGAAATTCGATTTAACGGTATTACCATCGAATATTTTAAGTCGACTCCAAAAATGGGGATTATTCAACAACATTCGATAACTAAAATAGGTTTTAAATCTGTCTATGAATAAGGCCGTTAAAGTTTCCTATGGGAACTTCCATTAACCACTCTAATAAATAATTACTCTTGAACCAGTAAAATAACACACATACAATTTGTCGAACACAAAAACTGAATCAGTCTCCAAACCTATTGACAGACGAGTCGATAATATTGACTTTCCCAAAGGCGATGTACGTGACGGGATCTGTATTCGAAAATCTATTGCTGATGCTGTGTATACAAAACCAGAGATCGGTAGGTATGTGGGTTTGAATCCGTAAGCAATCATGGATAAAGCCATTTGTTTATTTTGTCAAATAAAGTTCAATATAACAAAAGATAATAAGTTTTGGTTGAGGTATTGTAAAAAGAAAAAGAGTGTTTTTTTTAAATAATTAAACGTTGATATCTCAAAAACCTAAGCAGACTCTTCCATATTTTCCAAGTATTTGGCGATATTTTCGGAAGGATATTTACCTCTAGAACAGTAAATCAGCAGACATGAAACATTTTACCGGCTAGGACCTTATAATCATTGACTCTTGATCACTCATAAACACTGTTATGTGGAAATTGGTTACATAATCAGTAAGATTTTTTTTCGGTTTTCAATCCTATTTAACTTGTGTGTTTTTATTGCGATGACTGGCGAGACGAGCATGCCATTCGCCTGATGGTAAGCGATATGACCGCTCAAGGACAGACAAAACCAAACAACACCATGAATTACAAAGCAATGCTTGGCATTCCACTGCGCTCGCAATCCTGATACATAAGATTTTAAGTCTCATTATGTCCAGTAGCTACTCTGGCTACAATGTCCTTCAAACCGGAACACACCAGCGCATTAATCTTTTGTCTGCATTTTACATAAAACTTTACTTTGATTTTGTGCCTGTTAAAGAATTAAAAACTTTACCGTAAAGTACAAGTAATTTCACAAGGAAACTGTCTTCGTAATAATGTTGAGTACTTAAACTTTAACAACTAACCAGCGTCCGAACAGTGCTTCCAAAATGTATTTAATAAGTCTATTATATTTATAATTAAGTATTTTATTAACAGGAACAATATAATATTATCTATCTTTATGTTATTGATCAAAAGTCTCTCGTAGTTCCCACCACACAAGATTTAATTGATCTTAATGTGAGGTCAGGACTATGTATGTGACTGTTGGGTGTATTTATTTATCTTCACTAGACCAGAACGGTTGTCTAAAACCGCTGTATTAACCTATATACGTCCCACCGCAGGGCACGAGTCTCTTCTACAATCGAGAGTACGATTGAGAGGGCTTAGGTCATATAGACCACCCTGCTGACCTATTCTTGGTTGGAAGATTATGCTTAAAAATTATTCGCTGGAGTTGAATAGAATTAATGTTCAATCTTTGAAAAATAACCCTGTATAGGTTTTTTAAGTGCGTGGTGGCCAGTTAATAACGGAACAGACACGGCTGCCTACTTGTTCACGGTGGTTGCGGTTTCAAATCCCAGGGCACACCTCTGACTTTTCGGAGTTTTGTGTGTATTGATAGTCAATCACCACGCACTTTAACGGTGAAGGAAAACATCGTAAGGAAACCTGCATACCGTAGCGATTTTAAGGAATTTCTACGGTATGTAAGTCTGCCAACCCGCACTAGGCCAGCGTGGTGGACTATATGGCCTAACCACTCTCAATCGATTCTCTCGATTGTAGAGTAGGCCCGTGCCCAGCAGTGGGACGTATATGGGCTGATACAATGCAATACAATTGGGTTTTTATTACTTTTTTATATACTGCCTGCTGTACGCTAGTTACGAACTAACGGCCGCACTTAGAGACATAATATAATGTCAATTAAATCGTTCCTTAGTATAGATTCTCTATGTAAAATCTATACTTAGTAATGATTTAATTGACATCAAATGTCTCTGAGTACGGCAGTAAGTATAAAATTCTAAAGGAGATTTATATACGAAGTATGAATGCGTAGTACATTGGTCTTGTTCGCGAAATATCTCAATTTATCTCCCGGAATAACTTTAATGAGTTTCTTGCCAGTGATCCTATTACGATCCGCTCAGATTTTATGGTCCTTTGGACATAACACTTATTGTACAGACGGGAGAAATTGAATAAATCGGTGTTAAAATTCATTAAAAATTATCTGTTTATTTTTTTCATAATATCTGTTTATAATCAATCTTAGTTCTTCTTTTATTGCGATGAATGGCGAGACGAACATGCCATTCGCCTGATGGTAAGCGATACGACCGCTCATGGACATTGCAAACCCAAACAGTATAAATTACAAAGCAACGTTTGGCATTCGACTGCGCTCGCCATCCTGAGGCATAAGATGTTAAGTCTCATTATGTCCAGTAGTTACTCTGGCTACTATGTCCTTCAAACCGGAACACAACAGTGCATTTACACTACTGCTTTTCCTACCCAGGCGGTCTCTCTCATACGAGAGACCTCCTAGCAGTTCTGGGCTAGATACTTTAATTCATTAAAACCATACTTTATAATTGGTTAAATATCACATTAGTGTTCCGGCAATATAGGCAATATAATTTATGAATTTCTCTAAATTATTCAGTAAAACTTAGTAGCGATTTCTGATGTAACCACCGTATTTTTTTACTATTATAAATTTGCAAAAAAAATTAATGTATGAATTTCTCTATGTACAACCAAGTTGCGTTTTCTACTATAACCACCGTATTTTTTTTTTAATTATAAACTTGCAAAAAATATTCTTCTGCTTTTCATCTCGTTAGCCACAAGAAGGTCAGCTGAACATAAGCCTCCAAGGTTCTCCACATCAACCTCTTGAAAAATTCAATTAATTTAAAATTTTTGCCTGACGTCGCTTGTACTTCCAATTAACCTAAATTCCTTACAACACAAAGCACTTCTTTAACCATTCGGTATCCTTTTCATTATATATTTACAGCGTTAACATAAAATGATCGATCAAAAACATCTTTTTATGGCAAATTGCAAACAATTGTTTTCGTGAAGTTGGCAAGCGCCTCCAGCGAAGACCCATTTCGAAGAATTATGACGCAATTAACTTAAATCACGTAATTATTTACATTTATTACAGAATTTATAATAAACAAAATTGATGATAAAACTATATCCATTTTAAGTTTATGTATAAATCTCTCTTCTTGAAGAATTATGAAATCTCATACATACATAAACTCACGCCTTTTTTCAGAAGGGTTAGGCAGAGGTGCCAGGACACCCACATTTCGCCTTGTATGTTCCATCCCACGACGTGATAGGGGGCGAGCCCATCACCATATCGGGCACAAATTCCTGATTCCGGGCTGATAATGAATATAAAATTCCAATTTAACTTTGCCAGACCCGGGATTCGAACCCGAGACCTCGGCTTTGTTGTCCCGTAGTAAAACTACGCCACCGAGGCATTCATAAAATATGCACCGAAAATTAACATTATAATACGGGATAAACAATTGTGAAGTTAATGGAAATTCCCAGTGGTTTTATAAATTAGGCGCTATCTTATCCGCTCCCGGGGTAGCCGCTCCTGGGACCGTTTGTACTAATATATTTTATATTATACAGGGTATATCAAGACTGCGACCGAAAACGAAGCCAGGTGGACTACCACCTAATACTATTAGTGACTTCAGTTACAATGCAACTAAAAATTTCGCAAAAAAAATCGACATTTTTTTTTGTAATTTTTTAATTATCGTCGTATTTGGGTGAAGAATAGGTACATATTTTTTTCCAAAATAATGATGTACACCTTTTAATTTTTAAAGAAGCAACGGTACGTAAGGGTTTAAAATACCATTTTCTCAAAAACTAAGGATTTACCACCTATAAACGATCATTAAAAAAAATCGAAAAAATAATCTGTTGTTTTTTTTGCGAAATTTTTAAATAAATTGTGTCTTTGACCACTAGAATTACCACCCGGCTTCGTTTTCGGCCGCGGTCTTGATATACCCGGTATAATATAGTTGATCTATGGTATCGATAACTGGAGCTGTTTGAGCATAATTTTCCATGTTTACCTTCTAGGCTTGGGATAACACTGTCAAAGGTAAGGTTTTAAAGGTCACCGAAGGGAACGTTTATGTGATCAAAAATAAAGGTGATAACAATCAATATAATTTACCTTTAATCATAAATAATGTTTTTTTTTTGTATTGTTTCTATATTGTGTATTTTTGTTCTTAATTGTGTACAATAAAGATTTAAATAAATAAATAAAGGAATAGGGAAAATCCAATATTACTTTGCCGGACCCGGGATTCGAACCCGAGACCTCAGCTTTGTAATCGTATAATAATCGTGGTAGTACAACTACGCCACCGAGACAGCATGAATCCTGAAAAATAAGAGTTATAATTATAATACTATTCGTTAAACCGTACTTTTGAGCTTTTTATGGATTACTTTAATAATAGAAATACGCCAGAAAATTTACATTTGCAAACCTAGTATTTTTAGTTTCGTAACCAATAAAAAAAAGATTTTTTCTATGCCTTTGCGTGCTCAAATAAATAAAAAACCTTCCCTTGTCAACGTCAAAACAGCAGTTTTTAAAACATTTTTCCTTTGACAAACACGGAGTTGTTGCCGGAGGGTGCAAAAAGCTTTTTTTACATTTTTATATACTAGTATAAAATCTAAGGTGGCTTTCGGAATTTAAAATACATAGGAATTTACAAATATTTTAATTCTTATACGGGTTACATCCAGACTGCGACCGAAAACGAGGTCAGGTTGTAGTATTAGTGACTTCAGACAACAAGCAAATAAAAATTTCGCAAAAAAGATATATGATAATTACTATTCCGTAGTTATTTATTATTTAGTACATAAAAGCCACTACACAGCAGACATATGTGAGTCGCGTGATCGCCAGATAAGATGGTGGCTCGACAGAACGACAAACTACATCGTAACTCTAGTTCACAAAGCCCCGAGCTAGATAAGGCTAACATTTAACTCTGGGACGCATTTGAAAGAAGTTTGGGGGTCGAAATTCGAGATTTAAGTTATTGAAAGACTAGTTGAGATAGTGCGCGAAAACAAGCTGCGATAGGAGGCTGATCCACCTAGATCTTTTGAGTACACATTATTAATATCACGGCCAATATAGTATTTCGTATTTATCACTTATCACTGACATAAATAAAAAAAATATTAAATAGAAATATACAAATGACTGCCTCGGTGGCATAGTTGTACTACGGTACGACTACAAAACTATGGTCTCGGGTTCGAATCCCGGGTCGGGCAAAGTGATGTTGGGTTTTCCTATTCATTATCAGCCTGGAGTCAGGAATTTGTGCCCGATATGGCGATAGGCTCGCCCCCTATCGCATCATGGGACGGAACATACAAGACGAAATGTGGGTGTCTTGGTGCCGCCTCTGCCTACCCCTTTTGCTATAAAGGCGTATGTTTATGTATGTATGTACGTATGTAGAAATATACAGTGATCGCGGGTTCAAATCCCAGAGCACATTTGTGACTTCTCAGAGTAATGTGTTGATAGTTAGTGATGATGAAACATGCATTGTAAGAAGTTCCATGGTATGTAAAGCTCATCAAAACGCCTTCCCCCCTATTTTTTACAAGCGGAAGCTGTTTATCTTCCGCTATGACCTGTCCTTCTTCAAACGAAGCTTAAAGAGAGTACTCTCCTTAAGGTAGGCAGCGAGTTTGTTGTGCAGGAGCCCTGGCACTGCGCAGGTTGAGCAGCGGTAGCCACTTACCATCAGGCGGGCCGCTAGCTCGTCTCCCTATAAAGGCAATAAAAAACAAAAAATCTTCAATTTCCATTACACCGGCAATGCCTCAAGAAATATAAAAATATATGCCCCTACCTCCCAAAACTTCCGTAAATCCGTCCCTGCCCCCACGAAGCTTCCGTCGACCTTCTCGCCTCCGGGATAACGTTCCTCAGTTTTACACTTTTTTTATAACTTGTTTCCTGTTCCCGACAAAGTCCATTCTTTAATGTTTGATTTCTGGATTTGTGACTTTTGGAATTTTTACTGTGGATGCGGGTAATGCCAATTTATATATGGTAAATAAATGAATGGCTGGAATGGAGACCAAGAACTGGATATAGAAACCGGGGCAGGCCTTTGACGAGGTGGACCGACGACCTGGTCCACGAGGCGGGGAGGAGCTGAATGAGGACTGCCCAGGACAGAACAACCTGGCATGCATTAGAAGAGGCCTACACTCAGCATCGGGTGGATACATAGGCTGTAGAAGAAGAAGAAGAAGAAGAAGAAATAAATACACCTAAAAGTCATTCATATTTCTGACCCTACAGTAAGATACAAATCTTGTGTGGTGGGTTTTAGGTTTGTTTTAATAATAATAAGCGTTTATTCCCATAAATTTGTACATCAATAGGTAACACTTAACTAAACAAAGCTGAGATCAAAAGTATCTAAAATAATATAAAAATTCTACTTAACGTAAATAATTTTGATAATTCTTGTACACCAAGATGCGAGGTATCAGAAACTACGAGACTTCTCGGTTTCATCTAAACTAGGAACAAAAACTAGACCCAACAGTCACATACATAGTCCTGACCCCACATTAAGATCAATTAAGTCTTGTGTTGTGGGTATCAGGAACCACGAGAGACTTTTCGGTCTCACAAACACCCAGACCCGAGACAATAACCTGTGGTTAACACAAACATTTGTCTTGGTGCGAGCATCGAACCCGCGGCCTCTCGTTTCACAGCCGAGGTCTAACCAACTGCGCCACAGATGCTGTCACGGCTCCAATATTTTAATTTAAAAAAGTTAAATTACTAAAAATGGTCTCATTGACATCTTGACCTAAAAAGCAAATTTTCGAGCCTACATCACCTTAAAAAATGCGATTTCTCGGTACTAAAGTGAATGTGCCGAATACATTTTCATAAAAACTTCTTTGAAAATGGCCGCGGTAAACTTTCAAATAATAAATAGCTTACATAAGAGCCCCGTTGAGAGTGGCACAACTTACATTTTTCACGTGGAGAATATAAAAATTGCTATAATATTACGCGGGAGTTACAGCGAAGTGACTTATCAATCTTGAGTACAAATTGTTCCTTTTTTCGTAATTGCGTGTATGTACTTACGTCTGTCTTCTTTTACCTACTTTCTTGGTGTAATGTTTTTTCAAATTCAAATTCATATTCAAAATATTTTATTGTGGTACATAGGTGAAAATGGTGTTACATTGGCTTGTTTAGTACAGCTATGACCCGCCATATTGGCATACAATAGTTTAGGATACATTTTTTTTTAATCCAATTTACAATTTACAACAAAATAATTAAAAATATAAGACATAACAACAAATAAAAACAAAACTTACGTATCCAAAATAAAAAAGAAGAAAAAAACTAATACAATAAAATAAGCAAAATTAACAATTATTCCGTTTAAATAGTCATTTAAATTGTAGTAGCATTTACTAATTAATTACCTATTATTGGTCCTGGTTAACGTTGCAAGAAGTCGCTGGATGCAGGTCGATCAGCTTCGATGCAACTTCCAACAGGTCGATATGGAGAACCCTTTGGGGAGCCTATATTTGGCAGTGGACTTCCTGTGGTTGAATAGAGAGAGAAAGAGAGAGAGAATATCCATTATAGTGATAGAAATACACCTGAAAGTACGTATTGTAATACCAAGATTTTATTTTTAAACTTTACGCCTAGCCAAGGTACCTGACAACCAAAACACAACTTGTTTCCTTATTGTCATATCCAAAGAAGCATATACAGAACCACAAACTAAATGCCAAAACGTAACGAGTGAACCCATATCCTAATAATTTTACCTTCAGCACTTTTACTACTCGGTGGCGTAGTTGTATTACGGTGAGGTTACAAAGCTGAGGTCTCGGGTTCGGGTTCAGCCGTCAGAGTCAGGAATTTGTGCTCGATATGGCGATAGGCTCGCCCCCTATCACATCGTGGGACGGAACATACAAGGCGAAGTGTGGGTGTCCTGGTGACGCCTCTGCCTACCCCTTCAGGAATAAAGGCGTGTGTTGATGTTTGTATGTACCTTTACTACAACGGCCTACATTCGCCTACTGCTGAGCATAATTTGCGAGAGCCTTTCAATCTCAATCACACCGTCTTAAAATAAAAAGTATAATACACTCAAATGATTTTCCGTCGGTGTGACGGCGGTCGGTTGACCCCGGAGGATCCCGGCCGGGTATTTATCGCTTGTACGACGTGTATCCGGGTATCCGGGTAGAGACATTATGGTACGTAAGGCGCACCGCGACGCCAATTCACTTTCAGGGTTGATACTATTATAAGAATAAGGATAAACGGGGATTATGGTGAACAACAATTATTGTGCTTCTTTTGAATTATACTATGATTCTATAAAAATAGATGACTAAAGCAAACGACATAGCAGGATAAGTACAATGATTTTAAGAATACATTGACGTTTAATTAAATAATCAGAGTACATAGAGAGCTGAAATTTGCATGATAAAAGTACCTACCTTATTCGAACCAACATGTTTTCAAAAGGTATTCCAGTTAAGTTATAAAAAGAACGAAAGGGTCTGGTTTAATACATTACTAGCCATACCAGTCATCTTAAAATTTAATATAGCCCGATATTTTTATTGCAAAGAAGCAAAATAATGTATTATTTTAACATTTAAGCAAAGCACAAAACAATTTTTCTCTAAAATAAATCAAAAGTGCCGCCCAACGTGGGGCTCGAACCCACGACCCTGAGATTAAGAGTCTCATGCTCTGCCGACTGAGCTAGCCGGGCTTATAGCATCGTTAGGAAATTAATGCTTCAGGAAATGCATGAGGCTAGACGTACGATATGGAATGTAATTTAGATAAAGTGAAAACAATTAAATCTAAGACAAGTCTAATTTGCCATTTAGCACCTTAAAGCTGAAGAGTCTGTAAGTCGTGATTCCGAAATGAAATGAAATTAATTGATTGAATCCATTAAAATTTTCAACATTATTTAGATTCAGTCATTGTTTTATCTTACTTTTTAATATAAATATGTCTATGTTATTTTTAATATGGCTGAGTGAAGCGAAGTAGGCCATAATAATATTTCGCCAAGATTCGATATTTCTAGATTCGAATTCCTTGAGCAAGTCAATTTGTGTGAGTTGTGAGTGTACATCGTATGGATTGTTATCATTTTATTATGACAACATATTATATAAAGTAAAAATCCTAAAGGTGTTTTCATTCCTCTACCTACCTGTAATTGTGTGATATTCACGCCTCTGCCTATCTCATATAGCAAGCGCAATGTTTTCAAATAATCACAAATATACATGCATATATAAGCTCACGTCTTTTCCTGGAAGGCGTAGGCAGAAATGCTATAAGGACACCCACATTTCGCCTTGTATGTTCCGTCCCACGATGTGATAGGGGGCGAGCCTATCGCCATATCGGGCACAAATTCCTTACTCCGGGCTGATAATTAATAGAAACCTCTAATATATCTTTCCCCGACCCGGGATTCGTACCCAAGACCTCAGCTTTGTTATCGTACCGTAGTACAGCTACCCCACCGAGGTAGACATCTAGATATAAATCAATTTGGTCGAAGTATTTCAATGTTTAAAATATGTACATATTTTACGAAGGCACTCGTATCATTTATCTTGGGAATATGTGTGTTGTAGACAATACATGAATAAGCTATTTACTAAGTCGCCTAAGTTCATATTATAACTTAATATCTAAATAAATAAATAAATACACCCAATAGTTAGAAAAATTAATAAGCTGTATTAATTTTTAAACTAACACAAGATTTTATTATTTTTTCACGATCCAACAACATAATGATTATTTAAACATGAAGAATAATTAGTTACGATTTCGTAACCCAATCAATTCTAGTGAAAAACAAATCAATTCTAATGAAAAAGAAAATGATTAGATGACAATAATGTAAGTTAACAAACTTAGACCATTTACAATTTCCCCAATTCTGTATTATACCAGCACCACGTACATGAGTAATACGGTGAACTTTTTAAACAAGTAACAACGAAGATCAGAAGTTGGGCCTTATTTTGCTAAAAACTTTTCAGTAAATACAAGATTTCAAAGTATATATTATGTACATACGTGCATACATGACTGCCTCGGTGGCGTAGTTGTACTACGGTACGACTGCAAAGCTGAGGTCTCGAGTTCGAATCCCGGGTCGGGCAAAGTGATATTGGGTTTTTCTATTCATTATCAGCCCGGAGGCAGGAATTTTTGCCCGATATGGCGATAGACTCGCCCCCTATCACATCATGGGACGGAACATACTATACAAGGCGAAATGTGGTAATCCTGGTGGCGTCTCTACCTACCCCTTCTAGGACAAAAGCGTGAGTTTATGTATGTATGTATGTTTTTACGTACATGTTCTCATCGTAATCTTTGAACCTTATTTCTGAATTTGTTTGGATCAAAATATGTTCGCTTCAATGGTCAATGTACAGATCCTTGGAGGCCTATTTTCACCAGTGGACTTCCTGTGTCTGAAGAGAGAAGCGAAGTGGAATGTCAAGCATTGCTTTGTAATTGCTTTGTTTGGTTTTGCTAATGTCCATGAGCGGTCATATTACTTAACATCAGGCGAATGGCATGCTCATCTCGCCATCCATCGCAATAAAAAAAGACTGCAGGCTGGCATAACAGTTTCGACCGGCAATTTCCATCTCTCACCGGTGTCTCTTTGTCTGATCTGCATTACACATACCATAAGTCGCAATATAACGACTGTAAAGTGTAAAGTTTTCAAATAAATTAAAAAAAAAATATGAGTATAAAATAATCTACGAAATCAAGAGACAGAAAACATTATTATTACGTGCTAGAATTCCAAAAAATAGGTCACGTCGAAGTGAAAAGTTTAAATTGCTGGGCAGCGTAGCATGAGCAACGCAGATTGATCGACGGATCCCGCGGATACGGCATCGGATATTATCCGCTAGCTTTATCCAACGGGTTTGGTTTGAGATGTTTGTTTAAAATTGTGGGAACTTTAATTCTGTATTAATTGTAGTAAGTATCTTCTCTTTGTGTGTTTAATCAAAAATAAAACTTAACAATATAAAGATTCTATTCAAAGAATGATTGCTGCGAAAACATACTTATTTATAATAGTAACTAAAATATGCGACTTTTCGGGTTCAGCATGGATAAATCTCTATGAGTAGCCCAACGTATTATAATCGACCGATGAGAGATAATTATTTCTTACTAGGACATACGTACGCAATTTCTCACACTGCGAATATTAATCTATACTAATATAATACAGCCTCCGTGGCGCAGTTGGTTAGACGCCGGCTGTGAAACGAGAGGCCGCGGGTTCGATCCCCGCACCGAAACAAATATTTGTGTGATCCACAGGTATTTGTTCCGGGTCTGGGTGTTTGTGAGACCGAAAAGTCTCTCGTAGCTTCTGATACCCACGACACAAGATTCGATCTTAGTGTGGGGTCAGGACTATGTATGTGACTGTTGGGTGTATTTATTTATTGTTGGGTGTATATATTTATTATTTATTGAACCGATTTGAAAAATTCTTTCACTGGTGGGAAACTACATTATCCTCGGATGACATAGATTATATTATTTTCAAAAAAAATTGGGATCCTTACTCAAACTCTAATAATGTAACCCAAAGTGTAAAAAGAATACCTATAATATTCTTTACATCGCGTGCGCTGCGAAAACTATAATATGTTGTTGATGTGGACTGGACTCAAAAACTATCTGCACCCGGGCGAAGCCGGGCCGAGCCGCTATATGCAATATTCGCGAAGACGTTGCCACATACATTATCACCATTTTTAGAAAGTAAAAATAAAGGACTACCTCGGTGGCGTAGTTGTATTACGGTATGGTTACAAAGCTGAGGTCTCGGGTTCGAGTCCCGGCTCGGGCAAAGTGATATTGGAGTTTTCTATTCATTATCAGCCCGGAGTCAGGAATTTGTGCCCGATATGGCGATAGGCTCGCCTCCTATCACATCGTGGGACGGAACATACAAGGCGAAATGTGGGTGTCTCTGCCTACCCCTTCGGGGATAAAGGCGTGAGTTTACGTACGTAAAAATAAAGGCTGATGAACAAAGAAAATATTATCACACAGACAATACATGCACAACTTTATTACATAAAAGCCGAGTTCCCGAAGGTCGATAGGGATGAATAATGACCCCTCATGACCCCTGTGACAGTCTAGGATATCTGGATTAGGTTTTTTGCGATAAAGTCTTCAATAAAGCCAAGTTTTTATCATTCGTGGTATGATATGAGGCGGCTTAGATCGGAAATTGACGGGTAATTAAGATTCTGATGTAAAATGGCGGTCGGGAATTGTTTTTATCGCTATTATGAAATCGTTTTGTGACAGTATTGGGAAATGGGAAAGAATATAATTTGGTTCAGTAAGATAAGCAACGCGTAGTTGGATGCCTTTATAGCTTAGCCTAAAATCAGCTGTGAAATAAGAAATTGTTGATTCGATTCTCGCATCTAAACAAATGTTTCTAAATCCCATAAACTCACGCCTTTTTGCGAGAAGGCTTAGTCAGAGGTGCTACCAGGACACCTAAGTTTCTCCTTGTGTGTTCCATCCCAAAATGTGATAGGGGGCGAGCCTACCGCTATCTATATCAGCCCATATACGTCCCACTGCAGGGCACGGGCCTACTCTACAATCGAGGGAATCGATTGAGAGTGGTTAGGCCATATAGTCCACCACGCTGGCCTAGTGCGGGTTGGCGGACTTACATACCGTAGAAATTCTTTAAAATCGCTACGGTATGCAGGTTTCCTCACGATGTTTTCCTTCACCGTTAAAGTGCGTGGTGATTGACTATCAATACAACTACCGCTATATCGGGCATAAATTCCTGACTCCGGGCTCATAATGAAGAACCTGAAAAGTCGCTCGTAGTTCTAATACTAACGACACAAGACATATATGTAGTAACATTGCAGAACTAAAATTTCTACATTGAAATAAAACTGCGGACTCCGCCCCGTGACAACAAAAGCTGTAAAGTCATCGAAACATCGGGAAGTTAAAAAATGTAAAAATTAAACCAAATCGCGATAAAATCCGTATAAAATAGTTTTATTTCAATGTGTAACATTCGTGTAAATCTAAGAAACCATTATAAAATTTCTACCTTTGAAAGCGTTGATATCAGCAACCAGGTAACAAAATAAACCAATTCATTTTTTTAAAAGGTCTAAAAAGTAACTGCCTCGGCGTAGTTGTACTACAGTGCGATTACAAAGCTGAGGTTTTGGGTTCGAATCCCGGGTTGGGCAAAGTGATATTGGATTTTAATATCCATCATCAGCTCGGAATTGTTTGTTTATGTTATGTATGTATGTCTAAAAAGAAATTTTACGCCGACGACACCCATTATAAAGGTGAAGGAAAACATCGTAAGGAAGCCTGCATATCATGGCGATTTTTCAATAAATAAACGGTATGTAAAGTCCGCCAATCCGCAGTAGGCTTATGGACTATACGGCCTAACCCCTCTCAATCGTACTCACGAGTGTAGAGAAGGCCCGTGACCTGCAGTGGGACGTATATGGGCTGATACAGATACACGTAGGTGTGGGATAAGAATAGACTGCATCCTCCCACATATTATATGGGGACTATTATTTATTTTTATTTAAATCCTAAATCCCATACAAAAGTTTCGAAGAAAGATAACAATGGACGTATATTTTAAAGTGAGCCAACATTTTTCAACGTAATTGTTCGCAAACTCTTTAACCTGCGCGGCGAGAGTTCGCAGTTTTATATTTGTTAAGCGCTGCAACGGCGCGCGTTTAATGGCTGCGCTGGTAAAAAGCGACGAAAGCGCCACACGTACAATTGAGCACGATATTGTATACGGAACTGATATTATTTTAGATATAAAGGACAATTTTTATTAAATCAAACTACAAGAGACATTACGGTTTCACTGCCCTGTGTCGGTTACATTGGCGTCCAGATTTATTTGATAAATTATTCATAAATAACAACCGACACGAATAATATTTGTGTTTATTTGCACAGTTCCTGACTAATCGATGTAATACAAATTATACTGATATACCTAAGACATCCTATATTTGGCTACAATAATAAAAGTGCGCACAGTACAACATTAAGATCGAAAACAAATCCTTGTGATTGCACATACATTTGTATCGGACTCGCGGCATCTTGTCTCACAGCCAGGACAGCCAATAGCGCCACACACGCTGAAATATAAAGAACTAGGAAGTTAGACACTACAAATGACCGTAATAATGCCAGATATCTTAGGACACTGAACACGATAGTAGACAACCTGTAAATAGAACACAGGTAAGTATGACATGTTTCGGGTACAACCTTTATCTAATAATATCACTTTGCCCGACCCCGGATTTGAACCCGTGACCTTCACGTTGTAATCGTACAACAGCGGTACCGAGGCCCTCAAAAATATTAATATTGTAGAATAAGGATAATAAACTTTTGTACGTGACTATACAAAAATTTTCAAATCCGATTACGCGGTGAGTCCGCGATTATTGTTTGTAATTCCCAACATTCCTGGAAACTTATAATCCACACCCAGCGCAATAAATTAAAAATATTCGCCAGCCCGGATTCCTTCAGTTGCATGAGACTTAAACTTTATGGTACGGACTACGGACAAATTGTTTGTAGCTTACCCGACTATGTAACAAAGGGAGGTTATGTGTTAAGTTTTGCCATTTAGAAAATTGTCCGCTTTAATATTAGATAGTATCAAAAATGCGTACAAAACACTTGTTTGGTAATCAGTCTATATTTGCTAAAAAGTGACGTCACAAATTTTAGTCATTTAAGGTTTCTGTATATGTATTAGCCTGTATACGTTCCCCTGCAAGACATGGGCCTCCTCTACAATCGAGAGTACGATTGAGAAGGGTTAGGCCATATAGTCCAGCACGCTGGGCTAGTATGGGTCGGTGGAATTTACATACCATACAAACTTTAGATTTAAGGTTCGGAATTTTTAAAATTTCTCAACTATTTGTTCGACCCCGTATTGTTCCATATTTTTTGGCGATTTATGTTGAACTCGATAATATGAAGTAGGTATGAACTATAAAGTGTAAATAAAATAATATACCTACCTATCAAGTCAAATACCTTCCAGCACTTGAGTCCTCTATGATTTAGAAGCATTTAGGCTTTATTTAACCACATTAACCTAGTTATTTAGTACAACATGGCACAGGTGACATAACTTTGAAATTCATGAGGAACACTCTCAGGAATGCAACCTTACGCCTAAATTTTATCAAAGTTACAACTAAATATCAAAAAGTCATAGGATAAGGATCGAACCTGCTTCTCGACAGACTTGGCAGCCTCCTTGGCGCTGTTGGTAAGACGCTGGCTGTGGAACGTGAGGCCGTGGGTTCGATCCCCGCACCTGGCACCAAGACAAATATTTGTGTGATCCACAGGTATTTGTTTCGGGTCTGGGTGTTTGTGAGACCGAAAAGTCTCTCGTAGTTTCTAATACACGACACAAGACTCGATCTTAGTTGGGTCAGGACTATGTATGTGACTGTTGGGTGTATTTATTAATTTATTTACCTCCGAAAATTCCACTCTGGTAGTCTTCCACATAGATAAGACATATATTATATATTCAAGAAGCTAGATGTAAAGTACCCCGGAATATATCTTGTACGAGCCAAGTTTAGTTATATAGCTGTCGGCAGTTTCATGATAAAAGCTGTTCTAAGCTCTCAAAGATACTTGCTACTTACTTACTTCTACTTGCTCTTCTAGATATATTATAACTACATAATATATCTAGAAGAGCTTACAACAGATGACTATATTAATAGATATACGAAACAGTTTGTTCGTTACATTTTATGCGTAAATATGTGGATGTATAGTACTGATTTTAGAAAATTCGTAGTCAGGAAATTGAAGAAAGATACAAGCTAATTTTATAACTAAATTAAAACCTCAGGAGATCACAAGATGAGGCCAACTTTATTAGATGATTATGAATTTCTTCTCTTTCATAACCAACTGCGCTGCAAGGGCTGTTAAAAAACTTTTACTTTCACAAATCCTACTACGTATCGTCGTATTTTTTTATTCTTTAGATATAGCATCACCTAATAAAAAGACACTACAAAGTAAAAATAAAAATCAACTACAAAGTAATAAATAATATTTATTTCAATGTACTTGTGTATTGTAAACGTTGATTAATTCGCTTATTGACTTGACTAGCCAACAAATGAAAATATATTCGTAACATATTAAGACGGTTCGGCGAGTACTAAACATGTAGAAATTAAAATATAAGGCATAGGTTTCTGAGAACAAAAATTTTTGAAGTTTTAGGCAACCAAACCCGCATCCACAAGTCAGTACATATTAACCCGTCTAATACAACACATCTCAGTGCAAGTTTCACAATTTCCCGCCAAGGTTACGTAATAGTGCGCTTACACGCCGCTAACCCTGCTAATGCTCGCGAGAAACGAGCAGCCTGCAATCACTGCTGCAGGGTAGGGTTGATACTCGTGTTAAAGAAAAAATATGGTGGAATTGACAACGTCAGTCAAGCTGTGGAACGGTTTGCCATCATACGTGTTCCCGCCTTACTATAATCCTAGGTCCTTCCGCCGTAGCGTGAAGAGGCATCTCAGCGGGCCGGCATGATTGTATCGAATGGTATGAGACTACAGTCTGATACCATTCGATACTCTATCTGGACGGCATTAGCACTTACCACTAGGTGCAATGCAGTTACTATGCCATGCCAGAATATAAAAAAAAATTTGAGTGACATACAAGGATAGAAAAAAGTAAGGGTTAGGATTTTTGGCGTTAATGTAAATCTGTTGCAAAAAGGCGCTGGTGGAAACCCATGGAGGAAGTTTATCAGCTATGACCTTCCTGTGACTGATGTTGGTGATAATGTGTATTGAAATCTGCGTATTACTAACAGGTAAAAAGGAAATATGACAGGAAGGGGATAGGAGGGGGAGGGGGAGGGGGATTAGTGGTAGAGCCACGCTGTTCTCAGTTATGACTCAAATGTATGGGCAGGCTCGTCCGGAGCGCACACTGAAAATCGACATGAAACGACAGTTCGTTCGGTAAGTGAGATTGCCGCCTGCCCAATACCTCCTTTTTCTCTCCCCTCTCCTCCCAATTTGACGGGCCGGCAACACATCCATGATCCAGCGTTGTGGATGTGACCTGTTTGCTGGACCTATGCAATGAAAAAGGGGTACAGAAACTCCAGCAAACTCACTCGTCGCACAATAGTAAAGCAGTCGCTTAACGAGGTTTTTATGAGCCTAAGGAACCACCCCGTCAGCTCATTATTACAATTGACAACATTGAAACCTCGCTATCACTTTAATTGACTGCATAATCACAGCCTCTGAGGTACAATTTGTTATTTGTAGCGTGGGTGTGAAAAAAGACGACGGATTCCATATCTCCACCGGACAAATGATTTATTTTATCATTATTATTATTTATTTGTTCACTTAACAACTACTTTAACAGTGTTTACTTTAACACAGTAGTGTTGACTATCGTATGATATTTTCTCATTATCTTAACTTAAATCTATTTTATCCTAACCAATTGTGAACAATGACACTTTCCTAAATTCACTCAGCGTGCATGTTTGGGTAATCCAATAGTGTTTGTTTCGTCTCTCACAATTTCTGTTACATAATTTATATCTTAGGGTGGAATCAGAAAAATGCGACTGTTGGATGTCTTTATATTTATTATCGTAATAGCAGCCCTATTCAGTATTGTATGTAGAAACGCGCAGTTCGACTTGGCTTACACAGCAAGTCTTGGATGCTATTTTAAATAAAACTGAAGGAAAACGGGCCAAGTTGCAAACAATCCGAGCCTTCCAGACACTACTTAAAACTGACCTCAAACTTTACTCTACTCAAGAAACTGATGTACTTCGAAAAAGGAGTAGGAAAAATTTACTTTCCGTATTTTTATGATTTTACAATATAATATCCATATTTATTTACTTATTATGCTTTTTATACAAAGTATAAAAGCGGAGTAAAAAGTATAAAGTATAAAAGCGGATAGTTTCTGGTTTTTAACAATTAATTAAGAAAACAGTAGCTTATGTTACAAGTGCGATATTTCCGAACTTGTATTTTGCGATAAAATCCGTAAAAATTAGTTGTATATCAATCTAGTTATTGAATCTTCTGCCCGCAAACTTCGTCCGCGTGACTAACTTTATTTGAAATTTCCCATCCTGTCCCGTCCCGTTATATCCCGCCTGTCCATCTCATTCTCACTCAAGGCTTGTAAACCAGTCCCGTCCCATCTCTTTGAGTATAAAAAGGTAATAAATATATCGGGATTCCTTCTTCATCCCACCAGAACATTATTTTTATCGGAATAAAAAGTAGCTTAAGTGTTAATCCAGGGTGTCAGCTACCTCCCTACCAAATTTCATCGAAATCCGTTAAGACGTTTCTGAGTTCATCGCGCACAACCGCACAGACAAACAGATAAAATATATAAAAATATTTTTTTTTGAGTTCAATTACTTTAATACAGACCTTCATATTCGTTTTTCTCGTTTATCTTCCATGTACAAATTTGTTATACGAGTACATACATACATAAACTAACGCCTTTATCCCAGAAGGGGTAGGCAGAGGCGCCACCAGGACACCCACATTTCGCCTTGTATGTTCCGTCCCATGATGTGATAGGGGGCGAGCCTATCACCATATCGGGCACAAATTCCTGACTCCGAGCTGATAATGAATATAAAAACCCAATATCACTATGCCCGACCCGGGATTCGAACCCGAGACCTCAGGTTTGTAATCTTACCATAGTACAACTCCGCCACCTAGGCAGTCAGGCACAAGTTATATTATAGATTAATATAGATATGTCACATCCGTGCGCCCGTGACCGCCAACTTTTATTAGTATAGCTGGTAGTGGAACGGCACGGTGTGAGCGGTGATTCAGAACGTATATTCGGGTTTAAGATCGTGTACTGGACGGCTTACATTTCAGCTGCGTCGCATTCACAGCATTTTTATCATTTATTTAATTATTTATTTTAATTCAATTAACACGGTTACACACCTATTACAATAATTGAATATTATTCCACTATGAAAAATACAAATATTTAACAAATAAATTAACGACAATAAGAATAACAAAAATATAACTATATATAATGTAACTTACATAACAAGATATATGTATAATAAGTTCTATGTGATGGTAATATTTATTATTTATCAGTAGCTTTATTTCTAGATTCTTCAGTTGTATAAATTGAGTTCCGAAGATATTGTAATAGGCATGTATTATTCTCTGAAAGTAGGTGGCACATTTAGTCTTCATTTTTTTTATTTCATTCTCACTGTCAATTACAATCGTTGTCGAGACTTCGACATTACCAGAGGTTCTCGAGGACTCATTCGTCATTTAAATCGTAAAAGCCTTTGGAGAGCTAAGCTATCAACCAAAAATGCTATTTTTTATTAATTAATATTATTATCTTTGACAACTAATTAAGATTAACTCGACTGGCACTGCAAATACGTCTCTCATATGTGAGAGGCCTGGGTAGGTACCACCGCAAAGTCTATTTCTCTCGACAAACAGCAGTGTAAACGCACTGTTGTGTTCCGGTTTGAAGGACATTGTAGCGGTCATATCGATTAACATCAGGCGAATGGCATGCTCGTCTCGCCATTCACTGCAATAAAAAAATGCTTGGAGTTTAGATAAGCTTTGCAATGAAAATAATAAACAATTATTTATTTTCAACTCCTTTTCTTTCTGATAAATTACCATCCGGGCTAAAAACAATCTAGTGCCTGTTACAAATTCTGTAAGCTTCAAAGCTTGGTGTCAATTTGTGTGCTGTTCATCCTGGATTACTGAAGTTGCAATGCGGGTAGTCTTTATCTACAAATATATTTTGGCCTTTCATAAACTACACAGTAGTTACTTTGAAAGCCTCCGTGGCGCAGTTGGTTAGACGTCGGCTAAAAAAGTCTGCAGTTTCGTCCCCGCACCGAGACAAAATTTTATGCGATCCTCAAGTATTTTTTCGGGTCTGGGTATTTGTGAGACCGAAAAGTCCCTCGTAGTTTCTGATACCCACGACACAAGACTTATATTTTAGGAAAATGGAACTCTGTATTGATTGTATAATATTAGTTAGAATAAGGATATTAACTTGCCAAGGATTTACATACTCAAACATAGCTATCGCTTTACAAATATCGCGTGCACTACACCGCAAGCTTTATCTAAGCTGCCAAGATTCGCTGTGGATTTTAAGCTGGTATATTCGGCTCTGAATTTCAGCTTCAGTTGGAACCACTGAATAAATCCTTTTCATCTAGATAATACTCATACACGAAACACTGGATAGGTACGTTTCATTAGCTTGTATATGAATACGAGTAAATAAAGCGACAAACTGTTTTGTGCGTATAATTTCGTGCGTATATAATCTTTGACAACTTATTAAGATTAACTCGAAATGCACTGCTAGTACGTCTCTCATATTGTGAGAGGCCGCCTGGGTAGGTACCACCGCAATGTCTATGTCTCCCGACAAACAGCAGTGTGAATACACTGTTGTGTTCCGGTTTGATGGACATTGTAGCCAGAGTAACTACTGGACATAATGAGACTTAACATCTTATGTCTCAGGATGGCGAGCATGAATTCATGGTGTTGTTTGGTTTCGCTACTGTCCAGGAGCGGTCATATTAGGCGAATGGCATGCTCGTCTCGCCATTTATTAGAATAAAAAACAAACTAGAATTTAGTACTTTTTTACTTTTTGAGTTTTATCCAAATAGAATGTTGAAAGACCGCCATCTTGCTGTTCTTCCTAGCATTTTTTCTTAAATAATTATCGATTCGTATAGTATACATTAGACTATAGATTTTATACCTAAGCTCACACTTGTAGCCCGAGAGGGATAGGGAAAGAAAATGACTCGTATAAAAACGGATTGCTCGACTGCAAGTTGAAACCAGAATCTTACAGTTCGTAGCTTATTAATTCTGCCACTGAAATAGCAGATTTTCTTAACTAAAACATCCACGGCCTTATTCATAGACAGTTTTAAAACCTACTTTCGTTATCGAATAATTCGTCTCCTTCGCTCAAACTAAATTCAAAATCGTTCGAAAGAGACAAAAAATTTTATAACTAAAATAGGTTTGAAAACTGAAATAAATAAGGCTGCTAGTAATAATTTACAGGTGCACTTTACATTTATATTTAACACTACTTCATGTAACACGTTTCGCACTTACAGCATCAAAAAGGATTTCTTAACAGTTAGCAGGTAAGCACGTTTTTGAAAGTGTTGGCTACGGCATTAATGCGACAGAATTTCTGAATCGCCGGTACCAGGTGCAAGGAATTATTGCCGTTTTGTGAGCGCAATAAATTTACTAATGGTTTTCACTGCATTTCAGCTTTAAATGGGAAAAAATCGATTAGTCTGGAGGCGTCAATGTGCGATATCAAGTCTTGGTTTCTTTTTTAACTGACTTCAAAAAATTAGGAGGTTCTCAATTCGTCTGAATGTTTTTTATTCGTGTTCGCCGATTACTTGAAGATGCCTGAACTGAATTGGAAAATTCTTAAAATAAATCACAATAACTGTCCCATAAAAATTGGTGAAGACTTGATTAATATCTTCGAACCTGAAGATTAGAACTCCTCAAAATTGAGTACTTTATCGGGCACAAATTCCTGACTCCAAGCTGATGACTTTTCCCGACCCGGGATTTACACCCGAGACCTCAGCGTTAAATCGTAACGCAGTTCAACTGCGCCACCGAGGCAGTATAAATAAATAGAACATTAAAATATTAACAACAAACGAAATATTTGGCATGTGATTATCCAGATTATACAGTACAGTGAAAAGTTCCCCGTGGGACGCACCTGGAATACCATGTGCCCGTAATTGCCGCCCGGGAGATAATGCAAGAATTATTATGCCGGCGTAAATTAACTTAACTATCATAGTGCAAATAGTGGAGCTAACATTACGTATTGTGCGTCATACATATTAACCTTTAAGCCCCATTTACACGGAGAGCTTTTCGCGGCGATAATCGTATGCCTTTATCAAATGACATAACTGCAATATACAGGGTATATCAAGACTGCGACCGAAAACGAAGCCAGGTAGCATTTGTGACTTCAGACACAATGCAAGTAAAAATTTCACACAAAAAATCGACTACTTTTTTTTGTATTTTTTTACTTAACGTCGTATTTGGGTGTTATATACATAGTTTTCCTAAAATATTGATGTAGACCTCTTTATTTTTAAACACTCAATGGTACGTAAGGGTTTATATTATTATATTCAGCAAAACTAGGTATTTACCACCCTAACAAGAGGACTTTTAAAAAATTCTAAAAAATATCTTTTGCTGCTTTGGTGAAATTTTTATTTGCATCGTGTCTGTAACTACTAAAACTACCACCTGGCTTCGTTTTCGGTCGCAGTCTTGATATACCCGGTATAATTGTGTTTTGACAAACGTTTACACGATGCAACTTTTTTATATCCTTACGATAATCGTATCTTCGAGAAACTCTCCCGCGTAAATGGAGCTTTATTGAGGGTAAATTTACTTTTATATTTAATTTTTATATATTGCAATGAATGGCGAGACGAGCATGTCATTCGCCTGATGGATACCACCGCTTATGGACTGTAGCAAAATCAAACATGAGTTACAAAGCAATGCTTGGCATTATACTGTGCTCGCCTTTCTGTATCAGCCCATATACGTCCCACTGCTGGGCACGGGCCTACTCTACAATCGAGAGAATCGATTGAGAGTGGTTAGGCCATATAGTCCACCACGCTGGACAAGTGCGGGTTGGCGGACTTACATACCGTAGAAATTCTTTAAAATCGCTACGGTATGCAGGTTTCCTCACGATGTTTTCCTTCACCTGCTTCTTACTGAAGCATAAGACAAATATAAATTTCTTGAAAAACAATATTTTTAGAGGTGTATAACTTTAACCCCGTTGTGTCAGAATTAAACGTAACTAAACGTTTTTTTGTCAGCTAATGTCAAATTGACTTTTGTGTGCTTCCTGTTTCTTGTCTCTTCCGTTTTCTTGATCCGCACACTTGTTTTTGTTGTAATGTCTAATTTAATTATTAAAGTCATTTCAATCAAGTGTTTAAGTATTCATTTATTATAAAATACCAACATGGTAGCAGAGCTCGGTTGCGAAAAGGCCCCGAAAGCGAATATTTTGGACGGATCGTGGTAATAAGAAAAGGTTGAATGAAAACACCACCAAGCAAAAACACGTGCCACATAGCAAAAATGGCATCCTCACAAATAATGCACATTGAAAAACTGAAGGGTTCGGAGAACTATTCCACATGGAAATTCTCAATGAAAATGTTACTCATACACGAGGAACTTTGGGAATTTGTGGAACATGACAGCCAGGACAAGAAAAACGTGGACAAAGCATTGGCGCGCATTGCCCTGTCTGTTCAGCCCGCCGTAATTCCATATCTCCGCTCAGCAAAAAGCGCATATGAAGCATGGAATAATTTAATGAAGGCATATGAGGGTCGTGGATTATGCAGGAGACTGGGTCTCCTCAGGAGTTTGTTTGGCACAAAATTAACCGACAACAGCACGATGGAGAGCTACCTAAATAAAATTAAGGAAGACTCCCATCAGTTGAGTGAAATTGAGTCCCCCTTGGACGATGAATTTGTGGCAGTTATTATGTTGAGTGGTCTAACTGAAGACTTTGACCCACTCATAATGGCCATGGAGAATGCAGGTACCAAGTTGTCTTCAGAGCATGTCTCAGCTAAGTTGTTAGAAGAAACTCGGAGAAGAGCAGACAAACAAGAAGGTGTTACTGCCCTTATCACCCGTAAGCAGCCTAAATGTTTTAAATGTAAGCGCACAGGCCACATCTTTAAAAATTGTCCTAGCAAACAAACTACAGGCCATGACAAAGACCATAGTCAAAACAAATTCACACATAAGCCACAGAATAGGCCGAGAGAAAAAGCCCTGGTTGCAGCATTATCCGTTAAGGTCAATAGTGATGTATGGTACATCGACTCAGGTGCAACACACCACATGTGCAATAATAGAAGCTTGATGGTAAACTATTGCCCAAGTGAAGCAGTGATGGTGAGTGTGGCAAATGGTGAAAAAGTGTCGTCCAAAGGATTAGGACAAGTGAAAGTGAATATAAAGAACAGTGTAAAGACTATAAGTAATGCTTATTATGTGCCTAATTTAAATACTAACTTATTGTCAGTTAGTGCAATGACACAAAAAGGATATATTGTCACTTTTAAAAGAAATTCTTGTACTGTTTATGATGGTAATGAAATTTTAGCTACAGGTACTCAAGTCAATGGTGTCTATCAACTTGACACTGCGTCAGACAAAGAGTGTACTCGGGAAAAAGCATGTTCATTATTGACATCTGCAACAGCAAAAAAATTAGAGTCACAAGAATTATGGCATAAGCGTCTGGGTCATCTCAACTCAAGAAGTATGCATCTTTTACAATCAGGTATGGCAATTGGTATTAATTATAATGTGTCTGATTTTAAACAATGTGTTACTTGTATAGATGGGAAGCAGTCTAGGTTGCCCTTTCCTAAGAAGTCATTCACTAGAGCAACTGAGGTGTTAGGCTTAGTTCACACAGACCTGTGTGGACCTATGCAGACTCCATCTATTAGTGGCGCAAAGTATGTACTAAGTTTTATTGATGATTACACCAGAAAGCAGTTTAGTTATTTTCTAAAAAGTAAAAATGAGACTTTCAGATATTTTAAGGAATTTAAGGCTCAGGTAGAAAATGAAACTAACACAAAATTAAAAGTACTTAGGAGTGACAGAGGTGGTGAATATATGTGTGCTGAATTCCAGAATTTTCTTAAGTTGCATGGGATCAAACATCAAAAGACAATACCTGATTCTCCACAACAAAACGGAGTTGCAGAACGCTCAAACCGAACCATTATGGACAAGGTTAGATGCATGCTGCGGGATGCCGGGTTAAAAAATGTTTTTTGGGCAGAGGCGGTGAACACCGCTGTCTATTTAAAGAATAGAAGTCCCACCAAGGCAGTTCCTGGTACAACGCCAGAGGAGAAATAGAGTGGAAGTAAGGTAAAACTTAACCATTTAAAAATTTTTGGTTGTATTGCATATGTTATGGTAAAGAATAGAAAGAAACTTGATTTAAAAAGTAAACCATATATATTTGTGGGTTACAATGAAGAGTCTAAGGGTTATAGACTTATTGATCCTGATAATTTAACAAAATGTGTAAATGCTCGTAATGTTATTTTTCTGGAAGACAAATTTTATAAAGAAAAGTTACATCAAGTAGATTCTGACACAAATCAGCATTTTCTTATTATTGATTTGAATCAGTATCAAATTCAACAATCTGAGTCATCAGATAAGACTTCTGATATATCTGGAGACACAAACTTACCAGAGGATTGTAGTAAAAGGCATACAATTACATTGGATGATTCTGACTGTGAATCAATAGATGATGAGGTTGTTGATCCTTTAGATCGAACTTACCTGCCAGAGGAGGATTCGGCGGAATATTCAGATCTTTCAGATGACAAAGACACTAAAAATACACCTGATGTTTCAGTGATGAGCAATTTTGTAAGCCTAGCAAACAGTGATCCTGATGAACCACAAACTGCAACCGAGGCATTGAATGGACCAGAATCCCATTATTGGCACAAGGCTATGGTTGAAAAATATGAGTCATTTATTAAAAATAAATGCTGGACTCTCACAGAACGAGACACTAAGCAGAAACCTGTGAAGTGTAAGTGGATCTTTAAGAAAAAAATTGGAGCAAATAATGAGTTATTGAAATATAAAGCCCGTCTTGTTGCAAAAGGTTTTTCACAAAAATATGGAGTAGACTACTTAGAAACTTTTTCACCTGTGGTGAGGCACTCCACCCTGAGAATACTTTTTGCACTAGCTGTGGAACAGGACATGACCATTGACCACTGGGATATAAAAACTGCTTTTTTGAATGGAGACCTCAAAGAGTTGGTCTACATGGAACAACCACCAGGTTTTGTAATTGAGGGAAGTGAGAATAAGGTATTCAAACTCAATAAAGCTGTGTATGGTCTTAAGCAAGCATCCAAGTCTTGGTATGACAAAATATCTAAGGTGTTATGTGACAAGTTAAGTTTCATTAATTTAACTTCTGAACCATGCGTTTTCTTTAAAACTGAAAACAATTCATTAATGATCATTGCATTGTATGTTGATGATTTAGTTGTATTTTGTTCCCCCACATTTCAAAATAAAGATTTAATTAAAAGTAGATTACAACAGGAATTTGATATAACAGATTTGGGACCTGCCCAACAAATTCTTGGTATGAAATTCACCAGAGAAGGATCTGTAATTTCTATAAATCAATCTAATTATATTCAAAAACTGTTAAAGAAATTTGGAATGTTGGATTGTAGTCCTTTAGGAACACCTATGGAGACAGGTTTGAAGTTGTCCAAAGATAGTGTAAAAAATGATGCATATGATTACAGAGGTTTAGTTGGTTCACTTATGTATATTGCTGTTAATACTAGACCGGATATTTGTCATGCTGTGAGTTACCTCAGTCAGTTTAACAATTGCTTTAGTGAACTTCACTGGAAAGCGGCTAAAAGAGTTTTGAGATATTTGAAGGGTACAATACATTCAAATCTTGTATTTTCTAAAAGTAGTATTGACATTATTGCATATACTGATGCAGATTGGGCATCTGACAATATAGATCGTAGGTCATATACAGGCTATGCATTTTTTATAGGTAAAAATATTGTTTCTTGGGAAAGCAAAAAACAGCGAACCGTCGCGTTGTCTAGCACTGAATCTGAATACATGGCTTTGTCTGACGCATGTAAAGAAGCTTTGTTTATTAAAAGTTTTTTGTTTCAGATACTTGGTTCTGTACCTAAGATTACCATCTATAATGATAATCAGTCTGCAATAAAACTTTGTAAGAATTTTATGTTCCATTCAAGGACAAAACACATAGACATAAGACATCATTTTATAAAAGAAGTAGTTAATAATGGTGTAGTTGAAATAAAGTATTTGAACACAGATAATATGTTGGCTGATGTGTTAACAAAACCTGTCAATAAAGATAAGCATAATAAATTGTGTAAGCTTATGTTAAATATGAAAAGTAAGATGTAAACTTGTTTTATTTTTTATTGTATAAGAGTTCGTATAGTTGCGTTTAAGGGGTAGTGTCAGAATTAAACGTAACTAAACGTTTTTTTGTCAGTAATGTCAAATTGACTTTTGTGTGCTTCCTGTTTCTTGTCTCTTCCGTTTTCTTGATCCGCACACTTGTTTTTGTTGTAATGTCTAATTTAATTATTAAAGTCATTTCAATCAAGTGTTTAAGTATTCATTTATTATAAAATACCAACACGTTGAACCATAATCATCCCCTTACAATTACTCCCCCGGCCTAATCCACGGGGCGCGATAACTTATGAGTAATGCCTTCAACGTGTCTTACGTACGGGATCCATTCAGGATACTAACATATTATTTTATGTTTCATATAGAGGTCCTTAGGGATTCTTATGTGGTATAGAGTGGAAATTGACAATAACCGGAGGTTTCTTAATAATAAGTAATAATTAGATCTGGCAACACTAACGATCATCAGTTGTGAACATCAAAATTTCATCGATTTTTTAAATTTATATTACAACATATTTGAATCCCAACCACCAAAATTAGTCCACAAACAGTTTGAATAATGCTTTATCAAAAATACGTTAAACTTATTCTGAAAATCAATAGTAATAGTAAAGAAAACATGTTGACAAAGGTGACAATGTCACCAAATAAATTATAAAACTCAATGTTCGCAAGACGATGATGAAAAGAACCAGAAGCAAACACGCACGACCAACATCTACCAGCTCGTCGAGCTCCGCGTCGTGGGCGTCAGCTTCGGACGTATTCGAAGTGACGCCGGACATCGACGCGTCGAGCCAACGCGACGAGCTGCAGTCGTCCCCGCCACCACCAAGACCTGCGCGGCGAAGAGGACGACCCCCTCCAGTGGTGGGCTTGGGACCTGTGGGGCCGAGTGTCCCGCCTACGGTCCCCGCTACCGGTGGAGTAGTGCGCCGCATGAGATGGACGCAACAAATCAATGAAAATGTCATGCGGGCCTACTTTGGGGCGACAAAGGGAGGAACACACCTTACTGCGTTTTGTGCTCAAATGCTGTCTGTGTTTCAGGTTCTGGAGCCAACGATCAATGTATCATCCCAGCGGCTATCGGATCAAGTGCGGTTTATTCAACGACGTAAGTTGTTGGATGATGAAGTACTTGAGCGGCTGCGTACAGAAGCATGTGTTGTTCTAGATGTTGTTACGCCTACTACCCAGCGAGCAGCAGATTCACCACCTAGTCCTGCTGCTGACATTGAGGTAGTGGACAATTTAGACAACACTGTAAGTCCCCATGAGGAACAGCGATTGAGAAGGACTTTGGAGAGTGCGATTTTGGAATATAAATCCATACCAGCGTCCTGTAGACCGCGGGTGCCGCGTTTGCCTACGCATAGGCGAAATTTGGCGCTGATGGGAGCATTGGACTCCATGTTGGCTACGTATATGGAGTCCAGTCGGGACCTCGTTGATACGCATTCGATCCTTTACTGTGCGGCCGTCGCGGCATGTCGAGTGGCCAATGTAAAATTTCCAAATAATTTTACAACCACTCGAGATGTTACGACTGTGCCTGCCTGGCAGCGTAGGATCGAGGACCGTATCAACTGGGCCCGAACTCTCATCGGCAAACTAACTGCTTTCCAAAATGGAAATAATAGACCAAGGGTTATGCGTTTTGTGACCCAGGCCTTTTCTGGGACTAATATAAGTTCCCGAGACTATAGGCTCTGGGTCACAGAACGCATAGATTATTATAAACAAAAAATATATGCGTGGGCAAATCGCATCCGTCGGTATAGGAGGCGGTGGGATCGATTCCAACAGAATCGTGCTTTCCAAAGGGACGAAAAGAGGGTTTATAGATGTTGGGAGCGTTCTCCACAAAGTGTGGTAGATGGGCGACTGCCCAGTGTTCATGATATGCGTAGTTATTGGGAAAATATCTGGTCGTCGTCTGTCTCCCACACTGAGACCGACTGGTTTGGTGTTGTTGAGCGAGCTTGTGAATGTATTCCTACCATGGGAGCCATTTCAATCAGTCCAGAAGATGTTCTCTTTGCTATCCGTCCAGCACAAAATTGGAAGTCCCCTGGTCCGGACGGTTTGCATAATTTCTGGTTGAAATGGTTTCCAAGTTCACATGTTCGTTTGGCAGCACAATTCCAGGATGCGCTTGATGGAGGTTCGCTTCCAACATTTATGACTACAGGTGTCACTCACCTCCTCTACAAATCTGGTAGTACCACGGACCCAAAAAACTATAGACCAATCACATGCCTTCCCACCATTTATAAACTTTTCACATCCATATTAAGAGCAAAACTTTCAGACCATTTTACCTTAAATAATATTCTTTTTTCTGGACAAACTGGATGCAAGAATGGGTCACGTGGTACTAAAGAACTCCTTATCATTGACATGACCATTTGCCAACAGGCTCGTCACAATCGTAGGAATTTATCGGCTGCCTGGATAGATTATAAAAAGGCCTTTGATTCGGTGCCCCATACTTGGCTCAGGAGGGTGTTGAATTTGTACAAAATTGATACAAATTTATGCACCTTTCTTGGGTCTTGTATGGGACAGTGGACCACTGTCCTCAGATATCCAGGTGGTACGGTTCCTCCTGATTGTGATGAGCCGATTAGAATTAAGCGGGGAATATTCCAGGGTGACAGTCTGAGTCCGCTGTGGTTCTGCATGGCCCTGAATCCTCTCAGCACTTTGTTGTTGCATTCGGGGTTAGGCTACCGTCTACGGAGAGGGTCTGAGCCTATTTCTCACTTGCTTTACATGGATGATCTCAAATTATTTGCATCAAAACAATCTGAATTGATTGAGTTGTTAAAAATAACTGAAAAATTTAGCAACTCAATCAATATGGAGTTTGGTGTAGATAAATGTGCGGTTATCCATGTCAAGCGAGGGAAAGTTACAGTCTCTGATGATATACAAGTTTCAGAGACTGTAAGACTCAGATCTCTCTCTGAGACGGAAACTTACAAATATCTGGGTATGTCGGAGTCACTGGGTATTTTGAGTGCAGACGTAAAACAGTCGTTGAAGGAACGTTTCTTTAGCCGCCTGACAAAAGTAATTAATAGTTTTTTGTCCGGTGGAAACAAGATTCGCGCCTTTAACGGTTGGGTTATGCCTGTACTTATGTACTCTTTTGGCATACTCAGATGGACTCAGACCGAATTGGACGCCCTGGATCGTAAGGTTCGGACTCTACTGACTGCACATCGTATGCATCATCCACGTTCGTCAGTGATGAGATTGTACATCCCGCGGAGATGCGGGGGCCGAGGCATTCTTAATGCTAAGGTCCTGCATAATCGCGAGGTGTGCAATCTCAGGGATTATTTCCTTCACAGTGACGTGGGTATGCATAGGGCTGTAGTTTCGGTAGATAAAAGACTTACCCCGCTTTCATTGGCAAATGAGAACTGGCGGAAACCTCTGGTGATGAGCGTGAGGGATCGCGAGGAAATATGGAGGAGCAAAGAGCTGCATGGTCGGTTCTATCGGGCCCTCCACGGGCCTGATGTGGACCGTCCTGCGTCTGTATCTTGGCTACGTTTCGGTAACCTCTTCGGGGAAACTGAGGGTTTTATCTTTGCAATTATGGACGAAGTTATTAAGACGAACAACTATAGGAAATACATCCTGAAGGACGGTACGGTCGACATTTGTCGAGCATGCCACCGTCCTGGCGAGTCAATCAGGCATGTTATCTCCGGTTGTTCGTATCTTGCTAACGGCGAGTACTTGCATAGACACAACCTAGTAGCCAAGATCATACATCAGCAAATTGCTCTTCGGTATAAACTCGTGACTCCTGAAGTGCCATATTACCAGTATGTTCCCCAACCAGTTCTTAAAAATGGTCATGCTACGCTGTACTGGGATCGGTCTGTTATTACAGACAGGACTATTGTTGCCAATAAGCCTGATATTGTGATAATAGATCGATGTGCGCGCCGGGCTATACTTGTTGACGTTACCGTTCCGCATGACGATAACCTTGTAAAAGCCGAAAAAGACAAATTGTCTAAATATTCAGATCTGGCACACGAGGTTACCGACATGTGGGATGTGGACTCAACAATTATTGTCCCGATTGTCGTTTCTGCTCATGGGTTGATAGCAAAGAGCCTCGACCAACATCTACAGAGGCTCTCAATTGGTCGTTGGGTCAAGAGCCAGATCCAAAAGGCAGTGTTGCTGGACACGGCTCGCATAGTGAGGAGGTTCCTCACTTTGGATCCCTAACCACCGGTGGCTTGGGTCTTGAGCCTCGCCACCGAAGGGTTATATGTATTTTTTATATTTTTATATGTATATTGTTGTTTTTTAATATATGTATATAAAAATGTAAAAAATGAAAAGTACAAAATAAAGAGAATTAGTAATAATAATAAATACACCCAACAGTCACATACATAGTCCTGACGCCACACTAAGATCGAGTCTTGTGTCGTGTATTAGAAACTACGAGAGACTTTCGGTCACACAAACACCCAGATGCAAAACCTGAGGATACCACAAATATTTGTCTCGATGCGGGGATCGAACCCGCCGCCTCGCGTTTAACAGTCGGCGTCCAACCAACTGCGCCACGAATACTGTCTTATAGATAATACTTTATTTAGATAGAACTGCACTATTATGTAGTTACTAAAACAAAAAAAAAAACAAAATAATCCCCATAACACATCGATGTCCAAAAATACTTTCCCATGAATCCATCAATGTTTAGTACCATCCAAGCTGTGACTTTGACAAATGGATTGTCACATTACCAGGATAAGAAGACCCCTACTGCTTCCCTTTACGAAGATAAATGTACCACAATCCAAGGGGGTCAGGGGTCTCCTAAAACTGGATGTTTTTACCCGAAATAGTTACTTATACATCAAGTATTTTCCGAGATGCGTATATAATGCTATAGATAAGCAGGGCGGCCGTTTCACAGCTTCCTGGTTGATAAGGGATCGATAAGGGATGTTTCGTAATATATAGAAAACTGTGATTCAATTATGCTAGCTTTAAAAACAATAGGGAAGTGTATTGGCTATGCTTACCAACCTGCACTAGGCCAGGGTGGTAGACTATATGGCCTAACCACTCTCAATCGTACCCTCGATTGTAGAGTAGGCCCGTGCCCTGCTGTGGGATGTATATGGGCTGATACAATACATTACAAAAAATAATGTTGTCTCGGAACATTGATAAAGTAACAAATATTTATCACAGATGTCATCGTATTTCGAAAAGTACCTAAAGTCGTGCAGTTCAATAAAATACCGGACTATCGGTAAATACGTTAGTTTTCGTGTTTATATTGTCCGGCGGTTCCGGGTTCGTCCAGAAGTGTCTGCGGTCCCCGGATTGGCCGGACGAGACCTTTGTTACTGTTCGAGTTACACTTTATTGAGGTTAGCTTGTATACGTATTATGAGTTTTATTTGATGGGATGTGATTTGTTGAGTGGAAAATTGGTTTTTAATTATTGGAATGCGAAGTACAATATATGTATTAATAGGAAGGTTTATTATTAATTAAATCTACATAATATTTAAAGCTGTTCAAAATCACTTTGTTGTAGATTGTAGAATAGCAGAATTTTTGTTCTGTCCTAGATGTTTTTTAATTACAATGAATGGCGAGACGGTCTTCTTAGCATTCCACTGTACTTGCCATCGTGAGATATAAGATATTAAGTTTGATTATGTCCAGTAGTTACCCTGGCTGCAATGTCCTTCAAACCGAAACACAACAGTGCATTTACACTGCTGTTTAGCGGCAGAATTACGAGTATACATTGCGGTGCTACCCAGGCGGTCTTCCACATATGAGAGACCTAACATATTTTACAAGTTAACATATTTTATGTGTTCCAATGTGAAAACCTTATAATACATACGTTGGTATATTATTCTATTATAAGAATAAATCTTTATAAGACATTAGTCAAATTGATCAAACCCACAATCTTGTATGTTGATATCTAAAAAAGGAATAATACGTAAAAAAATGTTCATTTGTCCTGCAAACAACGCGTCTCATTGGGTTTACAATGTAAATAGTCGGCGTACCCTTTCTAACTGTAACTAACAAGGACATTATCCCAAAAATAGTGTAGCTCGCTACACCGGCACTCTCAATTTAATGACTGTAGCCTTTGTTGGTAATTGTATTTTAACTATTCACAGGATCAGACACAGTTGAGTTGTATTCAGTGGTGCAGGTTTGTGCGGAGACAATACTGTCTAATAATAGCCAAAAATATTTTTTTATATATTTACTTGTCTCAAAGGTCTAGTGGTATCGTATGAGCTATAAATCGATAGATCCTCGTTTCGATTATATTAAATTTAGTGTGCATTTTATGGTTTAAAAAATGTGATTTTGGCCGGTATGGGAATTTGTGCTCGATATGGTGATAAGACCGCCCTTTCTAATGTCCTTGAAGGGAAATAAGTTTGGCGAAATTTGGATATCACTAGTCCCTCTACCTTACTAACAACGGATTTTCCACAGTAATAAACGTGGTTCGATATACAGACCGATACGAATATCTCACCACCAACAACGGTAAAGTTATTCATATCACTTATCATTAAAACCCACACTAATTTAATCTCACTTACACGTCAATCCTCATAAAAGTCCCAATACACTTTAAAACTAAGTCTAACTCGCCAACCTGGGTTACTGCCTCCTCCACTGTGGCGCATAAACCGGAACAGGGGAGTTTTTGCGCCATTCGGCATTCTCTTTCAAAAGTTATTGTTGCACGGGAGTAAAAGCTTGCGAAATACAATTACGTTATTTTTTCGAGCTTTTGAAAGAGCTTCCATGGAGCTTGTGCGTTTTAGGAGTTCGTCGTTCACTGTGGCACACGGGGAATGTTTTTCCCTTTTGTTGTCTAGATGTGCCTGTCAAGTTATTTTTTACTATTTCATGTATGACTAGATTTTGCTTTTGTAAGTGATGTTGGATTTTCCTATTCATTATCAACCCGGAGTCGGGAATTTTTGCCCGATATAGCGATAGGCTCACCTCCTATCACATCGTAGGACGGAACATACAAGGGTGTGTGTCCTGGTTACACCTCTGCCTACCCCTTCTGGGTAAAGGCATGAATTTATGTATGTAGATTTTGCTAGCGGCATTCCTCGCGTGCGTAAAATAACTTGGGAATAGTTTTCTTTTGTAAACAGCTGATATTCGTCTATGATACAGATCCCAATTTCTGTCATCAATTATTAAGTTCAAAGTTGCTATTTATTTATTGCAGCCGGTTTCAATGACCGACTATATATATATTTTTGTTTCTGCCCTTTTCAATCTTTCACTTTATGGGATTCCTCAAGGCTGGCTTCTATAAAAACAATCTTACAAATAATATTTTGACCACAAACAAAGTCAGGACTAAACCTAGTGTAATAAACGTAACAATGAATATTAAACTAGGACCAAACAAGGAAAGTACATTAACCAGAGCTAATTGACCCAAAAAGTACTTTGAAAATTATCCAAAACTTTCAAGTTTCGTTGTTTACGGGTTGAATTTAGGGGTGAAACGAGGCGATTTATAACAAACGATTTATTAGAGCCCCGACGCGGAGAAATGTTCGCGACACCTGGCTTTGGTTAATCATTAATTTTGCTGGGTCAAATTATTATTTCGGCGGCATTGTGTGGCTCAATTTTGAAGCATACATTGTGAATATTTGTTTCAATGTAAAAATTTAAGACTTATTTTTGTGGCTAAGCAGGGTCATAAATTAAAAATAATGATTAAAATACATCCTGAAGGACGGTACCGTCGACATCTGTCGGGCATGCCACCGTCCAGGCGAGTCCATCAGGCATGTTATCTCCGGTTGTTCGTATCTTGCTAACGGCGAGTATTTGCATAGACACAATCTAGTAGCCAAGATCATACATCAGCAAATTGCTCTTCGGTATGGACTTGTGACTCCTGAAGTGCCATATTACCAGTATGTTCCCCAACCAGTTCTTGAAATTGGTCATGCTACGCTGTATTGGGATCGGTCTGTTATCACAGACAGGACTATTGTTGCCAATAAGCCTGATATTGTGATAATAGATCGATTGGCGCGCCGGGCAATACTTGTTGACGTCACCATTCCGCATGATGATAACCTCGTTAAAGCAGAAAAAGATAAATTGACAAAATATTTAGATTTGGCACACGAGGTTACTGAATTGTGGGATGTCGACTCAACTATTATTGTCCCGATTGTTGTTTCTGCACATGGATTGATACCAAAGAGCCTCGACCAACATCTCCAGAGGCTCTCAATGGGCCGTTGGGTAATGAGCCAGATTCAGAAGGCAGTATTGCTTGACACGGCACGTATAGTGAGGAGGTTCCTCACTTTGGGGTCCTAACCACCGGTGGCTTGGGTCTCGAGCCTCGCCACTGTTGGGTTAATCTCTCTTTTTTATATTTTTATATGTATTTTGATTTTTTATTATATATGTAGAAATGTAAAAAAATAGTATAATAAATAAAGAGAAATAAAATGATTAAAATATCTGTGAAACTCGAACCAAGTATTCGTTGGTCACATTGACCGGGGATTGAACTCGTGTTCTCTCACTTCTTAACTAGTAGCATAACAACCTGAGCCTGACTGTCACATGTCAATACGAGATTCGAACTGAACGCCTCAAGTTTCAAATTTGAAAAAACATAACATAATAATAAAAACTCTTTTTTTTTAAAATCGTATAAAAGCTAACAAGACTTGGAAACAAATAATTGTCCTCTTTTACATAGCATTATTGTAACTTACATACATATAAAAATAGTACATATGGTAAGCTGAACTGAGGTACTACAGGTTTGCATGCATGATCCTGTTTACTTTCCGGGAATATTCCATTTCCCGCACATCCGGGATAAAATTCCCACTCTCTAGTACAAACATTGATAATTTCTATAAAAGTATGTAGATATTTTAACAATGTTATTTATAATGCATAGGTTTTAGATATTTATCAGACAACAGGGTATTATACAGGGTATATTCAGACTAGGACCGCCAACGAAGCCAGGTGGTAGTATTAGTGACTTCCAACACAAAGCAATTAAAAATTTCGCAAAGAAAAAAAGCGACAATTTTTTTGTTATTTTTTATTTATCGTCGCATTTGGGTGGTAAATACATAGTTTTCCTAAAATAATAATTTATTATATTATTATTTTAGCAAAAACTAGGTATTTACCATACATACCCGAAGATTTTTAAAAAAATTCAGATTATACCTGTCGTTTTTTTTTTGCGAAATATTTTTGATTGCGTTTTGTCGTTTTCGGTCGCAGTCTGGATATACCCTGTAATATTTAACTCTCATCAGGTCGATGTGGAGATCCTGGGGGCCTATGTTAAGTAGTGACTTTCTGTGGCTGAAGAGAGAGAGAGAAATATACCCATCAGTCACACAGATTGTCCTGACCTTACACTTAGATACAAGTACTGTGTTGTAGGTTCGATTTCGATCTTTTGGGGAGGCCAATGTTCACCAGTGGATTTCCTGTGGCTGAACAGAGAGAGAGAGAGAGAGAGAGAAAGGTTTGGCTTCTGCACGGAGACAAATATATGTGAACCCCAAATATTTGTTTCGAGTCTGGGTGTTTGTGAGACCGAAAATTCTTTCGTAGATCCTAATACCCACGACACAAGGCTTGAATCTTAATATCGAGTTAGGAATATTGTAAGCGACATTTGGGTTTATTTATTTATTTTATTTTTACTTTACCTACCCAATTTGATAAAAACGGGTATACCAAAAGTTTAATTACGTATAATTTCAAATGAAAATGAGTTTCGCGATGAAAGGAATTGTATCATTTTGCGTGGCGCCAACTCGAAGCTGAAGTAACTGGGTTTTAAATTAGGTTGACCACGCCTTTACATTTTAGACCGGGAGTTACATTTTAGACCCCTTAATATTTTATGATATTTTTTTGTTAAAAGGCGTATGTGTGTTGCGTTGAATTAGAATTTGTAAGCATATTTTTCTTTATGCTTGTTATTAACATTTTCGGCATTTTATTTCGTAATGTTTAATATTAATTTTTATGTTATTCTTATACTACATATTGTCAAGGGTACTACTATTATCAGCCCGGAGTCAGGAATTTAAGCCCGGTATGGCGATAGGCTCGCCCCTATCACATCGAGGGACGGAACATGCAAGGCGAAATGTGGGTGTCCTAGTGGCGCCTCTGCCTACCCCTTCGGGGATAAAGGCGTGAGTTTATGTTGTATGTAAGCTCGTCCAGTGTGGCACCACTGTCTCTCAGGAGATCGCCATGAAGCGACAGATTTACTGCCATGTTGCCTAATGCCCGATACCCCAGTTCTCTCCCCATCCTTTTTTTCTTCCCGCTCTCTTCCCAATTTGATGGGCCGGCAACACATCCATGATTTAACGTTATGGATGTTGAAAGGCAGCAGTGAACGAACAACCATAACGGCAAACAAATAAAAAACATATATTAACGCATTCGAGACGGCACAGAAAATCTACTGATGTATAACTATATCTACTTTAAAAATATAACATTACAAGCTAATATTCGAATAATAGTTCAATATTTACATCTGAAGCTCTCGCACTATCTTTCATTCCATGTGCAATGCGGTTTATCTTATCCTACATCGCCGCGTTTACTCCGCAAATTAGAAATGAAAGCATACAAAAGTGTATGCTTTCCTCGTAATTCTGTTTCTGAGAAAAACGGGTTGGAAATATAGCATTAGGCTGACAAAGAAGTAAATAGGAAGCGTTTACGAGGTGTAAATAGGTATCATATGTTGTTAGTTTTTCTAGAAAATATACACTTGTCGGAGATTCGACAACCTCTGTGGCGCAGTTGGTTAAAACGCCGCCTGTGAAACGAGAGGCCGCGGGTTCGATCCCCACTTCGGAACAAATATTTATGTGAACCACAGGTATTTGTTTCGGGTCTGGGTGTTTGTGAGACCGAAAATTCTCTCGTAGTTCCTGATACCCACGACACGAGACTCGATCCTAATGTGGGGGTAGGACTATGTATGTGACTGTTGGGTGTATTTGGGTGAGTATTTATTTACGCTATTGTCATTCGGTATGACTTTCTCGTGGGCGTCAGGGTTAAACAAGCATCAAAACAACGAAGCACTTGCACCGTACAGAATTTATTAACATGATTTCAGTGGCGTAACTGTACCATCTGGGGCCCGTGTCAAAATCATTGGATGGGCCCCCTTTTTTGTGTCGAGAGGAAAACTGTTAAGCTTCCTTTCATTGACGATAAGGCGTACTGCACTGTCACTCTCACGAAGCAGACTGATTCATGTGCGGCGCATGCACCGCAACTAGGTGGGACACATTTTGCGTACTGAACGTCTTATCTAGTGTAACATTGATATCGATGCTTCCTTTCCGATATCTCGGAGGAGGCTGGAGAGGTATGCCAGTGTGACTGTCCTTCCAGCCCAGTTCGCTTGTAGATATTGCAGCCCAGCCGGGTCCCTCACAAATCATAAGCCAACATGCTGACTAACGCCTGTTGGTCGTCGCGAACTTTACCGGAAACACTTGACATCCCAGAGCGAGAAGCGCCCCGATTCTATCCTTCTAACCGCCTGACCGCAGATAAGATGCCTCCTTTTTTTAAAGTCGTTGAAACCGTAAAGTCCCCGGCTCTGTCAAAACTGGTAGCATGCATTCGGCTCCGATCATACTGGTATAGGTTAAACTATCTGTATTCAATAAATAATTAATAAATAAATACAACCAACAGTCACATACATAATCCTGACCCCACACTAAGATCGAGTCTTGTGTCGTGGGTATCAGGAAGTACGAGAGACTTTTCGGCCTCACAAACACCCAGACCCGAAACAAATACCTGTGATTCACACAAATATTTGTTTCGGTGCGGGGATCGAACCTGCGGCCTCTCGTTTCACAGCCGGCGTCTAACCAACTGCACCACGGAGGCTGTCGGAGGTCATTATTACTTGCATTGCATCGCAAACAACCAATTACTTTGCATATAAAAAAAATTGGTATTCCAAAACGTCCCTAAAAAGATTAACGTTATTAAATACTTTCGTTTGACCATTCGCCCTTCGAAGGGTTGCTGGGAATGTATTTAAATGTCCCAAAGAAGGGAATTCTTTGCGCGACGTCGGTATTCCAATATAAGTGTTAAACAATCTGCGAGACCGCTAGGATTTTATTAAAAAACTTTATATATAATACAGCCATACGTCCCATTATGGCCGAGGGCTTAAGAGGAATTACTCCATAGTCCACCACGCTAGCATATCATAGTTTAGCGGACTACACACATTAGAGATTTACTGGTCTCTCATATGAGGCCGCCTGGGTAGGTACCACCGCAATGTCTTTCTCGCCCGCCAAACGGCAAGGTAAATACACTGTTGTGTTCCGGTTTGAAGGACATTGTAGCCAGAGTAACTATTAGGACATTTGAGATTTATTCATGGTGTTGTTTGGTATTCTACTGTCCATGAGCAGTCGTATCGCTTACCATCAAGCGAATGGCATGCTCGTCTCGCTATTCACAGCAATAAAATAACAATAGAAATAGTTTTGAAATCTCTATGGTATACAGGTTAGGTATAAAAGTTGATTTTTTTATTGTTTTATACAATAATAATTAAATAAATACACCTAACAGCAACACACGTAGTCTTGGCTCACTGAGATGTAAGTCTTGTGTCATGGATATCAGAAATTCCGATAAAAAAAATCTAGAACATATACCCACATCAAATACACTAATAATTGTCTCGGTGCGGGAATCAAACCTTTGGTCTCCCGTTGCACAGGCTTCTAACCAACTGCGCCACAGGATTTTCAAAATGAGGACAGAAAAATGAAATGCAAGAAGGTTTTACTCAGAAATTTAACATAAAAATTGAATCCTAGATAATTACTAGCCCAAGTGAAATTGAAAAGAAACTAGCTTTATAGAAAGTTTCATAACATTCGTTCAATAATACTCGAGTGGCAACTGAATAGGTATTTGCGTCAAAAGAAAAGTAGTTTGAAGTATTAAGTATTTTAATATCACTTCAAAGTATCCCGGCTGAGAACATTTTTAAACGAGCTCACGTATTACAAGGGGTAAACAGAGGTAATAACATCACCCACAGCTCATCGTACATATTTCCGTCATAGGTATTATAAGACAAGGAAATCGCTAAGCTGGACATATATTTACAGTCCTCTATAATTTTTATAAGTTTTCCAAACATGAAAAAGCAATTTCCCGGTGTCCAACCCAGGACACAGCAAACAGATATTACGTAACTAGAATATTCTAAAAATAAGAATACAATAATAATAAATACCAGTGTTATAGACTGCCTCGGTGGCGTAGTTGTACTACGGTACGACTACAAAGCTGAGGGGTTCGAACGGGTTCGAATCCCGGGTCGGGCAAAGTGATATTGGGTTTTTCTATTCATTATCAGCCCGGAGTCAGGAATTTGTGCCCGATATGGCGATAGGCTCGCCCCCTATCACATCTTGGGACGGAACATACAAGGCGAAATGTGGGAGTCCTGGTGGCGCCTCTGCCTACGCCTTCTGGGATAAAGGCGTGAGTTTATGTATGTATGTTTATATATGTAGTTTTATAGGAACAATATATTAGATGTACCTTTAATACCCACGACACAAGACATTTATACTATAAAGTCAGTTCTTTTTGTATTAAACCATCTGTGTAAAACTGCGAACGGAAGATGAAATTATCACTAAATTAAGAACATGAGTAACAAATAAACGGCACATTCAGTAATGTATTTCCTCGAATTTCAGAGCATTTAATCGGACCGATAAAATCACGGATAATAACTCTGTTAATCAACGAGAAAGCCAAATTTAAATGCTTTTAACCTCTCGAAGATTTCGCAAATGTACTTCACGTACTAACTCGATCATTCGGCTCTGTATCTAAAATAAAAATATTATTTTTCCCGTATTAATTTCTTGGTGGAATCACAAATAATTCGGTGGTAGGACTTCGTATTCGCCCGCATAGCGACCACCGAGCATGTTGGTTAAGGAACCGACATAATGACACACGTAAGTAGCATTTCGGGTTCACCCTTGTACCTGTATACATTGAGAGCGTGGTGGCCTGTTGGTAACGGACCAGACGCGGCTGCCTACATGTTCACGGTGGTCGCGGGTTCAAATCCCAGGGCACACCTCTGACTCTTCGGAGCTATGTGTGTATTGATAGACAATCACCACGCACTTCAACAGTGAAGGAAAACATCGTGAGGAAACCTGCATACCATAGCGATTTTAAAGAATTTCTACGGTATGTAAGTCCGCCAACCCGCATTAGGCCAGCGTGGTGGACTAAATGGCCTAACCACTCTCAACCGATTCTCTCGATTGTAGAGTAGGCCCGTGCCCAGCAGTGGGACGTATATGGGCTGATACAGATACATTCAGGCTGGCATAATTGTGCCGATCGACGAGAAATAGCTCACGTCGGTGTGGTCTCTATTCGCACTGCACTGCACTTCCCATTATGGATACACGTAACGATATAACTGTGCAAGTCTGAGTTTGCACCAGTATACTGGAACGTGTGGGCAAATAACTGCGCAATCTTTTTACCAATATTCGATTCAAAACTGGTGTAAACTCGCGTTTGCGCAAACGCACTTGAACGTGTGTGGCGGCGATTAGGTGCATTGCGGTCATTCGGTTGTGCTGGTATAAAAAAAACTTTATTTGTTCCATCGATATCAATGTTAGATAAGACATTCAGTACAAAAAATGTGTCCCACCTACTTGCGGTGCATGCACCGCACATGAATCATTTTGCTTCGTGACAGTGCAGTACGCCTTAGCGCATACGTTTAAAAGTAATAAATGAATGTTTAGCCGTCAAACCGAAAGCAAATCGTCTGAAGTTACAATATTTTAATAAAATACCAAGTAAGTGATGTAATATTTCAGTGTGCTTTAAAAATACGGGTGCACTTTATTTCTTTGACGTGTCTCGTCTATCGGTAGAATAAAAGTCAATGATCGGTTCCTTTTTTAAACCCAAAAGCCTCTTGTAGTAAGTATCTAACACCCATATTCTAAGACGTTTTCTCGACTCCACTTGACGTTACTAGAGGAAATCCGTATTTATAGTAGAAAAAAATCTCCTCCACTCAACGTCACTCAAAAATTTTCCTGTCTCGAGGAAAGGAATCAACTGTCAAACTCAAGGTACGTCGCGACCTACCTTAAGGAAGAAATAAAAGAAATAATCCTACTTTAAAATTGTAATTTAAAAGAGAGAAATAAAGTTTACCTTTTAAAATTCTTAAATACCTAAATATGCCAACAATTTTTTGAGGTGGGTGCCTCTACACGATTTACACGTTTTCCTAGTGAATGATACAAACATTGCTCTTTATTTCATTTAATAAACGATTTTTGGTTTGGAAACAGTGTTTATTATTTTAAACAAGTTATTAAAGATTTCCAACAGTTCCTGTAATACATGTACGATACTCCGTACGAATATCCCGAACGACGATTCATCCATAAGAATATCCTTCGAAATTTCCGGGTTGGATAGTATGACCCTCCTCCTGTCTGCATGCGTATTTTTCTCCGACTCACTAAATATTTGTCTTCCAGTCACAATCCCGACGATTTTGAGTTCATTAATTATATATTATTCCATGTAAACACTTTGACATGACATTTGACTGTCACTTTTCAAGTGATCATAGACTATTTTCAAAGATTTTTTGTTAAATCTCTACATTATCTATACATCAATGACGTAATCGATGACGTTTTTCCTTGACTCAACCTCACTCGAGGAACCTTTAGTAAAGGTATATTTTTAACTAAGCATACCATTTTCGAGGATCCCTCCAATTCATTTGTAAAGTCACCTCGACTAAGATAAGGTTGAGGAAGATTGGAGGAAACGTTTTAGAATACGGGTGTAATACCCACGACACAAGTATATTGTCATATCAGATTACATTTATTGATAGTTTGTTAGCTTATTCCCAATAAGTTCTATCTTAAAATATTTTTAAAGTAACAAACAAAAACTCAAATTACTTTTGTATTAATCAATCTCCCAAGCGGTAGATATTATTCAGAAGTATAAAACACGCATTCAAAGTTCATGAACCTTTGTGTATTTCGTTATCATCTTTGGATTGCTGTTTAAAGCTATTTATAACACAATTATTGAGGAAGCGAGTGGCCAAGTATAAATGCGTGGTGGCCTATTGGTAAATGGACCAGACGCGACTCCCAACATGTTCACGGTGGTTGCGGGTTCAAACCCCCAGGGTACACCTCTGACTTTTCTGAATCATGTGTGTTGATAGTCAATCACCACGCACTATACCGGTGTAGGATTACATCATAATCAAACCTGTATAATAGCGATTTGTAAAAATTTCTATGGTATGTAAAGCCCGCTAACCCGCACTAGGCCAGCGTGGTGGACTATATGGCCTAAGCCCTCTCAATCGTACTCTCGATTGTAGAGGAGGCCCGTGCCCTGCAGACGTATATGGTCTGATACAAATACGGATTATAATCTATCCGACAATCGCTTGTATATAAAAAAACGTTCAGAAGCATGTACTTGCACAAAATAATTCTCAACTACAATGTTCTTAAACCACTCACTTATATAAAGCATGCGTGTATATTTTTTTGCTGTCTACCCGACAGGAACCGCAGCGTGATGATAGCCGTATCGAGTAACAAGCAGTTCGGTAATTGTTCACTGTTTAAAGCGCCATCAATCGTTTTAACGGCCGGGTGCGTTATCATAAATGTATGGTGGCAATGAGTGATGATTTAAATAGGATATTTTTGGAAGACTGTGACGTTGTAGAATGTCACCCGGAATAATTTAAGTCTATGGCTCAATTATATATATTGTCTATGCCAATCAACACCTCCATTGCGCTGATTGGTCGATTTAATTCTGACAGCTAAAACGTGCGAACTGTCAACGCGCGCATAAATACGCGTGTAACCTCGCTCGCGTCCTCTTTCTAAAAATAAACTGCGTGCTACCACGCGTGTTGTTGTTCCCGCTGGGGTGAGTGTTTAAAGTGCTAACTTGCTAACCGCTTAACCGCTTGTTTCGCAGCTTATTCTGCCACTGGCTTGTGAACTACCACGAGTCGCTGGCACGGAATGTAAACGTAGTTTGCATTCCGATTTCTTGGACGCTGATTCCAGGTTCATCAGCTTCAGCTTCTTCTACCCTGCTTACGGCACGGAGTGCTGACTTCGTGCACAGGCTTCGCTCCGCACGCTTCCTGCCCGTGCTGCAACCGCACCTGCGCCGAGCCGCTGACCTAACCACTACCGGCCACGTGGCAGCCAACTTTGCCGGCGAGCTGTCGTCGGGAACCGCCACGTGCAGAGGAGCCGGATCAGTGTCCACAGAAAGCCAGTGACTCTTGTTGCATAACACCAGCAACAGTACCGAGTGTAAGACGGTGATGCGAAATATTAAAGCCTGTACCGCGTAATCACCCTGAGTTCTTATTTTCTACCTATTCCTATCTGCGGGCGGTCCCTAACCCGCCGCAGTGGCGCCCAATCATTCTAATACGTGGGTTTTCGCATCACCATTATACTCGGTACTCCACACACAGTCCGGTTGCGCAGTCTACAGCTGGGCAATCGAGCGGTTAAAAGGTTGCAAACAGGCTAGTAATTTTTTTTCTTTATAAGTGAAGTGTAACGTTTGATTTTATAGTTTATCCTAAAGTAATTTGTTTGCAATTTTTTCCTGCTTTAACTTTCTTTTCCTTTTTTTAAATTCACTAAATTTCATTATGGGCACTCACCCTATTAAATATTTTCTACTAAACAAAAGTGAACTGAGTTACGAAGTGTTAATTCGCGGCGAGGACCCGACTAACACAGTCCTGCAACTGCGTAAGCAGATACACAATCTGTCTGTGTTGTATCCATCAGAGGACATAGACGAGTCAGGATTAGCATTCGACGTAGATTTCAATTCACTTAATGATTCCTTTAATGACCTACAATCTAAAATTTCAAACCTAGAATGTTCATACGATTCTAATATGTTTAAACGCACATCCAATCTGGCAAATCACATTTTTCACAGGGCGCGTAGATTGAAACCATTAACATCTGCCGATAAAATGTTATTGCATACATTCCACACTAATTACGATCTATTTGTCAATAAGCTTAAAAAACTTCACTCTAGTGAACAGACTACATCTAATGTACCCACATCGGTTGATAAAACAGATGTTACAACGTATTTATGCGAGCGTCCTCAAATGTCCGATTTTAAACTATTAAAATACGACGGTTCTACTTGTGTTCGAATATTTTTACAAAAGGTCGATGATTTTAAAGTCGCTAGGGGTATTTCATCTTCTGATCTATTGAATTTCGCTACCGAAATATTTTGTGGCAATGCACTACATTGGTTCCGTAGCATTAAAAGTAAAATTAAAGATTGGGATCAATTATCTAAATTTTTGATCGAGGATTTTGGCCAGTTTGATTATGATTATCGTTTAATTTCAGAAATTCGTAACCGTACTCAGAGTGAAACTGAAAACATCACTATATATTTTTCTATAATGTCTGAATTTTTTTCTCGTCTTTCTAAAGAATTACCTGAGTCGGAAAAATTAGAAATTTTGTTACATAACATTCGTCCCTGCTACTCTAACGTTATAGCTTGCTCACCTAAAATTTCTACAATTGAGGAACTTCGTTTAATTTGTAAAAATTTTGAAAATATTCAATCTATGACTGCTCAATATCATGAACCACCTCCTGTAACTAATAATACGCTAGCTCCAGATTTAGCCTACTCTAACAATACTAATAATACTAATATTCTATTTAATAAAAAATCTACACATTTCTACAATTTCAATAAACACACAAATACACAAACTAACCCTTTATATACATCTATTAGTCCAAGCAAACCGGTTGCTCGCTTATCGCTCGAGAACAAAAGACGCTCAGGTAGCCATTCATATTGTCCCCGCTGCCGCACTAATGACCACACGCTAGCCGAGTGTAAACAAAATAGGTTTCCGATTTGTTTTAAATGTGGTGCTAAAGATGTTATTTATCCTAATTGTTCGAATTGTCATTCTAAATCGAGTCCAAAAAACTTGTAGGGCCAGATTGTTGTGATATTACTACTAAAAGTGCTAATTTTGATAAGGAAGATTGGGAACAATGGCTTTCCACTATTAAAATCTTTTTTTCTACTTATAACATCACTTCAATCTGGGAACGTAAACCGGAGAATGATTCTCGTCCGTATGTTAACGTTAAAATTAGTGAAATTTCTTTTTGTGCTTTGTTGGATTCTGGTTCTTCAGTGACTATACTAGGGAACGATTCACATAAACTATTATTGTCAGCTGGTTTTAAGTTGTGTACAGATCTTAACGACACATATTTTGTTGCCGCTGGTGGCCAACGGTTAAACCCTATAGGATATATGAATATCCCTATAAGTTTTGAGAATAATTTTCATATTCTAAAAGCCTACGTAATACCTACAGTGTCATCTTATTTAATTTTAGGAATTGATTTTTGGTCTAGGTTTGAGATTTGTCCCAAGTATTTAAAATCAATAACTATGGGTAATTCTAGTACTAGTAGTGTTTCTTATTTAAATGAAAATAAAACTAAATTATTTTCTTATGACGATTTAACTAAATCGCAGCGTCTAAACGCTGATAATACTATTGACCAATTTCGTTCTATTTCTATGGAAACTCGAGGCCTAGGCAGAACACATCTCATCACTCATCGCATTGATACTGGCAACTCGCAGCCAATGCGACAACGCTATTATAGACTTTCTCCCGAAAAACAACGCGTGTTATGTAACGAGCTAGATGAAATGATAGCACTCGGTGTTGTGGAACCCTGTGAAAGTCCTTGGTGTTCACCTGTCTTACTAACTCCTAAAAAAGATGGAACATTGAGATTTTGTTTAGACAGCCGTAAACTCAATTCAGTAACTAAAAAAGATGCTTATAAATTACCGTATATGTCAGAAATTTTGGATAATTTAAGTAACGCTTGTTATTTAAGTTCTATCGATCTTTCGAAAGCCTTTTGGCAAATACCTATTGAAGAGTGTGATCGTGATAAAACAGCATTCTATATTCCATCACGTGGTTCGTTCAGGTTTGTCACTACTCCATTTGGTCTTACTAACGCACCTGCAACGCAGCAAAGGCTGGTTGATATTTTGTTCTATGGTCCTGAATTTGAGAATTGCGTTTTCGTTTTCTTAGACGATATTATTGTTGTATCTCCAAATTTTGATCATCATATGGCTATGCTTTTACGTGTCTATAATAAATTAAAATATGCTAATTTGACTATTAATTATTCTAAATCACAATTTTTTCGTACTGAACTAAAATATTTAGGTTATGTTGTTAACTCGAATGGTCTGCAAGTTGATCCTGATAAAGTCGATGCCATTCTTAATTTTCCTACACCGACCAACCCTAAGGAGGTCAAACGTTTTCTAGGCACTGCATCTTGGTATCGTCGATTTGTTCCTAACTTTAGTTCAATTGCTGGTCCCCTCAATAAACTTACTTCTACAAGTAAGAAGGCTAAACCCTTCATTTGGTCTCCAGAGGCGCAGGACTCTTTTAACAAACTAAAGGATTGTCTAGTGCAAGCTCCCATTTTGTCGTGTCCTAATTTTGACATGCCCTTCGATGTTCACACAGATGCTAGCGACTATGGTGTCGGTGCTTTACTGACTCAAACTATTGACGGCGTAGAACATCCCATTGCCTATATGAGTAAGTCATTGTCCCCACAGGAGCGTAACTACAGCATTACTGAACGCGAAGCTTTAGCAGTCTTAGTTGCTTTAGAACATTGGCGATGTTACCTAGAGAGTGGTAAAAAATTTACTGTCTACACAGACCACTCAGCTCTTAAATGGTTTCTAAACCTGAATAACCCTACAGGTCGGCTCGCTCGCTGGGGTGTCCGACTCTCTGCATTTTCCTTCGACATTAAACATCGTAAGGGTGCAGATAATGTTATTCCTGATGCATTGTCTCGTTCTTGTCCTAAGCATATTAGTACTATTGATACTTCCATGAATGTTACTAAAACAGCTGATGAATGGTATCTAAATATCTTTCACGGTTGTCAAAATTCACCAACTTCATACCCTAACTATTTAATTAAAAATAATCGTCTCTATCGTTTTATGAAATCTAAATGTGTACTTAATACTGAATTCGAGTGGAAGGAAGTTGTCCCTCAGGAACTTCGGTCGTCTATTATTTCTGAAAACCATGATAACCCTTTAGCTGGACATTTTGGTATTTTCAAAACTTACAGAAGGCTGGCACAAAAATACTACTGGCCAGGAATGCATGCTAGTGTTGTAGAATTTGTTTCTTCTTGTGATGTCTGTATTTCCCATAAACATCAAAACCACACCACTTTGGGTGAAATGGGCAGACCTAAGTCGTGTTCCCGACCATTTCAAATGCTAAGTATTGATATTGTTGGACCTCTCCCTTGTACTAGAAAGCAAAATTGTTATATTTTTGTAGTTACTTGTTGTTTTTCTAAATATTGCTTACTTTTTCCATTAAAACGCGCTACCGCGGAAATTATAACTAAAATTCTAGAAGAAAATGTTTTCCTTGTTCATGGCATTCCATCAACCATTCTTATGGATAATGGACGTCAATTTATTAGCTCAACTTTAAAAAATATGTTAGAGAAGTATAAAATTCCAAAAATTCATTTTACACCTAAATATACTCCTCATGTCAATACTGTCGAACGCTACAACAAAACTATCATGACAGCTATTTCTACATTTATTGAAAATGATCAACGCGTATGGGATCTCTTGATTCCCAAAATACAGTTTGCAATTAACAACTCTGTTAATGAGGTGACTGGCTACACTCCCTCATTTTTAGTATATGGTCGTGAATTAGTTACTTGTGGCTCACACTATGTAGACACTAATGTGGATCAGGATATTATTTTCATACCTCGAGATCATTATGCTGAAAACTTAGGCATACTATCTAATATTTTTAACAAAGTACAGTCGTTACTTCTGCAGGCACATCAGAGGAATAGTGCTAACTATAACCTAAGGAAGAAACCTGCGGAATTTAATGTAGGCGATGTAGTTTGGAGAAAAACTTTTTATCAAAGCGACAAGGATAAGCATTTTAATAGAAAACTTGCTCCCAAGTTTATAAAGTGTAAAATTATTTCGAAAAAATCACCTTTAGTATATGATTTGGAAGATATGAACGGTAATCCACTAGGTACCTGGCATATCAAAGATTTAAAACTAACTAACTACAAATACTAATATCTATTAACACATCTAACATTTTATATATTTTTAACTACATGACATTAACAGCGACACTAAACATATCCTGCCATTTACTAACATCTCCTATTTACCATTACTCTTCTTGTTGTTTTAGAGAGTCCTTTAGTATTGCAAAGTATTCTCTGTTCTATAGGGTCTTGGTCATAATATATTTTGATGCTAGACATTTTGAAAGAAAGATGCATGTAAGAAGATAGAATGAAAGTGAATATAACAAGAATGCTAAGTAGGCAGACGGATTTTACTTATATTTAGTTATAAGTAAAATCCTGGTCTTTTCGGCGGGGTACTGTGACGTTGTAGAATGTCACCCGGAATAATTTAAGTCTATGGCTCAATTATATATATTGTCTATGCCAATCAACACCTCCATTGCGCTGATTGGTCGATTTAATTCTGACAGCTAAAACGTGCGAACTGTCAACGCGCGCATAAATACGCGTGTAACCTCGCTCGCGTCCTCTTTCTAAAAATAAACTGCGTGCTACCACGCGTGTTGTTGTTCCCGCTGTGGTGAGTGTTTAAAGTGCTAACTTGCTAACCGCTTAACCGCTTGTTTCGCAGCTTATTCTGCCACTGGCTTGTGAACTACCACGAGTCGCTGGCACGGAATGTAAACGTAGTTTGCATTCCGATTTCTTGGACGCTGATTCCAGGTTCATCAGCTTCAGCTTCTTCTACCCTGCTTACGGCACGGAGTGCTGACTTCGTGCACAGGCTTCGCTCCGCACGCTTCCTGCCCGTGCTGCAACCGCACCTGCGCCGAGCCGCTGACCTAACCACTACCGGCCACGTGGCAGCCAACTTTGCCGGCGAGCTGTCGTCGGGAACCGCCACGTGCAGAGGAGCCGGATCAGTGTCCACAGAAGGCCAGTGACTCTTGTTGCATACCACCAGCAACAGTGCCGAGTGTAAGACGGTGATGCGAAATAATAAAGCCTGAACCACGTAATTACCCTGAGTACTTATTTGAACTACCTACTCCTATCTGCGGGCGGTCCCCAAACCCGCCGCAAGACATAGCTTCGTACGGAACGATAATCGAGCAGAAAAAATATTTCTCTGATGGTATATAATCACCTATGAAAAGCTACTTTTTTTATTAGTGATATCGAAACGCCCAGGCCATTCGTCTGATAGTAAGCTTCACGCCTGCCCATAATCAGGAAAACCACTACGAGCTTGCAATTACCAAAACATCTTATGAAATCTGTTCACCAAGTACAAACTTATATGGTCAGACAGAACCTTTTTTTGTTAATTGTAATGAATGGCTAGACAAGCATGCCATTCGCCTGATGGTAAACAACATCACCGCTCATGCGATAGTAGCAAAACCAAACAACACCAAATCAGCGCTGCGGAACAGCATAGGCTGTACTAAAGCATTTAGCTGAATGCCAGGTCCATTATTGGCGCAGTAATAATTATTTTAAGTGCTGGTATTTTTATTTTTGTTTCTTTCTTTCACCATGAATTACAAAGCTGTACAAATCTTTAAAGAAAACAAAAATCCCAAATATTCCAAAATCATAGCTCCACCACAACAAGTGGAAACGTGATTAAAGATTAATACTCAAGCGCCCTAAGTAGCCAGCAGCGTTTATTGATTTAAATTATACACCAGTCTCACGCAGGTATAAATCATGGACACATTACGTTTTGCGAAATTGCACGGAGATTTTCATACGTGATCGTCGTTTATTATGGAGATATTGTTAATATGCTGTTATCTTGATCACAAATAGCCCTCCTGGGAAACTAACCACAAATTAGGAAGACTTGCACTATAATATGTTTCTTGATTCCTTGTAAAGTCTCTAGTTTTAGACTAATTATTATATCTTCCTACTTTGTCTACCCACATACATGTGTCATAATTGTGACGGAATATAACGGTGAAGTTAAACATCGTGAGGAACCTGCATACCATAGCGATTTGTAATAATTTCTATGGTATGTAAAGGCCAGCGTGGTGGACTATATGGTCTAAGACCTTTCAATCGTACTCTGGATTATGGAGGAGGCTCGTGCCCTGCAGTGGTAAGTATATGGGCTTAATCACATAATTGATCAATTAATTGTTATTAAAAACTGATCCAAATCACCCAGGTTCGATTCTATACGCGTTGATGCCTTCACCCTGTCCGATAAAAAAAATGCCTTCTTTAACTTTTTGCAAATTTTCCTGTTTTCGATACTCCATTTTAAGCGGTTGAAAATATGATAGATATTATCATCATTTTAAAAGGAATTCTGGCTATAATGAGATGTTTATGATACAAAATTAATTTCAGGAAATTCTGGCGTTATTATTTTTCAACGGAACAATTATGGTTAATTTTTAAAACAACCCTTTTTTACTCAAGGCAGATGAAATATGAAATGTGAGAAGATGGGTTTAATTAATTAAGAAATTCAACGTATACGAATTTTTGGGTTAAAAAACTCATATTCTCAGAATGGGATTTGCCGGGTATGGATGGTAGTGGGATAATTAAATCTGCAATGTTAATTATTACCGTAAATGGATGATGGTGGAAAATCCGTAATAATAACCCAAATCGTGCTTCCGGTTAAATATATGTATGTCTAATTTTAATTAGGCCGGCATAATTGTGTCGACCCGATAATAATAAATACACCCAACAGTCACATACATAGTCCTGGCCCCACATTAAGATCAATTAAGTCTTGTGTCGTGGGTATCAGAATCTACGAGAGACTTTTCGGTCTCACAAACACCCAGACCCGAGACAAATATTTGTGGGCCTCACAAACATTTGTCTCGATGCGGGGATCGAACCCGCGGCCTCTCGTTTCACAGCCGGCGTCTAACCAACTGCGCCACGGAGGCTGTCACCGACCAGACCAGACAGAACCGATAGTCTGGTCGATCTTTAATTGAATTGCAAATATACCCATCAAAACCTACTTAAAACTTTAGTCGTGCTAGTGTGATGGACCGGTGAAATCGCTATTAGAATTGCTCTTCATTTACCGTCAGGCGCATTGTAGTAAATCTATACATATAATAAAGTAACCGATCGATGTCTGTACATGGAAGATAAATGAGAAAAACTAATATGGGGGTCTGTATAAACGTAATAGAAACCAAAAACAATGATTTTTAGAATTTTTGTATGTTTGTCTGTTTGTCGGTGCAGTTGTGCGCGATGAACTCGGAAACAGCTTAACGGATTTCGATTTTTGGTATGGAGGTAGCTGACACCCTGGATTAGCATTTAGGCTACTTTAATCGCGAAAAATGTAGTGTTCCCGTGGGATGAGGTGGGAATTCCGATATAATATACTTTTTTATACTCAAAGGGATGGGGCTGGATTACATGCCTTGAGTGAGAATAAAGTTAATCACGTAGACGAAGTTTGCGGGCAGAAGCTAGTATGTATATACGTATATATAACTATTATCTTCTCGTGAATAGTAGTTATCTTGCCATCCAAGTAAAAAGACGTTAGGTACATGTTTTTTATTTAAAAAAATCCCTTATGAAACTGACTAATACACCTCATATTTAAAATTGTAGCTACTTTGAACCATAATGGTTTCTTAGATTTACGCGAATGTTACACATTGAAATAAAACTATTTTATACGGATTTTATCGCGATTTGGTTGGACTGCGAGTCCGCCCCGTGACCACGAAAGCTGAAAAGCAATCGAAACGTAGGGAAATGAAAAAAATGTAAAAATTAAACCACATCGCGATAAAATCCGTATAAAATAGTTTTATTTCAATACTTTGAACCAAATAGGCATAATTTGTAATACCTCAAACTAACGGAGTGGTAAACGAAAAATTATTTATATCAAAATGTTTTTCCACTGAATTATCTTAGTAAATTGAATACGTTTCAACAAATTGATTCATATATATTTCAGATTTAATCTTGATATAAAATGCTTTAGTAAATAGTTGTTTTGTTTAGATATACGATTTGCCCATTAGTCTAAAGTCTAGGAGCAGCGCGTAGACCTTGAATCGTGAGGTCATGGGTTCAACACTATTTATTTTTTATTTTGTTTTCTGCTAACCTGCCCCTAGTATTTCCACGGCGATCTTGGAAGTGGTCTACATCCAACGATTTCCCGCAGCTTTATTTGTACCGTCTGTCCAATTTTTAACAACAAATCTTTTTCCCGACTATTATGTATACAGAAATGGAAATAAATCTATCTTCATATAAATACATACATACATACATAAACTGACGCCTTTATCCCAGAAGGGGAGGCAGAGGCGACACCAGGACACCCACATTTCGCCTTGTATGTTACGTCCCAAGATGTGATAGGGGGCGTGCCTATCGCCATATCGGGCACAAATTCCTGACTCCGGGCTGATAATGAATAGAAAATCTCTATATCACTTTGCCCGACCCGGGATTCGAACCCGAGACCTCAGCTTTGTAGTCATACCGTAGTACAACTACGCCGCCAAGGCAGTCAGTTCATATCAATAACTTTAAAAAAAGCCTCAAAATCAATCCATCTCATGTATTAGATTGAAACCATTACGCAGTGTAATAGTTTATACTACCTTACCCCAATCAGCTCCGCGCAAACATCATCAGGTTTATTAATGACTTTGCGGTTAGTAGATAACCGCGGAAATTTATTCACGACCCACCCTAGGGGGGTAGATAGTAGAGTATTATGGAGTAAAATTACCAAGGCATTTTGTGTGACGTTTTGAAAATATCTATGATCCATGCAAATACTTACCTGTGTTAAACATTGACTGACATTGACAACATGAATACGAGTACTGCAATATTCTCTAGTAAAAGTCTCTCGTAGTTTCTGATACCGACGACACAAGACTCGATCGTAGTGTGGGGTCAGGACTATGTATGTGACTGTTGGGTGTATTTATTTATTTATCTAAGTATTTAAGTGTATCGCCAGCAGAACTGATTTCAAGGCTGATATTATGCGGGGTTTCAGATTCAGAGCTTATCTGGGTTCTCTGTGGTACAGTGATGGTGGTGGACCCATACGTGTGGACGAATGTGGTAGTGGTACCACTGTCCCACAAAAAACCAACGTCAAACGACGGCTTCGCTGTGGCATTTCATTCAGCAAGTCATATTATTGGGGGCCCAATTTCCCATTCCTCTTTTAATTTCATTTTCCTGGGTAGGTACCACCGCAATGTCTTTTTATTCCGCCAAACAGCAGTGAATGCGCTGTTGTGTTCCGGTTTGAAGGACATTGTAGCCAGAGTCATCTTATGATCTTAACATCTTATGACTCAGGATGGCGAGAGCAATGGAATGCCAAGCATTGTTTTGTAATTCATTGTATTGTTTGGTTTTGCTACAGTCCATGAGCGGTCGTTTGGCTTACCATCAGGCGAATGGAATGCTGGTCGCGCCATTCACTGCAATAAAAAAAAATCAAGAGGTCGGACATCTGAAATCCAAGTGATGTTGATGTTCATTGGCGGTGGTCATCAGTTACCATCAGCTGAGTCAGTTTGCTTGTTTACCTAATATATACAATAAAAGAAGACATTGACAAACAGATCTAATATTCAACTAAGATCATTTCCCCAACCACGCTGTGTATTTGTAACATCGCCAATTCAATTTTCCGGTGGGGAATAATTATGCGGCCACAGCGGACGGAAGCGATAAATCGATCATACCTGACTCACAATGGACGGGAGCGCAGTGGACAAGGGATTATAGTCGTTAGTTAACTGTGGTTTCATACTGTTTGTGGCAAATAGCTTTATCAGGCTAATCTGTATTTATTTCATCACTTTATTTATGACTAAATATTGAAGTAGTCTAAAAATACTAAAAATAAATACACCCAACAGTCACATACATAGTCCTGACCCCACACTAAGATCAAGTCTTGTGTCGTGCGTATCAGAATCTACGAGAGACTTTCGGGTCTCACAAACACCCAGACCCAAAAAAATACCTGTGGTTCACACAATTATTTGTTTCGGTGTGGCCACTGAGGCTGTCATAATTGCTCTATTAATTTATTATTTTAGTATTTAATCATTTTTAATGGCAATTAGACTTAACTAGTATTTTGTTTAATTGCAATGAATGGCAAAACTAGCATCTCATTCACGTGATGGATACCACCGCACATGGACAGTACAGAAATCAAACAACACCATGAATTACGAAGCAATACTAAGCACTGCGCTCGTAATCCTGAGACGTAAAATATTAAGTCTCATTATGTCCAGTAGTTACTCTGGCTACAATGCTCTTCAAACCGGAACACAACAGTGCATTTAGTATGTACCCTACTGTTTGGCGGGAGATATAGACATGGCGGTGGTGTGCTAATAGTGTACAACTTAAAATAAAATATAAGTTATTAAATTTTAAGTTAAGGTAATAACCATGACATATCCCAAGTATCTCACAGAGAGTGTATTGCCTGAACCGGTGTACTTTTAACACGTAAATGTCATGAATTGACATATTTCAATCTTGGTTCTAAAGGGCACTAACACCTCCAAAATCCAAACGCAGTTAGATTTAACATTAAGCTAAACCCAGTTCAAATTAGATCAGGCATTAGCTAACACGGGCAATTAACGCCGGCTCACTAAACGGAATAATACACATCGGATTATGCGTCTTCGTAATTAACTGCGGATTAGCCTTTGACGCGGTTAAAGTTAATTTAAAAATTCTGCGAAGTCAACAAGTGCGCGGTGGCCTGTTGGTAACGGACCAGACGCGACTGCCTACATTTTCACGGTGGTCGCGGGTTCAAATCCCAGGTCAGACCTCTGACTTTTCGGAGTCATGTGTGTATTGTTAGCTAGTCAATCACCACGCACTATAACGGTGAAGGAAAACATCGTGAGGAATCCTGGATACCATAGCGACTTGTAAGAATTTCTATGGTATGTAAAGTCCGCCAACCCGGACTAGGCCAGCGTGGTTGACTATATGGCCTAACCACTCTCAATCGTACCCTCGATTGTAGAGTAGGCCCGTGCCCTGCAGTGAGACGTCTATGGGCTGATACAAAAACATAAGATGTAACTGCAAATCTGTAAATACACCAAACAGTGGCATACATGGTCCCGACCCCACACTAACGTCGAGTCTTGTGTCCTTGGTGTCAAGCACTACAAGATACTTTTCGGTCTCACAAACACCCAGACCCGAAACAGATACTTGTGGTTCAACAAACATTTGCCTTGGTGCATTGAATCCATTACGTTTCACAGTCGGCGTCTAACAAACTGCACCACAGAGACTGCTTATGGCGTCTTCTTTATGTTTTTGATTTAAAAAATCGCATCCCCTAATTATAATCATATGTATATGTTACCGGAAATGTATGAAATTTAGGAATTGTATACATTTCCTAGGAAAAGTATACAATTCCGAAGCTATTTAGGAAATGTATAAAATATTCTTTCAATAATTATTTTATACATACATATCCTAGGAAATGTATACATTTCCTAGGCATTGTATACAATTCCAATATCGTATTAGGAAATGTATAAGAATAATGGTTTCTGTAATAAAACACGTTGTTCAAATGAGAGTAATATTTTTTATCACAGGTAACAATCATAGCGATAAATTCTATAATACTCGTATCTTCATATTACCTATGTTACTAATTAAAAATAACCCTTCCGGTGTCCAAGAAGCTCATTTCGGACTCCCTGTCAAGATTCATGTGACATTCTCCATTGTTCTCCAATGGTAGGTAGGTAGGTTAGGTTAGGTTAGGTTAGTTTATGTTAATTAATATCTTAAATACTTACATTTACTTACATTTCCGATTACTATTTAGGAAATGTATAGATTTCCTAGGAAATGTGTCTAATGTAATTTATTTTACACATTTCCGGGCGATTTTAGGAATTACATACATTTCCTAGGAATTGTATACAATGACGGATTACACACATTTCCGTTAACATATACATAATCTCGCGTCTTTATCCCAGAAGGGGTAGGCAGAGGCGCCACCAGGACACCCACATTTCGTCTTGTATGTTCCGTCCCAAGATGTGTTAGAGGGCGAGCCTATCGCCATATCGGGCACAAATTCCTGACTCCGGGCTGAAAATGAATAGAAAAACCCAATATCACTTTGCCCGACCCGGGATTCGAACCTGAGACCTCAAGCTTTGTAGTCGTACCGTAGTACATCTACGCCACCGACGCAGTCAATCCCCTTATTACTTAATCCTTTTTAAATTGGACGCACTGCAGAAAGCATACATCACTGAATATTAAAACGCTAGATTTTTGGCATACGCTACTGAAACTTCGCTAACATTTGAATTACTAAACCTGGTGCAATTAACAGGCATGTGTTGTGAATAAGTTATGTGGCGCAGTAGGTTAATGGATTTGAAACAAGAGGTCGCGGGTTCGATCCCCACGCCGAGACAAATGTTGCGATCCAGAAATATTTGTTTTCAGTCTGAGTATTTACGAGACCGAAAAGTCTCTCTTAGTTTCTGATACGTCATAAAATTTATATCTTTATATCTTCAGGACCATGTGTGTGACTGCTGAGTATAATTACTTAATTGTTAAATTATTACTGGGTGTTTGTGAGACCGAAAAGTCTCTCGTAGTTTCTGATACCCACGACAAAAGACTCGATCTTAGTGTGGGGTCAGGACTATGTATGTGACTGTTAGGTGTATTTATTTATTTATATTACTTAAAAGTTGCGAAATAAATCGCAAAGTGCTTTACCCGCAAGCTTTCACACCGTGGCTATTCCCTTACATTAACACCGAAATTTTATTCCGCAATTTATATTACGTAATTTATTATAATATATTTTAGGAAGGCAAGAGCAAAATGTATTCAGTAATGGTGCCTTTGGGAGTAATTTATGAGCGATACGATAAGTTTGGTCATGGCATGCGAGAATCAGATCGTATGCAAATGTATATTTACATACGGGTTGTTTTGTTCGCTCTGCTGCAGCGAAACTTTTTGAAGTGCATATCACAGTTGATATTTTCGTGGCATGAGATAATACACGTGATAGTAAGCGTGGCATATGTAAAGGACTGCCTGGGTAGGAACCGCAGCAATGTCTATTTCTCCCGACAGACAAAAGTGTAAATGCACTGTTATCTTCCGGTTTGAAGGACATTGCAGCCAGAGTAACTACTGGACATAATGAGACTTAACATTTTAAATGTCTCAGGGTGTCGAGCGCAGTGGAATGCCAAACATTGCTTTGTTATTATGGTGTTGTTTGGTTTTGCTACTGTCCATGAGCGATCATTTCGCTTACCATGACGAATGACATGCTCGTCTCGCCATTCACTGAAATAAAAAAACATGAAAACCGCATTGCAATATTTAACGTAGAAACTCACAAAGAACATGTCGTTATGCCACATATCTGTAACCCCGCGAATGTATAAATAAACCGCATGTTGCGACAAAGCACAATTTTTGAGGAACATTAGCGTACATAAACTACTTGGCTACTTTTCGAGTTTACTATGCGGTACAAAGTTAAAGCGGTTTGCGGTTAAAAATACGGACACTTACGACTTCATTAATTAACTGATTAAAAACCTATTTTAGTCATATAATGTTTTATCCCTTTCGGACGACTTTAGAATTCAGTTTGAGCGAAAAAGACAAAACATTCGATAGCTAAAATAGTTTTTAAATCCGTCTTATAAATAAGGCCGATGGTGTTCCCGCCAACGCCTGCTCAAATTTAATAGCAATATCACGTGCCACATTTTTAACACTGCTACCAGCATAACCTCTCTTGTTTTTCATCTTTTTGTCAGTATCGTTGTTAACTTTGAACTGCAATTAGGATGTTGACTCATATTTTACTATTATTTAAGTATATAGAAAGTTTGCGTTATGTACTTATATCGAAACGTTTCGTACTTAGTGCAATATCATAAACAGATGGATTTTTTACATAAGTTTAATAATAAACAAGTTAGAATTATTTTATATTTGGTGGCAGGAGGGACAGAAAAGTACATACTGATCGTGCTACGAAAATTCTCTCATAGTTCCTGATACTCGCGACACTAAACTCGATCATACTGTAGGGTCAGGGCTATGTACATATGTATGTGACTGTTGGATGTATTTAAAAAAATATAATAATAATTAGCACTTTATTGTTACAACACACTACATAAAATACAAAAATGAATCATACTTATATTTGGTGAAATAATTGGCAATATATGTATTATTAATAATATATTTTTCTCAATAAATTATAATTTATTGAAAAAAAATATTTATTCAAATCAATATACTATAATTAGCCCCGCATTTATATAGGATAACGACTAAGAATAGTTATATCAAGAGATAATTAATTAAATGTGTAATAGAATGGAGCAAACAATTTCACGCTAACATCTTATCACTTAAACTCAACACAAGTAGCAATATAAGCCAAACAACTTACTTTTGATTTTCGGCTACATTTGCATGTTTAAACATCATAGAATCTCGCTATTTAGAGCTGAAAGCCATCTTTACATTCTTCTCTTTTATATCCATCGTCCTCGTATGTTACATACAGGATTAACCGGTGTTGACATTTTCGACGTGACAAAATGGCGTTATGTACCGGGTATATCAAGACTGCGACTGAAAACGAAGCCAGCCACGACCTAATAATAGTTTAACAGACAAAATTAATAAGCAATCCCAATCCCTATCTAAGGATCGATCCGGAAAATAGACCAATCAGAACACATCAAATGTGAGCGTGTCGACAATACCTTGAGCCCATTGGTTTATTTTCACGGTCGATCTTTAGATAGAAATGAAGATCGTTTATTAATCTCGGCCATTAGTAATTACAGACACAATGCAACTAAATATTTCGCAATAAAAGCGGCAGAGATTTTTGCAATTTTTTAAATATCGTTTTTGGATGGGGTATACCTAGTTTTTGCGAAAATAGTAATTGGCACCCTTAGGTACTATTCCTCTTTAAAAATAAAATGGTATACATTATTATCTTAGGCAAACTATACATATTAACCACCCAAATACGACGATAAGTAAAAAAATATTAAATAAATATTGAGGATTTTTTTTTCGAATTTTTTTGTTGCGTTGTTTCTGAATTCACCAATAGGCAATATTACTACCTAACTTCTTTTTCGGTCGCAGTCTGGATATACCCTGTATGTATATAATTTATTTAAATTACACTGTACTAACAGTATAAAATATCAAGTGCATTTTAGTCATCATAAAAAGCTGCATAACTAATGGCCGCCACACACGTAACGATATAACTGTGCAAGTCTGAGTTAGCATCAGTATACTAGAACTTGTGTGGGCACTATTTAGCCAACTTGCCCTAATGTATAAATCAATGTAAACATTGATCCTGCAATCAACTGTTTGTACAGTTTTGTAGGACATTTCACTGGCTGATAAATTTATCCTTTTGTTATAAATAAGACGAACATAAGTATAGCCTCTGAATTAGACCAAAATCGGGACAGGTGAGGCAGAATATTGACACCAAATAAATAAATAAATAAATACACCCAACAGTCACATACATAGTCCTGACCCCACACTAAGATCGAGTCTTGTGTCGTGGGTATCAGAAGCTACGAGAGACTTTTCGGTCTCCAAAACACCCAGACCCGAAACAAATACCTGTGGATCACACAAATATTTGTTTCGGTGCGGGGATCGAACCCGCGGCCTCTCGTTTCACAGGCGGCGTTTAACCAACTGCGCCACGGAGGCTGTCAAAATAAAATAAAAATAAATAACTTCGATCCAATTTTCGATTCGAGACTGGTGCAACTCGCGTTTGCGCAAACGCACTTGAACGTATATGGCATGGCGGCCATAAACCATATCAAAAATATTTTATTTCTACAAAAAACTTTAATAAAAATAATATGCGTTTATAAAGAATACATATTTTCCTGTGCATTTTCTCGAAGGACGCCATTCACTTCGCTGTGAAACCGGAAATCAGACGGTGACGTCACAGCGCAAGCAGATTCACTGAAATGTTAAACACGATACCGCTGAATAAAATTGAAATATATTTCGCATTTTATCTCGTTCAAAATGTACTATTACTTTATCAATATGAGAATTTATAATGCGAATTTGAAATGCTATGAATGCAAAACGAATAGTGAAGTCACCGAATATAAATATGAATTAAATGATAAATCGGCCAATATACGTACGAATGCCCGGCACGGACCTCCTTTACAATTGAGAGTTCGATTGTGAGGGCTTAGGTCGTAGACCTTCACGTCGGCCTATTGTGGGTTGGCGGACTTCACATATATCCCATACATTCTTGAATTGTCCAAATATGCAAAGATACAAAGATTATATATCATTATGTCATTTACTAAAATTCAAAATAAACGTTCTATCTTCACTTTTGGCTTAGAAACTCCTTTCAGTCTAGATAAAATAAGTTCAACTTAAGCACGAAGCGATAACAAGTGAATAACTTAATTCCCCGCTGCACACAACGCTGCAACTTACTTATCGGATTCAAGTTAGTAACTTAAACAGCATCTAAACAACATGGATATTAAAATTCAGCAGTTGAAGTTGCAAGTTACATCCTGTTTGAAGATGGTAAGGTTGATCAAAGATTTAGCTGTTCCTTGGTGTAGTTTCTTATTTAAATAAATACACACAACAGTCACATACATAGTCCTGACCCCACACTAAGATCGAGTTTTGAGTATCAGAAACAACGAGAGAAATTTCGATGTCACAAACACCCAGACCTGATATACTTGCGGATCTCGGTGCATATTGAACCCACGACCTCACGTTTTACAGTCAGCGTTTAACCAACTGCGCCACGGGGGCGAGTTAGCTATAAGTTTGCTCATCTTAGGATACGCGATATAAAGGTCATTCTAAACTATTACCCACAACACAAGCCTCTGAATTTTGGATCTTTTTTACATGTATTAACGGCCTTATTCATAGACAGCTTTAAAACCTATTATAGTAATCGAATGTTTTGTCCCTTTCGAATGACTTTATTTATTTTTATTCTCAGACAGCCTCCGTGGCGCAGTTGGTTAGACACCTCATGTGAAACGAGAGGCCGCGAGTTCGATCCTCGCACCGAAACAAATATTTGTGTGATCAACAGGTATTTGTTTCGGGTCTGGGTGTTTGTGAGACGGAAAAGTCTGTCGTAGTTTCTGATACCCACGACACAAGACTTAATTGTTCTTAACGTGGGGTCAGGACTGCGTATGACTTTTCGGTGTATTTTATATTTATATTAAAAACTAATTACAACCTAAATTCAATCAATCCAGGTGAGCGTATCAAAAATTTATCGCCCCCTGCGTAACACAACAGGGTAAGTGCAAAAAGTAGTAAAAAGTATCGACCATACGACGGTTATATACGGCCGACGTCACATGTCGAAACTCCGAGAGCCGCTCGTAAAACAACAGTAAATATGTAGCCCGGAACCCGGAGGACAAGTGGGGTAAGGAAGAAAAAATATTTTTTGGTTTTAATGTTTTTTTCATAGAGTGTGGGATGTCTATTACCGTATTCAACTTCTTTTATAGATTTATGTAATGACTCGTACGAACTTGTCAGATTGTCTTACTTAATGTTTCTAAAACGCAAAATATTTGTACTGCGCCTACTAGTAAGTGATACATTCATCATATCTCTAATTCGCTTTGAGAAAGACAACATAAAAATGCTGGTCTGGTCTGCTTAAAATATACAAAAATAAATTACTATTACTTACGTAAACTCACGCCTTTTTCCGTGAAGGGGTAAGCAGAGGTTCTCTAGGTAGCAGCCAGGAACCTGTTTTCTGTCCCACAATGTGATAGGTAAATAAAATCCAATATCACTTTCCCCGACCCGGGATTCGAACTCGAAATCTCAGCGTTTTAACCGTACCGTAGTACAACTATGCCCGTTGGCATAACTTTACCATTTCTATCCGATTTACAAATTACAACAGTTATTGTGCTCCAGTAGTGATTCACAATCACACTTTCAGCTAATTTTGTAACATCTTTAAAAACTATCATAAGAAAACAAATAAAATTCATGACTCCAACCAAGACTAACATTTAACTACCGTATACGCTACGAAACGCCAATGGTTACTTTGTATTCATCGTAAAATAAATACTATAAGCAAATAACTCACGATGCAAATACGCGGACGTTTCGAAATTCTACTTTGTAAAATGTTTTCCGCGGAATGACAAGACAAACATATTTAGCATATCCGAGTATTAAAATCCGACATCCATCAATCCGACTTGGAAAATTTTGAGGTATTTTTATAGGTCGTAGTTGTACGCTAAAAAATTGTAGTGTCAGTCAACATTTTTTGGTAGAAAGAAAAAAATAAAAAGTAAATGACGTACTTCTGTTTTAAAAACAGATTCAGGGGATGATAATGTTTTGTGTTTTTAATTTTACAGATCGTAGTTGAAGAATTGTGAAAAATAATCACATGTTTGTCACCTTTTTTTGGTACAATGTGGAAAATAATGACAATGAAAATAATAATTTTAACTTGGAAATTACATAAAGGTATTAAGTAATGTTTATGTTTAATAGAAAAACCAACGGTCCTACACATAGACAGTTTTAAAACCTATTTTAGTTTTCGAATGTTTTGTCTTCGTTGCTCAAAATGAATTCAAAAGTCGTTCGAAAGGGACAGAACATTCGATAACTAAAATTATCTTTACTGTTATGATTCTCAGTCTATACAATCTGAATCATTAAGGCTCTCTTTTGGACCCCAGTCATTCAAGGACTGTACTATAATTTATCAGCCTGAATATACGCCCTACTGCAGGGCACAGGCCTCCTCTACAATCAAGAGTACGATTGAGAAGAGCTACACTGGCCCAGTACGCATTAGCAGACTTCACATGCCATACACATTATTACAAATCGCTATGGTATGCGGGTTTCCTCACGATGTTCTCCTTCACTGTTATATTCTTTAAAATACCTAGTTGTACTGTATCAGCCCATATACGTCCCACTGCAGGGTACGAGCTTCCTCTACAATCGAGAATACGATTGGGAGGGGTTAGGACATATAGTTCTCCACGCTAGCCTAGTGCGGGTTGGCGGACTTAACATACCATAGAAATTCTTTAAAATCGCTATGGTATGCAGGCTTCCTCACGATCCTCCTTCGGCGTTATAGTGCGTGATTTACTTTTAATATACACATGACTCCGAAAAGTCAGAGGTGTGCCCTGGGATTTGAACCCTCGACCACCGTGAACATGTTGGCAGCCGCGTCTGGTCCGTTTACGAACAGGCCACCACGCACCTAGTTATATATTATTCATTCCGACAAAAATTCCAACAGACTTGATAAATACACTTATTGACTTTAATACTTCAGCACTCAGTACTCGGTGTCTCGGAGACGTTTTCACGGCGAAATATTTGCAGAGCGTATATTTACTGACACAAATACGTTTATATGTCACTGCCATATATATTTATGTGGCAGTTATATACGTAATCAGCGGAGTGCGGGTGCTGTGCGACAGATCAGGGGTAAGAAAAACAGCTGTATTTCTGATACAATCGCTGTTTTTTATACTGGTATAAACATTGCATCTGGTGGCAAGTGTAATTTAAACGTATTTGAAATGTTTATTCACCACCGGAGAGTAAATCTTTTTTTTTGTATTTTTATATGCATTTTTTTATAACATACACAGGGTATATCAAGACCGCGACCGAAAACGAAGCCAGGTGGTAGTAATAGTGACTTCAGACACAATGCAAGTAAAAATTTCGCAAACAAAATCGACAACTTTTACAAAAATATCTGTCACTGTTTTGGCGAAATTTTTATTTGCATCGTGTTTCTAACCACTAAAACTACCATCTGGCTTCGTTTTCGGTCGCAGTCTTGATATACACGGTAAGTGCAAAAATAAAAATAATGTGAGAAATGAAATAAAGTGTAAGAATAAAAGACTATTGATTCCAACTTAATAATTCAACTAACTCTACATGCCACTACTTACACTTCTGCCTACACAGCTCAGACTACAGTACAACCGTTCCGAGATTCCCTCTTAACCTACAGAGATAAAGTTTCAATGATATTTACACAAAGTTGGGAGCCTAATACTACACAATACGGAACTAGGTCGAACGCTATATAACAATGTGCTTGCGTAATTAGGTTAAGTGTATGGGATAGATGAGGAAGTATCTGTATGGGGGAATAAGAGAATTGTATATGTTTTTTATTGCGATGAATGGCGAGACGAGCATGCCATTCGTAAGTAAGCGATACGACCGCTCATGGACAGCAAGACCAAATAAAACCATTAGTATTCCAGTGCGCTCGCAATCCTGGCACAAGATGTTAAGTCTCATTATGTCCAATAGTTACTCTGGCTACAATGTCCTTCAAACCGAAACACAACAGTGCATTTATACTGGTAGAAAACTCATATCTAACACGATAACCATTGGTTAACAACCTAATTTTTTAATTGAGACCATAAAATGATTATAATGATTATAAGAAAAAAAAAATTGATTTTGCTAAGGTATTCTTGCGCCGTTTCGTCGTCACGGCTACAATGAAACTAAAGATTTCGAAAGAAAAATGCATGATTTTTTTATAATTTTGTACTTATCGTCGTGTTTGGGTGGTAAATACGTAGTTTTGCCCAAAAATAATAATGTACAGCCTAATATTTCCAAAGACGCAATGATACGCAAGGGTTTAAATAAGTATTTTGGCAATAACTATGTATTTACCACCGAAATACGGTGATTTAAAAAATAATGCAAAAATATCGGCGCTGTTTTATTCTACATTTTTAGTTGCATTGTGTCTGTAGTCTCTAAAACTATCACCGAGTTTCGTTTTCAGTCTCAGTCTGGATATAGGGCATTCTATCTATCTATCTATATCAGCCCATATACGTCCAACTGCAGGGCACGGGCCTACTCTACAATCGAGAGAATCGATTGGGAGTGGTTAGACCATATAATCCACCACGCTGGCCTAGTGCGGGTTGGCGGACTTACATACCGTAGAAATTCTTTAAAATCGCTACGGTATGCAGGTTTCCTCACGATGTTTTCCTTCACCGTTAAAGGGCATTATGGAGGGTTTATCGTATTTACTAGGATAGTAGTATAGTGACTACAAATGTCCTAATAGTTTCTTAGATTTACGCGAATGTTACACATTGAAATAAAACAGATTTTAATTGTCCGCCCCATGACCACGAAAGCTGTGAAGCAATCGAAACGTCGGAAAATTAAATAAATGTAAAAATATAACCAAATCGCGATAAAATCCGTAAAAAATAGTTTTATTTCGATACGAATGTCCTGCCACCAGAAGGTTACAAAGCAATTAATCTATTGGACCCTGTTGATTCTCCGCGTGGTTGATACTGGACTAGATGTTATACCTGACGCCGGGTTTGGTATAATATCTCAATGGTTTAGTCCAGTGGTACTCAAAGTGGTTCATATTGCCCTCCCGAGATCAATAAAAGCCTGCAATGGTTTTGTGTAAGTGAAAAATATAATGAATAATAATAAATACACCCAATATACATAGTCCTGACCCCACACTAAGATCGAGTCTTGTGTCGTGGGTATCAGGACCCACGAAAGACTTTTCGGTCTCACAAACACCCAGACCCGAAATAAATATCTGTGGTTCACACAAATATTTCTCTCGATGCAGGGATCGAACCCTCGGCTTCTCGTTTCATAGTCGGCGTCTAACCAACTGCGCCACGGAGGCTGTCGATATTATTGGGACTTTATGATTGTAGATCTAATTTAAGGTGGCCACAACTTTTATAGTCTTCCCCTATGGATCACCATATAGACCTGTTGGAAGGGACCTGCATCCAGCTTTTTCCATCCATGGGGGATGCCTATGTTCAACAGTAGACTTCCTGTGTCTAAAGAGAGAGAGAGAGAGAGGAAATTTCTTAATAGTACAGAACTTACTTGGTGGGTTTGAAATAGTGCGTGCGCTAAAAAACGAGGCTTCAAAAAAACGTAATGAACACGTTGAAATCTATAAAAACATCAATTTTCAAAACCCCAGTGAAATTTTCATGTAAAACTACTCTAATTCATAACTTATTAATTCATATTGAAATTAAACTGAATTCATTCATAACTAAACTAATCAGCTATAAATTAAAAAAAAATCTAAACATATTCAAAGTTAAGAAAGCAACGGGTTCTATCCAAAGGGGGCTGCAAGGGGGCTACGCGACAAAATTTGGGCACCTCTGTACCTCTGATTTAAACCGAGTCACAAAAACCTGGCCCGTAAATATGTGTACATTGTTTCAGTTAGTTCAGCCTAAACAAAACCCGGTAGAACTAACCCGAACCTATAAATCGCCCTGTCGATGTTTTAACATCACATGCATCTTTTAAATAAAAGTTTTACACTGGAAATAGTGTGGGTTTGTTCGGTATATACAATCCCGACTTGGTATCCTGGGGTTTTTTTTCTCCTGTGTTTTCTCATGTTGGGGAGTGATTAGAATCGCTGCTGAGTGTTGTGATTGAGCATGTAGGGTGAATTAACCGACAAAGGGGTAGGGTCTCGCTATTTGATACGACAACCCGCCCTTTGACAGTTTTATGTGCAGGTGTAGCGGGATCTTCCGGAGAGGCAGGACTACGAGGTATCCTGGGGTTAGGCAGAGATGATAGTGGCATTAGTTACCTTATCTTATCTTACTGGTGGTAGGTCTCTCATATGTGAGAGGCCGCCTGGGTAAGTACCACTAAAATGTATATTTCTCCCGCCAAACAGCAGTGTAAATGCACTGTTGTATTCCGGTTTGAAAGACATTGTAGCCATGGTAACTACTGGACATAATGAGATTTAAAATCTTATGTCTCAGAATGGCGAGCGCAGTGGAATGCCAAGCATTGCCATGCCATGCCATTCATGGTGTTTTGGTTTTGCTACTGTTCATGAGCGGTTGTATCGCTCACCATCAGGTGAATGGCATGCTCGTCTCGCCATTCATCGCAATAAAAAAGCACTATTGCGTTTCGGGTGTAAGCAGATTGTACACAGGAATTACTGGACATTAGGAGACTCCACGCTAAATGTCTCTGTGATGTTTGTTGATTTTACGGAGTGAAATAAAACACGCCAATACATGGCAATTATGAATTATAGGTGTTTTATATTCTGTACGTATATAAATGATTCAAACAAAAATAATGGCGGAACACCGCTAAATAATGTAAGGCAGACAGAATGTAGGGAGAATAACATTTATTTTACACCCGCCATTTGTCTTTATTCGTATTGATTGTGAGCTGTAACGATGTTTTTTCGCGAACAAGACAATATTATTGGCATTTATTTATTGTGATCTTATATTTATTTTTGATGAAGATATTCGAACTTGTTGGAATACAGACCATCTTTAATCAAAGGAACTCATGCTTGCAGGACCACCAGCAACCACCGTATACGTTGAAATACCTGTCTTACTGACGAACGCAAAAGTATCACGTTGTAATCAGACAGACATATTATTTGTAAATGAAAATGAAGGGAAGGAACACACAAGGTGAAATGTGGGTGTCTCAGTGGAACCCCTACCTACCCCTTTTGGGATAATGGCGTGAGTTTATTCAAGATACTATAAAGAATATCCCAACAATATAATTCATTTAATTACAAAACTGTTAATTATACAAGACCCGCAAATAAATTGACAATGCTGACTATTGGTCCAAGATCCCAGGGCCCCCAGACGTTACTTATTTTCTCATAAAAAATATAAATGGGATAAAGTAGTGTTAGTACGTACTTTGAGTGTGTGCATACCTGCTAGCTTGGGTCGACGGCCAATTTATAGGTACCAGGTGCTAAAGGTAGATAAATACAGTACTGATTTTTCTTAAATTCTCAGTGCTGATTTTTACATATGTTTTAGATAATTTTGTTAAAAATTAATAATCATTATTGCCAGACACTTTCCATCGGCGCTTACCCTTACCAGACGCTTTAAAACTTTCAAAAAAATACTTATTTTTACTTATAATCTCACTCTTGATTTTTATATATGATACTTAGGAAACTATTTGAACAACCCTGGTCAGCAGCCAGACCAATTGGAGGGGTCAAACATCCCCCCAGACACACATAAAGTATCGCTATGTGTATAAGCGCGAGGTCATTATTTGTACGCACGAGTGTGAGAGAGATATCTATGTGCCGTTAGAGAAGTAATAAAAATGATTGAGATTTAAGAAGAAAATTATCAGTGGTGTGTAATGCACTATTATCAGAATCAATATTGTAAACACAATGGAACAACGATACCTTCTAAAATTCTGCTCTGTTCGATATAATCAAGAGAGATTTAAAATACGTTACATACAAAATAGAATCGAACCTGAAGATAAAAAGGTATTTTAAAGTGATCTGAGTTGAGAAAATTTTATAAATAATAAATATAAGTTTCTTTAACCTATGTTTTATATCTTATCATCGAGTAAAATTGAATACTACTATTTAAAAAAATCATGTTTATTAAATCTTAAAATTACACAAAGCTAAACATGTCTTTCTTCTTTCGGATTATTTGTAGTTTGAACATTTTACAATTCAGCGTGATCTTTACTGTCATCATCGTCTGAGTTTGATAAGTCATCATCAACCCAATGTTGGCATTGACTATCTTCATTATCATCCTTATTACTTTCATTTTCTGTAACAAACATAACATAATTAAGAATCAAAGAGTTACACGGTTATATCAATTATTCAAAGTTAAAGTATAATACCTGATTCTTTTTGAAGCGATTCTTTCTTTTATTTCAACACATTGTAATAAAATCACAGATGCACTGAATAGAGTAGCCTAGAGACGACAATAACACCCGTATTCTAAGACGTGTCCTCCAATCGTCCTCAACCTTATCTTAGTCGAGGTGACTTTACAAATGAATTGGAGGGACCCTCGAAAATGGTATGCTTAGTTAAAAATATACCTTTACTAAAGGTTCCTCGAGTGAGGTTGAGTCAAGGAAAAACGTCATTAATTACGTCATTGATGTATAGATAAAGTAGAGATTTAACAAAAAACCTTTGAAAATAGTCTATGATCACTTGAAAAGTGACAGTCAAATGTCATGTCAGAGTGTTTACATAGAATAATAAATAATTATTGAACTCAAAATCTTCGGGATTGTGACTGGAAGACAAATATTTAGTGAGTCGGAGAAAAAAACGCATGCAGACAGGAGGAGGGTCATACCATCCAACCCGGAAATTTCGAAGGATATTCTTATGGATGAATCGTCGTTCGGGATATTCGTACGGAGTATCGTACAAGTATTACAGGAACTGTTGGAAACCTTTAATAACTTGTTTAAAATAATAAACACTGTTTCCAAACCACAAATCTTTTATTAAATGAAATAAAGAGTAATGTTTGTATCATTCACTAGGAAAACGTGTAAATCGTGTAGAGGCACCCACCTCAAAAAATTGTTGGCATATTTAGGTATTTAAGAATTTTAAAAGGTAAACTTTATTTCTCTCTTTTAATTACAATATTAAAGTAGGATTATTTCTTTTATTTCTTCCTTAAGGTAGGTCGCGACGTACCTTGAGTTTGACAGTTGATTCCTTTCCTCGAGACAGAAAAAGTTTTGAGTGACGTTGAGTGGAGGAGATTTTTTTCTACTAAGAATACGGATTTCCTCTAGTAACGTCAAGTGGAGTCGAGAAAACGTCTTAGAATATGGGTGTAAGTATAAGAAAGATATCGATAAATAGATATCTCTCTCACACTCAAGCGTACAAATAATGACCTCGCGCTTATACACATAGCGACACTTTATGTGTGTCTGGGGGGATGTTTGACCCCTCCAATTGGTCTGGCTGCTTACCAGGGGTGTTCAAATAGTTCCCTAAGTATCATATATAAAAATCAAGAGTGAGATTATAAGTAAGAATAAGTTTTTTTTTTTTGAAGCTTTAAAGCGTCTGGTAGGGGTAAGCGCCGATGGAAAGTGTCTGGCAATAATGATTATTAATTTTTAACAAAATTATCTAAAACATATGTAAAAATCAGCACTGAGAATTTAAGAAAAATCAGTACTGTATTTATCTACCTTTAGCACCTGGTACCTATGAATTGGCCGTCGACCCAAGCTAGCAGGTATGCACACACTCAAAGTAAGTACTAACACTACTTTATCCCATTTATATTTTTTATGAGAAAATAAGTAACGTCTGGGGGCCCTGGGATCTTACTCTATATTATTCGGCGTAATGGCACGAAGACGTGTTGTATTTTTTCATCCCACTTTAAAAGCTTTGAAAAATTGAATTTTGCCTCGCTTCCTCATGTCGTGTTCTTGGCAGCTATGTCTGGTTTGGACAAAGAAATAATGGAGGTGACAGTTTATTAAGTAAAAGCTGTTAAATATTTATTATTCTAGCTACGAAAAATATTATGTTGAACATAAATCTTTCTTAGAGATTCCCAACGGTGATAATTCCCAAGGTGGAGGCAGAGGTGCTATCAGAACACCCACGTTTCGCCTTGTTTTCCGTCCCACGATGTGACAGGGGGCGAGCCTATCGCCATATCGGGCAGAAATTCCTAACTCCTACTGATAATGAATAGGAAAATCCAAAATCACTGCCCGACCCGGGATTTGGACCTCGGCTTTGCAATCATACCATAATACAAATGCGCCATCGAGGCACTCAGTCTATATGACACTAGTCTTACTTAAAAACTGATTAAACGTCACCATAAACGGGAACACAAAGATTCTTTGTTTATTTACATACACAAACTAACAAAACATTTGCAGACATATTTGTTCAGTTTCAACTTTCAACTACGCACATCTCACGAACCAACTACGAACATCTCCAAACTGCCGGGTCAAATCCACTTAAAACTTTTCTTACCTCCATGGCTTACTATCGGAAGCTGCCTGTCACATGAGCTGAGATATGGTCCTATTTGACACTTGTATGATTTATACAGCCCATGGTCGCTGTAAGGTGGTCGTGTGATTTTCATGTTGTTTTTTTCTGAAAACATTGTCCTACAAACATGTTTCTATTTGTTTATTCGTATGTTTTTATTTGGGAATGAGATGAGACCGTCATTTGCCTGATTGTAACTGTCACAGCATATACAACAGCAATATAGCATTTAGTAATTATTTTTCTAAAACACTGTTGGCACTGCGCAGCGCTCGTCACAGCGATAAATGCGTTAAGTAATATATATTGTATAGTATTTGACAGATCCTCAAAATATCCAAATAATTTTTTTCATTGCAATGAATGGCGAGACGAGCGTGCCAATCGCCTGATGGTAAACAACACGACCGCTCATGGACAGTAAAAACCCAACAACACCATAAATTTCAAAGCATTGCCTGGCATTCCACTGCGCTTGTCTTCCTGAGACATAAGATGTTAAGTCTCATTATGTCCAGTAGTTACTCTGGCTACAATGTCCTTCAAACCGGAACACAACAGTGCATTTACATTGCTGATGTGCGGGAGAAATAGACGTTGCGGGTGTACCTAGTACCTACCCAGGCGACCTCTTACATACATATGAGAGACCTACCACCATTGAAATTATGTGTTCTATGTTATTAAATAGTACAACACATGAATACTAAATAATAAAATAGACACGATGTTCTATCTGTTACAAATCCTGAATACAATATTGTCCGGTTCAATTTAAAGTTCGCCATTAGCTTAAACAATCGTCTGTCGCAAGACCCGGCGTTTTCGGAAGCTATTACAAATCCTTTTAATCAGCAGAACATTTTAGTGATTCAAAATTTGTTAATCAAAACTTGGCATGTAGCTTGGAGATTTTAATTAAAAGACTATTGAAATGGTATGTTTTTGGCTTATTAATTTAATCGCAGTTTAATACGTATAATATTATAGCCCACATATCACACTGCAGGTCACAGGCCTCCTCTAAAATCGAAAAAATGATTTGAGGGCTTAAGCCGTAGTCGAACATGTTGGCCTAGTGCGGGTTGGCAGACTTCATATGCTATAGAAAATCTTCTAAAAATCCGGGTGCCATATATTTTTATTCATTGTTAAACTGCCTGATAATGAGTTAACATTTTATATCATAATATAAAAAAAAAATACATCCAACAGTCACATACGTCCTGACCCCGCAATATAATTAAGTCTTTTTTCGTTTCAGAAACGACGACATACTTTTCGTTCTCACAAACACCTGGACTCGAAAGAAATATTTATGGGCCGCACAAACAGTTCTCTCGGTGCGGAGATCGAACCCGCAGCCCCTCGTCACATAGACGTCGTCTAACCAACTGCGCCACGGAGGCTGTCAAATACAGCATACGTATTCATTTAATTTATAAAAGGTCATGCGCAACAACAAATCATATAAACTATGCATTCTGTGCCAAACATTGAGCGATTCGGCTTCCGAAAGTCGTTATTGGCAAAGGCATTCGGAATAAGAAAATGTACCGTGTGCAGGCAGCCTAAACCACTGCGGAGGGATAAATCATCCCCGTATGTATACTGGGGTGAAGTCTAGGAGTGACCCAGGTAGTTCTAATATATTTTATCAGTTAATTAAGCTATTCATTTTAGCTTTTGGAAGGTCCTGTTCAGTGAATATGAGTGGAAGTACATATATAAATTCAATTTGTCAAAGCTACAACATCGAAAATTATTAGAAAAGCGACGGGAAAAAAATTCTTTTGTGTTTTGTCGGTGTCCACCTACATATTTTGTTTGTTGCGATCTGATTTTCGGATTCGGGTTTTATCCGTGTAATATGATCGTTACTAATGAACAATTTATTATTTTTAATACCAGATCTCTTATACTCACTTTGTCGTAACAATTAAAATGGATTGTAAAAGGCAACATACCATGTTTCACTTTACACAAAACTACACAACCGACCACCAATCTCATATTTCGGAGGGCCGTTCAAAGGGATCTCAAACCCTGAGTTACAAGTTTTAATCGAATCATGATAATCTTGTTAATACTCCCTGTCCAAGGGAGGGCAAGATTTATAGATATTGGAGATAATTAAGTGGGGTCGTGGACGGTCTTATCTGAGACGGAGATGTAGTTTTCTATTAATTTTGACCACAATAATATAAATAAATAATAATAAATAAATACACCAAACAATCACATACATAGTCTTGACCCCACACTAAGATCGAGTCTTGTGTCGTGGGTACCAGAAACTACGAGAGTCTTTTCGGTCTCTCAAACACACAGACCCGAAGCAAATACGTGGTTCACACAAATATTTGTTTCGGTAAGGGGATCGAACCCGCGGCCTCTCGTTTCACAGCCGGCGTCTAACCAAACGCCACGGAGGCTGTCAACATGGATACAAAAATTATATCAGAGGTATTTAAAAAAAAGGTCAAAAAAATCTTTAGCGAAAATCACAGAAACTTTTTGTAAGCGGCTTCAATACAAAGAAGCTTTGCTGACAACATATTCTAGGAAATACTGGCATTATATTTCTGATAAAGAATACGACTCGACAAAGTCAAATAATGTGACAGTGAAGTGGCCAAATTGGACTAAATTTTCTAAGTAAAATAATTATCAACAACTCAAAGCTAAAATCTTGTGTAATTGTAAAATGCCTGGATAAATATTTGGTTAGTATTTTTTATCACTTTTCTGACGTTTTTCGTTTATAACATTATCTCCAATTGCTATTGCCCCAACCGTTCATATTTTAAGAGATTTTTAACGTTACGTGCATTCAAAAGTATATCTGTAAACTATAACATAACAGTTTAATTGTACCCAATTATATTCATTTCTGAAAACATTTATTATTAATAAACACAATTGTTTTATTAAGTTTATCGTAATTTATTTTCTTTTACGAGGGCTTAATATAATCAAAGGGATATAAAATGTCTACTACCTACAAGTTTTCCTTTAGAAGATGACAAAACCGCAAGTAAAGCAACAAAGATGAATAGAATACATATATTTTTGATTCCAGAAGAATTTGCAAGAACGCAACATAAGCTACTATGGGCAGATGTAGCTGGGGATTTTACAACAGAGATGCCAGGATATTTCACAAGAAGTCCAATACAACATGCACTCATTCAAGAACATGCTCAGGCGCGACGGAAATATCCAACAAACGTGGAATTTTAAGACTGACACGGAACCTCTCCCAACACAATGATTACTACATCGAAGGCAATAAAATCAGAAGAGATCTCAGCATTGAAACAGATATGTGTATACTCAGAAGGTATTATAAAAAGAAAAGAAACAAAATGTCTACAAAAGATGAATCAACAAGGTCAAAAGTTTCCACTGTCCTTACAGAATTGGATAATATCAACGAATCTGGACTTGGAGCTTGTGGTGATAGCAGAACTACTACAAAAGATACTCCACAGATAGATATAGCAGCGCTAATGGTGGAAAACTTAAAAGGATTGGTCACGAATTGGATACAAAAACATTTATTGGATGACAAAGACACGAAAGATAAAGTAGAAACTGTACTTTATTCTATACTGCACAGCGAAAAAGAAAAAGTATGTGGAATTTCGTCACGATCGACTTACGTCCTCAAAAAAGACGGGCACGATCATAAAGTTAAGAACCAGAAAGTTGAAACCACTCCGCTTACTTGCAATCTTTGTAACTACAAGTCAAAACCAGTAATAAGAAATTCTTCAAACAGTACACAAAAGGACTTGTCATCCCGTTCAGTTCCTTCTCCGGTAAACTTCAGAGTTTTATCAACTCTAAGCATTCCGAGACATATCAACCTTATGAAGATCAAGTCGCTGTATAGGATTAATAAATTGTACAATAATAGAAAGCGTTCCGTTCACAAATCGAATAAACTATTGAACTCATCAAGTTTTGATTTACTCGCGATATCAACACGCTCTTTTACAAAGAGGTGCGCCAATTACGGCATAAAGGGATCTAAGAAGCATCGCAAAGATTTCCAACCGAAGGTTCATTATAAAAAAATATCAAATTCCACAGAAACAGAGGAAAGAGATGAACAACGAATTAATACAATGTTTAAGAAAGAACTGGATTATATGCCGAGTCTGATGAAGAGTATATACGCTGAGCATCCAGCAAATCTCTCGCATGCTAATGTAAACTATACTAGCGATACTTTTACATTGACTGATAATTTAAATTTTAAGAAAAATTTTGATCAGAACATGACCAAAGTTGATAAGTATACTGGAGATAGTTTTGATAATAAGCTAAATGAGAAAGGCCAAAGTGAACCGATGCTTACTATTGATTTTTTAAATCATAGCGTTGAATTCCCTGACGACATAAAGAAAGAGAATACTACCAGAAGACACGACAACGATATCAATGTAAATAACCTCAGAAGGAATAACTTATACCACACTAAAAGAAGAAGGTTTTTGAAGTTTTCTCAACGGCGCGACATCCGAAATAAAAAATATACTCTATGTCACTACAGAAATGGAAATCAGACAAATAATAAAGAAATTTTAAAGCATTTTCAAAATATATTAGACTACATTATTGATGATAGTTGTAAAAGAAAATTTAAGCTGGATATTCATCTTAGTGTATTGCCTGGCAAAGGAAAATATCTAGATGCAGCAACATGTCAGTCTAGACTTCCTATAGGAGAAAAAGGAAAAGACAAGAACACTTCTGCTCCATCGTTACAAACTGAGGTTATGCGGAATCAATCCAGTACTCTTGAAAGAAATATATCGTCAAGAATATTTTCAGACGGTCCTGAATATAACCCAGGCATAGTAGCATTACTTGATGGCGCTGCTAGCCAGGTGAAATATATCTTTAACATAGACAATACTATCAAATCTGAACCAATAAAAATGCATGTAACAGAGGATAGGGGCACTAGAACAGCAACATCAGAAATAGTGAGAGAAATACATGATCTCAAATCAGTAGTTAAAGATCTCTTGCACAAGGCAGAAATTCTCATGCGCGAAGAAATAAAGAACGAGAATAAAATAAAGAAATTAAATCAACACAAAGCTGATAGGCTAAAGGTTAAAAATACTGGGAATTTACAACGTCCAATTAAACCTACGTCACAGGGCATACAAATATCTAATGACTTCGCTAAAAATCTACTATTTGCCGGAATTAGACTTTCCAAAGAACCTAAGAGAGATACATTTGAATTCTGCAATAGACTCATGAGAAAAAGTACTTCATACAAAATAATTGATAGTGAATCAGTACTTAGAGTAACCGATATGACGGTAGCAGAAACCACAGAACCGAACACACAAGAAAACATCCTTACAAATTCACTGCCGAAATCTAAATCCCTGATCGAAATTACAACAGAAAAAAACAAAGTACTAGCTTACTACTACGACGATGACGACCACGAAACAGAAACACCTGGCGGGGAAAAGAAACATTTGTTCATGCCTAAGTTTATGAAACAGAAGACAGATATGCAGAACAATGAAATGTCTTGTATGTGCAGCAACTTTCACTCTCACCAGCCCATAATGAATGATTGTGACGACTGTTCTCAAAGTCCTTCTTGCACATTTGGCGATGTTGAAGAATGCTGCTATAAGAAAATATCAATACCAACACGAAGAGGTATGGGCTTTGGTGAAGGATTTATATACTGCCTGCTACTTTGGATCCCTGTCGCAATAATAGGTTGTTTGTTCTACAGTTACATTATCAAAGATCTACTTCAAACTCCTATTAATAATAAATTAAGGGAAGTGAGGTCGTCTGGACGATCCACAAATAAAACGGTTTTGTATTTGAAGCTTTCTGATTTGGGATTTTGATGTTGTGTATGTTTTTATTATTAAACAATACCTTTGCATGTCTGTTTTTTTTTTATTTTATTATTTTACGTCAAATAAATACTTAACAGTATCTATATCATTCTTAACCTACTATATATACGATCTATTACAATAAGCTTGCTGTACATTTTGCATAGGATTAATGTCATACTGATATATCTTCTTGGTGTTTCTATTTATTTTATTTGTTTCAGAATCTGCGTATAACAAGTACGTATTAAAATGCAAGCCAACAAACAAAATGTTGATTCTCAAAAAGAAAGCTTAAAACAGATGAAGTCTATAACTTCCTATCCAAAAAATAGTCCAACCTATGTGGTTGCTTTTTCTATGCACGAAACCTATGATGATCTTATGACAGCTCAGCAAATGATCTGCAAGAAAAGCCCTCAAGGTAGCGTCAATTCTGTAACGGCAACAAATTCATTGAAAGTTTTAGATCCATACGCAATAGATAAATGTTCCCATATAATCGATATACCTGAGGACATTACAACTAACCAGACCGAAGATCCTAATAAATGTTTTGATGTTGAAATAGTATCGGACAATGAGACTTATGAAAATGAAAGCAGTTCAAAAGTAGATGTTATGCAACCAGAAGTTATTTTTAACGCGTCACATACGAAACCAATAAGAGATGATAAATTAAAAAAGAAACCTCGTAAAAGCAAACGTGTTGCTAGTTTTAGGAATGAGCATTTTAAATGTAAGCACTCACAGAAAAATATAACCAAAAAACTAGAGCTATATTGCACTAAATCAAAAAGATACACGATGGCTAGTGACGTGCTAGAGACAGGACTGTGCAATCTATCGAATGTGGTAACCCAATCCAGAGTTTTAAAAAAGGTTCTTGCAGTAGAAAATTTACTAGAAGTCAATCCACCGAAAATGGACGATGTTGTTAGTAATGACGGATTGTCTTCAATAAGCTCAACTTCAACTAAGAAGGGATTATTGAGTCATTCTAGCGATAACACTATAACACGTAAATGGAGCTCGACGTCATCAAAAACTGATGAGTGCTCTATGAATGCACATAGCTCTGTTATTCAAGTATCTTCAGAAAATGTTATTCCATACAAAAACGACGTATTTAATGTAGCAGTGGCTGTAGCTTTCAATAAAAATAAAGTTAATGAACGCAAAATGACGGCAATGCCTCTTACCACCCGTACTGAAGAAACCTATGCTAAAGTGAATTTAACGGGTACTGAAACGGTTATATTACCACAAGCCCCTTTAACATCTGAAGTGCCTTTGCATACACATGCTCATTTAAATATTATCAAAGACGCGTCAAGTGTTGACACGCTCATTGGTAACAGACAAAAATCAAGTGTTGTAATGTCTATTGACGAGGATAATTTTGTTATTGCAAGAACTAGTTCCGATTTCAATAAATCCACTGCAAGTTCTAATCTTAGATCCACAATTTCTGAAAGTCAATCAGAGAATACATTACAAGATCAGGAGGAATTTGCGACTGGCAGTGAGTTTAACAAAAAGAAGCTTTTAGATACGGTTATCAATCTAGGATTCTATCCCGAAGCAACACCGTCTACTAGTAAATTTAATGATAACGCCGTTATAATAACGAAAGAACACAAAACTTACACAAAAAAAGAGGATGAAACATTTTACACCGAACAAAACGATTTATCTAAAAATATACTAAAGAAAACTTTTGATTACGTGAAAAATGTTGGTGCGCAAAAAATCATTAACTTACCAGACGAAGCTATTATACGGTCAAAACTAAAAGAAAATCGAGAACCTCAACATAAAATAAACATTGATAATCCAAAAGAACATCAAAATCCACATCCGTCAACATTGGCAGAGATGTGGGACAGACTTATTCTATTAATCGAAGCAGGGTTAAAAAGAATAGAAGACACTTTACCTGAAAAAATCATAAATGAATTGAAAAGGGTCTTTGATTTCGATGACTACAAGAATTTCCTTTTAAAAGCTGTTTCAGAGAAAAAAATAAACGCTGAAAGGGAAAACGTCGCAATAACCAAAGGAGTACATGTAGACATGAGCAAGACTGAAATGGACAGAAGCCTGCAATGCGATCTGATTCAAAACCAAGTTATAGATCAACTGATGGTGAAACTGTATCCTGAGGGCACGAATGACCTGAATGCAAAATTGAGTCAAAAAGTGATCACGAAGATTTTCAAACAGTATTTTGAAGTTATAACTCCAACAGTAGCGAGTAATTTTGACATTAAAGAAGATGCTACTACGACGGGAACCGAACCGGAATTAGCGGAAAATGCGGAGAGATTTCGGCGTCTGAGAATATTGTTGGCTGTTCCTTTAAAGTTTGTCAAAGAGAATGCATTTGTCATAACCAGTGTGCCTACGTTTTTTATACTTTTACTGTCCGTGTATGGTCTTGTTATTTTCATTATGAAACCTTTGTAATGTTTTTTTTGGTATTTTATTTATTTTTTACTCGTAATAAAGCGAATATGCAGTACACACCTTTAAAGATATTATGATAGTAGGCGAACCTCAAACCCAAGTCCTTACATTTCGCAGACCGATGAAGTAATTTTATTTTATCTAGACTGTGACGGATATGGCAATCTACTCGCCTAGATTCACATCTTGAGACGAAAATACGTTCGGCGAATTGTTGGTAACACTAATGACACTTCTGCCTGTCCCTTCAAAGATAAACATCGTACCTAAATGGCCAGGCAGAGACGGCATCAAAGGAATTTCTCGATCATTAAACATTGGAATTTATGTCGTATTTGTACCAGATAAGTTTGAATATCCTTTGGTAAAAATTAAATCTCTTGCGATTCCGTCTCGGTCTTTGCTGGCCCTAAATTTGTCAGTATTTTAAGGAAATAAATAAAAGAGATATCACATAGAATTCTTTATTCACAACTAGTAGATATACAGATCTACTTGAAAACAAGTTGAAAGAAAATAAATAAGTTACAATTCAATAAAAGTAAGAATGTCTAATGTCTTCGTCATTAAGAACTTGTCTCATTTTGAAATTGATATAAATAATATTGCTTACTTCATGGTATAAAGATATTTTAATAGATTTTTTCTGAAGCAACAAAAAGCTTGTAGAAATTAAGAGATATTTGGAAGTAACAAACTAGGGCAATATGCAATATTATTTGTCGTGCTGATTGAAAAATCTACTCTTAATGCAAGCGCAATTTGGTTACTCTGTATTATTGCAAAATTATTCAACGTTTTAATAATAAATACTTTGCTGGAAAATATGATGCTTATGACAAGACTAGTTTTCATAGTTTGTTAATTGTATGACTTATTGTCCAGGAGCCAAAACCAAGTGACCGGATCTATCCACCGTGAAAACTGGACGGATGCGATTCCTCCTGAAAATAAAACAAGTGATTATTTACATTGCTCCTCTGGTTAGGTGTGTTGAGCTCAATCCTTATACGTAACCTTCAATGGATGTTAAGTGTTTATAAATTAAGAATATCAATGAGAGAAATAATTCCGATGTGTATAATTTTGTTGTCTTGTTTCGTTCAGTGAGTGAGATTGCGAAGGCAACCTCTTTCCTCTTCCAGGTAAACGAAATTAATAAGAAATGGTGGTGGATGGTCTCTCATATCATATGAGAGGCCACTTGGGTAGGTACTACCGCAATGTCTATTTCTCCCGTCAAACAATAGTGTAAATGCATTGTTGTGTTCCGGTTTGAAGGACATTGTAGCCAGAGCAACCTGGTAGTGGACTGTGGAGTGCCAAGCAATGCTTTGTAATTCATGGTATTGTTTGGTTTCTACTGTCCATGAGCGGTCGTATTACCATCAGGCGAATGGCATGCTCGACTCGCCATTCAACGCAATAAAAACGGCAAAGTTTCAAAATGTTACTTTTGTTATACAAAACGTAATTAAAGTATTGTATTAAGTTACCTGAGCTTGGCGCTTTTCGGCCTGGTTGCTACAGCGACAGCCTGTGCGATGGCGGGACCGTCTTCAGTCACATCCTGAAAACATTTTTTAAGTAACATTTTATCCATAATCTTTACTCTACCAGCCCCTATCGTCCAGGAGTCAGGGCTGAGCAAGAGACTTCTCCACAACCGAAAGAGAATCTCATTAGATATCAACCACGCTGGCCTAGTGCGGGTGAATCCGGGAAAAATATCTTTAGTTTTTTTCTGTAATTTATTTGAAATCCTTTTTATCTACTATCATTAAAGAAATGGTGAAACAAACCTATCTGCTTTAATTATGATATCGAATTTTCTTTTAACAATAGTACTCGAAAGAATGGCATAACGCTCTCATATATTTTTAATTTACTTTTCAGTTTCTGATACCCACGACACAAGACTCGATCTTAGTCTGGAGTCAGGACTATGTATGTTACTGTTGTAGTTATTTATTTATTTATATGGAAACAATCCAATAAATATTATTTATTCACAAAATCCATTTAAATAATATATTATTAACACATAATCCTTTACCTCAACTGGTGATTCGGTGGTGGTGGTCTCCGGTTTGGCTTGCACTCTTGGCACCGGGAACGGCGCGCCATATTGGGTGAACACACGGGGTTGCGTTCTAAAAATAATTTATTTGTTACATATTATATCTATTACATGATTATTATGTTTCTGTATCAGCCCATATACGTCCCACTGCAGGGCACGGGCCTACTCTACGATCGAGAGAATCGATTGACAGTGGTTAGGCCATAAGGTCGAGAAAAAAAACGGACTTTAAAAAGCCACTGCAAATTTTAAAGAATACGCTTTATTAATCGTCCTTATTCTGAAAACACATGATGGTGGATCAACATTATTGTTTTTGAAAATTACAGATTATTACCCTAACGTACACCTAACTATCAAATAAAAGTCCTCATATAAAAACTAGATGTTCCGATCTGAAATAAATATCGAACCATATTTCTGAACCCACATATACTTCCAATAGATCAATATTATGATAAGTTTAATCTACACTATTTAACAAATATAAAATACAAAACCGACTGCAAAATAAAATCAAATTTATTTTTAATAATAAACACACGGCTTTATCCCAGAAGGAGTAGGCAGAGGTGCTACCAGGACTCGTCTTGTATGTTCCGTCCTACGATGTGATAGGGGGCGAGCCTAGCGCGATATCGGGCACAAATTCCTAACTGATAATGAATAGAAAAATACAATATCACTTTGCCCGATCCGAGATTCGAACCTAAGCTTTATATTAACACTTTGAATTATAATTGTATCGTAGTAGAACTACGCTATAAATTAATTATATTTACAATCCACCATTTTCATTTATCTGCGTGATTTTATACTTATGCCCGCTAAGAAGCCGGAAGGCAAGATAGTACAACATCTTAACCATAACAGGCCGGCATAACAAGTACAAGAATCAATTAACATCACAGTTAAGGTGATCCTACGTCACAAGGTTACCACACACGAAGAATACATAATACGAGGGCATAATATGCAAATAATGTAACAATGACAGACATTGCCCCAAATTAGCAAAGAATGCTGATGCATACGATGTTGAACTATAAATGCGGGGCATTACGATAGTACCGGAGCATTAAAACCTTAAAAACAGTGTGCAATATCTAAGGACTGTTGTGAATATTAAGTGGGAAGTATTGGTGTGTCAAATATGTATTGCCAAATACTGTATGTAAATATGTAATACTACATACATACATAACCTCACGCCTTTATCCCAGAAGGGTTAGGCAGAGACGCCACCAGCACACCCACATTTCGATTTGTATGTTCCGTTATTGCCAAATAAGGACAGTAATATGAACCAACCATGTAGCTCCTTTACAATCAAGAATTGGATTAAGATTGAAGTAATAGTCAAAAGTACTGACCTATAGCGGTTTAACGGATTTCAATTCAAAAAATCTTGCAAGGATAAATGATAAATTAAATAAACCCAGACCCCACACTAAGATCGAGTCTTGTGTCGTGGGTATCAGAAACTACTAGAGACTTTTCGGTCCAACAAACACCCAGACCAGAAACAAATACCTGTGGATCACACAAATATTTGTTTCGGAGCGGGGAACGAACCCGCGGCCTCTTGTTTCACAGGCGGCGTCTAACCAACTGTGCCACGGAGGCTGTCATATCAATTCATCATTCTGTCAATGCAGCTGCTAGTCACGGCATGTCAAGGGATTTTTTTTTACCAAAGGATATTCAAACTTATCTGGTAGAAATACGATATAAATTCCAATGTTTTAAACTGATGCCGCGGCATCCAGAAATCCCTTTCGACACCTACCAGATAAGTTTGATTATCCTTTGGCAATAAATGCCGTCCCGGTCTGCGCTAGGCATTATGCTACGTTAAGTTTTGTATCGTGGGTATGAAATATTGGCTAAGCCCAAAACATGACTCACTTGTAGGTTTTCCACTATCATTTACTATCATTAAACGGGCAAATACAAAGATTCTAACATTGAAATCATGATTTCCGCAAAAAGGTTAACGTTAGGCATACGCATGTTCATAAAGTGATAAGCCACGTCCTTCTCCGTCATATGAGAACTGCATTTACCATCAGCTACTACTTTTTCCTCTCAGCATAATAAAGTAAATGATTTGTCAGTTACATACCTCGCACCAAAAGCAGTAGCGATAGCCGTGCTCTTAGTTCCTTCTTCTTCTTCCTCAGATTCCTGTTCTTCAGCCTGGTCTATGTCATTCCCTTCTTTGTTTAAATCCAACCCACTTTGCAAAGAGTCCTGACCTTGGAAATCTTGAGGCTGAGCGCCCTGGATCACTTGGGGGTCAAACTGATCAGGGTACGGTTCTTCCTGATTCTGGGCTGGAAACAGCTGTTGGGGACCCTGGTATTGGTTGGCAGGCTGAACAAGGATCGGTTGCTGGTAGAATTGCGGTTGCCCGTACGCTTGTTCTGGTTGCTGGTATACTTGTTGCGGTTGTTGGTATACTTGTTGCGGTTGTTGGTATACTTGTTGAGGTTGTTGGTATACTTGTTGAGGTTGTTGGTATACTTGTTGAGGTTGTTGGTAAACCTGCTGAGGTTGTTGGTATACTTGTTGAGGTTGTTGGTATACTTGCTGAGGCTGTTGATAAACCTGTTGAGCTTGGAATTCGGAGTTGTCACCTTCGTTTTCAATTTCTTCACGATCTTTACCTTGAGGCTGCTGGGATGCAGCCTGGGGTTGCAACAAAACAGGCTGGGCTTGGACTTGAGGCAAGGGTTGTACTTGGGGCTGGTATGCAACAGGTTGGTATTGCTGTACTGGTTGTTGGATAGCAACCGCGTCAGGGTTTGGCTGGATGAAGTTTGGCTGAGGTTGAGCAGGCTGATACTGTGCTTGTGGTACAGGCGCATAAGCAGCAGCTGGCTGATACTGAGGCAAAGGTTGTTGAGCAATAAATCCAGCAGGTGGCGCTTGCTCACCAATCAATAACGCTGGTTCTTGAGGCAAAGGTTGAGGAGCAGCTTGCTGTTGAGCCAACACCGAAGGCAGAGCAGCGAAATGAGCTGGTCCATCGTAGCCAACCTGCTTCTCGGCTTGAATTGGCTGAAGGTAGGAATTCCTAATCTGCTGAAGAGGGGCAAACTGAGGCTGCAGTTGCAACTGGGCTAGAGAACTCAGATAAAACTCCCCAGGGTATTGCTGGATGTTCTGCTTCGAAACTTCTACTGAAGTCCTTTCTCTCAACTTAGCGGAAGGACCTTCGTCTTCCAAGATTTCGCGTTCGTTCAAGTTAGCTTCGGTGACCTGGGTGAGTTTAGCTTCTGTAGTGGTTTCGGGCTTCGCTGTGGTGGTTGGGGCGGGAGTGGTGCGTGCGAAAGGTCTTGGAGCTTTTGGTGATGGAAGGTTGTTGGCTTTGCTCTTGGCTTGAGCGGCTTCGAGTTGCTTCTGTCTTTGGAACTGACGGTACGTCTCTTGTTGGATCTGGTACTGGAAATAAAATTATTGTTGTTAAAATTTATTAGGTGTAATGAAACATAGGATTTAAAATATTTGTCTTCGTCGAATGGAGGTGAAAAATTTACAAATACAACAAAAGAAAGCTTTTTCCAATATTAATAGTACAGGGTGGCCCAGAAGTCACTTTACATTTTGAAAATTAAATAACTTTTTTTCTATTAATATATTTCTTTTTCTCTTTTCAGAATTAAACAATATAATCCCTGGAAATTTTTGGCATGAATAAGTTTACAACAGAACAACGAGTGAAGATAATTGAATTTTACTTTGAAAATGAACGGTCAATTGTTGCAACGCAAAGATCGTATATGCGCCATTTTAATGTTCGACATCCCCCTAGTAGGCCTGCAATAATCAACCATGATCAACTTGTGAATAAACTCATTGTCATTTCTTGCAGTTCTCTGAAACCTGACAGCATAATTTACTCGTTTCTGAAAGTCTACTGGTTTTAAAGATTGCACTAATTGAACCTTGTAAGGGTACATGTGCAAATCTCTTTGAATGCGCTGCAGAGAACTCCGTGAGAAGTTCTTGATAACGCCTTCGAGCGGATGTGGTTGGGTTCTCTTCAATGCTACGGCTCACAGCTTCAGTACTTTCACGTGTACGTACTGAACGACCTCGTCCACTTCTAGTCCTATCACTTACAGAGCCATGCTGTTGAAAACGTGTCACTAAGTTCCTTATTGCAGGCCTACTAGGGGGATGTCGAACATTAAAATGGCGCATATACGATCTTTGCGTTGCAACAATTGACCGTTCATTTTCAAAGTAAAATTCAATTATCTTCACTCGTTGTTCTGTTGTAAACTTATCAATGCCAAAAATTTCCGGGGATTATATTTTTTAATTCTGAAAAGAGAAAAAGAAATATATTAATAGAAAAAAAGTTATTTAATTTTCAAAATGTAAAGTGACTTCTGGGCCACCCTGTATCTATAAAAATTTCAGTCTGATCAGTGTTAGTTATTTTGGTATGAATAACAAATTTTATTCATCGTTAAACTAGATATAAATATTTCTAAATCTATTCGATACATGTTAATTGCTTACGTATAAGTTTGTGAAAATTTGAAGTTTTTGCATTTTATGTAAAACTATGATTTTCATACGAAAGATTAATTTAACAAAATGTTCGCTTATTAATTACTGACGTCCGAATAATGCAGACTATCCATTATCCATGCGTTCGATTTTAATAACTGAAGTTAATTTATAACCGCGTTTAGTGGCCCGTTACGGTTTGTCCCGGGCTTAAATACAGAATAATGTAAAATATGTTAATGATCAATTAATGTATTCACTCCAGGATAAATGTTTAAAATAAGCTTGGTATAGAAACTTTTACAAAGTTTTGCATGGTAATAAACTTACGATAACTTAGTCATTTCTTTTAGTTCATAGGTAGGTATTTATATGTTAAAAAGTGATTATTATATTGGTACTAAATGATTGTGTATTGAGCATATTCTTCTACTCCTTCCTACCCTTTTTAAGAGAGGAAAGCAGTTAAGTTGTTTTTTTATTGTCATTTTTGGCCAACGGACATACGAAAGACCAGCTCAGATATAATATATCCAATATTGGACCTCTAAAATTCCAAATATTCTTACCTGATTCTGCTGCAAAGTTTGGTCCAAGTTCCTGATATCGGTATCGAAGCTAGGCCCTTGCGTCGGCTGGCCGTGGATGGGCGAGGCTTGGAAGGCTGGCAGCTGTTCCTGGGTGGGTAGACCCTGGACTGAGACGTCAGGGACACCGTAGTCAGTGCTAGGGATGGATGGATTGCGCGGGTCGAGGGGTGGCAGATATTGCTGTGGTTGAGGCTGCGAAAAAATTGTGAGTTGAGTAGGTGGTTTCTTAGATTTACGCGAATGTTACACATTGAAATAAAACTAATTATTACGGATTTTATCGCGATTTGGTGTGGAGACTGTCCCGCCCTCACACCCGCCACTGCAACTCCTGTAAGCCAGGATCAACAGTGGCACGCATTTAATGACACTGAGCATTGAAGCGCAGCGAGTCTCCGGGAATGTCTAACTTGTCTTTAACCCGCAACGAAATCAATCAAAAAGTTAAATTAATAGGAGGAGTTGGAAATAAATTATTGTCCACTTCCCTCCCTAATAAAGCGGGTGACAAAACAATGAACTAAAGAGGTAAATAACCTCGCATAAAGACATTTACAGCCAGATAAGCCAGCTGTAAAGCACCACGGATTAGTCATTATTACATTTAAATGGGACCTATTATGTAAGCTGTTATACTTGATTCCAATAATAGGTATGGCAAAATCGCCGGAAAGCACGGAAATTCTTCCTAGTCTCTACAAGGTCCGTGTAGTATACAACTCCAGATGTTATTTGCATACTATCTAGCATGGTTTTACGCTCATTCTGCCAAAGACTACACTCCCAAAGTATATGATGCGCGGACTGCTCATATTCGCAATAAGGTGTTGAACATGAGCACGCAGGCGAATCAACGAGCTTGAATGAGTACAGTTTAGACTTAAAGTTACCATGGCCCGTAAGAAACTGTGATACGTAATAATCGATATCTAGCCAAGTCTTAGTCAAACGATCACGCACGCATGGAAAATATTGGTATAGATGCCGACCCTTCAAAGATACATCCCATCTATTTTGCCATTCATCTATCAGTTCGTTATATACAACTGAGAGCGGCTTAAATAATCTGTCTACTTTTAAAAGTTCACGTGAATTTAAAAATCTTTTGTCCATATTATCTCTAGTTGAGTAATACATCGCGGCGCGACGTTGTACCTCCAGGTCGACTGGAAGTACACCCGCTAGGACAGGCAAAGCCTCGGTACTAACAGTTCTATACGCCTTACACAAGAATATCAACGCCAAACGTTGGCTCTGGAGCAATTTCCTTCGCACAGCACCGATAGTGGCCCTATCAGCCCATACGGGGGATCCGTAAGTAATACATCCTAAGTAAGTCGCTCCATAGATGGTTTTTAATGTATTGAAAGATAGCCCCCACGTTGATTTCGATATTCTTGTCAGAGCAAAAAAGTTCTTTTTCGATTTTTCCCCGACTTTCTTAATATGTTCAAGAAAGGAAAAATTCCTTTCCAAAATTAGACCAAGATAACAAACTGATTCTTTTTTCTTTACGGTAATATTATTAAATTTAATTCGCGATTTGGTGTAATTATTTTTTAACTTCTCGACGTTTCGATTGCTTTACAGCTTTCATGGTCAGTCTGCCCCGTGACCACGAAAACTGTCAAGCAATCGAAACGTCGGAAATATAAAAAATGGAAATTAAACCAAATCGCGATAAAATCCGAAAAAAATAGTTTTATTTCAAAGTTGAGTAGGTATTTTTTTATGATGGTTTGGTGAAGTGTCAGCAACGTAACTGGTAAACGCAGTGAAATTCTGATAGAGTAGGATAGTTCCAGGATGAGATTGTTGTCTCTTACCAGTGGACTCAATTAAACTGACCCAATCCATTCAATTAAATCATCTTACACCAATCAATGTTAAGTTTATTATCAATCAATTTTTGTCTCAGATATCTCGCTTTCTTTACATTTACTTAACCAATTTTAAACATTTTATAGGTAACTTGTGCCCCGTAAGGCGATAAGCTCGCTCCCTATCATATCTTGGGACGGAACACACCAGACGAAACGTGGGTGTCCTGGTTGCTACCAGGAGAACCTCTGCCTACCCCTTCTGGGATAAAGGCGTGAGCTTATGTATGTATTAGGTAATTATTTTGTATAAACACCGTTTTAATTATAACTCTTGTATGTACTTAATCTCATTTAAATGATACACAATTTAATAAATTATAGATATGTTTACTGAGATACAAATAAAATTTCAATAATGCGAACAAAGAACAATATTAAAAATCACAATAATAATTTTCTTACCTGTGGCACCCTCTGTGGCAGTTCGAACGCGGGACCGCTTGGTCGCCAGCCGCTCGGCGCGTACGGAGCCGCGGGTGGCTCTCCAACCACCAAGCTCGCCAAACACACCACCGCTATAAGTCCCTGAGGGATTGATGGTATAAAATTTAGTTTTGAAACTTAGGAAGCACCTAAATAGCCAAAAAATAAAAAATAAATAAATATTAACGTTTCACGATAATTTTACCACTGTTTCATTGTAATATGTTTCTATAAGTCGGTATTTCTTCAAGCATTTTATTCATTGTTTTAATTTGAGTTAATATTCGATAATATTTATGTCTCTTTAAAATCATAATTATTATTTACTATTATAAATATTGTGGTTATATTCTCTATCCTCATATTATTCGGCATGGCCCGTGGTACGAAACTTCTACTTTTTCTGTTCTTTTAATGTGAGATTTTAATAAAAAATAATATTATTTTTTTATCGCATAGTAATTCATAATAATCTTAGTAAATGTTGGTAAATTGTGTGAGTGGTTCTAAGTTCTTGAAACTATTTGTAGTTCAAGAGTTTTAATAACGTTGTTTGAAGTAGGTAATAACTGTTAACGGTATATTGTTTTTAAATAAGTAATAAAACCTGAGTACATTTCTTAAATAGACATCGTTTTATAGTTTTTTTAATATAACTAATAAAACTTATTTTTGTTAATTACAGGAACTGTAATATGAAAATAAATATAATTAAATAGCTTATCCATCCATTACAATAAACGATATGAACTCGTAATTTAAATAAGGTTATTAAACACACAACTTTTATCTCAAAACTTCGTCCTTAATCTATTAAACACAAATAATTATTCAAATTTAATAAATAAATAAATTAAATCCAAAATTAAATCAATTAAAATCCCCAAATTATGAATCACAAAAAAGTTCTAAATTCAAATTCCGTAAACATCCCGAATATCGATCACAACACAAACACAATAAAAACCGTGCAATCACCTTCATTTTCGTGGACTTTCGCTTTATGAGGTGCGCGCGAGCATCGCTTTTATAGACAATACACTTGCCTATTGTCATTCGGAACGCGATCGGAGGCGACCTTAACTGTGTTTAGGGCTGTCCGTAGATCGTTTCATTTTTTATTAATTATCACAACATTCCCGGCCCTCGACTGAGGGGTAGACCAACAAAGCGCTGGCTAGATATCGTCAAGGAAGATAGAAGGGTCAATGGCCTTAGTTCTGAGGATGCCGAAGATCGGGTGATATGGAGCAGTATTAGGCGGAAGGCGGACCCTGGCACCGGCCGGGATAATGTCAGGTAGAAAAAGAAGAACTCGATCCAACATTTAAGAATTATAATTATTACAGTGGTCACAGAGAAAATGTTAGTACATAGCTTTGTTCGTAATATTTTTTCATGTATTTATCATTCACGTGTATGTGTATCGCTTCGGTGGCGCAGTTGTACTAAAGTAAAACTACAACGCTGAGGTCTCATAATTGAATCCCGGGTCGGGCAAAGTGATATTAGATTTTTCTATTCATTATCAGCCCGGAGACAGGAATTTGTGCCCAATGGCGATCGCCTCGCCCCTTATCACATTGTGTGTACGTCACAAGGCGAAATGTGGGTGTCCTGGTAGCATCTCTGCATAACCCTTCTGGGAAAAAGGCGTGATCTTTATGTATGTATGCGTTTAGTTACACTACTTTTACTCTCGCTTTACTTATTACTTATATTAATAACCGCGCATTGACTTTTATTGCGACATATACTCCTGTAAAATATTTAACATCTATGACACCATGAAACTAAAACAATTCCCTAACTTATAGAGAACAAGCGAAATAAAAGCAATTCGATCGTCGCACTTCTTGATTGAATAACGTTTGGGTTATTCAACTTTAATAAACATTTGTTGGTGTTAATTATTGAAAATACTTATGAAATAAATAATTCGCAAAAAGTTGTGCCTCTCGAGTTAAAGTTACATAAAAAATAATGTAAAAGTTAATTTTAGAAAGTTCTAAAAGAGTCTGCGCCATATGTCTGTTTATAATTATAGAACATTTGCGATTGGAGCAAACGGCATGGCTTGACGCTGAATCCAAGTAAGACTCAGGCAATTGTTGTTGGCAGTCCCAGGTTGATAGCAAAACTTAATTGGGCCCAATTGCCGTGTGTTGCTTGTGATGGTGTTACCATCCCCTACAGCGACACTGTGAGAAATTTGGGTCTGAATATATAGACAAAGGCCTCACCTGGGGTCCGCAAATTCGAGATGTAAGTCGAAAGTTGTTTACTTCAGCTAGATCCTTGCGAAGGTTACACAATTTCCTACCCGTTACCACGAAGAAATCGCTTGCGCAAACACTCCTCCTCCCCATCCTTGATTATGCCGATGTCAGCTATCTAGATCTCACCGAGGACCAGCTAAATAAACTTGAGCGTCTTCAGAATTTCTGCATAAGATTCATATTTGGTCTACGTAAATATGATCATGTTTCCGAGTTTCGTGCTAAGCTCAAGTGGTTACCTATACGACTTCGCCGGAATACTCACATTCTTTCTCTTCTTTACAATATTTTGTTTAATCCTCTCACCCCTTCTTATCTTAAAGAACGATTTGTTTTTCTTCATGACTCACATACGAGGTCCTTGAGGTCGTCCGAGAACTTAAAGTTGAGAATGCCCGCCCACACCACAACATTTATGGACAAATCTTTCGGTGTCGTAGCTGTTCGTTTGTGGAATGCACTACCCGTTGTGGTGAGGCAGGCTCAAACTCTGTCATCTTTTAAGAAGCTAGTAAAAGAGCACTACCTTTCTTCTTAAACAGATTTACTGGTTAATATTATTTCCTTTATTTAAATATATTGGTAATATATTTATATATGTATGTTTATTTACATATAAACGTATTTATGTATGTTTATATACATTAATTATGTAGTTTTTGTATATTTATGTATTAATAGTATTATTTATTTGAGCTTTTATTGCCTTTATTATACACTGCCCTTTCTTTCTCCCTCTCATAAATCCATCCAATGGTTGTCTGGTAGAGATTGCCTTAGTGCGATAAGACCGCCATTTGTACTTTGTTGTTTTGTTGTCTTTATATACCTGTTTTTATATTTTGTGTACAATAAAGAATATAAATAAATAAATAAATAAACCAAACAAGAGAAATTCTATACTACATCCAAAATATAAAAATAAAATGTATAAAAATGTTTATCCATATTTCAAAGATCTCTATTGTATTCCTTGTAATTGACATATCAGAACAAAAGTTATATTTGAAAGTTGAAGTTGTTTGAAGAAAGCATTTGTTTGCATAATTCATATTTCAGTTATACTATTCTATGATAAAATGTTGAAAATAACCTCTAGGGTTGCTACAGTCGAAACCGTACTTTATAACTAAATATTTACACTGGGTGGGAAACCGAACATTGTTTATTAATGGATACGAGAAAAAATCCATTGTTAGTCAATATTTTAAATCGCTTATTTTAAGGCGCTAACATGTACACACGATTATTCCGATTCATTGAATACAAAGATGTTTTTTTGCTTAAGTCTGGCAAAAGAACAAAGAGTTCACGTTTTGGTAAGTAATTACTATCGACCAGGAACATTACAAGCTCTTAGAGCCTAGATCATAGCGATGCAAGTCTCTTAAAGTGGGAAAAGGTAAACAAAAAAAATAAGCGCAAGAGGAAGAAAGATGTAGATATTATACCTATTATGTCCGACAATCTCATTGAACATCAAAATCGTTTTTGACAATTTTCAAACATAAATAACAAGGATTTTTTGAAATTATTATTGTTTATTAGTAACTCAGACTGATCGTCCGCACGTCTCTTGGACCCCCCATTGAAAATCAGCGATGCTGTATTGCCCATTATTGTTATATTGTGCTAGCAATAAACATTATTTTTTTCTTTCTTTTAACCAGGCATGAGCAAAATCGGCATTAAAAACAAAAAAATGGCGTGTCCTATTATGTCACATACATTAATATTTATAAATTTTCATAAAAAAAAAACACCATAAAAAATCTATCAAAAATAATATTTTGTATATTTACGCAGTGCCAACCCTATTCCGTTTTTGTCGTCTGCCAAGGAAGAAGCTCGATGTGCGGACGCCTTGACGTAAGCATCCTTTGCTCGTAGCATCTCAGGATCATGAGCTAGTTTTAAGGCCTTAACGATGTGACGTCATCAACTGTGTATTGACTGCCCTTATTCATAATTAATTATAATTACATTATGTTTAAAATAATAATTATTTATTAATTATTAGTAATAAATTGACCTAGCACACTGCATGGTGGCTTGATTTCGAAAGGGTCGCGATCTGCCTTTGGTCTCGGGTTCGAATAGTACAGCATACCTATTGAGCTGTATTTCCACTGAAGCGAAGATGAGCGTCATTTGTCATAAATGTATTGAATCTTGAAATTGACCATTTCTAAAAGTCTTCACTGGTTTTGACCTTAGTGGAATCAAACCCTTACTTTTAACTCTGAGTCATATGTGTATTGTTAGTCAACCACGCCTTTTGAAGTGAAGGAAAATATCGTGAGGAAACCAGCATACCATAGAGGTGTTTACAACAGTTTCCTTGGCATGCAAAATCCGCACAATTGCAATAGTAATGCACTGTTGTGTTCCGGTTTGAAGGACATTGTAGCCGGAGTAACTACTGGACATATTGAGACTTAATATCTTGTGTCTCAGGATGATGATCGCAGTGGAATGCCAATAATGAACAAAAATATATATCCCTCATAACATCCTTTTCCCCTCCCGCTCCCCAGTCCCCTCCCAATCTGATGGTCCGGCAACACATCCATGATCCAAGCGTTTTGGATGTTCATGGAAGGCAGTGATTACTTACCATCAGCTGACATGTTTGCTCATTTGCCGGACTTACTGTATACAAAATGAGCGTGGTGGACTATAGTTTAAGTGGTGGTCTCTCATAATATGAGAGAGGCCGCCTGGGTAGGTTCCGGTTTGATTTTTGAAGGACATTGTAGCCAGAGTAACTTCTGGACGGAGACTTAACATCTTATGTCTCAGGATGGCGAGCGCAGTGGAATGCCAAGCATTACTTTGTAATTAATTGTGTTGTTTGGTTTTGCTGTTTATGTTGTTTGGTTCATGAGCGGTCGTATCGCTTACCATCAGGCGAATGGCATTACCGTCTCGCAATTTTTTCCAATAAAAAAAAAGTTACTTATATTCATCGTGCCAATACATAACTTTAACTTTTTCTTAAATTTCCTTATACTTTGCCTAATTCTTAGGATTACAAAGACGTGAGTTCGTGTGTATGTAGTATCTAGTACCTACCTATGTACTAACTGAATATTGTAAAACCCTTTTTAAAGTTCAAACACGCGCTAACTGTCTGTCGTTAGTCTATTTGATTCATTTGACGTTGGCAATTGCCATTGTTGTGAAACTGGCAACACCATCGGTGATCGTGGAATTTATAAAGTGTAAACGAAGGACACTTCAAAGCCCCATTTACGCGGGAGAGTTTCTCGCCTCGAAGATACGATTATCGTAAGGATATAAAAAAGTTGCATTGTGTAAACATTTGTCAGAACACGATAATCTATAGCGGTTATGTCATGCGATAATCGCATACGATTCTCGCCGCGAGAAATTCTCCCCGTGTAAATCGTGCTTTAAACTCTATAATTCATGCTTACATATGAGTTGTAATGTACCTGCGTAAAAAAATGGTAATTATAGAAAATTTCTAATTTACTGTCACAAAAATGCAACTATGCAACACACAATTCACACAATGCAACTAAAAAAAGCAGAAAAAAAAGGGGCAATTTCTCTTATATATTTTTTAAGTATCATCGTGTTTGTATGATATATAGGTACATTGTTTTCGCTAAAATATAATTTGAACCCTTGCGTACCATTACCTCATTAAAAATATAAAAGTATCTATGCATTATTTATGGAAATAATACGTATTTACCACCCAAACACGACGATAGGTAAAAAATTGCAAAAATATAGTTGCCTTTTTATGCGAAATTTTTAATTGCATTGTGTCTGCAGTCACTAAAGCTACCACCTGGCTTCGTTTTCGGTCGCAGTCTGGATATACCCGGCATATTGCTAAGTCAATATATTCAAATCAAATCAAATCAAAATATCCTTTATTCAAATAGTCATTTATAAGATCTTTTGAATTGTTAATTTCTGCTACCACCGCTTCGGAACGTGTTGTAGCTGTGAAGAAGAAACGGCGCAAGAAACTGAATTCGAAAATTCTGAATTATGTTGCTCCATTTTATGTGCAGACGTGACAATTACCACCAAGCGAACAACCAGTACGTTTCTTCAGGCTCCTTAATACAATAAAATAAGTATTAGTAACAAATAATATTATCCTCATGAGGCTAAATATAACCTCATGTTGGAAAAACTACGAAATAAATTTACACGGTTTCTATATTGGAAAGAATATGGTGTTTATCCGTACTACCCGCTTACTGTAGGCTAGGGGTTAGGAGGGATGTCGCCCTGGTCAAGTACGTGTTTAAAGTGTGGCGCGGGTGGGTACACCACCCAGAGGTGTTGTCGGCGCTACAGCTGTGCGTACCCGTCAGCCGCGTCGGCACTCGTCGCCAATCGCTGATGTTCCACGTCAATTTATTTAGGACTAATATACTAAAATTTGCACCCCTGTCGCGCGCTGTAAGACTTCTCAACACCATCGCTGAGGACATTGATCTCAATTGTTGCAGTCTGCCCAAATTCACGGAAGTGGCACAACAATGTTTAGAGAGATGTTACGAATGTTAGAATAATAATTGGCTTTTTATTGTTTAAATTTTTATTTTTATTTGAATAGTTTAATTTTATTTTGAATGTTTAATGTTTTATTTATTTTTAATTTCATAATTTCATATGTATAGTTTTAGAGTTATTTTCTTTTATATTGATATAGCGTTGTGTTGGCCTCGGCTGTTAAGATGTCATATTTTCTGTAAATAAATATAAATAAATAAATATACAAATAAATTTGCAATAGAAAGCTCAATACAGCTTGGTTAGCGAATTGACGCCGGCGATTCCAACAAGCTGAGTGAGGTGTTAAGAAATACTTCGTAAGTTTAATGGAAACTAGGAATTGGGTTTCATAAGTTTGTATTTAGGGCATTGAAGTTTTAAAAGGTAAGTTTGGTTTTAAAATGGTTTTTGACGTGTAAATTCTTAGGAGAGGCCCTATTTTCAGCAGTTGATTTTGTATTTCTGAAGATAATGTTATTATTATTTATTGTTCTTTGTTAGTAATTGAAGAATCATTGCCTTATTTGAAAGAGCTAATGGTAAATAAAATATTAATAAATAGCATCCCGATCTATCTTCTGACGGGTGCAATTATTTTGTCTCTTCACTCTATTCCAATCGTCCCGAATATAATTAATTCAATTTTAAATAATTTTCTTTTCTTTACGAAACGAAACTGGTACAATTTTAGCAAACACTATTTCATTGTCACTTTGAAATATTCTTCATCCGTATTTCTTTCTTCCAATAATCCGGAGAATATGGCCCGGTACCCGGTTGTATGGTACCCGGGCGAATACGAACACCAAACCAACAAATAAGTATTTATATTTATTTTTAATATTTTCTTTAGCATATTTTTTTATAATCTGGCCCAACCGTGTCTACAATGAGCCTCATGGAAGGTGCAGAGCAGTTTATATATCCAACTAAAATATTCGTTTTGAAATACCGGATATATCAAGACTGCGACCGAAAACGAAGCCAGGTGGTAGTTTTAGTGGTTACAGACACGATGCAAATAAAAGAAATTAGAAGATTGAGATTAGAAAAAAAGATTTTTGGGTGGTAAATACCTAGTTTTTGCGAATATACTAATTTAAACCCTTACGTACTATTGAGTACGTAAGAATAAAGAGGTACATCATTATTTTAGGAAAACTATGTATATATCACCCAAATACGACGATAAGTAAAAAATTACAAAAAGTAGTTGTCGATTTTTTTTGCGAAATTTTTACTTGCTTTATGTCTGATGTCACTAATGCCACCGCCTGGCTTCGTTTTCGGTCGCAGTCTTTATATACCCTGTATAATATCGTCACAATTACATCTAATTGTGTCTGAATACACAGGATCAACCCAAAACGCAACTCACTTAGTTAAATCACAATGACGGGTCAATAACCGCTGAGTATGGTATCCAGACAGTAGACACATACGAACACAAAATATGAATGGTTTCTTAGATTTACGCGAATGTTACACATTGAAATAAAACTATTTTTCACGGATTTCATCGCGATTTGGTTTAATTTTTTCATTTTTTAACTTCCCTACGTTTCACCTTTAAAATATTAAGTTATTTTCAATTCCTGGTAAACACAACCTGATTTATTTTCCTTCATTAGTAAATTATATAAATCAAGCATTCAAGAGAAGCGAATAAGAAGTATAAAACGCTGGCGTGAGTCCAAGTGAATCCATTGTACCATTTGGCTGGAGTCTTGCATCGTAAATAAAAGGTTAAGTCGGTAACGTATAACGGGAGCTTGGAGTCGAACGTTGGACCAATGTTTGGAAAACAAAAAATGCTGTTTTTGAAAGAAAGAAACGGTAAGGAATTACGATTGGTAAATATAAAAAAATATGAAAACAAATCGTCAATTCTTTCCATTTCTTATAATTGTTTCAGTTATAAAGTTATGTAGACATGCAAAATGCATTCCATTTGGACTAACAGTGTTTCTACCGTGTTCTTTTAACTACAAAACAATCCACTATTATAATATTTGACAAAATTATTCTTAGTAATAATGATACATCAGTACTGAAAAATTGAAATACACACAATATACACAAAAGATCCCTTATTTGGGAGTCAAACCAAACTCGTCATAATTGAAAACCTACGTATGTACATTATTTGGCCAACGTAGCTACAATCACCAACAAAAAGATGGAACACAAATGAATTTCAAATTTTTTGCATGATCCAATTTCCTACACCACTTTTTTTGCTGAATAACCTAATCCTACATCTATGCTAATCTAGATATACCTGATTCGTAGGTAATCAATCAAAACCAGGTTTCCACTTAATTAGGCAAGAAAAAAGGCAGTTCAGCTGATTAATTACCTTTAGAAGAGCGCTGTACTTAATACACTTTTTGCGCGAAGAATGAGGAGAGACGAAGCTAATTCTAGGATTACTCGTAGATGATGAAAGTCCAGTTTCTAATATTATAGTATATCCAGTAAGTAAGGTTCTTGCAGTCAAAAGCATCCCACCAAAAACTTTACGTACATACATACATAAACTCACGCCTTTATCCCAGAAGGGGTAGGCAGAGGCGCCACCAGGACACCTACATTTCGCCTTGTATGTTCCGTCCCATGATGTGATAGGAGGCGAGCCTATCGGCATATCGGGCACAAATTCCTGACTCCGGGCTGATCATGAATAGAAAAATCCAATATAACTTTGCCCGACCCGGGATTCGAACCCGACACCTCAGCTTTGTAGTCGTACCTTAGTACAACTACGCCACCGAGGCAGTCATTATAAAAAATAATCCGTTTATGCATTACGGCGATCCGTCCGTTACGTACGATCAGAATATATGGACGCCTGCCTCGTCGCATTTCGTTCGGTGAGTAAGATTGCCGAAAACCCAAGGGGTATTGGCCCTCTTCCCATCCTTTTTCCTTCCCTCCCCTCCCGATTTGATGAGTCGGCAACACATTTACAAATCCAAGCATTGCTGATGTTCGTGGGTGGTAGTTATCACTTACTATCAGATGAGGCACTGGTTTGCGCAACCTATTGTATAAAAAAGTTAGTTAGGAACAATGCTCTTTTTATTATGTCAATCGTTAGTCCCTGTTAATTATGTCAATTATGTCAAAGCGTTAAAACATGATTGTATTCATTTGTTTTAACGCTTAAAAACATTCTGATTAATTCACATCACTTGTACATAAAACCGCAAAGTGAATTTCAAGTTATGTAAATTTTGTGGTTGCATATTATAGTCCGCAATTTTAAACAATACTTTGGTTACTTTTGTTGAATTTTATGTAATTACTATATTTCATTTATTACATTCTTATTGCACAAAAGACACGACTTTTAAATAGTAAAATATTCACTTATTTTTTTGTATACTCTGTCCCACGATATGACAGGGGCGAGCCTATCGCCATATCGGGCACAAATTCCTGACCCCGGGCTGATAATGAACAGAAAAATCCGATACCACTTTTGCCCGGCCCGAGATTCGAACCCGAGACAACTACGCAACCGAGACAGTCAAAAACAAATGTACAAATGGTGGTCTTATCGCTCTAGGCAATCTCTTATTGACATGTGATGGATTTACGAGAAGGAGAAAGAGATTATCTATACATATAACAAATTTGTAACCGATTGATATCTGTTCATGGAAGATAAATGAAAAAAAACTAATATGGGGGGTCTGCATTAGCGTAATAGAACCCAAAACAATGATTTTTTTCATTTTGGCTGTTTGTCTGTGCTGTTGTGCGCAAGGAACTCAGAAACGGCTAAAAGGATTTCGATGAAATTCGGTATGGCACCCTGGAGTAACACTAAGGCATAACTTTTTATCCCGAAAAAGTTAGTAAATAAATACAATAAATACTTTTTTATACTCAAAGGGATGGAATGGGACTGAATTACACGTCTTGAGTGAGAATGAAACAGAACAGACGAGATATGACGGGACGGGATGTGAGTTTCCAAACAAAGTTATTCACGCGGACGAAGTTTGCGAGCAGAATCTAATTAATTATTGATTATAGTAGGTACTTTAACAAAAGACCAATGTCCTGATTGGTCCACCTTAACACAGTTGTTCGAGGCCCACAATTCGGACGCCGGGGTCACTCATTGACATTCTGCGCCCGTTGGGGTCAATATCGCATCGTGATTTGACTCCTGTAGCTAATGACTAACATTTACGCACCATGCGGCGTCTTACATAAGAAAACGGCTCGTAAATGTATTAAGTACGAAATTAATTGCAATTATTTGGTCAAGGTCTGGATTTTGTAATGTTCGTGCAGGAATCTGACCTCGATAATAAGTTTTTGGTTCTGTAAAATTGGAGTTAATAAAGGCAGCTGGTTGATGCAAATTACTTTCAACAGGTGAGGGAACTCTTGGAGGCCTGAGTTTAGCTGTGGACTTCTTGACTTCTTCTTCTTGTTCTTCACAAACAGTGACCACTATGCAAGCGATTACGAAAATCCTACCACCAAAATACTACCGCGGCAACCCGTAATATAAAAGAGAGACAAATATTTATGTTTAAACAAAGCAAGTAGGTAATAACTTTTTAAAACTGGTATTAAAACAAGTTGTAACAATATAAAAATTTATTTACAAAGTTTATATACAATTAGCTATTTTACAAAATATTAAATCAGACTCTTTGAACTTAAAGTTTTAATCAAAATTTATAAAAGTTCTTAGTTAACGCTCCTACGGCCTATTTAGGAAAAATATTATTATGTTACTTTTACTTTTAATACAGAAAGTTTGCGATAGATTAGATATGAATGAACCGTACCATCCTAAGTCTTAGGTTCAAAACTACTACTTCTAACTTTTTAAACTTACTTTTTTTACAGGGAATCGCAACGTCGGCCGCACTATCCGCAGCGTGCCGTTCTGGAAGGCCAGTGACACTAACATACCCCTTTGAAAGGGGAGCTTGATGGCTTTCCTCTTGCCAAAAAAAAGGGCAACGTCGGACTTCTTATAAAAGTTTCAGGAAGCAGGTAGATATTGGCTAATTCCAAGAGGTCGCTATGAATATCCTTGGAGGAAGTTTACGTTCAACATTGTGTGTTTCACAACTTCCTGTGGCTTAAAATGTTGATGACGATGATAACGAAGCTATGTGGAGTTTTACTTCAAAGTTTTTATTGATCCAGTCTCAACTAACCTTTTGCTAAATACTAGCTTTTATAAATTTAAAAATATTTAAACAGCATTCGTGGCGCAGTTGGTTAGACGCCGCCTGTGAAACGAGAGGCCGCGGGTTCGATCCGCGCACCGAAACAAATATATGTTTCCACAGGTATTTGTTTTGGGTCTGGGTGTTTGTGAGACGAAAAAGTGTTTCGTAGTTCCTGATACCCACGACACACGACTCGATCTTATTCTGGGGTCAGGACTATGTATGTGACTGTTGTATTTATGAATTTAATCAATACTTTGCACACTCAATTTATTAATTTTCCTTCTGGCAACACTGGGGGCTTTTTTTAATTTCCTCTCAACAACCCTGGCGACTTTACACTTCCCGAAACTCGGCAATAAATAATATAATCTCTCATCTTCTTTGTCGTAATAAACCACGTTATTATTCGCGTCGAAAAGGAATTTAATTGGGGTGCCATTTGCAAATGCACCAACTTCTTTCAATCGATTAGTTCTGTAATTCAATTTATATAAACCACGACTCGCTGACTGAAGGAAATACACATTATCAAAATTGTCGACAGATAACACAAACGCCTCGCTAGTAACAACACTAGTACTGTTATCCCTCTGCTTATATCGATAAATCTTCGCTTTACTCAAAAAGTACACGTCACCCAGTTTATCGATTACAAAATCATCGATACTGTAACTCAATAAGGCTTTAATACTTTTAGATTTATGGTTTTCGTATGTATACAATCCATTCCTATTAAAAACAGTATAATATATTTTATTTTTATATTGTAAATGCCAGATAGTTTTATCATTCATCCCAAAATCGATAGTTTTGTTTTCACTAGGGTTGTACTTGTAGATGCCTTGTGCTCCGCCGATATAAACATCTCGATTGCTCTGATCAACAGCCCGGGCGAACGAGAAATCGATTCCGTTTATAATCTTGAATCGTATGTCATCTAAATCGAAAGCGGCGGTGTAATCGATCGATTGTGCGTTCTCGTAGTGGAAATAGACGATATTTTCGGTTCTGTCGATAGCAATCTGTCCGGAGAGTTTTCGGCCGCGGACTATTGGTGTTTTTGAGAAACATTCGCCTTCAAAACACGCGTGGCAATTGTTTTTCGCCGTGACGACGGATAATACAGCCGATAATACGATGAACCCCAGCATTATCTGCAAAAACACGGAGTTTGTTTACAATTAGTGTCAAAACAATGATAAATGGATGTTAAGTTGTTAATATATGCGATAAAGAATGCGTCGCATTCAATTATACAATAGATGAAAGGTTAAAAAAATTAGAAAAAATACAAAAATTTTAAAAAAAGTATTAGGAAACATATAAGGGACGTTTTGGCAGCCTACATAGCTAAGACACCTGCCGAGAAGTCACGAGTTCGATTCCCGATCCCGGATAGAATATATTTAAGAGTTATACAGATTTTATTTAAGTCTTTGTGTTGTGAGACCGAAAAGTCTTTCGGAGTTTCTGATACAACAAAATATTTGTATTATAACGTGGGGTCAGGACTCAAGTCAATCTGTGTGATTGTTTGGTGTAATTTATTTATTCACCTACTTAAGTATATAATTTACCATATTTTTGTGGAATATGAAGATTTAGATAACGGTTTGCCTACGCCATTATGTTCTTAACATACATAAACATGCCTTTTCCTAGAAGTGGTAGGCAGAGGTGCTACCAATACACCCACGTTTCGCCTTGTATGTTCCGTCCCGATGTAATAGGGGGACGAGCCTATCACCATATAGGGCATAAATTCTTGACTCCGGGCTAATACTGAATAAAAAAATCCAATATCACTTTACCCGACCCGAGATTCGAACCCGAGACCTTAGCGTTGTAATCGTACCGTCCCTAGTACAACTGCGCCACAGAGACAATCATGTTTTCAAATCATAAATATTTTAGATGAATCTATCACCACTTATGATCATAGACTAACTCAGTCACTCTACTTGACCTTCAAATCAGAATAGAACTCAATATCTTGCATTTAAGAGTCTATTTAGCTTCAGTCCGCCCCGTGACCACGAAAGCTGTAAAACAATCGAAACGTCGCGAAGTAAAAAAATTAAAATTAAACCAAATTGCGATAAACTCCGTTAAAATTAGTTTTATTTCAAAAAAATTGACCCTTTTTGCGAAGGTTTTAGTTGCTTTGTGTCTGATGTCACTAATACTACCACCTGGCTTCGTTTTCGGCCGCAGTCCGGTCATACCATGTATAGAGTGCCCTAATAAGGCGATTTATATTTAAAGAATAGTAAACCAAAGGCGAATTCAACCAAATCTAAATTAACCTTCGAACGAATTGGAAACTATAAAATTTTCCTTATATTTAAACTAGCAGCATGCTCTGGATTTACTCTATTTTACTCATTGATAATACTGACACTTTAGTAACTACATTCCTTAAGCTAAGTGCTATGCAATCTAGAGAACTTTTCCGAAATACTGTTATCTCTCCATGGAGTAGTCCACTGCATATTAAATATATGCTGACTCGTCAACATTACACAGTTTCTAAAATAAATAAATAAAACAGTCACATGCATAGCCCTGACCCCACATTAAGATCATTTAAGTCTTGTGTCGTGGGTATCAGGAACTATGAGGCTTTTCGGGCTCACGACAAATACTTGTGGGTCACATTTTTCTCGGTGCGGTGATCGAATCCGCGGTCTCTCGTTTCACAGCCGGCGTCTAACCAACTGCACCACGGAGGCTATCTTTCTGAAGTCAGTATGGCTAATTTTCCTGTTTTGTAACACCGGGCGAATCCGTATACTCCACCACCAGTTTGTTTACCAGTTTTTTTGTGGAATATAAAAAAGTTAACAAACAAACAATTACATTCCTATTTTAATTGGTGTACGATACAAACGCATCTAGAATTGTCCCCGAGACCTTCGTGTAAGCACGTCGATACATCCATGATAGAAATAATAAGTAGGCTTAAAATTACTCCTTGCTGACTCTCAACATGCATTCTGTCTTTATTGTCTATTACTGTATTTCACCGACTTTAAAAATGAGGATTCTCGTTGTCCTCCAATGTTTCATGTGTGAAATATTTTTAAAAACTACACAACCGATTTTATCATTGTTTATTGGAAAGTTGTAATTGAAAATTGCGTAGAAAATGAAACATATTGCAGTCAAAGGAAAACCTATTACCAGGTATATGCTGCGACTGAAAACGAAGCCAGGTGGTAGTTTTAGTGACTTCAGACAATGCAAACAAAAATGTCAAAAAAACCGATGATGTTTTTTGTAATTTTGGAACGAAGTTCCATATGGGACGATGCGAAAGGGTACCCTAACCGGGAAAAAACGTCCGTAACGTAAGATTTTTATTCCATGGATGAGTTTCGAAATTGTAAATTTAAAAATTGAGGAACTTATTTTTTGTTTTTAATTCATTGCTTATTATTTTATGTTTTTAACAGACTTCAGATGAGGTTATCAATTCGTTGGGTTTTTTATTATTTATGTATGATAGTCTTTGTATGATGGCTATACAGTGTCTAATGAATAGTCTACGTGATGACTGATTTTTTTTTATAAATCCTTGTAATTAAAATAAAGTTGATAACTTTGTAACGTAGCTTTATTTTTATTTTTATCAATAAAAAAATCATAATAAAAAATGTATACCTGATTAATTATTTTCTTTATACCTCGAAGAGAAATTAAAATTAATATTTTTATAATAAGGAACTTCGTTCCTATCCGGTGTCCCACACAACACGGTTTTTTTTTACCTACCGTCGTGTTTGGGTGGTGAATACACAGGTGTTCCTAAAATAATAATGTGCACGCTTTTATTTTAAATAACTATAAAGACGCAATGGTACATAAGGCATAACCTGGCTCCGTTTTCGCAGTCTCAATACACCCGGTATATTGAAAAAAAAACTACAACATCTATGTCATGTTAATAACAGTTACACGCTAGAACAAAATAATTTAATAAACCGTGTTATACATACATACATAAACTCACGCCTTTATCCCAGAAGGGGTAGGCAGAGGCGCCACCAGGACACCCACATTTCGCCTTGTATGTATCGTCCCATGATGTGACAGGGGGCGAGCCTATCGCCATATCGGGCACAAGTTCCTGACTCCGGGCTGATAATGAATAGAAAAACCCAATATCACTTTGCCCGACCCGGGATTCGAACCCGAGACCTTAGCTTTGTAGTCATACCGTAGTACAACTACGCCACCGAGGCAGTCCATGTTATACAAGGGAAAATCTACCCATAGATATATTGGGAGCATAAAATTTAATGGAACGATATTTTCATCCGACCAGGTGGAGCGACGATATTCGTAGGGTGGCTGGTAGCGGTTGGCGACGATGGGCTGAAGATCGAGCCCAGTGGCGTGCTATGGGAGAGGCCTATGTCCAGCAGTGGACGCAGAAGGGCTGATGATGATCATGATGATAAATTTAAAAATTAATTGCTTACACTTAATTTCAAATCAAATGATCATATAAATCTATTTCTGTTACACATTGTACTTGCAATAATGTATGCGTCTTTTTAAAAAGTTTTACAAGAGCATAAACAATGGATCCTTGTTTCTTTATTACGCGTCAAACTGGAGAACATTTAATAAGTTTTTACAAGATGTGAAGTATCGACAAAGCAGTAAATTGAGCTCAAAGGTACAGTTAAAGAGTCTCCACTAGTTAAAAGTTAAAGCGGAAACTTCGATCGAAATAATGCTGTTGTCCATAGACTAGAAAACAAATTAAAGCGTAAACGTTTAATGGTGGGTCTTGTACATTAAAAAAAAAATACACCCAACAGTCACATACATAGTCCTGACCCTACACTAAGATCGAGTCTTGTGTCGTGGGTATCAGAAATTACGAGAGACTTTTCGGTCTCACAAACACCCAGACCCCATACAAATACTTGTGGGCTTTACAAACATTTGTCTCGGTGCGGGGATCGAACCCGCGGCCTCTCGTTTCACAGCCGGCGTCTTACTAACTGCGCCACGGAGGCTGTGTACATTGCGGAACTGGAAAAAACCAAAACGAACATCGAAAACAACGCAATGTTTAAAGCAATGTTATTTTCCTTTACGCATAACAAGTAGGTACTGAAAGTATTATTTAATTGCTATCCAGTTGTTTTACCGTATTAGCAAATAATCGAAAATACGAGTACTATGGTTTCTTTATGCTATACAACATGCTTTCCAATGCAAGGTACAGTCTAATATTTCTAACCTTCACACATGATGAATATACTTCCTGAATTCAAAACCACTTATCTCATGGCTCCAATAATATTACTAACTAAGCTTTGAAACCCTTAAATATTTTAAATTGAATAATTTAAACAAAACTTGGAACAACACTTAAAAAGTAAAGAAACAAAAGACGCATTTACCGAATTATCTCACAGCACACCGAAGCAACACACTCAAATAAACCACAATTTCGATCACGATCCTATTATTTTGATTCACTTATAAACTTTCCACCAATACATCGATCGCTTCCTATTTCTAAACGTGCAATGATTAGGGCCGACGAAAACAATGTGATAATTAAACTTGCTTTACGAGCGCCAGTCAAGATCATAGGTCGATGATTGATAACGTATGTACGAAGCAAAATAAATCTTAATGGGAGACCATTCCAGAATCGTGTTTGGTTGATACTGGTGCCCCAATTTAATTAAATGGGATATCAATTGACATGACAGCCTCCGTGGCGCAGTTGGTTAGACGCCGCCTGTGAAACGAGAGGCCGCGGGTTCGATCCCCGCACCGAAACAAATATTTGTGTGATCCACAGGTATTTGTTTCGGGTCTGGGTGTTTGTGAGACCGAAAAAGTCTCTCGTAGTTACTGATACCCACGACACAAGACTCGATCTTAGTGTGGGGTCAGGACTATGTATGTGACTGTTGGGTGTATTTATTTATTTATAATTACGAGTAGTTAACATACATACTCACATCCCGCCTTTTTCTCAGAGGTGCTACCAGTAAACCCACGTTTCGCCTTGTGTGTTCCGTCCCACGATTTGATAGGCGATTGGATCGCCATACTGGCCAGAAATTCCTGATTTATTACTTTGCTTGACCTGGGATTCGAACCCGGCACCTTAGTATTGAAGTCGTACAAATACGTCACCGAGCCAGTCAGTTTCTTAAAATATTGTTTATTAAAAATGTTCATAGAAAGCCATTTTTAACTAAAAAAAACATTTTAAAATTAAAAAAAATAATTTAAAGTGAATATCAACCTCTGATTTATTTAAGTAGGTATAATGTTAATAATCATAAAAATACCTGCTTAGTCCAATCCAAGTAATGAACCTTCTCTAACACCCATATTCTAAGACGTTCCTCGAAAATTTCTCGACTCCACTTGACGTTACTAGAGGAAATCCGTATTCTTAGTAGAAAAAAATCTCCTCCACTCAACGTCACTCAAAAATTTTTCTGTCTCGAGGAAAGGAATCAACTGTCAAACTCAAGGTACGTCGCGACCTACCTTAAGGAAGAAATAAAAGAAATAATCCTACTTTAAAATTGTAATTTAAAAGAGAGAAATAAAGTTTACCTTTTAAAATTCTTAAATACCTAAATATGCCAACAAGTTTTTGAGGTGGGTGCCTCTACACGATTTACACGTTTTCCTAGTGAATGATACAAACATTACTCTTTATTTCATTTAATAAAAGATTTTTGGTTTGGAAACAGTGTTTATTATTTTAAACAAGTTATTAAAGATTTCCAACAGTTCCTGTAATACTTGTACGATACTCCGTGCGAATATCCTGAACGACGATTCATCCATAAGAATATCCATCGAAATTTCCGGGTTGGATGGTATGACCCTCCTCCTGTCTGCATGTGATTTTTTCTCCGACTCACTAAATATTTGTCTTCCAGTCACAATCCCGAAGATTTTGATTCAATAATTATTTATTATTCTATGTAAACACTTTGACATGACATTTGACTGTCACTTTTCAAGTGATCATAGACTATTTTCAAAGATTTTTTGTTAAATCTCTACTTTCTCTATACATCAATGACGTAATTGATGACGTTATTCCTTTACTCAACCTCACTCAAGGAACCTTTAGTTAAGGTATATTTTTAACTAAGCATGCCATTTTCGAGGATCCCTCCAATTCATTTGTAAAGTCACCTCGACTAAGATAAGGTTGAGGAAGATTGGAGGAAACGTCTTAGAATACGGGTGTAAGCATTTGAACAGCATAATCTTGATCGTGAAGAATCTTGAAAGCAATTCCAATTTTAGCGCTAACGTCAACCTGAGTAAAATTCCTTCCATTTAATCTGACCATGTAGCCTACTGTCCCACCTAATACCTTACCTTTTTTACCAAAATAGTAGGTACCTAATATTTAAGCTATCATGTCGAAGGCTTCTTTAATAAGATAAGAAAATTCGATTAAATGCTGCGAAGCCCAAAATAATAAAATAATATTATTACCGTAATACGGAAGTTGTGAATATTTGTTATTAGTATTTAAGTTAATTATTGTTGTTGTTGTTTTTGATAAGCTGCCAATAAATAAATATTTCCTGTAATAGGTTATAAGGTTAAGATCGTTAGTTTATTTTTGTTGCTCGGTGGCGTAGTTGTACTACGATACAACTACAAAGCTGAGGTCTCGGGTTCGAATCCCGGGTCGGGCAGTGATATTGGATTTTTCTATTCATTATCAGCACGGAGTCAGGAATTTGTGCCCGATATGGCGATAGGCTCGCCCCCTATCACATCATGGGACGGAATATACAAGGCGAAATGTGGGTGTCCTGGTGGCCACCTCTGCCTACCCCTTCTGGGATAAAGGCGTGAGTTTATGTAAGTATGTATGTAGTTTATTTTTTTTTATACAGGCCCGGCTGTGACTACAATGCGCCTGGTAGAAACTGCAATTCACACTAAATTGAGCATCCATTATCAACCGGCGAGAAATGAAGGCGAGTCGAGATAATTATAGCGGCCCCCCTAAAACATACATAGGCTGAACCCTAAACTCAATACACATGCGTTTGCGTAAATCTCCCCCATAGCTAGGTGGTCTAGGCTTTCCATGCATGTATCGAATTCTGCGATGACTTCGGCAGAACTAGTGTTGCTGTTCTCACTTGTCTTAAGCCATGGTTTGTTATCGAAACGCACGTGTGAGATGCGGTGTCGCATACGGCTTTGTATGAAAAATCTCTTGAATCGTATTTTGTTCATTACAATGCATTTGACAATGGGTTCTGCGTTCCGAACACAACACCGAAGCTTTAAGTTATTCCATACCTGGCCTGTCATTCACGAACTTAAAACAAAGGCTGCAGCGCATACATTTTTTTTATTGCGATGAATGGCGAGACGAGCATGCCATTCGTCTGATGGTAAGCGATACGACCGCCCATGGACAGAAACAAATACAAACACCATAAATAAAGCAATACTTGGCACTCCACAGCGCTCGCCATCCTGAGTCCTAAGATGTTGTCATGTCCAGTAGTTGCTCTGGCTACAATGTCCTTCAAACCGGAACACAACAGTGCATTTACACTGCTGTTTAGCAGGACAAATAAATATTGCAGTGGTACCTACCCAGGCGGCCTCTCACATATGAGACCTGCCACCAGTAAAAGGCTTTAGAAAAACCTTTTGAATCGTATTTAGTTCGATTGCATTATGTACTCGTATAGCCATTATGATGCATTTGACACTGGGTTCTGCGTTGCGATCACAACACCGAAGCGTAAAGTTACTCCATACCATCATAATTCTACATTAAAACAAAGGCTGCGGCGCATAGGTACAAATGTTGATTGTAGGCAATGTATGAGGGACTATCACATCAAGCATGTAATTTACATACATACATAAACTCACGCCTTTATCCCAGAAGAGGTAGGCAGAGGCGCCACCAGGACACCCACATTTCGCCTTGTATGTTCCGTCCCATGATGTGATAGGGGGCGAGTCTATCGCCATATCGGGCACAAATTCCTGATTCCGGGCTGATAATAGAAAAACCCAATATCACTTTGCCCGATCCGAGATTCGAACCCGAGACCTCAGCTTTGTAGTCGTACCGTAGTAAAACTACGCCACCGAGGCAGGCATGTAATTTAGGTACGTAGATAATACGACCAAGCCGTAATAGTGAAATTGTTCATTCGTGTTCCACATAGTACTTTTAATATTCCTAGACGTGGAATATTGATGGATGTAGTCAGACAATGAATTTTTGAAGTAATCACTATTAAGCTGGTATTACTTATTTGCTTCCTATTTTACTCCATGCAGAATCTCCATGCAGGATCAGAAACAAGGATTAATATTTAAAATTTAAAAAAATACAATTTCTTTAGTTACTTTATTAGTTACAATATAAATGCCGTATCAAATATACATATTTTAATACTGGCAAGAAATAAACATGTTTTAACATACAAATACATATTTTTAATCAATTTTTAACCGACTTCAAGAGGAGGTTATCATTATTTAATGAATATAATAAAATTATAATCAACTTTAAATGATTCTTTTGTAACAGTCGTTTTCAATATATTTTTTATCATTATTTCCTAAATCCCTGTATTATCAGTACCAATAAATAATTCTATCACGAATCATAGTCCTTTTACATTTTTTTTATGATAAGGGATGTTGCTGAAAGAGAACATAATAAAATTACGTAACTTAAAATAAAAAGTAAAAAAGAATTGGCAACACCCTGTTTATAGCAAAAAAATACAGGCTCCAAACGCCGCTCTATAGATTAATTACGATAAATGTCTTTTTAATTTTTTTTTTGTTACAATTTTTTTTATCTAACAAATTTTGCAGTCATCTCTTACTGGTCGAACATACCAACACAACAATCCTATAAACATACAATTAACAATACGAATATAAAAAATATAAAAAAAAATAAACCTTTTCCCTTTTTTTTTAATTGTCACATTTTACACATTAAACATAAAGTATACATACTAAATCCATTGACGGCTTTTATTACTCGAAAAAGAGAAACTTAGTCTTTATTATCTAAGTAATAAGCTTTATTTTGTAACAGCCAGCCCATCGAGAAAACTATTCCCAGTGGTGGGACTTTTATTAACTGACAATTCGCCCAGTATTTGTCTTTTGCCGTCTGATCTATTTTGCATTTAAGAGGGGATTCCTTTTACTGTAAAAGTAAGCAAAACATTTTAGATAAACTTTGAAATTTTAAGTTTTTAAACAGTTTGTTAACCTACCTATATATATACGTCTTCCAAACTTCTCAACCTATAAGATTTCCAAACAACGCATCCATTGCTGCCTCACTATGGAGTCCACAATTTTGATTTTTAACAAAACCGTCAATGGATAATAACCTAAACCCAAGTGCGTTTACACCGTCTCTCAGTCCATATAGTGTGTATGGGCGCCAACGCTCGGTCGGCCAGCAAACTGCGCCACGAATTAATTCTTAGCTTCTGTCTGGAAAGTGGAAAGTTTGTGATATCTGTATTATTTTATTCTAACTACAATATTAGTCTACACGTATTATAAACACACACAAAAGTAAAAATAGGTACAGTTAGGTACTGTAAGACAGAACAACCTAGCGTGCATTAGAAGAGGCCTAAACTCAGCATTGGGTGGATACATAGGCTGAAGAAGAAGAAGAAGGTGCTGTAAGTTAGGCTACTTTGTTCCTTGGGGGAAACTTTATGCCACACTCACTTTTAAGAATATAATTTGAATTATCAAAATTCTAAAAATGTAGTTTGAGTTTAACAATAAAATAGTCAATTGATAGCATTCGAAATAGGTAAATAAGAGGCACCTAACGTCCCCTACACTTTTTAAATAATGGCACGAAAAGTGATGATGGAATTTCTATCGGGATCGAACCCGTGTCCTCTCATTTAACAGTCAGCTTTCAACCAACTGCGCCACGGTAGCTGATGGTAGAATAACATAGGTACTTGTCTATACTCTAAAATTAGTAAAATATATTCTAATCCACTGAAAGTTTATTTTTAATTGGTACAACAGAACATTGTTTTTCGACTAGAAATTGGTTGAAATTCTAAAAAATATACATACAGTGCACTCTGCTGGGTTGGGTTTCTTATTCGCCATCGTCTCTGGGTTGTACTCATTCTCCAAACCGAAATGCTGAAAAATACATAACAATACGCTAGAGAATCTGTTTTTTTTTTTTTGCAATTTCCAACTACCTACAAATATTAAAGGCCCGACATAAAGTTGGGCTTTTTTTAAAAATTCAGTAACATTAAGCATTTTAAAATATGCGCAATGATGTTTATGCATAAAACACTCCTCATTTTAATAAAAAAACATTCAACAAACCTTCAAAATATCCAAATTGGACAAATGATCACTGGGACCAGTCTGTTGAAAATGGCGGAGCAATTTCCCGCCCTTTTCAACCAACACGGCTCCACCGGTCTGCACCCAATCGCCCTTCAAATCTCCGCCCAGGCCTACCATACAAAAACAAGAAAAAAATAACCTCCAAAAACTCCAATCCTGACAAATAATGAGCCGGTCCATTTTGTACGAAGTGGTACAATGTTTTCCCGCCTTTTCTCATTAAAAAAGCGCCGCCATGTTGTAATCCGTCACCGATGAGATCGTTTTCGAGACCTGTTACAGGTGTACTTTTGAATGTTAGTTTGATGCGACTAACTACGTATAAATATGGCGAAGGACTGTCTGTCTGTATCAGCCCATATACATCCCACTGCAGGGCAAGGGCCTACTCTACAATCGAGAGAATTGATTGAAAGTGTTTAGGCCATATAGTCCACCACGCTGGCCTAGTGCGGGTTGGCGGACTTACATACCGTAGAAATTCTTTAAAATCGCTACGGTATGCAGGATTCCTCACGATGTTTTCCTTCACCGTTAAAGTGCGTGGTGATTGACTATCAATACACACATGACTCCGAAAAGTCAGAGGTGTGCCCTGGGATTTGAACCCGCGACCACCGAGAACATATAGGCAGCCGCGTCTGGTCCGTTACCAACAGGCCACCACGCAGTTTTACATAAAATATTAATGAATTCTGAAATAATCAATATAGAAATGGGGTGGCCGTGCGAGAAAATACAACTAGACAAAAACTGATTTAGCAAGGCTTATCACTTTTACAGTCGATTCGGTCAGCGCGACACTTCAGGCTCACAAAAAACATAAGTAAAATGCTTTGCTATCGTGTTTCGTTCGATGATTGAGATCGCTGACTTAATACCTCTTTCCAATTCGTTCTTTTATTTTCCATTTCCATTTTAAGTCCAGTATATTTACGATTCATGGGTGGTAATCACTTACCATCTGAACTCTTCATTTATTTGCCGAACTTACACAATTAAACAAAATCTCACCCATGGCCCTTCCTTTCGTCATGGCTTCTCTAGACTGCTTCCAGAAGAGAGACGTCAGTATTGTGACCAGGTTGAATCGCTTGAATCCCAGCAGTTGGTACGTCGATATGTTCTCCACGTAGTAAAGATCTGAAATATTGCATACATACATAAATAAACTCACGCCTTTATCCCAGAAGGGGTAGGCAGAGGCACCACCAGGACACCCACATTTCGCCTTGTATGTTCCGTACGATGTGATAGGGGGCGAGCCTATAGCCATATAGGGCACAAATTCCTAACTCCGGGCTGATAATGAATAGAAAAATCCAATATCACTTTGCCTGACCCGGGATTCGAACCCGAGACCTTAGCTTTGTAATCGTACCATAGTACAACTACGCCACCGAGGCAGTCTTTGAAATATTGCGTATTAATAAAAATTGTTGTAGAACGAAATTTAATCCTGTTCAAGCACGAGATAAATGTACGTGTGAACGAAAAAGTTTGTGTCCTTTTTATTGTAGTTCTAGTTGGTTAGACGTCAGCTATGAAACGAGAGGCCACGGGTTCGATTCCCGCACCGAGACCGATTGTTTAAACCACAGGTATTTGTTTCTGGTATATGTTGGGTCTGGGTGTTTGTGAGACCGAAGTCTCTTGACATGAATCGATCTCGGTGAGGACTCAGGACTATGTATGTGACTGTTAGGTGTATTTATTATTTATTTATTTTCTGATTCATCACATAAGTTTTCATCTCAATGTGGGGTCAGGAGTGTGTTTGTAACTTTTTTAAACAAAGAAGAAACTATAGAAAGACAGTTTAGAATATATTTTTTTAATATTAATATTTAAACTACCTAAACTTGTTGTCTTGTTCACTTCTATTCATTTGAATAGATTTGTCGTTCCTACTTGCATATAATGATTTAGATTTAAATACTTAAGTATTGTTACACATACCTCCATCAAAATACTTTCCGTCGACGAAGTCTTTGGATCCGGCCTCTTCCACGCCAATACCCACCATCTTTATGTTGTGTTTGTCGAGCACTGGTTTTATATCGGCCAACTGAAATGTATTAATATACAGTATAATATCCAGTGGCGGATTATCCCTAAGGCAAACTAGGCACGTGGCTAGGGGCGCGAGGCTGCGAAGGGGCGCGCGATGATTTCGGATATCTTCGTTTCTATGCAAAACCATCTGATGTATTATATTACTTACAAATCGCATTTATTCGCTAAATGTATACATTCATGTTATGTATGTATTGTTTTTAATAGGGCTGATAGAGAGGCGCTTTTGAGGTGCTTGCCTAGGGCGCTCTCAACATTTAATCCGCCCCTGATAATATCTGTAGGATTTGAATGCTATGATGAAAGATGAATAGAAAGAAACGTTAGACGAATGACTGATATAGAACGTGCTGTGTGAAAGAGATGACGAATAAGGAGTAAAAGAGTTAGAGGATGAATGGTTAAGATGTCAAGTATGAAAGGACGGAATAAGGGAGAACAGTTTTGAAGACGATGGAAGACGTTAATGACGTACGAAGTAAAGAATTAAATGAGATAATTGTTGGAGAAATGTAACCTCCGTTGTGGTTGTTTTATAAATAACACTGGAGAGTAGAAAAATGTTTAAGTTCTAATTTTGATAGAATATTTTTGTTTTTCTAGCCTTAGTTACTGTACTTCAATTATACACTCGCGTCAGTCAATATATCTTCTGTTTTTCAATCTTTATCTACAAACCATTTTTAACATTTTCTAATTAATATTACTCGTACAACAATAATAATTAAAGTGAAGAACATCCAAATGATCCTTGTTTGATTTGACCTTGAACTATTCCCACATATCTATCTCATTTATCCCATAGGACCATTACATTTCGTTTGGATAACCCACGCTAGGATCGAAGGACTATCGTATACAAGAGGCGGTCTGGGTAGGTACCATCGCTTTGTCTATTACTGTAATCAAGCAGCAATGTGTGAGCACTGTTGTGTTCCGATTTGAAGGACATTGGTATAAGTTAATAATACAAAATAATCGCATTCAAATTTCCTTTATGTGGTTTCTTCGCCATAAAGTGTCTCGAAAAAGCTATTAATAATCTTAAACAAGGATGTAGCTTATTCATTGTAATCTAACAAAGCCAGGCATTTGTAAGAAAGCGTTGGAAATAATTGTTACGAACACTTTATGAGTTATTTCTTGATAATTCCACTCCTAACGCAGGGAGACTATATACTAAGGCAACGGGAGAAAAAATTGTATTTTGCTTAAAATGACCTCTTTCCTTTATCTGTCATATGTCATTACTTTTAAAAATTTGATCCTTATTAACATCATTATCGAATGGTGTAATAATACAGCATGTGTTATTTCTTTCCAAATCATCTGGTTCGATTCCTCGCTAGGAATATTCATTTATCAAAAATCTGTATAATGTATTTATCTTATTTGTTTCAATCAACACCGAAACTAAATAACTAATTAGGCCTGTGAGCACACGCGACATTCAAGGACCTTGCGTGGCGCCGCCCTTCTCGGGGTCACTTTAAACAAGGGCGCACCGCCCCCGCATTGAACCCTACGACCCCAAGCTTACAAACTCAGTAGTCGATGTACATCAACTTAATTACTATACAATTGCTTTAAAATATCTACGGTAAGCTTTGTTTTTTTGATAGAAACGCAAAACACAGCGGTATTAATTAATAAGTGTATTACTTGTATGCGTAAGTGGTACATGGCTTTGTATGGAAAAGTCAAGAATGTTTTGTTTGATCGCAGTATGCGTCACCGGTAAACAGGCATTTATGACACTGCGTTTCAAACTTGGAACCACTTTGTGTAATCTTGTACTTTACGAATAAAAAAAAATATAAACCACATAGCGCAATGTTTATTATGAATTAGTAGAGCTTTACTGTAGATCGTCAATGGTATATTACGAATAGGTCTATCAAGATAGAACCGATCATTGTACCACTGTCTCCAAAAACCGATCTGAAGTAAGAGCTTTGCCTCTAACATGTAACCATCTCATGTCGGTGTTTACTCTATCTGAACTACATTTACCATCAAGCGCATTATAATTACTGATCATACCGACATAAAATAGACTATGAAGTATGGAATATTAGTAATCACCTCCTTGGCCCATAGTCTGCAGAACATGCATCCCCAACGGCGGAAGAATATGATAGCCACATTCTGATTCTCCCAGAAAGACTTCAGTTCTACAACCTGGAACAAAAGAAAAACCACTTTTAAGAATTTCCATTTTATTTCCCATACCCCTCGCGTTGGGTTTAATATCCATGATGTTTATTGCAATGTTAGTTCAATATGTTACTTAGGTTACATGAACTCTGAAGTCACTGAATGCAGGCCGTTTCCAACAGATCCATACGGAGATCCTTGGGGGAGGCCTCTGTGCAGCAGTGAACTTCTTGTGGCTGAAGAGAGAGAGGGATGGAGGGCGAGGGAGAGGGGGGCAAAGAGAGAGACAGAGGTCTATATTTGTTACTGCATACTCATATAGTTTATTTATCAGGAATACATATCTATCATGAATAAAGGGAATATATTTATTTAGAATAATTTTATACTCCCTTCTTACAAAACGTAGTCTGTCTGTGAAAATAAAAAAAGACAGTTGATCATACAATGTCATTGTGAACTACCAAGGGTGGGATAAATTAAGATAAAAGTGCTCGGAGAAAAACAACACTCAATCGAAAGTATAAATACCGCATTGACACTTGACACCTGATAATGGTGAAGATAAATATGTATGTGTAGGAAAAAAATACCAGATGCAAATATGCACATTTATTTATAAATAACATGGTTGCTATAGTGAGCATAGCCAGTTTTTATTATGAGAGGAAAGCCATTTAGCCCCTGTTCCAGTAACCAGGGGAGGCTAATAGAGTATGCCATTGTCATTGGCCTAACAGTTCCACATGGTTGCTGATATTAGGTCAGGGCCTTGACCCTATCAAATGCTGTGCCAGTATGCTAACTGAAACCCTGAACAAATGTCTTTTCTTCTCAGAACTATAGCCTCAATGTTATTTTGTAAACCACCATAATCAATTTTGAACCTTAAAGTAATTCAGATTAGTATTACATTGTTTTTACATGAAACTCATTAAAAGAAACATTAGATATTTTAGGTACAGCAACATGATAAATATGATAAACTAATTATTTATGAGTATCATAAAGTCTAAACTATATCGATGAAGTAATAAAGATAAAAATATGCATGTTAATGACACAGCTTATATCTCTGGGATCACATAATAATTTGTTTCAAATATCTTTTGTAGACATAAAACTTATACTTAAACAGTGACCAGTAAACCTTACTAATTTGTACTTTGATTAAAACATTGGCTGAATGTCAAAAAAATGAATTATCAAAAAAATGTGAGAAACCATTGTTATGTATATTAATATAATACATCTTTTTGAGGATAGTAAAGCTGTATAGCTCCAAATTTGGTACCCCAGAGTGGTCTAAAACGGGAAAGCCAGTGTCAATGGACTTCCATTCATGCTTGCAAATATTGCAATTTGCTTGCAACTGTTAGAGACCTGGTCTCTAACAGTTAAGAAAAATGCCTTATCTATGGTAAATGAGGGAATGCTCCTAATAGATCATTGTATGTTTCTATGCAACTTTAACTTGTAAATATCATATTTTTTCCTGCAGTTGCCATATTAGTCAAGCAATAGTGTGTGCTGTGAACAGTGAAGTCCTAAGTTTTATCACCTATATGAAATCTCATAAGAATTGCCTAGAATCTATTTATGTCCAGTAACAGTAAAAGTACCACACTGGATGTTAATAAACTCTGTTATTGTGAGATTAATTTAATTTTGTTGCATCATCCCTAAATACAGTCTGACCTTGCGTGTTTATTCTTTAGTAATATCCAAAGTTTTAAATATATTGGAAAGAAGTTCCTTATTTTATATTATGAGGTCATCAAAGTGTATAGAGCATTAAAATGTTGAACCAATTGTTTTGTTTACCCGTTACTTGCGAGCTAACACAATCTTATGTCGCAATAAACAGTTACGATGTACGACGTACATCGGAAACTGCAAAAAAAGTTACACTATTCACCACACTTCACTGGTTATTAAAAATTGCATTGAATTACGAAAGAAATATCTAGAAATATACCCTTAGTTAAGCTAACCAGAGCCTCGAACCACCGATTAAATCCTCTTACTATAACCATATCAATAGATAAATTCGATGATTTGCCTCGAAAAATTGCCGATTAATCTTGATAACATATTTTCTAATTTTGTATGTATCTGGTCGACATTGTTGCTTTAATGGCAATAAATTAAGACTCACCTCTCCATTAGCGACGCTTTTTACTTTCTGAGCTCCAATTTCTGTTATATCAGACGACATTTTTAGTGTTTCTTAGAGAAATAAAAGTTTAGTTTTGAAAAAATGCTGAAATACCGCTATCCAGACACAATTTAGCCAAGTAAAAATGACAACTGTGAACTGTCATCTGAAAAAGTGACAATGAAACCGAGTTGAGTGCAAAGTTCATGGAATAGGTTTGTAGTTGACTAATAAGACGATTAAACTATTTTCTTGAAGTCGCAATTAAATCTAATTATTCAATTATGTGTCCGAGCTACTTATTTATTATTGATTGAGACTTATTAAATGTGATGTCCAATAATAACAATGTAGTTTGATATGACAAAGTAGTAACATGCCGACAAAATACATTTTTTACTCACGACCAATTTTATATAATAAACTATCTTTATCCCTAACTAACGACCAATTCCGAATTTAAAATGTGGGCGTTTCGGTAAATATTAGACCTGATTATTTATTTTGGATCGATATATAAATACCCTGTGATTGAGATAAATAAATAAATACACCCAACAGTTATATAGGCACATTGATCGTTTATTAAAGATCAATCGTTTATTAATATTGGCATTTCAGGGTATTGATTGTTTGATACTTACTTACATTAGTGGGAATATGTAGTGTGATTTTCGTGACACAGTGTGAAATAGTGTGGTAATAAATGGAAATCTGTGGAGTGTAAGAAAATGTAGTAACGAAAGTTAAGACAGAAATATTACGACGATTTGGTCATGTAAAGAGAATGGAGGAAAGAAGGCTAATGAAATGAATATAGTACAAGGCAAGTGTGAATGGAAAAATTGTAAGTGGTCAATGTAACTGAATCTACACAACCCAATTCAGTGACACCCTAAACAAGGCTGGGGCAAAAGTACTCTGAACCGATAAGAAAACATTGATGAAATGATTAAAGCGGATTAAGCGAAAGTATTGAGTCAGCATCGTGTAAAGTGGCGATCCATATTTCATAACTTCCCTGCTTACCGCTATGGATACAGGCGTGACGATTATGTATGTATTTGAACTTACATATTTTAAATCAATTATATTATAAGTCATAAATGAAGTAATCGTTACCTAATTTTATGAAAATAATATTACAATCAAATGTTTAATCGTTTTAAATATAAGGCAACAAATAAGTGATATTGTAATCGACTAACAAGATGTTTATACAGGTGATAATAAATTTTGAGCAACAACGCCCATCTCTACTACTGCGCTTTTCCGTGCCTTGCTTGATTGTCACCGCGTGTTCTGCCGGTACAGAATATTTACTATTTCCCACACGTATATGTGATTATTTTACATTTACATTATTATTTCGTAACCCCTGCGTTTTCCCCATGTAAGTACATTTGTATTAATTGTATTGTTAAAGGAACTACTTGTGACCTTGTTTCTGTCGCCTCTGGTTACTTCGATTGATTTTTTTTCTCGCTATGTTAGTTTAAAATGTCATTTTTATCGTATCTGGCGGTCTAGTGGCTTTTTTGTGGCGAAAAGTCGTGTCCGAGTAGTTTTTGCAGCGTATAATGAATCTACTTTGTTAGTTTAAATAAACCCATTTACCCTACTTTTAAAAGTCGCAATTTTACTTTCTGTTTAATTTCGTTGCGGGTTAGAGACAAGCTAGTGTTCTTATAAGGCTTGCTGAGATTTGGTGGTCGCTGTGAAATCATTGAATGATACTGATCAGTTGTATAAAAGTAACCATACTGATTTTGTGGGTGGAAATATCTTACACCCTTATTAATTACTAGCTGTAGTTATACAGGCCCTCAGAGACCATAAAATGGAATTATGAGCACCTAGATGTCGTTCTATGATTAGTTTAGTATTGTGTAATAGGATGGGATATTAACATATTTTTATAGAACACTTGTTTGTGATTAATATACAAAAAGTGATAATATTTAAGACTTGGATGGTGGGCTAGAGCCTAAATTATCCAAATCATAGGACTCTACTTAGTAAAGGGTGGTAAATTATATGCATTGAAAATCCAAAAAAATACCTAATCAATATCATTAACAATTAAAGTAAAGTGTTTTTAGGGTAAATTATAAATATTATTATTTTTTTGTTATTTTACTAATACTCCAATTTAACAGACAAACATATTAATATACATATATCAAAGTAATCTCAAAGAGTTCAAGTTTTTCCTTTATAATCCCCCCAAAAGAATTCTCTTGCTTTTTTTTGCCACTAATGGCAGTTTTTTAGACTTGAGAGTATATAAAAAATTCGCTCTATGATTAAAATTTTTATACTATAACACAATCAGTAATTATATTTTACGATTTCACCAATTACAACAAACCGTGTAATACAATTCCATTTATAACATTGTCATACTTTTGTTACTCAAACAGTAGGCACTTTATTCCTTTAATTACCTCTTCAACTAGTGATATTGTGAAATGTGCTTTATTTGCACCTATGAAAGTGTAATGTTCATTGCCAGTTCATATGTTTCTTAGAAAAATTATTGATAATGGATGAGATCATAGGATTAAAAGCATTCTGTATTCCAAGCATTTGCAGGAATGTTAATAGATTCACTCTGGCCAGTGTATTAAATGTAATAATGGCACATTTTAATTTAAATTGATTTTAATAATGGGTAGCTAGGTCACATTATTAAACTTTAAATTTAGAATACACATTTTTAATTCTTCTGTTCCGCTCCAGACACGGGCTCCCTAAGTTAACTTCACTTACGTCTGAATACTCAAACGCCACTTAAATATTAAATTGTACTTAACCCACGTCACCCTTATCTAGTACATTTAAGCAGGACTTGCGTGCTTAAGTGCATCATAATATTTAAGTGGTGTTCGAGTATTCAGACTTTAGAAATAGAACTTAAATATTTTGAACTATATTTATTTACAAATATTCTTAAATAGTTAACTTGGTAACTAGTTATACTTTAAAATGATACATAATATTCTGTATACTGTATTTAGATACATTTTAACCTAAGAATCTATTTATAGTTTTTATATCTGTGGTATGTTTGTGGGCACAACTGATACATGGATTGTGTTTCAGGCAATTGTAATGTACATAGATATAAAATTTATTTTTAGACGTTTGATAAATATTGACGGAAATGTGGGTAGTATCTTCCAAAAGGCATTATGGTCACATGTCCATATTTACCGCAAAACATAAACATATAGTAATATAACACTTTCTCCAAATCTCAGACAATATATAAAAATTAAGAGGAGAGACTAATTATTTATTTCTTTATGATATAAACTGTGAATTTTTTAAGTGCGAGTTAAATATCAAAAATATTGGAAAACATTTAAGAACTTGATTTTGATTAAAGCTGAAAAATTGGAATTGGATGTTAAGTAAGTTTTTGAATAACTTAATACATAGTATACAAATGAAATAATAGTACATTTATTTGTATACACGCAAATGTGACACAATGGCTAAAACCGATCCATAGCATAGTTTGTATCAATGAAATTCATCCATACAAATGATACAAATAGGATACTCTTAACCTAATCAGCATTTTAGAGAGAGACAACAATTGCTTGACTAACCAGTCTGTTTCTTTCACACTCTTAGATCGGACCTATTTATTGTATGGCTATAAACACAAGCGTTTATAAAAATGGTCCCTGCGAAATCAGTATTCATATGCAAGACTTATTTTTTATACTGGCACGGCAAAGTCTCCCGTCTCCCGCCTCCTCCGCCTTTGCTCCTAATCAATACCTATGGGATAAATTAGGAGAGGCCTTTAGACTTGACCACTTGGACCATTTAGTCTAGTATAATAATAAACGTCAAAGTAATTGCAATGCACCCAGCACCAGTTAGTAGGTGCAGTGCAGACCTATCTGTAGGATATTCGTATTCGCCCAGAGACCAACCACAGCAAGCAATGGTTCAAAACTCATCATAATCATAACGTGGGTATGTTTGTGCCATTATTTTTTCAACCGGATATACGGATATACACAGGATATGCTGTTTCAAGCATGAAAGCATAAATTGTGGGCACAACAGATACCGGTGGATATTCTGTTAAAATAAATAAATAATAAATAAATACACCCAACAGTCACATACATAGTCCTGACCCCACACTAAGATCGAGTCTTGTGTCGTGGGTATCAGAAGCTACGAGAGACTTTTCGGTCTCACAAACACCCAGACCCGAAACGCCTGTGGATCACACAAATATTTGTTTCGGTGCGGGGATCGAACCCGCGGCCTCTCGTTTCACAGGCGGCGTCTAACCAACTGCGCCACGGAGGCTGTCAAAATTGCAATGCACCAACAGCAGCTGCATCAAATTCGCTTTGTATAAAAATGATTTTTAACACGGCTGTAATCAAGAAGTGTAAAATGAATGAAGTGATGCATATTACGACTGCGATAAGGTAATTAATTGTAACGAATGTGTAGTAAACATCACTTATCAAACAGACGGATTTTCAAACCAGATTAATATCAATATCTAATACGGTATGATATCAGAGCAGACATCACGAACGAATTCTATGCGCATCACGCGTTTCCCTATCTGAATCGCGGGAAACCAGTGGAGCGAGAGAAAAGATAGTGTGAATGCGTAAGAGTGAAAGAGACAAACATAAATAGCAGTATGTGCACTGCAATTTTTTCATACACATAGTATATCTCAATTACATCAGCCCGTAAGGGCGACTTTATAGGCTTTATATACAATTTATTGGTTAGTAGCTAATGGCTTTAATGATGAAGGAAAAATTCATGAGGAGACTTGCGTACCTGAGAGCTCTCCATAAAAACTCCGAATATATGTGAAATCTTAACTGCTGATATCAGATAGGTAGTCAGATAGGTAGGTGGTCGTAAACTAATAAGCCAAATAATTTTGCGACATGGCTGAAAGGTAATATTTCCGATCCCATAAAAGCGTGGGCAGGCAAAAGAAAACTAAACATCGACCTCAATCGAATTTTCGGTTGAAAAGAAGTTCCTTGCTCATAAGTAAGCGATTTTCCGCTGATAAAGAGCAATACTGTACAAAACGAGCTTTGGCCTCATAGTATTTATTTACTCGGGTTGTCCTCTATCTCTGGTTTTTTTCAGTGTTGACATGAACGAAAATTGACTAACACCCACGTTACGCCGAAATGTCTTGTTCGTTCGTGTTTTGAACTAGACTATTCCATAAAACCGATACAAAAATATACATACATACATAAACTCATGCCTTTATCCCCGAAGGGGTAGGCAGAGGCGCCACTAGGACACCCACATTTCGCCTTACATGTTCCGTCCCATGATGTGATAGAGGGCGAGCCTATCGCCATAACGGGCACAAATTCCTGACTCCGGGCTGATAATGAACAGAAAAATCCAATATCACTTTGCCCGACCCGGGATTCGCACCCGAGACCTCAGCTTTGTAGTGGTACCGCAGTACAACCACGCACCGAGGCAGTCCATAATGAATCAAATACTAATGATACAAAAATAACCATAATGAAAATTTAATTCACTTCCTTCAGTAATATTAAAAACCCATTATCACTGAATTGTTTCTAGGAAACTATAAAACCTAGTCATAATGATATCTGCTTTCATTTTATCGTAGATTTATATGGAATAGATATCGATTCCTGATATGGCACTCTCCTCGTCGGATTATGGGACGGAAATATTAATGGTGTACTGAATAACTTTCCTGTCTATCCGTTCCATATATTCCTAGGCAAAATGATACTGCTACAAAATTACATTGCACAATAATATTATCGTCAGACTGTCTCATCCATTATTCATTCCCATATTCAAATTTTCGCCGAGTTGTGCTGATATTTAAATTTGTAACTCCATTTAGGACTCACAGATAATAACATTCATTCAAGAGAATCGAGAATACGGAATAATGACGAGCTCAGCTTTAAGCAAGGCCGTGATTCATCAAAAAAAAAGGTGACGTCACCTCGACGATCGAACTAGCCAAACGACTTGGCATAATCCCTCCTTGTCTCGCATAAACATTACTTGTACGTGCGAAAGAGACAGAAACGTGTTTACGATTACACCACACAATCCCCATAGCATTTAGGTTATAAACTAATCAAGTTGAAGGGACAGTTAGTGTGTGATTGACCGTCGGAGTGAGCGGACGTGTTGAAGTACAAAATAATTAAGTTGCCTCTGTGCGAGTGTTCTGTGATATTACTTTAATTTATAGTTTAATATAGGTGAGTAATGGAGCATAAACCGCAAGGTTATTCGTATCGATTGCGGGAACTAAGACCTTGGCTCGTGTCGGCTAGAGATGTTGTGGTTACGGGTAGTATCGCTAATCATTTATCGATTACGAACGATAATCGGTTTATAACACACGATTGCGAAATTTGCACCGGCTAATTGATTTATTAGGGTTAATTATTTGCCTTTTAATGATTGTAAATTAAAAGTGTTGGAAATAAGCTTCATTCTGATTGAAAATACTGTAATTTATTTGTAATATTCTATGCTGTAAATACGTCATACATTTTAATGTAAAAGCATTGTTACACCTTTTATGATTAGACGTTTAAGTACATTTTTGATAACTAGACTTGTTATCGCATGTAATAATTGGTTGAAATTAACTATTTTGTCCTCATTTCCGCCGTTTTATCGTGACGGTTCGTTTACCGTTTATGTTAAGCTGCTTAAGGTTGAGTTAAATGCTGCAAGTATTGCGTAAATGCCATTTTTCTCTTCCAAAACATCAAAATAATTATATGTCTGTTCTCCAAACAGTTACAATATACGAGAGATCGTAATATCTAAATAGATTTCCAGAAAGAAAATAGACAAAATAACATTTAGCATAACTTTAAACGTCCCAAACTACAACCAAGCTACATTGCACATACTATTTCTTAAAAAATCTTGTAATTCCCTCGCACATCAAAGTATAACCAAAAATACGCATTCACAATAATTCTAAAACAATAAATACCTAATCGCAATAAAAATATCGATAAATTAAAGCAGCCTTTTTCCATCGATTCACGTAACTCTCGTATTATCACCTCTATTATGTTAAACATACTTATAAATGCAAATGCGACTTGAATAACGTTCTCACTGTTCTCACGTTGTGGCAGGTAAATATCTTGTTTTTTTTGTAAACCAAGTAATTGTGTCGTTTTATGTAGTCACGATATTCTTATTGTAACAAAAACCTGTTAAATAAATTATAACCTACAATTATTAGGACTAGGATAGACATCAAGCGATAACTAAATACATACAAGTTATGTAAGATTGGGACTAAGGACTGAAAAACATATTAAAATATGAGCAGTAAATATTAAATAAACTCATGCCTATATCCCTAATGTGATAGGGATGCCTATTGCCAAAGCGAATACAAAATCAAGATGCGGGGCTCTAGGATTTTCAGAACGAAAAACTGATTACAAAGTGCCAGACTTGGGGATCAAACTGGCCGACTCGCAGCCCGTGCATGATACCATTATACTAGTGTGACGAATTTAATTTGATTTAAGATAATAAAATAAATTTGAATTTTATGTATTCTAAACTACAATTTTGACAGTGATGCCTTAGCAAAATCTAGCAAGGTCACCTGATGAGTCAACGTTTTTTGCCGGCCAAACCTGCTTCCTTCGTATAAAACAAACTATACAACTATAAAAATTCAACTATACACACCATAGAATGCAATTACTTAGCTTCTATATGCCTATGGAACCTCATTTAGCAGTAAATGTCCGCGCAAGGCACGTAATAGTTCCATTAAAGATGTAGATAATGGAGGCGTTTTGTTTTTAGCTAGCCGGTTCTCATTTTTATTTACATATTCTGGCACAGCAAAGAGACTATATGCATCTGCCGATAAATACAGATGTATAAAAGGAGAATGCCTTTTTATGGTATCGGTAAAAAATATCGTTGAGCCCGATACCCATATTGCTTAAAATTCATTATAGCATTATTTATAGTTTGTCTTTAAACGTTTTCCTGTTATATCCCGGGCGAAAGATTTTTATAAAATAAAGTATGTACTACAAATGGGCCTACCAGAGTGACTGGACTTCAAGTTCATTTCTCCAAGAACTCCGGGTCTGGGTCGCAATTTTGTTAATTTTTATTGAAGATATATATTTTACCTACACAAAAAAGTAAGCTTCGAGGGACAAAAATCCTGGCATCGATACCAAGTTTTATAGTAAAATGGGCGTTCTTCACTAGCTCTTTATTTCGAACTTCTCTATTCAGTTATTAGCTCCCATTAACCTGGTCCGATACCGCAACGATAACAATTAAAACAACGTCAATTCTCGATCAATTCGTTGCGTGCTGTTGGTCTTGACTTACAGGAGTTGCAAGATGTGGCAGTCTCTAATTAACAGGAAAATTGCTAGCGAGACATCATTTAGATCACTGCAAATTACCATTAAGGTCATAGGTTGCAGGCCGCTTCTGATATGTTCGTTTTAAATATTTGAAGAATCCATAATCGATAGTAGATTTTCGGAGGCTAAAAGTAATAATCAAATTACGTTAGAGCAATTAACAATTATACTAAGTTTGTTACAACCAGGTCACGGTTTAATGGCGTCCCTTGCGGGCATTTTGGGGCGTGTTGTTGCTGACGCAACGTCCCCAATAAATATGGGCTATAAAGACGTGTAACATAACATTATTGGGGTATTTTATGGATAACATAGTTCATTAGGTGTACATAGATGCTTTCACATAGTAATGACTATTTATCCTTATGCTACTTGCGTAATGGATAGGCAATTTAAAAATAGCTTCTATAAAAAAAATTACACGTAGTTAATGGTGTTTATGCCTGTTAATGATCGTATAACTTTTAAAGTACTCGACATATTAAGGTCATATTCCTACCATGTATAATCTTTCCACTGTCAAGGCGGTGGTTCACGCTTCATTGGTATATGTTGTTCAATTATAATGTTTTATATCCCCGTTTTAATACGACTAACTCGTTAAATACATCTCATACCTGATATCTTTTAACGCATCGTGTTTGCGACTATGCAAGTATGGTTACTTTTAAATATAAGACGCTCCAGTCACACTGGTAGACAGTTAAGGCCAATTGCACAAACTAACTTTGCCCATAACTTTAACTTTGAAAACGTCAATCCCATACCTTAGCAATGTCAAATACGTCACAAATGTATAGCGATGACATTGTCAAAATTAAAGCTATGGTCAAAGTTAGTTTATGCAGCTGGGCCTTAGTTATTTTGGTGCTATGGTACGCGTTTTATCTAAACATGACATCCAGAAATTTAATTTACTTTTATTTTTTTTATAAGTAAGTGCACTGTGCACTTTATGGCAATTGCAGTGTAGTCCAAATAGTGATGGTTATCTTTCCCGTAGACATAGTAGACCGACCTGTTCGAAAACAGATAAACATAGACCGAACCTAAAACCTGCTGGCTGTGGGTGTCCTGGTAGCACTTCTGCTTAATCCTTCTGGGAAATAGGCGTGAGTTTATGTTTTGTGAACCTAAAACACGTCAGACTCCTAGCCACTATGTCAAGTTTTTTACCATAATCTACCCTGACCGTCCATATAGGTTAATCGCACCAACTACAGCATATTAAAGCTTATTTTCTCCCGCAGCAAAATGTCGATCCACATCAAAGACTCAGACGACCTGAAGAACAGGCTGGCGGAGGCTGGTGACAAGCTGGTGGTGATCGACTTCATGGCCACCTGGTGCGGACCCTGCAAAATGATCGGGCCCAAACTTGACGAGATGGCCGCTGAGATGGCTGACTCTATTGTTGTTGTTAAGGTGAGACGAATATACACCCTTCAGGTGTCCATGCATAGACTTTAGACAGATACGACACAATGGAGAACAATGGAGAACGTCCCATAAATTTTGACAGGGAGCCCAATATGAGCGTTTTGGACACCGGAAGGGAATCTGACTCTTTCCCTTACCCATAAACCATTATCTTTGTCTCTTTTTCTCTCCCAGTATCTGCCTCTCTACCTTTCTTTTTCCCTCACATGAAATGAAATGAAATGAAATGAAATTCGTTTATTGGTCACGTAGGCAATTAAATAGCTCTTATGACAAGTCAATACACATAGTACTTATTTTCTATTTACAAGATATTCGTTGTAATTTTTGTATATTAACTTTATTATATTAAGTATTATATTACTTATTAGTATTTTATGGTAAAAAATTTTCCCTTAGGAAATACATTATTTACGATAATCGATGTCTAAGTGGACCATAATGCCGCTCTCTCTTTCTCTTTTAGTCACTGGAATTCTTTTGTACATGGCTTCCCCCAAGGATTTACGTTGAAAGCGAGAAAATTACATGACTAGCTAAAATAGAAGTGATTTTAGACTTAGTGCACATTTCAATTATGCTATAGTAAATATGTAATGGATCGTTTATTATGTAGTTAAAAAGCACATAACAATTGCTTGGGGCAATTGTTATGTGCTTGTAACAATGTATGCATAAAATGGAAATAAAAAAGTTCAATGTCAAGCTTGAATAATTAGAAAAAAAGAAAAAAGGAAAAAACGATCTGTTTTTCTTTTATTTTTAAAATATGTTTTTCGCAGACTGGTTTTAGTTGTTAACCTTTGTTTTGCAATCTTCTTCCAAGTTGCATAATAAATCTCATATCTTCTAGAAACATTCGCAGAGACACAAAATCAATAATAATATGAGTAGTGGCTCGGCCCGGCTTCGCCTCGGTGCAGATAGTTTTTAAGTCCAGTCCACATCAACAACATAATATAATTTTCGCAGCGCACGCGATGTAAATAATATTTTGGGTATTTTTTTACACCTTGGGTTACATTATTGGCGTTTTAGTAAGGATCCCTTATTTTTTTGAAAATATATAGTCTATGTCACCCGGGGATAGTGTAGCTTCCCAACAGTGAAAGATTTTTTAAAATCGGTTCAGTAGTTTCGGAGCCTATTCAATGCAAACAAAGCTTTCCTCTTTATATTAGTATAGATTTAAAAAACAATAAAATAAATAAATATTATATTCTTAAACATACAAAGACTGCAAAATCCATAATATTTTTAGACCTTGAAGTCAAACAAAAATTAAATTACGTACATTAATATCCGCGATTTGGCGAGAATTCTTAATAACAAGAATTAAAAAGCAATTATGACTTCACCTAACCTAAAAAGCGAGTTGTATTGAATAATTACTTCTAGCGCAGTTGCTAAAGCAATTGGCCTTCCATACTAATGATTGCGGATTCAATGCTCGATAGCCGCATGTATAAAAAAATTGTACGCAATGCAGATATTTTACTGGTTTGTCCACGATTCAGGAAAAATGTTATTATGTACATATTTTTTGTGCTGGTATAATTTTGCCGATAGTCTTTATAATATCCAAGCTGTAATGTACATACATTTTTAATCAAAACTTAGTCATGCTAGTATTAAAAAATAATGTAGTAAAATTCTTATTCTATGCATTATTTTCTCATTATAAAATATAAACTTTTATTTCCACTATATAAAAGTCATTAAAATTGTTCTCCATATTCTGTAGGTAACCTAAAATAATGGTGTTATTTTAGTCAAACCCCATACGCCTACATAATAGGGAAAAAGACCAGTTTACATTCACATGGGCTTTTCCATAGCACTTCCTTGTAGTTTAGGCCCAGTATTGCGGTTTATTGTTGTGTAAATGAATTGAAACCATATATTATGTAAATGGTATTTATAATGTAGTACTTTTTTTCTTTATCACCCGGTTTGAAAGACTATTTTTATCAAAAAAAAAAAGGGGAATGAAACTCTAGTGTTGCTCTTTTTAAAACCAGTTAAAAATACAGCGAATATAACAGATGTTCGCGAATTAGTTGGTTTGAAAACAGCTTATTCATATAATTACAAACTTTTATTTCTGTTTCATTTACGTATAAGTATACAGAAACTTAAATATGCCGTACAAAGAAATACAGACAGGAAAAACTAATAAATGTGTAGTTAGTACGTTAACATCTTAAAAACCATTAGTTTAAGCAACAGAAAACCCCATCATAATCGGACCAGTAGTCTTTGAGAAAACTCATGACATACATACGAGACGAAAATAAACCTTTATTTGAAGTCAGTTTATAAACATATTCTGACACATGCCCGATAATGAAACCTTATCAATACAACAAATTTTCTCCTAATTGAACCGAAGGCTGCGTGTAACCGAACTTGATAACAAATTGATAGGTCCCGTATAGTCCGCCCCGTGACCACGAAAGCTGTAAAGTAATCGAAACGTCGGAAAGTTAAACAATGTAAAATTAAACCTAATCGTGATAAAATCCGTAAAAATAAGTTTTATTTCAAGTCCTGTATATTTGTGGGAAATTTATTGTCTGTGCTTTTGACATTTGGGGGATTCCATAAAAAGTATATCGAGACATTTTAATTACATTTAATAACTGGTCGGAAAACTAGTTTTTTGTAGATATTTTAATGGTATATTATGTTTTTAAAATAATAAAATACACCTAAAAGACGAGGATACATTCCACACAGATCCGAAACAGTTTCGATCTCATAAATATTATTATTTGCACTGGAAACGAACCCAATACCTCGCATTTTACATCCGGTTTATCGCCCACTATATTACGAAGGTTCAAAAATATATGTGGTGACGTCACCGCTATTGTGTCTTAAATCTTTGTTAGACAATTAAAATAATTAATTGTCCACTCTCGCTTATGAAAACGATCTACACAAACTATGGTTTTAAATTAGAATATGACATCATTATTGTTTTTAGTTGTTTTCGCATTCAATATAAATTTAAGATTCCGTTTTTCTGTAGTTTTGTTAGCTCGTGGATAATTGTATCCGCTCAGAAAATGACCACCGTACATAAAAAAAAACCGTTGTTATGACCTATCCTAGTAGTCAGTACTCACATTTCGAGTTCAATCACAGTATGCTTCGATTGTAATCGGCAGAATTCAGACTGTGTAGTATTTTTCAATTATCGAAATAATTGTGCTGTCCGACAAGAGATATAACCATTTGTCGCTTCGAGGTACTCTATATGAACTTCTTCTTCTGTCTTTACCATCCTGTGAATGCTGTATTTTTTTCCTAACCTATACCGTCCCACTGCAGGGCAATGGCCTCCCCGCTCCTTCTTTCTCTCCTCTCTCTGCTCTCTTCCACCAGTTATCAAAATGATGTAAGTCTCCACCTCCTGCGCAGTCTACCACTTTGTCTTTTTTTTTTCTAAAAAAGTATAATTCCCGTCCATGAGAATTCCTCATAGGAATTTTAAAAAAGTCCAATGGTGAAATAACGTCGCCAAAAATTCCTTTTGACTAGTTTTCCGTCAGTTTTTATGGTTTTTAGCTACATTAAACCTCTACTTTCATGTATTACTTCCATTATCTAAATTTCTTATCAGTACGAAAATGTACAAAAATTCTTGGCGCCTTTGCGTGTAAGCCGCGTAGAAATTGATTAGGTGTTTCTAGATAACATATCAATGAATGTCTACATTTAGTTTAAAGTGCCAAATATGGAGTATATGTATGGACGTACATGCATGATAATGCGAGGTGAATTAAAGAGGTATGTTTAGATCGAATCAATCGTAAAATATCTAACAAATCTATTAGATATTTCCCAAAAACAATCAAAAAAGATGTCTTAAGATTTCGTGTCTAAAACTATTTTCAAAATAAATATTACACATGACTAATTCTTCGCGTATGATATAAAAACACATTTTAGTTTGCCAGAAACAGTGACGTCATCGGATCAGTGCATAACATGTCATTGCCAAGACGAAACTCGATAATATTGACTCATGATCTAATAGTGCTGATGTTGAGAGTATATCGTTAGTAATTTCATTCAATTTCTTGGTATCTGCTCAATGAGACATTGACTCATAGCGCTCTGCTTAAACAGATGGGTTTAAAGAGGCATTGCAAAACAAAACTGCTTTGTAGTGAAAATTATTAAAGGATTTTTTATAATTCGTCCAGTAGGGCGATAAAATAGGAGATGAAAGTTTGTATCCAATTTCATCACATTTGAAGTTACAAATATGAAAGTAATGTTATGTTAATGATTTCTTGACAATAGGTAATTTTTCAGGTTACTTAGTAAATTATGAAATTAATAAAGGAACCTGCCATATAAAAATCTCATGAGATTTCAAAAACAAGAAATTGCACACGGCATGACTCAAGACACTCGCTTTTTATCACAACTTGGGACGAAAAAGTGACGAACTGTGTATAGCATTAGTGGCATCTCTGCCTATCCCTTAAAGTATTCAGGCGGGAGTTAATATCACTCATAAACAATTACAGCCTTATTCATAGACAGTTTTAAAACCTATTTTAGCTGTCGAATGTTTTGTCTTCTTCGCTCAAACTGAATTCAAAATTCGTTCGAAAGGGACAAAACATTCGATAACTAAAATAGATTTTTAATCTGTCTATGGGTAAGGCCTTTAGTGACATTTAAAACTGTTTCGTTTATGAGTTTTAACATTACACTGTGGCTTTAGAAAAACACTTCTAAGCGTCAAGATCGTTCAAGGCCGACTAACCAAATCTGTTGACTTGTCCTTTCCATACCGAATAAAATGTGTTGTCTCGAATAAATAACAAAATGAAGAATTTTAAGAACTTATCACCATAATATCAGATACAAATTCTAGTCCTAAGCAATTTATATAATAATAAATAAATAAATACACCCAACAGTCACATACATAGTCCTGACCCCACACTAAGATCGAGTCTTGTGTCATGGGTATCAGGAACTACGAGAGACTTTTCGATCTCACAAACACCCAGACCCGAAACAAATACTTGTGGTTCACATAAACATTTGTCTCGGTGCGGGGATCGAACTCTCGTTTCACAGCCGGCGTCTAACCTAATGCGCCACGGAATTATAATGATAAATAACAAAATGAATTTTACAAAAAATACAACTTTAGCAAGAATATTTTATAGAATGTTTTCAAGTCATTTAAGGACAATCTAAAGAAATTCCAATGTCAAAAACTAGTTTGGTAGAGCCATAGATTAGGTATTTAAAACTAATCTTCATTCCTCCAGCTTGTTTTTATTGTAATTTTATCTTTTTTGAGAATAATATCCTTGACAAAGAAACATATAAATCAGTGTTGAAGATGTTTTTATCAGAGGCACGAAGCATGCTAACGCGGCACGTACAAACTACTGCATAGATTTCAATCATTTTGTTTTTTCTTATTCATTATATTCCTTAGACGGAAGCCTTACTTAAAAATATTAGGATGCCATCTTAACTTAATTGTCGTGTTTTTATTAGTTCTTAAGTGAGATTGCTGAAACATCATATTATGTTCTTTCTTCTTCCGTTTTAAAAGGCCAGGAATTTACCTATATTACATACATTTAGTTATGTTTATTGGTAGCTGTATTCATTATCATCAAGTGAGCCATTTGATATGCAAGACCCATGCTATTAGAAAACAAACATTAACAGTCTCAATACAAGGAAATACATTCAAAAATAGCGAAACGAAATATCCATAAGTTGTGGTTTTTTATCACAGAACATTTTATAATTGAACGTATTAACGTATCTGTAATCGTAGCGCTCGTGATAAGATAACAGCTATCTCTTTCCCCACAATTATTTATCTATATGTGTAAATACACAAGTTTGCTTTGGAGAGAGTATTAAACTATATATTTACTAAAATAATAATAACTATCTTTAGTATTATTTAATGGCATAATTTTGTGAGGAAACCTGCATACCATAGCGATTTGTCAGAATTTCTATGGTATGTAAAGTCCGCCAACCCGCACTAGGCCAGCGTGGTGGACTACAAAGCCTAAACACTCTCAATCGTACCCTCGATTGTAGTGGAGGCCCGTGCCCTGTAACGGGATGTATATGGGCTGATACAGACGACAATACTACACAGCATTCAACATTAAGTGCAGTAAATAAAGTACCGACGAGAAAGACTACTCCTACTAGAGAGTATTACTCATTGACACAATTATACCAACAACTAGAAACCGAATGACGCAGTCAGATCTTGGAACACGAAACACTTGCGTGTGTCAGTATGATGGGTTTTTCCACCATGCAAGATGTTAGGTATCCGGACGGATGTGAATGTACCACCATCTACACATTCGTTAATTATAAAAGTATTTTTTATATTGTCAGACATCACCTGCTATTTACATTATTACAAAGACATCTGCCTGTTGCCTGACATTTTGTAAATTACTCAGTCAATAAGGATACATAATATGCTAAATATGTTCAATTAAAAATATAAAATGTTGTTTTTATAGCTCCAAGACACTTTATTAACATTGTAAAATTAGTAAGAATAATTTATTTCTTTTTCGTTTCCTTCTGTATTATAAATTCGCAAGGTGTGGTTTTTGTAATTAGGGTCAATATGTTTCACCCTATTTATTTTTGCACATGTTTTTAGTTTTGCTTCTGAATTAAATGTTTTATACAAATAAATTAAATTTTCTGTTAGTCCACCATAGTAACAAAACTCTTGGATGAGGGGTGAATTATAAATACAAATTCTTTAAACACTAACGCCCATATCTCAATATATCTTTAATAAAACTAGAATTAAACTCAAAGCGTAACGTTTTATTAATTTGCATTATCTTTTCTTTCCAGGTTGACGTAGACGAATGCGAAGACATCGCGACAGAGTACAACATCAACTCCATGCCGACATTCGTGTTCGTCAAGAACAGCAAGAAACTGGAAGAGTTCTCCGGAGCCAACGTCGACAAACTCAAGAACACCATCCTCAAGCTGAAGTAAAGAGTCTGTGGAGTTGTACGCTCACTAACCTGGCGGAACCATAACCCCAGTACAAACATTGGACACACTAATCCGTCCAATAGTTGGACCCAACCATTCCGACTATTCTCCGCCAGGGACGCATTTAATTTCCTTAGCCAGTGATAGGATCACTTTTTTTTTTGTTTGTATAAATGCATATTTTTGTAACACGAGTTAAGTTTCGCCACCAGTCTTTGCACAAGTGAAGGGCGTACAACAGACACGTATGATTTCTGTGTATTTTTCATCATATATGTATGTTATAAAGTATTGTTACTTCAATAAAGTATCTTAAATTATTTAGTTGTTTTATTGTCTGATAAGTCTGTAACCAATGACAGTAGGATCACTTTAATTACACAGATTTATTTCCCTTTAAGTCGATATTCGTAAATAAGAAAAAAGTGTGTGTATGTTATTCGCACACGGGGAAGTGAAACTTCAGAAAAGTAGCCTACGAGAGAATGAGATAAATATGAGTTAGGAGAATTAGGATAGTTAATGTAAGGATCATTATATTTACAATACTTTTACCAAGCATTAACTTTTTGTAAAATGATGGGTCCAAATAACATCTATAAACTCACTAAATTGATATCATTAAATTCTTAGTAAGGGGTATGTAATGTAACTACGGGTAGATATATAATTACGGCTAGACATCGGAATGTGGGTAGAACTCCCTGACTGCAGTAATATCTTCTACTCTTTGTCGCCCTAGTACTTACTTTTTTTCTTCTTAAAATTCCTACGCATATTGGACATAACTTTTTGAAAACCTCCTTTCTTTCTCTGTCGCCCTAGTACTTTTTGTCTCTGCTTTAAATGAATTTACTAATCACAACGGTGCTTAAGAAATTTAACTTCAGAAACTAGAAATAATTTGGCATTCACCCACCAAAGTCAGATTTTTCGTGTAATAAGTTCCTCATAACATGTATCTTACACACATAGAATTAGGGAGTCTTGCACCCGTTGCTTAGCCTCTCAAGGTGGATGGAAAAAACGTATAAAGAAAACTACATTGGCAAAATTGTTGGGATACGTGAGTAAAACGAAAAAACAACAAATTGATCCAACTCAATTTAATCTATTTTTTTAAATACAATTAAATTTGTATTCAACACTGTAAATGTACAAATTGTATTCCACCAGTAATTAACTTTCAAAACTTAAACCATCATGCCATAGTCAAAAGGGCGTATGTTTTAACAACATTGTACTTAAGCCTTTTTAATTATGAGCAAGAATGATGCTCCCAATAACTGAAATATCTTGATCTTGCTTCTGATAACTGAAACGTCGTAAGTGATATACAACACGTTTTGTAAATACGCCCTTTCAACTATGAAGAGCTGTTCTGTTATTCTTATATCGTTACTCCACTCAAAATCACATTTTAAGGCACTAAACTGCATCTGGAACAATAAAATTAGCCACATATATTTAAAACAATAAAAAAAAAATTCAAGGCTTTTTAGTTGTTGTAAGTAGCTTTATATAACTGACGAAGAAAAACAGTAGTAACTAAAGGTTTCTTTCTATAAGTCTTTCTTCCTTTTTGTGTGATCTGCGCGTATTTGTTTCGGGTCTAGGTTTTTGTGAGACCGAAAAGTCTCTAGTCTGATACCCACGACACTAGACTCGATCTTAGTGTGGGGTCAGGACTATGTATGTAACTGTTGGGTGTATTTATTTAATATAATAGCTATAATAATAACACATCCAATAGTCACATCTGCATCTGGCGGAGGACCGTCAGGCATGGCGATCAGCTGTCCAAGACTTGACAAGTGACAGGGGTCACGATCCTCAGCATTGAGGGAGCGATTGGAAAGAGAGAGAGTCACATAGTCCTGACCCCTATTATATAGTAGCTACATACAATAATCTAATCGCGTCGTTTCTTGGCGTGCGTGTCGTGTCTGTCGTGGTGGTCTCGCTTGCGGCCAGACTTGTCGGCGCGCTTGGCCTCGCTCAAGAACCGATCCAGCCCGAACGGATCGAAGTCCGGCTCAGGCTGGGCCGGACGGGGCTGGAACAAAAAAGTTATTTATTTGAAATATTATATAGATTCTGTAAACAATTTTAAATCGGAGTGTGCAGGTTGTTTATTTTTTTTAAGCAGTTTTTTAAATGACAATGGCTGGCTCGTTTTGTGTACGATGTTTATGCTGTAGTGATAGTATTATTGGGTATAACATAATCTTTTTAACAAAATAAATGACACTATCATATTTAGTATACTCGCATTATTACATCGAGCGTCAAGAAAAAAATTAACTTTATATTTGTGCTAACTACATTAATATTATAACGTAATTTAGGTACCGATAAAAGAAAATTATAAACAAGTTGATACTAACCGCTTCTTCCTTAGACGGCGCGTCCTTCTCAAACTGCACGGGTCCGGCGCGAGTGTTCGTACTGCTCGTGCCTGCAAACTCCTTGTCAGCCACAAATCTGTATACAATACATTACTGTTAACTTTACGTATAGGATATATTTTATTGTTTATTATATTTATGGAAATAGATTAAGATATCGTCTACTTGGAAGGCCTAGACGCAGATCGCGAGATGAATTGTACGCCTTTTTTTTTAATTAACACAAAAACTGCTCAGTTGTAAAATATACACATCTTTGTTGGAAATAACACAACTGTCGATTGATTATTAATCTCACTGGCATTGCGCTCAGAAACTCAACTTGTAATGAAATTAAATGAAATTCGTTTATGAAATGAAATTTTCCTAAACCTAGTTCCTATTTCGGGTCTTCATAATATGCTAATACTACCTTCTAGTGTTGGCGATGCTGTCAAGGTCTCCATAATTATCTTTATCAGCGTTTCTACTGGGTCTGTATATGTGAGCGCCGACATTGTCCTGGTTTCGCCACGGCTTGTCGTACACGTTGTAAGCTTCGTCGTCGCCATAGCCTGCGAATATAAATTATTTACATTGCATAAGATGGGCAAGTTTGCCTCGGTGGCGTAGTTGTACTCCGGTGTGATTACAAAGCTGAAGTCTCGGGTTCGAATCACAGGTCGGGCAAAGCGATATTGGGTTTTCTATTCATTATCAGCCCAGAGTCAGGAATTTGTGCACGATATGGCGATGGGTTCGCCCTCTATCACATCATGGGATGGAACATACAAGGCGAAATGCGTATGTCCTGCTTAAAATAGGAGAGAAAAGGGAAAATAAATGGCCATCTGAATATTATGCAAATATTATGATTGCGCAAGCATCAATCGGTCTACCCACATTTGTGGTTTAAGATTTAATTTTCCTTGAAGTGTCTTGTTATTTTTGCTATCATTACAGTTGTATAAGGACAATGAGTTTCAGTAACTCAAAATGAGTAAAAAATATTGCAAAATAAAAATGCAATTATTTTACAGACGTGTAGTGCTACTTTACAGTATTGGCATGGCTTAGTAATCATTATTGATTTATCATGATATCACGTTGATCATTATCAAGCCTGTCTTCATTGATAATAAAATACTAGATTATACAAAAACTCACCACTGTCCATTCCTTTGCTGTTGTTGAACAGGCGTTGGTCGAACATCGCCTCGCCTCCAGCGTTAGTCTTGGCCGGCATTCCGAGAGCGATCTGTTCAGATATGTCACGCTCGCGGTCTTTGGCCAGTTTTGATCTAGAAAGAAACAAATATAAATAGTGCTTTGAGCACTTTAAAACATGAAATATGTATTTTGCTTCAATTCACATAATTCAATTTACATTAATTTTGTTTTACATCTTTTAATTACAAATTTTAGGACAATATTGATTAGTGACCAATGAAATACAATATTATGAAGGGGTAATTAGAAAAAGTAATATTCTCTTTCCCTCAATCTTCAATAGTTTAAGGATATTTATAGACATAACTGGATTTTTGTTACATTTCAATTGGTTTATTATTTCATTCATTTACAGTTATGGCCCAGTGAGATAGTTTGATTGGTTTTTTCCATGAAAGAAATGGCGTATAAATATAAAAATGTGATATACCTCTTATCAGGAGCAGCTCTAGCCAGATTCCTCTCTCGCTGTCTTTCCTTGTGTCTCTCTGCTCTGAGTTGGTCTCTCTCTGCCACTGTGAGTCCACTCTCATCAATCTCTGGGGCTTCTGCTGGTTCTTCTTCAGGTGCTCGGATACCTGGGGGATGTTTGATGTTAGATATGGGTTGGTAAGAAGTTTATTTATGTAGTGTTTGCAAGGTTATTTACAATTCGATTTTTTTACTTATAATTGGTTAAAAAACACTGATACTATATTTAAAAAATACTGATAAAGTGGCTACAATGTTAGTGATGGTTAGAGCAGAGTAATTCAAATGGAGTATACTTCTGTGAGACGGGGTAATCATGTCAATCAAGTTCAGTTCAGAAGGAGTATCAACTAATATGAGATAACCAGATGTTGATTGTATCTTACTTGGATGACAATGACGGATCCTTGACGACTATGTACGTTGATCGTTGGTGTTTCTTGACGTTAAGGTACAACTCACCAGCTCGATGGTCTCTGGCCCGCTGCGCCAGCATCCTCAGATGTTCCTCCTTCTTCTCCTTCTCGCGCTGCGCCAGGCGCCGCTCCAGCTGCGCGCGCGCCTCCACCGCCTCGCGCGCCTTGCGGTCCGCTATGTACAGAGCCTCGGCCAACTTGGAGAAGTTCTCGTTGATGTGCACCTGCTGGAGACCGCGCCCGTCTGCTGCTAGGCGCTTGTCCAGCGGGATTGTGTAACCTGAGGGATAGACATTAATTATTATATTGTGACAACTATAACGCTACAAATCTAAGAAACCATTATATAACGCTACATTTTTTATAGTATGTAAAATAAATTTTCTATAGTATGTAAAATCAAGCCACCTTGATAGATTGAGGTTTAAATATCTTTCATTAAAAGTCTTGGTTGTAAAAGAGTCTCACACTCAGCAATGGTTGTTCATGGGCTGAGATAGTACCATGCAGTACTGAAGGCAAACTTGTCTTGTGGGGAATAATTCATGTGATGTACCATGTGATGTGATGTTACCATTTATGACACCATTGGAGGAGAGGTTCAGGTACGCTTCCCTTTTCGATATAATCATGTTGATATAGGCTTGGTCAAATTAGCTAGAATTCTTGTATTATTCATGGCTAGTAGGAATTGCAGCAGTAAGTACATATATGGGCATGCCGACAAACGTCCCCGCGCGTTAGGCAGGAAAGCCGGAGACCCCGAGATGCCCCTATCGACCAATCCCGAGATATCGGAAGGATAGTATAAAGTGCTTTTCTCTGGCTTAACAAGGTAGGTGTAGTTTAGTTTGTATGATCAGTTATGTATACCTTTGGCGTTCTTCCAGTGGGACACACAGGGCGGCACCTTCCAGTCGCGCTGCTGCTTGACGGAGACCCTCCGGGGCGGCGAGTGCAGCACGGGCGCGGGGGGCGAGGGCGCCGCGCGCGGGATCTTGCGGTTGATCTGGAAGCGAGGAGGCTCCAGCGGGTCCCATTGTGCTTCTACCATCCTGGACACATCAACATGATCATTCAAGAAACGAGCCCACACACATTAATCATCAACATCATCATCTTTCAAGGAACAAGCATACACATACCCTTATACAAATGTATATAAAGTTTAAAAATAAATAAATAAAAAATAATACCCTTATACACATCATCATTGTCCTTAAAGATAAGCCTACAATTTCCTTAAAGGTTGATAGCACGCCTACATTGGTGAAGGGTTCAGGGGCGAGAGTGACTTCTCGCAATTAGGCATTTACATTATTACATTTTTTATGTTACAACCTTACAAAATTTGCTTCTCTATAGACAACAAACAATTAAGCAAAACTAGAACATACCTAATAACTCTCTGCTTGGCACCGGAGTTGAAGGCACCTCCTTGTTGTGCTGGTGTGTACCGGATGTACTGTGCCGGTGCCTGCAAACATTATGCACTATACAAGCCATTGTCAATCTTATTCCTGAAGTATTAAAATTTATTTTTGGTACTGAGACTTTCTGTCAGTTCCTTTAAAGTTGTCAATTTAATTTCATACTTTTGATTATTATTTGTTGTAGTTTCGTAGAAAATGGAAATGTATGCCTTTCTATTCTGATAGGCATCATCATACATTAAATTAAATAGCATAGCCACTGCATGATCAGTCTCATGTTTGGTGTGGCAGATGAACAGTTTGACATTGCGAAACATAAAGATTTCCTCAGAGTTACTAGATGCAACAAAGCCTGAATAATTATCAAACCTGTACATTATTTACAAAACTAGTATAAAGTATATTCTCAGTAACTTCTAATTTTTAAACCTGTAAATGTTATTACTTTCAAAATAAAAGACATCACAAAGAAACTAACTAATAGTAACTCAACTCACAGTTTTCTGAGCAGCCTTGACAGGCATAGCGGCAGATATTTTAGCATTGGTCAGTTTCTCGAGAGCCAGCTTGGTTTTCTCCGTAACATCCTGAATGTCCTCCTCATTCGGTTTCTGGAGTGTGGGGTCATCTTCTGCCAATACTTCTGATGGTAGTAAATCTGTCAGTTTGGAGTATATGATCTGTAAAGAAATATCAACTACAGTAATACCCCGACTTACGCTACCCCGTTTTACGCGAATTCGGAGATACGCGGTTTTTCATTTTCATTGCCGCGCGCATCGGCTCTCTCGCTCCGCCCTCTCAAAAAAAAAAAAAAAAAAATTTGAGCCTAACGAGAAAAGAAAAACACTGTCTTTGGAGTGTAAACTGAATTTAATTAAAAACTTTGAAGATCCGATTAAACATACCCCGACTTACGCGAATTCGACTTACACGGCAATCGCTCGGACCCACCTACCGCGATAGTCCGGGGTATTACTGTATATTGATGGTGTATAATTTGTATAGAACTTCTATCACTGTACGGATTTCAGAATAAATCCACCATGGACACATTTAAGTGGATACATTTGGCTTTGTAAAATGGGCATTTCCAAATCAAAATGACAGAATTCTAATGAGTCACCCTTACCCTATTACTGTAAACACAGGTTACATAAGGCTGTTATGTTTACTTTAAATTTACATGATTTGATATATATTTTATAGTTATATTAATATAATTCTGCTTTATTTATTTATACTAATGTATAGATAAGAAGTCCGCCAAGCAGTACTAGGCCTATGTGGTGGACTATATGGCCTAACCACTCTCAATCAATTCTCTCGATTGTAGAGTAGGCCCGTGCCCAGCAGTGGGATGTATATGGGCTGATACAGATAGATAAGAAGTGCTAATGATATTTTCTAAATATCATATTGAGATGTACTTTTTAAACTCATTAGATAACTCTATTTCATTTATTATATTTAAGTTTAATATGAAATCATTACCTTGTCAGCACCATGCCCTTGCCTGGCAATAGCTGAGTATTTTACTCTGCCTGACTCGTCCAACTGCACTGCAAGTGCATTTGAAGTGCTCTCCTTGCCACGCATGCCCATACCCAGTGGGTACTGAGCCACATGGATCTCGGGGAATGCTCCCCCATCTGGGAAAATAAAATTACTAGTTTCACAGCTATTCTTAATATACATAATGGTCAAAATTCAAAAATAAATGTGATCTCTAAGGTTTGATCATAATAATAGACCAAACAGGATAGATTTATCAACTTTTTCTATTGTGATTTTCTAGGTTGAGTCGCAGGTAGCTCGAAGGATTTTGCATTAATATCTACCAATAGAGATCATCTCAATACACAGCTGGGAGTGCCTACTCAAATGGGTTTCAAAGTATGTGAATTTTATCAAGCTTCATGGACTAATTTTATTTCTTATTTATACAGGTCCATCAATATGACTGTCTATGCTACAGCCACGCTATACCGCGCTTAATAAGATTATATGTTATTTACAAAGAATTACCTCCAAAGTCCTCCTCTTTTCGTGGCACCCATCCCTTCCTCTGGCCGTACGGTGGCACACTTGTTTGTGACACAACAAGCGCGCTTCCAACGCGCTTGGCTTTTAATTCGTCATCTCTGTCCCATACCTGCTGTGTGGGAGCTGGTAGTAAACTGCAAGTAAATACAACATGTTTACCATTATCTATCAAAAAGTTTTGGTTATTGTTTCAAGGCATTTAGTAGGGTGTTTAGAGGTAAATTCTATTTTCACATATAGACAACTTTATGTAGATCTTATATTTAGGTCAAAAAGGATTCTACAAGTTTACAATATTACGTATTTATTAAATTTTATAAAATCAGTACACACTTACCTAGATAGTGACGCCATTTTACATAGTTTTTTTTTTACACTGCGCAACGTAATGTAATTTCTGAACGGAAATCATCCGCATTGTAATGAAAAAACAGAAAAAATAATTTGGTGCGAATATAATCAGTTAAATTAAAACATAATCCTATGCAAAAATATTAACGTAGATTAATCTCCATTAATCTTTACCGTTACTTCCCAAATTAAACAGTTTTTCGGGGTTTATCTTTATAAAGATGACTACCTCTATATAAATAATTTAAGATATTTCTATGACAAACATTAAGCATTTTTGCAATAGTTGTAAGAATTAATACTATGTATTGAAGTTGTATGGTTTATCCACAGACATATAAGAGTAATATATGTCTGTGGGTTTATCAATGATGTTTTTAAACGAAAGAATTTTACTTTTTAATTATTTTGTTTACATTACCAAGGAATTCATGAAACAGCCAAATTTATATTTTTCACATTTTTATCGAATATAAATGAATATTTAGTATAAATATTGTGTAATTAAATCATCAAATATGTTTATTATTTAAAACATGTGTATTTTTTTTACATTGTACATCATTAAAGTATATAAAAAAAGGTGGAGAAATGTCAGTTTCGTATATAAATGAAGTAGACAGCGAACGTCTCCCTTTTATAACCTCAAAAATGCGCGAGAAGTATAGTGTTCTGATGGCAAAGTGATCTAATTTTATCATTTAATTTGTGTTTAAGTGAACGGATTACCACCATGCCGTCGAAAAAGAGAAAATACAATGCAAGGTTCCCAGCCGTAAGTTGAAAAGTGCTAAAAAATCGTTCGAAAACGGTCAAAATCTGTGTTGTTTTCGTGAATAATTTTGTGAGATTGGTGATACGACATTGTTTGTTTGTAGGGGCGAATCAAGAAGATTATGCAGACAGATGAAGATGTTGGGAAAGTTGCTCAGGCCGTGCCAATCATAATTTATATCCTTTTCAATGTTCAGCGTTATTTTAATCTTAGATATTGTATATTTGGGTTGAAATGTTTTAGATCGTTGACAAACCTCGTCTATGACTGATTTTTTTCAGTTTCATTTTTGAGTTTGCACTCCATTATTAAATACACTTTACAAACCAACTGAGCAAAATAATACCTAGTATACAAATACATAAACACATTGTTTATATTCTTATTGGGATTTGTTTTCGTGACATCCTCCTGAGTCGTATTTTTTCATCCCGTGTTTGGAAATAGGAATAAGTTACCTATAAATATATTACCAACATTTAAAAGGCTGTTTAAGGGACTGTTTTCTATTTCCCAACACCCATACATTGGATTATAAAAGATCTTATTGGAAAATACTATAGTAATGTATTTACTTTTAGGAACAATCACTAAAATATAATCATATTATATCAATTTAGACATATTATGTACATTGACACAAGTTTAAACAAAATTTTGTTGTGGTTTGGCTGTATAATTAGTTTTCCTTCACCATTTTAAAACATGTTTGTTTATAAAATGCTGTTCACTATGTAAACAATCATGAACTAAATCATTGTGGTTTGTTAGATTTTATGTTTTCAAAACACATTAGCAAATATAGTTTTGAGAGGTAGAAAATTATCTGTTGACATATAACTACTATGTTCTTATATTTAATTTAAACAATCAATTAATGTTCTACAGTTAAAGGAAATATACTTTTCCCAAGTGTTTTTGTGGATAACAAAATATTATATTGCATTTTGGTCTGCAGTTGTTGTTTTATGGATTTTAATACCTATTTATAATTATTCAGTATAAAATGCAATTCTATTCCATAGAATAAGTAATGGTTGATGTATAAGTCTTTGAATAAAAAGATTTATTCCTTAATAATGTGGTATTTGCAAAAATGGCCTTATATTTTCAGATTTTTACTTGCCATCATTAAATACAGTTTTTCATACATGTATGGCTGTCCTCTTCTAAATTTTGTTACATCTTTCTTAAGCATTAAAATATAATAATATTTCAAATATATGATGAAATGTTGGCCCACAAATATTGAATGAAATGTCAGGACTATGTATGTGACTCTAAGGTGTTTTTCTTTTATTTAATTATTTAAAATACATAGGAATGAAAATAAAATATGTAATATGCCAATATGTCATGTGGTTAAGGTACACACTGAAAAGATTGCTTACACATTTTTAAACCTCACTTACTTACCATCAGGTGACCTTTTTGCTTGTTTGCTGAATCTATTGTATAAAAATTATAATAATAGAATAATATAATAATAGAAGATTATTTTCCTAAAACCATATTACTAGAAGGACACCATGTACAAAATGTATGGAACAAAAAGAGCAGTATGAAGTATGTACAACTATTTCTGTTACTCTCTCTGTCATTCTCCCCCAGTTGCACTATTTTCCCTCTCATTTTGCTGGTTTCCCGCTCTCTTGGTAAGTACACACGTAATGCGTACAGATTTTATTCACAATTTCTGCTCTGGTATAATACCTCAATGGTATTAAATAAATAAAAATACACTTAACAGTTACATACATAGTTCTGATCCTATATTAAGCACCATTTAAACGCGAAGAGTTTCTCACGGCGAGAATCGTATGCGATTATCGCATGACATAACCGCCATAGATTATTGTGTTTTGACAAATGTTTACACAATGCAACTTTTTTATATCCTTACGATATTCGTAACTTCGAGGCGAAATCTTTCCCCATGTATATGGGGCTTTAAGATCAATTAAGTTTTGTGAGACTTATCAGTCTCAGTGATACCCAGACTCTAAAAAAATTTTTTGGTGCGGGTATAGAACCTGTGACCTCTCGTTTCACAGCCAGCGTCTAACCAACTGCATTAAGAAGGCTGTTAAATTATGATATTACAAATGAGTAATATGTACAAGGTGCTCAGAAGTCTGAACATCTTCACGACACTAATCCTTTGTTCCTGAATATATCGTGTTGCGTCATCTTAAAGTTACATATTAATGATTCATTTAAATTCATGTGCTGCGCGGAGCCTGTTTATCACTCGCTTTCGATAATAGAACCGTATGTTACTACCTTAGGTTGCTACATGTTTTTATTTTATATTTATTAGGCAGTATGTAATCGATTCTTGTGTTATAAAAACAAAACTACAAAATGCTGTTGACCTCGAAAGAAAAATCCAATAATAAATCATAACAATATTTTAACATTTCATGTGTTTTGGATTTGGCCAGGTATTTTAAGTGGTCTGCATATTTTGCATGAGGTTTCATTCTTCTTTTTCAGAATATTCAGTTTAGAAAATAAATGTAAATTTTTACGTATTTTCATTATAAAAAAATGATTTTGTATATTTATCAGCAGGAATGGATACGAATATACGAATGGATTGAATTAATAACTATTTTTTTTTAAAGAACCACCCTGTTATTGTATGATTTTAATATTAATGTTTCATATGATTCTGTTTTGAAGGACTATATAATTTTCATACATTATTCAATTGTTTTTCAATATTATCCCGGTCGCTATGTTTATACAAAGTGTTGATGTCATAATGACTTTAAATCACAAGGTCATTATAAAAAGTAAATAAAAACAAATTAAAATGATTAGATTTTATATCACATTAAAATTGATAAAATGAAATTTTCAAACAAACTAAATAATAAAATAATTTGATTTAAATAAAACACGCTTTATAAGGTATTTACTGACCTCATTTGACCCGAGGATAAGAGCGGCAACAGCGCTTTTTTTCGTCGGCGCGGTGATTCCTTTGTAGTTTTTAGGCGTAGTTTTATTCGTAGAATAAGAAATTCAATAAAGCACTCTCAGCCGAGTCACAATTTACACAAATAAACAAGGTCAACATTTTTTCATTGAATTGGGAGCTATGATGCATACACAAACTCAGAAACTATTAATTTTGCGCCGGTGGATAAAAATAGCACGTCGCGCGAAATATTACTGCCACCAAACATAACTTAAAACTCAATTAAACAAAATTTTCAATTGTTCAAACGGTCCTCCGTTAACCCTAATAAACATGCTGTCTTCGAATTTGCGGGACATCTGCGTGAGGCAGCATACCTTTCTCGATACGGTCGTAAAGCTCGCGCTGAATTTTGTTGGCATTCGCCATAAATTAAAATCATATCTGTGTATTCCAAAGCTGTAAATCACGACATCGTGAACATATCGTAATTCCTAATGAGTTGTGAGTAGCGCATACAGATTCACTTAAAACATGTACGCCTCACTGACGAGTGACGAGTGGCGCGCGCGCCGACTCCCGACTCGCCACCCCCGCCCCTGCCCCTCACGCCCGATCGTCGACCCCCGACCTCCGAACCTTGACCGTCGATCGCCGAGCGCAGTGTTGCTAGGTTAAATTTTCAAAACTACAGTGGAAGTTTCGTAAAAATACAGTAGACGGATGTAAACTACAGTAGATTATACCGTTTACTGGGCTTTTTTCATAGTAAACGAAAATAAACATCCTTTTTTAAAAAAACACAAATATTTCGTAAAATGATAGTTAATCGCTGTGTGTGTCACTTTTATTAAATTATCGGTCACAAAGTACTGTTAATATCGTTCCATGGTGTGGTTAAAAACTACGGATGGCTCGGTGAATAATAACCCTATAAAATTATTTTGAAGCAATAAACGGGTGGTAAGTGTTAAAAATAGCTTTATTATTTGTCTCCTTAGTCATATTGCAGTATGTTCGATACTAACTGCATACTATTGTTTGATACATATTGGAGTAAATGTAGTACAAATACAGTTTTAGTGTAATTACGGATCGAAATGTAATTACCTTGCAACACCGCCCAAACGTCGCGGGGGAATCCCCGAGCCGGCATGGCGGGGATGGATACACGTTTAGGGATGCAACATAAAAATATCGTCAATAAATATCGATAAATTGAAATATGATAATCTGAAACTATTAATATTTAAATACTTTTAGGGCAGTAAATGTGTAAATCATATTAATTAACACGGTTATCAAAACATATTCTATGCGTTCTAAAAAGACCTCGGTACAAATCAATACACCAAAAGAAAGATACAGGAATAGTCATTTTAATTTTTTTGAAGTGAAACTTCTTTATCGGGGTTGGAAAAAATTTAGCGTTACGCGTCACATTTTTCCGTTACGCGCCATCTTTTTTTATGTAGTAAATTAGTACCCACTTCAGTAAGCCACACCCCCAACCGTTTCCAAGCCCCACCCAAAATTTTAAGTCCCACCCACTTTTTTGTAATTTGATCCTTACCCCCCTCTGGCCTTCCCCCACCCTAAATCCAAAACAGTGCCCAGTAGCCTCCCCACGAAACCTCCCCCCCCCCCCGCTTACCCCCACTCTAAAAATTTTACCTCACCCCCCCTACTCATATCTCCGGCATTATCCATCGTAGACCCACCGACCTTGGGTTCATTGGAACCGGCTCGGTGAGGGCTACAATTCTGCCCCAACAGAATTCCCGAATTCCCCCTCCACAACTTTCCCCACCCAAAAATATTTTAAGGTGCCCAATAGCCTCCCCACGAAACCTAACCCCCCCCCCCGCCCCTACGCCCACCTATAATTTTTACCTCACCCCCCCTAAACCTATCTCGGCCAATAAAGGTCGTGGACCCACCGAGCTTGGTATCCTCGGAACCGTCTCGGTGAGGGCTACAAATTGGCCCCGATAGAAATCCCAAATACCCTCAAAAATTTCCCCCCTCCTAAACTTAAACTTTATTTAATTTAGCTTTATTTTACCAATTCTGTAAATTTGTAAATAGTAGATCATTTTTCGAAAAATGATGTCATAAAGAAGTTTCACTTCTTACGTGTGTACACTAATTTTCTAAGCAGCAGGTTAAAGAATGGGTCTCAATATTCCTCATACTGAAAGAATTTGCGAATGTTGCTACATGACCCGTTTGCAATTTTAAGTAGGTTTGGAATGTAGATGCGAGCTTTGTGTATCTCCTGTTATGTATCCAAAACAATTTTTATTAATATTGTGGATAAATTTGGGATTTGGATGTGAAATTTCAATAATAAAGTTTGAATTATATCGATAATATCGATATTGTATGCTGCCACCCTAGCCTCATTCTGATGTTGAATTGGCAACGTCGCACTGCGCTTCGAAAGACATTTATTTCATAAATCATAATATGAGTTTTAATGTCTTAGACATTAGGTCTAAATTCAATTATTGGTATAATTTTTGTAATAATAACACCCGAGTTGTATTTTTTTCGCACTTGCCGTTTATTACCCGTTTGTGTCAATGACCTAGACAAATCGCTACAGCTGGTGGTTAAATGTGTAAAAATAAAAAAATATCCCGTGGCTAAACGGTTGATGATAAATTAATAATATTTGGTGTACGCACTACTATTGCGATACCCTATATATGGTCCCAAAAAAAGTCAATATGTCACCGACACTTTGTATATTGTCCAGATTATTCTTACACCAAAACAAAATGATAACGCATATTTATTCATTTTATTCATTCGGGTTTTGTCTTGTTTTCTCATTTATCGTCATAAATATTCAGTTGTGTAATGTGTTTGAAATTGGCCTGGTCCATATTTGCATGCATTCATCTAAATACCTATATTAAAATGAGGGTAAGCACTTTTTCAGTAGTACTACCTTCATGCATGCCATTCGCCTGATGGCGACCGCCTATGCGATGCGACCGCTCATGGAGAGTAGCAAAATCAAACAACATCATGAATTACAAAGCAATGCTTGGCATTCCACTGCGCTCGTAATCCTGAGACATAAGATGTTAAGTCTCAATATCTCCAGTAGTTACTCTGGCTACAATGTCATTCAAACCGGAACACAACAGTGCATTTACACAGTTGTTTGGCGGGAGAAATATACATTGCGGTGGTACCTACCACAGAGTACATTCTATATATGCAGGTACCTACCCAGGCGGCCTCTCACATATGAGAGACCTACCACCAGTATAAAAGTTGTTTTGTAGATCGTAGTTTGGTTTGCAGGTAATTTAAAAAAATCATTTCAGTGACGTATCCATTCGTTATTGGTTTATGTACTACACTTCAGGTGTCCATTTTTGACAGATCACATTTGACAGTGGAGAACAATTGGAGAACAATACGTGAACAATGGAGAATGTCACATAAATCTTGACAGGGAGCCCAAAATGAGCTCCTGGACACCTGAAGTGCTATCTCTCAATATTTACTGGATGTGTCAGTAAATCATGATGGGAAAAAAATGGAGAGATTGCGTCATGACAAATGTTTGGGCAATTTTGTATCAAATGACGAGAGATAGACGCGTGGCTCCGGTTGATAAGTTTTCTATCTGGACGACGTTTCACTTAGCATAAGATACTTTATGCACTTTATCGTGCTAAGTATAATAAAAAATTTCCCGGCAATCATGGTCCTAGACAGTCAAACCTTAACTTCTCAACAGAAATTCCCCTAAGCTACCACTTATTTGCGATTTTATTGTCATAAATACACCCAACAGTCAAATACAGCCCTGATTCGTTATAAGCCTTGTGTCGTGTGCACCAGAAACTACGAGACACCATTCGGTCTCACGAAACCCAGACCCGAAACAAATCCTAGTGGAACACAAAGTCTAGGTCTGGGGACCGAACCCGAAGCCCCATTTCACAGTCGGCGTATAACCAACTGCGCCACGGAGGCTGTCAATTGACAACATTATCGTGATGACGGCTGGAAGTTATCATTGAGCTCGTAACGACTACCCACGCATCCCGACTTTCATGCGTTTAGCACGCTCATGCAAATTGACGGTTTCAAACATGGAGGTATGATGCTGGAGATGATATTGCAGAAATATTCGTAGATAACTATACAGAATAAATAAAAAATATAAGCTATTGATCTCTGTTATAGTTACTTATTGAGCGGCGTGTAGGGATTGAGCCGTAAAGTCCTGGGTTTGATATTTAGGTAGGTCAATAAACTTTGTGTGAGTTTTTGGTTTTAAGAAATCTCATGTGTAGTCCGGGACTGAAATTTGTACTCGGCATGGTGAAATGCTCTCTCCCTATCAAGGAATAAAACATACCAAGTAGACTGCTTGACTCGTAAATCGGCCGATGAAACGACAAAAAATAAATAAAATTAATTGCCCTCTTGGCAATTTCGATTTTTAATGTTGTATTTGTTTATAAAACTTCTATAACGTCTAGCATTCAGCGTTAAAGTAATGACATTGTCCAGGTTCAATCTATTCTTAAAAGCCCTTGAGTTAACGAAATATTGATCAGTCTAGAATATCGACTGATGTCTTTCATTACAAGTTAAGACTATAATAAAACTTGTGTTTTGACGCGCGTGGGATAATCTCTTTCCTAGTCTTATGTGCATACTTTTTGTGAAATGTGACGTACTGGTTTCGAATCCTAGGTGGGGCAGGATCTGCAGTGTTGGGTATTTGGGTGGGATAATATTATATCCCCACAGTTTGTTCAAATAAATAAGTACACCCAGCAGTCACATGCATAGTCCTGACCCCACACTAACACAAGTCTTGTGACGTGCGTATCAGAAACTACGAGAGAGTTTTCGGCCACACAAACACGCAGACCCGATACAAATTATTGTACGCACAAACAATTGCCTCATTGCGGGGATTATACGGCTTCTCGTTTCACAGCCGGCGTCTAACCAATTGCGTCACGGAGGGTGTCAAATCTACCTTCAGAGTCCTACGACCTACGACCTTTACAAGGTAGGTAACTGATAAATTATCTTAATTTCTGTCTAAGGAATATTAAACGACAATAAATAAATCGGGGCTAATTTATCGACATGCCCACATTCAACTTATCTCGATTGGTTTATTTTAGGATCAACAGATTACGATCGACTAATAGTTTCGCCCAACTTATTTGAAGCCAAAATCCAAGCTATAAAAATGAAGACAAACATTTGTCTATATACTGTCATCCCAAAATGACTTTATTGCACCTAATGCCAGATGTGCATTCCAGATTATCCTCTAGTGGAAGATGTTTATCGCTCCCCTTTGACACAATTTTGTCACCCTTCTCGAAACAACTGACAGACTGAACCCGAAACGCGACACACTTACGTGGTGCGTACAAATATGCATAAACTCACGCCTTTTTTCCCAAAACGGGTAGGCAGAGGTGCTACCTTACGTGGTTCACTATGACGAGTTTCCGTCATGCGCGTAGATTATTATGTATTAGCTAATCCGCTTACTCATTTCAAGATAGCTATAAAAATAGTGCGCTTTTGGCCTGTTGGTAACGAACCGAACGCGATTGCCGATACGGTGGTCGCGGGTTCAAATCCCAGGGCACAGCATTGATGTTTTGAAGTCGTGTGTGTATTGATAGTTAAACGGTAAAGGAAAATACCGTCGGGAAACATGAAAACAATAGAGATTCCAGTATTTATATGGTGTGTTAAGTCCGACAAACCGCACTAGGCCAGCGTGGAGGGTTATGGTCTATCCCCTCTCAATCGAATTAGTCGATTATGGAGGAGGCCTGTGCCCTACATAGACATGTATATTGTGGGCTGGTTTCTTATTATAAAATTACACGAATAATGATTTAAAATCAGTACTTGGCATCAGGGGTTATTGCGTTGTCTCCGTCACGGCCCAGTTTATCAAGCGTTATCACCGAGATGAGACTACCTACTATACACCAGATAAACGAACAGATTTGGCTCTGTTTATTTACGGATGTGACTCACTGTTGCAAGTGCGTCTTATTGATTTAAAAGGAACGCTGAGGCTTGTGCGCATTAGGATGTGTATATGTAGATGTATCTATCTATCTATATCAGCCCATATACGTCCCACTGCAGGGCACGAGCCTACTCTACAATCGAGAGAATCGATTGAGAGTGGTAGATGTATACACGACTATTTATTTGTTTTCGAAAGCATATATCTTGAGAGACAATTGTCATTATAGAATATTCGCAGTCTTTCGGATAGCGACCAATGTATGGTTGAAAAATTAGTAGTCTGCCTAGGTGGCGTAGTTGTACTACAGCACGATTACAAAGCTGAGGTCTCGGGTTCGAATCCCGGGTCGGGCAAAGTGATATGGGATTTTTCTATTCATTATCAGCCCGGAGTCAGGAATATGTGCCCGATATGGTGATAGGCTCGCTCCATATCACAACGTGGGACGGGACATACAAGGCGAAATGTGGGTGTCCTGGTAGCACCTCTGCCTACCCCATCTGGGAAAAAATGTATGTAAAATCGGTAGATCGTTAGCCACCATTATTTGCCTAATTGTTGGATATTTGTAACCGCTAACCACCGTATACAATGGTGGGACACCTTCCACAATGTTTCACACGAGTGTATCGCGTTACGGGACGCTATGTTCATTCGGGTCTGAACAGGCAGGAATAGTTCGGCAACTGTGAATCAACTGTTAAAGGTACCCTGGGAGATATTGCCATCGGCATTAAGTCCGCCATGTATACTTATGTATATGAAGCTTCATAAATAAAAAATAAAAAACTGTGTCGAGATGGGTATACATAATGGATACTTTATTTAGATACCCACTTACTATCTGGTCCAAGCAGTAACTTTGTCGTCTAAAATGTCTACAAAGTTGAAACAGTTGAAGATTTCGCAGTTTGTCCTACCTCAACACGTGCATTGTTAGACACTTATCTAACTCTAAACTATTCCATACACTACAGATTTAGAGATGTAATCTTTCGTACACTCATTGGGTTTTTTCAATAAAAAAAAATAACTTCATTGACTAACTAACAGCCCCATACAGCCCCAAGATCTAAATCAGACCAGAAACAAAGTTATTGATCACACACATATTAATTGTCTTTGTGTGGATATCGAAACCACCTCTTCATTTCACAACCAACTGTGTCACAGAGGTTAGCAAAAGTTACAGACAGCAATATAAACCATCAAAAATATTTAAATTACAGTTATACTCAAAACAGTAAAACATTGAATTAAGACATATTTATACTCGTGTTTATATGCGTCACTGCACTAGATCAACTAAAGTTAACTTTTTATTACGCATGTGCGCAAATATACGTGACGTCACCGCTGATTGCCAGCGGAAGTATAAATAAAAGCGGTCAAGTGCGTGTCGGAGCGGGGATTGTGAAGGGTTCTGTACGTACTAAGCGACGCCAGTTTTATAAAGTTATGGATCTATATACACCCAACAGTCACATTTATATAGTCCTGACCCCACACTAAGATCGGGTCTTGTGTCTTGAGTATCAGGAACTAGGAGAGACTTTTCGGTTTCACTAACACCCCGACCCAAAACAAATACCTGTGAACCACACAAACTTTTGTTTCGGTGCGGGGATCGAACCCGCGGCCTCTTGTATCACAGCCGGCGTCTAACCAACTGCGCCACGGAAGCTGTCATGTTTCTAGAGTAGTACTAGTAAACAGGTTAATGTCTATGATATACTTTTAAATTAGTTGATTTTATTGGTATTAGGTGTTGGTAAATTCCCACTGAATAATTCTTGCCGAAAAAGTCCGTATTATTGTCACCCATGACATCCCATCGTCCCACTTTTAAACACCCCATGTTACGAAGAATCTTTAGTATTTCGGACATTGAGGTTTTATTTAGGGAAATAATGTTACCAATGTTGCTTTAGAAAAGCAGAGGTATCTTGAAAGTAATTGTTTCTAATCAATCAATTGTTTTAACGAAACGTGAAGAATTGCGCAGACAGGAATAGTTGTGACGACTATCCCGAGTTAATATCACTTGCCAGTCGATTATTTGCGTGGACAGCAATGTATCTGTTATCAGGTTCAGTATAGACGCCGTAATCCTCAAACGTCACTTAAATATTATGTTGCACTTAACTACCAAAGTCCCGCTTAAATGTACTGATTATGAAGAACCTGGGTAGTTAAGTACAACTTAATATTTAAATGGCGTTTGAGTATTCGGGTGCGAGTGTACCGCTTTGCCATAATTCCGGGAAAAAAATCTAGTAAATACAAGCACTCAGCTTCGGTTTTCGTTGTTATTTCAGAATATCTCATGTTTATCACAGAGAAGTTGTAGAAGTAGGAGTACAGACTCTTTTCTTAACATCACTTCGTCTTTCCAAAAAAAATACTATAAAGTGGAGTTCTAAATATCTTTTATAACAGAATCCTAAAAAAATAGGTAACAGCGATAAATATTTTTATCCGCAGCCATGCCATTGTCACAAGTGGAGGGCATGTTGTAATTTGAGCCTATCCATGTTTAAAGCGTTTTCGAAAGTATTGGTATTAGGCTGAGGAAACATCGTGAAATCATAAGCACCATGCACTATCATATTGATAATCGTGGCCGGCTGTTATTAACCGTTATTGAACCTCTAAGTTCTGACTCGTAAATCTTATTTACTAAAAGAGCAAATTATTTATTCGATCATATGCTTATTTTTCATTACTGTATGAACCATTATCAATTTGTCAGACTATAAGATTAGTTATAAGTCCCCACATTACAATCTCCTTAACCAAGTCCATTCGGCCAACACCCCGCACCCTGGAGTTGTTCGTGGAGTCCCTGCTCAGCAAGGCGATGCAGGTGACGCTCATGAGGAACGCCAAGACCCTCAGCCCGTCGCACGTGAAGCAGTGCATCCTGGCTGAGTCCAGGTTCGACTTCTTGAGGGACCTGGTGAGTTGGTTTCATTCGAATTTATTGAAGGTTTTATACGGCTTAGGGCTGGATATTATCCCAGATTACGAAGGCTACCCGAGCCTACTATCGAAAGGATTAATACAAGATAGACATTTGGTCGTAGCAATCTGGCTGAAAAGTGGCACGTAAAAGTGGAATGAGGACAGCCAGAAGAAGAAGCATTGGCCTGTTGGTCTGTTTTTTTTTCAAGTTGATGATTGATTAGTTAATGCATACTCACTTTGAGCTTTCTTGTCTGTACGGCATAACTATAAGGCGTAATGATGTCACTTTACTGTCCCTGCATAATTAAAAGGACTTTTATTTAAACCCTTTACAATAAAAAACTCATGGTATTACCTGGAACTCGTGATTAGATACTGAATACACTACTTAGTACTTATTACTTTTTTTTTATTTCAGGTGAAGAACATACCAGATGTATCGGCGGCCGAGGAGAAAGAATTGATGAGCGCTGAAAGTTCGCCCACGTCATCCAGGTGAGACTCGCAATTAACATCACCATGCTTAAAATCATTTACAGCCTCAGGGAGTCCACCGTTCAACATCGTTCAGTCTTTCAAGGATTTCTCACGCGGGCTGTTAAACATACTCATAAGTCACACACATAATGTTGACCCCATGTAAAATACTAGATCAGAAACTACGAGAGAATTGTTGGTCTCGTATATACTAAACCCGAAACAAATATTTGTAGGCATGCATCCAGAAGCCTCCTGAAACCTCCATTGGGTTATTTGTCCATATTTAGGATGGGTCCAATCGAACCAACGCTTTCGGAATAATCAATATGTTCTATTTTAATACACCTAGTTTGAGTAATTGGTTTTCAGCTAATTGGTAAAGCGATATCGCGTGGGATTTTGATGGGCGTGGGTTTGTTAATGTAGCTTTAAATATTTTATGTTGTTTGTCACTCAGTCAATCTAGCTGAACTGTATCAGTTGTGAATTGTAAGATCATAGGAATGTATTGTCTAGTCCGTAATGTCTTGTTTATTTTAGAATAAGCCTAATTGTACTTAAGCTTAGGTGTGATTTTTGCCGAGCAAAGCAATCGTGCAAGCACAGCGACGTGAATACAGTTCTTATGATCTCATATTATATCGGACATATTGCTGATTGTTATGACTAGCGTTTTTTCATGTTGAGTAATATTTCGCGATGTAACTGCGTTCAAAGTTTGATATTTAATATTTTTCTATTAACACTAATGATGGCTAGCTATGTAAAATCAGTATACTCGTATCTCCACCAAGTTCGTTGATTTCGTGTTTGTTTTTTTAATAAACAATTAGGTGCAAATATGTTGTATGTGACCTGAATCTTCACGATTCTAGTCAGCAATTATTCTCAGAATATTTTCTTTTACTTTCATGTGTTGCAGATGCTCAGACGTAAACGCGCCACCGCGTAGGATAGCCCGTGAGGACTCGAACAGCTCAAGCAGCTGTGACGTCAGAGTTCCGCACCCCCTCCCCGCGCCCGTCGCCCCTCACCTCAAGCGAGTTCTTTCCGCAGACACGGAGGTCCCCAACAAAACCATCAAAACAGAAACAATCACCTCACCAGTCTCCAACGACATAGCTATAGATCTGTCCAAGAAAACCATCGAAGAAAAACCCATACGAACGGCCAACTTCTACCAGGAAACATTACCGGAGGATGTGGCACATAAAAGCGTTATAACAGTCAACCCGACTTATTCAAGCCCTCAGCCATCGACTAGTTACACGATCCTCGCGCATAGGGAACTAATACCGTCAGTTGAAGCTCCAGCGCCAAAAACTTACGAGGCTAGACCAGTGAGGCCCAGAACTCCGGTTACTCCAGTAACACCCGTTATTAATATAGACTTCTCCAAGAATATGGCCAATCCGGAGATCAAAGTACTGGACACGACGGCGGCGAACATAATCGGCGTGCCGAAGAATGAGAAGTTAAAAGTCCAGAGGCAGAACTCTAAGATATTTAAGGAGATAAAGAAGATTGAGTTAAAGCCGATTGCGCCGCCCGTGCCGGTCGATATTGATCATTTGAATTCCGGTAATCTACAGATAGACGAGGACTATGATACCTGAATATGTAAATTTGTTTTGTTTTTCGTGTTTTTAAGGTTTTTTTGCAGCCCTATTTTTTGTCTAAACATTTTTTGTTTTGTTTTGTAACACGCATCATTTGCGTAACCTTCTGACTTGACATCTGCTGTCCTTTTGAAATGTTTAGACGACAAATATGGCTACCGAGTCACGTTGTTTACCAACCTAGGTATAAACGGTAAGTTTAAGTCAGAGATAATTTTGTTTTTTTTTATACGCTGAATAACAATGATATTCATAGGTGTTTCCATGTTAAAAGTGTAAGTTAATAAAAATATTGCGACTGTACGAGTATAAAATTATGTTTAATTAAATGCGTGTGCAAGGTTTGTTTTATTGTATTAGAATGAGTTTTTGTGTTCTTTTTTTGAGAATAGTGGATGAAATGCATGAGTAGATGGGGATGGTGGCAGCACCGATATTAATAAAATAACATAAAAGACAGTTTGAAGTAGAGTCCAATGGGTATATTATGACGTGTATCACAAGGCCTTTCTTTTTGTGTCCGGCTTACTGTAGGCTGCCCAGGAAACAAGAATCCCACTATTTTCTATGCCAATACGAATAAACACGTCGTGGCTCAATACATTGTTGTATATTGCAAAATATATTGTTGTCAGCTCCGATCTAATATGTACTCGAAGGTTGCCAGTAAATTTAACATATTTCTTTTTCAAATTATGTCAAATTCGCAATTATGTGGATAGAATAAAACTGACACAAGCTTTTAAAATAAAATATATTTTACAAATATGCAAAATTAACATAGTAAATAACATAGTAAATGGGTAAAAAGTAAATGGGACAATATTGATTAAAGAGTTACATATTTAACAGAGGCGAGGAAATGCAAAAAACAATATTTCCTTATAGAATTACCAGCTATTCATCCCTCTCTTCTCTTGATTATTATTAAAAAAGAATATTTTTCTATAAATTATCGATTAGACTCTGTATAAATTGTTTTTTGAGTTTTGTAAATTACAACATTAAGAGATTAGGTATGTATATTTGTATTGGATTTGTAAAATGTAAGATGCATTTTGGCTCGCTGTAAAAAGCCTGACTATATTAGCCAAATGAGGGTTTTTAAAGGTGGCAAGAAATAACTGCGCATCGAATATTTTTAATTTTAAAAAATCATGATGGCTCAAGCCTTATATGAAAACGACCGTGCAATGTTTCATAATTGGTACTGAAGATCTGACATAATTTTCGAGGCATATTACCTTAATAGATTAATGAACTTAATGTCGATTATAAAGCCTATTTTCGGGTAACTGCACTTTTAATGCATACTATTTTCAACTTTATAATAGTTGTGATTGAGTTCATTATCAATTTATCGCTGAACCTAGCCTCGAATAGCTTCCATATTCGAACATTATATGTTATCTGCGAGACTATATGTTGCCACCTTTATTCGTACTGACATAAGATACAAAATACAAAACGGAATATTGCAAACAAAAAATATCAAATATTTGTCTTCTTTTTCATTGTGCTAACTGCCAACATTCAAATTAAGCGATAGCAATTGTAATTAGACATTTGTTAACGGGTATTTTTCAGATAAAGATGCTTCTTTGTTTTTCGGTACATTGCGAATGCTATGTGGAAATGTGAACATGATTGAAATCTATTGTGTCATTAGATGTAGGATATATGTATGTATGTATAGGTGTTTTATGTAGGTGGGGAGCGGTGGTGTATGTATAAATTAATTTGTGTATCCGACCTCTGAAAATGTTAATATTAGGGTTGGCTGTAAAATTATAAGCCAAATCAGTCGGCAACATGCATATAATAGAATTATCTTCTAAATTTAGAATAAGTAAAGGTAGAAAAATGTTTCTAGCCCAGGATAATATAGATTTATAATAACTTTGGTAATTCAATCAGGAGATTTTTGTGGATTATTTGGTAAATTATGAAGATTTTTATGTTTATCAAAAAATGTCCAAATATTTTGCATTTGTCAGAAGTGCAGTGAGTTTATTTTTCCGTCAAATTTCGTTTTTATGATATGGGTTCGGTACATAAGACATGAATTTTAGGTGCTTATATTATGAATTAAGTTTCGAGACAATAATGTATGTGTTTTTCAATATATAATCATGTAAATCAAATAATGTATAATATAAAATTCTATTTGCTGAACCCATATCACAAAACGGTTCTAAAATAGATTAAAAATCACTGATCTGTAGAACAAAGACAAAGTTTAGACAAAGGGCAGGGTACATAGCGTAAAAATTGAAGTTTGATGGAGCCGAAACCTTTTGGAATGGAGGCTACATACCGACAAGTGTAATGTATAAAACTGCAGGTAACCGCTGGATATAGTCTCATCCATTGTGGAAATTTTTGAAGGAGACTGGATAGAAAAATGAAGATGCTCTTTGAACAATTTGTTACGTTATAAATTATGTGTGATTTTTTATTGTCGCCACCGCTCCCCAATATCTGTGAATGTTTCTAGCTAACACCTGGTTACCTCCGTGCAGTCAGTTGGAATCTTGTAGTTCAACATTACGTCTCGAGATGTCGCCACTATCAACTACGGTTAGCACAAAAACAACATTATAAATGTTTATATACTAAGACTAAATTGTAAGCTGTTGTATAATAGTTTCTTGTAGATGCCTGTAATGGGTTAGGATTCATGGCCGAAAAGCCCCCATGTGTAGTATAATTCATATTTTCTTCAATTTATCCCCTAAGGTAATGTTAAACCAAGTAGCCTCAATATTTAGGTCGTCGTATTTTACTAGACTGTGACTTATTGATGCTCCGTCGTCCTTTCTCCATAAGCTCATAATTACTATAGTAACGAGAATTTTTTTGTCATCTGTACTCCCTGAACATGTAAACATTTGGCACGGAACAACAATACTAATAATGAGTTTTTTAGTTTTCAGTATTAGAGATACCATATGTTTTCAATAATATTTGGTATTGAATCAACATATTTAAATATCTTTGTTTTGACTCTCAGGTACGATTAGAATAACTTCTCTCTTAAACAGAAACGCAATGCCACAACCTGTTTCTGATGTGCATTGTTTATTAATTATACTGTATTGATTCAAGTGTTCGCTTAAGTACCAATAACTACGTATTTTCAAACGTGAATTTCTAAGAAAGACTTTTTAAAATCGATAATTTAGAATACTCCAATCAATAGTGAGTATAATCGATAAGCAGTAATGGAATGATAATATTCATAACTGGCAAGTTTGCAATGAAATCTTAATAAAATCGCGTTTAAACAATAATTTAATAAAATAATATTTATGTCCTACTCAAGCCGTACACGGAGTCAAATGTTTGCAATGAGGGGTACAGGATACGATGCGCTATAATTTTATCATTTACGCTCGATTTTTACTTTCATGTTAAGCAAAATTATTCAATAATAATATGCAAAAATTAAAAAAAAATCCGTAACATAATCTATTTACCGTTCAATTACACAATGTATCAAATCTTCCATTAAAATAAAATCTATTTCAAATAGAATCGAGTGTAAATATTTATTTACTCAAAGCAATAATGTTTTTCTATATTGCATCTTCCATAGTTCGTAATATATTATAACAGATTCTCATTTACTGGTTAAACTAATTATATTGAAGACAATTATTGATTCGGAACACCGAGAGCCTATTGTAGCATGAGTACCGCTTGGCAATTTACATAGATACTTTTCATGACCAAAAAGACTATTGTTCATTTAGAAACGTCCTGAATACTTCTAAGCAATATTACAAGCAGGTGGATTTGTATGCTGAATGCGTATGTTTTTATTGTTGTAATTTATGTCATAGAAATACAAATTGGTGATACGTAATACGGACTTTTAATTTCACTTATTCATTTGCAGGTACTTTTACTAGGAAATCCTACATTTCACTTGGCGGCAAGTTTAGTACTTTTCAGATAGAATATCGCCTAGTTTTGTGTATCGGTTTATCGTGCTATTGACCACCAAATTGGCGTTAAACATTCCAGGAAATAATCAATAATTTATTTTTTAAATAGATAAATACAATCCCATTTAAACAGGGAGAGTTTCTCGCCTCGAAGATACGAGTATCGTAATGATATAAAAAAGTGTGCCGTGCCGTGTAAACATTTTCAGAACACGATAATCTATAGCGGTTATGTCATGCGATAATCGCATACGATTCTCGCCGCGAGAAACTCTCTCGGTGTAAAATGGCTTAATTAAATAAATTTGGAAGTCAGGACTGTACGATACACAGGGTTTATAAATAACGAGGCAATAACCTACATACATAAACTCACGCCTCTTTCCCAGAAGGGGTAGGCAGAGGTGCTACCAGGACACTGACCTCGCATGTTCCGTCCCACGATGTGATAGGGGGCGAGCCTATCGCCATATCGGGCACAAATTCCAGACTCTGGGCTGATAATGAATAGAAAAGTCCAATATCACTTTGCCCAACCCGGGTTTCGAACCTGAGACGTCGGCGTTGTAATCGTACCGTAGTAAAACTGCGCCACCGAGGCAGTCTTATTTTCTACGAACAATCGAAGCTCGTCCTAATCGTTTCCAATATCTTAATAATATTGATGGAATGTTTGCCGTTCCCTATTATGGTCGCTTCCTGCACCGCAAATTCTTTGTGTCTGACTTATAAATTGGAATAGTTGATGAGTAACGATTTAAAAAAGGTATACCGTAAACGACAAGGAACCAAAGTATTGTACATCGGTCAGATTTCAGCTTTTTAATATTTCGGGTTTCAGGAGAATTGTTAATGATTGGCGATGCATTGTTCAGATTTAAACTTTGTAGATATTATTGCGAGATTCGGAATAAAATTATTGAAATACCTACGTATCGAGATTGTATAAACATACATATTACATACATACATACATAAACGCCTCACGCCTTTATCCCCGACGGGGTAGGCAGAGGCGCCACTACGACACCCACATTTCGCCTTGTATGTTCCGTCCCATGATGTGATAGGGGGCGAGCCTATCGCCATACAGGGCACAAATTCCTGACTCCGGGCTGATAATGAATAGAAAATCCCAATACCACTTTGCCCGACCCGGGATTCGAACCCGACACCTCAGCTTTGTAGTCGTACCGTAATACAACTACGCCACCGAGGCAGTCATGATTATTTGTATAGTTCAGTTCAGATTTTTATTTATGGTAAGCTGTGGATTATTTTTAAAGTACCTACCGCACAGTAAATAAAATAAATACACCCAGCATCATTTATAATTCATGACCCCACATAAGACCATTTACGTAAGTATTGTGTAGTGGTTATTATAAATTGTTATAAAACTATAACAGTAAAAATTGTGTAATGTTTCGTAAATAGGTATAACTACAAGGCATACAAGGGAATTACACCACCTAGACAACATTTTATTGAGTAAATAGATCGATAATAATAATACTAATACCCCCACGATGACGACAGATCCTTGGAGGAGGCCTATGCTGAGCAGTGGACTTCTTATGGCTGAAAAGAGAAAGAGCTCTAAGCTGGATCGTAAACACAATTAAGTTCTATTCGACTGTACCACGGCGGCAATTTTCAATAAAAACATGTTACGCACTACTCATTAGGCTTACTCCTGAAACACCATGGAGGCTGCAGGCAGAAAGACTCCTAATGGCGTATAAATTGGTGATTCTTTTTATTTTTAATTGCCTTAAGCAGGCAGCCGAACATGCGGCCTGCTTGATGGTAAGCGGTCATCGCCGTTCATGGACCTAATGATGATTAGTATAGGATATTTCATATTCGTATCCGCTTGAACAGATCATGCCGAGTATAAATTTTAGTCTCGCGTAGCTCATCAGATTTATAAAATCTTTGATCAAAAAGTTGTTTTGTAGTGGATTGCTTGATCTGGAAATCGAACCCAGTACCTCACGGTTTACTGCTAATTCGCGCTGCCACTAGATCATGCTATAGATAGTGAGCAATAATACAAAAGTAATTATCTTTATTGACATACTATACAGAAGTTAAATGAATGCGCGGCGACCACTGTACTAAGTAGCTACTATTTAATAATTTTACTTAAGCTTTGTTTGATATTCTCATGTAAGTGACTTATTATTTGTCTTTATGAGAATACATTTCTTAAACCCATTTATATTATGATATTTTCGCATGATTTAAATTCTATAACTCAAATGCTTTGTCTACTAACTCGATTGCAAAAATGCGCGTTCCGTGCACCAATCTCCCAGGAAACGACTCATCCGCTCGCATTAAAAATTATAATACGCGCTACTTTTCAAATTCACGAATTATGGCCGACGGCTATCATTATTCTCTGGTTTAAAATAACCCTCATTTGAATAATGTGCAGCTGTGCATACCGACACAGCTATTTGCAATTGTGTAGGTTTATTAAACATTGTATTAAATTGGCCAAGGCTGTATGTCTGCTAGATGGTGAGATGGTAAGCTATTCATCATATTTTCAGCCTAAACTCGAGTAAATATAAAAAATAAAGCGTTTTGTATACTATAGCCCTTTTAGCTGCTTTACCACTATTGACGATTAACTTTGATATATCCTTTCGGTTAGATCTTTACTTTATTCAGAATTACTATATTACTTTATTCAAAGAGAATAGTATGACCTTTTTACCTCAAGGTTCTAATTGCCAAATGTGTACAAAACAAAATCACAGGCCTTGTGGTTCCACAACAGTGGCATAACATTAGGGGGCCTGTGAGTGGTATATAAGGGGAACTTTAATTCATTTTTACATAAAAGGAAATAAAACCAAAAGTTGTCATCGTGTACAAAAATATTTCATTTTAATGTCGTTATTTAAATTAAATTATTTTTACCTAACAATAACAAGTACTTATTATTAGCTTACGTTAAAAATACAAAATTTAGAATTTATAAAATCCTAACAAAGTTCTCATCTAATGGACACATTCATTTTGTAAACTTACGGGTCACAATTTTTTTGGAAATGTCTGCGTTTCTCAAATTTTTTTTACGTTCTATATGAACGGACTTTATTTTATAAATGACGTCTAAAAAATTAACGATTGTTCTACGCAAAAATTTTCTGTATACTGTAGACATAGCGAAGTTACTTTCAGAATCAAAAGTAAGTTTTAAAAAATTAATGAAGAAACTGCGACTCATATTTTTACAAAATGATTTTAATTATTGATGTTTATTCGTTAGGAAGCTTAGAATAATCGAAAATATAGCCAAGAACCATGATTTACCTTCTCTACATTTTGTTATAACTGGCAAGATCCACTTGTCTGAATTTTTCATAGCACAAGAATTTTGTATGTTGAGATTCACCTCTAAAAAACCGTACAACATCAAATGAAAAGTAAACAAACGCCCTAACAACTAATATGGAAGTAACAAATTGGACGCATTACACCTACATAACAGTCTGTTGTCGTTCTAATAACTTAAAGCTACCATAAACATACTAAAATATAAAAGATCATCCCCATAGACAGTTATATTTTTTTCTCTTCTTAATAAACTTATAAGGTATTTTTTATTTCAACATTATACAACATTTTAATGCGCAAACTTGACTCAATATTGAGAACATGTGTCGATTTATTATTAAAAATCCAATGATTGTAATATTATTTTGATTGTATAAATAATTAATTTCTTTATAAGTTTACCAAGAAAAATAGCGATTATTTATAAAATAATATATTTATATAAATTAGGATATTGTTTTAATACTGATTACAGTTACTTATAGTATGGTAATTGATGGCATTCTATTTACATCGTGGCGTGGTTCAATAATTAATTTAAAACAAGTATGTATTTAGACCCGCATTATAATATGCAAAAAAACTATAATAATATAATACAACCGTTGTTCGATTAAAAACTAAAATAAGTTAATTCTAAAAAAATCTTAATCATTTAGTTGAAATATTATGCTAAATACTTGGTTTATAATATGTGCAAAAACACAGTCTATTTGTAGAAAAATAATTTCGTGAGCACCTCATTTCACTTCATGGTAAGGCACGTCACAGCATGTTTAATTGTTAAAATTACTATTTCCATTTGTAATTATTTTGTGAATAAAGAGTTCATAAACGGTTTTCTTTTGTATAGTAGTCAAAAAATGATACTTTTTATGTATATAAATTTGTAATTTTAAAGTTTATTTTCATTAATTGCTATGAACCCACAAAATTGATGAAAATGCAAATGATAAATGAATTGTGGACACAAAATATTACGTATTTAAACACGCTTTTACAGTTTGATTACGACATCTCATGATAACAACCTGCAGTGAAAAAATCACGTACAGTAATACATTGAATACAATATCGTAGGCATATATACTCCCATTTACAAAAACGATTGTATCCTAAAAGGAAGACAGTTTAAAATACATAATACAATGAAACATTACATAATATGATACATCTAAAACTAATATAAGTTAAAATCAATTTACTCACTAGTGCACATCCTAAGCAAGACAATTTTGGAATGTTGATAATGTGTTCGCAGTCTTTATGTTTATAATTATGTTACTTTCAAAGTTTGAGAAACACTGTCTTACATTTAAACTCCATTGGTATTTCGGGTGTTTCTTAACAGATAAAAAGTTATGTTCCTTTGTTAAATAAAGCTTTATTCAGCTAAATTCATTCCCTTCGTAAAGACTTTCGCAAACCTCTAACAATCGTAATACCGGGCTTATATTATACGGGAATAAAGATTTGGATACCAAACGGCTTATCTGTAACCTTAACCGAATTAGCACTCTCATTGTGTCGTCTAACCCTCTGGTTCCTCCAGAATCTGCCTGTTGGCAAGTTTCTAGAAACTTCGCCCAATTTCTCCTCACATACTTCAAAAACCTCAACAAATATAACAGGAAACATGTCTCATTGCTTACTAAATAGTCAAGAAGGACATCGCTATCATGTGATACAACTTTAAGAAATTCTATAAATGATGAAATTGGGTTCAACATTGGTATTAAGTCAGGATACACAGAATTTCTGTAAACTATACCCACGGTGATATCCAAAGTACAAACCATTGATTCAATCAAATAATCGTCTTGTTCGCTAAACAAATGTATTAGCATTTTCGTAAATGGTGTCTCAGGGTGGAATTCTAAACTATTTCTTATAAACCCATCAAGTTTTTTGAGGACATCTCGTATTGATCTCTCCACTATCTGCATATCCTGAATTGCATTGTAATCTGACGAGTCTATTGAGCTGTCTGATGAATCGCATCTCATCTCCTTTACAGTAACAGCAACCGATTTTAACACAAGCAATGACATTCTTTGTAACATTGTCTTGTCAACTTCACTTCTCGATTGTGGCTCATTGTCCTCATCTTCTCCATAACTCTGGTCTACCAACTGTATTGACGATGATAAAGGAGCCACTTCAGGTCCTAACGAATAATCTCTAATGATCCGACACTCATGCCCTAAGAAACCAAACCCACTTCTACTGTTTTGTACTCTGATATCACTTAGTAACCTGAAATCCTTCACAAATCGGACAATTGAATGCGCTAGACAGCATATTTCCTCTGGCAATATATCCTGCAATGCCAATGTTGAACCGTAACACAGAACTTCATTAAACAAACTTAACATATGTGTGTATATTAAACTCGGAAGCACTGTATTCCTTAACAAATCGACAAAGCTTTGCAAATCTGCATAGAACGGTTTTGTGTCTATTATTGAGAGATTCGCCTTCACGCTTATAATGTTCTCCCATAAAGAGAAAAATGTTAGTATACAATTTTCAGCATTAGCTAAATTCAGGTACCTTAGTAGAAGAAGCTTCATATTTTTGACTAAAATTGGCCAGTGATGCTCCAGGGTTTTTATTGTCAGACATTTTATATGTGACGTGTCAAACGATTCCGAATCAGTCAGGATGACAGTCACACACCCATGTTCGTTTACCCTCTCAATTCTTGATAGTGGAGGTTCTGGAGACTGTTCCATTTCACACCTATCATCGCTGGGAAACTTTAATACTGGCTCATGGAGTCTGAATGTCATAGGTTTAGTCTCAGCTGGTTCGGAAGATGTTGATGGTCCACTCTGAGATGGTGAATTAGATAAAGGAATCTGTACATTACCATGGGAACTAGATGGGCCCTCACTACTACTACTAGCATAGCCTACACTACTCCGAAATGGATTGTCTTCTTGGACATGCGAGTTTGCTGGAGTATTTATATAATTGCTCTCCTCTAACGGATGCTGCTCCACATCTTTCCACTCAACTATCCTCTTAATTATGTCTAAGCTGAAGTTAATTTTTTGTACTGTAATCCTATTTATCCTATCAAACAGGTAAATATTCTCCGCAATCTGCTGTAACCAATTCTCATCAACGGTGTCTTTTGAGACTATTAAAAAACTAGCTAGCACTCTACTGGCAACAAAAGTAATGAATTTACTTTTATGGTCGGCTAATTCAACAACTTCCGTGATCCAATCATGTCTGTTTCTTACAAAGATATCACAAGCATGCATAACCCTAGAACATATTGTGCCTGTACCGTTTTGCTTCAAGTAAACATCAAACATTAGTTGCATTGTTGAGAGATATGTTAACGAGCATGTGAGGGGCCATGTAGCGATATTCAGTTGTCTGTCAAAGAGCTGTGTCACCATATTGTCATCAAAACGACACAAGCACTGTCCAACAAGAGCATCCTGTAGTATCCGTAATTCAGCTAGTAGTTTATCATCTTCCGAGTTCCATTGCAATGTAGAATTTGAGCATGAGGGTATGATTTCTACTCCAGAATCAATTGGCAGTCGCAGTAAGCTAGAACAGTCAACAGCATCCTCACTCACAGTACCACTATCCGGCGACTCACCATTCCTAGATGGGAACTCCTCAGAAGTCTCGGCGGGAGGTGTCTCTGAGTCAAAAATATCAGTGAGAGGGTCCTCCACGGACCTATCACTCCCCTCGTCAATGTCGGGCGCATCGATCCGCTGTTTCTTCTTCACGGGCTGATCCGAAGCCATGCCTTCATCTACGCGAGGTTCACACAGGTGCCCTCGTAAAACCATTAATTCTTTTTCAAACGCAAAATTATAATTTGCGTTCCACACGCAAATCACTCGGTTCTATTTCGTGACGAGCATGATTCTGAAAACAAAAAAGACGATACTCAATGCATGACCTTTCCTTCCAGCTACTCAATTACGCGCCCGACAAAGACTTTTGAATTCCTGCGCCATTACAGCTTTCCTATGCTTTATGACCCAGTATTATGTGAAATTTTAGCTTTATATTGCGAGATTTCGATATTATTACGCTGTAATTAACGATTTATGAGCAAAATTCAATGAACTTTCCAAAATATTTTGATGTCACACATACCGTCGACGAAACGAGGTTGTCCGAGCCTTTGTCTTTGTCGTTGGTAGCCATAAATTGTTTATAAACATTCACTGCAATCCAATAACGCACAATATTACACAGTTTTCAGTAATATTTCCAGGTCAGATAGATAATTTCGTCAATTACAATTTGTTGAATAGAACATCGACTCCATTACGTACAAATGACGCTCTGTTAATAGAAGTCCTTTTTACATTAGAATTTATGCAAGACCGACAATTATATATTTTGTATGCAGTATTAAAAATAATTTTAATTAAAAATACAAATTTTAATGTCTTGGTTCTTAAGTTAACTTTAATATTAAATTTAAAAAATTAAATAAGTATGATCACTTGTGGTATTTCTGATTGCACATCCGGTAGGGACGTTGCCAGTTTGACGACTTCTGAATTTAGCAAACAGTAGCAGATTACGATGTATATTTTTATAGTTACGTTTTTATGAGATAAATATATAGCAGGTTCCAACTATTAAACATTTTTAAGCAAAAACCTTATATTTTGTGATATTTTATTGTAAAAGTTAAAACATAATAAGAAGGCGACAAAACTTTGACTCTACTTATTTATGATAAAAAAAAAGTATAACTAACACGATTTATTTTATTTTGAAGCATTATTTGTATTTGTAATAAACTCAAATTATTTTTTAATACATTTTTAATTAATGGCATAGAATTTATTATTTTGACTAACAACACTTTTAATCTATAGCAACACCATTAGTGTCCCTATTGAAAATGTCTGCTTCGAAGCAATCGAAAAATAGTTAAAACAAAATGATACAGTAGCCATAGTTTCAATCGAGTAAAATATCCAGAATTATCAGGTGAATATCATACAGTTGTGATGTGGTGTGCAATTAATGTGTTAGATATGACTCATATTGTGTTTTTGCATAACAATCAATAGAACAAATATAGGTTAAGATCTCTGTGATAGTGTTCAGTTAGAAGCTGTATAAAAATATGTTGGATGCAAAAAAGTAAAAAGAACGCCATATATTTGTTGCACGCAAGTATACGTTATTATTTATTTATAGTTACGATGCGGAAATGAGATCTATATGTCACGGGTTCTTTAGTTTTTTTTTGGTTTAAAAACGTACATAAATGTTCGGAATAGAAGGGTTGCGAAAGTGCCCCGGTATTGAGTGACACCCGCAACCTTGTGCGAAACGAATAGAAAGCATTTATTGCGTTTGAATTTAATAGACAATGGCGAAATTGTTGATTTTATTTCCTGTTGACCCGACCGATCTAATTTGTCATGTAGTGTCGCCTGATTTCTGTCCGCCCGCTCTGGGTGGGTGCTTGCATTCATTTATACATTAATTCAGGTTAGATTTAGTCATTCATTATCATAATCTTATCTAATTGTGTGCTCTATTTCTAAGGTCAACCACCTCTTGTTTCCTAATCCGCATCTGTGTTTTGAAAAACGGACGAAAGAGCGTAATTTTCGATGCATGTTTATTTGTATTCTCTTATCGTGTGTTAATTAAAATTACTTGTGGATATAGATAAATGTGTAAAGTAAACATAATTCATTTCTTTGTTTTATTGCAAATATGTTTATATTGTAAATCACATTGCTGTAAAGTAAATATTAAGTGATAACATAGCAGTACCAGTAAGTTGTTTCAATAAGAGGGATTGGTCAGACTAGGAGTATCAGGAAAACATAAATGAAGTAGTATATTATGTATGACAATTAATTCTAACAATATAGTTTAGATTCAGTAAGGTTTATCATACTAATTTGTTGCCTATTAAATTGTTTCATTATAATACTACAATATATAACTTTTTCCTTATATTCACACACAGCATATTTCTAATGTGATGCTGTACACAAACATGACATTTTTATCTATAAACTTGATGCAAGTCTCCCTTAAAAATTCTTATTACCTTTATATGGTTGTTTCATTTATATTACAATTGGTATCATCAATTAGCACTATATATAATATACATACATGTTTATACAAAATGAGCATATTTCTACCTTAAAAGCCGGCAACACATCTCCATGCTCTATGGTGGTACAGATGTTCATGGGTGGTGGTGATCACTTGCCATCAGGTGAACCATATGCTTGTTTGCCTGCTATAGTATAAATATACATATATGTAATTTACAGACATAATTTTGAGTGCTGTAATAAATATTAATAAAACTCGCTTTTAGAGTAATTTACATCTATTTGTAGATGAAAGTGGGTGGAAAGTAATTTCATTTTACACATTGTTTAGTAACATCATCAATTACATTGGTTATCTATTATATTGGTTGGTATGTGACTGTTTGGTGTATTTATTTTTTATATTATCCCAATAAACCACACATAAGCTCATTCATAGCAGGAAATAGGCAAAGGTTCAACAAATACAACCCATGTTTTGCCAATCTAGTGATAGAAACAAATAATGATAGAATGAAGCTTATTTCCTTTGAATAGAACATAGTGTCTGCACCATATTAAAGTGATAATATGAAATCCATATTGCTTCATACTCTGAGGTACTATTTAGTGGTTCATATGAGGATAAAGTAATGAGCTTTGTGCTTAGTCCACTGATTATAATACAAGTGTTACTCAAAGGTGCATTATCAGTGAAATATTAAAATGGGTTCATAGACCCTGGGTTGTGTTGTATTCAATTTTTAGGATTGTTTCATTTTAACTATTTAATATTGAGAAAATTTAAGAATGGATTTTAGTTGGTGAACATTTTGACTAAGAACAATTTTATTTTTACATTGATAAAATAAAAAAAATCTATCTGCCTCTTAGGCTTCATTTTCATGTAAGGGAATTTGTATGAAGCTATTGATTAAATTGGAAACATGACCAAGGAATTTATGCCTATATGAACAGCATTCATATACTGCTATTTATGCCTTCATTGAAAATAATTGGAGGTTTTATGGAATGTATTTGAAACACATACTGATGATAGTAATAGGAATTTAAAAGAAACACAATACCTATTTCAATTTAGATTATTATTATAAAATACAGGGTAAATAAATCGGGATTATTTTTACACTGGCACAAAAAAGCCATTACAATGCACCTATGTTAAGTGCACTGTAATTGAGATAGATTATCTCCCAATGTAAGATGAATATCACACCAGTTGAAACAACTAAGCAAGCCTGTTTATACCTGGGTATATGCAGAATAGGACCAAGCCACAATTCATCAACCATGACTGAAACACTATGAAAGGTCATTAGCCGCTGTGTATGCTGCTCGCTATACCATGCAAAATGCCACCCTTAGTTATGCAATCCACATTTTGGTGATGCTAAAAACCTTTATTGAGTGAAATTGAAAGTCATGAAATCTAATTGTATTTGGCTTGATCATCTTATATCCATTTTGGCATGCATTGTAGAAATTATAAATAGTATCACACTCTCAATATGCATAGTATGCTATGCCAATGTAATTTGTAGTACATAGTTAGTAAATTATTTTACCCATGAAATCTCTGTAGTAGATTCCTTACTGTTGGAGGCTTTAATGTTACTGGTGTTTTACTATCAATAGAGTTTTTAAATAGGTGAATGTATAGGCTTGAAATGCATTGGCTATACCTTCAGTGGCCTGCCTGTCTCTTAATGCAAGAAAAAAAAACATTTTTCAGTACTCAAACCCTTGCACTCTGAGAAGCTGTTTAAGCTCCTTCATTATTGGCCTAGTTTTTGTAAAAGCCCTGCATATCACAAAATGGTTGACCTTTATTATCTGGAAACTATCCAATTGAGTATGGTTTATTAGCAACAGTCACTTCTCCATAAACATGCCATCCTTGGAAGACACTTTGGGCAATTAATGCTTTATAAATAAATAAAATAAATATATCCAACAGTCATATACATATTCCTGACCCCTAACTAAGATCGAGCCTTGTGTCCTGGGTATCAGGAACATTGGTCACGAGAGACCTTTCGATCACAAATACACCCATTACCGAAATAAATACAAGTGGTTCACACAAACATTCGTTTCGGTGCGGGAATCGAACCCGCGGCATCTCGTTTCACAACCGGCGTTTAATCGACTGCGCCACGGAGGTTGTGATGCTGTTGTTAACTATGTATTTTTAATATCAATGCATTTTAATTTAAAAATATTTCCATTGCATATCCTTAATTTGAAATTGCAGTATATTGTGTTAATTGAAAGGATCGTTTGGAAGCATTAATTAAAATGCATTTGCTTACGGTACTCTCGGCTTAGCAGGTAACCCTTATATTGTTTTGACTGGGTTCACAACTTGAAAGAAAAGGGAAGGGGTTCTGTCAAAAGAAGATAATAAAAAGCCTTATATGAAGCTGAGTTTAATATTATGCATTAGTTTACTTCTGTAGTGCAGTGTTTTTTGATGGAATATCGACTATGGTGAACTCTGAAATACCATTAGTGGACTATGAGTGGTACAACTCTACCTGTCCTCTCACGGATGCGAGCGTGTTAATTATGTCAAAAATACGTCAGATTTTTCGTGAAAATCAGACGAACCCACAAAAGTATTCATCGAAATTGCAAGTCCTATTAAAAATCCTATTCAAATATCTTGATTTTCTTAAATCAATAAAACCTCCATAATTGTTAAGAAAGTAAATTACTGAAAAATGATCAAACAATTGAATTGAGATAAACTTAACATTAATTAATTAAGTAAAACAGAAAAATTCTGTTTTAAACTAGTTTTCGTATGGTATTATTTTTTTTAGATGAGCTTGCCTTTCGCCAAATTGTTAAAAAGTTGTCTGGTAGAGAATGCCTTAGGCATGAAGTCCGCCTTTATACAATCAGACCATTTAATATAACACAGTTGCAATTTATTCATATCCGTAGACCGAGTTTTTATGCAGCTCTACCGTTTTTTTACGCATGACACAGTTATTTCTTATTTCTCGGGAATAGTCCTTAATTGGAAAGAAAGAAACACGGTTTATTGGTCACAGTCGCTGTATACACAAACATGGTTAATACAAACAATATAGAATAAAAATAAAAAATATTCTTGGTCGCGGCTGTACGGTAGGTGTTCACTCAGCTTATGTTATCATGTGGTGTAAGCCACAACACTATTCAAATCAATTATTAATATCTGGTTTAACAGTTCCTTATGTCCTTTCTTGTGCCCCTAACAACGTGTGCGTATTTTAACACGATTGGTTTGGTAGTTAAGACATCCAAGATTAACAAACAAAATCTTTCGAATTTATAATAGTATCTAAGGATAATACAATGATTTTGATAAAATATACTAAAATAAATCAACATTGTTTCAGGCAGACGATGGATCGTGAAGGGAAGTGCTATGCCTTATTGTAAATAATAAGAATCTCGTTTAGTGATATGAACATGAGTGACACAGTTCTGTAGTGTTGATGGTGGACATTGTGAACGGCGCCATGTCTGACGAGGAGGACTCGTCTCCCGACAGGGCCTTGGGCCCCACCAGTAATGTGCCAGGTGAGTTATTCTGTCAATTTACAATTGCGAGGGGTAATTGAATATAAAAAGACCCAAATATGGTTAAAATTACACAACACAAACTAGGACAATCATCCAGCATCAAAATAACTTAACACGTCTATTTTAATTACACAATTTTACCACACAAATGCCGGCTGGCATACATTTACTAAAACTCATCGCACCGTAACAATAAACAGGAAACGGAGGACAATGCGGCCAAATTAAAAAGGACAAGCTATTAGCATGGATGAACAATGACGAAACAACACTACACAGGGTAATATGAATCACAGGCTAAATGCTAATTAATTTTGCCTTCCTATTGATTAATTGGTTGACTCTAAACGTATCTGCGGCCAGGTGTATAGAACAATGAGATGAACTGACTAGGTGCGAAATACCAAATCAAAACACTGCGCTTAAATCAACAATTGAAAGAATATTTAATCATTAGTGTAGTGGCAGCGTGTTTGAAGTCATGGAGTTGATTCTCAGTTCAGACAATCCACTTTTGAACGAATTTTAGCGTTTGCCCGCAGGTCTCATCTTGAGACAGGACAAATTCGGGAAACTAGGGTGGCCCTAGTGATACGTCTGCCGACCCCCTTGGCTATATACATGCGTAGACTCATGTTTGTACGATTTGGCATTTTCTGTATTTTCAAAGTATTTGAATCTCAAAAATAAAATAATCATTCGATATCTGACGCTAGTTTGATTAAAATCTATCGGCAGTCAATCCATCTTGTGTAACGGTTATACAATTTGACAGACGTTTAACTGTTCCTTATCAGGTGATGTTTTGTCTAATCACGTTTTAGCTGTCTTCTATATTTATGGCAAAGGAAATCCTGGTGTACAGACAGTTTTGATTTATTCGATACGATTAAAATACTGGTATATTAAGCCCTTTTTTGTCTAAAGTAAGAACGTATTGAAGTTACACTTATTTCATCTTGCGGACTCTAAGGCGTGCGTAAAGAAAAACATCCCATATTTTTCCTGCATACCTAATCGACCAATGAAAGCAATTAAAAACAGAAGGACTAGTCACTAGGAGATAACATTCAGGATTTTTGGGCACTCGAGGCGTTAATGCTGCATACATAGCCATAGTATATTTTTCTTGCCAGCACTGGCGGCCTGCCTGATGGTAAGTGGCCACCACTGGTCATGGACTTTGCGAATGTCAGAGGTACTGTGTAGTCGGTGCTTACACGCGGTGATTCCTTTTTAGTCTCGCTTACAACAGAATAAGTCATGATAGCGCTCAGAAAACACAGGCAGGGAGTTAATTCCAAAGCTTGCGCATAGAAAAATCGCTGGAAATGTTATTTACGATAAAAGATTGTACCACTACATAGAAATGTTGGTCAAGAGCGCTATAATGGACTAGACGCATCCGAAGCCGGGAGCAAATATTTATATTTTTCAATAATATCGGCGGCTAAACATAAATAACCCCTCGTTATCGCCCACCTGCAATGTTACGTAAATATAGGATTTTGCTTACAAAAATAAAACTAGGAAAACATGTTAATATACATTGAGTTCATGTATCAGTGATGATATTTGTGAAGGTTATCGTACTATCGTTCTTCGGAATCTGTTCAACAACTGATGTAGCTAGATAATTATATTTTCGTTAATCTTATTATTTACAATATTTTTGTAGTTTCATGAAGTTCAGTCACAAGAACTCTATGGCTGATCATAGGCCTTCCCCAAGGATATCCACACCGATCTTTTACAAAGGGCCTGCATCTGTTTTCCTCTTTAGTAGGTCATTCATTTAGTAGTTTACTTTTACATAATCTGACAAGGCATTGACTATGCTGTATTTGATGATAAGTGCAGAACATTGCAGGAAGAGAATGGTTTGGGTAGAGGTAATCTTTCGCAGGTCAAAGAAAGTCTACTGGCTGATCCAAGAAAGCCTAACATTATGAAAGCCAGGTATATTTTAGATTAGGTAGCTCTGTCCAGCTGAATGGGCTTACCAAATTGTAATTCGATGATACAGCTGTAATTGGGAAGCTGTTTATAATTGCAAATGTTTCAAGCATGTTCTGGGATTTGTTTCGGGTCTGGGTGTTTGAGAGATCGAAGTCACTCGTAGTTTCTGATACCCTCGACCCAAGACTTAATTTATCTTAATGTGAGGTCAGGACTGTTTGACTGTTGGCTGTATTTATTTATTTATTACATGTTTCTGATAGGAAATACCATCGAGCACATAAGTAGGTAGTTTTCATATTTCAAAATTCCTGATTATGACACACATGACACAAGTAATTAAGATTGTTATACGGAGTTATAGTTTTCCTCAACACGTTTCCTGCAACGTTCTGATATAGGTTAACATGTCAATGTTTCGGTTTATAATAGTGTATATTTGTGTCAAGTGGCAATGGGCGGAGCATACAGCGCGTTGAACTGATGCATCGAAAACATTGTCGAGTGGAGGCCATATAGCAAGCGTAGTTAGGGTCTAACCATTTGTTTTAAGTCAATTTGGCTTTTGTCCATATATTTGACAGCCCTCTTTTTATAGTTGGTTAAAAAGCTGGATTTGGAACGAAAGGTCGCGGGTTTAGTCCCCGTAGTGTACTGAATAACCCTTTAATAGCCAATTGCTGAGCACCTTATCTCGAAAGTTTGATTGAGAGAACTGAGGCCATAGGCCAACTTGTCGAAAACCTACGTCCCCATTCTGTCCAAATTTTGTTTCGGGTCTTATAAGATTGTTGTTGTTTGGTTTTGCTACTGTCCATGAGCGAGTGGTATGCTCGTCTTGTCATTCATAGCAAGTTATGAGTCTACTGCGTATTCTAATGTGTTACAAATATTAAATCCACATAATGTACGTGTAACGTTTTTGTGAATCAATTGTTTCTGAAAAACAACCTCTGTTGTGTGTATTAAGCAATTAATATACATTTACGACTTAACTAACAATATTTGTCTACGATTACTAATATTGTTTGGAAATAAATACTGGAATACTTGAACGTTCCAATATTGAACAGGTTCCGTGGCGCATTTGATTAGACGCCGGCTGTGAAACATAGGCCGCGGGTTCGATCCCCGCACTATTAAATGTTTGTGTGAACAATTTTTTGTTTCGGTTCTGAGTGTTTGTGAGACCGGAAAGTCGACGTAGTTTTTAATGCCTACGACACAATACTGAATCTTAGTGTAGGGTCAGGACTTATGTGATTGTTGGGTGCATTTATTTCTTTAGTTATTACGGGCTTGCTCTATAATTAACTATGGTTTTGGCCTCAGTTCTTCATGCCGGTCTAATGCAGAATTATTTGCTTCAGATACATTTATAATCGAGATTTTTCAATGTTTATTAAATACAAACTAGCGAATATCATTTTTAAAACATTTATTCAACATCATAATAAAATAGCTGGTTTTAAAACATTACTCATTTTTAGGTGAACTATCAGATGTTCAGAATTCATAATAATTTATAACTAATACGTTAAATGCGTGATGGCCTATTGATAAAGGACCAGACGCGGCTGCCGAGACATTGGACGCAGGTTCGAATCTCTGGGCATACCCTTGATTTTTCAGAGACATCTGCACGTATCGATGCCACCACAATTACCACGCACTTTAACCGTGTAGAAAAACATGGTGACGAAACCAGCATACCTTAGAGATCTTAAAAAGATAATTTCCCATGGTATGTGAAGACCTTCAACCTGCACTAGGCCAGCGTGGTGGATTTTAGCGTAACCATCTCAATCGAACTCTCGATTGTAGAGGAAGTCCGTGCCTAGCAATGGGTGATTATTTATGGGCTGATATAGTGTCTAGCACATTAAAGATGTTCCCAGAGCTAGAGTTCTTAATCTGTGATAATTTACCCTTATTGACAGGGGGGGGGGGGGGGTAAGTTGTTGGACACTTGGATAGGCTCTGTACTTTGAAGTCTGTAGTCTAAGTATAGGTAATAGGTATACAATACCTATTTATTTAATTTGTCGAATATTTATTATATGAAAGTAAGGTTGTTTATTGATCTATGTAGGTATATTCGATAAATTATATTCTTCTAATTTCATTTCACCTTTTAAAAACACAAGGATAAATATTTGGGATGTATTCCATTCCGACTTGCACAAGAGGGCCGGCAGCGACTGGATGCGTGAAGCAGCAAACCGGGCTCTGTGGCGTACCTTGGGAGAGGCCTATGTCCAGCAGTGGACTGCAACGGGCTGATGATGATGATGATGATACCATTCCAGAACGAAGTATTTTTATTATCGTCTTGTTCCAGTGCTGGGCATCAAGCGGCTGAAGCAGATCGAGACGATGTTCACGTCTCGCCGGCTACAAGGGCCGCGCACGCACGGGCTCAGCGTGGAGACGTTGTTGGACGTACTGCTAGTGTTGTACGACGAGTGTTGCAACAGCTCGCTGAGGCGGGAGAAGGCGGTCGCTGACTTTATACAGTACGGTATGTATTATAGTCTGGTTAATTATACTATGCTTGAGAAAGTTCGTGATTTTTTGAATCTTTGCATTGCGTTTTGATTTCGGTCCATGATCTTTCAGAAATATGTAGTGAACTGAGCTATTGGCGGGTTTTTAGTTGTAACATTTTGGGATCAAAACCAAGTAGTTATCCGGGAACCGTTCTCGACTGGGTACAATTTACCAGATGCATGCATGTTTGAATATCTACCCTCAAATTGGATAATCTCTGATCTTAATTACTCTGCTTGGAAGCATTATCACCAAAGAATAACAGTACATATAATATAAAGACAGATGATATTATAAATGTTGTAAAATGCTTTCATAAGGTATGCCTGTTACATACTTGTATTCTGCAAATAAATAGATTTGATTTGATTTTGGTAGGTATGGAAATTGATATTGGATTTTTCTATTCATTATCAGCCTGGAGTCAGGAATTTGTGCCCGATATGGCGATAGGCTCGCCCCCTATCACATCATGGGACGGAACATACAAGGCGAAATGTGGGTGTCCTTATAGCATGGTATAAGGCGTGAGTTTATGTATGTACGTATGGAAATCTCTTGGTATTGCTCACTGGCGGGCAGTCTATGACTAAATATAAGGATTATTGTTAGAGTTGCTAGAAGATAGTGTTTTTGACAGTAAAACCGGTGGCGGCGGCGCTAAAGCGGCTGCGGTTGTCTCGCGATGACTTCGAGCTGGTGAAGGTGATCGGGCGCGGCGCCTTCGGAGAGGTGTGCGTCGTCAGGGCTTCCTTTATGCAGGTATGTTTAGTTATTTTTTGTTGTATATAATAGTATACGAGGTATAATGACGATGTGGATAATAAAAATACAGTGGTGAATGGTGTGTCAAAACGAACACCAATTATCTTGCAATATAAAACAAAACAAAAAATATTTATAGTTTAGGATTTTGTTCAGAGTTTCAGAAGCTGAATAATCTTTTCCAGTGCTTCTCTTATTACTTATCAGTTATTTACTATTTTCCAAGATTGGGATTGGGCCTATTAATTCTTTAAAATTCATAGCAATATACCCATTTACTGGTTCTATGCGATATAAAGGAAAGGTTCTGAATAAAAGGACACTTTCATGTCATAGAAACAATAAAATTTTTCGCAGTCTTGTTTGAGGAAGTTAAAGAATAATTAAATAGAATAATTTCAGAAAAAGGTTATGATCCTGCCTTTCAGAGACTATTAACATTTGGGGTTTAATATAAAACTTGTCTTGTTATAGGGCACAGATATAGGTGGTAATTCAGCGGCGGCGACGGGTGGTACCACATCAGCCACCACCGGAGAGAGAGTGTACGCCATGAAGATACTCAACAAGTGGGAGATGCTTAAGGTAATACTATACTGTATCAGCCCATATACGTCCCACTGCAAGGCACGGGCGTCCTCTACAGTCGAAAGTACGATTGAGAGGGCTAACGTCATAGTCCACCACGCTGGCCTCATGCAGGACTTTACATACCATAGAAATTCTTTAAAATCGCCATGCAGGTTTCCTCATTATGTTCCCCTTCACCGTTGTAGTGAGGTAATTCGGTAGCTTTTATTATTGAAACTGCCACAGATAGAGAATGGATTTGGTGGGTCTGCGTCAGTGTTTCATGTATTTTAAAAATACTAGATGTATGGGGAATTGCAAGGCCAAACCGATATATCTAATTCAATTCAAATAGAAAACAATATTGTCGATTGTGTGTAAATTTTAAACATGTGAAATAAATTCTTTGAATCATTTGGAGTTCTCTTTTTACTAATATTTTTTGACATAATTATTACATTGACAGTACCTGAATGTAATGGTTATTTTTATCAATGGTTGGCTGTTTATCTGCTGAATTATTTTTGGGGTATGTTTTAATAATATAATTTTGTATGCAGCGAGCTGAAACAGCGTGTTTCCAAGAGGAGCGCGACGTGCTAGTGTTCGGCGACCGGCGCTGGATCACCAACCTGCACTACGCATTTCAAGATGAACATAATTTGGTATGTAATGTTGGTTTTTTATTCTCTCTACTATGCGATTTTACCTATCATCTATGCCATTCATATATTTAAAAACATTTTATCACGCGATATAACCAAATAGTTTTCAGGAATTATTTATTTGGACTAGATCGTAAAATACAAATGATTATTTTTTGGGTGAAATAAAATAACCACAAACAAAACCCGGGGTTATTTATGTGATTTCGAACTAGAGATTCAAACCCAGAACCCCACAATTTACAGCCTAATCATGCTGCCATTAAACCTATAAGAAGGTAAAAAAACCATATTAAAGCCATTCAAATCTTCGGTATTCTTGCCGTTTTCAGCCTTAAAGAATCAATTTATTAAACAAATGTTTTATCAATTCCAGTACTTAGTAATGGACTACTACTGCGGCGGTGACCTCCTCACACTTCTCTCCAAGTTTGAAGACCGTCTTCCGGAAGACATGGCCAAGTTCTACATCGCTGAGATGGTGCTGGCGATACAGAGTGTGCATGAATTGAGATATGTGCACAGGTGAGATACATTACAGGAGTTTGGAAAGAAGAGTATATAGCTGTCTCTTTCACTCTTGGACAGTAGTTACTACAGTGATATATCTGTCTTTGTTACTCTTGGGCACAAATTATCAATATAAAATAGTGGTACAGTAGACTGTAGATCTGTTTGTCTCTGTCACTCCTATTCTGTAATACTATTTCGCGTCTCGCTCGGTTTCCTACGTAGTTGGTAGGCTGGTAGGTAAGTGCACACAGTACAATACCGTAATGGCACAAGCATTGAAGTACCATTTAAATAAGTGGCTCACACTACTAACCAAGTTCGAAGACCGTTTTCCAGAAGACAGGGCCAAGTTCTATATAGCTAAGATGGCAATACATAATGTACATGAGCTGAGATATGTGCACAGGTGAGATTATACCGCTCTCAATTTTAATCTTGATTGTAGAGGAAGCCCGTGCCCAGCAGTGGGGCTTATTGGATTACTCAGATTTTATAATAGATAAGCTGCAGACAATATGTTTGGAACGAAAAAGAGTGTACCTTGAGTTTCAGTCTACATAGTCAGTACTGTTCTAATCTAACATAAAAACTCACGCCTTATTCCCAGAAGGGGTAGGCAGAGGTTCCCCTGGTAGCAACTAGGACAACCACGTTTCGCCTTGAATTTTCCGTCCCACGATGTGATAGGGGGCGAGCCTATCGCCATATCGGGCACAAATTCCTGACTCCGGGCTGATAATGAATAGAAAAATCCAATATCACTTTGCCCGAACCGGGATTCGAACCCGAGATCTCAGCTTATCAATCATACCGTAGTACAACTGCGCCACCGAGGCAGTCTAATCTAACATCTCCGACAAACACATAACACAGCTATTTAATCATCTTACGTAGATGTAAATTGCCAATGATGATGATGTCAGTACTATCTTCACCTTGCTTTACTTGGGATCTGAAATGGAGAAAATACAGGCTTTTCGGTAAATGGCACGGTATTTGTAATAGACTGCCTAATTAGTACTGTACAAGAGATATTTTATAGAACATCAGATAAAGTAAATAAAAAATACAAGTATCCATTTTTATTACATAATCAATATTGTTATTGGTGTTACAAAACTTTCATAGTACTAAGAAGCTCTAAGAAAGTACACAATTTTTGCTTATACTGTGTATATTGTTTTGCAGGGACATAAAACCAGACAATGTGTTGTTAGACGCGAGTGGTCACATCAGACTTGCTGACTTCGGTTCCTGCTTGAGGCTCGGTGATGATGGCAAGGTGAGAACATGCAATTTTAACTTATTCCTTCCTTTGTTCTACACCATTGTACATTTTAATCGATTAAAAAAAAAAAGGAATGTTCTCAATCCAATCTCAAGTTCTCAACTAAAGCAATTATTACTCACAAAAACTTACTATACAATAACAGAGTACCTAAATGAAAAATAAATAAGACAGCTTAATATAAGCAAAGGTAAACTTTAATATAGTAAACTTAAATAAATAAAGACTGATTTAATTACATACATAACTGAATACAAAGACAATGGCTTCCTCCTTTCTCCTAATATTTTATTTTATTTTTTTCCGTGCCCTACAGTGTTCACATTGTACTAAATAAATTGTAACATCTTTTTAACATGTGGAGTGCAATAAAGTATTGAGTATCCGTCAAAATAGTTTGTTTTTTTTACCTTTATTTTAATCTGGAATTTTCGATTTCAGGTTCAAAGCAATGTTGCGGTGGGCACGCCAGACTACATATCGCCGGAAATTCTCAGGGTAGGTATTTTTACTTTTTCACATATGATGTAATGAAATGAAATGAAATGAAAATATTTATTGAACCCATGAAATGTCATACATTATTTAGATTCAGTCACTTTTTTCCACTACCACCCGGTTCACAAGGCTGTTTTCGCCAGAGAAGAACGGGCAAGAAACTCTAGCGTTGCTCTTTTCAAAATAAGTTTACAATACAATAATTATACAGAGGTTGCAGCGCTGTTAAATTCAGAGCAGTTCATAGATAGTTTAGAATAATAATGATGGATAGTGTTATTGGTCAAGTGATTTTGTACGGCTGAGTTAGGTAAGTAAAGTCACCCAGAACGCGGAAACAGTGCACTGCTTCACCAAAACAATGAATAGCAATAAAAGTCTTAAAGCAATTAAAAGTTATCATTATAAGCAAGTCGAGTAGACCAGTCCACACAAACAGCACTCGTTCACGAGTATGACGCATGTGCCAGCCATCGGCCTCCTCAACCATGTTACAGGGAAGTGACCGACCCGGCACACGACGCCGCCGCAAGCACAGACGTTTTAGCGAGCATGACTTACTCAAATTGCTTACAACTACGATGAAATTAAATGAACTAATTATTACATCACATCTATATCAAACAATGCACATCCGGTTAGGGGACTTATATTATGTTATGTTATGTTCCCAAGCCTTATTATCCTCTAGGTAATCTGAAATTTTATAGTAAGCTTTATTACACAACTGTCGCTTAACAGTGGATTTAAATTTGTTTATACTTAAGGCTTTTATGTGAGTGGGAACTTTATTATAGAAGTGTATACAGTAACCCTTAAAAGATTTGTTGATTTTGTGGAGCCTGGTCTTATGACTGACTAGATTATTTCTATTTCATGATGTCATACTCATGCTTCATAACAAAAAACTATTTCCTACTTTTTACCTTATTATGTTGTTATATTGTTATGTACTATATTGTGTTATATTTTACAGGCGATGGAAGATGGACAAGGGCGATATGGGCCGGAATGCGATTGGTGGTCTTTGGGTGAGTGTTGCCATTATTTCATAGAAATCATTGTATACACCTTAATTGACTTAAATTGTTTCCATACTTTTATATTTCATTGTATACACCTTAATTGACTTAAATTGTTTCCATACTTTTATATTTCATTGTATTATATAGCAGTGGATCCTCCTAATGTAAAAAAAAATATAAAAAAAATATATACAGTCTGAAAAGTGAATTTTGATCTTGCTTTTCGTGTGTACTTATCAGCCCATATACGTCCCACTGCATGGCACGGGCCTACTCTACAATCGAGAGTACTATTGAGAGTGTTTAGGCTTTATAGTCCACCACGCTGGCCTAGTGCGGGTTGGCGGACTTTACATACCATAGAAATTCTTAAAAATCGCTATGGTATGCAAGTTTCCTCACGATGTTTCCCTTCACCGTTATAGTTGCTTTTAATTGAATTAAATGAAACAGAGTGTTAAATCAAGGCTATTATGACTATATTTGAAATCTAAACAAAAGGCAAAAATGCTTATTTAATTGGAATTCACAATCGCTTATATTGGCCGTTGGATGAGTCGTTAATTATCGTATGAAAAATGTAGATATCATTTATTTAAGTATACGATGTTTGCCGTTGTCGTTTATTTAAGTAATACGTCTATAATTTACTTGATAAATGGTTACACCAACTAACAATGTGTATAATTGCAGGCGTGTGCATGTACGAGATGTTGTTCGGCGAGACTCCGTTCTACGCGGAGTCCCTGGTGGAAACCTACGGCAAGATCATGAACCACGCGCGCTCCTTCCACTGCCCACCCCCCGACGAACACGCCGCACAGGTACCACCTCTTACCAATTTCCTACCACATACTATTTGCCGCCCGGCACTTACTGCTTGGTATAACTACCGGCACGGATCTTGAGCGCTGGCCGTTACTTGCGCAGATGTCGATTTTTGGGTCTCATTAGAGGTATGATGAAGTAAGTATCCCATAAAATAAAATAATAATCATATATAAGTAACCAAGAATAAATCAATAATAATAAATCGGTATACATTTATTTTGTCCTTAAGTTCACGATGCGCAAAGCAATCCCCACTCTGTCGCCGAGCGCTCAAGATCCGTGCCGGCGGTTATACTATAACTGGCCATATTACCATTCGCCATTTACCATTACCCCTGTCAATCATTTACTACTATCACTCGATACTTATTTCTACCACATATTTTTCATTACTCACTCAACTTCCCATTGCTGTACAATAATAGTCAAGGCTAAAAACTTGTCCAATGTGAAATCGCAGTTTTTAGCGGCGTTGTGACCTAATTTGAGTGTCAACAGAGCTTCGGCATATGTATGTTTTAAGTTCAAAGCCGATTTGTTATTATGTAATTATTCTGCTATTACTATAGTCTATCTAAACTAAGAAGTTCCATTTGACATTGGGAAATAGGGATGCTGTCAAATAAATCGGTTCTTACAATCTCCGATTATTTAGATATATCGATAATATTTGTTTGTATTTCTTAATCGATTACAGTTTATATTTTCAGTTTACATCATTTCGTTTATTTTTTCATGAACATTTTTATTCTAATGAGACATCAACAATTGCATGTCACTTTACTATTTAGGAACAAAAGGAGTGATTTATCTATTACTAGCGGCCCGTCCCGGCTTCACCCGGGTGCAGACACTTTTTCGAGTCCAGTCCACATCACGCACATGCTTATGAACACATGATACATACATAAAATACAATACATATACTCCAAAGTGAGGAACCTCCTCACTATGTGTGGCGTATCCTACAGTACTGCCTTCATTTCCATTGTAATATCCAAATCTATTAATTAATGATAAATTAATTCATATAAATATTATTATTTCACTATTTATTGATGTATGTTCGTTGACAGCATACCTATTATTAGCTGAAAGTTCAGTATTTTTAAAAATTAAATAACAAATGTTTTTTATCTGCTCGATTATTTAAATATTTTTACCGATTATGCGTATACAAATGCATTTGAATAGTCTCGACTCTACCGGTAAAAGACCTAACGAGGTGACTTTGTAATGACGTCTAGAACAAAAATATGTTGTTTAAAATGGTTATTTTGCTTTATTTAAAGAATTCTAGTTTAAATTTAGTGATTATGGTTTGTATATCTAGTGATAAAATAAGAATAGCTTCATAATTCCATGGATTTACGGAAAGTCTTATTGAAATAGTGTGGGTTACGTCTGCACAAAGTTATTTACGTTAAAAGTATGAAACGTCAAATGGAACCTGTTAGTTTAGATAGACTATAAAGTTACTTGTTATTTATTTATTCAGGTATCAGAGGAGGCGAAGGACTTAATACGCAGATTGATATGTTCATCTGAAAATAGACTTGGCAAGAATGGACTTCAAGACTTCAAGGTATTTTCTACAATTTTTTATCAATATATTTTTTTTTATACTAAGAGTAGTCTTATACAAAATCGACTTAACCAAAACGAAGTGTTTTGATTGATTAGTGAAGTTCCCTTCTATTTTGAGAAGATATTTATAGGCGACTGTCATTTGCCGGAAGTGTACAATAAAAAATATGAATTACATACATACATAAATTCACGCCTATTTCCCAGAAGGGGTAGGCAGAGGTGCTAGCAGAGCATCCACATTTGGCCTAGTATGTTCCGTCCTACGATGTGATAGGGGGCGGACCTATCGCCATATCGGGCACAAATTCCTGACTCCGGGCTGACAATGAATAGAAAAATCCAATATCACTTTGCCCGACCCGGGATTCGAACCCGATACCTCAGCTTAGTAATCGTACCGTAGCACAACTAGGACACCAAGGAAAATATGAATTGTTTTTAAAATTACTTATTCCCTATTTGCAGAATCACCCGTGGTTCGCGGGTCTGGACTGGGAGAACCTGAGAGAGATGCAAGCGCCTTTTGTACCAGACGTATCGAGTCCCACCGACACTTCTAACTTTGACGTAGACGATACTGATATAAGGTACAATTCTTCTACTTCTACTCTGAAATTAATAGATATAGAATTTAAAAAAATTCTACGGTATGTAATTCCGCCAACCCGCACTAGGCCAGCGTGGTGGACTATATGGCCTAACCACTCTCAATCGATTCCCTCGATTGTAGAGTAGGCCCGTGCCCAGCAGTGGGACGTATATTGGCAGATACAATTTAATTTAAAAAAAAATCTATACAATAGGCGAGACGAATGATTTTCAAATTATATTCTAAAATATGGGCACACATTTATTATATACGAAAAAATCTATATTTCAAGAATTAACAAAGGCTTAACACAGTTTTAAGCCATTTTTCTAATAATTTTTCAATAGTGCACAAAAAACGCTAGTAGGTGTCATGGCGTCCGCTTTGATGTCACTACTAGGTAAACATGTCATTGCGTACTACTAAATCTGTGGTCTATGCGCAGCGAATGCGTCATTTTTACATAGGCGTGACGTCATGCGTTGTGAAGAGCGTTTTTGTCAAAATGGCCGATTGCTATATTTTGTACTTTGATATTATTTAAAATCTTATTAATCTCCAAGTATAGATTAAAACTGAATTATCATTTGAAATCCTTGTAATACGTATTTTCCCTTAAAAACATAAAATCTTTAATTTTTTGATACTGTCGTCTCGCCTATTATGATGGATTTGATAAGCTTTTCTGTGCTTACCTAAACACATACATACCTTGTTAATATCAATCTTTTTTGAGGTTCTAAGATCAAACCGTTATGTTGGCCTAATGCTCATCGTTATGTTTCGCAGATTACTTACCCTAAGATTTCTATCAGATAATCCTTACAAAAATTCTCCATATAGCTTTTAAATAAAGTGTACCAAACTACACTAAACCAGTAATGGGATTACAATGTCACCCCTTCTCAATCATAGAGAAAGCTTGAATTCCTCAGTGTGACCTATACGGTCTGTTATTATATTTATATAAAGATTGTCGACTATAGTTTTAACGTTTACCAACCATAGTGGAAGCTCATACACCTCAGTGTTACTTTCTTTGACCAATATTATATTGCACAAAGGTAACATGACATAATCTCCCAGGTTATCAGAAGCCGTGCCTCCACCATCAGCATCGTCAGCGTTCTCCGGTCTGCACTTACCATTCATCGGGTTCACATTCACAGCGGGTTCGAGGTTGTCAGATTTAGGGGCACCTACCGGTCCTCTTAGTCCGGCCAAGAATGCTCCCAGTCAGGTACGATCAAATTTCTATTACTTCATTTTACTTTTCTATGATTAGTCGTCTTCTACAAATTATTATGTTTCAATATTATACTATGCCAACCCGCACTAGTCCAGCACAGTAGACTATACGGCCTAACCCTTCTCAATCGTACTCTTGATTGTAGAGGTGGCCTATGCAACGTATATGGGCTTATACTTATTCATTTAGTTATATTATGCCATAGGGTATGAAACGTCAGTTTAAGTACTTTGTTGAAGATTTCAAGTTTGAAAATGCTCATAGAAATCATCGCAATTTAGATTTATGCGATGCGATAGGCGTCACCAATCGTATCTTCAGACGGAAGTAAGCATGGGCACTACTAAATACACCTCTTACTTTCCCCTTCCAGGATACATTACGTTAATATTCATATCGACATTTGACAGTCTCCGTGGCGCAGTTGGTTAGACGCCGGCTGTGAAACGCGAGGCTAGTGTGAGGTCAGGATTATTTATGTGACTGTTGGGTGTATTTATTTTTTTCTTTATTTGCAGGCACCATCAAACGCCGGCGATCGCGCCGCACTCAAAGCATTGGAGAGAGAAAACGCACTACTCGCGCAGACCATCGCTGATCTGAGAGCTGAACATCTGCAGGAACAACCAGGTACCATATCCTATTTATCTGAGATACAAGCTATTACTTTATACATTGGCTGAACAAAACGACAACAATGCACCTCATTGTATTACAAATGCACTGTTCTGTTTCGGTTCGAAGGACATTGTAGCCAGAGTAACTACTGGACATAATGAGACTTGAGTCTTATGCCTCAGAATGGCGAATACAGTCGTACGCCAAGCATTGCTTTGTAATTCATAGTGTTTGGTTTTGCTACTGTCCATGAGCAGTCGCATTGCTTACCATCAGGCGAGTGGCATGCTCGTCTCGCCTTATATTGCAATAAAAAATAAAATAAATAAAAAATAGTGTACTATAGAGAGCATAGTTGTGACATGATAGTACATTAATAGAAATACATCTACTATATACACATATTGTCTCTGGCACGTGGCTAATTAAAATAAATACACTCAACAGTCACATACATAGTCCTGACCCCATATTAAAATTAATTAGATTCGAGAAATTCGAGAGACTTTTCGGCCTCACAAACACCCAGACCCGAGACAAATACTTGTGCGCCGCACAAATATTTGTCTCGGTGCGGGTCTCGAACCCGCGGTCTCTCATTTCACAGGGCGTCATACCAACTGCGCCACAGAGGCTGTAATTTCTTAAGTTATTCGTTCCACATACCCTGTACACTGACTACTATTTCACACAATGTTGTTAATTTCCAGATGAAATAGTTCAACTGAAAGAGGAATTATCAGCGCTGTCCAAGAGGAACGCTGACTTGGAAGCGCAAGTGAGGTGTTACGAACAACTGAACAGCGGCGCCGTTGATACTACCGTATGTATTTATTTCATTACTAATACTCTATATATTTGTTCAATTTTATTAATTGCGAGTATATCTTGTAGAATTGGGTATTTGACTATCATCGATTTTTTGTATTATTTTGCAGACAAACAGAAGTGCCATTAAAACAAATCATTTTTGTGAACAGTGATAAAGTAGCTTGTAACATGAGGCATATATTAGTATTTTAAATGAAAGAATGGGGACGTAGTGGGGACATCTTACCGTCTCTTTCACACCCGCACACTATAATGCATAATAAGAATAGTGACGTCACTGATTTTGTTTTGCATCCCTTTTCTTTTATCCCCACTACAAGATTTAAAACGTTTCTAACTTTTTAAATTCCGAATAGATTTACATAATTCTTTGTTTGTTAGATTTTGGATATGGATACTTTTTGAGGAATACAATAAAAAAAAAGTCAAATACCTAATTAGTTATTGTTTTTTCAAGATTACGCCATTGTGCTTTATGAAGTAAGATTTGCCAATACTTGTGTCTCAAAACGGAATATATACGGAATGATCATAAATTACAACACTCTTACATAAGTCACTATGACTTGCTTTCCATTTTCCTATTTAATTATCGTTTTCCGAGTTGCCACAAAGGTCTTACCACCATATATCGAGGCTCAATTTTACTAATCGAATGAACAAGTAAATTAATTTTTAAATCTATTTCTAGGACATGCCATCATCACCACAGGAAATGTCGGCGCGACTGCGAGAGTTGGAGGTGCTTATACACACCATCACTATCGAGAAGGAAGAACTGCTTAAAGATAAAACGGACTTCAATGAGAAAATGAGGCTGCAGGTATACTTATATTTACTGTGAAAAATACTACAGTGTAATAATAGTCTTAGGGTTTGGAGATTATTTAGCCTTCATATCCGGTAGTGCAGCTTCTGTAAGGGTCAATAGTAAGAATTTTATGCACATTGAGCATTGAAGCTTAGCGAGTCACCGGGAATGTTTAACATTTCTTTAACCCACAATAATAAAGAAATGGATAGGCAGTTTTTTTCTGAAAACATCATTAGGAAACTTATTTGTGAAATTTCAAATTTAGAATATGTTTTACCATCAATCTGGACTTTGTCAATGTGACAAACTAAGGGGAAACTTTTTTCTATGGGGCTAATTTCATAAATGAATTTTGTGTGATGCTTTTGCAGGACAAAGAGCTAAAAGACGCGATAACGCAGCGGCAACTCGCCATGGCGGAGTACAATGAAGTTACTGAGAGATTGTCCGAGCTCAGGCAACAGAAACAAAAGCTGTCGAGACAGGTTAGTACTACATACACGTAATAATAAATAAATAAGGTTTATTCTTATAGGCCTATCATCAACAGTCGACTACCTGTGGCTGAATAGATAATAAATACACCCAACAATCACATACATAGTCTTGACCCCACACTAAGATCGAGTTTTGTATCGTGAGTATCGGGAACTACGAGAGACTTTTCAGTCTCACAAACACCCAGACCCGAAACAAATACCTGTGGTTCACACAAATATTTATTTCAGTGCGAAGATCAAACGCGCGGCCTCTCGTTTCACAGCCAGGTCTTACCAACTGCGCCACGGAGGCAGATACATAGATTGACTACAAAGCTGAGATATCGGGTTCGAATCCCGGGTCGGGCAAAGTGATATTGGGTTTTTCTATTCATTACCTGCCCGGAGTCAGGAATTTGTGCCCGATATGGCGATAGGCTCGCCCCCTATCACATCGTGGGACGGAACATACAAGGCGAATGTGGGTGTCCTGGTGACGCCTCTGCCTACCCCTTCTGGGATAAAGGCGTGAGTTTATGTATGTATGTCTTAATTCTTTGCAGGTGAGAGACAAAGAGGAAGAATTAGAAGTGGCGATGCAGAAGATCGATGTACTGCGGCAGGACATCCGCCGCGCCGACAAGGGACGCCGGGAACTGGAGGCTAGGCTCGACACTGCTATAGCCGAGGCTACTAAGGTACATACACTTATACTTAATACTTTCTTTAGAAAAGGTAGATCTAAAATACTCAAATGAGTCGTAGATATAATATCATTCATAGGATGACGTGGTCTTATACAAATGAGTATTTTTTAAATACCCTATGATAGGTGCCAACCCGCACTAGGCCAGCGTGGTGGAGTATACGGCCTAACCCCTCTCAATCGCACTTCTAATAGTAGAGGAGGCCCGTGCCCTGCAGTGGGATGTATATGGGTTGATACAGTACAGTTTGCTAGTATTTTTATAAAATAGCTAACACAATTGGGTCACGGGGTGGACTGAGGTATTAGTCATCCGCTCAGTGACTGTTACAATTTACCTACCCTTAATTTTCAATTATAAAATTAAAAAGTTAATTTAATAAAGTTAACTAGTTTTTGCGATCCGATCTACGCAGAAGGAGCTCACTGTGTCTTGAGGTCTGGCAGTTGGTCTTTTCCGATTTAATTAAATGTAGAATTGGATCCCATGATGGTGCATGTAGGCACAACTTCATAAATACTTGTATGTCCAGGAGCGCAAGCTTCGTGAAGAGACGCTGCGGTCTCAGCGCGTGGAGTCAGCAGGTCCGCCGGGATCTGCAGCCGCCGATGTAGCCAGGCTGCAGGCTGAAGTCGAGACTTTGGAGGTGAGGAGTAGTCATATTAATAAGGTTATGATTGTTATTATACTGGCATGGTTATAGTAATAAATATGTTTAGGTCATATGTGTTTGATAAAGTGATTACCTATTACAATGCACTACTTAGATGATGAGTGCAGAATGCAGTGTGATACAGTCACACAGTGTATCCACAAGCAAGTAATAGTTATGTACATCAGATGATCTCCAAACGTAAAACGTTTATGCAGATCAGTATAGTGAAAGGAGAATGTCCATTCATGATATCGGTAAAAAGTATTGTTGACCCCGATACTGATACTGCTTAGAATTCATTAAAACATTTTTTATGGTTTGTCCTTAAACGTTTTCCTGTTTTATCCCAGGTGACAGATTTTTATAAAATAAAGTACTTAATTATCATCACATTTTACGATATTTCAGCCTTTACTACAAATGGGGCTACCAGAGCGACTGGACTTCAAGTTAATTTCACCAAGAACTCCAGGCCTGGGTCGCAATTAGGTTTATTTTTATTGAAAATATATTTTTCCATACACAAAAAAGTGGGTTTCATCGAGGGACAAAAATCTTCGCACCTATACAAAGTTTCGTAGTAACATAGGCATTGTCCTTTATATTATAATCGCGATCCGGATACAAACATCCTACCATCCGGTTTTGGGTCTCTACCAGATAGTTGCTTTTTTAAGTTAACTAAAAGGTTATTATTTATTTTATGAATATCTTACAGTTGCAGTACAAAGAGTCTTTAGCACAACAACAAGCTCGGTTCAACGCGGAGTTGGCTGCTCTTAATGAACAACTACACGAAGGAGACGCCATGAGAAACGTGCTTAATAGAGAGGTATACATGCACACATAGTATTTACTAATAGAAGTGATTCTACGATTGCCTTAGCCAAATTGAATAAGTACATACTTCGAGTATAATTTGGTCGATAATTTTTATGTATTCTAATCAAAAAAGACTTTTAGAAAATAGAACTACCTTGTAGCTCCTCGGTAGATTGTAAATGTTGCACAAAATCAAAAATAGTTAGCGAAAAGCCTTCAATTCCAACAAAATAATATATGTGCAGAAGAGTGAATATATTAATGAGAATGTATTAATTTGTTTATTTACAGCTACAAACGTCTAAAGAGAAGCTGGAGAGCCGTCGCCTGGAGCAGATCAACGACACGGAAGACAAACAGGTGCTCATCAACGAGAACAGGAAACTCGCCAAGGATCTCGACGCTGTGAGTCATTGCCTTTACTGGGATAATAGTGTAACTATATTGATGGTAAATTACAATATACTATGTACGGGACCTTTATGTGTATACCGGGTATACATAAACTGCGACCGAAAACGAAGCTAGGTGATAGTTTTAATAATAATAATAAACTCTTTATTTAAACACCATACAGTAAACAAAATAAAATTAAAAACGACATAAATAAAAGTTTTAGTAGTTACAGACACAATGCAACTAAAAATGTTGCTAAAAAAGCGACAGATTTACTTTGCAATTTTTTAAAATCGTCATGTTTGGGTGGTAATTTAATTATTTTAGGAAAACTACGTATTAACACCCAAAAACTACGATAAGTAAAAAATTACGATTTTTTTCCGAAATTTTTAGTTGCATTGTGTCTGAAGCAACTAATACTACCACCTGGCTTCGTTTTCGGTCGCAGTCTGGATATACCCTGTATGTATATAATTCCCCGCAGATGGCAGAGAACGGTCGTCGTTGGCAGGCGGAGCGGCGGCAGATGGAGATGGAGCTGGACGAACTGCGCGCCAAGCGAGATACCATGCAGCACTGGGAGACGCAGGTACTGCCGCCTTGTATCACTACCTCACTGTCCCTATGAGGGTATTATACAGGGTATATAAAGCTGTAAGGGGGGTGCTACACTCATCATAATCAACAACTTTTTCTATGGATCCAACCCTGAAATCGAGAAAAAAAATCTGCTGTTCCATACATTTTGCAAATTCAAACGATTATTTTTGTATGTTTATGTTACGCATTTTTTCATGTTTTATTAAATTGGTAATTTTTGAATAAAGGTCCTGGTTATTCTGTTTTTCATAGACAACCAACGAGCATAGTTGGATTTAAAAAGAATATGTCTTGTTAAGCTGGACAGACAACCTAATAGATTTATGGCCGAGATTAATAAACGATCTTTATTTCTATCTAAAGATCGATCGTGAAAATAGACCAATGGGCTTAAGGTATTGCACGCTCACAGTTGATGTGTTCTGATTGGTCTAATTTCCGGATCGATCCTTAGGTAGGGATTCGGATTGCTTATTAATTTTGTCCGTTAGGAAATCGCTGCATGCAGGCGACTTACAACAGAACTCTGTGGAGATTCTTGGCGAAATTTCAGCAACGAACTTCCTATTTATAATGATAATAATTTGGCAGGAATGAGTTAAATAACGTGTATTGATAATTTCAGATAGCAGACATTATTCGATGGGTGGCGGACGAGAAGGAAGCGAGAGGGTATCTGCAAGCTCTTGCCACTAAGATGACTGAAGAATTGGAGTATCTTAAACACGGTAAATAGTCTTTTCAGGCTTTGTTAGCTTTGTTTATCAATGATGGAAATTGAGTAAGAAAACCGTTTAATAAACGTTTTGATTTTCAATAATAATAAAATATTAAAATTAAAAACTTATACTATAGAATATAGATTATGGTCTGTCGCAGTATTTTTTTAGAAGATGAGCGCCACGGTTTTATACTCCAAATGTAGAATTTTTTGTATCTTTTACGTATCTGCCCACACGCATTTATGTACAAATCTGTTGTTAATACAACTGCCATTGATTTTTTTCAAATTTTGTACAATGTCACCTGGGGTGGGTTAAATTGAATACCATATGTCAATATCATCCTGTATGTCTGTATCCTACTAAATTTGTTATTAAAAGTGGGTTTTTTTTTCAGCAAGCGCCTCTCGCAGTTCCCTGGCACCCTCTTCCCCACCAGGCGTGGGTCCCCCCATAGTAGGAGGTGGCACGGGAGGCTGGCGGAACAGACGCTCGCAGAAACTAGACAAGATGGAGATACTAACACTACAATCATCTCTTCACTCTGAAATACAAGCCAAACAAGCTGTGGGAGAGGAGCTCAGTCGCACCAGAGCGGAGCTGCTGGCTAGCCAGAGGTATGTGCGGTTATAACTGAGAATTGATTTTACAAGCTTTTATTTAACTTGCAATATATGTATTTATGTTTGTAACTATATATGCCGGTGGAATCTTGCAACTCAATTTTGAAGCAGATGTCCTCAATGGATGGAGCTGAAATGTTGTATACATGTTTAGTATGGATGACAATGCATAGTTAGCTGTGTGACAACAAACATAAAACCAATGGATAAAATTATAAATTTTGAGTTTGTATGTGGGGTGGTACAATGTTACACTTATGGTGTAAAGTTACCCGATACGACTGTACTGTAAGAAGTATGTTATTCTCAGGGAGTTGGTGGAAACCCGTCAGCGCCTAGACACCCTGGCGCACGATATGAAGCGCAAGGAGCAACACATCCGCGACATGCAGGCCCGCCTCGACACGCCGCACCACCAGCCCGCCTCCTGTGAGTACCACACCCTGTATACACATACATTCATCGTGTATACACATTCATTCATACATCCTGTATACACGCGGTGTAAACCCAGATACCACTCACCATTTGAAATCATGGGTACGCACATAGATAGTCTTGTTGTCGATAAATTTGTCGATGAGTTGATTTAAGTTTATTAAATTCAAGTCAGTACTTGTTGGGAGTTTTACTCATGATAAGAGACATGTTTTGGGGACCCTCGATTCAGAGGCCAAGACCCTTTCTGAATCCTTGAGCCAGCAGAATCAGTTATATAGATGTTTCTTTCACGAAGTTCATTTGTCTATGATGTCTATAGAGCATACGTGAACATTTATTTTAGTATGCGTAACGTCACTTGACTCAAAATTGTGCATATCATTTCCTGTCGATTTTAAAACCATAATTAAAGGTCTTCGTGAGATAAAATCAATTTAATTACCTATTCAATTTTGCAGTTAGCGCTACGTATTACTATGAAATGTAAAATAATTTCAATTATTTGTTTAACAATCATCTGAGTACGAGATTTATCGACGATGAGACTATATCGATGTGCGCGTATTAGGTCGGGTGGTGAAGTACCATCAACAACACATTTCGGTTGCATTCGGTTCCATTGCACAAATCTTGCATGGGTTGAGAGAGCACTATCGATTTAACGATTTTTGGTATGCGTACGTTGGCGTTCTCTAAAATTTTTAATGAAAAATAATCTAGGGGTATTTTATGTCATTAAATCTAGAAACATATGGTTTTTGTAGCAAACATTAATTGGCTTTCGTTTAAATTCTTTTGCTATCAAAAGTATTGTTTTCTGTTAATTTGAATTTGCACTGTGGAGGATGTAAAAAAAGAAATCAAATAGCACTCTCTCCGCTCCATCCCTTTTTATTTCATACACAATTATTCCATGTAATATATAGCACACGTCTATATATAAGTAAATAATAATGTTTATTTAGTGCACCATTTCTTTTTGTTTTCGTTACATGTTACCGCACAATCCCATCCAATACACAATACGAAAAACGTAACGTTTACCGCACGTCCGTATGCCTTTATGTCAAAATGGATACTTGGGCTCCCAACACAAAGTCCAACGTCGTCCGCGCCGAAAAAAACGGAAATAAAATAAACCTCTGTGGTGTGGTGTCTATGCTCGGCGGCGATACTTATGGACTGCTATTTTTTTAAATTTATATTGTGAAATTTTGAAATCGGAACTGTGATCGGTATTGTCCATTGGTCGGTAAATTGGTGTCCGTTTCAAAAATGGAATGTATTCGCGACCGCCTGTTTGCTGGAACGTACATGTATTATCTGTGGCATTTATGGAACGTGTCAAACGCGTTTTGTTTTATTTTTTCTTATTGTTATTTTTAATCTGTATTCTTTGGTGTCCGCCTGCATTGTGCTTGGGGTATTTGTTTTTTTAATGACAGTTCGAACGTGGTTGAGGCCGTACCTACCGCTGTTTATAGGCGTGACGTCATGTATATGGGGTGTTGCAATACTCGTTTACCATCATTATTATGATTGATAGCATTCTGTAAATTTCGTGTGTAACGAAACGAAAATTTAGATTTTCAGCGACACGAACTTATAAAGTTTTGGAAATTCTATGTTGCATCATTACCTATTGATTTTTATACGAAATTATCTTTTACACAAGAGTAATAAGGGTTTTCCAACACATTATAAGAATTGTGGCGCACGTAAAAGCTTATAGTTATATCAATTTGCTTTTTGGTGCTATTTTTTGCATTAGCCACTTCCATGTCAGAAAATTAAGAGGGTGTCTGACTAAACGTCTACTATTCTTTTTTATATTTATAAATAATAATACGACTGCCAAATACAGTTTTTATATTTATAACGGCAGAAAGTGGAGGTAATTTTGTATAATTTTTTTTCGCTTTTTCTGAAATGGGTGTCTTAGATGGACACGCTTTTTGCATCCATTCCTGCTTTTACACTTCCCGAAATCTCGAAAAGTGAACAATTTCTAGTCTCAAAAACGTTTATCTAGTCGGAAAATAATGTTTTACCAAAGATTTTTATTTGATTGAATTGAAAACTCACTATACGTGAAACCTCGACCATTCGAACTAGTCATTTTTTATCGATTCGATATATTTATTTATTATTATATATTGAGCAATTTGTTTGTTTTTGTGTCTGTTCGATTTCGACAATGATTGAAGTATGTAAAGATTCCATCAAATATTGATTTTAAAAGTCGAGTGATCGAGTCACTTCATGCTTTTCTCATCGATAGAAAAACATTGTACAGGTCGCAGCATTACTGATTGTGTGTGAAAGAGATGGCATGATATTATTCGAGTTAGGATCGAAAAGGACAGCAATATTAGAGTAGTTGTGTATTGAACTTAATCGAATCGTCTATCTCATTTTAAAAATACTCTATTCGATAAATTTATATTGTATTAATGAATCTTAATTAGACGTACAATCTAATTTTATTAACTTTTATCCGTTTATTACTATGGTTGACAAAATTTTTAATAATATGAAGAAGCCTAGTGCTGTAAAAATGTATCTAACACCGATAATAAACTTTTTACTATCGACTTTTTGTGATATGTGGAATTAATGTTATCTATTTCTCAATCTAACAATTATATTATTATTTTTAAAATCACAACCGATATAAGTAAAAGTGAACATTTTTATGACATTCAACAAATTTAAGAAGTCGTTGAGCTTTTGATATTTATATAATTTTCTTAATATTTTAATAATATATGCATATTGCCAATATAAATATTATTTTAAAACATTTTAAATGCTACAATATTTAAACAAGTATTATATTATTCATCACTTCACATTGATTCGACAAATCGCACATAAGAACATGAATTTTACTTCAAAAGCGCAATGCAGGCGGATTTAATTTATTTATCGCTTAGCATAAGTTTTATTTTAGATCAGCGGTAGAATCTCATTGTGTTATTTCCTTTCTTTTTTCATTATGCATGCTTAAGACCATTGGTGGTAAAGTTTTAACATTTTTCAAAAGAAGAATGCCCATTTTACTATGAAACTTGGTATCGGTGCAAAGATTTTTGTCCCTCGATGAAACCAACGTTTTGTGTATGGAAAAATATATATTTTCAATAAAAATTAACATAATTGCCACCCAGGCCTGGAGTTCTCGGAGAAATGAACTTGAAGTCCAGTCACTCTGGTAGCCCCATTTGTATTAATGGCTGACATACCGTAAAATGTGATGATAATTACTTTATTTTATAAAAATCTGTCGCCCGGGATAAAACAGGCAAAAGTTTAAGGACAAACCATAAAAAATGTTATTATGAGTTTTAAGCCGTTTCGGTATCAGGTTAAGATATTTTTTTACCTATACCATTAATGGGCATTCTTCTTTATTATTTGACCTTAGTAAATTTAGGGCTGTGGTAGTCCAGAAAAGACAATTATTAAAGTTGAAAAATTAATTTGGCTCAATGTGTAAGGAAAAAGACGTTGTTGTGATTTTTATTTTTAAAATTCAGTTTGGTGTATAAAGAAAAGTTATTGTACAATTTAGCGTCGTTATTTCTTTTCTATTAAAGGCCGCACAATGTCCATTAAATAAGCTAAATTTCTTAAAATTAAAGAAATGTCTATTGACTGCTTGTCTTTTTCATCGTCTTCGCTCCTATTAATAAATAATGTCTTTATTTTCACTTACTGGACGTGAACTTCTCATGCGGTTTTTAGACGTCTGATCTCGTGATACAATTTCATTGACAAGTGAAAATGAATTAAGGTTAATTTCTTGTAAAAAAATTGAGAGAGGGCTATGTTTAAAAATAAGTCTATGTTGTTACAGCATTGCCTTGTAGGATCAATTAAGAATTATCTCAGTTTGAAACTTATTGGCACACCAATGGTCTTAACGATTACCAACTGATCTTTTTTTTGTTCATTTATTTCGCATTTTATTTATAATTTAAGTCACATTTACTCTGCATTTATCATTTGTATGTATGTTTAAAATTAGTTTGTGCACGCATGTGTGGTGTGAATTGAGAGTTTTCAGACCATTCATTGTTTGAAAAAGTCTTATATTTTACTTTTAAAATCAATAATGAGATTCCCACTAGACTGGACTTATATAAAATTCTGTTTATTTTACTGGATAATAAAATCACTCCTCACCATTGCTGGTCGGTGACATTTCATGAAAAATGAAATTATTTGTTGCATAAAAACTCATCATATCTAGAATACCTTCTCTATCTCTCTTCTTTCTACCTACCGTTGTCCTGTTCTTCTAAGATTTACTTTCCTACTCAATCTAAATCCTTTCGCCCGTTCTTTGGCATTCTCAATTATTGTCTCAATATATTAATTAATACATGTTATACCATAACAGACGAATCAGCGTGCATGCGTGCGTACGATAGTGCGTGCGCGAGCGTGAACATGCGTGCGTGCGTGCGGACACGTATGCGTGCGTGCATGCGTGAGTTCTTTCAGTTCACACCGCAAATGTTCAGCACAGATATCGATTTTGTGTCGCAGTGAACTCTCTGTACAGTGTTTATTGTACATAAGTTATTAAAACAAATTGTTGTAAACCGTTTTTTTGTTTTGTTTTCACACATTTATTTTAAGGTGTTTTGTTGCTTTTAAGTAATTGCGTTGCGATGTTTTAGAAGCAACTTGCAAAAGTACGATTATTCGTTATTATTTGTTTTATTTTTTGGAAATATATATCTTTTCAATGATATTATATTACGCAGCTAATCTTTTAATTGGCAAATGTTTCTTTAATTAGTTTGGGCTAAAAGTATTAACTTATAATATGCGACAAAAGCGTATTAACAATTTTAAAAGTTTACCTTGCATTTAACACCTTAATACAATATAATTAAAGTCGTAAGTTGTACGCAAGCAGCGAGGCAGGGATCGGCCAAATCGTCGACGTACTGGAGCGGCAAAGAAGACAATGGTTCGTTAATATTTATATACAGTTGAAATGAAATCCTATATAGAAGTAGTAATCATCGTATGTGATTGTGTGTTTATTTTGTCCCGGTAACGCCATCTGTTGGGTTTATTTTAAAATATTTTTGTATAGAAGATATCGTAATTGGTAAATAGATACTTTGTTTTATCGATTATTGATGATATTTGGATTAATTGATCGAATAACTAGCAATTCTTTATTATTATTTTTCCATGTGGATTTAAATAATATGTATTATGATTTATTTTTATGATCTGGCGAATAAAATAAGACAGAATACCTATTTTTCTTTTTTACTACTTGAAATTAAAAAGAAGTTCAAATAATAAACAAAAAAAATACCAATGGATGACGTTACATTTATCCTAAGGTGTAAGTTTTTCTTGTCTTTGTGCTGCCAAAGTAGTTTTAATCTATTAGTTACTATTGTGTCTTCAACCATTCCGTTGTAAATACGAGCAAGTGTTGAGGAAAAAAAATGATTTTTTGTTAATGTTTTTGGCGTTTATCACTGTTTTGCGGTCGCCATACTAAAATTAAATTATCGCTTACGTGAATAACTCATTGTTTGTATAAAAAACTAATATTCTTACACTAAAACTATTATTTTGTGAGGTGTTTTTTAAATATACAGAATTCTGTAATAAATTAAGGGAATTAGATATTTCTACGGGACATAGGTTCAGATATTTATGACATATTATTTATTATAACATATATACTGGCAAATATAGTGGATTCGGCAGTATAATGATTTAACAAAATTATTTTGTGAAGTTCAGCAACAAAATTTAGTAAAATATGACGTACTATAAAACAGTGATGAGAGCCTACAATTTGAAAATGTACAATTTGGGAAAATGATTCTTCTTTTTATTTTCGAATCGCTTTGCTTTTGCTTGAGCTTGTTGCGGTGGTATGTGTGATGGGACATTTACTCGACACAAAGAGGATCGATTATCGATATAATCGATAAAGTCCATTCACAACGCCACATAACGCGCTGAGCGATTGGTTTTTTCCTCTAACACTTGTTTGTATACGCACTTAGGTATTTTGACTAATCAAGATTTTATTGTACAAAAATTTACATTTTTTTTGTAATTCCTTAGTACGTTAATACACGGGACAACAACACTGTGATAGCTTAGAGTATAAGAAATTATTCAGTTGTTTTTGGGTGTATAGTTTTGTTTTACAACATTTTTAAAGTTGTAGAATAACGTTGTGTTCAAGCGCAAGGCCAGCACTGTACGGCTAAGATGACAAAAAAGTCTAGCTTCGAGCTATATTTTAAAATATTTAATTGTATTTTTTTTCTGTTAGTGCATTCCAGTCGCAGTTCTTCACATTTTTCTGATTCTGTATCTGATATTAAATAAATAAAAATCTTTTCAGGTGTGGTGTTATGGTGTGTGTTGTCTCGTGTTCAGGGGGCTTTAACCTGTACAGTGTCGTGTATACGTCCGATGTGCATGTCATACTCCCAAACATTAGTTTACTAAACATGTGTTCATGTGTACTCGTGCAAAAACCACTAACGTTTGTATGGATTACAAAATTTATCGATATTTAATCGATTATTGAATATTTGTATACAGATAAGGTTTTTTTATTCGGTTCTTTATTTTTAATATTCGTATAAAAATTGATATAATAGATTTTTTGCGTATATGGGTGCACGACTACACATTTATATTATTAAAAAGTGATTGTAATTTATTTTTATATATAATATAATTTTGTGATCGTTGGTTTCGGTTGGGATTGGTTTTTATGTGGTTTTTATATTTGTCTTTTTACCCTATAAACACATTACATTTTAATTCTAATGTTTCTTACTGTTTTGTATTAGTGTTCCATCGAAGAGTATTTTTGTGTCTTCTGAGAATTCTTTTTTTTTTCTTTTATGTGGAACCGTTTTCATATAAAAAAATAAATTCTAGAGTCTATTTTCTCCTTGTACTTTTTTTTTTAAATATATGGAACACTAATACACATTTTATCACCCTTATTTAAAACCCCGCCTCATTTAGTACTTAACCGTTTCAGTCCTGGACCGGCCACCGTCGCAGATGAGCTACCTGGATCAGTTCCTGAAGGACACGCCGGCTGAGCGACTCTACGATAACGTGGCTTCCATGAACGAGCAGAAGGTATGTGGAGTGGTGACTTTATGTAGCTATTTGTATGTGAACGTAATGTTAGTTTAGAATTTCGATTTAATTATTTTTTTGTCAAATTTCTGATGATTGAGATATTGTAAAGCAGTTGATAAGTGAAGTATAGAAATGCGAAAATATATTTTTTTGCTATTTAAGACCTCTGTTATCAGTTAGATTGGTCATTTATTTTATTTCTATGAATACTTTTTTGGTTATTTAAACTCCTTTGCAGCAAGGACTCGAAAGTTAGAGTCTATGATTGTTTAAACAAAGTAAATAATTGTAATATGAGTTAAATTGATTAGAACTGAGTTCTACAAACTGTCAATAAAAATGTCTTTTTTTATGTAATATAATTTATTTGATATATTTTAAAAGTAGATGCAATAGCTTTTAGATTCCCTTTACATGTACAGTGTAGATAAAAATAAATACTAAGATTATAAAATGTGCTAACTTGTTACTAACTGTTCATTGATACATAAATTAATAATCCATTGTCTTAAAATAATTGTGTAAGTCGCTTTCTACTTATATATTTTTAACTTCCTACACGAATTATATTAATAATACTATTTTATTCTCTATGTAATAATGATATAAATAAAAATATTGTGGTTGAAAAACAATTCCAATTTAACGTAAAAAAATATATTATTGACCCAAATAATAAAAATATTTATTTCCATTCAGCTTCTAAATCCACCTAAATTCTAATAAATAATAAATAAATCATTTAATTTTATATATTTTATTTAAAATTGTATTCTATACGATAATTCCAGTAGAATGCGACCTACCCGCTTAATTTCGTCACTAACCAAGGCGCCATGTGTCCATAACCGGTACTTTGATGTCGGGCGCAATACAATGTGTGATGCTTTTATATTTATTTGCAAATTTTGTTTTTTTTTTTTCATTCATTCTCCGCACAGATATCGCCGCAGTACCGTTACAGAAATGCCCAGCATTATTGTAACACTAAGGTATTGTTTTTCATTTTTTTAAATATTTTTTTTTCATTTTGCTTTTTCATGTTTTTCTTTTTTTTGGTAATGGATTTTTTTGTTAACTGATTATTGGTGTTTTTCGTGTTTATGTTGTCACAGAAACTTTTTGCTTTTTGTTAAAACTCCAAAAATGATTGCAGATGATGTACGGATCGCAACAGTCGGGAGGTCTGAGTGGGTCAATGGAATCTCAAGACGAGATGGAGGGCCAGAGGGCCGCTTCGCCGGCCTCTAGTAAAAGCTCCCCCAGTGAAATGTCCACCGTGAGTGATTACATGGTTAGCCCACGTTTGTCCTATTGTGCTGTTAATTATGCTATGCAAATGTGTGTTTGTTTGTTCTTCCATGCAGCTATGGATTGATAGATTGTCATGTTTTTTTGTCTAGGTATAGTTTATAAAGCGTAAAGTGTCATTGACAATTTTAGTCACATTGTTTTTAAATAATTTACTAGTTTTTTAAGGCGGTTTTATCAGAAAGCTTTATTCAATTATTGTTTCAAGTGATATCTCCACCCAACACAACACCATTGAAATTTTTTAATAAATAATTTTTCCTAGGACCCATCTCTCGGTCCCGCTGTACCAGGCAAGCAGAAAGTGCACCAGTTCCTCGTGAGAACGTTCAGTAGTCCCACCAAGTGCAATCACTGCACTTCGCTTATGGTGAGTCATTGTCTAATCAAATTGTAACATTTTAATTGATTGACTTTTGGTTATGTAGATACATGCGTTTATAGCACGGACAGAAATTAAAAAGGAATAGAAAAGTGTTTTTGCCTGCGCTCGCAACATCGAAGACAAAGACGAACTTGTAATCTTATGTTTCATTTACCAACGTGGCTTTCATCGCTTTTTTTGTGGGTTTCTTGTTTTTTTTCAAAATTTTACAAAAAATACTCTGTAAACGCAACTAAAGCGTTTGGTTCTATGGTCTATCTATACCTGATAACACCTTTATCGATCGGACAGAGTTTTTTTGTCAATTTATGTGCAAGCAAAAGAATACTCAAAGGTCTGGTTAAGGTCTTTGTGTGTTTGTAAGAGCGAAAAGTCTCTGATACACGATGTAAGACTAGATCTTGTGTGAGGTTAGGACTAAGTATGTGAGTGTTGTGTGTATTAATGTGTTTGTGTGTGGCGCGCAGATCGGGCTGACCCGTCAAGGCGTGGTGTGCGAGACGTGCGGGCTGGCGGTGCACACGCGGTGCTGCGCGCGCGTGGCGCCGCGCTGCCCGCTGCCGCCCGACCGCTCGCGCCGCCCGCTCGGCATCGACCCCGCGCGCGGGCAGGGCACCGCCTACGAGGGATATGTCAAGGTAAAAACTACATACGTAAGCATTTACCTACTCACGCAATCGTACGTACGTGTACCTACAAACGGACGTGTGCGTACGCATTTAATACGTGTGGTACGTAAACGTCTACGCTCTTGTTCACTAAACACTAAATTTGCAGTTTCGTACGGAACTCACTATGTAGTCCCTCATATGAGAGAAGTATAAATCTGGAGCCAACAGTCCATACAAACCATACACACCACCCGCACACACACACATACCATACAAACACCATACACTTGCCATTCAGACTCGTTTCACTCACACATGTAATTTACACCTTAATTATAACACAAGAAACAGCTGTGATGTACCGCTGGTTCGGATCGACATATTTACATGCAATAACATAATATTAATGTGATTGAATATTTGAGTACAATTTACGGATTCCTTTAACTAAAATCGATAACGATGTGCATGTAATATACCATAAGTCAAATGCAGTGCACACTTACTACACAAACTATACATTTAATTGAATCAGCTATAGGGCCGTGGTGTACTTTAAATATTTTGATCCCATGTAAATAATTAATCATTTCTACAACTGCTTCCAGGTGCCAAAACCAGGCGGTGTTAAGAAAGGCTGGATGAGACAGTTCGTGGTCGTTTGTGACTTCAAACTGTTCCTCTACGACATATCCCAAGACAGGTTAAATTCTTTCATACTATAGACTCATAAAGAAAAAAACTTAAGTCGATGAAGAAAATAATTACTGCATTACATTTATTTCTCTGTAATTAATGCAGGGCGTCTGGTTTGAGCAATGAGGAGTAAGGAAGTAACTTGATTATATATTTTTATTGTTTTGTACAAATGGCTACATTACTTGGAATGTAACATAAAATAGTTTTGTGAATTATACAAGTTATAAACAGTTCATATCTAGAGGGAAATATCATGTCGACTAGACTGCACTGTTTTTCTACAAAATGTATTTTAAACACTTTGTTGTACCCGTATAAAAAATGATCGATATTTATGGTTTCCTTATTGAGATAAGTTATAATACTATCGATATATGAAGTTGAATATTATTTTATTTCAGGCACGCTTTACCGTCAGTATGCGTCAGTCAAGTGCTGGACATGCGGGATCCAGAGTTCAGCGTGACGTCAGTCAAGGACTCTGACGTCATACACGCCAGCAAACGAGACATACCTTGTATATTTAGGGTGAGTCACATTATCTATGATGGAAAATATTGTAAGTATAAATGTCGAGGAAATTATTGTTGATTTTGATAATTTCTCACAAGACGATATCGAATAAATGGTTAGTATTTTACAACCTTTTCTGATGCACTGCAATCCCATTTAATTGTTGACATATGTAAGTATACCGTAATATGTTATCTTCAGTTTAGTGTTGTCAAAATATTGATACTTCAAAAATACTGTACCTGTACCGATCGATATTTTAAAAATATGATCGTTGCCTTAGATTTATTATAAAAATATGGTTATTCGGTAGTATAGTTATATATATATCGCTCCTCCAGATATCGACGTCACAAATCGAGGGCGGCAAGCGGTCGCACACTCTCATGTTGGCCGAGTCGGAATCGGAGAAGACCAAGTGGGTGGTGGCGCTCAGCGAACTGCACAGGATACTCAAGAGGAACAACCTGCCTGATAAATGTGTAAGATTTCTAATATTTGTGAGACAGGTATTTGTTTCGGGTCTAGGTGTTTGTGAGACTGAGAAGTCTCTTGTAGCTTCTGATACACGATACAAGACTTGATTTTAGTCTGTGGTCAGGACTATGTATATGACTGTTGGGGTATTTATTACTGTAATCTGTGCTTATTAGTGGTTGTTGAGGGATTTTTGAGGGGGTATGTGAGGAGTATAATGATAAAAATATTGTAATAAATTGGAGGAGGCCTGTACCCAGAAAGGCCCTTAGTGAAATGAAAATTGAAATATGAGTTAATAATGTCTATTCTGGGAAGGTTGATGTGGAACAATTCCACGTTTGCTTTCAAGGAGGTTTATGTTTAGTAATGTATTTATTCAGGCCGCTTCCAACAGTCGATGTGGAGATCCTTGGGGAAGGCCTATGATCGGCAGTGACTTATGTTGTATCCGTGTGTGCAGACGTACAGCGCGTGCGTGTTGGCGGAGGGCGGCGGCGGCGGGGGCGGCGGCGGCGCGGCGCTGCGCGGCTGCGTGGCGGGCTGCGTGCTGGAGGCGGCGCGCGTGGCGCTGGGCGGCGACGCGGGGCTGGCGCTGCTGGACCTGGAGCGCCGCACGCTGGCGCCGCGCCGCTCGCCCGCGCCCGTGCACGCGCTGCACTACGTGCCGCACGAGCAGCTGCTGGTGGCGCTGGCGGGCCGCGCGCGCCACGTGCGCCTGCTGCCCGTGCGCGCGCTCGACTGCGCCGACGTCGAGTGCGTCAAGCTCGCTGAAACTAAAGGTATGCTTCCTTTAACTATGTTAATATGAAACTTTCAAGTTAAAGTTTCACTATGGAAACTGAAGAGTCATGACATACAGTGTTAGTTTACAAAACTACCTATTGTACTTTTTATATAAAAGCAATACACGTACTGGGTTGATTCGATTGACATGTCTCTGTTGGCGAACATGGAGTTCGTCTAATTAATGAATAATATGTTTGTTATTTCAACTACAAAATTATTTTGCCCATTTACTGCTCAGTTGTAGTAGTACTGCAGTTGTAATACGGTATGATTGCAAAGTTGAGATCTCGGGTTCGAATCCCGGGTCAAGTAAAGTGATATTAGATTTTTCTAATTATTTAATATCACTCACCCCGCCTCCTATCACATCGTGGAACAGAACACAAAGGGAAACGTGGACGTCTTGGTGACGTCCATGCCGACCCTTTATAGCAAAGAGGCGTATGTTTATAAAGTATTTTCCGTATGTGTGCAGGTGCCCTGGCGCTGGCCGTGGGTCCGCTGAGCGAGTCTGCGCACGGGTTCGCGGTGCTGTGCAAGCGCGCCAGTGCGTTCGTGGTGAGCGTGTACGAGATCACGCGCACGGCGGCGCGGCGCGCGCGCGTGGCCGAGCTGCGCGCGCCGGGCGCCGTGCTGAGCGTGCAGCTGGCGCGCGCGCTGCTGCTGGGCCACCGCGGCGGCTTCGCGGCGCACGCGCTGCCCGACCGCCGCCGCGCCGCGCACGACCAGCCCGCCGTGTGTCAGTACCTTATTGTTACTTTATTAACATCATCATCATCATCAGCCCATTGCAGTCCACTGCTTGACATAGGCCTCCCCCAAGGTACGCCACAGAGCCCGGTCTGCTGCTTCACGCAGCAGTCGCTGCCGGCCCTCTTGTGCAAGTCGTCCCGCCATCTGGCCAGAGGACGTACATACCATTTAAATAGTTAAATTTGAATAAAACATATGTTTTTCCAATGGCCATAATCATATACAAAAAAGGAGATAATTCTTTGGAAGTAAGTTTTGCTAAGCAGCAAACTTTCCATAACTGAAAATTGAAATAAATATGAAAACGCATCAAAATCCACATTCATAAAAAAAAACATTTGCAATTCGTATAATTTCAATAACTCAATAAATTAAGTATCTCTAACCCACAGCACTAGTCCACCCGGACAACCAAGTGAACCTCTTCCTCTCTCACTCTGGTGCGAAGCCGCTGGCGTGCGCACCAGTGCCGAACTCATCGGACACACTACTCGTGTTCAACTCACTCGCGCTGTACGTGGACAAGAACGGACACCGAGCCCGGGACACCGAGCTCATGTACACTGCGCAACCGCTGTACCATGGTACACTTTTTTAAATTTTTTTTTAGCGAACGAAAAGCGCCTTAATCTGCCTTTTCTATTCCCTAAGGAAGCGAGGTATACAGGTCCTTTGCCTAAATATATTTTTTTATTATCTTTTTTATTGTTATGGCAAAGACACAACACCTTATGGTAAATACTGTGTTATATCGAAAATATAGAGTACTAAGTGGCGTTATGAGACTAATACATTCATTGCTGATGAGGTCGTCTTATTATATTTGATGGTCGCTTTGCAACCGGATGCGAATACCCTGCGACTATCAAATTATTGAATAATAATGGCATAATTTTTGATCCTTCGAGCTGTTTTTTTTTATTGCATTTAAGAATCGGGCTCGAAGGATCAAAATTTCGAAGAATAACTAAGTTTCCTAATTAAATATTTGTGTTGCAGCCATCAACGACACGCATCTGCTGATATTCACGGCGACACACATCGACATATACGACATCGAGAGCGGCGAGTGGGTGCAAACGCTTAATATACGTAAGTTTAACGCTTATTATAACTAGTATCATTAGTCACAGAAAAAGTATTGCTAGTATCCATCACGAATTTTGTCAGTAAATCCAGCGAATTATTGCATTTATTCCAAATAATTTATACCTCAATTTTATGCCTCTAGCAGGGACATTCTTCTTAAAGTTAAAACTTAGTTTTGTTTATCATCGTTTTTGGTCGATGGTAATATTTTTAGTGTTACATTATCCTCTTAAAAAACTTATTTTATTTTACCAATAATCAATCACAATACACCCCTGTTTATTTACCATCCACCCTTACTCACAACGTATATTGCAGCGAACGCGCGTCCTCTCGACGAGCAGGGCTGGTTGATCAGCGCGGGCGGCGGCTCCAACGGATCCCCCGTGTCGGGGGAGGCTGCGCCCTGCATACTGTACCTGCGCCCGCTACATGCACGTAAGTATCACAAGTACTGACACGGATTACTTGCACCTCTAGGTACATAGTGCCGGGCTGGAAGGCCAGAGACGCTAACTTACCCCTTTCGCCTTCTTCCGAGGTACCGAAAAGGGCTTGACAGCTTTCCTATTGACACAAAACACCTCAATACGCTAAAATGATTTTAATAACAGGCAAACAAACAAAAATGTTTAAATACATTGTCTTGGGTTCTATTATGTTAATACAGACCCCATATTAATTTTTCTCATTTAACTTCCATGTACAGACAACGATAGGTTACAAATGTATTATATGTATTTGACAGCCTCCGTGGCGCAGTTGGTTAGACGCCGGCAGTGAAACGAGAGACCGCGGGTTCGATCCCCGCACCAAGTGCAATGTTTGTGCGGCCCACAAATATTTCTTTCGGGTCTGGGTGTTTGTGAGACTGAAAAGTCTCTTGTAGTTCTGATACTGCGACACAAGACTTAATTGATCTTAATGTGGGGTCAGGACTATGTATGTGACTGTTGGGTGTTATTATTTATTATTGATTTATAATACTGTGTGTGTGCAGCGGGTCCGCTGAGCATGGAGCACGTGGCGCTGTGGGGCAGCGGCAAGCGGCGCCTGTCCGTGCGCGAGCACGCGCAGCACCCGCTCGAGGCGCACAACCGACTGTGAGCACGCACGTCACACCCCCTCACACCCCCTCACACCCCCTCACATCACTCAACTCATTACACACATGGTCAGCGAGTATGACGAAACGTCATTCTCCTGATGACAAGCGTCATGCTCGTTCTGTTATAAATTACTGAAATGCTGTATTCGGCTACAAAAATACATAGAATATGTGTAATTTTATTGATGGTGCACCGGTGGTGAAGCAGTCCATTGAAACAAGATATACACACACTGAATCGAAAACCAATTATGATTCTGGATAATACTATCACACTACTGGAGTCAAGCTATTTGTACTAGCATTTGTTTAAATAATTATAAAAAAATTATGTTGAAATCCCATGTCCACAGTTCGGAGCGTCGATCCCGGTTAATATCGGCGCCGACAAACTTCTCGCACGTGTCGCACATGGGCCCGGGTGATGGTATCCGCTCGCAGCGTCTCCTCGACCTGCCCACCACCGTCGAGACTGCTGATGAACATCCGCAGGTAACCACCACCACACCAACCACCAAATATATTTACGATACACAATAATTTGTCTTGCCCACCACAGTTAAGACGGCCGATATACAACATGGCAACTGCTGTATTTAAAGATATTATTAAACTTTAAAGTCATCACTTTTGTACATATTGGTAAGTGGCCATAGTTAGACATGGGTGGTTCGAAAATATTGAGATCTACAATACAATATTCCTTTTTGTAAACCAATACAAAACAACATATGGCAACTTAATGGTATTACAATAAGCGGTCTTATTATTTGGAGCGATTATTTTCTGAGAGATTATTGCTCTGCAATTAATTAAAAGAGGAAAACTAAAACGTCCTAATTTTAAAAATATTTTTTGCTTCATTGCACTGTCCTGAACAATTGTGTGCATTGCCATTCTTGTGGTTACTATTGTAGGATATTTCCTACCACTAACATATAACTGAAATTGCATTAACACTATTATTTGCTTCTACCAGATGTACAGCAGTCGAGAAAGCAGTAAACGCACCTCGCCGTTGACGATATCGCACGGCACCGGATCATATAACGGTATAATTTTCTTCACTTTATTTACATTTATAAATAAGATTCTCAATCGGAAGCCGTACCCTGGCACTGGCAGCGATAACTAAGTAGAATAAATGAATGAAAATGAATACGATTCTGGGTTGTTGTCGATTTTTATATGACATCTAATAGCCAATAAAAACGAGCTATCAACAAATACACCTAGGACGTATTAGACGGTAAGTAACGCACATACAAACAATCACAACGTATGTGTTTCGCAACGATGTGTTAAAGCAATATATAAAGCTCCATACAAAAATTTGAAAGAATTTGATATGTAAATGTGATGGTGATTCCAAGTAGAATTACAAACATCGACTGATTGTAACAGTATGGTGAAGTAATACAGTACCTTTGAAACTTTCTGTGTAAATAGTGTATTATTTAGTTAATAATACAGTATGTATGTGTATGATGTGCAGGGTCGTGGCGCGGGCGCCCGCGTGAGGGCCCGCCCCCCGCGCCCGATGCGCCGCCCTCGCCCGCGCTGCACCACCGACCCATGGAGAGGTATACTACCTGTTTTTATACTTATTATTTTAATTACATTAAAAAATATAGTGCTACGTATTCAGTGTCTGAAACCGGAACTAAGAACTTAATTTTTAAACAAAAAACAGTTTCAATGTTACGCAATAAACAATTTTCATTCAAACAGTGGATAAATTGAGCAAACTTAAACAGATTTTGAATTCAATTCTGGTAAGACATAGTGATTGCATAGCACTTGATGGTAATAGCAGTGTTATTAAAATATTGATTCCACTATTCGAGGGATCAGTGTATCGATATGAATATGTTAAATTATTTAAATCGTATCGAATAACACGCGACACACTTTCGTATAATCACTATAACGGAATTTCGACATCATATTGATTTACAAAATTATTTTATCCATGATATTTGCTATCATGTGATTCATGATGCTCAATCGATATGATTAATAACTATATCGACAACAAAATCTGAATGTATCTAATGTCATCATTTTCAGCAAGAAGTCCACCATGAAACAAAATACTTACAATTCCACCGGCCTACATAGCAATGTGTTTACAGATCGATAGGCGGCGGGTCCCAGGGCAGCGGGTCCCTACTCCTGGAGCGCTCCATCACGCCGCTCAGCCTCGGCAGCATGAGCTCGCTGCACGACGTACTTAAGGTAACATGCGACATAATATGTTATCTGTATCTGTATCAGCCCATATACGTCCCACTGCTGGGCACGGTACTACTCTACAATCGAGAGAAAGTGGTTAGGCCATATAGTCCACCACGCTGGCCTAGTGCGAGTTGGCGGACTTACATACCGTAGAAATTCTTTAAAAATCGCAACGGTATGCAGGTTTCCTCACGATGTTTTCCTTCAACGTTAAATAACAAATGTTTTAGTCGGTGTAAAATTCGATTTAGATGCGTTTCGAGAGGCAGTTGTTTGTGTGATCCACAAGTGTTTATTATGGGTTGGTTTTTGGGAACAAATGGTATCGTAGTTTCGCTGACACCTACAAAACAATACTTGGATATTAATGTGGGGTTAACACTATTTTGTGTGTGTATGTTGGGTTATTTAAACTACTTCTACAATTGAGGTTATTAACTGTTTCATATATTTTATGAATACCTTAAGTTGGCTGCTTTTTTGGGTAGCATGTAGCTTTGTTGGGTAGCAGTAGCATGATGTCACCGTATCTTTAACACCTTTTTCGATGTACATTATATCGAAAGGTTCTTTTTACAATTCCTTTTTTTTCTCTAAGATTAACATTAAATATCTAAGTCAATTTAATTTTAATCACCCAATGAAATTCATCGTTTATACGCAGTAAAATATATTTGACATCATCAGCACCATTTTTGTTTATTTAATAATTATTTTAATTGGTTTTGTGTAAAACAGACTGTATGTAAGTGTAGGAGTTCGGTTCTCAGGTTGGCACGGACATGGGCGAAGGCCTGCACTCGGAGGACAGCAGCTGCGGCGCTTCGCCCCCGCACCCTATGGATCCTTGATGGCAAGTATTGTCTATTCTTAATGGCAGTCTGAGTTAAAAAATAGCAATTTATGCTATCTTTCTATCGTAATATGAAGTCGATAAACCTATTATTTAGGGTTAGTCTTTTCGTGTGAATATTAATTTCCCTAAACAGCCTCCTACACGTTAATAAATATTATTATTTTTAGAAGGTTTGTGATGCTACTAAAGACTACACAATATGGAAACAATATAACGATCAAGTAATTTCACAATAATTATGAAATATTAAGATTGAAAAAGAAAACTATTCAAAGAGAGCAACCAAGGATATAAACATATAAATTATTCGTAGTAAAATTACTGCTTATCTTTTCAAAGATTCGTTATTTACATATTTCCATATATGAACCTATACTACAATACACTAAATAATGATCAATATTGTCCAATCACAGAAGGCGAGTGAACGCGAACTGGTCGATCGACATGTCGCGGCTTTACGCGTGCTTCTGCTAACGTCGCGACCGACTCTCTACACCTTCTGTATCTACAGTCAGTATCATAACATTATATGCGTACCTCTTATATTCAAATTAAAAGAGCCATATTATTTAGTAAATAATTTGATAATGTGCTTTCATCATTATGTAGGTCGATAAAAATTTGTTTGAAGTTGAAGGGAATTAACTAAATTGAATTATTTATTTATGAAACAACTAAGAGTTTATTTAAAAGCAGAGAGGAAAGAGTCGATCGTCCGATTTTATACATTTAAAAGCATTCAATTAACTTTGAACCAACCTACAGAATTTGGTAATTATTATCTACAATAGCTTTGTTATCTGCCAAGGTATCGATTTTTCTTCTTTTACGTAATTTAATCGATAAATAATTTTATGATACTGACTTTAAATATAATTATATGGTTTGTAATACATATAATTTGTAACTCATTTGGTTCCTATGAGAATAGCGTGGGGTGGTATGAAATGTTTATTTTGCAATATTTTGAAAAATTATTTACAATTGTAATTAAATATATATTTTTATTTTGTGACCCACGTCGTACAAGACCTTCCATTGTAAGATAATAAAAGTTGAATAGTCGTTTTCGCAGTTGCGTGTACACTGCAATATGTGAATATTATTTAATATTAAATTATGTATTATTTACTTGTGGTGATATGATAGGTTTATGTGATATACTCAAGTAATATCGATATCTAAGGATAATAATCGATAATTGTATGTGTTTAAATGGATATTTTATCGATTATGATAACTAATCTTCATAGACGGGACTATTCTAAAGAATAAACCTGATGCTGTGTTGAAGTATGCTAATACATTATTTATTTTATGTATAATAATTATTTTGTTATCGATTTTTTTCTTAACAGAAATCTCACATTTCGCAAATTCTATCTAAAATCACCCAATTTAAACCAATAATAATATGAATAAACCTATCATATCGAACACAATATCGTCTTATTATTTTATCGATATCGCATATTGTCTCCAGTGTTCGCGCAACTCTAGTTGTATAGACCCGATGTGGCTTGTAGGTCAATTAGATTCCAACATTGAAAGTTATATGATAATCTATAATTATATATGATAATAATAAGCGGATTCGACGGATTACAGCATTTTGGAAGCGTTTAGTTTATCGATGCATTGGTTTTTGACGATTATTATCAGTTCGTATACGTCCCAGTAGTTGACAATTATAGGTTAGAATTTAGGCCACCATGCTATCCTAGTGCGGTTTTGTATACTTGACATATCTTTGTAATAGCTGTGGAGAGTTAAATATAATTTACGATATTTTACTATCTACTTATTAATGAAACACAACGAAGAGAACAAAAATACATATTTTCGTATCGATATAAAATGGAGGTTTATAGAATCTATGGAATTCTAACAAGGGGTTTTTATTTACAAATATCTGTGTCCTTTTTTGTTTTAATTTTGCATCCACAATGACGCAAATTTATAATAGACGAAAACTTTCTTTACTTAATGATACGTTTATAAAGAGACTGTGGATTCGTGACTGTATATGTAACAGTTAGATGTACTGATTTACATAAACGCTTCCAAAATAATCATTCTAATTACTGCAAGCGTGTTTATTATAGATAAACGCATATAAATATAATTTCTGTATATTTATAACGGTAATGCCAATACGACCATCATTGACCCAGTTGAGTAAGCCACATGAAATATACCTTGGCTATAGTAATTCAAATATAGTTCAATTGTTACGAAAATGTTCATAATTAAGTATACATTTTTTGTGTAAATTTGACCTTGTATACCTAACATTTGTATTGTAACATTAGCATGAAATACGTTCAGTATTTGAAATTTAATTAAAACCAAAATTTGAACTTGCCACCGTGATAATCTCATGCTTGACATGGTACTAACAAAATTTCGACTGATAATAATAGTAAACTTTTATGGTTGTTGAGAGAATTTTATTTAGACTGTTGATATATTATAAAAAAGGTTTTTTTGAAGAACAAAGAATAATGTAAGACTTCCATACATCTTCCACAGTTCAATTTAATCATACGAAGTGTCTCTCTAATAGTTTATTTTGAAATGACAGTATTTTAGTCAACATATTGAATAATATTATCTCAGTAATCCTTTAAATAATTTGTAAATCCACTGCCATTCTATTTATACAATCAGACATTACAAACAGGAAAATATCGATAATTCAGGAAATCTTTATCGATAAAGCGTAGGTCCAGAAGTATAAAAAACAAGGATTCGTTCCATCCTTACTATTTAGTACCATGGTTGAGGATTAAGTCAAAGCTTTTGAATAGATTTAAAAATAAAACTCGATTAGAAGTTATATAGAATGAATTGCAATATCCACCGATTTTATATATGCAGTTTGAATTTGTTTATGGCGAATGTGGATTATAATTAATTGTAAACTAATTTGGCCATTACAATATGGGCTATAAGTCAATGCATTATGTTATAATATATATCGCCGTTAACTAGCAACTGTAAAATGACCAAAAATTTAAATCACTGCCCACTGAATCTACGTTTCGCGTCAGCTATGACAAATAATGTAGTAAAATAGACTCATTTCAATACAAAAAAAACGTGGAATATGATTCAGATTCCGATATATACAATTATAAGTTCTGTCACACATGACCTCGCGTTCAAAATATATGCGTAGCGGACAAATATTATCGTGTCAAATACGTCATAAGAGACGCTGTGACGTATCAGTTTAGTTTACAAATAAAACGCTAGATGTCGCTTACACGTATGTAAATATTTTTATCGATACACAATCGATAGAAAAAAATGTATGTTTCATCGAAATTACTGTCACATTTAATTGTAAGGTTATTATTTATGAAACGCTTTGTTTTTATAGCATGTTTTTTAATCTCAATGTAAACGCGCTGTGGCGAGAAAAGTCTCGTAAAACACCGTGTAGGTAGTGTAGGAGGTATATTTTTTAACGTAAATTATAACATTCTAGTCTTTTTTGTTTATACAAACCCTAATGTATTAATGAGACTATGATATCGTAATTTGTATTACGCTAAGTATAACAAATATTAGTCTTGTGTAATGAGATTCTCTTTTAGTTTAAGTGTTTTGTGGCGTTTGTTGATTGTGGGATTTCTTAGTATTGGGGAAAGAGGAAAGATTGAAAAAAGTTTTTAGTTAATTTATAGTTCAAGCATGTTAAAAATGCCACGTAATAATCCAGATTATATAAAAAAATTGCAAAAGTGCAAATGCTATTTATGTAAAAAAAGGCTGGGGGTTTATATATCTTTTTCTTTCTTTCCTCTCTCGTATACTAAGGAATATTTACCTAAATTTCAATAATGATCATTATAAATGTAACACGACTTGATTTGTATTTTTTTATCGATAAAATGTGTCGTTATCCAAAGATTTGTCGAACATTTAAATCTGTTTGTGTGAAATGTAAATGTGCAAAACTGGTCTGGTTTCTAGTAAATTCTGTCGAAAAGTAAGGAAAGATATTGTGTTGTGTTCAATTTCTCATTTAAAAGTGGACTTTATGAAGACTGATAGAGATCTGATATTCGAAAGACTGCGGTTTGGTTAGAATATGTAATCGATACTATTTGAGTTGATAAATGAAATTATGTCTCGATATTTGTGTATAGGGGAGCCGACAAATTGATCACAACACATGAAAATAAAATTAGAAATCAGATTAATTTTGTATAATTAAAATATTCATGTCGGTACAGCAAAAATGGAGTAATTATTGACTTCCGTTTCGACAAAATAACCGCCCATTAATCGGCATCGATAAAAAATAATCGACACAAACAGAAAATACAATAGCGTCAAAATATTGCTATAGTTATTATTTTAAGTCCCTATTAATGTATTAGTTAATGACATTTATTCTGCTGAAAGAACTGATTGACATTTATGTATTTGTGTAATTATTGTCCTCGATGTAACCTAATATTTACCATTACCATGACAAAATCGATAAGTTCAATATTTATGTATCGATCAAATGAATTAACCAATACCGATATATCCAATATATAGGAACAATTCCAGTGGTACATTTCATATACGACATTCCGCTTTCAATCGCACCATTGACCAGTCGAAAAAGAATAATCGACTGTCGATGAACAGATCTTCAAGCTGTCAATTGATATTTTATTTTGATATTGTAACAATTGGCGAGATTGTGTAACCTAATAAAATTTAAATCTCGAAATTTTATATACGAAATACTCTCTAATATTAAGCGTATATTTAATGTTAAAAGTCCCGCGTATATGTATCGGTTAGTTGGTAGATTTTGCTAAAATTTGTATAAAAACAACATATATATCGTTTGGTGTATCCGCATATACGCTATTTTACGTTGACAGTGAAGTGAACTATCTCTCGCACTACAATTATTCACGTATCGGATGTATTTCATAGGACGCTGGCCTGTGCGTTATCGACTTGTTTAAGGTACAAAAACATGATTTTACAATTGCAATATTAAATATTGACATGGCATTTTTATTCAGACAGTATTTGTCTTAAATAATTTTACAAATTTTGCATTTATCTATGTATATTTAAAGTGGTATTTTATTTTTCTATTCATTACCCTAAGGCACAACTTTTGTGTCTATAAAATATAAATGCATTTAAAAAGCACCATAAACATTTAACGATTTTTTTATCGATAACAATGGGCATTTGATATTCAAAGTAATAGTCGATAGCGCACTTATCTTCCGCTTCCATTATATAGCGCTTCGACAATAGGTGCCATCAATTGTATAACTTATTAGTATGGTTTCCAAAGCTTGTATATTATTCACATATGAAGTTCAAGCAATTCTGAGCTCTAGCACATTGCACACATGTGTTTATCGCATAATAATTCGCTAAGTCCATTTTTCGCATATCGCCTTCCCTTGTCAATATATCGACAAGCCGAAAATCTTCCTTACATATAACTACTATACTTAGTACTATAATTTGATTGTAAATCTAAATTATTGACTAATATTAAATTGCAATTATGTGAAATTATCTCAACACTTATTTTATGTAAATATATCTCTAAATAAAGAAACATTTGAATGATTTTGTTGTTTTATTGTAAATTGGTAAGTACTGCAAGTTTAGTGAAATGTATTGCAAAATTCAGACACGATCGGTAAATTGTATATAGCTTTAAAATCAGTTGTCTGCAAAATCCAAATGTCAGTTTTATTAAAAGTAGCTACCAAATTAAAAATGGAAATTTGAAGGATATTGATAAATCTCTGTATGGTTATTCCGTGATTTCTTTTTTTTCCACTAGATTTCAGTTATTGCCTTGGTTATTACTTGACTTAACGACTTATTAACAAACAGGAACGGTATGAACTGCAAATAATCAAAATCAACCAATCAAAATCATTTGCTACAAACATCGAAGTTAAAAAAACATTACTTGGTTTTAAAGAAATAACTCTGTCAACTGAAAAAGTACTAGGGCAGCAGAAATGTGTGAGAGATTATATTCCATTCTACCCACCATAATGTAAATAAAAAATAAACAAAGTTTATCTACATTTTTTTGATATTTCTGAGTTCTTAATATAGCTCGCTGTCAAGTGAAAATGTACTAGGGCACCAGAAATGAGCAGGAGATTGCTTATTCTACCCACCACAAGAATAATTAAAATATGTAAAATTCACCAATCTACCCAGTTTTATTTTGTTTTTCGTATTCGTATTCCTTAATTCTCAAGAAAACTCGCTGTCATCTGGAAAAGTACTAAGGCAGCAGAAATGAACAGGAGATTGCTGTTTATTCTACCCACCATAAGATTAATAAAAAAAAGAAAACCTTGTAAAATCCACCCACATCTTTTATTTTTTTGAATTTCTTAATTCTCAACATAACTCACTGTCAAATGAATAAGTACCAGGGCACCAGAAATGAGCAGGAGATTGGTTTTTATTCTACCCACCACAAGAATAATAAAATTACTTAAAACTCATAAATCCACCTACTTCATATTTTTGTTTTGTATTTATTTTTGTGTTAACATTTACCTTCATAATTGTGATAATTTTTAGATCTGAGATGTAAATTATGTTGTTAAAGTTTGATGTGATTTCACCATGCAAGTTGAACTAAAATGAAAAAACAAAATAAAACGCACATTTTCTACAAATACAATTTTATTCAGCAAGTCACTAGGTTAATCAACACTTAAAACAATCTTAGTCTTTGTACAAGGCAATTTTTGTAACACCTTCTGATTCACACGGTTCAACAAATCGAAATCAGAAACTTTAACACCAAAAACATATATCTTTACACAGACTTTTAATATTTCTGATGATTTGAAATCTACAAGTCGATGACTCGTAAGTAATCATTTTTCAATTTCAATCTGTCGAACAAATCCACAGCTCAAATTTTAATACATATAAAATTATAAAACTTATATAAAATGAAAAATCACGAAAATATAATGTTCGTATTGATATTACACGTGGCATTTCAAGATAATTTTATTTTAATATCTAGTGAATTTTATGGATTTGGATATACAATAAATTTACATATAATTTATAATTATCTTTGCTTCTAAGAGAAGCATTAGTGGGGTGATATCTATAGTCAGTAAAATCAAAGTGCAACATCGATATAAACTATTATATATATTCAACAATATAATACATATTAGCAAGTGAGTATTGCGATATTACATAACATATATATTATACATAATTAATCTCGTAAGTACGTAGACTGGAAAATAAAAATGCATTACAAAAAATCATTGAGCTTTCAAATCGTATCGTCGAGGAATGTGTTTATGAAATAAGGTATTAAAAAAACATAAAGCGTTTTGTTTCGTTAACAATAAGATTTCGCAACCACTTCGCACCATTTCATTTTCTCATAATTTCTGTAAAAATAAACGTTTATTTAATTTAAGTTAAATGTAACAAGAGTCGCTATTTATCGATAGTCTGTGGACTCTCGTTTTACTATCGATATTTTATAAATCTACTGTCATATTTATCGCAAACAATAATAAATTTCTTCCTAACTGAACAGTAGATTTTAATTATAAAATAGTAATAGATACAACTAGATTCGCTAACCTTTAGACATAGCACTAACTTGGGATTACCATACACGATGAGATTTTTGCTTTCGCGACACCTCGTTAGGCAAGTGACCACTTTCTCAATAAAGTTATGAGAAAAATAATACTTTGAAGAACAACACATACATTTAGCGATTAAGACTAAATTAATATAAATTACTCTAGTTTTGGTGCGTGAATGATACACTCGTGTGCGTGCGTTTGTGTGGATAAATGCAAGTATAATACGAAAGGATTGGAAAGTCGGTGATTGATATTTCCTTGAGGTCGATAATTAACCTATTTTGCAGGCTGGAAACAATAACAAAATCATTTTTAGTACAAAACCTCCCATGAAATCCAAATTAGATTTTTTTTTACATGATCAAATCCAATTTTTAGCTTAGTATTCGCATTCTGATAACAAACAAAATGTAACATATAACCAAAACTTTAAACATTAAACGTGTAAGCAAGGGAAAAGCTTTATTTTTAGGGTAGTGTTAGTCACTACTTAACATAGTAAACAAATCCTATACAGGCCGACATAATCATAGTAACCACTAACAGCAAGAAATGCACTTCGTTTGAGCTCACAGATTTACTGCAAATAAACTTTAACGCACCAAGAATCCTGTTGAGGCATAAGTTTGAAGAGAGTAAATACATCAAGTAAAAACTTTATATGAATTACTTTTTTTATTACAATGAATGGCGAGACGAGCATGCCATTCGCCTGATGCTCACGCTCACGGACAGTAGCAAAACCAAACACCATGAATTACATAGCAATGGTTGGGATTCCACTGCGCTCGCCATCCTGAGACGTAAGATGTTAAATCACATTATGTCCAGTAGTTACTCTGGTTACAATGTCCTTCAAACTGGAACACAAGAGTGCATAACTCTGCTATTTGGCGGGAGAAATAAGACATTGTACTATGAAATAGGTATCACTAAGACAGAATAGTCGTGGGCTCCCTATATTAGTCTATCAGCCCATAATCATGTCATGATATAAACTCAAAGATATAGAAAGGATTCAAATAACTATTGAGGCTTTATCTACCTAATCCTAGATAGTATGGGCCCAATACAAAATCGAAATATATCTATTAATATATTTTTATGCCGTGTTATCTATAACTATGCTAGTGTATATATTTGTATGTTTAGTTTAGCACATAATATGTCTAGTTTAACAGCAAGACGTTCTCGAAATGAAGTAACCATTGTGGAGCGAAAATTATTTAACGTTTAGCACAACCAATTTCAGTGCACACACGGAAATTTTGTCAAATTCTTGCGCTCGTTTCAAATATATCGTGAAATTAATGAACAATGAAGATATAATTATAAATCGTATAAGATCTTCTATCGCCGAAAAAGCTGTTGTACAAAGAAAGAATGATAGTTTATTTCTCTTAACATTTTATTACTTTAGACATGTTTTTACTTTTATATTACGAGTATAAATGCAATTTATATTTGAAAGCATTGTCAAATAATGCCTTAAACAGATTTTTTACTTTTATTTGTAGTTCCTAATTTCGCCACATGCCAACTTATGGTTGATGCGCTGTACTGTATACTCTCAGAAATATGTTCTGTATTTAGTTGATTTAAATTCGTTGCTATCTTTGGGGTATTATTAGAAAGATATTTCGAATATTTGCACTGCGCATGTACCAACCGCCAACCCGCACTAGGCCAACGTGGCGGACTATATGGCCTAACCCCTCTCAATCGTACTCTCGATTGTAGGAGATCGGTGCCCTGCAGTGGGACGTATTTGGGCTGATAGATACAGAATGTACCATCCAGGACGATCGCGGAAACACACTGGAAGGAGACGGAAGATACTGTTTGCGTAAGAGTGACAAAGACAAAATTGACAACTGCATTACATCGCTTATTTGTAACAAATTTTGTTCGTAAAGTCCTCTGCGAATGCGTCAATGATTCTATTCATTAATATTATATCTTCATTTCCATTAACTGCACGAGATATGTTAACAACAAAGCGCGGGTTATAATAACCTCAGAGTTGACACTAATCACCAAATAACTTGAGATGTTTTCCGAAAACGATTAGTTTTGTATTAATAATAATATAAACGTCATTGCTTTCCACATATCGCATACTTAGCAAGGTGACCGAATTCTAAATGAATCTTGAATGTCATACATGTTGATTCTTATTTTAACTATCTGTGACATTTTTCGTTATTTTTGATATTGAAATGAAATAAATTTTGTGATATCTATGTCAAAATAGCTGATTATGCTGCTGAGACGAAGGTTGTAGATTCAAATCCCAGGATTCGTCTCTGAATTTACGGTGTTATTTATGTATGGACAGTAGATACCACGCACTTTAACAAAAAAGACACGAGGAAACCTGCATACCATGAATATCTATCCATTTATGTGATGTCAATTAAACTCATTAGACAAGTACTGCGCCCAGCAGCGATTACAGTCCGACATATTTTAGAAAACCAAAACCCATTTTTTTTTCTATATTGAAAGCTTTTTGCATTTTTCTTTTTGTAAACCCGGTCACCAACTAAGAGCGATATTTGGGCGCGCCTTGCCGTAGTCCCGGTGAGTGGATGTGTGAGTTCAGTCGGCCTTGCGGGGCCTGCGCTTGCGGACCTCAGCGGGCTTGTCAGCCTCCGCGGGGGCGCAGTCCCCGCCGGCCGGCTTGTCTTTCTCGTCGTCAGAGGTCTGCAAAACAAAAAGACATTATACAAACGCACCGAAACAAATATTTGTGTGAACCACAGATATTTGTTTCGGGTTTGGGTGTTTGTGAGACCGAAGTCTCTCATAGTTCTTGATACCCACGACACAAAACTCGATCTTAGTGTGGGGTCAGGACTATGTATGTGACTGTTGGGTGTATTTATTTATTATTTATTATTGCTTGCTAGTTACAAAAGGACAATTCAATTAAGATTCACCTGTAGCGCAAAAAATAAATTATTTGGCTTACACTGATCGGTAACTTCGTACTAATATTTTAAGCGATTCTAAACCTATTCCATCTTTTTGGGTACTTATTTTATTTGCCTTTTTTTTGCTATGAATGGCTGGACGATCATGCCATTCGCCTGATGGTAAGCGATAAGACCGCCCATGAACAGTAGCAAACTAAACAACACCATGAATTACAGAGGCATTCCACTGCGCTTGCCATACTGAGACAAACTGTTAAGTCTCAATATGTCCAGTAGTATTCTTGCTACAATGTTCCTCAAACCGGAACACAACAGTGCATATGCAATTCCAGTATGGTTGTTTTTCCTTCTCTGTACTGTATTTATTTAAAAATACTCACATCGCTGGGCGAGTTCTTCTCAGCGTCGCTGGTGCCGTTATCCTCGTCGTCCACAATGTCGTCGTTTATCAACTCCTGTACAAATGAAAATAATTGGAATATAACTATTTCAATACAGCTTTTTCCATTGTTAGAAATTGTTTTACAGTCGGAAAAAACACTTGTGCATATCTGTTATAAATTATTTATTCTAGTCTTCTACAATTAATAGTTGAATTAAAAGTGCTTAGGTAATATTCCACAATGCTGGCCTCATGGTTGGCGGACTGTACATCATATAAATAAAGATAACTGACGAATCAATAGCTATAAAGCAACTATCCCGTTTTAACACGGAATACCTAATAATCGAAATGCTATAAGCAAGGATCGTTGGCAGGCTATTTACTTCCACCAAGCACTGAATCTCAGCGAATCTCTGGGAATCTCTGGAATATGTTTAACCCACGACAAAATCAATGAACCTTTAAAATGTATGAGTTAAAAATAAGATTTTCACTTTCCTCCATACAAAACGCGAGTGAATCAATCAATAAGTGTATATTTTGACAAAATTCAGTATTGTATGGAAACTGGACAGTTACCTGGTCATCATCAGACTTCTCCTTGGCGTCCTGGTCTCCCTTGGCGCGGCGGTCCAGCTCGGCCTGCGAGATCATGATCTTGTCGGTTCTACGTGGAGGGTACAGCAGGTCGATTATGCACACTAGGATCTGAAAGTCAAACATGTTATTATTATTTCTATCGGGAGAATAAAATCTATAGATAGAATAAAATAGGAACAGGTAGGAAAATATCGTAGCCTAATACATATAATATGTATTAGGCTTCCAACAATCGCACTTGCCCAAGGAAACAGAACAATAAATTGATTTTCTCTTAGTGATATTACCCTGGTCAAACCGACCCATTCATGCAGCAATCCAAAGTATCTACACTACTACACTCACTTTTAAATGTAACCAATATGTTGTTTAAATAAAATATAACACACAACAAACTTACCAGTCCAAGCAGCGCTCCAATGAATATGGTGGCAACAGCGAATATGAGATAAGATCCCCACGTCGGCAGCCCGTATGTCTCCATCAACATGTTGTGCACGCTCTGAGGATAATACAATAACTGTGTTATTATATTGATATATAGAAGTATATTATGGGATGATAGACTATTATGAAACTGATGAAATGAATTGATTAATTCCAAATAAATCTGATATGAGATGATTGTACTGAGATATTTAATATGTAAGGTACTCAATGTACTGAAATTTTAGCTATAAAAGAAGTCAAAATTATATGGCTTAAAGTAATTTAATTTCATATTTATATGAAAAATATTTGTCATTGTGTCCTATTATGTTTTAGTATAGTTCATGAAACTCAGCTGTATTCTATTGGTGTAACAATAATAGGAATGTTAGTTACAATTTTCGAATAAGCTTGCAATGTTACTAATAAATTATATTCAATGATATCTCTACTGTATATTTGTTTTACTAAATAGATTATAAGATACCATTGTCACAAGTAGTTTCCTAGAAAAAAATGCACTTTAACACTCCATCTAATTTAATAAAATTGAACTGTGCCTCTTGAATGAACCTTAATCTCATCAGATCTTCACCTTATAAGAACCTCTTTCTTATAAGAATTAATAAAAAAAATAACCAAAATACACATAGACAATATTTTTTACACTAATCAAAATACATTCCGACCTATTCAACAGCACATGCACCTAACACAACACAACAGTACAATACTAACTAAATACTTGAGTCGACATACCCTGAGCGCCTGGCTCAGTTTGAAGAACTCTGCCACGAGGCTCATCTGCAGCGAGGGCGGCGCCTTCCAGCTGGGCACGGGCTCCGCCCCGCGCCAGCGCTCCTGCTCCACGTACGACAACATCGAGTCCACGTCGCGGGGACCCTTGTATTGGCGGAACTCGCCGGACTTCACACTGGAATATCACATTTGGCTTATTAAGGACTGCCTCGGTGGCGTAGTTGTATTACGGTACGGTTACAAAGCTGAGGTCTCGGGTTCAAGTCCCGGGTCGGGCAAAGTGATATTGGATTTTTCTATTCATTATCAGCCCGGAGTCAGGAATATGTGCCCGATATGGCGATAGGCTCGCCCCCTATCACATCGTGGGACGTATCATACAAGGCGAAATGTGGGTGTCCTGGTGGCGCCTCTGCCTACCCCTTCGGGGATAAAGGCGTGAGTTTATGTATGTATGACTTTTACGTGATATTTGCTATCGTGAGATGCTTTTGTACGTTGACACGTTCTAAATAATGAATATGTCGAAATTGCAACTGTTCATAGTTCACGCGTTACGTCGCATTCCTGCGAGACAGTGGTACCGCCCCAAACCTACCCATTCATGCTGTCATGACTCACAACAGCGTGGCTCTACCACTTCGGGATATAATTCTTATTGTTAGTCATATTTATGTTAATATACTAATTTGAAATGGAACTGCTGTACTGTATCAGCTCATTATTGCCCACTACTGAACAAGGGATAGACGTACTTCCCTTCGATTAAGAAGGCTGAGGTGAAAATTCACCACGCTTGCCTGTTGTAGGTTGGCGCACTTCACACACCGTAGATGTATAATTAACATCTCTATGGAATGAAAGTTTCCTCACATTTTGGACAACACTCTAGTCTTCGAACTCAGAATCAAGTTCAGGTTATTTATATTAAACTCACTGGAATATAGTAGGCAGCGCGGTGACGACGAATCTTCCGCTGAGTCCAGGCGACTTGGTGACGTCAACCGCAGCCGTTTTCATTGCAAGCGACTTCCGAGCCGCCCGGGAGGACAGCTCCCGCCAGGCTGGGGCCAGGGCATTGCACGCAGGACACCATGGTGCGTAGCTGCAACCAAACAGACATATAAATACACCCAAGAGTCATACACATAGTCCTGACCACTAAGATTCGGGTTGTCTGAAAGATATCGCTAACATCGAGAACTACAATTACGATATAAAAATCGAACCAGTGACTTTAAATTACTGGGTAGATAATATAAACTACCATTCTGACAATATACAGAGTATATCAAGACTGCGACCGAAAACGAAGCCAGGTGGTAGTATTAGTGACTTCAGACACAATGCAACTAAAAATTTCGCAAAAAAAATCGTCACCTTTTTGTTGGTAATTTTTTACATATCGTCGTATTTGGGTGATAAATACATAGTTTTCCTAAAATAATGATGTACACCTTTTTATTTTTTAAGACACAATGGTACCATAGGGGTTAAATTACTATTTTTGCAATAACTAGGAATTTACTACCCAAACACAATGATTTTTTAAAAATTGCAAAATAAATCTGTCACTTATTTTACGAAATTTTTATTTACATTGTGTCTGTAACAACTAAAACTACCACCCGGCTTCGTTTTCGGTCGCAGTCTTGATATACCCGGTATAATTAAGATACAATATTCGTAGCGACACAGATTCGCAGGTCAATGGTTCGACACGAAATCAATTTTCCTAGACTATTTTTCTGACCCAGTTGATTCGTAAAGCTAGAGCATTGATTGAATAAAATTGTTCTGTTTCTATCTTATATTGTATAGACAAATTAACATTGCCCGACTAGACAAAGGTTTTTAACATTACATTGGCCGAATTTTTGTACATACGAGTACCTACTTTGCCCTAAAGCAATAATTTTGACTGTACCGGAAAAAAAGGAGGGGGAGGTCATTTATACAACTTCTGATAAAATGGTTAATGTGTTTTATTAAAAAGATTTATATATTGTGACTGCCTCGGTGGCGTAGTTGTACTACGGTACGACTACAAAGCTGAGATCTCAGGTTCGAATCCCGGGTCGGGCAGTCATATTAGGTTTTTCTATTCATTATCAGCCCGAAGTCAGGAATTTGTGCCCGATATGGCGATAGGCTCGCCCCCTATCACATCATGGGATGGAACATACAAGGCGAAATGTGGGTGTCCTGGTGGCGCCTCTGCCTACCCCTACTGGGATAAAGGCGTGAGTTTATGTATGTATTAAAAATACCTGTGCAATCTAGTGTACACCTACTTGTCTCGCTACACCGCCTGCAGTATTGTTCTACAACGACCTTGTATTATCGCCAGACCAATAAAACATCGATAATAAAAACAAAACATGCGATACAATGTTTACAATGACATCACACGGTAAGAAGTGATCTCATTATGCAAAACGCATAATATTAGAATTCAGACAGCATTAATTATGCAGTGGGTGAATTGTGAAACAAGTTTGAAATGATTAGGCAGTTAATTATTATTGTTTCGGTGCGGGAATCGAACATGCGACCTCAAGTTGCACATCCGGCGTCTAACCAATTACCAAATGCGCCACGAAGGCCATGCGCCATATAACAAGGACTGTTGTTAAAACCTCCCGGTGGCCGTAACGCGCATAATTATAAAAAGCAAATATTGATTTATCATAAATAAGAACCCGTGTCAATAAGTTCGTAACCAATCCACCGCTTAATTTTTTCATGTAGTTGCCATGCGAATTTTTTTGTACTGACAATATGACCATAATGTATGTACATACATACATAACTAACGCCTTTTTCCCAGAAGGGGTAGACAGAGGCGCCACCAGGACACCCACATTTGGCCTAGCATGTTTCGTCCCACAATGTGATAGGGGGCGAACTTATCGCCATATCGGGCACAAATTCCTGACTCCGGGCTGATAATAAATAGAAAAATCCAATATACCTTTGCCTGACCCGGGATTCGAACACGAGACCTCAGCTTTACAATCACACCGTATTACAACTGCGCCATCTAGGCAGTGTATGTACTATGTACGTGAATGAAAAAACACCAATTTCCACACATAAAGTTAGTAACTATAGTTTTTACTATATTTGACGTGCTTGTACTTAAAAGTAAAGGTAGTGACGTCCGAGTGGATTATTCACCAAGGCAAGATGGTTTTCTCTCGCTTGGCGATATTATGTCGGCCTGGTAATATCCGGATGTAAGCAGTAAACGTAATATAATCATAATAATATCTTGGAAAACGTAGCATGGGACTTCCTCTGGCCATATGGCGAGACGACTTGCGCAAGAGGGCCGGCAGCGACTGGATGCGTAAAGCAGCAGACCGGGCTCTGTGGAGTTCCTTGTGAGATCCCTATGTCCAGCAGTGGACCGCAACGGGCTGATGATGATGATGATGATGATGAAGCAGTAAACAGATGAGAACCCGAAACGCGACTTACTACGTGGGTCACTTTGACGGGTCCGTAACCGCTATGTACTGTGGTCGATGCACTGATATTTTAAAAGTAATTTTTCTATGTCCATAAATAAATATCAACTCGGCATGCTAGTTCCAATTGGTATGTTAGAGATTAGATTACTGAAGTGACCAGAGGGGAGCGATCACTTATATGAATCTAAATAAATATTAGCTGCCGCAAGTCACTTAAAATGTATGAAAAAATAAGCGATTTTTGTCGCCTGTGGCATCTGTTTGTAATGCAATTCTCAGCTTGCGTGAAACTGATCAACGACCTTATTCATAGACAGATTTAAAACCCATTTTAGTTATCTAATATTTTGTTTTCTTCACTCACACTGAATCCTAAAGTCATTCGAAAAGGACACAACAATTGATAACTAAAATAGGTTTTAAAGCTGTGAATAAGGCCGTTAAAATTTACCTTTGTTTTAATATTTCAAAAGGAAATAAAGGAAGGATACCATAGTCCAGCATTGGGATTGTATCCTTCTCTTCAGCCACAAGAAGTCCACTGCTAGACATATTTCCTAAGGATTTCTATCATTTTTTTTTTATTGCTATGAATGACGAGACGAGCCTGCCATTCGCCTGATGGTAAGCGATACGACCGCTCATGGACAGTAGCAAAACCAAACAACACCGTGAGTTACAAGGCATTGCTTGGCATTCCACTGCGCTCGCCATCCTGAGACATAAGATGTTAAGTCTCGATATGTCCAGTAGTTACTCTGGCTACAATGTCCTTCAAACCGGAACACAACAGTGCATTTACACTGCTGTTTGGCGGGAGAAATAGACATTGCGGTGGTACCTACCCAGGCGGCCTCTCACATATTATGAGAGACCTACCACCATCATGACCTATTGGAAGCATCCTGAATGCGACTTCCTGCAACCTTAACCAGAAGATTTAGTATACTAAAATATTTGGCAACTTATGTGTCTGTTTCCAAGTATAAAGCCTTCGTATATTTGTCAGCGAGTAATGCATCATGCGACACGACATACTAGGAACCAACTCATTACCACGAACGGTAAGACAGGTTATGATGTAACGCCTATACGCCGAATGAATCATTGGGCAAAATGTTTTGTGCATATGATTTAACACAACATGACAAGATTTAATAATGTGAAAGAAGTGTGTAGGGATTTAGGATCGTAGGTTGTAGTATTTAATAGTCTCTGCCTACCCTATGGAAATAAAGGCGTGAATTTCTATGTCTAAGACATAGGGGCAGTGTTAATATAATAAACTGTCGACCAATGTCTTTCTCTGGTGTATTACGTATAAAAATATCAAATAACATGGCTACACATGGGTTTGCACGTGACTGTAAGCCGCAGTTTAAGTTTGAATACAATATATTACGAGTAAATTGACGAGTGATATAGTTTACGCCAAAGCAAAGAGTTGTCTTAATGTCGTATTTTTTTATACTGGTACACCTGATGCAAACTGTAGTGCATACAAATAGTTTCCAATAAGACCTCTAGGTAATTGGATATACAAAAAGAAGCAGAAAATCAGAGGAAGCAGGAACATATGTTGAAAGACAGACACAGCAAAGACTTAGCAAAGCTCTAGAGTTTAGATGGAAGGAGACCAAATGGATTAGATTGCATGATAAAATCTGGGGCTATCACTTCTAATTCTGAAGCTATATGTCCTCATATTAAACAGTGAAACAAAATTGTGTGAGCCTTGAGCATCAAATATTTTAATGTTGTTCTGACCCAATGTTGCAGCTACACAAATATTTGTATTGTGTCTGAATGTCGTACAATATATGAATTTAGATTATAATACTCATACTATAAAACATATTTCCACTGTGATGTAGAGACTTCAAATTCACAGAGAATAACTGCATATTCTGCAGCAGATAAATTTTATAAAACTAAAAATACAAATATAAATACTATTTAAATCATACACTGGCCAATGTTTATAGCAATATTGTAGCAGAAATAATAATAAAATGAAGGATAGATTTATTTGTAACCATTTACTATGTATCAAGTTATCAGTAACTTGTGTTAAAGAGTCATTTATAATGGCTGTGGAAAACCAAGTAATTAATCTTTAATTATATTCTGTAAGTTTTAAAAAGACAATTTAAGTGGAGAGATAAGCTAATGTAATGTTGTTTGTTCATTACAACTTAAAGGAAAAATACTCTGAATGTATTAATTATTGCTAAATATATCCTAAAGATTGTATTATAGTATATGCACTCATTGTTTCAGCACTTATAATTATTTTTTTTGTCATTGTAGGCAGGTGAGCTAGCAACCTGTCTGATCACTGATGGTAGGCGGCTACTGCTGCTCATGGACCTTTGCACTGCCAGGGATCCAGCACAACAAAGTCACTACCTACCTTAAGGAGAGTACTCTCTTTCTAATAAAACGTTATACAATTTAATAATAATAATAAATTGTTCTTAAATAATAAGGTAATTAAATAATTAATGAATAAAATCGTTAACAAAAATTGTATAGAACCGCTTGATATTAAAATACTTTTCGCACTAGGCAGGGCCTGTACCATGAGACACTTTTATGTTTATTGTATTCTATATGGAATGTAATTTTAGGGATTCGAAACCGCACCACGTCAGCTAAAATACGTATTACCAATAAAGGCAGGTGCGAGTAGTTCTAATTGGATAATTTGTTTAGATAAATACATTCTTGTACAATATAGAGTATTCTGACTCATTTATTTAGGACTTCATAAAATACGAAATAAATATAAGTTTAGACTTATTTACATTTTTACACTAAATGAACATAAAAGCCTATTGCGATAAACAAATAAAACCGAAGTCCGAAATGCAAGATTCCATCATGGTCGGCAGTTTACACAATAGACAATGCGTCACGGTTTTCAAAACGGTATTTTAGCGGACCCTAATGTAGCCTTGAAATGGTTAATGAACTTTACCAACTCCTTTTTGTTACGAACATGAACTCAAAATACCCTAAAAATGTATCCCACCACATGGAAAAGGGTTTAATTAGGTAATAAAAGCTGTATTTCGAGAAAAAGACACGTAATTATCCGTATTTTAGGTATAAAACTATCCAACACGTTTTGCTTTCGGCGAGCCGGCCGATATTTATACTCACAATTCAACCATCCATTCTCCTTCGAGGATGTCTCGCCAATTGTCTTCATCTAATTCCCGGTTTGCACTCGCGTAATTTGTAAAACAACATAATAAAATTGCAAAATAAAAGGAAAAATGTAAAATTTTAGAAGCTGTGTGTACGCGCGCCATGTTTGATAGTGCAGGGTTGCCAAGATCGAAATTCGAAGGTTTTTATTACTATATACATGGTAGGTATTCGTAAATAATGGTAGAAAATAGTAATAAGAATGAAGTTATTTTATACAAAATATTATTTTTCAGGATTACAGTAAAATATTTTCAATATAAACGCTATAAAGATGAACTATACACTGAACTGAACAATTAATGTATTAAAAGATAAGATAATTACGACTGCCATCTAGTGAATCAGACGTGAAACTTGCAACATTGCCTGTCCTTTTTAGATTCACTAATTTTACAGCTAGATGACGCTACACACATTTTAGAAACATTGGGCTTGAGTAATAATACAAAAATAATAACAAGTATTCAAAAATATTATTAATTCGTATGTTAAAAATAATAATCGAATTTATGTATCATAATTATCAACGGACAACGGGTGATCTATTGGTGAGCATAGACCATTCGAGGCTTGGTAAAAACAAAAAGCACCTATTTTCTGGTGGTAGGTCTCTTATATTATATGGGAGGCCACCTGGGTAGATACCACCGCAAATGCACTGTTGTGTTACGGTTTGAAGGACATTGTAGCCAGAGTAACTACTGGACATATGGAGACTTGACATCTCATGTCTTAGGATGGCGAGTCCAGTGGAATTCCTAGCAATACTTTGTAATAGTTTAGTTTTGCTTTTGTCCATGAGCGGTCGTATCTCTCACCATCAGACGAATGACAAGCTCGCCTCGCCATCAATCGCAAAAAAAAAAAACCACCATGCTGGTCTAGTGCGGATCACTCATATGCAATGGGTCGATTTATATTATATGCATATGGCTGAGTCTAGCACTGTTGCGCTCTTGTTTGAAGGAGCATTACCTCTGGGTTTGACGAGCGCAGTGCCTTGCATTGCATAGAATCATCATTTTTTTAAAATAAATCCACCCAATAGTCACATACATTGTCCTGGCCCCACACTATGATCGAGTCTTGTATCGTGGGTATCAGGAATTACGAGAGACTTTTCAGTCTCACAAACACCCAGACCCGAAACAAATATTTGTGGTTCTCACAAACATTTGTCTCGTTGCGGGGATCGAACGCGGCCTCGCGTTTCACAGCCGGCGTTCAACTAAATGCGCCACGGAGTATGTTAACATTAAGTTGGGGGTTGCCTTTAGTTAATAGTTATTGCTCATCTTTTTGGGCAGGCGCTTACCACGAATTGACAGCCTCCGTGGCGCAGTTGGTGAGACAACGTCTGGTAACGAGAGGCCGCGTTCGATTCCCGCACCGAGAGATATGGTGTGAACCAAGTGTTTAGTAAGTATTTGTTTCGGGTGTAGGTGTTTGAGAACGAAAATTATCGTAATTCCTGATGCCCAAGATACAAGACTCTTATGGCCTTACCCATAGACAGTTTTAAAACCAATTTTAGTTATCGAATAATTTGTCTCGTTCGAACGACTTTTGAATTCAGTTTGAGCGAAGAGCACGAAACATTCGATAGCTAAAATAGGTTTTAAAACTGTCTCTGAATAAGGCTGTTAGTGTGGGGTTAGGACTATGTATGTGACTGTTGGGTGTATTTATTTATAAATCAAGACTTGGCTGCGTTTCCATTGAATCTCAGATGAGCAGAAAGGAGGGGAGATGCAGAAATCGCACAAGCTATGCCCAAGGCATGGATTAATTACATTAATAATGACTTAAATGTCCAATCTATTGGTCATTTCTTACATCTCCGTTTCGCTCATCTAGCATACCCAACGCCATTTAAGGTCTTGAGAAGCTTTTACATACATAGATACTTAGATAGTTACATAAACTCATGCCTTTTCCCAGAAGGGGTAGGCGGAGATGCTACCAGGACACCTACATTTCGCCTTGTAATTTCCGTCCCACTATCGGACAAAATTAATAAGCGATCCCAATCCCTATCTAAGGATCGATCCGGAAAATAGACCAATCAGAATACATCAAATGCGAGCGTGTCGACAATACCTTGAGCCCATTGGTCTATTTCCACGATCGATCTTTAGATAGAAATGAAGATCGTTTATTAATTTCGGCCATATGTGAAAGAGGGCGAGCCTATCGCCATATCAGGCACCAAATCCTGATTCCGGGCCGGAATAGAAAAATCCAATATCACTTTGCCCGACCCGGGTGTCGAACCCGAGACCTCAGTTTTGTAATCGTACTGTAGCTCAACTACGCCACCGAGGCAGTCCACTGCTTGCTTGCTATAATATTTTCACAACAGAATATAACACATGTGTAGGTGTTACATGCGTGGTGTCGATGACGGTGTAGACTTGCAGCGGCCGTGTAGGGCTTCGGTCCTTCGTCACGCGGCTCACGGCTTCGTCTCATATCGATCGGACACGTTGCACGCACTGTAGAGGGGACTGCTGTTTGGAAGTATAAACAAAACGCGATACGAACTCAATAAATAAAAATACTCCTCAGTCACTTACGTGAGGTCGATGGATGTGGTGGATGGACGCGGAGGGACATGGGAGAATGTCAGGTTTCTGAAGACGACATTAGGGACAGAGCGAAGGGGAGAAGAAAAACGAAGACAGCTGACCCCATCACCATGTGGGATTCATAGCTTGGAAGCGAGAGAGACAGAGAGTCACATACATGATACATAGCCCTGACACTATATTAAGATCAATTAAGTTTTGTGTATCAGAAACTACGAGATACTTTTGTCACAAACACCCTTACCTGAGACAAATATACTGTACTTGTTGGCCTCACAAACATTTGTCTCGGTGCGAGGATCGAATACAGGGCATCTCGTTTCACAGCCGGCGTATTACCAACCATCGACAGTACGATTGAGAGGGGTTAGGCCATTTAGTCCGCCTCGTTGGTCTGCCGGCTACACCGTTATTGTGCGTGATAATTGATTTATCAAACACATGGCTCCGAAAACTCAGGCGTGTGCCCTGGGATTCGAACCCGCGAGCCCTCTTTCGATACTTGGCAGACAGTTTCGGTCCATTACCAACAGGCTACCATGCACTTCCCGCCACCCTGGTAGAGCCTGACCATTCCTACAGTATCCATTCCATGGAGTATAGCTCCAAGATAAACAAATATCACCAACAGTCACACACAGACTCCAGACCTCACACTAAGATACCAAGTTTTGTGTCGTGATACGAGAGATTCTTTGGTCTCAGAACACCCAGACCCGAAACAAGTATTCTACCTACACTAGCTTAGTTGGTGAAATGCATTTTCGGTATACCACTTCAAAAAATACGTAGCTTTAATCCTAACATTTTCTGTATCAGAAACTTTTATTTTAGTGCTGAGATTGAACCCATGGTTTTTGTTTCACAGCCGGCTCGTCACTCACTAAGCCACGGAGACTCGGCTACTCCATCGCGCAGTGTATAACGATTTAAATAAATAGATATCGATCAAATCCTCTGTGACACTTGTCACACATCAAAATATTTTACGCGCTTTTTTTGATACGTCACTCGATTCTCTAGGGTCAGGGGTGGCAGGAGTTCTAATTAAAATGAGCATGATTAGACTACTCTATGGTTATTCTATATTAAAATATGTTACATGGTTTGGTTTTATGTTAAACATAGAGTTCGAGAGTTCACGTAAAAATGTATAAACTGATGGGAATTCGTGAAAAGTTTTATACTGCAGAACTGCAGACACATTTGCATAATACATATTTCTATGACCGGACATCATTTCGAAGTCAGTCCTTTCGGAATATAAATATAAAAATATTAATTACGCCCTGTCCCACATAACTTACAAGCCGTCAAAAGCCAAAAAGTGGTTTTGGCACAAAAGAAATGTAAGTAAATTTTAATTTTCGCTTAATCATATTATAATTTATTTGAAGTGCGAACGTTTTTTTTAAACGTTGCTTTCGGAAATGGTCAAATCAATACGAGTACACCTTCATATAGATTGGCAATCGTCTTTTTTGTAGCAACAAACGTCTGTTTATTTATACTTGATTCATATGAAGTAATAAAATCGGCAACCCTAAACAATGCTCCAATTTCATTTCAAAATTCGAACGCCGCCTCCGAGTCTATGGTCGAAGTTTTATTTTTTTATATTTTCGAATATCGAACTGCATCCTTTTTTTCTCTAAAATAATGTCATTGTGTACGGACATGGTAGGCAGTATCAGATCAAAATGGTGGAATTTAGTGGCGGTTGTAGCGTAACATTGTGTAGTTTTTGTGCGTGACTGGGCGTTTTGGCATTCATCGGCCCACTGGGACCACGATGTGCTGATAAATTGAATATTTTTGGGAATATGTCACTGATGCTATGGGAACTGTTTGGAGCTATTGTAGAGAGAAGTTTTGAGTTGGCTTGAACTGTGGTTTATACTTTATTTACTGTATTGAACATGACCTTACTATTTTATAGCAAAGGAGCGGCAACAGAGCAAATCAAATGATAGGCACTGGTCATCACTGCTATGAAAAACCTAGGAAATAACATTGTCGGTTTTTGACGATGGCTTGTTGAAGAATAGACTGGGGAAGGGTGTGATTATTCAGCGCATGGTAGGCATTTATTAGACTGATAGTAAGTCTATGTTCATGCTAACCTACAACTGTAACTCCTTTTAGTCAGAATCAACATTGTACAATTATTAGCACTGAAGTTTGGCAAGCCTCTCAAGAACACAAGTTGTGTAACGAAACCCTGTCTTTAGCTACAAAAAGCAACAAAATTAAACATAAAATATACAAATAGGAGGAGTTGATAACAAATAATTGTTCATTTCTCCATATTAAAGTAGGAGATAGGAGATTAAGTTCACAAGATATTAATATAGAGTTACAACTGGAGAAGCCTAATGTAAAATACGCATAGACGACATGGGTCATGAGCTCCTTTAACAATAGTTATAACAAAACCGTTGGACCTCATAGCAATGTATTCGAAGTATATAAGACTATAATATATATTATGTATTGCAGTTTTGGTAACTTATACTAATCTTCCAACCGGTTACGGACGGCGCGATTGATTCGGGTAATTTTTGTTGAAAAACACAATCAAACGCTAAGCCCGGCGTCGGGCAGACGACATAATTTCATATCCACACGTCAAGACAGACAGAAATGTGACACGGTTGGTCGATGCTTTTTTTTAATGTCCCTTGTTGGGTGTTGCCAGTTTTTGAATTTTGGATTTGTAATTATCTTTTATTTATTAGTGAAGGAGGATCATGATTATCTCATATCTGAGAGTTCTTTAAGAGAATTTCACGCATGACTAACTTGCATTAGACTAGCATTGTAGGCTGTAGGTTAAAAACTTAAGTAAGAAAGGGTTATTTGTCGCACACATTTTTGCTGTAGGGAAAATCATTACGATGATGTAATCGTGCGATAATAGCTGATCGAAGATACATAGAAAATTGTCTTTTAAATAATCATCACAGAATCACATAATTTCAGTGGTATGTGAAGTACTCTGTCAAGTGTTAGGTCCATTGAATTAGGGCTTCAATCCTTTAACCATAGATTTGAGCCGGTGTCGGTTTTAGCAATGTGGGCGCCCTGGTCTGGCGCTTTATCACCTAGCCTACGGCCGCTACTGACATGACCCATACCCAGCAGTGGGATATCTTGGATGAGTTTTAAAACAATACAGATATGCAAGTCCATTAACAAAATATTTATTACGAAGTAAAGTTCTGAGGTAAAAGGGTTGGACATCGTTGTTCTTTATACAGATTGACAGCCTATTTTTCCCAAATTTGTGGAAAATGTCAGTACTGGCAACACCACACCAGCAAAACAACTATACCATCCGGGCCCGCTTGTCAAATTAGAGCGCGTTCGATATTTAACACTTTGACGCTGGCAGCTAATCCATAAACAATCATTTTTTTATTGTCTCTGGGCCGATGCGCTCCGGTGTCATGGCCGCCGGTAATCCTTTTAAACGCGCGCCTTTATTGTACAACCTGTGCTCTCGTTTTACTTTAAATTGTAATCGGAAACTCTGGAGATTATTATAAAAGCTAATATTAAAGTTTCGTGTGACGATATTTCTTATTTTGTCTGACTCTGATTTTATAAATTATATTCTTGGTCGCATCCATAGGTTTATTTTTAGGGACATATATTTTAATGCCCTCATCGACCGTCTTACAACACCAATTGTCTTCACGTATTTAAAAAAAATATGGAATAAAGGAGAAACTCTAGTTTCCATCTAATTTTGTTCATATTGTTTATTTACTTAGGTATAAACAGAAATTATTAATTCATATAATTATCAGTTTTTACTTACGAAGCTGTGTCGTCGTTAACCAATAGCACCAACCAACATTGGAGTCAAGCCAAATTCATCTAGCTAGGTGCTTGCTAGCCAACGGAAGAAGCTCTGGCGACCGACCGATGACGGAATAGCCGTGGCAAAGATGGCGTAGTCTAACTAAATGTCCGGTTGATAAAGGACAGCAGCATCATCAGCGAGACTATGTGCTACGCAAGATATTATGTTGCCAAGTGTGCTGAGCAATGGCAATACTCCCATAATTGCTGGGGAAGTTTCGCTGTTAGGTTTCTTTATGTCATTAGTGCCAGAAATAATTATCGGATGTGGCATAAATATAATTGGCGAAATATTACTGTAGAGTGTCGACTCAATAAAATGGGAGAAATTTAATCGCGAGGTGAACCCTGGCACCTCTAACGCGTAAGAAGAAAAGAGAGAGAAGAGACAGTGTAGACCCAAATACTATGGACAGATGAGGAAGATTATCAATAATTAATTTGATTAGGACCAGACTGTGTGATCATTTGGTTTGTCTTATCTCATACATACATACATAAACTCACGCCTTTATCCCAGAAGGGGTAGGCAGAGGCGCCACCAGGACACCCGCATTTCGCCTTGTATGTTCCGTCCCACGATGTGATAGGGGGCGAGCCTATAGCCATATAGGGCACAAATCTCCTTGCCAATAATATAGAAATGGAATAATATGGAAATTGGTAAATATTCTAATGTTTTGAGAACCTAGTAATTTCCAAAATCCTAAAACGCGAAACTTATAAAATTTATCCCAAATTATAGCCTATGGTTACTTGATTGTCAAGCTAGCACAAACAGTAACGCCTAAAAAATTATCACCCGTCGATATCCTGATGTCAGTAAAGAATGGGAGATAATTTTTCGCCAAATCATGTAGTGTGGAGTAATTCACAGCACAACACGACAGGTGGCACCTGCGTGTCACGCCATAATGACACAATCGGACGAATCGCGCGTGAACTATTTCAAAATCAATTCCAAATTTGAAAATTGTGCAAAGCGTGAAACGAGTAAAAGTTGCTGGGTCGGTTGTAGTGATTTTGATACATGGTTATTGTACTTGGTCGGTTTGATAATTCTAATTGCAGGTAAATCACAATATATTAAATATAGTGACTATGTCCCGTATGAATACTTGTATTATTCACGTGCAATCAGATATAAATTCCAAACTTGCGAAACCGCCTCGAACCGCAAGTATTAATTATACCTAATATTATTTTACCACATTTCATTTACGTCATGGGTATATCAATATTTTATTTTACAGTGTTAGCATAAACAAGTAAATCGAGATATCAATTGATGATCGATCTTGTTTTGAAGGACAAACAAATTGATAATTGTTATCGTAATTAAAAGATAAAGACATGAAAAACATCAGCAATGATCGTAACACTAAACCCATATCAACGGAACCCTAACAATAGATGCTCGATTATTAAATATTTCGCTTTTTTTTCAATTTTGAATTTGGAACCATCTTCTGTGTGGCCAGTATCGAAATGCGTTTGTCGCGTAATCCTCATGGGATGTGGATTATTAAACTTTTTATCATACTTTTTCTGTTTATTCCTTGAAGGGCAAGGGCAACTTATACAGCCTCGTCGTTGACATTTTTTTAATCAATTATTTTTTAAACACTGCGGGCGACGGGATATTGTACGTACGGAATAAAGTACGGTTTATTAATTTTCTATCAGTCATTGTTGCTTTCTGGTGGCTAGGTTGTCACGCTTGTTAGTTTTGTTATGTTGGTGACACTGAACTTAAGACTTTGAATGAAGGAATGTTAAGTAGGTTTAGGGTCAATGTGGCCGGTGGCGTATGGTTTCAAGAATCACCTTGTTTTTCTTTTAAAGGAAAATAATAGAGATAAGGAATGCATTGCGTACTCATATAAACTTGTGATGTAAAAACCATTTCCTTACTTAAAATGTGCATTACATACTTTTTGTATTTGCAAGAATATATACTTCATCGTACAGGATGGTAAGTTCAGTGCAGTCTATATAGAGGAACCACCGACTATAAATGGTTAACACGGATATACACAGGCTGAAGTAGTAGTAATGGATTCGTATCGTGACATAGTACTTCTGTCATTTGTGGTTCTTTATGCCGGGATTTCCATTATTGTATAAGTTGATTGCTATTTTAGCGGATACGAACACCTTACAACCAATTTTAAGATATCTAGCAATTTAAATTAGTTCTAGTAACTGGCGTAGTTGTATTACGTTACGACTACAAAGCTGAGGTCTCGGGTTCGAATCCCGGGTCGGGCAAAGTGGTATTGGGTTTTTCTATTCATTATCAGCCCGGAGTCAGGAATTTGTGCCCGATATGGCGATAGGCTCGCCTCCTATCACATCATGGGACGGAACATACAAGGCGAAATGTGGGTGTCCTAGTGGCGCCTCGGCCTACCCCTTCGGGGATAAAGGCGTGAGTTTATGTATGTATGTATGTAGTAACTACACAAACTCACGCCTTTATCCCAGAAGGAGTAGGTAGAGGCGCCACCAGAACACTCACATTTCGCCTGGTATGTTCCGTCCATGTGTGGAGGCGAGCATATCGCCATATCGGGCACAAATTCCTGACTCCGGGTTGATAATAAATAGAAAAATCGAATATCACTTTGCCCGACCCGGGATTCGAACCCGAGACCTCAGCTTTGTAAACCTATCGTAGTACAACTACGCCACCGATGCAGTCAGTGGTAACTAGTTAATTCATAAATGAATACAAAATTGTTCATTTGAAATTAGGAGATTATCCTGCATTAGATAATTCGCGCTTGCGTAATAGTTGCTTATAAACAGGAATATACCTAATGTTCTGTGGTTTGAACATACATTTGAATTTGGAATTATTAATGTAGTCTTTCTATATCAGCCCATATACGTCCCACTGCAGGGCACGGGCCTACTCTACAATCCAGAGAATCGATTGAGAGTGGTTAGGCCATATAGTCCACCACGCTGGCCTAGTGCGGGTTGGTGGACTTACATACCGTAGAATTTTTTTTTTATCGCTATTGTATGCAGGTTTCCTCACGATGTTTTCCTTCACCGTTAAAGCGGTGGCCTAATGTAGCTTAATTATTGAGGTATTGTACAAAAATGGACATAGCTAAATTATTGTATCAGAGAAAAATAGCGTAAAAATCTTAAAAAGCTCTAAAAAGTAAAAATAAGTTATCGACTTATTGTTAAAGGGTTTAAGATTAAAATATGGAGTGAAATACATTCATTTTATGGTTAAAAGGTACGGCGTTTGATGATAAGTAATTATTGTAAGGACCCCGAGCTTTACTTCTCTTTCTGTATGCACTATGCGAGGTCGAATTATTTTCTCTCGCACCATTGGGATCTAGCGTGATTAGTGTGTAGGTAAATGCATGATGGTTTGTACATCACTTCTGTATTAAATTTCGATGGGGTTATTTAAATTTCATTTATCTTTGATCTGGTAAATAAGTATTAAAATATAAGGGCTGTGCTTTACGTAGGCAGCAATAGGTAGAGTGGGGGTACTACACTTCTATAAAAATTCGCATTAGGTAACAGCTTCGCTACAACGTTGCTTTCGGTGACTGAATAGCCAAAGACACTGTAACTTGCGCAAACACTTCTTCTCCTCATCCTTGATTATGCCGATGCCAGCTATCTCAAGCCAAATTAGTCAAGTGATTTATCCTTCTCTTATTTCCATCCCAAGGTAGTCGGTAAGAGATTGCTTTGAGCGATACGACCGCCTTTTGTACTGCTATCTAATTTAATGTTGTTGTTTTTTTTTCTTTGTTAAGTTTATGTAGTGTACAATAAAGGATATAAATAATTAAATAAGTGATATCTTAATATTCGTATCAATCCGGATGTTGTGGTGGAGAACATATACCACATAGTTATTGTGACCGATAATTTATCTATGAATGCGAATATCACTTGAAAGAATCGTGTGTGCTGAGTTCTACAATATCACGTCCATCTTGTCAGTCTAGTTCAGTTCAGTTCAGTTCTTGTTATTTGGCTTTTGCGGCTTGTCAGTCTATTCCTAACGTTCTTATGACGTCACGTCATTCCATTGATTGTCAATTTTTCCGAACGTCATTCATTCGTGGACAATAACTTTTTAATTTCACATTCAACCTGCGTACTATTCGCACCTATGGCCATAAATTTTACCTCGTCTATGAATGGTTCGACCGTGAGAAACTTGTCTATGGTCCCTTTGTGCGTGAAATTCAGTTCCGTTTTGCGTGAATGGAGTTTTGTGATATATTTTTTTATTGTGTGCACAGGTGTAATGCCTGTTGTGTTTGTAATGTAAATTTGTATTTAAAAACAAATATTGGATCTTTGTACTTTTACTAGTTTTTTTTAATAATACAAAGTATCTATAAGTAAGTGATATTCGATTTGTCTATTTATTATCAGCCCGGAGTCTGGAATTTGGGCTCGATATGGCCATAGGCTCGCCCCCTATCACATCGTGGGACGGAAAATATAAGGCGAAACGTGGGTGCTCTAGTTGGACCTCTGCCTACATTCTGGGAAAAAGCGTGAGTTTTTGTATGTATTTACAAAGTATCTATTCTAAATCTCACAAAGAAAAAAGTTTTATTTATTGCTAGCTGTACGAGATTCATTTACAATTGATAAATCGATTTTAAGTCAGGTCAGAATCCACCGACCACCGCGCTTGCCTAGTGCGGGTTAGTGGCCTTATAATAAAATAGAAATTCTTGTAAAAATCATTATGGTATGCAGGTTTCCACTTTTCTCACGATCTTTTTCTTCCCCTTTATAGTGCGTGCTAATTGACTATCAATATATATATTTTATTTACTAACTTATTTACTACTAGTAACTAAATTCGAAACTAGTTATAGTGTGGGTGTGACTTATAATAATGTCTTTCCTTAATAATATATTTTTTCTTTGTTTTCTGAGGTTGGCCACGCCTAGCCTTGGGGAATACGTTTACGCCTCCGAGAAGCCAACGTTTTCCTAATACAATGATATTACTCAGCGTGGAAAAAAATATGTTATACTATTTCGTTACAATTTCTTCGTTGTATACTAGTAAAATTGTTTGAATAATATTTATAAACAATATGATACAAAGAAAATACAGTAGCTGTTGTTTAAATTAATAATGTGATTAATTTAAGCTTGTGAGTTAAAGTTAGATGGAGAAGTGACCTACACCTGAGTTTGTCATTTCTCAACACCACAGAGACTCTGACTGAGTGGCCAAATATATATAAGTAGTAAATATTTATATCTTTATTCGTAATTTGGGTTTCAATGTATAAACTATAAATGGCATTTCAAAACACGAATTTCTTCGATTTTAAAAATATCTCAGAGGGACAGGGGAGTAAAAACAATGTATTGAGAGTAATGACGATATTAAACAAAGCTAGGTTTTAAATATAGTATGCAATAAACATTTAAATACCCGATGTGGCCTCTTCAGTAAGCATTTTTTATATTTAATAGAGCTTACAAATTACCATCACGTCTCACGTAGAATATTCCAAAGATTATCAACCTAAAAATACAATAATACAAACATTAAAAAGTTAAAATTCCAAATTTAAACGCGTTGGCGGCAAAGTGACCATAAACAACGCTTTTTTTCTCTCCCGTCCCGCCTTTTGTGTCAGTATCCTGCTCTTTTCAGCCAGACCTTTTTAAGGTAGAAATTTATGTACACTCCCGGGCATGACCAGTAGCTGGGCTTTTAATTGTGAATTATGGGCGTTATGGTTCGTGTTTTTTTCTCTTTCTTTATGGTATAGACGTTTCCTGGCCGGTCGGAAGGTTAGATTTTTTCATAATTGAATTAGTAGTTTTTTGGATATTAATCGGGTGTAATACCATTTTAATGTCGAGAATGGATGAATTTCCGGTTTTTGATTTTCGAATTTCGATGGACGGGATGTGTTACTTTTTTGTGATATATCAAATATTTTAGAGTATAATCATAATCATTTGATTTAATTACTTCCGCTGCAGTTATCGCTACTTTCGGATACAGAGCTGACAGTAGAATATGCAGTTATTTTACGAGTAGTTCTTCTATTGCCCGTATCCGATAATTACGTGGAATTATTCATCCATGATTGTAATTTGACTTTGCTGAAAATTTTCCACGTAGTTTAGGGATCAATTTATTACACAAATTCCACCTAAAACCTAACTAAATGTTAACCCGTTCAGGCAATCTCTATTTTGCATCATATCTTCATGGGACTATCGAAGTATGCTACGTTGTACAGTGTACAGACTACAGATACTCTAAAGGTTATAAAAAGTTTTAGAATACCACCCACTGATATCTCCGTACATTTAGTTACAATATAGAGTTTTTTTCACAAATCCGCGGATCGTTTGCTGAAAAGTTCCCAATTAAAATCCGTCTCGCACCTGGCTGTGAAGATATTGGAAAAAATGCTTAAAAAGTACTTACTAAAAGAAAGCGTGAATTGCTTGAATGTACGGGGTTCTGTGTAGTTTTGTGTTTAAAAATAGTATGTGTAAGAGGAAATAAAATCGCCGTCATAAATGCATAAACGTTTTTTTATTAGTTAAAAAACAGTTTAAATGTATGTACTTATGTAGGTATATGACAAACGATTACTACTATTAATAATTTCGCCTTATTTATCTTGCGACCAAGAAAGTTACTAATGGAAAAGGTCGTCTGGGTTTGATTTTTCGGTCGGGTAATTATTTCACTCTATGTGACCTTTGCAATTACAAATTTTGACAAAAGTCAACAGTTTGTATCGTGCTAAAATAGTCAGAAGAATACCTAATTGTTTTTCATATGCATGGTCAATTAATTATGATTAATACCCATGACGTTTTAGCGTCCAAAAGTCTGGCCTATAGGTAAGCCTGGGCGATTTTCCGCATCCAAACTTTTTTAACTCGTTACCAAATCTTTGAAGCCGCGGACCCCCAAATGTATTTCAATACTTGCGAGCGAAAATTACAGCCAGCAATGAAGCGTGCGCCGTAATCCAACCCGCAGATTTTTTATATACCGTACCGCGGGTTTTTAGCTAAGGATTTATGTCCGCGGGGATTTGCCCGTTTTAGATACGTTTCTTAAAAATATACACTTTATATTGTAAATAGAGTTTTATTAACGTAAGGATTTTTGTTCGTGATTCCTTTATCATTAGGCTGCGTTAAAAAAACGTGTTGGTTGGGCGAAAATTAATGGTGCATTTTTGAATTTGATGTTTGGTCTTATTGCCTATTCTCGTCCGTGATATTACCAGGTGCGAATCTATCGCTCTGCAATTAACAAAATAAAGTCCCGAGTATAACGTGATATTTTAAAACTGAACTATCATAAAACGAATTGTCAGAGATCAAAATTGACCTTAGGACATCGCGATTTGTGTACCTATCGCGATGCACTATACTAAATAACCAAGTAAATAAATAAACTTAATTAGAAATCCCACGAAAGTTTACAATTAGTTTTAAGACTTCTATCTAAAGATCAAAATTACATCAAACATTATTCATTCAACCCATGCAAAAACCAAATTTACCTATCAATTCATCACGATTATATATATCACCATTGTTGTCTTTGTCCATAGACAAAACATACGATTATAGTGCAGATAGCATAGACAATTGAATGCGGTGCGTGGCGGGCACGCGTGTGGCGTGTGGCGCTACCTAGTGGCGGGAAATTGAGTGCTCCAATTACTTGGTATTCTATTACTGTTTATGGTAGAGGAGGCGGCCATTGTTGAAATATTGTTAGTGAAATTAATTTTTGTTGCAAGGGTGTGGTTTGCTTTGGAAATTTAAATTTAGTTCATTCTTATTTTGTGGTTTTTATTTTATATATATTTTTTTATTTTCTATCTTATGCTCAACAGTTGGAAATTAAGGGCCAATGAAGTATCGCAGTTATTAAAGTTAGTATTAGTTTTTAAAGTTTTTTTTCTTATATTATTGCATTTACGTATGTGAGATATCTCAAGCAATCTAGAAGAACAGCAAATTGAAATGAAATGTTATTTTTGTTACAGAATTAAAGAAAATTAATTCAAATAAAATATCATTTTTACCTACTTATAAAAATTATAAAATTACTGAGTAATTGTTACTAACGATAATCAAATGGTTCTCGGTCCACTGCATTGTTGTTATACCATCCTGTATAAGGGAAGGCACATTTTCCTGCCTTATTTGCGACGCGCACGTGACCTAAAATGGCGTCGTGCCGAAATAGAATGAATCAAGAGGATTGGTGGCTAATCGTCGAGCCCCGCAGAAACATCCCGAATGTACTCCACTACTGTTGTAGGTCCGTTCATACGTATACGATAGAGCAGGTAATCACTAAATAAAGTACTGTTTTCTATGATAGAAACTGCGCCGTCCTCACACCAGCCACTGCAATTCCTGTAAGCCAGGATCGACGGTACGCACGTTACTGGTGCTAGGTCTCTCATATGTGAGAGGCCGCCTGGGTAGGTACCACCGCAATGTCTACTACATCCACCAAACAGCAGTGTAAATGCACTGTTGTGTTCCGGTTTGAAGGACATTGTAGCCAGAGTAACTATTGGACATAATGAGGCTTAACATCTTCTGTCTCAGGATGGCGAGCGCAGTGGAATGCCATGTAATTCATGGTGTTGTTTGGTTTTGCTACTGTCTATGAGCGCTAGTATCGATTGCCATCAGGCTAATAAAATATATTTTCATGTTTGTGTGAACCACAAGAATTTGTGTCGGGTCTGGGTGTTTGTGAGACTGGAGTCTCTGTAGTTCCTGATAACCAAGAAACAAAACTCGATCTTAGTGTGGGGTCGCGACTGTGTGTGTGACTGTTACGTTATAATATGTATTGTCCATTTTAGTGCGTAGTGAACCGGAAGACACTTTAACCCATAGTAAAATCAATAGGAGTTGGAAATAAGTCACTGGCAACATAATTCCGTAACAAACCGGAAGATAAAATTAGTAATAATTGATACATTTTCTCACATAATGTGCAAAATATCTACGATTCTTTATTCTATGTGGATTTTTATTGTAGGTAATAATAGTTAAAAATATATCGTGTCGTTTCGGTACCCTTTGTTATTATTACGTGTGATATGAACGGACCTGCAGTGTGAGATATTGATATGGAACAAATTAAATGGTAAATAAATGAATAGGGGAAACCAGATTAGACATCCGGTCAACGACCACTAACTAATATTTTATTTAACAGCTCTTATGACTAAAATAGCTACAGTTTTTGGATACTTGACTTGATGTATTCCTTGATAACTGTTATTTACTCTTATTATTAAATGAACTATTTATATTGTCTGTTTGTCAATCCCTATCGGTTGATTAATCCCGTTAATGGTTAGAGACAAGTTAGAGTTCTCTAAAGATTCGAGCTTAGCTTTTCAGTACTCATTCCTGGTTCAGATGAATTGGTGTGGTGAGTTTATAGGCGAGAAACATTGCGTTCGTTCGAAATATAAGGTTATTTGAACTAGTAAACAATTAATGAACGCGGTGAAGATAAATATTTTCTATTCCAATAGGAAATACCGGGTATATCAAGACTGCGACCGAAAACGAAGCCAGGTGGTAGTTTTAGTGGTTACAAACTCAATGCAACTAAAACTTTCGTAAAAAAGACGTCAGATTTCTTTGCAGTTTTTTAAATGTGTTTGTGTGCTGTGCCAGTTTTTGCGAAAAAAGGAATTAAAACCCTTATGTACCATTGCGTCTTTAAAACCAAAAAGGTGCATATTATTATTTTAGAAAAACTATGTATTTATCACCCAAATAGACATGAAGTAAAAAAATTACAAAAAAAACGATTTTTTTGCGAAATTATTTGTTGCATTGTGTCTGAAGTCATTAATACCACCTGGCTTCGTTTTCGGTCGCAGTCTTGATATACCCTGTATTTAAAACCATTTAACGATTACATATTAAGAAGATACGCCGAATATTAAATCTTACACAAATTGTTTCACGTTCATAACCTATCGCAGATAAAAGAGATCGCAAATTGAAAAGTCGAGTTTTGTGTAATTGAATATTCACGATTCATTCGATTAATGCCAACATCAAAGAATTTTTTAAACGTTATTCGTTAAATCGAGTTGAATACTACGAACTGGCAACTTTGCGATTATCGAAAAAAGTTTACTGAATTGACATTTTTTTCAAATCGGCGGGAAAATGTGTGTTCCAATTATGAATAAACGTTTTTTTGTATTAGTACACTTTGCAGCCATTATTGGTGGATTTATTTAGGGACAGTCCACAGTCATCTATGTACTTGGTCTATGGATTCTTTAATTTTCTGTAAATTATACTGAATGAGGTAATTTATGGATCATCTACTGCGGCACGACTGAAATTAATTCTTCTTTTGGGAAATGATTTGGGATTGGTCCACCGCGTTTCCATATTATTCAACATACTTTCGCATTTTAGGTAGAGATATCTCAGGTTTGTTGGTTTGTAGACTTTTTTCATTTGCCATTAAAAGTGAGCAATGTTTGTATTAACTACTTACAGGCCAATATTGTATAACACAATTCATAAATGGGGCACAGTCAAAAATTGGAAAAAGAAAGAGACATTCATTATAATGACGCAGTTACTATTTCACAGCAGTCAAGTATAGCACCAGTAATTTGATTTATCATTAAAATTGAAAATAAACGATATAGGTGCCTATGTTAAAGGTGCATAGTATGCACTGCATACTGTATTGGATATATATTAAGTTATAGCTATAAAAGGATTTTTTATCTCGACACATCATTTTCAAAGTTAAAATGTACAATAGGTACAAAACAAAAGTTTTATATAGATCTATGGCTCCAATGTTTTATACCTATCTTTAGGTAGAGCAGGAAAAACGAATTTCTGTCTATTTACCACCTAAAAGTAGGCGTGAAAAAAATATATTGGAAAAAACGAGGTGAAAATACGGTCTGCACCAGTTGAATTGAATTAAATAAATAAATAAATAAATACACCCAACAGTCACATACATAGTCCTGACCCTACACTAAGATCGAGTCTTGTGTCGTGGGTATCAGGAACTACGAGAGACTTTTCGGCCTCACAAACACCCAGACCCGAAGGCCGAAACAAATACCTGTGGATCACATAAATATTTGTTTCGGTGCGGGGATCGAACCAACAGCCTCTCGTTTCACAGGCGGCATCTAGCCAACTGCGCCACGGAGGCTGTCAATTTCAAATTGAGTATTCATATTTTAAATGACAATTTTAAGTTCTAAATTGTGGTCATTTTCATGACTTTATTGATCATTCTCCGATCATAACCTCAATTTAATTTGGCGGGTAAATTACATCTGTATACGGCATAGACAAGAAAGGAATTACGCGACCTTTTTTCCGCCACGGATGACAAAAAGAGGTTTTGATTTATGCCGAAAGTATTAAGAAATTGAATTTTGTAATTCTAAAAGGCGCGGGCGGTGTTCGGCAAACCGTTTCGATTCAATTTAGCGCCGCGTTAGACAGACGCCGAAATGTGAGTCCATTGCATTTCCCGCCTTTGATCTGCCCCTTATCTTTCAAATGGTTTGATTGCTTTTTATGTCATCATAATTTTCATTAGAGACGATTTTTTATTGACTTTCCCCGGTTGGCTGGACAATTAGGACGGGTATATCGCGTTTTTTTGGGACAGCATTTTCTTGGGTTTTCTGTTTAGTATGAATACCCAATACCTAATGGTATTTCATAAATATTGCATATCAATATTAAATCTATGTTGGTATATTTTGTTTCCTAAGTCCGTGTCATTCCGCATCATGCCGGCCTGATAGACAAATGTTTTTCTTTTGTATTGCAATTAGTGACGACTGACGAGACGAGCATGCCATTCGCCATTTTGACCTCAGCGCTGTGCCACCAGGTTTTGGCTGCAGCGAGTCGATGCTTTTCATAACGGCATAAATAATGATAAGGTCCTATTTTTAGGGTCTGGTCATGTTTTTGTCAAAATCTGGAAAATTCAAATGTAGCGACCAACCTCATCAAAATAAACCATGACGCAACACTGTTATCATCAATCCCTCTTGCAAAAGGTCCGTCAGAAAGCTGTATAGAGGCAAATCCCTCTCGAGAAGCAGTCAGGCGTCGCTCCACAAATGTCCAATAGTTTGGGACCCTCCGCTACTTACATGTTAAAGAATCCATAAATAATAGAGTTGACGTGTGCAGCGATTGGGTTACGCGGGGTTGCCAGCGGGAATTTTATTTTGCATTATTAGGGAGAAAAATGTGGCTAATAAATGAGGCCTGTAGAAAGATAGATTTTTAGGCCGGAATAATTATGTTTTACTGCACTATACGACACCATAGTCGCTTATTGCTGAGCTCGGAAATCCTTTAGATTAAAGAGTTTGGTGATAATTCATATACTATGGGCATACATACATACATAAACTCACACCTTTTGGCCAGAATGGGCAAAGTTTGAGTAGGCAGAGGTGCAAGCAGGACACTCACGTTTCGCCTTGTATTTTCCGTCCCACGGTGTGATAAGGAGCGAGCCATATCGCCATACCGGGCACAAATTCCTGCCTCCGGGCTGACAATACCACGAATGAAATTATTATATTCATTCTTCTCTATAGCATTACAGGATGGTTATACAGTTGTTGATGCTCATAACTTTCTACCTCGTGTATAAATTTTTAATTTCATGTTATAAAAAACTGCCTTGGTGGCGTGGTTGTACTGCGGTACGACTACTAAGCTGAGGTCTCGGGTTTGAATCCCGGGTCGGGCAAAGTGATATTGGATTTTTCTGTTCATTATCAGCCCGGAGTCAGGAATTTGTGCCCGGTATGGCGATAGGCTCGCTCCCTATCACATCATGGGACGGAACATGCAAGGCGAAATGTGGGTGTCCTAGTGGCGCCTCTGCCTACCCCTTCGGGGATAAAGGCGTGAGTTTATGTATGTATGTTATAAAAAATATGAAAACAAAAACCCAACCCTACAGGCAAATAGGTATGTCTAGTTATTTCACAATATTCCATACAATGCTTTAATAGTAGGTACATCGTAAATATATTTAGATTATTCTCAACCGGAGTTCGAGTAGGTATCAGTTTAAATGTTACATTAACATACATAATACCTATTTTATTTTTATTTTTATTTGTCGGTGTGAATTTGTTGTATAGCTCGATTTAAATATAGGTATCTAATGGAGACCTCCGTGGTTCAGTGAGTGAAAAAAGTATTCGTTTATTCAACTTATATGAACAAATTTTGATGTTATTCACAAGTATTAAAAGCTATGATATTATGTTCTTCATATCCCACAAAAAACAATGAGATCATTTAAGAAATTTGTTTCAATTCGTTTGCGACTAATTTATATTTCTCTGTTTTCTAAAAGTTACACAATATTTTTGACAAATATATATATATATTTCTTTATTTGGTCTTATTTTTTATTTAGGAAAAGCGGTAAACAACATATTCTGAGCGGTATTTAAGAACAAAATAAAAGTCCACCAAGTTAAGGGACCTTAAATTTGCCAGCTAGCAACCCCGCGGGCCCCTTGCAAATCTCTAGTCTATGGTGCACCTAATGCGCCTTTGTCTGTGGCGCGGGATTTATTATTCATTTCGCTAATACATCTGTATGTTATTAGTTTTGTATTTCTTAGGTATCCCCCTTGAGTATTTATATTTAACAACTTAATATTTTGTTGAGACATTGTACATCCAAGATATTTCTTTAAAATACCTAGTTTTAATTTGTTTAATGTAACTTTTAATTACTTCAGTAGCCTGAGGATAATATATTTAAATAATAATAAAATTATAAGGCGATAGATAGGTCCCTTATATGCGACCATCTGGATAAATGTTTTTCTTTTGGCTTCTCATATCAGTTCATTGATTTTGTTTAAATGATTTTCTACCCGAAAATCTTATAAGTTGGTTAAGTCTAGAATGTCTAGCATGTGGATAGGCTGGTACTGTGTACAATGTGACTAGAATACATCAGGCAAGCGCAGTGCAGTCCAGATAGAGAATATATAATTATATAGGCTATCTCTCGTCAGTCGCTACAGTTCTGCCAGAATAATTGTATTCAAATATAAATAATAATGATAAATAAATAATAGATACACCCAACAGTAGAATATGTACATAGTCCTGACCCCACGCTAAGATTGAGTCTTGTGTCGTGTATCAGAAACTACGAGAGACTTTTCGGTCCCACAAACACAGACCCGAAACAAATACCTGTGGATCACACAAATAATATATTTGCTTCGGTGCGGGGGTCGAACCCGGGGCCTCTCATTTCACTGGCGAAGACTAACCAACTGCGCCACGGAGGTTGTCGATAAGAATATTCATAATCAGCAAATACTCGCTCCTTAGCACTAAACACACCTCGGAATGGAAATAAACTTGGCGACTATGGGTGGCTCTTATGCAACTACAAATATTATTAATATTAGCCTCACCTTATTATCTTCGAACAATATGAGTACAAATGCAATTTCTTCCCCAATCTTCATTGTTTCGACAGCATCTGTGGCGCGGTTGGTACGCTGCCTGTGAAACGGCAGGCCGCGGGTTCGATCCCTGCACCAAGAGAAATATTTTTGTGATCCATATCTATCGAAAAAATTCTTGTAGTTTCTGATATCCACGACAATCTTAATTATCAGAACGATGGATATAATGTAGTTACCTTTTACATTTATTTCCTTAGATATCTACCTTATTATCTTTAAACTTAATGATCATTGTATTGTCTTTTCTTCTTTAGTCGCTTCATATCTTCAACGACCTACGCAAGGGTATTTTAAGCACCATGCTCTATTAAAATCTCGCATTCCCTCGAGACATATTAGTCTAACCCTCAACAAGTTAATAACGCGGTCGGCAGCGTGTAAAGTACAGCGGGTACTTGAGACCGCGTGTTTTAATAATGAACGGCATGTGGCCACTACAGGGTTGAGGGCGCTCGGCGCAAATGTTGGACGTATCGGATACTAATACCGCACTCGTGCTGTTGTTAGCTGTTTTGTTTACTTTTTTTTATAACCCTGCAATGATTCCGTGGTTTTGGAAAATATCGATTTGTCTGTTTATTGCTTTTTTCGTTTACGAAATTAGAGAACACGATGTAAACTAGGGATTAAAAATAAAACATACATACATAAACTCACGCCTTTATCCCCGAAGGGGTAGGCAGAGGTGCCACTAGGACACCCACATTTCGCCTTGTATGTTCCGTCCCACGATGTGATAGGGGGCGAGCCTATCGCCATATCGGGCACAAATTCCTGACTCCGGACTGATAATGAATAGAAAAATCCAATATCACTTTGCCCGACCCGGGACTCGAACCCGAGACCTCAGCTTTGTAACCGTACCGTAATACAACTACGCCACCGAGGCAGTAAATAAAACATTATAATATTATTATTTTGAAAGGATGTGTTGTTTAGGATAGTTTGGTTTTTAAAAATCTGTGGTAATTATTGGGGGAGCTTTATATTGAGTAGTAGAACTCTTGTAGATGTAGATGATGATTAACTGGAATCTAACTGTACAGTATGAGCCCTTCACGGCTAAGCCTGGAACTCTTTTACAGCCGACAATTCGACTGAGATTTTTACGGAAGTGACGCGGATTTCGTTACTAGTTCCTTCCAGGAAGATTTCCCGATAAAAAGGTTTGATACTTACTAACATTGCAGATGGATTAATATCTGTCCAAAATTAAATAAGAACCAAAAGATAATATTTATTTTTAATTAATCGGTAAACTTCCAAAACAACCTAAAATATTAATTTCCTACATAAATAATGTTTAACACGATATAATGCTATTTTTATTGAGTGAAATCATATGCATAACCTTTTAAAAATAACATTTATTCTTGTCCTTTCTTAAAACACATCTAATGCGCTTAATGAGTGTAAATACAACAATAAAAATCGCATTTTATTGTCTTCTTATGTCGGCCATTTTGAAATGTCAAAATTAAGATTGCGCAATTTGAATTAATCATCATTACGTGATGCAGTTCTTTAAATAGCGTTAACACGATGCAACATAACTACAGAAAATTTATTATTTTATACCTTTTTTGTACTAGTATACTTTCCCGGCCACACACCCACCACTGCAATTCCTGTCAGCCTGGATCAACAGCACGCAAAGAATTGGCACCGAGCTCCGGAGCTCGGCGAGTCTCTTAGGAACACTAGCTTGTCTTTAACCCGCATCGAAATTAATCAGAAAGAAAACAAATAGGAGGAGTTGGAAACAAATAATTGCCTACTTCCTCCCGCAGCAAAGCGGGTGACAAACTATTGAGCTGAGACGTATTATCCTCCGATATCTATATCAGCCCATATACGTCCCACTGCAGGACACAGGCCTACTCTACAATCGAGAGTATCGATTGAGAGTGGTCAGGCCATATAGTCCACCACGCTGGCCTAGTGCGGGTTGGCGGACTTACATACCGTAGAAATTATTTAAAATCCCCTACGGTATGCAGGTTTCCTCACGATGTTTTCCTTCATCGTTAAAGTGCGTGGTGATTGACTATCAATACACACATGACTCCGAAAAGTCAGATTCTCCGATATAAAGATATACAACTTAAGAAGCCAGATGTCAAGCACTACGGGATAAACAATTACATGGATCCTGGTGTAAGTTGCTAAATTTGGGTTCAATAATAGGTATGGCAAAAGCGCTGTAAAGCACGGAAATTCTTACTAGATTCCACGAGGTCCTTATTGTATTCGACACCAGATGCCCTGGTGTTTTGTACTGGCACAGGAAAGTTGTCACAATTCGCTTAATGCTAAATGCAGTACTATCCACATACGTGGAATATCTGTTATTAATATATATCTAATAATAATATGAATATTTGTTTCGGGTCTGGGTGTTTGTGAGACCGAAAAGTCTCTCGTAGTTTCTGATACCCACGACACAAAATTCGGTCTTAGTGTGGGGTCAGGACTATGTATGTGACTGTTGGGTGTATTTATTTATTTATTTATTTATCTACCTAGTGTCGAGTTTATGCTATTTACGTCGAATCATGCCGGGCTGTTCGGAACCAGAAATGAAGAGATTTACCTTGAAACTCAACTTACTACATTATGGGTTTGCTAAAAGATAGGCTTTCCAGCATAATACCGGGTATAACAAGACTGCGACCGAAAACGAAGCCGGGTGGTAGTTTCAGTGGTTACAGGCACAATGCAAATAAAAATTTCGCAAAATAAGGGACAGACTTTTTTGGAATTTTTAAAAATCATTGTGTTTGGGTTGTTAATACCTAGTTATTGCGAAAATAGTGATTTAAACCCTAACGTACCAAAACCCCACTGCGTCAATATATGCCATCTTACAATTGTGTCAATATCTGGTAATATAGATATTCTTGTTTGTAATGACCTTCGATTGAATGAATGAATCGGGACCTTCAGCTAGTAGGAATCAATTATTTTTGTATCCTTTTTGCCGTACACCGTAAGTAAGTTTCATAAAAGCAGTCGTAATTATAATCCCCTTTTTTTATGTCGGTTAAAAAACGAGCGTGTTGTACCCAAAAAACAATGGAACGTTGTTACAAAACCTTTCGTAGTTATAAATTTCTGTACAGAATAAACAACAAATATCAATTTTATATGTATATTCAGTGATCCAGCCTCATCCCCGTTTAGTATGTTACGCAACGACATAGTAATTCAGGTCGGGATTCTTAATTACACGGCTCCATCGATTGCGTATACATATGTAGACAGCTATGTGTATATATGTAGCAGCGAGAATACCGCTTCTTGTAATATATACACTCAGAGGGACATTCTGCGACAGAAGTAAGAATTCTCGCTTTATTTTCTCTATATTTTACACTTTAATTTTAATTCAAAATTTAAATAAAATAATAGTGCTTCAAAACACATTTAAAATTGTAAATTTATTTAAAATTGTGTATTTAGACAGCCTCCGTGGCGCAGTTGGTTAGACGCCGCCTGTGAAACGAGAGGCCGCGGGTTCGATCCCCGCACCGAAACAAATATTTGTGTGATCCACAGGTATTTGTTTCGGGTCTGGGTGTTTGTGAGACCGAAAAGTCTCTCGTAGCTCCTGATACCCACGACACAAGACTCGATCTTAGTGTGGGGTCAGGACTATGTATGTGACTGTTGGGTGTATTTATTTATTTATTTATAAATTAAAACTACCATTTTTAAAAATGGTATGGTACGTGAAGTCCGTCAATCCGCTCTAGGCCAGCGTGGTAGTGATTATGTGTCGCCGTCAAAAAAAAACTGTTTTGTCCCCTTTTTTATATTGCGACGGGAGCAGAAAAACACGAAGTATAAAAATAGAAATTCGATAGACCTCATCGAAATCTGTATACTACTAATTTTCGAAACTCGCGGAAAAAGTTTCAGGCACAATTACCAAATATGTATCTATAAAATTTAATTTTTTTTACAATAAAAGACGGCAATAAAATTAGCCTGATATAATAAATCATCGTATAGTTAACTTGTAAATGAGTATATTTTTTTTATCACAATCGATTTTGCATAGTTTGAGAGACGAGACCATCAAGTCTGCGTGATTACTTGATAATCAGTTTCATAAATACCATTCATATCAGTGATTTTCCTTACTGGCTGATAAATGATAATATTGAAAATAAAATATGCTTTAAAATGATTCCATGCACTATTATTATCGAAATAAAATCAAAATGAATTGAGAGTTGTAGAATGGCCTCGCTACGCGCAGCAGCCGTCAGGGAAGTGGGGCGCGGCGTGCGGGCAGAAGATAAGCGGCTTAACTCCGCACTAGAGCAAGACGCAACCATAGCGGCATCTTACGCGTCAGACAGAGACAGCAACACATCTCTATATACAGCTGCGAATATCACCGCGTACGCTCGCCTCACCACGATCCAAATTCAAACGTAGTATGTCAAGCGCGAGCTGCACCATTCTGAATTTTATGTTAGCGGCATTCGGTTCAAATTTCCCGAGCTCCCATTGGTGGGTTACCCATTCAGTGTTGCCACTGTAAAATAAAAATACATTTTCCAGGGAATATCTAAGGTACAAGTAAAGTTTGCCTTCGTTGCGTAGTTATAAGTGTGTAAGGGTAGTAACCACCCCTAAACAGCTAATTTTGAAGAACTCTAACCGAGTTTGTTGAAGACTTGGCTCTCATTTTTACTCTGTTGGCGTTTATTCTGTTTGCTGCGTGTTTTTGTACTGTTTTGTTTAACTACTTGGAATTGATTGGAGTAGAAGTATTTCTTGTTTTCCTGATGCTGTACATTCGTCGTAATTTTTTCGGTCCATATATTGTACTGAACACGAGCCTTCAATACGATTGAGAAGGGTTTTGGCTTCAGTCTATTACGCTAGCTTAGTGCGAATTGGTGGCATTTATTTATTTATCGAAAAAGGTACATCAACGACATGTATACAAAACATTATTAATAATACATTCATGGACAAACTTCTGATATACATATCAATTAAAGGTTTTCACGTACCTTTGAAACTTGCACCCATATTCTAAGACGTTTTCTCGACTCCACTTGACGTTACTAGAGGAAATCCGTATTCTTAGTAGAAAAAAATCTCCTCCACTCAACGTCACTCAAAAAATTTCCTGCCTCGAGGAAAGGAATCAACTGTCAAACTCAAGGTACGTCGCGACCTACCTTAAGGAAGAAATAAAATAAATAATCCTACTTTAAAATTGTAATTTTAAAGAGAGAAATAAAGTTTACCTTTTAAAATTCTTAAATACCTAAATATGCCAACAATTTTTTGAGGTGGGTGCCTCTACACGATTTACACATTTTCCTAGTGAATGATACAAACATTACTCTTTATTTCATTTAATAAAAGATTTTTGGTTTGGAAACAGTGTTTATTATTTTAAACAAGTTATTAAAGATTTCCAACAGTTCCTGTAATACTTGTACGATACTCCGTACGAATATCCCGCACGACGATTCATCCATAAGAATATCCTTCGAAATTTCCGGGTTGGATGGTATGACCCTCCTCCTGTCTGCATGCGTTTTTTTCTCCGACTCACTAAATATTTGTCTTCCAGTCACAATCCCGAAGATTTTGAGTTCAATAATTATATACTATTCTATGTAAACACTGTGACATGACATTTGACTGTCACTTTTCAAGTGATCATAGACTATTTTCAAATATTTTTTGTTAAATCTCTACTTTATCTATACATCAATGACGTAATTGATGACGTTTTTCCTTGACTCAACCTCACTCGAGGAACCTTTAGTAAAGGTATATTTTTAACTAAGCATACCATTTTCGAGGATCCCTCCAATTCATTTGAAAAGTCACCTCGACTAAGATAAGGTTAAGGAAGATTGGAGGAAACGTCTTAGAATACGGGTGTTATATTCTTTAATACAAGTGTAACTTCTGCATAGTTCTTTAATATAATAAGGTGGCACTTAATTATACGTAAGCAAACGAAAGAAACACGGTAGCAAGATATTACACCATTCTAGATTGAACCATAAACCTAACATAAGCTAATATTAAAAACTAAATACAAAAATATTAATGGAACAATAATGCAATTAATTTACGCTGTCAATGTAAATAGGAGATGAACAGTTATTGCAAATATGTACTTGTAATGATCTGTTAGATGTAGTATTTAATAGCTTTCTACGGCATTTAGATGGTCGTCCATCACACATCAACATTGACTAGGTCTTAAATACGGCAAAAGGTAATAAGACGATCTTAGTGTGATCTTAGGCTAAGCGCAGAAAGATTTTCATGTTGAATTGCTTTAAGCGTATGATTTAAATTTTAGATGGATAATTTTCCCATGTTTTATTGCGCTAAATACCATTCGCCTGACGGTAAGCGATACGATCGGTATAATAAGACACATTGAAATAAAACTACTTTTAACTCTAATACATCGGGAATACTTAAAAAAAAGAACAATCGGGAATTTAAAATAAAAACAATTCCTCGATAAAATTCGTGAAGTAGTTTTTTTAATGCTGTTTAGATGTTGATTACAATTTCAGCAGATACCTATACCCCATATGAGGTCTAAACGACCTCTACAATTTAGGAAAAAATAACCCTAAAACACTACTTGTGAGTTTTTTTTCTATCCTTTTAAAAGATGTTCACTTACCTTATGCAAGGTCTTGCTGTCGTTCTTAAATATATTATACAAATATGGCGAACTATTTCACAGAAAAAGTGGCTATAATGCATTATGATAAATGCATTGCAAATCGGGCATCGAATATCCACTGCTATAGTTAATTCTCGTCGGCCGGCATAATAACGTTAGCTTTCTCGTAATTAGATATACATTCGCCCGTAACGCGGCATACTTGCGTAGGTTTTTTAAGGGTATTATATTTATTTTAATTTCGCAACGTTTCGGAGACCTTACAGCGTTCGTGGTCACGCGGTCGACTGAGGTGTCAGTCAATGGTACAGTTCATGTTATAATGACTACCTTCATTTTATATGTTATGATACCTTCATTTTGTCGAATCATAAGAGGAAGCTGTTCGAAATTGTATAGTCCTTTTTTGTATAGATTTTTTTTCTGAATAATATTACAAATTAAATTTTCATGTTTTATTTTATTTTATTTTATTGTTTAAGGACAATCAGTGGTAATTACATTACATTAAATTAACGTTACAAATACACCAACAATAAGTTAAATGTTTAACAATACCAACCATAGTTTACCAACAATAAGTTCATTATATTCTGTAAGCCTACTTTTTAATTTTGTTCATTTTGCTCTAATATTGTTGCCATAATTTAAAGTATTGTCCTAGTTTATTATAGATAGCGGGCAACTTATCATAGTGTGCGGCAGTATGTCACGTTCCGGGCATATATTTACTTTCGAAAAAGACAGCAGAAGGAAAACATGACGAAACCTGCATACCGTAGCGATTTGAAAGAATTTCTATGATATGTAGAGTTCGCCAACCCGCACGAGGCCAGCGTGGTGGACTATATGGCGTAACCCCTCTCAATCGTACTCTAGATTGTGGAGGAGGCCCGTGCCCTGCAGTGGGACGTATATGGGCTGATACAGATTCAGCATAATTGTCTCAACTGGTGAGAGAAAACCATACCTCGTTGGTGGATGCTCTAATAGGATTTCATAGCATTCACCAACGGTATGGTCTAACGGCCGGTCTCCATAATCTATCTTTCTTTAACGCGAGATTTCAAAACATATTTCGGTGCATTTATTTTTTTGTAATCAAAGATAGAGAAATAGATATGGTGCATATATTTATAGATAGCTTTTTAAGATGAATATAGTCTATCTTTGTTTATTGAAGCTTAGAATTGTATCGACGTAGTAGCTATTTTAGTTCCTTGCTAAAGAAAGATAGGATATAGAGATGTAAGCGGTTTTAATTAAACTCTCGGTAGGAGTCCTGGCCTCACTAGTGGATGATTTTGGATACAGTAAAATATAGAAACAAGTTTATTGTAGTCATTTTTTCGTACCAATACAATAGCTGTTTCAGACAGGCGACGTTTTCACAATTTGAGCTGTTATTTTAAGACAGTTATTTAACTGAAATTGTATGAGCGAGGGAATGCGAGTGTCGAATCGTTTGTAGGACGTCTGTTGAGTGAGGCTTCAGTCATCGAACCCGCACCTATCGGGTTACGGACGCGCTGCGCCAAGTATTGTTTCGAATGACTAACGTTTACAAATTCACTTTTTAGGAATTAAATCTTTTCTAGTAGTATTTACGTACCTTTATGTGATTTTAAGGTTTATAGCAACAATATTACGCGTTGGAAATATCTGTGGACTTGAATAATTGACGTCATTGGAACAAAAGTTCAGCCAATACAAAATATAGTTTAAACAAATTGAATTAAAATAGAAAAAATAATAAAAAATAGAATTCGCATCCATCTCAAAACATTTTTAATGTAAAATAACATAGTAGATAGGGAACACAAAAAAATGAAATGTGAACCGCATGACAGCTAGGTTCACAGATATTTCCAACAAGTTATACATGTATTGTCACAATTATTTTATTCTTTATTGCCGTTATAAGCAGACGTGTAGGCCCGCCTGGCGAGAAGAAGGCAGGAGGGGCCTGTCTGTGCCCCTGGCATTGTAGGAGCCCACGAGCAGCAGCAGCAGTGTAAATGCACTGTTGTGTTCCGGTTTGAAGGACATTGTAGCTAGGGTAACCACTGAATGCGACTTAATATCTTATGTCTCACTCTCAGGATGGCTAGTGCAGTTAAATGCCAAGCATTGCTTTGTAATTCATTATGTTTGGTTCTGCTACTGTCCATGAGCGGTCGTGTCACTTACCATCAGGCGCATGGCATGCTCGTTTCGCCGTTCAATGTAATAAAAATAATGGTTTTCCTGTTTTTTGTCAGGTATAGCATCAACTTCAATTTTAGATTTAATCGCAGTGAGTTTGATACGTCTAATTGGCCTTCGCTGTTTAGTTATAATAATGCTGATCATAGCTAAAATTCAAGAGCGGAGGGCTCTTATCGATATCTGTTCTTGGCCCAGTTAATATTCGCTTGCGAACCTCCAGGAGGTCGCGCCTCCTAGTTTGGGAAGTGCTGATCTGCATAGATAGTTAAAGCATGTAATTTTTTTTATATAGCCTTGTATTGCTTTAAAAACAGAAGGCTAAGAAATTATTTGTTAAGTAAATTCAATTAGTTATAATCGTGTTTATTATTAGATTATTTTTACTCTTTTGTTGTTTTGCTGTTATAACGGCCTTATTCATAGACAGTTTTAAAACTTATTTTACTTATCGAATGTTTTATTTAGTATTTATTGTTAATTTTGATAGTGTACTAGAAAATAAGTTACCTAAGCGATATGTTGCGAGTTCGATTTCCAAAAGAGATAAACTCTTATGTACTCACCAAAATTGATTTCAGATGTGTTGTCGACCTCATTTGTAATCGCCCGTCCTTTGTTATATGTAGGAGTCCTTTGTAATATTATAGAAATGTGGGTGCGTTTGTCAATCTACCTTCGTGATTTGTATCTATGTATATAAGTTTTTATACCCTCAAAATTATTATTTACTATTGGTAGACGATATTCGTATATGGTAATTGATGTTTTCAAAAGAAATAAAACACACGAAATTGTATTTTATATGCATATATTCGGATTCAATATTTCAATAGCTATCAGTTAAAATACAACTTAAGTTACAAAAAAATACACTGACTCTTTACCCAACGCTTTACTTACGTGCTTAACACTAACTTAGCTATGTCCAACCTTAAACTTACTATAAATTACAAACTTACACTCCTCCAGTTGGGCTTTAATTAATTAAATTACTAATTGTAAAATAAACAATTAAATTAAACTAATAATCTCTTTAGCATTTAATTTAATTAATTCCATTTTCAAATCGGCCGACGCGACCAATGGAATGTCGAGAAACATTCAGCAGCTCCCATTGGTCGTTCGTTGACCCCGCGATTTTTTAATTTAGAATTTACATTTGACATTTAAAATATCGCAAAATGGCGCTTCCAAGCATTTCATATCTCAATTCATTATTTAATTTATTAAAAATGAAATTATTGCTCGATACAATTCAGATTATCGAAATAAAACGATTAACCCTCATCCAAACATGGGTTTGTCTATGACGCCATAGATAGTTTAGTCTATGGCAGGGTCACGTCACTGTTCGTGGGCGCAGCCAGGGGGCAATACTGAAATAATATCATGTACACTCATTTTCTTTGGAAATAAATAAAATTGACAGACAGAAAATATTTTGTACACACATAATATCGACTAGATTAATCTAGCATTTAAAATCATACAACACTAGACCTCGGTCTAGCTTGCCTTTTTATTATCTCGCTACGCCCACGTTGATAAAAAAATACGAAAGTCCTTATAATTAATTCACATTTACAATCTGGGCACACACATATACAAAATAACTCTTAATATTTACAAACGGCAGCGCGGAGGGTTCGCGAGCGCCCGTAGTGGCGAAACTTGGATACTAATTGTGAACGACATTTCTATATTTGAAATTTATATTTTTTGTTATTGTTGGGCGTCTGTGACCTTGTATATCGTTTGCAGAGGTAGATAAATAACGTTAAAGAAAAATTGTTTGAAATTATTTTTGTCGTTCTCAAATAGTTTCAAAAGTTAGTAACCAGGAGTTCTTTAGAACCTCCGCGCCGCATACACTATAACCGCTTTTAATTTAGCGAATTCCGTCACTAAACGTAACCTAGAAAGAATTTAATTTTCACATATGATATGACTTCAGTTTTTACACGGTTTTCTCGAAGCGTTAAAATTTTTCTATACATATATAAATCTAAATTAACTCGGGGTTGAGTTTTTTAGTTCGATATAAATAGGCCATCATTTGATTTCGTTGAATTTCGTTTTTTTTTAAACCAGAGCAAGGGTCAAAGTCATGCTTCATTCTGATGTTTTCTTAGTGTTCTTTTTTTGTAACTTTGTTGTGTTAAGTATGAAAGCATGGCTTTAAGTCTTGCTCTAAGTTTATTTAGACCACAAATAAATTAGGCCAGGGAACGTTTGGACCAGAGCGGCCCTATGGGAGCTCATGGGACAGTCCCACCTATCTGAGGGCGTTGACCTCACCAAAATGCATTACGTATCAACACTTGGTTCGGCGAGAATTTTTTCGTTTTGAAAAATTGATAAGAGAACGTATTTTTGATATTTTTCAAATTCGCACTGTAATTAATGAACACGGAAAGTCTGGTACGAATTTTGAAAACTAAAAGAAATATCGTGCAACGGTCTGTACGAAAAATTCATTTATAACTAGAGATGAAACGGATAGTAGTTTGGCCGGATACCGGATACCGGATATTCGGCAAGCTACTAGGCCGGAGCGCCGGATATCCGGCTGCCGGATATTCGGCTCTTTTTTGCGTTGACACGATCAGTTTGATTTGAATATTGGCGCGGTGAACGAGATCGGAAATATTCAGGCGCATTCGGGTCGCACGTAAGCGGAGATCGGGTCGACTCGGCGTTCGAGTGTCATCGCGCGTGTCAGTTGTGTTTGTTTCTCAGTTCGGTTGTTGTTTATTTCATTGTTTATCACTTGTCGTCGTGATTTTATGTTCGAATTCTGATAGATTAACAAGAAATGTAAATAATTAATAAAACAAACATTTTTGATGTGCGATTATAAAAATAAACGGTGTCCATAACCTTTTGGAGTATGATTTGCCTTGTGTAAAATAATGAGATTTTTTAAAATTTTACTATCCGGTATCCGGCCGGATACTGTATTACTATCCGGTATCCGGCCGGATAGTGAAAACAAGGCCGGATAGGCCGGATACCGGATAGTTACCGGATATCCGTTTCATCTCTATTTATAACAGTAAAACTTCATGGATATTTAAATGAATTTAAAAACAGACCAAGTTATTACAAACATCTGATTCACTCTTGGAATTCGGTTTCGTTTGTATACGCAAAACATGGTACAATCTATTTCATTAGAACAAAACGAAGCCGATTGCCAAGAGCATACCAGATGTTTTAACGGAAAAACTCCCGCCATACCCCGCGGTATTACACTAAGAAACCATTTACACATATATATACAACGACTAGATGTACTAAACCATATTAATGCCGTATTTCTCTGGAGCGAAGTAACTATTGCCTGAATTTGAGAAGTTACTTATCTGCGTGGCTTGAAGCATGCTTAAGTGGGGTGAATTTTGCTGGTTCTCCGGCGATTCCGGGCCTGAAGATAGTATGTTGTGGGAGGGCCAGGCGGCCGGGGGTGATGGGTTGCCGAAGGACACCTGGTTGTAAAGCTGGTTGCCGTTGGTGGACAGGTTGTGGCCGTGGTGGCTCGCGTGCGATTGGTTGACCGACGAACCGTTGAAGTACTCCATCTGGAAATTTTTATTGTTAGTTTTGGGTAATAGAATTGGTTGCGAAATGTGGTGATGGATTTGTATGTATTCGGGCTTCATACTGGAGTAAATTAATTACTAGTCCTAGTATAAAAACTGTAACGTCTGAACATGACCTAAAATGTATGCATTTTGATTGTACACATGTAGATGTCATATCCTGAATGTAGATTGATATGTGACGTCAATGATAGCCGGTGACGACAAATTAATTAAAACTATTAATGAACGTTGACTTATTTGTTTGCAGTCGAGATGTATCAACGTCGAGAAAACTAAATACAAGTTGTGAGGCCTGAGCTAACTAACTTATCCCTACGATTTTCAATTCAATATCTGCATTAAAACAAGAAATTAAGAAAGTTTAATTAAACCTTAATTAAATTAATTATTAATTCACTATTATTTTATTACAAAAATAATGTTTTAATTAAATTAATTCCGTAACAAAATGCACGCAACATTTCTAATTTAATTAAATTAATATTAAAATAGCTAATCTCCCGGATGCGGCGGCGACGCGCGTTCGTCATGAAATAATGTTAATAATTTTATTGGCTTCAAACCGATGTAAAAACTCGCTGTCAATATTTTGATTTAATATTCTAAATTAATTTCTATTTTGATTCGGTCCGTGACGGAATTATTTGTTTGTGGATTTATTTATTGTGGTTTTAAAAGGGTTATTATTAGACATAATATGAGTTTAATAATTCCAGAAATCCGAGAAATCACGCAGCCACTTACGCGGTGATGTCTTTAATTATACTACATTATCCAATGATTTTGTTTGGAATATGGATACTAAGAGTGAGATAATTTAACCAATGTTGGATTTATTGGCCTATTCGACATCAAACAATGATCGGGGGACTTTTGAGCTTACTCTGCAGATCAAAATTGATCCAATTGATGCTATTGCCGGATGAAGTTTCTCTTCTAGGGCATGTAGATTTTTTTTTATTGCGATGAATATCGAGGCGAGCATGCCATTCGCCTGATGGTAAGCGATACGACCGCTCATGGACAGTAGCAAAACCTAACAGCACCATGTTTTACAAATCAATGCTTGGCATTCCACTCCGCTCGCCATCCTGAGACATAAGACGTTAAGTCTCTATAATATGTCCAGTAGTTACTCTGGCTACAATGTGCTAAGGTAAGATGCAAGGTAAGCCGGCATAATTATGTGGAGTGGTAAGAGATGATTTTTCTTTGAAAAAGATAGTCAATTTATATAGAACAATACACGTATTTTATTCAATCGGGTTTTATTACATACATACATAGACTCACGCCTTTATCCCAGAAGGGGTAGGCAGAGGCGCCACCAGGACATCCACATTGCGTCGTATGTTCCGTCCCATGATGTGATAGGGGGCGAGCCTATCGCCATATCAGGCACAAATTCCTGACTCCGGGCTGATAATGAATAGAAAGAAAAACCCAATATCACTTTGCCCGACCCGGGATTCGAACCCGAGACCTCAGCTTTGTATTCGTAACGTAGTATTACTACGCCACCGAGGCAGTCTTGCTTTATTGAAACACGAAAATATAAATAATAAAGATTCTTATTCTTATAAAAAGCTCTATATTTCAAGTACTTTAACATACTACATAATTACAATATCTATCGCAATATTTTATATTTCTCTTTAATATACACACGAAAATATTTTAGTAATTGCTAGAGATTTAATATTGTCCTTTGCACCTCATATTTTCAATTTTAATAAAATCACGCATTAAGATGCAATTTCAACTGAACTCAGTCGAAATATTTAACGGGAATATTGTAATTATTACGTAATTTATTCCGCTTTGTACACCGTAAATTGCTTTGTATTTTGTAACATATTAATTATTCCGTGAAACCTAGTTTGTAATAAATAAATCCCTTTTCAGTGTATTTATTAATTAATTTGCGTGAATAATTTTAATTTAAAACATGACGTATTTAATTAAAAACAATAAAACAGTGGAAAAGGCTCTGCAAATATAATAAGTTTTCGTTTATGTATTTTGTTTAATCATATTTGTATTATACTTCATAATCTTTTTTTATACTAGTGCGACTTCAAACGCACCTGATGATAAATACAATACAATGAAAATGGAGCATCCACACGCGCGCTAATGTCAAGTCTTATTAATTGACACAATTATGTTGTCATACTCAAATATTTTTCTTCCTCGTAAAACGAATCTGGAGCCAATTGACAACAGCAGCATTTCCGAACAGACACGACTTGGCGAGCTTCAAAAAAGCGTATTCCCACCTTAAAGGTCGGCAACGCATCTCTATCATCTCTATCTCTATATTCTTCTTCACAGCTACAACACGTTCCGAAGCGGTGGTAGCAGAAATTAACGATTCAAAAGATCTTGTAAAAGACTACTTGAATAAAGAATATTTTGACTTTGACTTTGACTTTATGCCTTATGGTGTTGCACATGGTCATGGGCGGTGGTGACCACTTACCATCAGGTTAACTGTATGCTCGTTGGGCCCCTATAACATAAAAAAGTATATACGTGGTACCCCTCTCAATCGTACTCTCGAATGTAGAGGAGGCCCGTGCCCTGCAGGAGGACGTATTTGGGCTGATACATAGATACGTGATAGTAGCTAAATGCGAAAATCCGTAATGTTCACTATTAGAAACTTCGGTGTATGCTATCCAGCCGGACACCAATTACCTTAGGACTATTCTTCGCTCGATTTTTCCACCATCCTATACAAAAACGAAAAAAATCAAATCACCTGACTGGGATAGTACGGAGAGTTGTAGGCGCTCTGCCCGTACCCCTGGTGGTGATGGGACGTCGAGTAGCTCCTGATGTAGTCCGAGCTGCCAGGCCAATGGAAGCTGTTGTAGCTGTCTGGATGGTACACGTTCCCTGGCCCGTTGATGCTCTGCGGAGTGATTGGGGGCGACGGCGTCGTCATAATCGAAGAGTTGGAGCCAAGGGGAGTCAGATTCCCAGTCAATCGAGAGCTGTATTGATCCTTAACCAGGTTACTGCCGAAAGACTTCTCGGAGTAGTCCAGTTTGTAGTCCAACCTCTTTGGGCTGCTGTATAGCTCCTGCTTGGGCGTTACTCCATAGTTATGGATGTTTGAGACCGTGTCAGTTTCCTTCCCGCTCGCTCTTGCGTCGTTCCCGTAGTGAGTGAGCGAGGTGAGGCTTTTATTTAGTGGTGAGGACTCGTAATTGGCCGCTTCTTTCTTGCATATCACGTTAATGGGGGGACTGACTGATGTAGTAGGTGTTATGGGGAGGTTGGGAGAAGAAGTGGTGATGCTGTTGCTCGTTGTGAGACTATTTGCTGAGCTAGTTAGGGTTTTGGATGTGGTGATCTTCGTGGAAGATGTGGAGGAACCTTTCAGGCTGTTTGAGACTGTGGTCTTGGTGTTGGAAGACGATTTGCTGGTGATCTGAGTGTTGGTTTGCTGCTGAAGCTGCTGCCTGCATTTCGCTCTTCGGTTCTTGAACCAGACCTGTTGGAGACAACATTGTATTAAATTTTGCAGATTATTGGACTCTTTCGAAGTACGACGCAAAGTAATTGGTGAAAAATAAAATGTTTCGTCTGCGGAATATGCGAGAGTAGCTTCTGAATTGTTTCTTCTCGCATAAGGTTTACCTAGATACTAAAGCTTCCTTTATTTAGTCGATATAAATCGGAACATATTAGTTTTTCGGAAAATTCTGAAATAAATATACAAGTTTTCTCACGATATTTTCCTTCACCATCACATGTTAATCAACTACGTATATCTTTATATTTCTTATAGATCGCAATATATCCTAACCCAACAACCTGCGTATGTATACTCAGATCAAAATTCTGATTTTCCTACTTCAATCCATTTCGATTTACATCGCTAATCTCCTACCACGAGTGACGGTACGTATTTGTTTCCCGACGTATCAATTACAGTTGCATGTTTGCAGTGAGATCATCGGTGATTTATTGCAAGAGTTTTTGTGGTAGGGGACAGCTGGCTCGCAACGGGTGAGGTTTTAGCCAAATTGTAGGGTAGTTACATGGAATTGTGTGGGTGTTAAGTGTGGTTTGTTGGAGTTTGAGGGATGTGTTATATATTTTAAAGATATATGTATAAAGTTTTGTGTTGTTGACATTACTAAATTATATAAATTTAACAGCAGTTTTACGAATAAATATGTTTTCTAAAGAAGCCTTCATGTTTTCTTATGTTAAGTTGTTCTAAAATTAATTTCATTTTATTTATTTTGTCATATTTTTTTTTAGCGGAACCTTAATTTAATTAACACTATGTAAACAAACAACAGTAGGTACTAACTTCTAGGCAGCACTTAGTGTTAACAAGAAGAATTCTAAAAATCACCAGAACACGAAAACGTATCAAAAACATTTGCTCAAATACGCCAACAATGCCAATAACGCCAACGATTGGCCCCAACGTGCGTCGCGCCGCGCACCCCGGATTAGCGACCCTCACCTTTGTTCCGAGTCGGTTGGATAAAAGAGCAACGCCAGATGGGCCTATTGTACCATTGATTTTTGGATTATATTTTCGCTGAAGGGTTATTGGTATGGTCTATCTTGAAATTAAAAAGGTTCTTGATAATGTTGGTATATTCATTTCCAGCGACTTCCTGCAACCAGGTCGTCGTCCACCTTGTAGGAGACCTCCACTCCACCCCAGAACCTTTCGGCCCAAACGATGCAGGCAGCTTCCAACAGGTCGATGTGGAGGACCTTGCCTGGCCTATGATCAGCAGTGGTCTTCCTCTGGCTGAATATATATTTATATCCAAAAACCACACATACAGGGCAGTGCTACCATTATTTGAAACCACTGCCCACATAGAGTATTGCGTTGACAGGACCCCAAACACGTATTATATTATAGATGTTTTTATAGATTTTATTTTTATTGGTTATATATAATGACGTCATCTGAAAAATTTGTTTGAACGCACTAATATCTAAAACTACAAGTCGTATCTTAAATAATATTTTTAAATTTGATAGTCCAATTCTGAGCTATTTAATAACTACGACTATTAAGGACTGAGTAAAACGAACAACAAGGGAATATGGGAAACCATATAAACGAAAACCATACGTTTGTGAGACCGAAAAGTCTCTCGTAGTTTCTGATACCCACGACACAAGACTCGATCTTAGTGTGGGGTCAGGACTATGTATGTGACTGTTGGGTGTATTATTATTATTATATATAAATCTTCCTGTGCCTGAAAAATATTGTTGATTAGTTCCCTAATTACTATACATAAGATTCCTCCAGAGTATGCAAATAATAGATTTTTTTTGGGCTTTTTACAAACAAAAATCTTGTCTTTTCCGTTATTCTTTTAAGTAGTTTTTATTTACTACCGTTGTTTTTTTTAAGTAATCTTTATTTTGTTTATGTTTTAATTGATCCATGCGCAGCTTAAGCCCATTAGTTTAATAGATGGTATCAGGTCACTTTGAAGATTAAGTGATAATGAGCCGTGCGTTGTCAAATCAGCCGCGTGCAAAACATGCCAATTAGCAGCCCTCTGTACGTCCCTATTGACCCCATGACGATTCATACTTTGTCTTTCGTCGCTTGTTCGTCGATCTTGATAAAAGAATAAATGTTAATTGCCAAAAAATTAACTATTTTTTACATGGAAATAGGCGTCTAACGTCTTATAATCATTTATTTATTTAAATCTTTATTGTACACAAAAAAAATAACATACAGAAACGGAAAAAAATAAACAAAAGAACAAGTACAAATGGCGGTCTTATCGCATAAAGCAATGTCTCAAATTGATAATGACGTGAAGGTAGAAGGCGATGTTGAAGTCGTCAAGGAAGATGATACTCGTATTAATCAAGTATTACATTCAAGGATACTAAAGACCGGGTGAAACAGCGAATATTAAACAGAAATCCGGATCGAATAGGGATACGTAGACAAATCGATTCGAAGACATTTGACGTATATGGTCCCAAAGTCCCCGACCAACAGCTATTACTGTAACTTTTATATGTAATTTTTAAGTCAACCGTCTTAACCACAGATTGTTTCTAACCTTAAGTGAAACTATCAACTAATTATAACTGACTTGCAGACTTTTCATGAGAAACGGAAGTAAAAAGAAGATTTTGCAACACAGCCATCGCTACAAGTTCGATCTATTTATCTATTCAGCCACAGGAAGCCAACTGCTGAACATAGCCCTCCCCAAGGATCTTCACATCAACCTCTTGGAAGCGTCAGTCTGGTTTTATATTAAACAATAGAACTATCCTGATAGATATCATTCCTTCAGTAGCCTAAGACATTTATGTGGCTCCACATTCTGTTCGTGTTACCGACCCAATAATCTCGACTGTGTGTTGTAATAATTAAATTTGACCTTCTTTAAGTTATCTATAAAGGAATAGATTCCAGTTCGAATGTAATGTTCTATTCTAGTTCTTGTCTATGTTTTTTTTGTTAATCTGTTTAAAAATTCTCTCTCGAATAAAACTTTTTTGCTATAATAATTTTATTCACTGTTCAACATTTTTATCACAGCGAAATAATAATGATTCTTAAGCGTTGTGGGTGGTATAGAGCGACGGTAATAATTATTTGCCTCCAGTAAGTCGTTCATACATATGCCTTACGTTATAAAATAATCTAAAACATGAACTATCCAGTAGCGATTAAATAGTAGCTTTAACCCTCGATTAATACGATTATCAAAATATGTTATTTTATTTTAAAATTCCGTGTTCAATGTGGCAAAGAGAATCGGATTTGGGACATTAACTACGCATACCATTTTCACTAGACATTATCGTAATCCATTTAATCTTTAAAATTACCATAACACTCGGAAGGCACGCGTAAATACCGACTATTATTAAGTTTCAATTAAGTGGTGATACGGCGTCTAATCCTTCCCACCCATGGCGCCATTAAGAAATAAACTCAATAAAATTCCCTGCGATCCGTCCTCGCCGACTGTTGACGGTTGACTGCTCACTAATTCGTTCAAACGTTCAATTTATACCGACACGGTTAGGGCATTAGCGTGCCAAATCGAATTACGCGTTCCAATTTTGATGTTTGAAAATTGAATTATTCAATTGTTCGAATCGCCATCTTGTTTATCTGTGTTTGAATGTTTCGCGCGGTTAGCAATGTTTTTCTTTTTCACAATTAGATCGATTTTAGTATGCTGTAGATTTTATTGGAATGAAAATGTAATAAATAGATAGTTTTGTGTAATAGATTTAAATATTGGAGCGATTGCCAATATTGTTACTCCTGATATTGAGAGTCTGTGAGTAAGTGAGAAAGGCTTAAAATTTTGAGTTTCTAACGAGTGTTTCTTCGTAGAAATAAGTAGCGAATCACCAATCAGGGTATTTTCCTTGACTTTAAAGTGAGCAATAAGTAACTATAACCTCTTACACGCGGCCCATTCCGCTCCCAACTAAACAATCGTCAATTACATTGTTTAGATAGAAGAAAATTATGAGGCAAAAGAGACTGCGAACGGCTATCCTTTGCTTTCCCAACATATAAAAAAAGTAAATTTCTTACGTTAAACTCTATCTCCATATACATGTTCACAGCAGTCTATTCCTTTCGTAGCAAATTGCTACTCTATATTTAAATAGAAACAATAAAAAGTAAACGCGACCGTGCCAAGCTTTAGAGCTTGAATAATAAAACCTACACCTCTAGGCTTCACGGTCAATTTCCTTTGCTTAAAAATAATAATTTAAAAACTCCTCACCTGGACCCTGGACTCAGGCAAGTTGATCTTGAGCGCCACCTCCTCGCGCATGAAGATGTCTGGGTACCTGGTCTTCCCGAACAGCGCTTCCAGGACGTCCAGTTGAGCGCGCGTGAACGTGGTGCGCTCCCGACGCTGCTTGCGTGGGTTCACTCCTGGGTGGGGAAGTTTTGGTTAGTTTGGAATTTTATTGATGCTGTGAAAAATTATCTGCCTCGGTGGCGTAGTTGTACTACAGTACGATTATAAAGCTGAGGTCTCGGTTTCGAATACCGGGTCGGGCAAAGTGATATTAGACTTTTCTATTCATTATCAGCCCGGAGTCAGGAATTTGTGACCGATATGACGATAGGCTCGCCCCCTCGTGGGATGGAACTTACAAGGCGAAATGTGGGTGTCCTGGTGGCGCCTCTGCCTACCCCTTCTGGGATAAAGGCGAGTTTATGTATATGTGAAAAATTATAAATGTAGTTGCTTTGAGTACTGTTATGCTAGTACGACAAAGTGACTCCATGTTTGAGAAATGCAGAGCAATCCAAATAAAGATATACTGCTGATCTACATAATTATGTCGGCATAAATCTGATATTTAAGGGCTTTAAAGCTACATACTTGCGTATGTATCCTACCTCTAGCAAAACATTGCATTCTCTCTTCCTAAATTTTACCTAAGTCAATTATACCTATTCAATGTTTTACTCCCATCCTGGATATCCAACCCAATACATCACGATTCACACTTTACGCCAATTCATACGCCTGTACACCTGTTACGTCTAACCAGGATTACTTTAAGTATATCGATTCAATTGCGTTAAGTTCAACCGGGAAATCGAACCCAAGACTACACGATCCACAACCCATACACTATAACATCAAAACGACACTTTATGAAAACTTATAAGGGAATTTAACCAAAGGTAGCAGATGACATAAGCGTCTCAAGTTTAGTAATGTAATTAAAGAAACGGCGCTCGAGCCTCGAGGTGTCGCGATGGTCACCACTCACCAAACGAGTTCCGGTAACACGAAATGTATCGACTTGACACTTTTTATACCATCTGTTGCATTATTTGTGAACCTTAGCGTATTAAATCCATCAGTTAGCACGTTTGTTTATGAAACTGACATATTTTTAAAGATTTCCTATCTAATCTACACTAATATTATAAAGAGGAAAGATTTGTATGTATGTTTGCAACGAATAGGCTCAAAAAGTACTGGACCGCTTTTAAAAATTCTTTCTCCATTTGAATGTTACATTATCACTGAATAATATAGGCTATTTTAATTGCAAGAAAAAATAAGGATCCCTAATAAAACTACGATAATGTTACCCAAGGTGAAAAAAAAATGCCTGTAATATTATTTACATTGCGTGCGCTGCGAAAATATGTTGTCGATGTGGACTGGACTCAAAAACTATCTGCACCCGGGCGAAGCCGGGTCGAGCCGCTAGTTTTTTTATAAATAAGCACAGAACTAGTACTATTTTGCGATGAATGGCGAGACGAGCATGCCATTCGCTCGATGGTAAGCGATACGACCGCTCATGGACAGTAGCAAAACCAAACAGCAGTTGAATTACAAAGCAACACTTGGCATCAATTTATATAATTACAGCCAACTAATTTAAGTTATCTTTATATTTGATTCCAAAGCAATTGTTACATATCACCATCCACTGTTAATAATAATAATAAGTTATTCATATTGGTTTGAGTTTTTTATTCCAAGCGTGTATTTGCGGTGGTCTAACAAAGCCTTTTAACATATTATTATAATTTTATATGTTCATAAAAGATATGAAATATGACGAGTTACAGTGGCGACAGAGATGCTCCTACACTTCTTATTAGACTAATAAGACTTCCCATTAGTATTAGTAATTAGTCTGACAGGAACTGTGAATATTTGTTTTAATACTGGGTTAGTACGGCTCACAAATTATATTTACTTCGCTTCTCACATAGAGATATGCGTATGTCCTATTGAACGAATATGTATGGAATGTAAATATAAATATTTATAAACTACATATCCTTAGTTTATTCATTGCTTCCTTTAAATTATTTAATCATGCGGAATGTCTATATTCTCTTGGTGAATACAGAACACCAAATTGCGTCAAAATATACGTCTTTCGTTTATTTGACAGCTTTCTCCACTACAAACTTGTGTGAGGATGTAAAGTTTTTGGGTATAATTTTTTTCTATTGCGCTGAATAGCCAGGCGAGCATGCCATTCGCCTCATTGTAAGTGATACGACCGCTCATGGACAGTAGCAAACCAAACAACACCATGAAATACGAAGCAATGCTTGGTATTCCACTGCGATCGCCATCCTGAGAGATGTTAAGTCTCATTATATCCATTAGTTACTCTGGCTACAATGCCCTTCAAACCGGAACACAACAGTGCATTTACACTGCTGTTTGGCTGGAGAAATAGACATTGCGGTGATACCTACCCAGGCGGCCTCTCACATGTGAGACCTACCACCAGTAAAGTATAGTATATTACCAGATAGCTCAGCCAAAAATGAAGAAAAAATACCTACTAATGAAATGATGGTAGGTGCATCACTAGTCACACAAGCAGTAATGTAATTCCGTCTCATCACGTTATGTTAATGCGCTTCTGTGTTACGAGCGTAGACCGCCTTACTTACCGTTACATTCTTCAACTTATGAATTTGGGGTATTCAAAATTTTGTCACATTGATGTAGTCATAGGGTTTGATCTACTCGGTTCTTGGGTTTAAATGTGAGAAGATAGCCTAATCAGCTAAAGCGATTAAAGCCAAAGTGGTCAACAGTAAAACAATAAAACTAGTCGAATGATTAAATGATATATAACCTAAAAACACGTATGGAAATAAACAATCAAAGTTGTAAATTGTTACAGTAAATAAACGTTTTTTAAACTACCACTCACTGACAAGAGAGATCGCATTCAATCGTACAAATCCATAGACAAAGAGCATTCCAAATTTGAAAAAACAAATGCTCACGCCATGTCTCTCGTTTGTCTATGGTAACAAAAGCGCGCGTACTGCGCCGAGACATGCAGTCTGTCTGGAACCATTCATGAGGTAACAACTAAACATATATCTAGTTTTGTACTTTTAATTTTGTTTGTTTATACTGATGTTTGAATTTGGGGTTCAGTTGGGGTTTAAAGAAGCTTTACAATTGATTTTGCAAAAAAACAAAGGTTGTTGATGCCTTAATACAGATTGTCTTATTGATATTCCTGAAGAATCTTTGGCAATATACATTTGAAGTTAAATTAAAAAGATTATATGCTCGAATTCTATGCAGAATTTGTTTTTATTTTAGAATTTTTGCCCGATATGGCGATAGACTCGCCCCCTATTACATCGTGGGACGTACCACACAAGGCTAAACGTGGGTGTCCTGGAAGCACTTCTGCCTACACATGCTGGGAAATTGGCGTGAATATGTATGTACATATTTAAGTCAGTTTAATTTGAAAAAATGGCTTCCTGACTCACAATTTTCATAAGTGGTCTACCTATTACCACTAAGATGCTACGCTTCCATCTTTACTATTTTGAAATGCTCTGACATATCTACTCCTTTTTCTTCGTTTCACTCTTGTGGTCGTGGTCACATGATTTGTTCCTTAACGATGATGTTGCTAACAGACATTTACACATTATGTAACAACTCAGTGCTGATGTGGTTAACAATCAAGATTTTTTTAAACAGCCCCATGCATAGTCCTGACCCCACATTAAGATCCAGTCTTGTGTCGTGGGTATCAGGAACTACGAGAGACTTTTCGGCCTCACAAACACCCAGACCCGAAAAAATACCTGTGGATCACACAAATATTTGTTTCGGTGCGGGGATCGAACCCGCAGCCTCTCGTTTCACAGGCGGCGTCTAACCAACCGCGCCACGGAGGCTGACAATGAATGTATTTAAAGACAAAATACATTAATCCAGGATTTTAAGTCCCTATTACATAATTTTTACATTACCGACCGCTATACGGAACTTAGAAAAGAGAAACGGTTCTCCATCTGTAATTCAGACTTGACTAATAGCTGTGCAGTTAATGATTTTTATATTCTGAAAGGATTACCAGAGTATTACAACACACGCTTGTTTCTACTTGTCTGTGTACGTAGATAAATTACTAGCTTTGTTCAGTCGTATGAATGACATTTTTGAGTATTCAATTTGTGTTAGAAGATTTGAGTTGAAGCCGGCTCGAAGGACCATTTTGCATGTGATATTTGATTAATATTTCGAGGTTAGAAGTCAAATATATATGTTAGATTATTTTTTGTGTATACGATCTTACAATCAGTCATATATGCCGGAATACTCAAACACCAATTTTATATTATGTTCCACTTAACTACGCAAGTCCTGCTTAAAATGTACTGGTTAAGTGCAACTTGATATTTAAATGGCGTTTGAGTATTCGGGCGATAGACTATAAACAGATGGGATGAAGAGTTCTTGGTGTGTAAGACACGACTCCCAGCAGAGTAAGCCTTTTCCTTATTCAAGTCAGGCCGTGTGGCTGTCTAGCATGTCTCGACGCTTCTTTAGCCTTCTTATGCCTTCGGGAATAGTTAGTTGTCCCGTTAGCTGATTTGGATAGTGTCCCAGCTTCCATAAGTAATTAGATACATGAATAGAGATTTCATTTACGCATTAGAAAATAATATTTAAGTGATCACTTCTAATATGGCTTTTATATTCTCTGCTATATATTTTTTTATACATCGATTTAATTGTAGCTCAAATTAGCAAGCAGTGTAAGAGTAATTATGTTTATAAGTATTTTGCTTAAAATGCCTTAAATAAGATATTTTGCAGGTTACAAATTATTTTTGACCATTTAATAAGCTAACCCGAATTCAAACCTCCCTTATTAAAATATTTTATACTACATTTATGTTACGAAATCAGAGGGCGTTACTCTGATGTGACGCGACAACAAAGAAATTGTTGTAACAATTGCATTTTCATTAGGATTTGCATGTGTGGAATTAATTTGAATGCAGCTGTTTGACGCCCCTCTTTTGTATATATATTTTAACCGATGACGCCGTAGCAAAGAGGAGGTTTATAGGTTGCCACATAAACTACTTTTTTAAATAGCAGCGAATGGCGAAACGGGCATGAAATTCGCTTGATGGCAAGCGATACGAGCAGTCATGGACAGTTGCAAAACCAAACAATACCATGAATTACAAAGCAATGCATGGCATTCCATTGCATTCGCCATCCTAAGACATAAGATGTTAAGTCTCATTATGTCCAGTAGTTGCTCTGGCTACGATGTCCTTCAAACTGGAACACAACAGTGCATTTGCACTGCTGTTTGGCGGAAGGAATAGACATTGCGGTGGTTCCTACCCAGGCGGCCTCTCACATATGAGCGACCTACCACCAGTAAAAAATAACTATCGTTGTTCCAGGCATAATGCAATAAGATCTGAAATATCTTAGTCGGTATGTAATTTTCGCTCTAAAATGCAATTCCTGAAGTCAGAGAAGTCTATTATAATTGATATTTATATTAATTGAGTCACAATACTCGACAATTTACGTAGGTACTTCTAAAACGGTGCAAATAAATGTAATTATTTTAATTGTAAGGGTCTGGGTGACAAACAATGATTTTCACACAAAACCAGCAACTCCCGTGCAGTAAAAACTAACTTTGAACATTATGTGTTTGCCGAAAATATTTTGAAAACAAGCAGACCGGCCCGTTATCACAATCCTCGCTGACGGATTGGGAACAAAATAAAAATAATACGACATCCATTTGAAACTAGCCCGAGTGCGCTCCCCATTCAAACTCTATTCCAAACAAACATTTCATACGAACTGTCACATTATCCATTGAAAAGTAAAAATAAATAGAAATATATCCGTCCCGCTCGCACTCGCACAACTTCCGCGGGAGAAACAAGGACGCGTATACCAATTGTCATTGCTTCACAATAGGGGAGCGCTAATCCTCGTGACATGGCGCGCTTTTTTCGAATTTCGATTTTTATCTCCCAGCTCCGATTGTCGATGGGTAGCGTTGTTTATGGTCGAGCTTGTCTATGACCGCTAATGGCGGATCCGTGTAGGGATCTCGTTACGGCTTGTCGATAATTTGAAAAGGTGTGGTTTAGATCGGGCAGATAATCGGGCTACTTTACCTTATCTGTAGCACGGTGGTTGATATAATCTCTTGTTTTTTTCTTGTATGCCTAATATTTGTAACACGCCTTTTAGGAGACATGATTCCATAAAGACTACACATTTCTATATGGCTTTTTTCTGCTTTTTATCCTACTCTTAAACTTCTGTATCTATATCAGCCTTATACGTTCCACTGCAGGGCACGGGCCTCATCTATAATCGAGAGTACGATTGAGAAGGGTTAGGCCATATATTCCACCACACTGGCCTAGTGCGGGTTGGCTTAAATTCCTAAAACATAAGTTTTCGGACATTAAATTAACTCTTTCGGGACTAGGTCTTTTTTCCTTCACCGAAAATGTGTGGTGAATGACTTTATCAAAACACATGACTCTAAGAAGTCCGAGGTGGAAGCTGGGATTCAAACCTGCGAACACCGCCTAGTTAATTACCAATACGCACTATTTCTTTATAAATTACCATGAAAATAATGTTGTACATTATCTTAATCTACATAACTAATCTACGCTTTTATGTTTACTTTTTAAAATATGGACATGACATGCTACTACATACGCAAAATATGTAAATCATTATTGCGGGAAATAAAAATATTCATACAGATCTATATGTACATAATTAGAATTAATTTAATAGATATTCGAGGCGTCGTATAAAATTTTAGATAAAATATGCTAGTTTTTTAACATCTTTATTGGATTTCTATGGTAAGTGAAGTTATTATATCAATGCCATTTAATACGTCCCACGGCAGGGCATGGCCCCTTCTATATCCGAGAGTACGAATGAGAGAGGTTAGGTCACATAGTCCAACACGCTGGAAACACAAGTGGAATTCTTTTAATATTCAAGTTACGAATTACAATTATGCAAATACCACCATGTTTCTTTATCTAAATTATAATAATGTAATAATGTTATTCAATTATTTCATATTTAATTAGTGTTACAATGGCGTGGCGATGTAATTGGTGAATTTGGCTTGAGTTTTTTATTTAACATAAGAAAATAAAGTTTAATTTTTCAAATTAAGTTGTTTTGCTTTATAAGCCACATACCCATATGCATTGTTAACTGTAATCTCTTTAGTTATTATTAATATAAAATTTGTAAGTAGTCTGTTGATATTATTTATGCGAAAAATAAGATTTTTTCAATTCAAGAACATAAATTAAAGGAAAAAGATACAGCTCGTGTGTATAGGGAATGCCTGGTGCAATTTTTCTTCACTACTACAAAACGTTCAGAATAAAGTAATGATGTAAGTTTTTAATTCATATTACGTGAAAGGAATATGACAAACGACAAATTTACTGGTGGTAGGTCTCACATTATGTGAGCCACTGCAATGTCTATTTCTCCCGCCAAACAGTAGTGTAAATGAACTGTTGTGTTCCGGTTTGAAGGACTTTGTAGCCTGAGTATCTACTGGACATAATGAGACTTAACATCTTATGTCTCAGGATGGCGAGCCCAGTGGAATATCAAGCATTGCTTTGTAATTAATTCTGTTGTTTGGTTTTGCTACTGTCCCGGAGTGGTCGTATCACTTACCATTAGGCGAATGGCATGCTCGTATCGCCATTCATAGCAATAAAAAAAACTAACTACAGCTATGTTTTATTTATTGAGCAGCCATAGACACTACACATTAATACTACAATATGAAATAGTATTAATTATGTTTATACCATTTTTATGTTGGATACATCATACAAGTTGTGTGAAATTTAATAAAGCGAGACGCTACTAAATTGTGGAGGTATTTTTTTCTATTCAATTGTTCAGATGAAACAGTGGTGGTGTTTATCCAATAATATACTTTTCCATATATTTTTTCTACGTTTAATTTTCTTTTTACCTGTATAGTAAAAAAGGTAGAGAAAAAGGCAGCATGTAATTTATTTCATTCAATTACTTTGCAAAATTTCTCCATCAATCCCAAAAACCAAACATACAGTGTAAACTTATCAATTACCCATTTTTCGCGCTATTTGACCCCGCTACATCACAAATGCGTAACATTTATTTTTTAAACATTTTTACTATTGCACTCAACGTAGGCTGTATGTCTTCGCTTCTAATGCTATTTTCGTTCGACGAGACATTTTTTCAAGATGGCGGCAACTGTCAACTTGACAGAGGGGCGAGTAATGGGCGCCGCAGGATTTTAAACCGGATTGTTGTTTCAACATAGTGGTTTGAGTTTAGGAGGGTGAACCTTCAATTAAACTCGGGAAGGAATTTATTTGTATACAAAACAAAAATTCTGGTTGAAGAGACATCGTAAACAATATCGGGAGTTTTCGATTTAACTTGCCAAGTCTAAATTCCGTTATGAGATGATGGTATTCGTATATTCCTGAGCAGTAGAACCTAAAGGATTAGTATTTAATATTTCACAATTTGGCACATAATGCACACATAAAATATGTAATATTGATAAGGCAGGAATAATTAAAAACGTTATTTTCGGTATCCGACCTATTGACACTATAAACTATCATGCCTACAATATGATAAATCATGTAACCCTACTGTGATTTTTCTCCAAAAAGTATTAAATTTTTTTTACCGTGGTCATGAACAATACAATGCTTCTATAATTCCACAGCTCCCGAACCCTAAAGCCTCTCCCCTACATTCTTCTAACACAATTTTTCCAGCAACATAATACATATATTATCGGTGGCAACACCCACTGTAACAAGGGTTGCCAGCTCATAAATCATGTTAACACATAAATTTCACGACCCCACGGCAAGGGCGAAGTGGCAACCTTAATAATCGTAGCAAAAAACACGCGAATTTCAACCGTATTTGCGAAGCATTAGAGGTCTGCATTATCTACATTCGGAGTTATTTTATTACCCCGATAATGTTGCCAGCATGGCGTTAAGGGCGCGCTAACCGAATTGTCGGTAAATTGAAATTTATCTAATAAATTACGGACTATTTGAAACATTGAGATCTGGGGGCGTGGATAGGGACCATCTTTGATTTCTAAATATTGGTTAAGTGTGTGATTTGTGCGGAAAACCTTTATATTAAACACATAACATATTTGAGAAAGGGATGATTCAATATGATATTCTTCAAATTATCATCTCAGGCCGAAAATCAAGCCGCCCGTACATTTCAAAGCAACATAAATCGGGAAAAATTCTAATATCTAATAACATTCAGCTTATAGAATTCCGACTTTATGAGGAGAACAGGGACAAAAGTAACACGGAACGAAACTAGTAAACATTGATATTCCTTAAAAGTTTGACATCCAAAAACAAACAGGAAAGAACTTAGATCCAAAAATTCTAGATTCTTTTTTTGCTTATTGAAAAATGGTTTGATTTTCCTTATGACAATTTGGGTATAGTAAGCTCTAAAATCTAAAATACTCTAAAGATCTCACGAAACGCCTTTACACCTTGAGTTTTCTATGAGCCAGCGTTAGTTTTAACCTCACCCCTACATCCCTGCTAATTACGTGCAAACAAGTAGTGCAGGGGCAAGATATTTTCCGCTTAGCAAGTGTGAAAGTCTGCGCAAACAGATAAAAATGGCGGCACGTGGCGCTCACGTGCGTCCGGCGATAAGTGATGACTTTATATTTTAGCTACTTGGTTATTGTATGAGTGGGTATGAAATTGTATTAGGTTATTATCGCCCGCAGGCATGGAAAGAAAAAAAAAGCAAGAAAGAACGATTTTATTGACACAGCATGGAGAGAAACTACAATTTAAAAATTGACACAGAAAAGTAAACAAAAAAAAATCTTATACAAAACAAAAAATAAATAAATTAAACCAAGTCGTAATAGTAGTAGTTTTATAAAGACAAAAAAATTCGGTTTGAAGGACATTGTAGCCAGAGTAACTACTGGACATAATGAGACTTAACACCTCATGTCTCAGGATGGCGAGCGCAGTGGACTACCAAGCATTTCTTTTTAATTAATGGTGTTGCTACTGTCTATGAGCGGTCGTATCGCTTAGCATCAGGCAAATGGCATACTCGTCTCGCCATTCATTGCAATAAAAAATATGGTAATTTTCGTGTACACACGCTCAGACACATTTAAACTATCTATGTATGAATTTATGTTTTTCTTGTTTCATACATTAATTATGTAAATGATGAGTTTTTTATTATCACCACAAGGCCTTATTTACGGCGATTTCCCAAATACTCTCATAAAATCTGTAACACGTTTTGAAATAATAGGCGCTATGAATATATTATTCTAATGTGCCATATATTAATAGTAACTTGAAGTTTTTTGTATCTTTTAAAGAAGCTTTTAGACAAAAATAACAGATGTAATATATTTAATAGACAGGCTATAAGAAATCTAAATTCAGTTCGCAGAATCGGAATTGCTTTTTATTATATTTCTCTGAAGATTACGGTGTTTGAAATCTAAATAAAGGAATTTTAAGGACTCGTTTAGATACAACCGTTAAAGTGTATTATTATAACTGTGCCTCCAGCGTCAGGCCCAACACCTAAACCCCAATTTCTTAATTTCCCTGTTTTTCTCACAGCAATAAAATGCATCAACTATTTTCCCCCAGGGGCCTTTTCGACCCCAACCCAGCTGTGTTGGGTTGCCAAAAAACGCAAACAATCGCTAAAACAGTTGCGTTGTCGTGTTGACTTTGCAATTAGCGCGCAACCCGCCGCCGGCCGCGGGGTATAAAGTACCCGAGTGTTTTTTTAACGTTAGCCACTCTGACACTTGATTGTACGGTTGAAATGTGTAAATACAGGAAATAAATGTAGGAATTGTATTAAAACCTTGCAGTGAATTGTTGTTTAAAAAACAAACTCCAATAATGTAGCTTGAGATGGTTAGGTAATGCTTTAAAGAAATCATATGTCGCCAATATTCGTTCAAAAACAAAAACTAGAAGGTCGATCCGTATTTTTGTTCTAGTTTTACCACGAGATCTCTAGACCATAATATATGTACTGCAGACTACTTTGGCTCTGGACTACGGCCGAAAATCTTTTGAATCGTATAGGAAACCTGAGTACTTAACTTATTATAACCTATTTAAGTTTATTATTGAATATGATTATTGATTAATTGAGGATTATTTCGGGGCTTGCTAATTTTGGTTTATTTTTACAGAATTGTAACACGCTGTACATAATATCTTAGCACTTTACTGTTTAGACGCTTAAACTAAATTGACTGAAATTAAATTTTATATTGATTCTCTCGATTGTAGAGTAGGCCCGTGCCCTGCAGTTGGACGTATATGGGCTGATATAGATATAGATAAATTTTATATAGGAGTAACCTCAGCCCTGAAGAAGGTCCTTAGCTATTTATGACATTATTATTAACGTGTATTTTTTTTAAAATGTTTTTGGTGATTAACTTAAAAAAAATTAACGTTTTCACACAAACTATCAAACAATAACAGTAATCCTTAATTTTAACTTGTAAGTGTTTTTGTTTCCATTTCTTTATCGTAATCAGTTAGATGTTAATCTAGATTGACGGGTTAACATTTAAAAAACGGCATTACTACTGTTAGACGGGTTAAATTGTTTTCTTTTATTACTTATTTAAGGTAAAAGAGAAATCTAGACGGATTAGCTTTAGGAAAATCTTTTATCATTTCATTGTGAGTGCTCTTTTTGTGCTATAGCTTGTAATTATAGTACAATTCGGTCACTAAAACCGGATGCCACCAGTGTCTCAAATTAAAAATGACGTGAAGTAACTAATAATAAATACACCCAACAGTCACATACATAGTCCTGATCCCACACTAAGATCGAGTCTTGTGTCGTGGGTTTCAGGAGCTACGAAAGACTTTTCGGTCTCACAAACACCCAGACCAGAATCAAATACCTGTGTTTCACACTAACATTTGTTTCGGTGCGGGAATCGAACCCGCAGCCTCTCTTTCACAGCCGGCGTCTAACCAATTGCGCCACGGAGGCTGTCGAGAACATGTTAAGCCCTTTTAGGATTACTACCCAGCGTGATTTGGTTAATTACATCCTTCATAAAATATATTAGAATTCGATGACAACAGATTTCAAAACCCAGGGCACTCAATACATTCCGAAATGAATGGTTGTCCATACTTATACTATGACCATTCAGAATTAAAAGTTGAACTCTCAGAATATTACATACGTGGAAGGTGATTCTTAATTTGCGCTACACAATAAAACGCGAACGATAAGATCTGAAACAACGGCTGTTTTACTCAGGTAATTTCCATTAAGTTTTTGAAGCAGATTGACGTAATAAATTTCTAAGTAATGTTGGACACGCATAGCACTTCATTTTTTAACTAATTTGAACTTTTGTAATTATTTTTTTTCTATTGCTTCCTATAAAATTTAATTACTGAGGAGGTTTTCTAGACTATATTCTATTAGAAATATGAAGCCTCAATTGATATTTATCCACTGTCCAATGCTGGACAGATCTTTTTATAAACCAGTGGAACATTTGGTATTAGAATTCTGAAAACACCCATGCATTCTGTAACGTTGACAATATTGGTTATATTTGTTAAATGTCTATGGATGAAATGTGACTATGTGAAGTTCCACCATTAATACTGAACTAAGAAAATCCGTCTGTATCACATAGTGGTGGCAGGATAGGTGCATCCCATATTCTCACATAATATGAAAGAGAAGCAATTGACGCGTTCATTCGCTTGATGAAGAGTAATAGTCTGTTAGAAGATGATTTTACTCAATACTCAATACTTTATTGCACTCCACATGTTAAAAAGATGTTAATATTTATTCGCGTAGTGTGTATATTTATTGTAACATTTAATTTTTCTGGACAGGACTACAGTAATTTTCATCGAGCCGTGTAACCAAACTACCAATATAAAAATAAGCCTTATATATAAGCCAGTGGTATATGTCCAAAAATAATTTAAAAAACATATCCACATGCAAATTCATTTCTTTTGAAAAGGACAAAACCAATTTAGAACGAGTGCTCAACCCCACGCTGGCGACGGCGGGTCTAAGAGGCCCATTGCATAAACAAACACCGGGAGTGGCAACTTTCACACACTCCCCGTGCTCGACAATGCTAATTGAATATTAATCGGAGGGAGTGGTAGTGTGTCTTTAATACTGTGAGGAGTTGAGTACTGTTGATGGTTACTAAATTAGTTTTAAGTTTTATTTGTGGAAGGTGTTTCTTTTTACTTAAAATATAGTGAAAGACTGGCTTGACTTGCTATAATTAAGGCACCTAATTTCTAACTTCCAACAAAAAACTTTCAAATTCAAATTATCACCACCGAACAAACACTTAATAGTCCAACGAAAATTTCTCCAAGCACAACCAAAATATCGAAAAGAGTATCTAAAATCTTAATGTTATGCAAATACCTTTTTCCAGAACAATGGTGGATGCAATCAAGCGCACACAATCCGTCTCGGGTTGACAACGGGGTCCAACATACCCACCCCGGCGCACCGGTGAAGATTTTCACACGGGCCTATTGGAGTGTTATTTTTTACACAGGAGTATTTGGGCACTTAATGTAGCGAGGGGTATGAAGTACCGTTCGAGTGCATTTGCGGTGTTGCAGAGGTTTGTGTTATTATACAGCCTTATCCTTGTTTGTATATACGACTCACTTCTACAGGTCGTCTCCGATCTTATGTCGCCGAAAGCGCTGTTGTCAAAATAGTATAATTGGTTTTCTCTCTTAATATTTTATTACATTAGACATGTTAATACTATTTGATTTCGAGTATAAATGCATGTTGTTTATATTATGAAAACATATCAGCAAACAATGCGTTAAATAGATATTTTTCAAATAAAAATTGTAGTTCCAATTTTCGCCACACACCAATAGATTTTTGACGATCTGAACAATAGATGTGCTGTCAGCATTCAACACGTAACATTAAAAGAATAATCGTACCATGACATGAAGTTCTATCTTTAAGTAGATTATTTCTGTCTTAGCTATCCTAGTATATATGGTATAGCCTATTTTTCAAAAGGGCACGGCTTAAATTAATCAATTGGAGCCTGTCATTAGACAATAAAACTAATCTCATAGTTTGAAAATTGGTTATTATGTAATAACTGTATTGTATTGACTGCAGTATAAAAAGGGTGTCATTTGTACCGGATAGTGTTACCCGCCCGGGGGAGACGTTTGAGGGTTAAGCAGTAGCTTCATTGTGCGAGGTTATTTGGACGGAAAAAAATCCGATTTGTAGGAGTTTGTTGAGTATTTTTATTTCATAAATAGACTTTCTCGCCCACACAGGCACCACTGCAACTCCTACCAGCCAGGATCATCAGCACGCAATGACTTGGCACCGAGCTCCGGAGCTTGGCGAGTCTCTTAGGAACATTAGCTTGTCTTTAACCCGCATCGAAATTAATCAGGAAGAAAAGAAACAAATAGGAGAAGTTGGAAACATTATTTCATAAATGTCTTAATTGTCTATTTTTATCATAATACAATTTATTTCATAAATGTCTTAATTGTCAATTTTTATTTTATCATATCGTTATGTGGAGACAGGACAATGGACAGGACAAATATTGGTGTAAATTATCAGGGACGTATGCGTTCCACTGCAAGGTAAGAGCCTTCGCTATAAACTAGAGTTCGATTGAGAAGAGTTAGGTCGTAGTTCAACAAGCTGGCTCATATAAAATCCGAAAATATACGAGAAATAATTTAACACAACGTAAAAAAAATCTAACTTAAAATTTCAACCACCTAGACTCGAACCCGTGACAGCCGCGGCTAATCCATGAAGCCACCGACTATCATGTTAGTGGCGAATAGTTTTTTTTCTCTATGGGAATGGACGGCCACGATAGCGCCCGACGGTGACACGGGCAGTGCATTAAATTATAAGGTACAAAAAAGACTATGAATATTTCTGGAGATTTGGTTCCGTAGGTATTTTAATTTAGACTGCCTCGGTGGCGTAGTTGTACTTCAGTACCATTACAGAGCTGAAGTCTCGATATTGAATCCCGGGTCGGGCAAATTGATATTTTTCTATTCACTTTCAGCCCGGAGTCAGGAATTTGTGCCCGCTATGGCGACAGGCCCCCTATCACATCGTGGGACGAAACACATAAGGCGAATCGTGGGTGTCCCGGTTGCTACCAGGAACCTTTGCCTATCCTTTCTGGGGAAAAGGCGTGAGTTTATGTATGTATGGATATATACAGTATGTAATTCTAGTAAATGTGAGTTTAATGCAATTGATGGTAACTGCTGACGGCTGTGGAGACTAAACAGAGTATTAAATGATGATATGATTATGTGTTACTAGTCGTTACAATTATGCCGCCTTGAAATCGGATGTTTTTTTATTGCGATGAATGGCGAGACGAGCATGCTATTCGCCTGATAGCGATACGACCGCTCATGGACAGTAGCAAAACCAAACAACACCATGAACTACTAGTAATGCTTGGCATTCCACTGCGCTCGTCATTCTGAGACATAAGATGTTGAGTCTCATTATGTCCAGTAGTTACTCTGGGTACAACGTCCTTCAAACCGGAACACAACAGTGCATTTACACTGCTGTTTGGCGGGAGAAATAGACATTGCGGTGGTACCTACCTAGGTAGGTCCATTTACTGATCCCGTAATCCGAGTTTTAGGACCTATGTAGGTAGCCATTGTACGATGCGAATAATAACCTGCTATCAAGAAGGCCCAGTAAACAAAAAGCTATATTCTATATCATCCTGCATGATATACATTACACCAAGTATATGAACCAAGGAAGGTCCGGTCTCGAGATCGACCAAATATCAATTGATGTCAAGGATAAGAGACAATAGTTCTACAACTGGGGACGAGGATGTAACAACTTGAATAGCTTATGGTTTTAGTTTATACCACAGTATAATTTACACCGATAACATTCAAAACGGTAATGCGTAACAGATTTAAAATCAAGTGGATACAAAATCATTTTATCAATGTAAATAAATTACGGAAAATTATTTACAGCAACGATATCCTAAGGGACCCTAAAAAAAATAACAAAACAAATATGGCCGCGGCAAGATGGCGGCTCGACAAAGAACGCCGACGGTAGCCGCTTTCGAGGCGGAATTCATAAATGATAAATTTAATATTATTTATTATTTGGGACATTACCGGAGCTGATGATACCAGATTATGCTCGCGGTGTGACAATTTTTTCAAATGTGGATTTATATTTGGTATAATTTTATATTTAACGTTTTATGGGACGGATACATTCCGTGTGAAGCTTATTGAATAATTAAATTAGGCTTTATGATTTTACGTTGGTGATAAAAAAAATCGAATATTCCAAGGTTCTTATAGTCTATTCTTTATGAATACTCAAATATATGCCAATTTTTAGTTGGAAACTATTAATTTTATTCGCGAGATTTCTCCTGCTAGTAATTCATAAAATAAATAGTTTTTTCGATGAGGACACTACAAAGGCGATTATCACACAATGTTCATACTGATACAAAGCAGGGAATACTACTAAAAATTTAAATTCTTTTTTACTTTATTTTAGAACGATATCTTGATTTTAGAAACCCTTAGTACATACTTACATATTATGATCAGCGCATCCATTTTGTTATGCATTCTGATTAATAAATTGAAGTGTATTACTGAACCACGAACCATGTCAGCAAATTGTCAAAACTACGGTAAACCATATTTCACTAATAGAAAAACTTAGTTTAAATTTAACTCCGTTGCGTAGTTGATTAGACAACGCCCGTAAAACGAGAGGCCCGATTCGATCCCCACACCAAAACAAATATATGTATGTGTGATCCACAGATATTTGTTTCGGTTCTTGGTGTTTGTGAGACCGAAAAGTCTTCCGAAGTTTCTGATATCAACAACACAAGACTCAATCTTAGTGTGGGGTCAGGACTATGTATGTGACTGTTGGGTGTATTTATTTTTTTAACTTACACTCTCACTTTTCACAGTACTACCAACACATCAATAAGACGACGAAATAAATTCCAGTTTAAAATAAGCCGGTAATATACCAACAATACTAAGTACTTGTGCAAGATGGCATTTCTCATCTTCATGATGAAAGCAAGTGTTTCATATCGAGTTGTCAATATAACCTTTTGCCAGAGATGTAATCATAAAGCATCGGATATTGAAGACTAGTTTATGTTGTAATTATATGTTAAAAGAGGTGTGAAAGTGTGAGAACGCGCAAAATTATTACTCTTGTTCATGATACTTGTAATTCTGGGTTGCAAGCCCACGAGCGTCGGCTTGATAAACTGATTTGATGCCTTGTTTGTATTTTGGCTACAATTATGACTCTTATTCTAAACTTGGATGTCGAAATTACAACGTTTTCGAAAATATTACATTTGGGCAAATATTCACAGCTAGCGTAGTACAATGTTCGAAAGCCGACTTTCGGAGAAACAGGCACGGAATTACCACCCTTACAAAAACAATAATTTTTCAAATATGTAATATAAATATTGGATTTCTCTCATAAAATACATATATGCCAGGGCCTGTGTGATTTGCGGTACATTTGCTATATCAATCAATTTATTTAATTAAGGAGTTGTGCTTAACACCTCTGAGTGATTCCACACCAGGTAATAAACGATTGGTTACCGCGCGGGCAGTCGCGACCTCGTTTCAACGCGTGTGAACAACTTATCCGATCCTTATTTCTGTACCGCGACAAATCGGACGAGTTGCAAGCCTCTGCTTGTTGGAAACATTTTTTTATGCAAGTAACTGATAATAACTGCGATACTGTCTAGAAAAACTGTACTATCTTATATTTCAGGATGGCGAGCGCAGTGGAATGCCAAGCTTAGAATTGCTTAGAATTACTTTGATTCATAGTGTTTGGTTTTGCTACTGTCCATGAGCGGCCGTATCGCTTACCATCCAGCGAATGACATGCTCGTCTAGTCATTCATCGCAATAAAAAAACTATATCAGGCTATAGTTAGCCCAAAACGCTGGCCTAGTGCGGGTTGGCGGACTTCACAATTACTGTCCTGTATCAGCCCATTTACGTCCCACTGCAGGGCACGGGCCTCCTCTACAATCGAGAGTACGATTGAGAGGGGTAAGGCCATATAGTCCGCCACGCTGGCCTAGTGCGGGTTGGCGGATTTTTTTAAGGATCTCTACGGTGTTCAGGTTTCCTCCCGACGTTTTCCTTCGCCTTTTAAGAGCGTGGTGACTCAACAGAGTATTTCTTGCTACTTGACACGATCATGCCTACTTAAGTGCTCCTTCACGCTGCGGGGGAAGGAGCCGGGACTATAGGGAAGAAGAAATCCAGTCGCTGGCAGTGTTCATCAACATAACGGTGTAGCAAAGGTTTTTATTATTCGTTTTTAGAGGAGAGAGGGAAGAGATTTTACTATATATATAAATACACCCAACAGTCAAACATAGTTCTAACCCCACATTAAGATCAAGTAAGCCTTGTGTCGTGGGTATCAGAAACTACGAAAGACTTTTCGGTCTCACAACCTCCCAGACCCGAGACAAATACTAGTGGGCCTCACAAACATTTGTTTCGGTGCGAGGATCGAACTCGCGGCCTCTCGTTTCACAGCCGTCGTCTAACCAACTGCGCTAGGTATCAATCTTATCCTTTACTGATGTGTGGTGTGGATATGTTTTTGGTTAAGTTGGCCTGACTACACTCATTCAAGACTTTCGTTAAGATATTTAGATACCACTACACTCATCAGATGCTATCGGGTCAATTTTCTGTGCCATAATATGAAAAAAAAAAAAACTACAATGTATAATAACTAGCTTTTTAAACGCTCTATAGTGCACAATAAACTTGGATATAAATAAAAAACCGTTTTGTGATGTTGAATTTTATATGATGTTAAATTAGACTGCCTGCCCCTTTGGATGAAGTAGCGTGATTTTTCATATGTTTTATACATTCACCAGTATTTTAAAAGCCAAGACGTCCTCGAACACTCGAATTTCTTGCATTGGGCACCCCCGATATAATGAGCTTACCGCGCGGCTTCTATAATCGATAGCGACACAATGACCTGATTGGAAACACCTTTGTATTCCTTGAGTGATAGGACAGTGGATAGCTGGGAGGTCACGGGTTCGATTCTGGGTAGATAATAAACAAGTACAGCCAACATTCACATATACTTCTGATTCATTTGAATTCTGAACTTGCAAGTTTGTGTCGTGAGTGTCAGAAACTACAATACATTTTGGTTACATCATCACCATCATCAACCTTTTATTGTCTACTGCTGGACACAGGCCACCTCCAAATGGCGCCTGTCTTCGGCTTGTCGGAGTTGCATATCACACCTGAAATTTGTATTTGTAGATCACACAAAAAGTCTAGATGCGTGGAAGGTACCAATTTTTTCTCCGTTGCCAGCCGGCTTTTAAGCCATAGGACGTCCGCTGACTAACAAGAGGCTTTTCATAATTAACTTTTTTTATTGCGATGATAGTAAGCTATACGACCGCTCATGGACAGTAGCATTCCACTGCGCTCGCTATCCTGCGACATAAGATGTTAAGTCTCACTATGTCCAGTAGTTACTCTGGCTACAATGTCCTTCAAACCGGAACACAACAGCGCATTTACACTGCTGTGTGTATAGATTTTGCGGTGACACCTACCCAGACGGCCTCTCACATATGAGACACCTATCAGTTGAGCTGCATCAAAAGGCTTCTTGCGACATTTACTACGTTCATCCTGTGGACATGTTGATTTTACTAGTGTGTGGCCTGTGATTAAAAAAAATCCACTCAAATGAATATTAAATTTTGCTGCTTCGTCATTCAAATGAGCGGAAACTAGTTTCGTTCAGAGGGCGGGTAGCGACTGGATGCATAAAGCAGATCGGGATCTATGGCGTACTTTGAGAGGTCAAGCAGTGGACTGCAACGGGCTGATGATAATGATGATAATTCCAACTCCTTCTATTAATTTAACTTTTTGATTGATTTCGTTGCGGGTTAAAGACAAGTTAGACATTCCCGGAGACTCGCTGAGCATCAATGCTCAGTGTCATTCAAATGCGTGCCACTGTTGATCCTGGCTTACAGGAGTTGCAGTGGCGGGTGTGAGGGCGGGACAGTCTAATGATGATAAAGTTTCGTTGCATAGTTTGTTAAGACGTCGGGTTTAAAACGATTAGCCGCGATCGATTCGCTCACTGAGACAGATGTTGCTATAATCTTCTTGTATTTTTTGTGTTGTGAAACCGATTTTTATGTTAGTTTCTGAAAACCGCGTCATTTCTTGATGAGAAGTGGTAATGACTACAGTAGAAGTGGGTCGGTTGACCCGGTCAACCGATGCTAACACGGAGAAAACATGACGAAACGATTTTGCTATTGTATTGTGTGCAATGAATGAGATTACTTTCCTCATCGTTTCTCTTCCTGTTAAGACTTTTCCTTCTTCCTTAAAAAAACAGTGATGTGTGACAGTTAAGTGTATTTAGATATTATATTATTATTTTACATATAACTCCAAAACCGAACATCAAACACCCTACAAATGTTCCCACGGCAGTACATCCGCACCTAACTAAATCGTATACTCTATAGCATGTCCACATATCGATCAAGAAGCCGTACGAACGGCGCGCTGTCGTGCCAGGGGAATAGACAACGCGTCTACGGCCTCGCTCTATGTTTCGGATTGTTTATGGATGTTTATGTTGAGACACGCAGGTTAGACAGAAGCTAGCCTTTGAAATGTGTCAAACATCTCGGTAATTGCTATGTGCGGTTTTTAGGCTATAATTTTGTTTTTATGAGTGATATGTCTATGTTATATATCTAAGAACATTTCGGAGAGATAGCTTTATATGTTAGTGAAAACCTTATCAAAATACGATTAATAGTTTTAGAGATATTCGCCAACATACATATGCGTTGAGAATACCGCTCTTTGAAGTTTGGTAAAGGAAAATAAATTAAAGTGGCCAAATAAAGAAGCAATTATTGTGAATGGACTTTAATAGTAACTTGAATGAATTTTGTGTATCTTGACCTATTATAACAAAAAAAAAGAAGAAATAATCCACCTAGAAGCTGTGATCCGGCTTCCGTTTCCTAATATAAAAAGCACAAACATTTCAAAAAGGAAAAATCAATTAATTATGCCCGCCAAAGATTAAAAAAGCAACTGGCCGTATAATCTAAGGGATGCCAATAAAAAAAGAATATAACAATGAAAAAAATATATTTCAAAAAAAGAACGCCCAGCTGCCTGCGTTACGCTGCGTTGTATTGTGCAAGTGAGATGGCTATATATACTTTATTAACGAATGAAAGAGACGGGGATACGATTAAAAATGGAACTTGGCGGATTAATTTTATTCGAGCATTAAACGTGTATTGGAAATTAAATCTAATAGGCCCGCGAGTCGTACATTTTGTTTACAGATTTATATATTTTTTTATCGTTGCGTTGGTGTTAAGTAATGTTGGTTTATACACAATGAGCTATAAACAAGAATCGGTAACAAAATAAAACTAAGACAAATTAGTACTATAAAAACCAAAGACAATAAAATCGAAATTAGAACGTTAGGGAATTAAAAAGTATAATCTCATATTATGGACATGGAAACTTAAATTTCCTACAATTTTCTAACAGAATCAAACTATACTGACCCCTTCACGTACACAAAATTACAAACTTTAAGGATTTTTGATTCGTTTATTAAGTTTCGTCAAACCCATATTACAGGCTAAATGTAAATTAAAAACATTGTATGGGATTTGATATATATTTTTTAGAACTATACAATAAATATAATTTTTGTACTTCATTACATTGCGTATACAGTTTTATACAAATTAACAAGCAAATGGTTAGTCAGAATTGATTACTACTGTCCATTAGTCTTTCAAATTTGAGAAACGTGTTTCAAAATAGGTGAGTAGCGGTAAGGGGAAAAATTTGAGGCCGCGATTATGTCATTCGTTGAACGAAACGGTGAAACAAAGAAGTCGCTGTGGAAATCCTTGGAAAACCTACAGTGCCCCTAGCCGGAACATTTTGAAGTATCGTATAGTAATTCTCGTATAGTAAAGTAAACGTTTCCCGCTGTGAAATTTTAGTTCCAAATACGCTTACAATGGCGCTGTTTAAGTTCCCATACAAAATTTTACTAATACTATTCTATTACGATACTGCAAAATGTTCCGGCTAGGGGCACAGTAAGTAAACCACCTTCTGTGCCTAAAGATAATTATCATAATTATTAATAGTCCCAGTTGTAAAATGAAAAGGTAACTTTAATGTTTTTTATCTTACTGAATTCACAACTTCTTAGGTTAGAGCAAAAAATTCACTTCGCGATAAGTGTCGAAGGATCTTCACTTAAGCGCCTAGTTAAAAAGCGAGTTACTACAATGGCATATAAATTGTTTATGGTACGTGCAACGTCAAAAAATCCTTTTGTAAAAACGATCCCGGCCAAAAATATCGTTAGCTGAATTGTAAAGCTTAAAAAATGTTTCGTCGAATAACCCTTTTTGGGATTCATTTTGTGATTTTTTTATAAACTGCCAGTTCGGGGCTGTGTCTTTTTAATGTCAAAATACGGAAGGCACAATACCGATGTAGCTCACGTTGTGCCTTCCGGAATCTGACAAGCTATAAGGTTCGGATAAAGGAGGTTGGATATCTAAAACTTGGAATTATATTTTGTTATTCCGGATTAAAGAAACTGTACGTTTTCACAATATGTGATGATTTACCGGTCGCAATAATTATGCCGGCTAGTACGTTATGACTAAATGTGGCGGAATTACGACTGAAGGTAAATTGGTTAGGTAGGTACTATCAGAATTCGATTTATGTACAAAGTAACTTGGCGCAAGTATTTGTAATAATCATGTGGCCAAAATAGCAATTTAAATATTTACCTGTTCCTTAAACTCAGAAATAAGCCCTTTTAATATATTTTTTTTATTTTGGTTATTTCTCATGCGCAACGATGCTTGTCACACATTACCTGTTGCAATTTAAACTAATGGGATTTATAGAGCTTTTAATCATGTTTAGGAAATTGAAAACAATTTTGAAATTATTTTTATATGCTACGTGTTTTTTATTGCGTTATGCGTTTAGCTGCACCTTCAAACAAAATCAAGACGCGGCCACAGCAACATCATATACAATAAATCGTCCCTCCGTAATATCTTTTTTATACATCCAGAGCAAACAATCGTGCGTTCCTATTCACCCGACTCATTTACGCAGAAACGTCTCCGAGTTTCCGAACGCACTCCACGCCGCGCCGAAACGTTCGGGGGACGTAATCCGGCTTCTTCGGAACGCTCCCTTTCGAATTAACGGCGGGTTCCATTTTTGAAAAATTCAAATATCGAAGAACCTTCTTCGCCGGGCGAGGGAATTGATTTTTGAAAATAAAACGGTGACATTTTTTTATTTAAATTTAAATTTAGAATAGAATGTTGTGTTGATTTTACAGGTGAATATTATTTTTTAAGATAGTAGATAAAGTATTCGTGTTTTTAACTAGGTATTCGTAAGAAAGATATCAATAACCGGATATTGAGCGGAGCAATAGAATAGCATTTCGATAAAAGAAGAGATATTGCCTACGTGACCAATAAATGAATTTCATTTCATTTAATTTCATTTCACTTTTTAACGTTACGGGTCAGTCAATTTACATTATAATTATTAGGATACAAGTAAGATCAATTAAAACTGTGGAACAAACTGCATAAGAAAGAAATCTATTTATTTAAAAGCAGATCTAGTGGCTGCTACGTTGAACATAAGTTAATGATTTTCAGTGTATTGAAACCATTATTTTTTCCAAATTACTTATGATTTATGAGCAATTTAAACAATATACCATTGCTATCAGCACGACAAACGCTCAACTTTTTAAAAACCACATCACTGTGTAGCCAACATAACATTGCAACTAATTAGAGGCGACTAACAAGGTGCCTTCCCCGCATTTCGGGTAGCGTGGTAACTGGCAACCCTCGCAGGCGGGTAGAGGGGGGAGATAAGCGGCTTACGTCGGGGAGGTTGGGCTGTTTTGATTATTTCGAAGGATGTCTTCTTGGTACGTAAATTATGCAACGCTTTCCCGACGTTGTTTTGGTGATTTCGCCTGTTACGTTGCTAGTTTTGTTTATGGTTATAATTGTGTTGCCAAGTTATTTTATCTGTTTCTGCCGAGTTTCGAGTTGATGTTTTTAATTAAGTTTTTATAAAGCTATATTCTCTACTTTTTAGTCAAGATACTTGCGTGCGTAATTAAATATCTATCACTTTAACGGTGAAAACAACGTGATGAAATCTGCAATCCTAAGAAATCCCCACAACACTTTCAAAAGTATGTTAAATCTACCAACTTGCACTAAACCAGTGGTAGTAGATAACCGAGCCTAGCAGGTGGTGCTCATGTAGGCTGGTATTCATAAGTATAACTGGACCCTTTTACTTTTAACATGCAGTTCAACGTATGGGATGTATTGATTTTATGTTATCGTCTCTTTATCTAAGACTAATGGAATAATTGCTCATACGATGAGATATTTCTGTAATCGCACTACTCGATCAAAGTCAAGTTTTTCTATCTAGCTGCAGTATTGTGATACTGTAGGGACGATAAAGTTTATTTACGATGTGTTTAGATTAGTGTAATATATTGCAAGTGCAGCGTTCTAAGATCGGTTGTGAACCGGCCGGCATAATTATTATAAACTATATTCGCAAGTGGAAAGATATTATATGGAGTGCACTCAGTATACTATTCAGTGTGCCGTATCAATATATTTTTAGTTTACATATTAGTTTATTTTATTATAAATATAAAGAAACATCGACTTACCCTGAGGAAACCCAACAGCCTCCAACCCATGCGGCGTCAGCCCGAAGGGGCCCAGACCCCCCAACGGCCCTGGCCCCATGCCCATATGATGCGCCCCCGAGTGCGCGTACGGGTTCTGCGCTAGCGGCGACGGCTGTTTCAGGTAGTGAAAGTAGTGGTGTAGGGGCGTCGCCGAGTGGTGCGCCTGGGGTCCCCCGGGCCCCGAGGCCGCGCCGCCCGCCGCCGACGAGTTGGTCAGCAGCGCCATGTTGCAACGCTCAATAGTCACCGGTACAGACGCTTACGTGTGGACGACATGTCTAGACCTCCCTCAGTGCCTTGACGGTGATGACGCGGTGGAGAACATTTTGGTGTTGTTCTGTAATGAATTGTTTCAATTAGAAATGGATCCTGATCCCCATTATTGGAAAGGAGTTGAAATAAAGGTAGAATTGCTTTTCAGGCAAGGTTAGCGTGACGCCCCTGCAATGCGAAAGGGCATGTGTATCGATAACCGCTTATTATTTTATAGAAACAACATTATAATTACGATATATAATATATATTGTTTAAAATGTCTCTATGTCCACTTTTCAGTGGATTCATGATCAGGAGACCTTTTAGAATAGTTCATTTCTCTTATTTTTCATTAAGTTAACATTAAACAGCTACTATACATCAGATACTGCTTGTAAGTATATTCTTTATGTGATTGATCTTAGAAAACTGTTCTAGCATCCGTGTATATCTAACTTCACTTAGAACACACGGCGCCGACTTCTTATCAAAAATCACTTTGTATCGTCATCATTTACAAAAAGCAAACAAGTTCCATTCATTATGCGTTTCCATACAAAATGTTACAATTGAAATACTCCTCCAATTATAATTCAATCAATTTTCATGTTCAAGCGAGCGTCGTACGCAATTATTCACGGCTCATACAACGTTTAATAACCTCATACACTTCAATAACATTTTACATTGAACATGTTTTTTTCTACCAATCAAACTATTTCACAATTACCCGATGAATGGTTGAATTTTCTGCACTGTTGCAACCCAGCAAAAAAGCGAACAAAAGTCAACGTGGACGCCTTCGAAATTTGAAATTTTGAATGAATTCCAAGTTTCGTTCGTGACGAATTCGAATTGCAAAATTGAAAGAGTTTTTTTTTTCTATTTGCCAAAGGTAGGTACATGTTTACAGACATTTTGTCACGTTTGTTTTTTTACCTGGAGGCTGAGGTATGATCGACCTTTGCTTTGTGTGGAAAAAAATTTAGGGGCTATATCGGAGTGATGACAATTGGTATAAAGGAACGGCGGGTAAGAGATATGTTACGAGCGCTAGGGGTCGTATTTCGGGCGTGATATTTGTTGGTAGTTAGACGAACTTTTGTCATGGTCTATTTTAATACGGGGTAGTTATGGGTAATATTATTGCTTGATTTATTGTTGGGTAATGCCAGGGGTGTGAACTGGGTGTTAATTTTTATTATTTCGTTAATGTGTTCTCTTTGATATTAGAGATTGCTTATTTAGCAGTTTTTATTCTTGTTTTAATAAAACTCCTGCTAAAATGAACTCTAAACATTATTTAAAACAACAGACAACATTTCTTCATCACGGACATACGTAGATAGTATAAGCTTAAATAATATTTTCAATAGGTCTAAGTACATTTTTTTCTACACATTGCGGCCTCTAAGATGTTGCCAGACAAATACCAGGTCTCCCCGAACCACTACAACGGAAAACCAATGACGTGAAAACACGAAAAAAACAACATTCAGTTACACAATCGAACACCTTTCGACAGTTTTAGCTAGCTCTATTTAAGCGGAAATCCTTGTAAAATCTACCATTAGCACTATGCGCAAATTTAAACTTTATTTTCTAGGCGGTAAGGTTACTTACTACCTGTCTGGAGACCAGATTGGCATATAGATAAGGCTGGGACTAATCTTTTGTTGACAGATCCGAGGTGGCTAATGGAAAGTGTATTATGTGGTTTCCTCGAATGGTCGTTTGGTGGTAGCCGAAAGTGACAATAAGTTTTTGTCAGCGTGCGTCACCGCTGCTAATCCTAAATGCATTGTCTTTTTGGAGTTTATTATTTTGGAGTTTAGTTGGGATAGAAAAAACTTGATTAGTATGTAGGATATTACGAAGCATGAGAATTATATGCATGTTATGTACGGTAAAGAACATATTGGCAATGTTAAAGCTGCGAGATGAATGCAATCTGTCATAGTAGATATTTAAATCGTCCAGTTTTGAAAATCGCATGATTACAGTAATATTTAAGTATTTCACTGCCATTAAACAGAAGAGTATCTTTGAACTCGCTAATTAGTGACTCCGCGACTCTTTTAGCATCCCGAAGTTGATTCCTTCCATTACTGATCAAGATAATACAACTGCACTCAATGTTAAAGATTTTAAATTCACAGAAAGTAAATAACTGGCTAACGAACCCACAACCTCACAGTCTATTTCTCGAATCCACTAGACCACTAAACGGTATGCCTATAACAGTACCTCGATCACAATTATCAAACAAATGACAGAACAATAGAACTCTTATCAATGGTGGTCGCGTGCCGCATTTCTGACCACTTCCTTTCATCGTAATTGTAATTCATATCACTTTGTCGGAACCATTCATCTCAATTTCACTTTGATTGCTTTGGGAGCGATGACCGATAGCCTATTTGGCATCTGAATATTGGTTGCAGGTTCGAAATCAACATACAAATGTCTTCTAATTACAAGTATATTAAAATTTCTAGTTAATGGTCGCCATTTTTCAAATTCTGAATTAGCAAGATTACTGCACTGGCCATTAATAAGGGCAATGTCCCCAAATAGATAATTAATTGGTGACAGACAGTAATGTTCTTCCATTGGATACAATTGCGTGGTAATACATCTGTTTCTTTTCGCTACGGTGAAGAGTGTTTAGTATATACTTACAACTAAAATAAGTAACTTTTAGTACAGACCTCAATAAGTGATAATAATTAGTAAGTAACACAGTTGTTAGGAAAGATTCTTGAGCATGAAAAAGTTGTAGTTTCAGAGGCGTTCACGGTGCCATTATCGCGGTGTTGCAAAATATAAAAAAGCCATCTATTTAAAAAAAGCGCAAACGTCAAACCCCAGCATCATAACACATTATCACCCTCAGCGTGAATGTCTCCAAAATATATTTGTACAATAAGCATCCATAAATAATACGCGAAAGCAAATAGCCTTCATATTGTGAAAAACAAACATTTCGCGCCCTTACACTACGTCATTATGGCCGTGTTTGCGCAGTTGGCAGCACTGGCTGTCAGTGTGACAAATTGTCGCGCGGCGTGCTTCGGTTCAGAATGCAGAAACGGCCGTTGGACTTGTGAATTAGTCTAAATTTTAATTAAGTGTAAGTATACTGTGATATTTATTGTAAATAATTATCATCAAATAATTTTGAATATCTGGATATTATTTATGGTATTTTGGAATAATCAATCACATTTCGTACAGCCTCCACTTATTTAAATAATAATGATTGACAAGTTTGTAATTTTTTTTGATTTTATGTTAGTATACAGGCAATTCCAGTCATGCTGATATTTGGCTCCGTCTGTCATCCGTTATTAAGGATTCGATTTAAAATTTGCAGTAAGCAATGATATCACCATATTAAAACTAAACCACAAGAAATAATACCCAACTGTTCTCCTAATCTCAGTTCTCAAAACTCAAATAGATAAATCCATTTCTATCAATCAATCCAAATTATCACTACTATAATAAAAGCTTTATGCCGTTATTCTAATCTGCATACTTTAAAACTGGCTAGTACCACAAGCAAAAAGTGCCGAAAAGTGTCCTATACTGAGAATTTTTTGTCCAAAAACCACATAATGTCCATTGAAATGGTTAATAATGTGCTCCGAAGCGTGAATTTGTCACAATGGCTGTCTGGATGGGTAATTATCGCGCTCAAAATTACGTTTTTGTCACAACAGGCGTGGATCGGGTTGGCTATTGGCGATGCGGGTGCTGCATTTTGGAAATTGAAGGGTGTGTGGTATAATGGATTTTTTCCTGGCATGTATGGTAGAATTACTTCATTATATACCACGATAGTATGTGAGCTATGAAATTTGTTGTATTAGTCTATTACGTACGAGAGTATTCCCGATATAGTTTGTAAGTTGTGAAGTATGTTAGAATAACTCTATAAGATACGAGAGATAGTAGAATTATGGATTTTAAATGGTAATAATTTTCTTAGAGTCACAATTGAAAAGTAGCAGTTAAATATAAGACTTGTGTCTCTAAGATTTTTTTTTAGTTTAGGTGCTCAGTTCCTTGCTTTTATTGTGGTTTGGTAGTGAACTGTAAGTTAGCAGTATCGTCTATAATCATAATTATATTACTAAAATTATTTGTATACTATAGGTACTAATACCTAATTAAAGATAACTTATTTATAGAAACTAAAAATAACGAAGACATGAATTATACGATAATTCTCGAGTGATCAGTAGCTAGTTATAAACTATAATAATCGTGTTATGTCATTAATACTGATAAATTACGGCAACCCGGCTGCAAACGTAGTGCTGCGGCGGAAATTAATAATTTACATTACTTATAATTAATATAAATTAATCCACGCATTTGTATCACAATTTTCAATTTACATTGATTAAATGCGATATCACTGTTTTCGAAAACTCGGTGGCCTAAAAATATTTATATTTTTGCCTTATTCTCCTTCTTCCATACCCAAAACCCGAGAATTCATCTACAATTCTCAAAATTGTAGGTGTTTAAGGACGACTGTGATCACTTACCATCAGGCGAGCCGTTTGTCGTACCTATGTCTAAAAAAATCTTGGTTTAAGCCGAACATCAATTAATACATCGGAAAAGATAACAATGTGTCGGTAGCAACATGGTCCTTCGAAAAAATATCAATACGTTTAGGCCCGAGGGCCTGTACGCCTTTGTCCGACATGACAGCTCGCCAAACACTGCTTTTGACGTTCTATTTCTATTTGTTTGAATTTGGAACGTCTTCATTTCGAATTTTTAATAATATTTTCGTGTTGGTAGTATTGTACAAGGTTGCCAGCTGATAACAATACATTCCAATGTGTAAATAATTATCAGTTAAAATATGACAGGTTTGAAACACGAATGATATATTTTGCAATGATAAAGGCGTAAACAATGTTATTGTTTGCGTTCTAAGAGTTAAAAGAGCGATCTCCCAGTTTTTGATACGAAAGAGACAATACACAAAAACACTTCACAATAGCCGTGAGGTAAAAATCATAAACATATCTATAATATTTAAAACATATTGATCTAATTATTGTACTTTGTTTTATTAAATAAGTACGGCAGTCGAGCAAACAGCTGGGCAAAGATTGTAGGTCCGTAGCCCTTTCAAAATGGAAGGAGAAAGGGCCAGAGAAGGAAAGCGATAAAGGGTTTCTCGCAATTTCACTCAACGAAACACGACAGCAAAGCCGTCACACTTCACATTAGTTCAAAATTTTACTGTATAAGTCTCAAAAACCATACTAATACTTATCCTAAAGACGAGATAAAATCTACTTCACAGAAGGGTCTTTAAAAAGGAATCAGGAGTGAATTCCCTCGGGCCGGCCGGCGTAGAGAAAACAATTAGCGACCCTGTTCGTAGGCGGTCGTAATGTTAAAAGCAAATCAGTTTAGCCACTGGGGACGATACCGGATAGCCTCATTACTTGTGCAATCGTTGTATAAACGATAGATGGGGGAGTGCATGCGGGTTGCCAGCTTAAATGTTACCCGAAATATGGGGAAAATTAGTTATAATTTAATGAAATATATTTTAACTTGAAAAGTAGGTTTGTGTGGGCGGGAATATTTTAGATCACGGTTTTAACGAATAAAGTTTTATATATAATTGTATGTGTACCAATCGCTATTTACTTGTTTTAAGTAAACACTAATTTATATTAAGTCGTACGCAAAATTGTAGCTAGATTAATAGCAAAAACTTAAGATTTTTTTAAAGAAAGTAAAGCGATATAACGTACAATATCCAATACTTTATAACTTCAACTTGTGTAATCAAACATTTAATAATCATTAAATTATCGTAATTAAAAGTTGCATCAGTTTACATAATTATGAACCTACCTATAAAATTATGAATAAAACCTTTAAAATCCACAATTTCTACAACATGGCTGTATGAATTTTATTCCTTTGCGCGAAAATACCGCGTAGAAAACATAATTTTCTATTAATCTCGGCGCATTCAGTGCATTATTAAAGTTCTGCTCATGTTTCGCGTTCCATTGTCGGCGTCCCTGGGGACCTTGCTAATGGCGAGTCCAAATACTGGGTTACACGCAAAACCTGTTTTGAACATAATTATTTTGTTGTACTCTTGATTTATTTTGGGGTTGGTTTTACCCTGCAATTTGTTATGCGACTATATTCTAAATTTGAATAGAGAAAAATAAATCGATAGTTAGTCGTTATACTCATCACGCAAACACTAACTGGGTAAATCAACTTTTTCTTGCTTTGGACAACCGTACCAGGTCCCAGATTTGTATTTATATAAATAATACCAAAACCTATTTTCTTTATAATACATAATCAATGAATACACACTTAAATCAATGTATTTAAGGCAAAAATATATTTTTTATTATTGTGTCACCTTCATTTGAGAGTGGTCCGGGGGACATTTGGGTAATTTTTATGTCAAATTCTGTGTCCCCTTCACCACTTCTAAACTAGAAACTCATCTACACCGAAATAAATCCTCAGACGCAGTGAATATAAAATCATAGAACAGATATTTATGGTTTTTATTTTTAGGAAAACATTTTATAAAAAAAGAAATGTTTTTATTTTATCTATTTTTTTGTGAATTGTTCTTGTCCCACAAAGTTAGTGCATTGTACTGAGTCATTCGGACAACTAGTCTTTGATTACAAATCCAAAACAGAGATGGCCCTGTAGTATCTGAGATAACAAGTAAGTCTGTCTAGTAAACAATAGTTCAAGCCGCAATGTTGAATTAACGTCAGCGAAGGCGGCAGGCGGCCGAACATCATGACGCGGAGTGGGTGTGTTTATTGTTTGTCCCCTGGACCGGCGCGAAAATTGAGTAAGTAGATTAGTTACATTAATCAATTGCTATTGATCAGTTCACTTCAGTTCTGCACTTTATGTAAACAATGTAATCAAGCACAGTAAACAAATACTCTTTATGAAAAGACACATAATTTAAAAAATGTCACTCGGACAACCAGTCTTTTGGACAACTAAATCAGTTGTCCATGGGACTTTAAAAGTTGTCCTTAGGACAAATACAAAACCATGTACCCAACATGGGATGATCGGTTTCTTGTGAGTCGCGCATTGAGAAATCGCAAGTCTTCGTATGTGTACCTTAAGAACAACCTCGAAGAAGTAAGAAATGTGCATATTAGTCTATGGACGGTCAGGAGGAGGCTTGTCGCGGCCAATATACGCAGTCATCGCCCGGCCCGCGGCCCTACGTTACTCCGTGAGCACAGAGTTGCCAGGCTTAGGTTTGCTCGAAATTGTGAGTCATGGACTCAAGAAGCTGGAATAGGGTATTGTTCTCCGATGAAGCCAGGATATCTCTGTTCGGTGAAGATTGACGTCGGCGAGTGCTACGAAGACGAGGAGAACGCTTTGCAGAGGCTTGTTTTGAAGAAATCACACCTTATGGTGGGGGCTCTGTTATGTTTTGGGCAGGAATAAATTCAATGGATCGTACAGAGTTAGTCTTCATTGAAAACGGCTCACTGACTGGACATCGATACATAACGGAAGTTCTAATTCCTCATGCACAACCCGCATTGGTCGCTTTAGGCGAAGACTCAATTTTTATGGACGACAACGCTCGCGCCCACCGGTCTGGCGATGTGGAAGCGTATGTGCAAAAGGTCGGCATTCGTCGTTTGGATTGGCCAGCTCGAAGTCCCGACCTCAATCCTATAGAGCATGTCTGGGACGTTCTGAAACGGCGCGTGAGATCAGTACAACCGGCTCCGTAGACCATTAGAGAGCTGAAGAATGTGATTACCGCGGAGTGGGAACGTATTCCGCAAGCAAGTATCCGGGATATCCTCGCTAGCATACCCAGACAAATTCAAACTGTGATTTCATCTAGAGGGGGTCACACTCGATACTAAACATTTATCTGCTTTTACTTTATTAAAGAAAAAACAAACAAAAATCTTTTTTTTTAACTTTTACTTCACGAGCATATGCACTACTAGCGAGCATACACTACTAGTGAACTTAGCATTAAAACCCATACATTTTATCAAAATTTTGTGATAATACTGACGAAAACGATTATTTGCTTATTAATTTACAAAATTGTGAAAGTAAAACTACCTATAATTATCAAACAAACCAATAGTAACATTTGAAATGGTTCATTGCTTAGGTGCCCGTTTTTTTTGCAAATGAGTTTATATCAAACCCAATTTTCCTATGGACAACCAAAAGTCCATCGGACAACTATGATGTCCCCATATAAAAATGGAATCAAATCTCAAATAGTTTTATTTTAAACATTTTATGATGTAAATTTCATATATTGACTGGTAGCTAAGTATAAAAGCAAAATAAATATATATATATATTTAATATTTTCTGGTTTAATACTATGTAAATTAAACTTTTAACGTCATACAAAATTGATGGTTGTCCAAGAGACACTATTTCTTAAAATATTAGGAGTACTATGCGTAATATCTCAAATTGACTACTTTGAAATTTAGATATACACCCGACTTGATTTATATTTACAGTGTTAAATTACAGATAAAAAAATATTCACACTAAAAAAAATATTGAATTAGTTGTCCAGGTGACTGATTTTATAAGACTTCAGTGCGCTTACAAGCTAAAAATAGCCAATTCTGAAAGAAAAGTGCTCTGCTGTATGCAGATTCGTAAAGTAGAATATATATTCTAACTTCTGAAACTATTAAATATTTAAAAAATCAATACTTGAAAAAATATGGCAAAATCATAACCTGTGCACTAAATAGTTGATTTACCCAACTATTGAAATTAAGTATGCAATTTTTTTTATTGATTACATTAATTCGATAATAGTTACATTAAGTCGATAATATTCTCGGGGAACAGGATTGCGGAAATAGTACATGTCTTGTGTTGCTAGATTTTTCACGTGCATTTGATAGTATAAGTATTCCATTACTTATAACTAAGCTATCATACTATGGTGTTGAATCAAAAACATTAGCTTGGTTTAGTAGTTATCTGAGTCATCGTACACAGGTAGTAAAGTTAATTAGGGAGGACGGTAGTGCATATATTTCTTCTCCTAAATCGGTGGATCGTGGGGTGCCCCAGGGATCACTTCTTGGTCCTCTATTATTTATAATATATAGCGCTGACATAATTAAAAGTATAAAACACTGTAGGTATCATCTATATGCCGATGACCTTCAGTTATACATATCTGGACCGCCTCATAAATTCAATGAATCTTTAATTAAAATAAATGAAGATCTCAAAAATATATCTGCATGGGCAGAGAGGAACTGCCTGGTTCTGAATCCGAGTAAATCAAAATTTATGATCCTCGGTTCAAAGATGCAGATATCTAAGACCCTCGCAATGAATCCAGTTATCAAAATTGGCGACGAATGTATTGAACGCGTAAACGAGGCCAGAAATTTGGGCATTTTGTTTGATAGTCAGTTACGTTTCGAAAATCATATAATAAATCTGGTGAGATCTTGTTTTTATCGCCTTAAGATTTTATACCAAATAAGGAATCTGCTTAGTGAAAAGGTGCGCGTTACACTTTGTGAATCGTTAGTTCTTTCAAAACTGAATTATGGAGACCTAATATATGGACCACGCTTAACATCCATAACACGTCGACTTGTGCAACGTGTCCAAAATGCATGTAGTAGGTTTTGTTATAAAATACCGCCAAGAGCACATATTACCCCACACCTAAATAAAGCTTCAGTATTAAACATGTGTTCTCGCAGACATCTCCACTTGGCATGCCTGTTGTTCGACGTCATGAAATACAAGAAACCAGAATACTTGTTCTCTAAAATACGATTTTCTAGTTTTCACCTTAGATACGGCTCTAGAGATGCGCGTGGTACCTTAGAGTCACATCCTCATAGAACTACGGCGTTTACCGGTAGTTTCCGCTACCTCTCAACCAAATGCTGGAATAATATTCCTCCGCCCTTGAAACATATAAAATCTAAATACTCATTCAAAAGGCAAATTAAAACCATGCTTCTAGAGAGGCAAAAATTAAATGTACCCAGTGGTTGGCTGTTAGCGGATTTTGCTGTGTGATGAAGTCGGTTCATACCAATTTGTTTTTTCGCTTCCTTTGATACGAATGTTTTGAATTGCTTTATTTATTGAGAGTGTCCTGTGGTTTATAGTTAATTCTAATCAACCTATCCCTTTTCTTTCTTTGTATTTTATTAAATAATAATTATTAACATAATGTTAACACAATCGATAATACTAATAGATCACAATATGCTTTATTTAAGTTCGCATTGGTGTCGCGTTGTAATGGGTATTCTTATTTAGACATACTTATGATTTGTAAAATTAAATTGGGACACAGACAAATGAATTATTACTCCGCCACCACTCTTCGACCGGGTAATGGCAGAATATCAGTGTTTGCTCGTATGAGTGAACGTATACTGAGTCATCACCCTTTTGTTCTGCTGCAACACATATGCTGCTACACTTTCTTTTTTTGGTATTTATTATTGCTACTACTTTTTCTCTGTTATCTTTAATCTTTATGTCCATTGTGTATTGTAATAGTAGGTTTGTAATTAAGTTGTTTTTGTTATGTATCAGTGTATGTGTACTTTAATGAACAAATAAAGATTTTTCTATTCTTTTTTTCTAATTATTTATCCAATAAGAACACTATGACAGTTTTAAAATAAATAATTATATCATGCTGTGCTGTTACATTAACGTAAACATTTGTGAATGGTTTTGCCATGCCCCTGACCCTAGCCTCTAGATTTTTTGTGGCATGTGAGGTCCTCCAGCCTGCACTATGCCAACGCGCTGGAGTTTTTAAAATGTGTGGCAGACTTATGTCTAGTCTCTACCATGTTAATAGATTAAAATTGTCAAAACACAGATCAAACAACAGATAACAGTCTTAGCTCATTTACAACACCAAATCTTCATAAAAGCCAAAGCTTATGTCTCAAGATGGCGTGGAGTAGAATGCCAAGCATTGCTTTGTAATTAATGGTGTTTGGTTTTGCTACTGTCCATGAGCGATCGTATCGCTTACCATCATTAACGGCATACTCGCCTCGCCATTTATATAAAAAAAACCTCTGGAGCAACTCCCTTCCAATCCAAATTAGCCAATGCATTACAACATCCCCAGATTAACTTTCCACGTCACAAAAGAACATCAAATGATCAATACATACGGTATCCTATTGTATGTTTCATATTTTCAATTTATTATTTCACCCGCGTGTCGCGTGCCGGATTAAACGATAGCGTAATCATAACGGGTTGTTAGGGGTTGATAGAGACGTACACTATAATTGTAATTAATTTTAGTTAATGTATCTCTAGTAGGAATGGTTCCGTTAATATACTTTATAAGTACGGCCAAATTGCAGTTAAGGTAAGCCGGTGGCGTAGTTGAACCACGGTTTGATTACAAAGCTGAGGTCTCGGGTTCGAATCCCGGGTCAGGCAAAGTGACATTTGGAATTTGTGCCCGATATGGCGATAGGCTCGCCCCCTAACACATCGTGGGACGGAACGTACAAGCCGAAATGTGGGTGTCCTGGTGGCGCTTCTGCCTACCCCTTCTGGGATAAAGGCGTGAGTTTATGTATGTATGTAGTATTAATATCGTATGGATAAATGTGTAAACATCGACGGACGTTGACCTCACAAACTACTTGAAGTTACTTCGTGGCGAGAAGTTGTTGACCAGCGCTTCGGTAGTTTAGTGATCACATGTATGGGTTGTGATCCGGGCTCCGGGTTCGACCAGCACGACTTGGCCTTGGTACGACAAAGTGACTACAATGCATTTATTAAATGCTGGCCGACACAATTATTCAAATGCTCGAAACTGGATACCCAAGTTGAACGCATAACTCCGAATAGCGAAGTTGTTACTTCACGTCGGCTTTCTGAGGTGGTGGTACGGTATAGCAGACCCATTTGTACTGTAGCTTAAACGACCGACAGCAAGGCTCTACATCTTACTTATACATACATACATACATACATAAACACACGCCTTTATCCCAGAAGGGGTAAACAGAGGCGCCACCAGGACACCCACATTTCGCCTTGTATGTTCCGTCCCATGATGTGATACGGGGCGAGCCTATCGCCATATCGGGCACAAATTGCTGACTCCGGGCTGATGAATAGAAAAACCCAATATCACTTTGCCCGACCCGGGATTCGAACCCGAGACCTCAGCTTTGTAGTCGTACCTACCGTAGTACAACTACGCCACCGAGGCGTCTTACTTATACTTAGGTATAAATCGTGAAAAAAGGTCAGTTATGACTCAATATATCAATTACAGGAATAAATGTATGAAAAAATATTAATACAAGCTAAACAGGCTCATACTACATCGTTACAACCAAAAACATAACAAAAAACGCGTCTAATCTATTTATATCAGCCCATATACGTCCTACTGCAGGGCACGGGCCTACTCAACAATCGAGAGAATCGATTGAGTGGTTAGCCCATATAGTCCACTGTCCACCACGCTGGCCTAGTGCGGGTTGGCAGACTTACATACCGTAGAAATTCTTTAAAATCGCTACGGTATGCAGGTTTCCTCACGATGTTTTCCTTCGCCGTTAAAGTGCGTGGTGATTGACTATCTACACACATAACTCCGAAAAGTCAGAGGTGTGCCCTGGGATTTGAACCCGCGACCACCGTGAACATGTAGGCAGCCGCGTCTGGTCCATTACCAACAGGCCACCACGCACTTAAAAAAACACAAAAAAACGCATGCTACAAATAAAATCTAGATTCTAAAACATTTCCGAGATTTCCTATAAAAAGTTTTTATTAAAAACGCAATCGCGAAGCCAACGCCCGTAAAACTAAAAAACAAATAGAACTAATTGAATATAAACTCCAAATTATTGGCAACATATTCCCTTAAAATATAACGCGACCATAAAAAGTCAACACAGATTAATAACCCCGTATCGCATAAGCGTGCACCGACGGAATTTGACCGGGTAAACAAACTGGCGGGAAAATCGATACTGCCAGAGCGAGAGGGGGATAGCTCCGCGTAAGTGCGAAAGGGAGGGAAGAAGCGCTGGGTGTCGCAAGGCGTGGTTTTGCCTTTCCCGCCTAGTAAACAAAGAGGTACCGTCTGTACAAGAGCGAGGGAGAGGGCGATAGTAGAAAAAGCTGGCAACACTTGCTATAAGGCTTTATTTGAAACCTAGACCGGGCTCTGTAAATAAAACACATGATTTACGCTCTTTTAAAGATGTCTTTGACTTTTTAGCCGGCATTACGCCGTATACGAATGTTTCTTAACAGAAATACTATGGAGTTTGCTTATGTGGGAGTGAAATAAGGTGCGGGTATTTGATTGGTTTACTTTATGGAGACTGGGGTTTCTTTGTTGGACTGTGGGACTTTGGACTATGAGGACACTGTTCTGGAATGTACTGTAAAGCAGTTAAAAGGGATGTAATTGTTTCGTATATTCACGATAGATCGGTATAAAAATTTGTCACTAACTTAAGATGACATAGATTGGCGAGATCATCAGGAATGGTTTCACAAACAGATTTTTCACACTTTTTCCTGTTTACTTTTACGGGATCTACCGGCTATTATGAATGCAGGGTTTCGAGACATTTTTGTACACAGAAATTTACTCTACAATTCGAATGGGTTAGAATGAGCAGAATAGGATATTTTTTTGTAACATTTTCTTAATGCAGTTCATTACAGAAGGCTCAAAATTCCTTACTAACGGATGTATTTTCTCAAACTATTTCCACAGCCTAGTTCTATACCGAGAAAATCAAAATCGAAGTTGCCGCTATTAATTAATTTGTTATACTGATTATTTAAAATACTTTTATTTAATACTTAATTCAAAAATTATGCTCAAATTTAAGAAACTTAAAATACACAACACTATATTCAAGAACATAGTCTTAATCCAAACAGAATTTAACGCAGTTAGTTTGATCACCCATAAAGCCGCTTCCACGGCGCAAATTGTCTAAATGTGGGTAGAAAAGTCATTACCATTGGCTCAGGCTGATTTTGTATTCAATATAGTTACTACACTATAAAGTGAGACGAGGACTTTATTTTCAGTAGCTATTGACCTCAGCTTTATAGCAGCTTATGACGCCTTGGCAAAAATAGATTTTGTTTGATGGAATTCTTAGATGGTGGAGTGACGTCATGTTTTACTAACGTTTTTACGTTTTATCCAGTACTCTAATACTTTGACATTCGTGTACACTTCGCTATTGAAATTGATATCCGTACATATAAATACTTTAGTAAATTCGATTATACAGTTCGTACAAGGAATAACAGGGATATTTTAAATATATTTTATCGTGGGTTCCAGGCTTTGAAATCAGCTCAATGATTTTGACATGGATAAAAAAATCCAATAATTTTCCAAAAAGCAATGTGACTGATTTTGAGAAATTGGTACAGGTAAGAAAGGAATGAAAGAATACACAAGCAAAGGGAAATATACTGTTTTAGTATATAAACTCTTAAGCCCAAACAAAGAATAGAAGAATCATACTTTCGCACCACAAATAGAAAAGTTTATATGTGTCGCAGAAATCAGCTAAAAACACCCACACCCAGGACGTAAAAAAACTACCATTAATTGACGTACGTGATTCCGTGAGTGGAACTAACAAAAGTGTTTCGTGTTTCGCCATTAGTGAATGAAACTGTACGTGATAGAAACAAACGTTTGGAGTGATTGTGTTGCCACGTAAAAAAAAGTTCCCATTTTAGTACAATATGTGTGGCCTGGTTTTAGTACGGTAGCCCATTTTAATTTATTACATTGGTTATTATTGCCGGATTGCGTGACAAATTGTTCTTTTTATGTGTCGGAAATGAGTTTTATTTAACATAGAATTATTTCTGGTTGATGTATTCTTAGTATCTATTGATGGTTCATAGAGGAATAGAAAGTGGGTGGTGTACTCATAAACTAAGTAAGGAATTCGAAAAGATGCGTCAAATTCTAATAAATATTAAACTAGTCATATTAATAGGCAGGTATAGTTCACATTTTTATAAAGAAATGCTGGGCTTAATGCATTATATTATACTACCATGAAAACGAACAGAGACTATGTCGCAATTAATAAGAGACAACCAATTTTATTAAAATCTTTCTAAGTAATTTATTATTTTCGTGTAATTCAGTTAGAAGTTCTAGTTCTAAATAATAACAATTGGCCTCATAGGAACACCGACCCGTATTGCTCAGAATAACAAGAGCTCTAAGTATAAACTATTTAGAGCAACATTCATAGAATTGTTTACATTAAAATCGTTGTCACAAACACTTTTACTTTTCCAAATTCAAATTCAAAATCTTTCGAAATTCAAATTTTGACAGATGTCCAGCTCCAACAGAAGCATAGACAATAATTACTTTTATTATCCAAGTTAACGGGTGCTGATGATTTTTTTGCCGAGGGGCGTTTGAATGACACCCCCCGGGGTTGAAGCGCCCCGCTAATTATTTTCAATACATTATGTACTTTGAACATCTGCCTGCGGCGAAGGGGCCAATGGCTCGCGTCACTACAAAAAATACTTTGTTGTTGTTTATTTCTATATATAGCTGCCTTTTGTGTGGAAATACGATAATTGAATAGTAATTTACTATTAAGTAGAATCTATGTTTAAATTAAAACAACAGCCGACATTGTAGCCAGTTATTACTGAACATAAGACTTTACACCTACAGCTTTATTCATAGACTAAAACCTATATTAGTTATTGAATCTTTTGTCCCTTTCGAACCATTTTCGAATTCAACTTGAGCGAAGATGACAAAACATTCAATAACTAAATCAGGTTTTAAATCCGTCTATGGATAAGACCACTATTGTCTCGAGGTGACGAACGTAGTGAAGGACTATGTTTAGTAATAATAAGTTCTCATTGGTATTGCTAATGCTCATCTTAAGTGTTTAATATAAAAAATAGGCGGTACTGGTGGTAGGTCTCTCATATGTGAGAGGCCGCCTGGGTAGGTACCACCGCCATGTCTATTTCTCCCGCCAAACAGCAGTGTAAATGCACTGTTGTGTTCCGGTTTGAAGGACATTGTAGCCAGAGTAACTACTGGACATATTGAGACTTAACATCTTATGTCTCAGGATGGCGAGCGCAGGGCAATACCAAGCATTGTTTTGTAAATCATGGTGTTGTTTGGTTTTGCTGCTGTCCATGAGCGGTCGTATCGTTTACCATCAGGCGGACGGCATGTTCGTCACGCCATTCATCGCAATAAAAAAAAAAGGCATCTCTCGCCACCAGTCACTCCTAACTAGACATCAAATAATATAACACTAAGTCAAACACATCGTAATTGGTTTCATTTAACACCAAGCATTAAGGTTCGTTCACAACAAAAAAGATTTTTGAAGTTCGTTACATGTAACACGGTAGCACAAAGATTTCGCTGAGTCACTTAGACCTTTGAGAAGCAGCCAATTAGAGTCAATATCTTAGCTACATTTCACTTATCATTGTAATAAATAAACACAGAAAGATATTATCAATGGAGAAGACATCAATGATCAAGACAGGAAAAACCGTAGATTTTTTTTTATCAAAACTATAAACTTATATGCTATTGTAATGTGTAATTGGTTTGACGGTAGGATACATTTTTACATTTATTTATACTTAAGGACAAGTTGGGTAAATGTGCTTTTTAACGACTTAAATATTGTTTAGTCAGATTTTTTTTATTGCAATGAATGGCGAGAAAAGCATGCCATTCGCCTGATGGTAAGTAATGCCACTGCTCATTGAGAGTAGCAAAATCAAACACCATGAATTACACTAATAGCATAATTCATAGAAAGTTTTGAAACCTATTTCACCTATCAAATGTTTTGTCCCTTTCCAACGACTTTTGAATTCAGTTTGAGCGAAGAAGACAAAACATTCGATGACTGAAATAGGTTTTAAAATTGTCTTTTAATAAGGCCGTTAGTTTACATAATAAATTATGTAGACTTAATACATCTTACTGTGGAGTGGGGTCAAGACTATGTATCTGTTGGACGTATTTATTATTATGTACAAATCAGTTTGTTATACCGGGTATATCAAGACTGCGACCGAAAACGAAGACAGGTGGTAGTTTTAGTGGTTACAGACACGATGCAAATAATTTTTTTACCAAAACAGCGACAGATATTTTTTTAGATTTTTTTTAAAATCATCTTGTTAGGGTGGTAAATACCCAGTTTTTGCGAAAATAATAATTTAAACCCTTACGTGCCATTGAGAGTTTAAAAATACAGATTTCTACATCATTATTTTTGGAAAACTATGTATTTATCACCCAAATACGACGATAAGTAAAAAAATACAAAAAAAAGTTGTCGATTTTTTTTGCGAAAATTTTAATTGCATTGTGTCTGAAGTCACTAATACTACCACCTGGCTTCGTTTTCGGTCGCAGGCTTGATATACCCTGTATTACAGTCCATACTCCATTAACCTTCCGGTGTCCAAGAAGCTCATATCGGGCTCCCTGTCAAGATTTATGTGACGTTCTCCATTGTTCTCCAATTGTTCTCCATTGTGTGACATCTGTCAAAAGTCTATTGTCTATACATGGACACCTGAAGGTATATACTGACAACAAGCCTCTTCTACTCTTTAGACTGGTTGACCAAAGTCTATCACAATGAAATCTAATCATTTCGTTATCACACCATCAAATCTTGCGGGCAATCGCCACAAAAACATGTAGTGATAATTATTATCAGTCTTTAGGAATGTTACTGGTTTTATAAGTCTATTATTGTTGCTGGGCTGTCATATGTGATATCGTGGCTTCGATTTCCAAGTCGGCCAATTTTATTTTTTTAGAGAATGCAGAGTTTATGCGGGTTTTAATATATATTAAAAACGGAATTAACATAATAATAAATAAATAAATACACCTAACATCACATAAATAGTCCTGACCCCACTAAGATCAATTTAGTCTTGTGTCGCAGGTATAAGAAATACAGAGACTTTTCGGTCTCACAAACACCCAGACCCGAAAGAAATATTTGTGGGCCGCACAAACATTTTTCTTGGTACGGGGATCGAACCCGCGGCCTCTCGTTTCGCAGCCGGCGTCTAACCAACTGCGCCACGTAGGCTGTCAACATAAGATTGTTTATTTAAAACACATGGAATAAAATGATAAACTAATCTGTCCCTTAATAAACCAGAATAAAATCCAGTAGCCATATCGCTGAATTTAATTATTTTTCGCTTACGAACTGCTGACGCGATACTTCGTTTACGATTTCAATTAATATCGTAGTAAACAGGGAAATAGCGTCTGATATACATCTCGCCTTTTGGGTTCAGCCTGTGTATACCTGGCTCCTGTCAGGCCGGCATAATTGTGGCGACCGTCGAAGGACTATCTTTCATTCTCACTATTCTGTTTACCCTGCATCCTGTATCCCATGAATGTTCCACTGCAGGGCACGAAACTCCAATACAATCGAGAGATCGATTGAGATTACACTACATCCATCAAGTTTAATGCAGTCTAACAAAAGTTTAAATAAAGTGTATGTTAAAAATTTTATCAAGTGTCGAAATTTCGGATGTGTTATATAAGGTACTGCATCCATCAAGTTTAATGCAGTCTAACAAAAGTTTAAATAAAGTGTACGTTAAAAATTTTATCAAGTGTCGAAATTTCGGATATGTTATATAAGGTATCTAATCGGTACATGTTGGAGGTAGCCCGATTAGCTGATAATGTACCGCGAAACTACCGAATGATTCACTTATCAAGACATTTTTAACATTTTTATACGACAAAGCTGTAATGCTTCTGATAATTGTGCAAGTATCTAAGGAGATGGTTATCGCTTGTTGATAGAATTATAGTTCGATTGAAAGTAGATATACAGGACTAAGAAACTAGATTACTTTATAATCCGTAAAGAAGTTCGTACTCTCTTTCTCCGTCTTTTAAATCCATCCCATGGTTGTCTGTAAGACATTGCTTTATGCGATATGACCGCCATTTGTACTGTTTTTTTTGTTTTTTTTTCTGTTTCTGTTTTTTTTTTTACTGTGTACAATAAAGAATTAAATGGATAAATATGTTCGGACGTTTGAAGTTATAAGTTTCCCACTTCTAAAAATAAATACTATTCTTTTTTTTCTCTTTATAAATTTGGGGACTTTGAGCCATTGACTATGTTAGTCCTATAGTATTCACAATTTTGTGACAATTAACTATTATAAATTACTATCATTTTTGAAAATTTTATATGCAGACTTATTATAACAATCCAGCGGCTTTAGAAGTACTTGCCGCTAAAATTGTTTGAAATAAACTTACATCTAAACAATTTATATTTAAGCGGTTATACAAATCGCATATCTGGACTCCGAACACACTTCGTTAGGAAATGAAAAACATCATCTACACAATTACACAAAGCACAATTCGGGCTATCAAATACTATTCTTTAAAATACTCATCATTCTCTCCGAACTTAGTCTATGGTTACAGTACAGTTTTTCGTACGACGTCCGAACATTCGAACTTCGTTTGGGATCATAGAGTAACTCCCTAGAGGCTTGACCTGAAATGTAACTTTACCTGTTGTTTTTTTTGGACAAAATACAGTTTAGTAGAACAGAACATTCACGGTGGTCGCGGGTTCGAATCCTAGTGCACACCTCTGACTTTTTGGAGTCATGTGTGTATTGAAAGTCAGTTACCACGCACTAAACGGTGAAGGAAAACATCGTGAGGAAACCTGAATACCACAGCGACTTGTAAGAATTTCTATGGTATGTAAAGTCCGCCAACCCGCCCCAGGCCAGCGTGGTGGACTATATGGCTTAACTGCTCTCAATCATCCCTCGATCGTAGAGTAGGCCTGTGCCCTGCAGTGGGACGTATAGGCTGATACAATACAATAAAATATAGATTTTAGTGGTTTTAGCCATCGAGGCAGCCGAGACTGCACTGTATTCTATCAAATTTCATGAAATACTAACACAGTAATTTCGCCATCGGAACTGTATTTCCTAGAACCAACTAGCCAAGAAACCTTACCACAACTGTAATTTGGGAGCGAGCTTCGGCGAAATCCTATTCAATTTGCTTTCCGTGAAATGCAGGACCAGAAGTGCAGGTATTCAGAATTTGAACTTTGAACTATTCGTATGTGATTATGTATGTTCACGCATATATCTTGGACAAGTAGGCAGAGGTGCTAATTATGACTAATATATTCCTGAGTTTATTTTCATCCTAATATTTCATAGACAGCGTATCGCCTTTTAAAAATAGGTTTTATATAGTATCTGTAAAATATCAACATGATTGTTGCAGCAGAATATTTTTTTAAGTAATGATACAAAGGATTAACGATTTGGCTTAGATATACAGACCATTTAGTAATTAGGTACTTACATATAATGTGTTCGAGTAAATTTTTCAGACTCGCCAACAACTTTGGTGGAAAAACCATTTATTCCAACCCACATTAATCAAATCTAAACATAAAGTTCAAAATATCATACAAGTCTCATCATAACTGCGTCGGTGGCGTAGTACTATTGTAGGATTACAAAGCTGGGACCTCAGGTTCGAATCCCAGGTCGGGCAAAGTGATATTGTATTTTTCTATTCATTATTATCAGCCCGGAGTCAGGAATTTCACATCGTGGGACGGAACATGCAAGGCGAAATGTGTGTTCTGGTGGCGCCTCTGCCGAGCCCTTCTGGGATTAAGGCGTGAGTTTATGTATAGTAAAATTATATTGTTCAATATCAAAAGGCTTAAATACTAATAAAATAGCTACGTGGCGCCAAAGGCTAATTGTACTCACATTACTAACTCGGACGCCACTAATTCAATTTTAACGGTAGATTGATTCGTCTAAGTTGAAATTAATATTGAAATGGTTAGATTGAAATCGAAGACTTACAAATGTTGGTAATTCAAATTCGAGATATTGTTATTAATCAATTATTATTCTCAGAAAAATGTGTTGATTAAAATCACGTTATAATTGGCCCAGTTACCTGCATCCTAGTAGGTACTTACTTGAATTGAAGCTATTTAAAATTAAAATATTTTTTCTCAAAATTATTTAAATTCTTTGTTTAATCGTCAAATATAACAAATAATTCTTCTGAAGCCTTTTTCTAATTTTAATGTTTTAATTTTTTTTTAATTTTTAATTTTAGCTACAAAGAAAAAAATATATGAAGTTTCCTCAGCAACACCAATTTCTTTTACTAATAATTATCCTAATAATTAGTATCCGAATGTTCTTCTTATAATTCCTGTCCATCCAGAGGTTGCTTGGTAGAAATCGCTATTAGTGATAAGGCCGCCCATTGTACAGAACTGTTATAACGTATATCCTTTATACTGTGTGATGTTACATACATACATAAACTCACACCTTTATCCCCGAAGGGGTAGGCGGGGGCGCCACCAGGACACCCACATTTCGCCTTGTATGTTCCGTCCCACGATGTGATAGGAGGCGAGCCTATCGCCATATCGGGCACTGTATGTTGTTAAGGTGTATAATAAAGCATTATTATTATCCTCTCACCACACCTTAAATCGTCATCTAACCTGACCACCACCACTATGCATGATAGTCTTCATACCTACACCACTATCAACATCCTCGATCATGATAACTCTTATCACAATTATCAGGTTATTTTATAAACATGCTGTATCATTTATGCGAAGCTTTATATAGGAGAAGAGTATTATAAACAATAGGTGAAGCAAACGAGGAAATAAGTCACCTGATGTAAGTAAGTAAGTGATCACTGCACATGATTCACAATGCTTGGATCATGGATGTTGTCGAATTGTCACATGTATGGGTTGAATCACTAATAAATAAATATAAATACAGCCAACAGTCACATACATAGTCCTGACCCCACACTAAGATCGAGTCTTGTGTCGTGGGTATCAGAAACTACGAGACTTTTCGGTCTCACAAACACCCAGACCCGGAAAAAATACCTGTGGATCACACAAACATTTGTTTCGGTGCGGGGATCGAACCCGCGGCCTCTCGTTTGACAGGCGGCGTTTAACCAACTGCGCCACGGAGGCTGTCAAAGTACTGCAGGTACCGCATGGTTATAAGCTACTGCATGGTACTTACTCACCTCGAGACATTAGTGAAGTCTCTTAATGCCCAGAAATGAGTGGATACAATGTCCTTCAAACTGGAACACAACAGTGCATTTACACTGCTGTTTGGCGACAGAAATAAGCAAAGCGTTGGTACTAAGAGGACCTTTTGCTTACAAGTAACCTGCGAAACAAAATGTATTGCGATGAATGGCGAGATGAGCATGCCGCTTGCCTGATGGTAAGCGATACAACCGCTCATGGACAGTAGCAAAACCAAACAACACCATGAATTACAAGGCGTTACTTGGCTTTCCACTGCGCTCGCCATCCTGAGACATAAGATGTTAAGTCTTATTATGTCCAGTAGTTACTCTGGCTACAATGTCCTTCAAACCGGAACACAACAGTGCATTTGACACTGCTGTTTGGCGGGAGATAATATAGACATTGCGGTGGTACCTACCTAGGCGGCCTCTCACATATGGACCTACCACCAGTAAAATTATCTATTATTTAAGAATTAAAGTAATAGATTGTTTTTATGGTAGGGTAAAAAGATTATAATCATCAAACATCAAAATCATAATATCTTTATTCAAGTAGTCTTTTACAAGATCTTTTGAATCGTTAATTTCTGCTACCACCGCTTCGGAACGTGTTGTAGCTGTGAAGAAGAAACGGCGCAAGAAACTCCCTCAGCAACACGAACTCTCTTCTTTTTTTTGCTTTTATTTTCTTCCTTTTTCTTTTTTTAAAGGCCATTTTTAAATACAATGGTTATAGTATACCGTAAACATTTCAACCCATTGCGGGTGACAACCGCCCATAACCAACTCCAATGTTTAAACATAGTAGGTTGTAGGTCTTCACAATCAATAAATGAAGTTATATAAAACCAATTATTTTATTTAAATTACAAATAATTATAATTTTAATACCTTATTTATAAATTCCATTTTTGTGAGTAATTATCTTTATAAATATTTTTGTTAAGTAAATCAATGATTGTTTTAGATCTAACTGTAGATATAATAATCTGATTATACGAATCAATCATAATGACGTCACTTACAGGGTCGCCTTGGCTTGTTTACAATGTTCACTGTAAATGGTGTTTGGGTTCGATTACCGTATCGTTCAATTTTGAGCGAGTTTTCAAATTGATCTAAGTGTTTTAATACGAGTATATGAATGGCAATTGATTATTCTCCCTTATAATTTTTATTAAAATTACTATTTTAATGTTTCAGAAACATTGAAAGTAGTTATTAAGGTGATCACGATTGTTACGATCAATTTAAAATTCATAAATGTGTAATTAATAAAATGGCGTAAAACAATATATAAAAATAAATGAGGAAAATTGTATCTTACAAAAATTGAACTAGAAAAAGAAAACTCGGTGGCTATGCTATTGAATATATTTAATTTTTTTATTTGACAGCGTCCGTGGCGCAGTTGGTTAGACGCCGGCTGTTGAACGAGAGGCCTCGGCTTCAATCCCCGCACTAAGACAAATATTTGTGTCATCCACAAGTATTTGTCACGAGTCCGGAGTCTGGGTGTTAGTGAGACGGAAAAGTCGCTCCTAGCTCCTGATTCCCACGACACAAGACTCGATTTTAGTGTGGGGTCAGGATGTATGTGACAGTTGGGTGTATTTATTTGTTTATTTTTGTGTGAAATTCGGTCGCAACGCTCTGTATATGCTTGTAAGAGTGAATGTCTATTAGTTACTTTGTATAATATCAAGTAAATAATATCATCACGCTTATCACATAATGCGTGGGCGGTTACCAAGCTAATTTGATTTTTACATTCAAAATTCGTGGAAAACTATTAAACCCCTCAAGTAATTGCATTGTTGTGTCCCGGTTTGAAGGACATTGTAGCCAGAGTAACTACTACACATATTGAGACTTAAATCTTGTTTCAGGATGCCAAGCGCAGTGGATTGCCAAGCATTGCTTTGTAATTCATGGTGTTGTTTGGTGATGCTACTGGCCATGAGCGGTCATATCGCTTACCATCAGGCGAATGGCATGCTCTTCTCGCCATTGCAAAAAAAACATCCAATGGTTGTATGTAATGATTGTCTAGTGCGATAAGACCGCCATTTGTACTTATTGTTTTTGTGTTAATGTATTTGTGGTGTAAAAAAATATTAAATAGTATATTTCTGCCACCTTTTAACGTTTCAAAACAGCAATCAGAAGCGCACAGGAGCCGCATCACGTGACAATTAACATGAAATACGATAATTAATTAGATTACCATTAAAAAATCCATCAATCGAGATAACAGCCGTGTCGATTTGTATCCGTTAACACCTCGATAACACTTCACTATCGCAAAATTCGATATAATTATCGATAACATATCGTATTATATTAATAAAGACGATGCAAGCACTATTGTAGTGATTGCTTATTTATATATAAAAATACAAAATTACAAGCGTAATGCTGGTTTTATTGTCAGATTATGTTGTTTTAATGTATTTAGATTATTGTATTGGTGTATTTATTGATGTTTTAGGGGTGGGATTGTATTTATCTTGGAGATCGGATAGTTGCGATTGGAGTAGGAGTTATGGTTTTATTTATCTAGGTTGTGGGTTTGAATGTATGAATTTGTGGCGGGTTTCTAAAAACTTTGCTATAATCTAAGATGGTATCCATCAGTTACACATTATGGTCGGTTGTCTCATTGCAAAAACCCTCTAGAACCACCAAAATTTCATGATTCACTATTTCACGTTTTGTACTAAATATAGTTTGAATAAGATTTTTATTTTAGAACATAATCAAGAACCAAACATAGTAAAATTATATTATAAAAATAAATATGCAACAGCTTATATTTAAACTAAACAGATGGCATTAAAAATCCCAAACAACGATCTATAAAAGATCCTATCATCCCTATTAAAACACATATCACAAATCTAATGCAATGATCTCTAAAATCACTAATGAGGCAGCCCTATCGGATAGGGCTGCCACCCCATCATTAGCGGACAACATCCGGATCTAATTGGCCTTTCGCATCCTCAAAGGATGTGTGTCAGTGACGGATGCGTGACTAATGCCCGCCGGTGCCCACTGACTTTTTATAATAAATTGACCAATTTTCACGGACTTTTTATTTTTGTTTATATTATTTTGTTCGGTTAAACGGAATCATTTTTAACGATGACGCTATTTTATATAATTTTGGCGTGTTTTGAAGACTTTTCTAATTGCTGTTATGTCGTGATTGGTATATTGTAGTTATAATTATAGATTCGATTGTGTTCTACATTTGTGCCCGATATGGCGATAGGCTCGCCCCCTATCACATTGCGGGACGGAACATACAAGGCGAAATGTGGGTGTCCAGGTAGCACAGAGGTGCTACCAGACCCTCTGATCTACCCTAAAAAGGCGTAAGTTTATGTATGTATGTATTGTGTTCTACAATCACAGACAACCTAGCCGAGGTTGCAGGATGTCGCTGGATGCAGCCCACTTCCAACAGATCGATGCGGAGATCCTAGGAGAAGGCCTATGTTATGCAGGGGACTTTATGTGGTTGAAGAGAGGATATAATCATTTTTATACATACATAAACACACGCCTTTATCCCAGAAGGGGTAGGCAGAGGCGCCACTAGGACACCCACATTTCGCCTTGTATGTTCCGTACGATGTGATAGGGGGCGAGCCTATCGCCATATCGGGCACAAACTCCTGACTCCGGGGCTGATAATGAATATAAAAACCTAATATCACTTTGCCCGACCCGGGATTCGAACCCGAGAGCTCAGCTTTGTAGTCGTACCGTAGTACAACTACGCCACCGAGGCAGTCGTATCATTTTGATAAGGATCATATTATGTTTTCTTTGTAGGCACTTAAACGACAAAATCGAGTTGAGAGAAGGGCTATATGCCACCACGCTTATAATTTCTATAAGCATTGAAATACATCTTAATTTTTTGTAGGTACTTAAACGACAATATCGGGTCGAGACACGCTGGCCTAGTGGTATTATTTAGTTAACAAAATTTTCCTTAGTTTCTAACAAGATAAATTTCAAACTCGTATTTTATAACCTTAATCCTTCGGTTTTATTGCACTGTAAATATTAGTGGATACATAATAAATATACTTAGCGGATTCGTTGACGCTAAATATATGTAAGTCTTACTGTTTTTAAGTGTATCCCATTAGGATAAGTTATTTATTTCGCTTTCTAATATTTTACCAGTGCTTATTTTTATAGCTTATGTTTTTACCAAAGCCTACACTATTCGGTACAATCATTACTTCTATATCTAAACTAATATTATAAAGAGGAAAGATTTGTTTGTTTGTATTGAATAGGCTCTAAAACTACAGGACCGATTTCAAAAATTCTTTCACCATTAGAAATCTACATTATCTCTGATGAATATAAGCGGATTTTTTCACAAAAGTGTATCTACAGCTGGGCGGAGCCGGGCCGTGTCGCTAGTAATGTATAAGCTGAAGAGTTTGTCCCTATGCACGCGCTAATTTCAGTAACTACTGGTCCGAATTGATTTTTTTTTTGTTTCGGACAGTTTATTTATCGAGGAAGGCTATAGGGTACTTTTTATCCCGTGAATTTTTTTCTGACAGCCTCCGTGGCGCAGTTGGTTAGACGCCGCCTGTGAAACGTGAGGCCGCGGGTTCGATCCCCGCACCGAAACAAATATTTGTGTGATCCACAGGTATTTGTTTCGGGTCTGAGTGTTTGTGAGACCGAAAAGTCTCTCGTAGTTCCTGATACCCACGACACAAGACTCGATCTTAGTGTGGGGTCAGGAATATGTATGTGACTGTTGGGTGTATTTATTTATTTATTTAAAATGACAGGTATATCCAGACTGCGACCGAAAACGAAGCCAGGTGGTAGTTTTAGTGATTACAGACACAATGCAATGGCTCGTGCCTTGGTGCAACATCCAAGCTGAGTGGTCACCTACTTTGTCACAACGATGCGACGTGCATTCTCATTTACAGTAAATATTATTGTTTTTTATTTATTTTTTATTATGTATGAACATTGTAGGTATGTATAAATTTTTGTTAAGCGTGTATGTGCGTTGTCTTGTGTGACAAATAAATATAATACCTTTCTTTCTTTCTTTCTTAACATAAATACTTTTTCAAGCGAACTCGCGATCAATACATTTGTGTATGTTTTCATTTTATTGTTAAATTTTTTCGTACATAAATTCTCTGCATGGAGAGTAGGTATCTACTTACAATTTTGATTACATATAACCAAACACATCTGGACCTTACAAATATTTATTTTACGGGGAACAATCTCTCATATTTTTTGCAGATAGAAAACTCCTTAGCCGCTACGATACTTGGTCATATTTTATTACTAATATTAAACGTTAATTTATTGTTTCAAAGTGTGTTTTAACCCGGAATTAAACTATTACTTATACCATTATACGTATCAAACACGAATTAATAGTTATTTTACTCTTATTTTTTTCCATCCGGAACCCACCTCAAATGACTCTAAAACACCAATTCAATCACCAAAAAAACGTTTGACTCAAAATCACCTAATTTTATTCCCAAATAATGTCACCTTTTTTACACAACAATAATTGCCCTATAAAAATACCTTATACTACAATGAGTATACCTCAGGGGCGGGGCAACGCTCTTACGCCCAGGGGTAGCCACAACCGCCCCTAACAGGGGTGTGGCGCAAATAAATCACCCAGGACTGTTTGTGTGTTGATCATTGATTTTTTTATGGTTTTTTTGTCTATTTCTGCCGAACAATTTATGTTAGCACTGTTGTGTTCCGGTTTGTAAGACAATACAGCTAGAGAAATGACTGGATCTTAACAAGATTTTTATCAAAAGTATTTCTATGGCTTGTGAAGTCCGCCATCTGCACTAGGTCAGTGCGGTGGACTTTGGCCTAACCCGTCTCATTTGTACTCTCTGTTGTATGGAAGCCGCGTGCTTATAGGCAGTTATAGGCTGATCAGTACAGTACAGTGCCCCT